>OY754327.1:184344200-186744200 GCA_963573305.1 Pyrrhosoma nymphula
GAGGTATTTGCTTAGCAGTTTATTTGACGAGGTGCTTTACTCTTCTGGCAGACAATTTGCGATTTGTTTTATTCGGGGCTGCGCGTAGGCGCCGCGTAGAGCATTATAAAAGCGTTCAGAAGGCGTTTAATTGAGAAAGCGCCCACAAGGCATTTGCATTGCTGAAGCAACGCTATAAAATCGCCGTAACGCTTGGGAAACGTCCGACAAATACTCTATTACCCATTCTCACTCACCGCAAAACCGCCAGGGTAATGATAAGCAAGCGCTAACTAAGGACCTCGAGGCAACACAGGATGGTGCGATGCATGGTAGCTAGAATTAAACCTGAAAAAATCCGTTGTTATGAATTTTTGGAAACGGAAAAACTCTCCTTATAACAGCTATTGCATAAACAACAGCAAATTAGAGACTGTGGAATATGTTAAATACCTCGGAGTTAAACTGACAAATGATATCTCGTGGAGTAAACATATTCGGGAAATTACCGGTCAAGCTAATCGTAAATTGGGATTTGTTAAAATAGTACTTGGCAAGTGCGACGATAAAGTTAAGGAAATCAGCTACTTCTCCTTCGTTAGACTCCAATTGGAATATGCTGCCAGTATTTGGGATCCTTATGAGATAGGCTTGGAAACAGAGTTAGAACGCGTGCAGCGAAGATCGGCAAGATACGTTAAAGGCCGTTATGATAATCTCGTTAGTATTACTGACCTTTTGCAGCAACTGGGATGGGAAACGCTTTCAGACCGTCGATTAAAATTTAGACTCAATCAATGTAAGTTCCAAACCGATTTATTCTCTGACAGCGTTGGTAATATTTTACGAAATCCCACATACTACGGTATATCAGATAATGAGAATAAAATTAAGGAACTAGACTGCAGAACGGACAGATTTAAAATGTAATTTTTCCCGCGAGCGATAAGGGATCATAACAGCTGCCAATGAGACTTTGAATTAGGTTTGTCAATGGGTAGAGTAGCTCTTAGTAGTAATAGTAGTAGTACCTTCTAATACTTTTATCCTTATCTGCTACCTAGTACTATCTGCAAGCCGTGCATGTTTTCAGCATAACTCTTGATTCTCTCTCCATTTGTGTAGTGGAAAAGTACATATATAATTATGGTCCCTTTCCATTGGAGCATACTATCTGTGGTGTAGTGCATGCTTGTGAGGCTTCGCTTCGTGGCACGCATTAGCGATGTATGGTAATGCATAATTAGCCGTAGTTACGCTAACTTTAGGATATACTGTAATGCATGTCGGTGTCGGTTTGTAGATGTAGATCTCCTCAAATAATGGATTTTCGCTAAAAGTAACAACAAAATTGAAATAAGACCCATTGGGGGCACAGCAACCAGGCTTCGGGTGTGGGTGACTCCGTATAGATGTAATACCTACCATGGCTAGCCCCTTTACATCCTGAACATCCAACTGAAAGACGTGTCACGTAAAAAAGTGTTCGAGAATTAAGTGCGTGTTACATGAAAAATATGTATGTATATTTAATGCATGCACAATTAAAACACTGATAAAGGGTAAAAAAATAATAATATAGAAAAAGGAAAATGGTTATATTTAGAAGAGGAAAAAGGACAAAATAATGTTTTTTCGAGAGGCTAGGGAGATCCGCGGCGAGATACAGCTTGTGCTCAGACGGAGAATATAAGTGCACGTAGCGACAGTTCCTGGTGTCATCTTCTATTTCTTGCTTTTCACCTTTGGTATGAAATAAGGTTGGCTGGTAGAAGTGCTGAAGTTCCCGTATTATGCCCGAGTAAGTAAAATGGCCTTTGGATTGCGATGGACGAAATAGTCACTAATTCACAAAGCACTTGCTTTCGTGCCGAGACAATGATGGCTTGCTCGTGGCTTACATTGTACATGATATGGTTTCAATGCTCAAAGTACATACCATTCACAGGCCTTTCGGACGGTGTGCGTTAGGTTTTGTGTTTGTACTTCGATATTTGCTTTGACGTGCCTGGATGCTACGTGCTCTCTCTCACGTGACCTCTTTTGAAACCCCCTTCTGTAGCAGAATGCATATTTCTTTCCAGTCTACTGAAATACTCGGCATTTTTGAGTCAACTCGCTTAAGTGGTGTCATCAATGCAATGCTGTTAATGTCTTCTCCTTTCAGGTCAGTGGCTCATTCAGAAGACCCGGCCTGACTTGGTGAGAAAGTTCTCTCACGTCGTCCCTGGAGATGAGCAGGTCATTTCACAGTACATTTATCAATGCAACGTACAAAATCCCACGTAAGTTGTCCACATGGTGAAAAGTCAGTTCTTGTGATTAAGTTTTGCTGGCTCTTTGCCTCAACTGCTGCTGAAGGACTCTCTTTTGGCATGGTGGTCTGATTTTGATGAACATTTAAGAAAGTATTAATTTCGCTAATATAATATGACGGAAAAAGGAAGAATGGCAAAGCCGTAATCTTGATAGGGCATGGGAAATGAGGAAGGCAGGTTAAAAATATAGGGTGCAAAATCAAGAGTGGCAGTTGTACATACCTAGATGGGGGAAAAAGAGGGAAAGTGGAATCACTCAAAATGAAAAAAGGAAAAAAAGACGCAGTCAGGCACTCACCGAAAAAATCACGCTAATGCAAGGCAAAAAAAAGGGTTTAACAGTGAAGTGTCAGAGGCGGTGGCCATGGGCTCAGAGCGGTTGATTCCAGCCTTCCTGTTCGGTCGCGTCTCCCGTTTGCAGAGAGGGACTGGGTCGGAGGTGGGAGTAGGCATGTTCATACCTTGCGCAGCGTCGCGTTTCTGGCGTCTTTGGAAACGCCAGGAACCTCGACGTCTTTTCCCCGCGCGGCCGCGGCGATACCGACGGTCTACCGCGGGCGGTTTTCTATGGCATCCGAAACCACTCGCCGTATTCAATCGGAAACGGTTCAATTAAGTACCAATCTAACTCAAGTGAAACGAGCTAAAGTTTTATAATGTTCCAAACTGAAAAACTTACACCCACGGCCATTAGCATTGGCTGATTTGCTCTTTCTTTTTTGAGAAAATTTCCACTTCAGAAAACGTTTTAAAAAGGATAATAGTTAATAAATTGTTATCAAATTGTTCATCGCTTATTCGTTTTTTTACGGAAATCTCCATTTTTGTTCACGAAAAGTTAGGAAATGTGTTATGAGGAGGGTTTTCATCCGCTGTATTCATTTGTTTTTATCGAATGATATATTAGCAACTTTTTTGAAAAAAAACGTGTTAAGTACTTTTGAAGCTGGGTGTTTTACTTTATCACTTGGAACCTGTGGAAAAGCGCATGGTGAAGTCGAGAGTCAGTGAACGTTAGGTGAAAAGTAAATTTCACCGGCTTGTGGTTGTAGACTCTACAATGTAGAGCCTCTAATTTGTCGCAGATGGGTTTGTTGATGTATGTGTGCCATGTGATTTACGGTTGATTTTTGCCCTCGGCGACCGACCACGCGGACTATGTCACTTATATTTCAGTGTTGTTATAGCTTTCGCTAGTTAACACAAGGTGCCTCGTTAACTTCGTCGAGTGCTGTCCGTGGTGTGACCCGTAGAATAGATGTCCTTCTTTCTATAGCGGCCGCAACGACTAACAAGTGCGTTGTTTTTTTATGTTCAATTTGCCAATAAGGGGGGAGAGTGCCTTCCACGCCATGATGTCCGGGTTCGGTTGGGCCAAGAACCCGATGGCGCCGCGCATGGAGAGTTTGAGCGAGGAGGTGCCGGTGACGTTGCTGTACGGATCGAGGTCGTGGGTCGACAACACGGCCGGGGAAGAGATCCGGAAGAGGAGAGCTGGTTCTTACGTCAATGTCCAGGTGAGGCAAATGAATTCCCTCACGGGGCGTCGAAAGAGCTCAATTCTCGGTTGTCCCAGGCCAAGAACACTATGGCCTTGTTTCAATGTCATCCTCCACACTGATGTGTGTGTGTGTATATATATATATATTTATATTTATATAATAAGCAATAAGTAATTTAATTTGAGAACATTTTAAACGCGCCCTATCGAGGGGCGCGAGGATACCTACTTATTTGAAAGGCTCTTACGTAGTAACGGTTCAGTCCTACATACTATCGTCCGTCGCACTGAACCCAGGTTTAAAGAGGAGTTGAGAGGTGGAATGTGGATTTTGATGAAGAAGTCTTCTTTTGAGAGTAAAACCATTTTTAGATCCATGAATTATGTAAACGAGGGGTGGCCAACATGTAGTCCGCGTAGATAGTTGAAATATATCGCATTTTTGTTACAATTCATTGGTTTTGAGCTATTATAATTATCCCGCATTTTTGGGAAAATTCATAGGTTTAAGCTATTTCAAATATCCCGCTATTTGACACTCAATGTTACTCAATTTTTTGTCCGACGCTAGGTGTTAATAAAATTTATTTAATATGAGACTTCAACTTCAAGGTTCTACAGAAAGCTAGAATCTGCTTTAGAGAGCGAATACTCGTATGGAATCTGTACCTATAGGAACGAAAATGATATTCTGCAGGGAGATAAACAGCTAAATGGGATCCGCTCGTAGATGGAGAAAAATATTTTCGTCAGATAAATTTTTCATTAAGGATCAGGTTCTGTTGCAATAGATGTCGAAAAATCTCAAAATTCGTAAAACTTTCACATGCTATTTCCACACATGTAGGCCGTGGAGAAAGAATTTGCCCGAGGAAAACAAATTTTGGACGTTGTTCTTTCCCCATGATTAAAATAGAAGCGAAGTATCTGTGAGGACAGTATCAGGAAACGGAAGGAGCAGATGCGGGGCGGCGTTTTCCGGGGAAACACATTTAACAGTAGTGTGCTGTATCTCGCGGCGTGGTTTAAAGGAGTGGCAAAAGGATGGTGCGTGGTGCTGATTGCCTCTACTGATGATATTGATTCCGCAGGTGATATCCGGCGCTGGACACCACGTGTATGCGGACAAGAGCGATGCTTTCAACCGCCACGTGATAGAGGCGTGCGAGTTCTCGGATCCACCCGGCAGCCCCTCGGCCCTTCGTCGCCCCGCCGCCGCCCCGGGCAGGGGCCGGCCGCCCCACCGCCGCCGAGCCCCCGCCGAGGAGCGCCCCGAGGACGGAGACGACGACGAGACGGGCGACGAGGAGGACGGAGGAGACGCGGCGAGGCGAGGCAGGCGATAGTGAGGGAGGAGGAGGAAGATGGCGGCGGGAAGGGAATATGAAGAGAGAGCACGCCGCACCCAACGTATTCCGTTACGCAACCTCCCGGTTTACTAACTATGGGAATGTACAATTATTCTGAATTTGATCCAAAACATAACGTTTCATGACGTGAAGTAGCCACTTTTAATATTTGCTTCTCCCAGGGACGTCGTGTATTTAATTTCACTTGTTTCTTCTCTAGCCAGATCAGGTGGGAGAAAGCCCCTTTGATCAGTTGGAAGCCCACTAGCTGCTCCTTGAGCGGTTGGTGTGTAAGTGTGGAGAGAAGTTTCTCGTACAAAATGTTATTCTAGGGTTTGTTGATGGTGGGATGTGTTTGGCAGCAGTTGATTGGTTGAGGATGGACTCTTGTGTGCTGAGGAGGAAGTGCGTTCCGAAATTCCGTCTCTCTGGAGAGAGGCGCGCAATTGAACGGAACGAACTGTGTTCCGCGGACGAGAGAGAGCGAGAGACGGAGAATCGATGGTTCCTGTGTGGTGCGCGGCTGAGTTGCGCACTCATTTTGGAGTGTTTTTTTGTTTTCTTGAAAATATCAGTGGTTTTGCCTTTTGATGGCCGGTGACCACTAATACCAAGAAGATGTTCATGCGTAAGGGACCTCAGTTTGGCGTCGACCAAAGAGCCCCCGCATTTTATTCGCGCGCAGGCGGTGGATAAGAGGGCGCGCGGTGTAAAGACGAAAGGCTTGGTAATGACTTCGTCTGTTAAGATATTTTTACTGAATTTTGATTAAAACATATTCTATGCAACTGCTTCTTGGTGTATGTACTTATGTGAGTGGTTTTCTCGTGTGATTGCCGTAATTAATTAAATATTTTGCAATTATGGGCATAAATCAGAGTCACCGAAGCACCAATGCTCATTTTTTACATGTTAATGCAGAGTAACATCTGTAAAATAATTTTGATGGCGCATGTATAAGTTAGAGTTAGACCTTTGAGGGAACCAAGCGCATTAACATTTTTCTAAAGCTTAAGTTGCGGTAAATGCTGGAACTAACGTGAAAGCATAAATAAATGTCCTGTTCTGGTTGGAAGCTATTTGACAAGGAATTGTTCGTTTTTGCAATCAATGCTTATAGGAAATAACAGATTTTCTTTGTCATGGAGTTGTACTTCTGTTTCTGATCTAGATTTGTTATGTTTTGCTGGTGTTATTTTATTTATTTGTAGAGGGTGCTTTATTGTTTTTATATTCCCAAAAAACATGTAAATTTAATATCCAAGTTATAAATAAATTATTATTGAAAAGTGTTGGTTTTAGGGATTACCCATTAGGATATGCATACCAATGATGCAGTAATAATTACTTTTCAAACAGTTTTATATTAAGAAAAAAACATTAACTTACTGGAGAATAAGGATAACTTTGTAAATTATAATTAAATTTCAGACATGGAAATCATAGTCATCTACATGCCGCCACAACAACTATCAATTATAGTCGTCCAAGTGCACATTCACTGCGGGGTGTGGTGGGGCGAAGAAATATCCCTGAGCCCAGTGGGGTAGCCAGGAATTTCGTTCGGGTGGGGTCCAAACCCAGGGGAAATTTTTTGAAAAACAGGGCGAACTAGACAGTCCACAGTCGAAACTCGGCCAGCTACACAAACACCGCCATTACACTACCCGAGCGGCCGAGCCCATTCGTATCGTTTGATAATTTATTATTTAAACAAAAGGACAAACCTTTTTAACAACGGTATGATAATTTATTCTTTGTAGACTTTCCCCTGCTCCAAGCTTAATTCATTTTTTTATATGTCTTAATATTTCGGGGGGGGGGGGGGTCCGGACCCCCCCCCTCGCTACGCCACTGCCTGAGCCGCGCGCCCTCATTGTTGGGACTCAAAAACTATATTATTGTCTCTTCGCAGGAAAGGGACTTCGACGCATTTTTTTTATTTCATACTTTTTGGTAGTTACAGGGATTTAACTACGAAAACTGAGCAGTTACATGACAAACTGTAAGTGTAATGGTTTTCTTAAATAAAAATACGGTTTATTTCGTATGTTATCCACCCTCAGCCGGTTAACGAATATTTCCTTACTTGAATGTACAAACTTGCCAGAGACGGGATTCTTCCTAGTGGAATTGGAGTTAACAGCAGGTGATGCGAAGAATTAGTACTATTAGTCAATTAATCTATGAAGGAGATAGTAACTTCAGCAACTTTTCCCAACGTATTGCAAAGTTCTTACTGAGATGACATACTCTTTTTTCTGATCTAATTGCTTTGGCAATAAGATTGTCATTTTCGCCATCGACCCTTGTGATTCGGGTGTTGTTTGTGGAATAGATGACCGGTAGAGAAACCCCACATCTATTTAGGCTATGCACATGATTAAAAACGCGAGAGGGTCAAAGTTCAATGCACCATCCGAAGAAAAAAGGAATTTTTCTTGGAATGCCTTTCGTGTGGTATCTAAGTGGGGAGTCGGGTCACCCCAAAGATCTCTGAAAACTTCTAGATTCACACCCACGACCTCAGAATGGGAAGTATTTTAATATTTCTTTGATGTTCATTATGCTTTTGTCTTCTATCTCATTTAACTAGTTAACTTCCTCAATGTCTCACTCAAACAATGTTGGGAAAAGGTTTTTTTTATTGAAACCATAATAATTTTAAAAATGTCGTATGCATTGAGGCTTGCCTTATGGTGGCGAGTGCTACGCCATGAACTTCTCCTCTTGGGCTGCTACTCTCCTATTCGATCTTCTGACCTTTGGATTATGATTTTCAACTAGCATGTCTTCATGGCATATTTTTCATTCGGATTTCTGATAAAGATCAAAGCCTTCCTTAGGACTGCAGCCTCGACCAGAGAGAAAGGCTTGCACGTCCCAACAACAGTTAGGGCTGTGAACTCGCGTAGGAGCAAAAATGGCAGGGCTCCTGGTAAGGCCACCCAGACAGGTTAAAGTGTTGAAGCCGAAAGGTGCTTTTTAAATGCATGTGTGATGGTGCTGTTTAATTGCACCGCCGGGAATGGCGATGGAAAGCCACCCCATATCCTTGAAAATGAAAAATGCTACTCTAAAGTAAACATTGGTGGGCGAGACTCGGCCCACTGGGGCGTGACAACCGCGATATCCACTTTAAATTTCGGTGGTGGTGAGTAGGGCGGGTGTCGTGTCCGGCAGCAGTGGAGGCAAGACCTCCGCGGTCGTCAACTCACGAAATAATTGCGCAGCAAAAACATGAGCCGATACAAGAACTACGACACAGGAGAAGAAGCGGATGTAAAAATAAGAACTTGGTGGAATGTTTGGACAAGGATGAGGGCAGGGAAGCTGTAAAATATTGTAACAGGAAATGGAGAAAGGGAAGATAGGTGTCCGATGGGATCGTCAGAGGCGAAATGGACGAAGATTGGGGACCTAATGCTGGGGTTATTGTAATAGAGAAATTTGGGTGGGAGGATAGGTGGGTGATAGGGGTGGATGTGATATTGGATGCAAGTTAGGGAAGAGGGTAGATATCATTGAGCAGGTGAGCGATGGGTGGTTGAAATAAAATCATACCCGGCAAAGTAAATATCAGTCCAGATAAACAATTTAGGGTGGATCGAAAAACAGTTTTTTTTTCGAAATCGGTCTGCGGCTAGTGCTTTCAGTCTGTGGTTAGTGGTCCTTATAACCAATAAAAAAATTCCAACTTGATCGGATTATATCTTCAGGCTGCGCTTTTTAGTCAACATTCTAAATCTTTATGAAAAATATCAAAAACTTGCAAATTGTCATGATAGTGACGTGAAACCGTAATCTCAACTTCGACGTTCACGGTTGACGGTTTGACGCCGGCGCATGCGCAGTATGAATTCACCACAGACTAACGGGTATCGCGTTTCATTTGTCTGTTGCCTTGGTTGCCTTGAGCTTCGACCATGAATAATAGAATTATAAGGATTGGTGACTCCGCAACGTAATACGTTAGGTCTTTGTTGTCGACGCCTTCCGCCCCCACCGAATGCAACTTTTCGCCGCTTGGAGGCGCTGGTGCCACGCTATGGGTTGCTGTGCTGAAGTTTTAGCGTGGGAGCTTACGGGTGAAAGTGTGCAAGAGTTTTATTTACAGCGTTAAATTGTGTAAATAATGCAATTTTTCGATGGTGCGTTGGTGCGTTGTGCGCGAACGTGCTTTGTTCCTGGATGCACGTCCGGGTATAAGAGTTCCCAAAAAAGGAATTCTGAACGGGGAATCCGAAATACAAGTTTGTTCAAGGCTGCGGGAAGTACCTATACTGTGTAAGACAATTAATTACTTGATTCTTATGTATGGGTAATTTATTAGTTGATGTATATAGCGGTAATGTATGCCTAGACTTGCGAAAAAATGTTTTTGTGAGTAAGAAAGGGCGAGTGCGAAAAGTTAGTGCGTGAAAGTGTTTGTTTCCCTGAACTGGGGCGGAATTCTGTACATGCGACCGACACCTATCGGTGTCGCTAACTCGCCCGACCGACACATGTCGGTCAAGAGCTATTCCGGTGGCACCTTCGACCGATACTCGTCGATAACTTGACCGACAATCGTCGGTCAGCCGGGGTGATCCCACCGACGATTTTGAAGCCCACGGTAGGCCGACCGACACGTATTTCGTCGATTCGCGATTCCTTAAGTGTATCAACTTTAGTGTGAGAAATTTCCTGCACCGAAAGTGCAATAGTTGGGTGCAAGGAGATTGTAATTAGTTGATAAATATTAACTTTCAATCACCTTAAATGAGTGTCGGCGTTTTAACACAACCTTCGTCCCATCATCACAAAAAGGAATAAATCTGCATCTAGATTTTATACATTCTGGAAATAAAATTGAACAAGGGTTATATCCTACATCTGAATACATTTTATTTACTTTTTTCTGCACAGATTTAGCAATTAACTGTGACCCACACTCAATCCTATCACTTCTAAGGTCATTTACCATAACTACGCTCAGACAAATATGACATCTTGGTATATATAACTTCAGACATAAATTGATTTGATTTTTATTGACACAATTACTATCCTCGAGCCAGTCCCTGGCATTAACGCGCTAACCAACACAACACACTATTAAACACAATGTTCGTCCCATCACGTCGAATACAAATACTTATGTAGCTCACTTTTAGAAGACCATTTACCGCTTGTCAAGGGCTTTATTGTAGCATACATGAATATACCTACCGTGAGATATATTTCTCCAGACACACACAGCGGCACTCAAATAGAGGAACAATCCATGGTATTGACATCAAGTCGAGTAAATGAAAACACAACTTTTGAGGTGGTAAAATTTACTGAATGAAGGATAGTGAAACAACATAAATTGTATAAGTAGACAACAAATAATCACCCTTTCACTTGGACGTAAACAACCAACCACACTCACAATTTATGGTATTCTACAATAACACAATAATATCTGCCAATGACAAATCCTAATGCCTATTGCTAATTAGTCATTATCTTCCTAAAATATAGACGGATTAATTACTTTTTCAACAAAATCATATTGGACACAACGATGCAAAGAAATTAATAGATGAAATATGGGGTGGCAAAATTCACTGAATGAAGAATAATGATACACATCACTGTTTATCCATTCACTGGGACGTAGACACTCAATTAAAAGACAAGAACAATTCACCTAGTCACCGTGACTTCAATTCAAATAGATTCCACATCTTAATTTAGTCAAAGGTAGAGACAACGAACTGATTGCTGTTACGTCTTCTCCAACACTCACTACGAATTTGTTACACTTTAAATACTATTCATGTCATAACACATTATTTAAAGAGATTAAATCAACAAATTTACGCATAAATATCACCACTTTGACACACAATCCATCGTAGCACATAAATAACGCTTGTAATCACTGGCATGCCATAATGTAACACTCACAGCCAAAACACACGCAAAACCTTCGTTTATATATTATCACAAAAAATGACGCTGTTGTTTCTTGCACATTGAAACCTAATGATGCTAACTTTATTTAAAACTTGAAATTAAATGCTCCAATGGGATAATCGCCACAGCTTAAAACCGAAAAAGACGTGCGATAGAAACTATCTTCCAAAATTACGTTGCACAGCATTCAAGACCACTATTCACATTTGAAGTCCAAGAATAGTATGTTTTAAATTATTTGTATTTAAAAAAATATATCACCCTGCGATACTTCTTCAAATATCATGAAAATTAAAAACTAAAACAACCTGTGCAAATAATCGTCGCTCGAACGTAAACAAACAGCAATTCGCCGGAAAGCGCCGTGTTCTTACGCCGTGTCCATAGTAGTCATCCGCACCTTAGACAAAACAAAATAGTCTCTTTTAGGAGTTCGATTAAAATACTTTTATAGAGGATGTAATGCACATCGGTCGACTTAAATAGCATGCTCATCTTTTTGAGAACTTATAAATAAATAATAATCTCTGTTCTTTTGCAAAACTTCAATACGAAATATTTAGCCTCTCGCGCAGATGCCAGTTTCCGACCGACAACTGCGTGACGTCAGCAAATCGTCGCTTGCATCGACAGGTGTCGGTATGTCTCTTGTAGAGAATTGCTCGGCTGTCGGTGCAAGCGACAACCGTCGGTCGCGACCGACACCGACAGTCGTCGGTCGACATGTACAGAATTCCGCCCCTGGAGTCGTATTTTCATTTCTATCACTCTTGGCGATTAACTCTCCGGATTCAATAGCACGGCGCTCTTTGATAATAACATAGGTTATATGATGTGATATTTATGGGGCAAGTATCTTCAGAGGAAGAAGGGAAAGCTGTAAAATGAGGTAAAGTATCATGCTACTGTTTACTGTTAATCATCACAACTGATTCTTAGTCATTTACCGCTACAATACAGCTGTCTTTGTTTTTATGATTCTTGTTTTGCCTTCCAGGCTACAAGGACATGCTTCGAAATAAAGAGAGAGGAAGACGAGTGATCATCATTTATTGTGTGGTGCATCCCTCATTTTTCTTGATGTTCATTTTTGTATACACCTAATCTTTTCTTTTATCTAGGTTGTAAATAGTGAGTTTTTCAAAGTTTGTCATGATTTACTAAGCATTGACTTAGTAGGTGACTAGTGCTTGAAGTGAGGGACTGTGAGAAGTGTTTTCATTTGCTAATTTATGTTTTTGTAAATATTTCATCTGGTTTTTCAAGCATTTTGTACACAGTGTTATCAATTATTTCACTGGTATACCGCACTTTTACTAATCAACCAGTGTTTATACTGATTGCTAACAGAAACTGTTTGCATTTTGTTTTTATTTTACATTTTTGTAAATACTTGGTCTTTTCTTTTATCTAGGTTGTAAATAGTGAGTTTTTCAAAGTTTGTCATGATTTACTAAACGTTGAATACTTAGGTGACTAGTACTAGTGAGTGATTTTGAGAAGTGTTTTCATTTTCTTATTAGAATCAATCATTTAGAGCCAACGAGGTGAGTGATATCCCCACCTTTGTTCACAGTTGATCCCAGTTGACTTCTAAGCATACTTTGTTCCATTTATATGTACCCTATGTTGTTTTCGTGAAATAAATTAGTTATCAACTTGAGTCAAGTTCTTTAAATCCAGTGGTCCTTCCCTCCAGTTTCTGCGGAAGTAGCCAACATGTCACTATAATCATTAGGTATGGTTTGTTAGTTCATTAGAGTGATATAGCTTAAGATACAGCAGTCGAGTGCTCCTCTAAGTTGGGTTACAAAGGGGATTATCTAAGGAATTTAATTGGGTATACTACCTTTTCTGTAAAGCATTTCGTCTACCTAAAGCTATCAACTGAAAGCATTCCACGACGTGAGTAATTTACCTCACGAGTGCATGTTTTCTGACGTTTCACTTGACGCCTATGTGCCAGACGTACAAACCAGGCCCGATTGTTTGTCCCTCCGGTCTTTTACATTGAGTCCCCTTCAATAATACCTACGTAAAATTTCGTTGCCTTCCATGCAATATTGTTTTCTTTGCAAAAAAAATTGTTTATAGCAATTTTTTCGTAGTAAAGTCAGCACTTCAATGTTGCAGGTTCAGTAGGAAGAAGCAGACGACTGTCCAGCAGAGAATACTCGATTCGTCGTACGACAGCGCTTGAATTCATTTAAAACTACCAGCCAAACAATATATGGTTATTAGGGAAACTTGCATTTCAATTTTTGAGTGGTAGTCACTTAAAAACTAAAATGCCACAATTTTTAAAATTAGCTTCTGTCCCTTCATTACAACGCGTATGCCTAGTTTGTGACCCGTAGCCTGGCCTCAGCACCATCTACCGGCGGCAAAGAGAACTTCTACCCCGCGGAAGGATTCGGTAACACCAATCAGATGGGACATTCCCCTCCTTTAATATAGACTCCTTGGCTTCGACCATTAATGGTCGAAGGCCTTGAGTTTTGGGCTACCTTTAATACCTTTCTCTTTGGGCCACGTTGTGCTGTGCTTCATCCACGTTCGTCCTGTGGAGAAATTCGAGATGAAGAAGTCGAATAATTTTAATAAGCGTTCCAGCATGGACGGTAAAATCATCAATGGCGGTGCTGAGCTAAATGTAAACATAAACAAGAAGATTGACGTTGTTGATCGTAGACTGCCGACGTGATCCCAGTTCACGATAATCGTAACCAAGTGCCGTGAAACGTGAAATCAATTCCCGTGTGAAGCTGACGCCAATCGTAAACTAGGTTTAACCCCGAGGGGGATACACTGATGCCTTCCGAAAAATATATATTTGTCAACCACAAAATCTTGAGGCCATACTTCGTTATCAATAAAAACATCACCCAATTCTGATTTCACAGACACCCAAAAGAGGCATATTTATTTTCCCTTGCCTTCAGTTGGTCAATATCCAAATCTTTACACGATATTGGGGGCGTTCCGAAATTCACTGCCAGTACTGCCTGTGCTGCCGTAATACGGAACGTGAAGCCGTACTGCCGCTGCTGCGGTAGCATGAATTTCGGAACGGTCGGCAGCAGTCGGCAGTGGCTTGAAATTCAATATGGCCGAATTGCGTGGTGATAATTATTAAAATTGATCTTTCAATGCGTTAATTCTTAATGCTAACCCTAATGGCATTGATAAAGAGCTTTCTAATTTTATGCTAATTTTCATTGCCTTGCTACTTCATACTAATTGGTTAATTTCTCTGACGAGAAAAAAAATTATTCGCGTCAGCTACCCGAGCATGGAGAAAAATACCCTATTTTATTAAGCAAATCTCCGTTATAATTAACATTATTGAATTTATAATAAATATTTTAAATCTTGGGCTTATATTCAAGTCTTCGAATATATTTGTAAAGCCCTGATTTTCTTCGTGGCCAGTTGTACGAAGCGTTTCCAAGAGTGATATCGAAAATTAGGCAAAGATACGGGTTGTTGAGGGTTGCATGGCAGAATATTTTCACTAACAATTAGATTTATGTAACAAATTACGTTTCCCGACAATTATTATACATGCCGGTATTATGCTAAGTTACCACTGTAGTAAGAGGCTGTATAATTACGTGTACCAAATTATTCATGACACTAAATTATTTTTTGGTAATTTCACAGGTCGCTAGCATTCGCAAATGTAATTGCTTCTCTACTTGTATCACTTGTGATGTTCATCACTCTGTCGTACTTCATTATCTTACATACTTGACAAATAAATGCATTTTATAAACTATTATACGCTACCCTGTAAACCATGTATGTTGCCACAACGTTGCAGCAACGTCTCACTGCAACCTACTGGGAGTTGCTGCAACGTTGTGACAACGTCTTAAAATCCTCCAAACGTCCTCCGTACTACGTTCTGGCAACGTCTTCACAACGTAATTGCAACCTAATTTGTAACATAATTACAACCTTCCTGCAACGTTATGACAACGTCCTCCCTAGTACGTTTTGGCAACGTCTTCACAACGTAATTGCAACCTGACTTGTAACATTATTACAACCTTCCTGCAACGTTATGACAACGTCGTAAATGTCTCCAAACGTCCTCCCTAGTACGTTTTGGCAACGTCAGATGCTGTTAGCTATTTAAATGCATCGAGATTTTTCTCTCTCGCCGATCTAAACATAAAAATGTTCGAAGCAGTTTCTCTTAACTCTTCTGATTTTATTCATTGACGTTGTAGATTTGATTTTTCCGCCATTTGTTCGATGGCTGTCTGCTTTTACTGCCGCTACTGCTGCTCTTGGGCTGCAGTAGCGGCAGTAGAGTTCACAGTGAGAAACGTCATCAATTGGCTGACGTCATTGGTCACTATGCAGTACTGCAAGTTGATTACGGGACGGTTAGGTAGTACAGGCAGTACTGGCAGTACTGGCAGTGGATTTCGGAACGCGCCCAATTTCGGAAATCTGTTAAAAAATATATTGAGAAAGGCCATCAACTGTAGTCTCAGGGAGAAACTTCCACATATGTAAATACGTGTTGCGGGGAACTGGAGCTAAGGCACAGCCAGCAGCAGAGACTGCGTGCCAACACACGCAACTGCTTCCACCTAGCAGATAAAAATATTTTATCTCAAGAATATATACTATTTCTCAACTTGTGCAGCTTTTTGGGTTTTCGTCCCACGGTCGAGTCCCTCAGTTCGACCTCATCGTGTATCTGATTGGGGTCCCCCGCGTTGGGATTTTAAGACCTTCCCCCTCCACTATATACGCGGCGGCGTCGGTCAATTTTAAGAGCGGCGGGTGGTCGCCCTTGAAGCGGTTGAGTAGGACGGTGGAGAAGTTCTTTCTGTCTAAAATTAAAAAATCGGAAACGGCTGTGGCTGTTGGGGGGATGACGGCGGCGCGGCGTCCAGGCTCAGTTCGTTTTCTCGAGATGTTTTTCAGTGGCGAAGCGCGATGTTTTAGTCTCGCTCAGTGTGCCGACAAGGTGAATCATTCCCCTTCCCAAAAACACATATCAAAGGCTATTTTTTACCTTCAAATATTAGTATTCCGCCTAGTGGTACTTTTGCAAATAATTTGTTTTAAGTTATAATTAAATTCAAACTACTTAATATTTAAGTGTAATGCAGGTTGAATGCCGTGGCGGACATCGGTGTCCGCCGAGAAAAGTTCGCCTCCGTGCGCCGAGTGACCGCTGTTTTCGTACTTTGGCACCTTTAGCCTCATTTGGAGGTCCGCCATATCTTAAAAAATCAGAAATGGATACAACGAGGTGATGAAATGATGATACTATGAGTGTTGAGTTTGGTATAATTAATACGCGCGACGTTTCCGGGAGAGGCTGTTTATTTCGGCAAGCACGACCGCGAGAGCGTGGTGTCAATACATGTGTCTACGATACACACACGGGCAAAGATGATATGCACACTCTCGTCTCTTCCAAGCTGCGCCTTATGCAGGAGTCACCCGTCCAATCCGGCGACCAGACATCGAGAGAGGAGATCGAGGACGACTCAATGTTAATGTTAACCAGAGAGCTACGTCGACTAAAAATTGATTAAATAAATCAACCTAATCAAGATCGTGCTTCCACCGGACTTTCTCGCCTCTCCTATTTGCCTTGGACCACCTTTTCCCGCGCTTGCTCCTGATTGGCCCTCCGGCCTACCGGGACCCGTGCTCCTGCCCGATCTGCTCTTGCATGCCACACCTGCTACCGGAGTTCCTGTGACCCTTCCAGAACCGGCCTTCCTGTCTCCTGCCTTCCGCCTCCACAATTATACAACACTAACTCAGCGCACCTAAGTAAGCACTAGGAGCTCCCACGGGGGGAGCCCCACTATTTCATCCGTAGGTGGTGTCCGACGTGCTCTCAGGTCTTCTTCGTCGGTTACCCTGAGCAGAGGGCTTGCACCTACACTGCACGCTCGGGGGACCCGGTGGGGTCCACTTCTTAGGGTTCACTGTTAGGATCTCCTTCCATATTCCTCCCCACATCACAAACCGTTCCTGATTCAAACATCGCAACCGACATGCCTCGGACCGACCCCAATCTCCAAACTTCTGAAAACCCGCAATCCCCTCCTACCCTAAACGCAGCCGACATCCCTGATGGCTATTCAGAAGCAGCATTGAGTGAAATATTCTCCAACCTGTCTCCAGAAGAACGGCTCAATGTACTAATGGGCGATAAACAATTTGCTGCTCAATTTACCCTCTACCTCAACTCGTCAACCGCCAATACCGACCTACCAGCCCCTCTCTCACCAATGTCAACCGACTCCGCCCCCCTCACCTCTCATCCCGCTTCCTGCCTCAACTACTACTGCTATGCCCCCACCACCTACCCAAAATTCCCGACCATCCAGCTCTATGAAGATTGCACACACCCATTCTTCCGACGTCGAGTATATTCAACCAAGTAAAAAACGAATAATTAAAGTACGTCCCGCAGAGTCAAAACCTACCAATCTCCAAACCTCAAACCGCTACACCCTCTTGTCAGAGGGCTCTTCTCCCGTCTCCTCGGAAGCAGCTCAGGCTATCCAACCTTCCACATCCACTCAAAATTTTCTACAGTGCCGCCCTCATCCGAACCGAAAGGTAAAATCCCGCCAATCCTCCTTGCTAACACTGATAATTGGTCGGTTATTTGGGCCCGTCTTCCGCGGGTCTGTAAGACTCTTCCAGTCGCTCGCTCCACCGGTCCCAAATACTCCACCCCCGACTCGCGTAGAAAAGAATTCTGTCTGCGTGGCACGTTCCCTTGCGTCTCAGAGGAAGACATTCTCTCTGAACTCACCGGAAAAGTCCTCCCAGTAATCTCAGTTCATCGAATATTTAGCACCCGCCCCTCCCCCGAACAACGCGCACGCGATATCAAGGCAGTTAACAGGTACTACGCAACCCGTACCTGCCATGTAATATGCCACCCAAACACCGATATAGACCTTGCCCTCTACATTCATTCAATAGCCGGCTTATCCGTTGAAATTTCAATCTTTAAAAAAACCACGCAAGCTCCTCAATGTCACCGCTGCCAAGACCTCGGGCACACGAAGGGGTACTGTCACAGGCCCCCTCACTGTGTCCGTTGTGGAGGCAACCACTTCTCTATTGAATGCAAATGAAATCGCGATGCTCCCCCCAAATGCTTCCTCTGTGGTGGCAGTGATCCGGGCAATTACCGTGGCTGCCCCATTCACAAGAAAAAGAAAAATGAAATGGTTACCGAAATCCACGGCCCGCCTTCAGCTACTCCCTTCAACCCTGCTCCTGCTCCTCCTCAAACCCAGTCTTACTCCACAGTCGCCTCGTCTTTCTCTGACTTCCCCGACCTTTCATCCTCTTCCAATTCCCAGCCAAACCCTTCCGTCGATCCAAACCCCGTGCTCACCAGTGAATTACATTCGTGGTTCCTCGGTGTCATGGCCAAAGTCAACTCCATTACTACCCTAGCCGCGAAAAAGACGTTCCTCCTGGAAAAACTAATCCTAATATACTCCTCACCTTAACCAGCTTCCCCCCTCCTTTCAAACGTGCCCGCGGACTATTTTATTATCATTAATCCATTCCGATTACGGCAGCACTTAGCACCTTTTCAATCTACACCCACAAAATTACATTGCCTATCAACTCTCTCCTACGAGTCTTTCCCATATCTATCAATTAATCTCTTCCTAATTTACACTCCGTGCATCACCGTCCGCCGACCGTCGTTGCTTCGGCGACCTCGACGTACCAAAGAGAATGGGAGAGAGCGTTTGCAGTGTTCGGGATGACAGCTGTCCCAATGCAAGTGCTGCTAAAGGTTGGTGGGGTTTTTGTGGACGGATGTGCTAATTTTTCTATTTTTCAAATAAATATCTACATCGAGGAAAGTGATTGAAGAAGTGGAGGAGCGGTGAGTGAAAGAAAGAGTTGGATGGGAGTGGATCCTTTGAATAAAATCTTCAAGAGCTGAGCTTACATGCGTCCAAATGATGAATATATCATCAATATATCGGAGCCAAATGAGGGGCTTGAGGGGGGAAGAAGATAAAAGATTTTTCTCCCATCGCCCGAGGAAGCTAGATGCGTAAGAAGGGGCCATTCTCGTGCCCAGAGCCGTGCCCCTTCTCCGTCAAACTTCACTTTCATTCTTTGGCTCTGCGTGCCCCGAAACGCCTGTTCTATATCTTTGCCGCTGTTTGTGTGCCTGATTCAAGCTTACCTTTCCTCTTCTGTGAACTTATAATTCCTTCTCTGCCAGTGGGTGAAAACGCCCTGTCGCCATCTCTCGGTGAACTTTACGGGCTACTCTTGGGGGTGTTTGGTTAATATGATCCCCAGTCAATCTGCTCCGATCATCAGATGCAACATGTTGACCAATGGGACGATGCGCTCAGATGTTACTGAAGATCCCAGAACAGCCATGTACATACATACAGGGGCGGATTAAGGTCGTTGTTTTGGGGGGGGGGGGGGGCGGTTCACTACTTTCCGCGGCGCCTGCAATACCTTTCAACGAAACGGGGGTCCGGGCGGACCTCTCTCGGAAAGTTAAAAGAAATGAAGCACTTGGAACGTAGTTTTGGTGTGGCTATATTATAAAGTAGATGTGATAAATTATTGAGTAAAGCTCTGTAATTACATTTGAAAAACGTTTACAAACGATGTAAAGAATGCCATTTTTGTAAATATGCAGGTCTCCCGGGTTTTACACCACATTCCAATTATATTTATACATTGTTTATTGAGCTGGTGAAAGAAAAACTTCCATTTGAGAATCATATTAATGATTACCATCTTTTCTATTTTCCCGGGAATTAAGCTTTAATACCCCCCCTTGATCCGCCCCTGCATACATATTTAAAGGCCACTCCGGCTAAAGCAGGGAAAGCCGTTCTACTGTTATGCCAAAACTTCAGAGGGTTCATTGCTCTGAGTGATGACGCCTGGCTGAGATATAACTGCAGCTCATTCTGTATTGAATGTGACGTGCTATATTCACTCTCTTGCCCGAGCTATTTCATAATGATTCTCCGCATTGTATGTTGAGGCTTCACTGGGTTTTCATGAAGACCCCCCCCCCCCAGGGTAATCAGACTTGACCGAGCCGATGAAGGTCAGCGTTTAATTCTATACTTTAGTCAGCTTTGGTGTTAGATACAACTGAAGGAATGGAAAAATGAATATAATATACTATTATTCTGTGAACATATTTATCTCGAATGATTAAGGAAATAAGATTCCGTTAAGTGATATATGATTAATAATCAAGGGAAAATCAGAGTGAGGTAAAGAGTCGTGTACAGAATCGCTTGTGGAAGATTTCAATAAGACTCCCCCACAGAAGCAAGTTGAATAATGTCACGCCACGTCGCGATATAAATTTTTAATTGTGCGCATTGCTTGCGTCTACACGTGGGCAATTATCACCCCAAGCGTTGTTTTTTCAGCAATTAGTTCGCGGCAAATCAATATTTTTATATTGAAGCGGAAGGCAATTTTTTTTTACAGAAAAGTTATTATTTTAGAGCAACGACTAGAAAAATCAACTTATCTTAATAGCTTAGCTGTAATAGCCATGAGAGTAATTATAGTACTTTCGGAAATGACTTAACCTGTTCAACACTAAAATATAGTAAGTTTCATATTCGGAAAAACTTCCCGTGAAAAGAATTGTAATTTTTCACGATTTCCAATTTATAAATTATTGGTAAAATGTTCCTACCAGGTCCAGGATGAATTTAATCCAATTTATGATCACCCAAAATGCGACGGGAATCTCGTATTTGTGCAAAAACTAAGTTAATCTCACTTTCTCCCATAAGACCCTATGGAGATGTTTAAACAAAGATGGTGGAATTCTCCATTCCCATAGTCGAAATGTATGCGACGACTCAGCCCATGGCCCCCTTTAATACCCAAATATAAGCTTTAATTAAAGGGGGCCATGCTCAGTAGGGTGGGCCGAAAAACACAGAAGTGTCCGCATCGAATCGCAATAGCGCGGAAAAGTTGCTGCTCGTCCCCATGATCACAAAGAGAGAAAAATTTTTGAAATCGGATCACATCTTCCGGTCGCACATCTCGTTCGAAGTATCGAAAAATCGTAAAAAATATGACTTTTTTCGGGATTTTTAAAAATGAGTTACAGTGATTGAATTGCGTTCAAAATCGGTACGTGGCCTCTTCAAAAAGTCCTTTGTCTTAAAAAAATATACTTATCCTTCTTTTAGGGTGAAGGGAAGTCGCTCATCACGTTCAAATTATCGAAAAATAGTAAAAAAACATGACTTTTTTCGGGATTTTCTCTTTATGATTTACAGTAATCGGATTGCGTTCAAATCGGCATGTGACCTCTTCTAAAGATCCTTTGTATTTTAAAAAAAGATTAAATTCCCGTTCTCTCCTTTTATGGGGGAGGGGAGGGGCATGTATCGTAAAGAGCAGTATTAGCAAGTACTGTTCTCATTTGAGTCCCAGAGGGTGATCCGAACCTAATATGAAAATCTGTGTCCATATATTTTGCAACCGTAACTATCTCTTCTGTTTCAAGATCTGAGGTAATGTTGGCCGTTGTTTCAGAAGAATCACCACCCTTATTTTTTACTTGTTTTGCATTTCTTGTCAGCCTCTTCTTAATCATTTCACTCTCCTTTTGGTCAACTGTTCCTATCTTGCCAATTCTGTGATGCCGCTGTGCATAAATAAATTTTCTCTCTACCACAAGAACTTTCCTGTCAACAGGGCATGAACAGTCGATTTTAACCGGCTCATCACAGGTACATTTATCTATTGTTTTGTTGCAATCACATAGCAGGTGCATTTTGCACTTGCAGGAACATACGTCAAATAAAGGTTTTGTACTGTCAGAAATGAATTTTGTACTCATTTTGTTATTCCTCATATTTTTTCTCCCCATAAAACTTTATACGTATGTAGTAATACTTATCGTGAAGAGTTTCTATACATTTTATGATTCTAGGGCGAGAGACCGTTGGCAAAGATGCCTTAATGAAAATGGTCTCTATATCATCAGCAACGACATTAACTACTGCAGAGAAGCTGACATCCTGTTTTAGACTGGCCGAAGCCAGTGCTAAAGATCATTTAATAAGCTGGCAATGCAGTAAAACATCAGCATGCGATGGAAGAACCTGATAGCCCAGACTTTGAGGCGGTCCAAATAAAGGACAGTGAAATTTCTCACCATGCGTCCTCAACGTCATTGTGTAGCTCTCTTCAACTCGAAGATACTACCGTGCTCCAACTCTTATAAGCAGCAGTAGAATGCGACTCGTCTCCCCTAGACAAAACAGCCTTGCTCGCTCTCGGAGTGACTTCTCTTGTGCGTTGCGCGCAGCGGCACAACGAAGTCCCCGCACCGGCTGCCGTCAGCCTGGCTGGCGGCTAGGCCCGTCCTCGCTGCGGCTCCTCACGCATTTTATACGTAAATTACATTTACGTAAGAATGATCTAAGCAGGATATATTTTAACGGTTTGAACGCCATAGCCTAACCAACGGCACTCCTCACACGAGGAAAGCAACGACCGGAATACAAATCCTTCTTCAGAAACAATGCGAATGTATCATCGGTTGGTAGAAAAACATTTGATCCTTTCTGTCGGCATTTCCAAAGTATGAGAAGTAAAAGGTGGAACTTGCGGTGCAGCCAAAAGTACCGATATACCTAATGTTTCTAGGGCGAAGAACTGCACACTTCACACGAGGAAAACAACGACCGTAAGGTCACTCATTTTTACGATACATGCCCCTCCCTTCCCCCCTAAAATAAGGGGGAACAGGAATTATATCTTATTAAAATTACAAAGGACCCTTAGAAGAGGCCGCATGCCGATTTTGAACGCAATCCGATCACTGTAACTCATAAAGAGAAAATCCCGAAAAAAGTCATGTTTTTTTTACGAATTTTCGATAATTTGAACGCGATGAGCGACTCCCCCTCCCCCAAAAAGAAAGGGTATTATATTTTTTTTAAGACACAGAACATTTAGAAGAGGCCACATACCGATTTTGAACGTAATTCAATCACTGTAACTCATTTTAAAAAATCCCGAAAAAAGTCATATTTTTTATGATTTTTCGAAACTTCGAACGAGATGTGCGACCGGAAGATGAGATCCGATTTCAAAAATTTTTCTTTCTTTGTGATCAGGGGGACGAATGGCAACTTTTCCGCGCTATTGCGCTTCGTTTATGACACTTTCGTGTTCTTCGGCCCACCCTAATGCTCAGCCCCATGAGGGAATGGGTTATTTGAAT
Source organism: Pyrrhosoma nymphula (assembly GCA_963573305.1). NCBI lineage: Eukaryota > Metazoa > Arthropoda > Insecta > Odonata > Coenagrionidae > Pyrrhosoma > Pyrrhosoma nymphula. Next base: position 184,367,568 of record OY754327.1, read on the forward strand.
TGCGGGGCAGTCGGGAAGCGCTAGTGCTACTTCGTGGCAAAACGAAGAACTAATTCAGCTTTCTTTTGACAACAGCGCATCCTATGAACGGGGCTAGCAGAACGACGCCAAACGCTGCAAAAAGCTCTTTAGCCCATGGTAGATGGTCATGCTTTCTGGTGTGAAGTTTAAGAACTGCAGAAAATTAAATCAGGCGCAATTTTCGGTACTGTCTGTTCTGTCATTTGTGCTCTTCGGAATTTCAAAATAACTCACCTTACTTGTTTAGAAATGTCAAGTGTATGCTAGTGTAGCTAGTGTAATTGAGAATTGTACCCGAAGAAAAAAGGAAAACAAGCAATTTGAAAGTCTGCATATTATTGAACAATTTGAACACTTGTGAGGAGCTAGCTTCTCAGGAAATGCGAAACGGATAAGATAACATAACGGAGATAATTTTTTTCCTGCGGTTTCCCATTTGTGAAAAGTGGTGGTTTCGAATGAGGTTTCCGCAGTTGCCCGGAAATTACTTTTTAAGTATTACATTTCTTGTAGTGTGGAAGACAGGTGTTAGGTTGGAGCTGCGCTTCACATGTGCAAGTTTGGTTACGTGCTTGCTGTAATTGCGACTTTTCTGCTGCCGATAGAATGTGGGTGAATTTATTTATTTTTATCACTATTTTTTTTGAACTAAGTTTTTCTCATCAATCGGGTGAACTCGTTAGGAAAATAGACTCCAAAGAACATTACATCGATCCAAATGACTGGTCGCACAATGGGTACGTAATTGTTTGCTGCATTACACAACTCTGGAACCTCTACCTTCAGTTTAGTACTTGCAGCCGAAGTGTTTGTACCTGATATATGTCGCATCAGTGTCATTTCTGTGAAACATGCATCATCTCCATCTACGGATATGATTTTTTATTATGTGAATGTGGTGGATTGTTCTTTCAGCCACCTCCATTTATCCAGTAAGAGAAGTGCCGCAGTAACGCCTTATGGTAATACCTATACCCTACCGTAGCTATTTTTCTGTTGTGTGAGGACCCTCTTTCATTTGCCATTCTCTCCTATAGATGGTGAAGTCCTTCAATTTGAACGAGGGTGTTCTTCGTTTCAAGTGATGAAGAAATCCATAGAGAAAACGGTAATGGAGTATGTGACGCTGAGAAGATTCGTCAATCTCCTTCTTCGCCGGGCAAAATTTGAGGTAATTGTGATTTTGAGAACGCTTAAGTAAGCACGGACGTGTTGAAAGAAAGGCTGAGAAAAATTCATTTTTCAACCAATCCCTCCTGGCATTTTTATTTATTTATTCTTGGGAGGTTTTCGCGTGCTTTTGGATGGGATTTAAAGTTTTATTGGCTTTTTGTGAAAGTATCGTCTATTGGATAGTCATAGTTCCTTGGTTCCTTAATGTTTGTGTACAGGTGAATTCATATTTTGATCTTAACCCGTCTGAAGGATTGTTGCTCATTAATCAGGATGACTTCGAAAATAACTCAACTGGAAATGATGGGATTTTAATTCTAAGGACATGGTGCACCATGACATGTCATGATTTGTGAAAGAGGTATTGTTTGCTATTGATTTTAGCAGTGATTTTGCATTTTAATAATGAGACAGTAAATAGACAGTAAGATTTGGGTCAAATCCAGATTTTTCCAAGCACTCTAGGTAATTGTGGCATCTACCTGTTAAATTGCCAATTGCAGGAACATCACAAAATTAGGTATTGGCGTTGGTGTCACCCTACTGGTAATCACTAACAGCTTCTCTGTATTAACTCAGGTGGTTATTGGCCGCTTAACATTCCCTGATGAAAGTTTCACCTTCACTGTTTACAGTAGCCACATGCATTTTGGAAAACTCTACTCTTTTCAGTAGGTCTGTTGTAATCCTACTGTTTTCTACTGTTCACAGTTGGTCCACTGCAAACCTACTGTTTTCGGTAAGTCTACTGTAATTCTACTGTTATTGTTTTCTACTCTATACAGTAGGACTATATTGCACACATACTGCCATTTACTGTTCACAGTAGGGCTGTTGTACACACACCTCTCTACTATTTTAATTATGGCTATCGTACACCCATGATTAGTAAGAAATGGGACATTGTTTATGTCGGGAAGTTGAACCCACAAAATTTTAAAATGGTTGAAACCAAGAATAAAATTAAGAGGCTCGATTCTCTCTCGGGCGTACGTATGTAGTTGTGTACTGAGTTGTAACAGTTGTTTATTGCTTCCTGTAAATTGTCACTTTCCCTGTGAGAAGTGACATAATTAGCTATGTCGTCATTGCTAATAAAATCGGACGAAGATCTCGATGCCATTTTGATGTTTCAGGGTTACAGAATCTGAGAAACTTTATAAAAATGTAGAACAAGTGAAAACCCAGTGAAATGCCAGTGGTCAATTTTGGAAGTACAGATATTCGGCATCATTCGTAATCTCCATTTAGGTGCCATCTCTTGAAAATTCGTGAACTACGAGCATCTAATAGTGACGCTGCAAATGAAGCACGATAGCGCTCCCAGCACTTTTGGTGAGAGACGGGAGGAGTGCAATCACGCTCCCTGGCACTCTTAAGGGTTATTAATGGGATATGCTATGTGTCTTGTATCCCCTGACATGTCTTTTATCAAGTGTAACAACTTGATCGCTGGACAAATAAAATATTATTATTACTACATAACTGATCAACATGTGATTTGAAAGTTAGAAACGTTTTACCTCGTTCAAGTCGAGGAAATTTAATGAAAACCTATATTTTCTAGGATTTATCAATCCATGATCAAGTTTGTAATGCTCTGTGACAGTAAAGCCCTCCATGGTTTTCATGAAAGTACATTTATTTTGAATTTTAGGTAATATTTTATACATTGTGGTGGGTGGGCGAGGGCCTTTTGGAGCCCTCCTGGCACTCAGACCTTTTTGTCCATTGTGCCATCCCACATTTAACCTGCCTGCCACTTGCAGACAGGGGACAAGAGCACCACGGTAGAGGCGTGGAGGAGGGGCAACCCCCAACCTTCTCGGTACAGGTATGGAGGGAGTCCTCCCTCCTACCTTCCCGGTCTGGGTATATCTCCCTCCGGCCTCCCGGTATAGGTCTGGAGGGAGTATCACCCCTCCATCCACCCCGGTAGAGGCATATAGGAGGGTCACCCATCCAACCATCGTCCGGGCCCAACGTTGCTTAACTTCGGTGATCTGACGGGAACCGGTGTGTCAACGTGGCTAGGCCCTTGCCCAATATTTTATAACACTGGCAGAAAGTACCCGTTAAAATTCAACGGGTGTGAAAAACATTGAACTTATTTAATAAGAAAACCACATAGCCTGAAGAATACTGTCAGTGTGGTCATTTGAGGAGTTCATAACTTATCTTGAATTTTGTGTTTGTTGTAGTAGACACGCTGACCATTTTTCAGGTGCACGGAGAAATGAGTGACTGACTGTTGGTCCTCTTTCATACGCGGGAAACCAAAATACTACTTAAATAACACCCAGGTAGATAGATGGTCACATTGTTCCGCCGGTTCTCTTGAGCCATCTTCCGAGTGATTAACATCTTGATCGCTTCCCTTTTCTACAAAAATAAATTTGCATTCAATGACTCTTTGAGTTGTGCAATTCAACATCGATATGTGCGTTATCTTATTCAGGATTGGAGAATAGGGTACAATCCAGCAGTTGACAATGTCGAAAGGAGCATTTGCAGCCGCAGCCATGTTTATTTGACCTATGATTCCTCACAAAAAGGGAGGAATCAGGCAAGATGTTGTGGGAATATGAACATAATAAGGACTTAGAATAAAAATTTTTATCTATGTAAAGTTACATCCTCTAAGTTCTTACTATGATTCCTCCATCACCTAGACTGCACCTTCGACAAAAAGGATAGCCATCATCATTGGTTTCGATTGCTAAATAAAAAATCTGTGGTGATTCTTAGTGCACTTGTCGATTTTCATGCACGGATGTCGTTCATTGTGCAAAATTTCCGTTCTTCTTTAAGGTAAGAAGCATGTAGTGACGTCATTATAATTTCTGCCATCTTAAAACAGATTGGAGTTTCAAAACAGATGGGTCTATATTTGAACCAGATTTATAGTTGGTTGCCCGTCTGTAGGTTGGGTTAGGATGAAATTTGTGCGGTTCTTAGCGTAACCCGAGAAACACATCGGGGAGATGGTCGTGAGATCACCAGTAGGGATGTCTTTGAGCATCCAAGTCTAACCTTTGTCGTTTTTCTTGCAAGGACTCATTTACTCGCAAAGAAGACATTCCTGTTGCTTTAGAAGATTTTTTCGAAAGGTTACTTACTAAATTTCTATTAAGAACGTTGATGATATATTTTTAAGTCCAAGGAGGGGAAACACAGCGGCGCGTAAAAGTCTTGAATAGGCAACTCAATGATTGAGTGAATGTAAGTTAACTTCACTTTATCACTTTTAAACATATGTAAATAACTCGTAACGTTTATGATTTGGGAATTGGTCTAAAAAACAGTTCGCAATCGTAATAAAGAGGCAGATTGTTCCACAATGTGTGCTACATCTGAGTATTAAACGATAATAAACAACGCCATGTTTGTGGTAGCAACAGAAGCATTATTACCATTTCTATTCACTGCACGTAAATTTTCTTGCACGTTTTATTCCTTTATGTGTATCGTGTACTACGTGTTCTCTCATATACATGCAGTGGCCCTATGAGAGTTACTTTGAGAATAGACATTGAAGAGTATGCTTGTTGTAAATATGCATTGAATTTATCAATAACCCCCCGGAGCAATCTATCATGGGGTCCTTAGGACTTAGGGCCCCTCTTATACAGATTTTCCTTCTACGTGCTATCATGGGTCTGCAGGAAAACTTAAATGCCAGAGGCGTGAATATCCTTTGAAAATCAAATCTCTGGTTGTCAAGCAAATACGCTATATGTAGTTGATTTCAGAGAAAAATGTGAGATTTTTCAGCAAAAAGCATGATTTTCAGATGATTATGAATCTGGAAAGAAAATGGATTTAAAAAATTAGAAACTTCATTTATTCAGCCATCCAATAAAAAAAAATTCCAGCCCTCTCTTAAGTGAAAGTAATTTTAAAAAGCAAAAAGGAAACCACTTCACTGAACCCAATGCTTAGCATGGACCACCAGGGGGTCCTTCGGGGGCCCTGGGGCTTTTTATTGTAGCCTATGTTACATCCAGATACATTTTCTTAATACATGCCAAATTTCAGCTCAATCGGTTCAGTAGTTTTTACGTGATTGAGCAACAGACAGACACCATTACATTTTTATATATTAGTATGATTAACTTTTAGTGAGGTTAATATTTCATTAATTAGAGAAAAGTTCTTTGTAATTAATGGTGAACTGCATCACACTGGTGATATGACTCATCGAAGCAACTTATTACTAACTTTACTGATATATTTATTTTGTTGACATGCGGAGAGCAATATTGAAAGTGAGTTTGATTAGCTTAGGGAAACATTCCATTTCTATTCATAATTATTTATTGAAGGCAAATCTTTTTGGGTTCTGTCATTGAGCATTACTTAATTGAATGTTGTATGACAAAAATATTGGTTGCATTATTCTAAATGATTTAGAAGTTGCTGCAACCCCATGCAGTTGATGAGAATATTGTAGTATCCGATTGTTGGATTAGCACCTCTGATTTACATTAATCATGCAGAAATGAAATCGTGGCCATCGTAGAGGGAAGGAAACGAGATGCAGTGTGTAGTTAATGGATAATGATGATTCCTTGTGGCCAGTTGTTGCACCTGAAGTAATAGAGAATTAAGTTGTCCCAATTGCACTCGGACCATCGCGCACATGGAGTTCAGAAGGCCTATATAGCTGGAGGACACTTGAGGGGAGACAAGAAATCACTCAGTACTGTTGTTTTGATGTGGGACAAACATCTTCTTCAACAAAAAGCACACTCTGTTTAAGGTGCGGTTGTTCATGATTTTTTTCCTCTTCGGGGGATGGATGTAGTTTAATCGTCGACCTGTAGAGTTACCAGAGTGTCAGTGCCTAACCAGTCGACAGTATTTTTTTTAGTGTGCCCTCAACGCTGTTATTGCTTTGCATGGTAGGACTAGTACGAGCCATCCCCTACACTGGCGAAGTTTTCGTACCATGTTGAGTGATATAAGTCTAAATGCACGGTTGTCATTTCAACTCGCTTGAGGTTGACTCTGCATAGTGCCGTGTGCCAACAGCTAGAGATGGGGCACTCTGGAAATTAACGTGGTAATTTTTGTAAATTACAGCTCCCCTTGAAAATTACTGCGGTATTTTTCGTAATTTTCTGGATGATTCACGTATGATTGAGATAATTTTTCATACAGATAAATTCCCAACACCTTCTTTTAAGCAGAGTCCACATTTACTACATGTTTAATTATAAATTGAGGCATGTACTTCTTCTTTTTTCTCAAATCCCCTTCTGCTGTTAGGCGTCGGGGTCCCTTAGCCACTTTCCAAATTCTTTCCTGTTTTGAGCGACACGCTTCACCTCATTCAAGCTCTTTCCGCGCCTGACTGCCAATCTCTCCACATTCTTCCCATTCCATCCTTGGTCCTCTTCCTCGCTTTCCCTCTGGTCTTGCCTCCATCACCTCTCTTGGCTTCCTTTCCTCATTCATCCTAACCACATGCCCGTACCATCTTAAAGTTTTTCTTTCCATCAACTCCACTATCGGGTCTTGCTGGAATTGGGCTCTGATTGTGGTGTTTCTCACTCGATCTCTTTTAGTGCGTCCTGCTACTCGTCTTAGATACCTCATTTCACAGCTTTGGAATCTGCTCCTATGTTTATCTAATAGGGTTAAGCTCTCCGTTCCGTATACCAATACCGGCTGGAAAATGGTTTTATATACTCTCATCTTTGTCTTTTCTGATATTTCACTCTATCCCACTATTGATTTACTAATCTGATAGTATACCTGGTTTGCTTTATGTATTCGGTGGTTTACTTCAGTGTCCGGCCTTCCATCATTGGTAATTAGTGTCCCCAGGTATTCGAACTTGTCAACCTGTTCTAGTTCTTGCTCTTCCCACGATATGTTCAGCCTTTCCTGTACCTTATTTTTTGACACTATCATAACCTTGCTTTTCCCCACATTCATTCTCATTCCATGGTCTCTAATTGCATTAGCCCATTCTTCCACTGCTGTTTGCAAATCTCTCTTATTCTTGGCAATCAGTACAAAGTCATCTGCATATACCAGTGACTGTACATAAACATGCCTTAACCTATAGTTTCCTATCTTGCACCTAGGTGTTCTTCTTTTGCATTGTTTACGTATCTGGTCCATCAGAATGATGAATAGTAGAGGACTGAGGCTGTCTCCTTGTTTGACACCTTTCCTCATATCAAATTCTGCTGACGTTTTTCCAGCTATTCTAGCCACTCCTTTCACATTTATGTATAGGCTTTTGATTCTTTCGGTTAGTTCTACGGGTACCCCTATTTTTTTTAGTGCTTCCCATAGGTTGCACCTTGGCACTGTGTCGAAAGCTGCCTGTAAATCTAAAAAGGCTAGGCAGACTGATCCATTTCTGTTGATATATTTGTCCATCACTTGGCACACTGTAAAAATGTGATCCTTGGTTTGGCGATTTTTCCTGAATGCACATTGTTCCTTCTCTAGTTCTTTCTCAACCTCATTTCTGAGTCTTATTTCAAGAATTCTTGTATATACCTTCAAAGCGACAGAAGACAGACATATGGGCCTATAGTTGCTGCATTGGGTAGTATTTCCTTTCTTGTGGATTGGTGCTAAAATTTTCAGTTCCCAGTCCGTTGGGATCTTTTTCACTGTCCATACTCTTCTGCATATCTCCCACATCCAATCAACCACTGCATTTCCTCCAAACTTAATCATTTCCAGCGCCTGCTGCTTTACCCAGTTTTATCTTTTTTATTGCTTCCTCCACTTTGGCATGTGTTATTTCTTCTCCGTTTCCTCCTTCTCTTCGGGGTTTTGGCTCAGCTTCCACTTCCGTTATTTCTACTTGCTCCTGGTGACCAAAAGTTACAGCAAAGTGATTACGCCATACTGTCAGCACATCTTTCTCATCGGTAACTAACTTCCCTGTTTCATCTGTTACACTTCTTACTCTTTTTCCGAACTTTCTTCTTAGGCTTTTCACCGTTTGCCAAAACTTTCGTTGGTTATGATGATAGTTTTCTTCCACTTTACCAAACTCTTCCCAACATTCTTCTTTTGCTTGTCTTACTGCTTGCTTCGATTCATTTCTCTTCTGTACATACTTTCTCCAAGCCTCATCTGTTTTATCCCTAATCCACGTTTACCAGGCAACCTTTTTATCCTTAATTTTTCCTTTAACATGATCATTCCACCATTTTGTCCTTTTAGTCTCCGACTTCACTATTTGCACTCCACAGATTTCTCTAGGTTTCTTTAATAGGGTTTCTTTCAATATCCTCCAGCCTAGTTCCATTTGATCTTCCTCACTTTCAACCCTTGTTATTTCTTCCATTCTCTTTTGTAATTCTGCTGTTACTAGGTCTCGATATTCCATTTTCTTTTGTTCATCTCTAAGTTGTCCAACCTTTAACCTCTCATAAGGAGGATCCTTTCTAGTTTTCAGAGGGCGCAGCCGCAGCTTCATGATTAGCAGTATATTGTGTTGTGCTTAAGAGCGCTTCTGTATACACGCACATCGTTCACAGCATATCTCATGTTCTTGTGTAAGTGAAATAATCTATCACACTTCTTGCTCCTCTGTTCTCAGATTCAAAAGTGATTTTATGTGTTATTCTATGTGGAAAAAAGGTATTGCCAATCAGCAGATCGTTATCTATGCAAAAATCAATCATCTTCTCTCCGTTTGGGTTGATTACTTGCTCTCCCCCATGTACAACTGGTCATTTTAAAAAGCAAAAACTGAATGAAAGCATTTTTGGAATATTTTACTCAAGTTATAACATTATAGAGTAATGTATGAGAATATTCTTCTTGAAAATTTCTCATACTTTGACAAAAGAAAGCCAGAATGCATGTCGCTGCTGTATTTCTTTTTACAATTTTTAAATTTCTAATAGATTATAATGTTTTTTTTTTAATTTAATTTTTTTAAATTTATTTCAATAGTCACCGAAACATCGGGGTATCAACAATATTAACAATGGACGATCACACACAACCATGCCCTGGGAAATAAAGAATCCTCCCCAAGCGGGATTCGAACCCGCGACCTTTGGGTTAGCAGGCGAGGACGTTACCCCGCCGCCACCTTGTACATGTTATGGTATGGTTTAAACATTGTTATTCCCTTCCTATTGCTATTGACTTTCTTATTTAACCATACATTTGCTGTTAAGTGCTTAAAACTAATAAATATGTACTGGATAATTACGGTAATTTCCCCATCTCTAGCAACAGCAAACCAGCAAGTAACATTTCTATCGATGCTTTACATGAAATGTTTATCACTCAAAATTTAGGATTAGTTTATTTTTTCCAAATTCTTATCCATTGTTAAAATGCCAATAGAAAGCTTTCAGTTGTAAGGTCTGCAGGGCGATTACCAGAACTCGTAACGTGTCCCAATTTTGATGTTGCAGAGTGTTCGAGAGGAGCGCAACGCCCATCGCAATCACGTATCAGTTGTTTGCATTTCGCTGGCACTTCACAACCACGGTATGTTGGTGTCAAGGGTTGATGCAAAGGTTCACTTCAAAGCTCTCTTGAGTGCTACGCGACATAATTTCAGGTTGTGGAAAAATCATGAGGAAGTGCAAAATCTACATCACCGCAACCACCGGCGTAAGGTTACAATGTGAATCGACCGAAATAATGGCTCCCCTTGTTTTGTTCGAGCATCGGCTGCATCAACCCAGTGTTGGCTGCGGAGGCCCCCTTAAAGGAGCCCACCCCCTCCTCACCACTAGTGGAAGCCACCTGGGTAAAAGAGAAGCTGGGCGCAAGGGTAGATAATTATAGATGAGGTGAAGGAATGGTCTTATCGGGCTACTCCCTCCTCTTTCTCGCTGAATGAGTCCCACTCAGATGAATGCCAAGGAGGTGTGAGAGGAGAACGCAGGGAATTAGCAGTTGATGCCTTTCGAGTCAGCTACCATCGGAATAGCAGGACGGGACCCCCGGGTGGTGTCAAGGAATCACCCAAGCCATAATAGGAGCCAAGAGAGAGGGAAGAAACTGTCAGCCTCTGCTCAGCATGGAATGATTTATCACCATCATTGCAAAGCGAACCCGAAAAAAGTATCCGGTGGGGGAGAGTGAGCTACGGGGTGAAGACGAAGAAATCGGCAGCATTGGAGGCCCAGGTTGGCCTCGGTGCTGCTATCTCAGCTGTGTTGATGAAAAAATGTGACATGGTTCTCGCTTTACATGGTTGCTTCAATTGTATCGAAAATATTCTCATGAGAAAGGTCAGAATTCAAAGAGAGAGGACCATTTCAGGTTATAGGCTTTTTTAGCCTATGTAGTCCATCTCATGGCCAAGTAATGCGTCACCAAAAATGGTCGATTTAGGCTTAATACACGCATTTATGTATCTATTCAATATGGTTGTAATCACGTAGGGTTGAAATAACTTCTGACATGTAAAGAAAGGGATATGTCATGGTGCACCAAATCATGAAAACCATAATTTATTATCTGCGAGCAATGCGTTGTAGCATTTTAAATGCTGAAGGTCTGAATACATTTGTTTGCGAGGTATCCTTCCCCCTTAAGCATTTGCGTACGAAATCTTAATCCGTGCATCTACCACCAGAAAGCAACGAAAAGTGAGGAAAACTTCATGATATGTCAGAATGTAATGAATTCCACTCCGGGTTAAATTTTTTCCAAAGATGGAAGCCTAGTTTTGCATTTAAGAGTATGCACGTTTGCTGATGATTCTAATGACTTCGACTCTTTGGATTCTTTTATTTTAGATCACCCCAGCCCATTGTCTTCATCATCATCTATTTCATCAGCCTCATCCACGGCTTTTAAAGAGTTCTCAAAGATGTGTTCACGTATGCGACCTATTGTAGTAACATTGTTTTCTAACATACTGTTAAAAATACACTAGGATCCGAAAATATCAGAAGGATCTGAGATCTGAAATCAAAGATCCAGTCGAGATCTGGATCAGAAAAAAATCCTGGAACCTTCCATCCATACTTGTTTCATATTAGCTACCCCCATTGAACCTTCATGACCTAATAAAATTGCATGCTCATGGAGTCTGTTTGGTAACACTATAATTGCTCTTTTAACCAACAGTTATTCCATTTCACGAAACTCATGTTTGAGAAGCTCTTAAATACTAAATTCCTTTGGAACTGGTGTTTCTATTATACTTCTCACTATCCTTTCAACATCATCTGATTCTGATTGTGACCTCGTGTGTACATTTAATAGTCTTGACAAACAGTCGGCTATGTATTGCTCTTCTCTGGCCTTTACTTTACCTTATAACTGTAAGCCTGTAATCACAACACCCGTCTTTCTATTCTGGCACTGGGCCTTTAGCTAGAGCCACAAATTATTCCCAAAGGTTGGTGGTCGTAGATTAGGTAAAACTCCGTGCCGTAAAGATGGAGGAGGAGCTTTTCACTGGCCCACGTAATTGCAAGAGCTTATATCTCGGTTCGAGAATACCTTTTTTCAACTCTTGTTAATGCCTTACTAATGGACAACTTTAGGTCACCAAAAATTGATTCTCTTAATTTTGCAAAAGCTGCTGCCTGTTCCTTTCCTAAGTAAAAGGTATACATCTATAAGTTTGACACCTCAGGGGCTCTGTCAAAATAGAATAATCAGTAATAAATTTAAGTACAATGTTTGTCAAGCCTAGAAAGCTTCTAATTTCAGAAGCATTCTTAGGAGCTCCATATTCTTTCACAGCTTGCATATCGATCTCAATGGGTTTTATACTCTCTGCAGATATCACATGTTCCAAAAATTTTACCGTAAAAACTTAATACAGTGGAAGCCCGGTATAGTGAGTACGGCTTATTGCGAGAATCCCGTTTTAGCGAGTGATTGTCTTTGTACCGCCAAAAGGCCTATGTTTTACATGTAAAATAAAGTGGATATAGCGAGGCCAAAAAGTTCTTACCACGGTATACGCTCGGTATTACGACAGATATCTCTCGAGGGCGATGCACCACCTAGCAAAAATTAACTACCGTATTTACTCGTGTAAGCCGCGCACCTTTTTTCGAAAATGACTGTGAAAAAATGGGAGTGCGCGTCTCACGAATCCTCTAGATTTTCATGTAAGCCGTGCACCATTTTACCTTAAATTCCTGTCGTTGGTTTCTCCAAAGTGAATACAGTAAGTCCTTGACTTACGATCATCTGACTTTCAAAGATACGAACATACATATCCAATCAAAAATTCAAACGTGTGAAGGAATGTCAAATTTGGTGCCACCGGACAAGTTATTTTGTCGTTGTTGCTGGCGGTGCGGCGTGCAGCAACTCGCGGATTGGACCTACCCTTCTTTGCCGCGACGAATTTTAACAATATTATTTCGACATATCAATTTGCAATGTTCATTGTTTACTTGCGTCATAAATTTTTACGGATGATTCGGAAGTAAGACAAAAGCCCAAAGATTAGTAATTAATTAGACTGTAAGTAGTAATATATTTGGAGATATTGCTACTCTTTACATTTCAATGGAAATCGACTTCCGTGTGTCAAGCTGCCTTTGCATCAAATAGAGGCATGATTCCATTCACTCATTCGTTTTGTGATGATAAATAATTATTACCCACAATACAAGGCTCGATTCAGGTTATCGTGATTAATGGTAAAATATCTTTTCCAGAGTATTTGGAAATTGCCTTACAGGCAGTCCTTCCATCCATCTATCCCTCTCAATCACTCAGCCGGAAACAATAAAGCTGTCAGATTTTAGGGTGATACCTCAGTCCGATCTGAACAATTGGCGTGTCCAAACCGGTTTTTCCCAGAAGACCCCTCAAGAATAAATTTCTTCATTCCTTATTTCTGGGCGCGACGACATTCATCTGCGCGGGACTAATTCAGCGAGAAAGAGAAGGGGGTAACCCGAGAGGATCACTCCTTCACCTTATCTGTTATTATCTACCCTCGCCCAGTTTCACTTTTACCCAGGTGGCTTTCACTCAAGGTTATCTCCTTGTCTTTCACTAGTAGGGGAGGGGTTGGACCTCCTTTCAGGGGCCTCGGCAGCCAACACTAGGTTGATACGGCCGATGCTCGAACGAGAGATCCGTTATTTTGGTCGATTCAAATAGTAACCTTACCCCGGTGGTAGCTGTGAGGTTGATTTCGCACCCCTTCATGATTTTTCCACAACCTGAAATTAAGTTGCGTAGCGCCCGAGAGAGCTTTGAAACGCATCGTCACTTCAATGGGATAAGTAACGTAGTGCATTGGCGCATGCAAAGAGAGAATCGGAACTCTAATTTGTTTTTACTTCCTTTTATAGGAAGCATCATTCACTTATGGAAGTGTAAACCACGCCAGGAAATTATACATCGTTCAGACCGTTGACCCTTACATCGCCATGTTAATAGATAAAGAAATTCTGTTTTCACCGTTTGGCGCAGGTAGGGTGTTGCTAGAACTTATTTCATAGGGCATTTACTTGATATAATCCACTTCGGAGAAATAATTAGTTAACTTGCCTAAAATCTATCATTTCGCGGAAATGCTACTCGGCTATGAGAAGTGATACGAAAATGAGCTTTGATATAAGTTCTAGCTGCATCATTTATCTTTCAATGCGGATACTCCTCAAGTTGGTACGTAAGTTTAATACAATTAAGTCGTGTTATGCAAAGAGGATGTCCTGCTCTTTTTTCCACAGGCCTTAATGCCGAGCGCTTCCGGCAGTCCAGCGAACGGCCACGCGTCATCGGCTCGCATCTTCCTCTCCCCTCCACCTCTCTCTCTCTCCCCCCACCCTTGCCTCGGCGCTCATAGTTAGGGAGTCGGAGTAAAGTGATATTTTTTCTCGAGTCAGCATCACATTTCATCAAAAGTACCACATTTCACTCATCGCTTTCCCACGCCATAACGTCACTGGTGGCTTCCAAAAGTAGGGAGAGGGGGGGGCATTGCCCGTTGGGAGTCCCTTATCAGCTATGACTGTGAACCAAACGTATCACATTTCAGCCCCCCCCTCCCCCTACTTTCCTGTAACGTTAGAGCGTGGGAAAGCGATGAGTGAAATGTGATACTTTTGATGAAATGTAATGCTGACTCGAGAAAAAATGTCACTTTACTCCGAACCCCTAACTATGAGTGCCGAGGCGAGGGTGGGGGGAGAGAGAGAGAGGTGGAGGGGAGTGGAAGAGGCGGGCCGAGGACGCGTGGCCGTTCGCTGGACTGCCGGAAGCGCTCGGCGTGAAGGCCTGTGGAAAAAAGCGCTGGACATCCTCTTTGCTTTACACGACTTAATTGCATTAAACTTACGTACCAACTTGAGGAGTAAAAGTTGTCACCAAGTTGTCAAAGGAGGTAAAAGTTGACGACGTAATTAGTTCAGATTCCGAAGAAGAAGAAACTGTGCATATGCCCTTGAGAGCTGAAGCACAGCAGGCTATAAAAGTAATTAGCGACGTCTATAGGGCCAGTAATGCTTCCCTGGACGAACTAAAAACATTCAGTGAAGTAGAAGGCTTTCTGCAACTGCCACTAAATTGAAGCAGACAATGCTTGATACATTTTTCGCCACTGAGTAAGCATTGAAACTATTTTCTGATTTATATTATTGATGTGAAGTACGTGTGATGTGTTTGTGATAAAGAAGGTCCCTTATTTTTTTTGTTATGCTTGTACTTTCCCAATGAAGTCAACATGGTTTTCGTTTTCAAAAGTATTATTTATTTTCTCGTACGTTCGAAAAGGAATTATATTTTTGTTAGCTGTGATAATTTTTGCATAATTTTGTTATTTTTAAAATATAACCAAGCCTTATACTGCGCTAATAATTAAAATTTATCCCGTTCACCACATTTTTGTTTTCTTTTGTGATTCCTAATTTCACAGGTTATCACCATTATTCAAATCGCGTGGGTATTTTTCCAAGAAACACATACCTGTATTCATTCTATATCCTGGAGATGGCAGTACTTGCACAAAACATGATGTGCTAGCCAATCGACTGAGGTATTTTTTTTTCTAGTGTAAATAAATACTCGATGACACTAATTTGCGGTAGATAATTGAATTTGAATCATAGAAACTGCTAGGAATAGGTGACTATGCGAGAAATATCTTCGACCACCTGTACATGCTGTATTTCAGTGAACCTTCAGGCCAATTTTCCCAACTGATGGACGTACTGGTTAACATTCGAATACTCGACAAAGCTGATATTATCGTCATGACATATTCGCAAAATTATCCAAAAACTACAGTATACCTAATATTTTAATTCCGATTAGTTACGGTGTCTTTACAGCTTTCTTCGGCAATCGAAAAATAGAAGAACTGGAAGAAAAACACCGAAACTGGAGGAATTAATATTTTATGTAATGGAAAATGTCATGTTTCTTTCTTAAAATTAGTTGATATTCCACCAGATTGTGCCTGAAACGACTTTTTTTGCTGTTTACCTTCGTCAAATACCATGGAAACAAAAGAAAAATGGTAAATACGAATGACTATGAGAATTAGGTGGCTTTATTCCACAATTTCGGATACAACGAGTGCTCGATTTAGCGAGTGATTTCCGAGGGATTATGAGCACTCGTTAAACCGGGCTTCCACTGTAGTATGAAGTCTGTGGGACGGAAAAATTGGCGCTTTATATTTTTGAGTTTTGTATTTTCAAACCCTTTTAATAATAAAGATTATAAAGATGCCTCATATGCAGCGATGGAATTACGTAGAAATTGCCACTGGAAAAAATCTGCGTGAACCAAGAAGCAAATTTGGCCAATGTATGGCCAGAATATAAATTGGGCCAATGAGGAGAGGAAGGTGGTGGTGAGTAGAGGGCAAAGGTCCACCGCTTGATTCCCAGTCCAGGCCGATTCTTTTCTCATGGCAATTTATAACTTTTTAATAAATCACAAAAAAATATTTATTTTTGTTTCCCGTAACTTTTGTGGTTTTTGGCATGGTTTTAAAATGACTTTGGGTTGGTATGTATTTGTGAAAGAATTCTTAAAAGTGCATTTATATAATAAAATTTGAGTTATAAATGATCGGAAAATATTTTTCACCTCGTAGTAGATCCCTATCCAAATGATTTAAAGTCTGCGATCATAGTGTTGGCAACGTTTCCACCCAGTTTAGAAAAACCATATGAAGCAAAAGTGGCCCATTTTTGTGTAAGAATTTAATTTCTTAATCAGCGTTCAGTGGAGATGAGCTACAAGTATGGTCGCTTAAGATAGGCATTTGTTTCTAAAATTACAGTATTAATTCGAATGTTAGGTGACCTTTTTTTCAAAATTTTAGCTGCATGTATTAATACCTATCTTGGATTTGAATTTGAATCATGACTACGTGTTTAAACTGTTATGCAATGAATTGTGCATGTGTATGGTTAAGTAATTCATAAGAATGTTTTCCACGAGAATCTCTTGAAGTAACTACTGAAATAAACAGTTGATAAACTGGTGAAATATTGTAACAATTATTGGTATAGTAATGGTTTCGATTAAAAATGGTTGCGTAAGGCGACAGTGACATTTATATCGAGCACATAATATACCATAATAGGAACAAATGAAGGCTAATATCATTAGGCTCTTTCAAACTTATCAAAGTGTGGTGAATTGTAATTTCAAGTGCTGCATGCTTATCTCCATTACTTACGGAGCCCTTATGAAATTTAAAAATGATGCAATTGCAAATAATTGCCTGCCCACCAAACTGCAATAATTAATATTTTTGTAAAGAAAAAAAATTATTTTTCAAAAAACATTAATGTTGGTCATCAAAACTCTTCACCAAAAACATCTGAGATGTAACATAGAAAGTATTAGTTCTTCTTGCAATTTATTTGATAATCTCTCTGAAGTTGGCATGGGCTGGTGGCTCTCTCGAGGTGATTGCCACGTTAGCCTGATTCACACAACCACCACTTGATGCCATTCGTTGCACTAAATTGTGTCTAAAGCCGACATGTCTGCCGTTTGCTATTGCTCCTATGATGATATCGGGTGGAGGTTGTTGATCTATCATTTGCTGGATGTTTATTATTATTTTTGATTGTTTATATTATTGTTACAGGATGTTGCTGGAAACCTTGTGCCCCTGGAGTCCGTTTCGAGATCGAAGAATGACAAATTGGTGATGTCATTCATTGTTTATGCTAGGCCCAAGGAAGTACAAAGTTTACTTGATTTTGGACGGAAGAAAACTAACCCACACCCAAGGCAAATCGATGAAATACTTACAAACCTTACTTCCACGCCAGAGCTCGACTTACATTTTAGCAAATGCCAGAACTTTTATCAGCACTGGATCAAAGACTTAGGAAGTGCATGGCGCAGCATGACTGCAGGAATAGATATCATGGTGGTGAGTAGCAGACTCGTAATTTCAAATTACCTCTCTTTATCCAATTAGCCAATATTTTGCACAGTATGGTGAGAGTGTTTTGCATGCACATTGTTGAGGAGAAAAGTCTATGTAGAAATGCGGGTTTACAATATGTAGTTGATTGGGAGTACGTTGACTGAATCAAGGATCACGCATTCACGTACTAGTCAAGCATCAGGATTCCCAGGGGGCAGTTCTAGCAGGAATTAAGGGGACTGAATGTTGACACCCTCAATATCGATCAAAAAACACACTTCACATACACTGCATGTCCTCCTCCATATTTTTGGCTGCGATGGAAACACACCAATGTACGCAGAGGTGGGAACATTACCGTAATTTTCACCTGAGGTAAATTACCACGGTAATCTTCGAAAATTACCAAAGATTTCCATTACATATTTATTAGTTTTAAGCACTTAACAGCAAATGTATGGTTAAATAAGAAAGCCAATAGCAATAGGAAGGAAATAAGGATGTTTAAACCATAGGTACCTATAATACAACATTATAATCTATTATAAATTTAAAACATTGTAATAAGAAGTACGGCAGTAACACGCAATCTGGCTTTCTTTTGTCAAAGTATGAAAAATTTTCAAGAAGAATATTCTCATACATTACTCTATAATGTCATAACTTAAGTAAAATATTCCAAAAATGATTTGGACATGCCTCATTTTATTATTAAACACATAGGAAATGAGGGCTTGGCTCAAAAGAACATGATGGGAATTTATTTGTATAAAAAATTATCTCAATCATAGGTGGTGAATCATCTGGAAAATTATGAAAAATACCATGGTAATTTTCAGCGTGGCCCATCTCTACACGTATGTATGCAGTGAACCACGGCGTAAGCAATGTTGTGGCATGCGTGGTGAGGGTGAGTGTGGTAAGCTGTGCTTGCCCATGCTGCGATGTAAAAATATCAATATCTTCTTCACTTACATGTTAATTGTGCCAGGAGTGAGATCTTTCAGTGATTCAACCCGAAGGTTGGTTTGGATAGTTGAGGGTAGAGCTCACCCTGCACTAGGCCACAGGGGTGTGAGTTTCACACATTCAGGGTAGAGGGGGCAATTCCTTTCCTGGGCCACCTCGCACTCTGAGGATTTTTTGTCTGGGGGCATCCAAAGGGTTCACTCGGATTTGAACCCGGGACCCTTCGATCAGTTGCCAAGCGCTCTACCCACTAGGCCACCACGCTCCCCAAGTAAGATATTTGACTTATTTTCTGTGGCAGTCAATAGATGACGTTGCATCTGGCCATTTGATACATCAGAAGCCTTACTGAAGCCTTACTGGCTGTGGCTAAGCTCCGCAATGTGAGATCCAGTCTCTCTTTATCTCTCGCTCTGAGTGCGGATGCCTGTGCTTCAGACAAGGTTTGCAGAGGATTGCTTCGCAAACCACCACGTGCCATGCCATGGTGAAAGTGTGGTGATAGGGAAGCAGCAGAAAGGTAGGCTATGGCAATAAGGGCGTATGAATTTCAACTCAAGATATAGTCATCACAGTTTTCGACCACAGTAAAATCCATTGATAAAGGCTGGTTATTGAGGGTTTGGTCAGGAATAAGTAAACGCCGTTGCCAACAATTCGATTTACAGTAGAACCTCACTTATGAAACTTTCAGCGGACCACCAAAAAAAAGTTTCATAAGTGAGGAGTTTCATAACTGAGGTTTTATGGCAAGGAAGCGCGAAACCCCTTTCAGCTGCCCAATTTGGTCTGTTTGCTTCCTGGCTGCAATTACTCATTTGTAGGCAGGAAAATGAAACCTGATATTCTAATTTACACACAGGCAACACCACAAATGTTCATGTTACCAAAAAAGAAACATAAATTTGCATTCCTGAACAATTTCCAAGGTTGAATTTCTTGGTCTAATTGTTAGCATTCCTGGCACTTAGCCTCAGGGCTGAAGTTTCAATTCACACTTGGGAAATTTTCTGATGATGATGGTAAGTGAGTGCAGAGCAGAAAATTTTTGAAAAAATTTTGCTCATGAACAGCTGCTTTCAGGCAGTTCATTTTGTGACCTGGATACAGACCAAGATTGGAGATTGAAGAAGTGAGAATCTTGTTGAAAATCATGCATATAAATAGTGAAATATAAGTAATAGATAAACACGAAAATCTGAAAATTTTTTGATATGCCTTTGTCACACTTTTCTAATGTTCCAGCGAAGGGATGGTTACCGATTTCACATCTATGTGCTCATTTACCATTATGTATTCTATCAGTTCATCTTCTAAAATCAACAGCAGTATTTTTTATAAAAAGATAATTTTTTCTGGTGCTAACTAGTTTTCTTCGAAAAGAGAATATTACTAGATATGTGCAGAGATCTGATATTAGTTTTGAGATTCTATTCAATGAGAAAGCATGTGGTATAGGAAAATTATTGTTCATTCAGTCATTTTTAAATTAAAAATAATAAAATTTATACTGATTTTGTGTCATATGAAGAGCATTAATATAAACTCATTTACCAGATTTCAGCAAGACTTACCTAATTTTTAAGGTATCAATTTTTAATCAAACACCCTAAATGGAGGCTAGGCAGGATACAAAACGATTATAGTAAACCTTTGTTAATTCGAAATTCAAGGGACCAAAAATACTGGTCTTTGAATTATCTGGGTTCGAAATAACCGTACTTTACGAAAATGAATGGAAAAGGTCCCGTATTTTCCAAGATAATCACCGCACTGCTATATTTTTTTATAAAAAGGCAAAGAATATGCACTAATATGACGAGTTAATGGGCGAAATTCTTCACGTTTATCAGATTCAAGTTAAAGTTAAGGAAGTATGCACTATCAGATGCGATCACGGGGAAAGATACGTAAATTTTCACCATAGACCTTTAAATTTACCGGCCTGCTCTCAGCCCCTTTCCCCCAAGACTTCTCTAAGATGATGAACTCCTGCATCATCATCCTTGCCCGCCGGAAGTCCCTTATCAGTTACGACCGCGAACCAAAAGTATCACATTTCACTTATCGCTTCCCCACGCCCTCTTCTCAGGTGGCTTCCAAAACGGGAGGGGCTTGGGAAATGGGAGAGAAGGGTAGGGGTGGAGCATCACGTCAAGGTCGGCGATGAACCCAGAATCCCTAGCCCTCCGAAAGAGGGGAACCCGAGAAAAAAATCACTGATGCAGTGTGGGATAGACACCACCCAGAAGTGGTCCCTATATACATATGATTGTTTCTGGCTTGACTTCGTGGAAGTGATAGATATCCATTTTGAATAAAAAACTTTTTCATTCAAAATGGATGGTCCCTATATCTTCAACCTTCCTTACCTCGTGATTCGCATTCGATTTTGGGGAGGTGGGACATGAGTAGATGGGAAAAGCGTAAACAAAACAGAGAACCATGACTCGTCAGTGATTTGGGGCAAACAAAAAAATCTGGGGAAGCGCGAGATGGGAGGAGCGGCCACCAAATGATGAAAGTGCTTACGCAGGGAAAATGGGTAAAGGATAATAAACCATCCGGAAAATACAGCCTGGCGATCCTACAGCCATCACTTGAGGATGTGAGGACATAAAAATATGGTTATGCAGCGTAAAGGAAGAAGTATTTTTATGTAATATTCATAAAATCAAAAGTATGCTAGACTTGAATAAAAAATTTAGACACTTTGTTTAAATGTACTGAAATACCACTTTTTCTTTAGTATTATGTATATTTTAAATATTATAATGGTTGTTTATGTTTGTGTTTGCATGCACATGAAAATAAAATATATATGTATACACGAGTTCGTGGAAAATCACACACGCAATAATTTAAATAAACTTTGCCACAGGTGGGGCGGAATTAAATATAGACACATAAAAAAGAAGAACACTCACACTATACGTTATGATATTTCGGCTACTCTAGTAACCTTTCTCAAACACAGAAGGATACATACTGATGGAAAGGCAGGGGACAAGAGGTAGGGTGAGGTGGGAGGAGAAGGAGGAGAGAGGGGTAGGAAAGGGGAGAAGAGGGGAGGGGCGGGAGGGGGTCAGAGGAAGAGAGAGGGGCAAGGAGGGGAAGAGGCGGGAGGGGGTCAGAGGAGGAGAAAGGGATGTGGAATGGAGAAAAGGGGAGGGGCGAGAGGGGATTGAAGGAGGGGAAAGGGGAGAAGGGGCGGGAGAGGAGGCATTGGGCGAGGACGGCTTGCAGCTGGAACGGTGGCCGGTGGCTGGCTCAGTGTTAGAATTACCGGCCACCATTCCAGCTGCAAGCCGTCCTCACCCAATGCCTCCTTCCCTGTCCCGATCCATGCTTCCTCCCACAATCTCATTTTTGATAAATGCTTCCGTGTAGGCGTATTGGCTTCCCTCCCTCCCTCTGCCTCTCCCCTTCAATTCCGTACGCTAGAAATGGCCTGCATCTGGCTTTATTCCGCTCATAATCAGCCCGGATTAAATTGCGCTCACTGACCTCTCCCGCCCCTTCTCCCCTTTCCCCTCCTTCAATCCCCTCCCACCCCTCCCCTTTTCTCCATTCCACATCCCTTTCTCCTCCTCTGACCCCCTCCCGCCTCTTCCCCTCCTTGCCCCTCTCTCTTCCTCTGACCCCCTCCCGCCCCTCCCCTCTTCTCCCCTTTCCTACCCCTCTCTCCTCCTTCTCCTCCCACCTCACCCTACCTCTTGTCCCCTGCCTTTCCATCAGTATGTATCCTTCTGTGTTTGAGAAAGGTTACTAGAGTAGCCGAAATATCATAACGTATAGTGTGAGTGTTCTTCTTTTTTATGTGTCTATATTTAATTCCGCCCCACCTGTGGCAAAGTTTATTATCGCGTGTGTGATTTTCCACAAACTCGTGTGTGTGTGTATATATATATATATATATATATATATATATATATATATATATATATATATATATATATATATATATATATAACTTTTTTTTTTTTGAAGTTTTTATTTGTAACTGCATGGAATGATTCATGGGAACCCCAGGACAGGTCAGCCTCAGGGACACTTGAAATTCATGTAAATACATATGTCACATTGTATGAATAAATTATCTATTTATTTTCTGTCTATCTTCAGATTTAACTTTTTAGCGCTCTTATTTTTTCTGGGAAAAATGTTTACGCTTGGCCATCTGTCAAATGTGCCAGTGAGATATGTAACTAAAGCGTGCTGACCACAATTATTTACAGACATTGTCTCGGGCCTGAAACCTGACCGGAAATTTTAAACCTTGGTTACTCAGTAACAGTGCAGGCTAAGGGATAAAATTAATCGTCGACAGGCTTACTTTGTGGAACTTTTTCATATTTGGAAAAAGAAATAAACGGTAGTTTTTCATGTTTTTATTTTTCCCGAAATGGGGAAAAATAACCAGGTGTGGAAAACTACAAAGTTTATTTCTTTTTCAAAACAACGATGATCAGGGCATGGAACACTTTTTCTTTGAGTGCAAAACAAATCGAAAAATGGAGGGTTATTTGAAACAGTGTGGTCTTTGGTCACTCTGTGTGTGATCAACTATTTGGTAATTTGATATTTTAATGCGCAATATAATGAGTTATACAATTTCTGTGATGTACATCAGATTCTGTACTGTATAATATTCTCTTTTATTTAATATTTTTCCCTGACAAATTGTTCAATTTATTTCACGAGAATTTTCTATGGTCTAATTATATTTTTAGGTGGTGTTCATGGTGACCGTGTGTTATGTCGTTTGGTCAGTTAGTCTTGTCCTGACGAGAGGAGGTTCTTGGAAGAGAGTGATTTGCTGCTTCATCGTGCCCTCTCTCGTTTGGGAGTTTTCCAAGCGCTTGGAGGTGAGTGAACCAAAATTTCATATTCTTTGTGCAAACCGTTCCTCTCTCTCTCGCTGATGTTGTCGCTCTTTGAGTGGCTCCATCTAGTGTCGACCAAATCCTTGATTCTTCTTTTTGACCGTGAAAGTCACGTGTGCCCACTCCTGGAGCAGAGGCCAGTTCATTTGCATTACTGGTCTCTCACGTGTTTCTCAGTGTGTGTCATTAGTAGTCTCTTTTGACAAAGCAAGAAAGCCTCCTAGTTAAAAGTAGTGGTGATTGAAGGCAGCATTCTTCTGGGTGTTTCACCACATCGTTGTTTATGGGACAACAGTTTTTCCTGCATTCCAGCAGGCGTCTTCAGGTCATAATGACGAGATGCCGTTGCTGGCGGCCTTGTATAGGACTGCTTGTGTGCCCTTATTAGTGGCTGCATTGTTCACTTTGGCACCAATTTTCCTCATTGGTGCGAAGGTTTGTTTTTACACGAAAGTCTTCCCACTGCTATGCAGGTGATATCCGTCTTCCCCGTTGAAATTGTTTGGATGCTTCAATATTTCTATGGCTTCCTGATTGATTCTCGGGAAATATTGAGATTCTATGGCTATCACCGTGGCATCCTGCAAGTTGATGGTGTGTCCTGGCTTGGAGTAAGCGTGCTCAACTACAGCAAAGAGGTGGAGTTGCGTATTCTTCATCACGTGCTCGTGTGGGCAGCACTTCAATGATCTTTTCATTTGCCTGATGTATGCCTTTCCACAGCTGCACTCTATCTTGTAGACTCCTTCGTAGTTATGTGGTGGGATTCGGTCCTTGGATTTAGGCAATACAGTAGAAGCCCCATATAACATGTAGGGCGTATAACGAGGAGCTCGAATTTGCGAGGGATGGCCAAAGAATGATTTAAAACTATGATTTGCATGTAAAATAAATCAATATTAGCGAGGACAACAACCAGCCTCCATTGAGGTTGTTTACTATTACGAGTGGCAAATATCTGCTTCAATCTCGGCATACCTACACAAACTAGTGCTCATGTCCTCTGTCATTGAAATTATATGTCTAGCAGTATTTTTTCCACACAATTTGATGTTCAAATGCACATTTTGGACATTCACGGCATGCCCGTATTCACACTAATAAATTCCTAGTAAGTCCGTGTATTTCAATGTTCTTTTGTCATCCTCCCACTTTTTTATCAAGTTCGGTCCAACTGATACAACATCATGGCTGGGAAACGAAAGTTGTTTTGAATCTGAAAACTAAAATACGAATTATCAATGAATGCTAAAGTGGCCATGGGTCCAAAAGCGGGATAGGGAGGTGATTTGGCATATCTTCCTCGACCTTATTCACAATTCTGAAGAATAAGGAAAAATTTCATGTCGCAGTGCTTGAAGAAGGATGTCCAAGCAGCCAGAAACATTTGCGACAACCTTCAGAACTTTCTGCTGTTTCTGCCTCGCGCTCAAAACTCACAGCAAATCACGTATATGCACCATGGAATACCAAAAAAATAGTGAGCCATAAAAATGTTGATGTGCCCTGCCACCTAGCGGCCGCAACGTGCACTATCGCTTGAAAAATATGTATGTGTTTCGTGGGAGCCGATACCGTATTCGCTAGTGGTAAAAAGTTTCACATCTTATTTAAATGCAGTCGATCCTTGAAAGTCCATGTAGTGTTCTTGCTCCATGCTTACAACTGCCATATGTGGACTTGCTTGTAACAATTATGTTTCCATAAATTCAAGAGAGTGTTCCACGCATAATTACCTATTTTAATAATAACACAAACGACAGTATACTGTTAAGGGCTAATCATAAATGTTGGTGATATTGGGCTCTATGATTCCTAAAAGCCGAAGTCAGTTCTTTTATGAGGCGATCTTACAGGCGTTGAAGTCTTCTCCTTTATTTCCTCTATTTAACTGGAAAAGATAGGAGCCGGCCGGTGCTTGCGTGGAACAAAATCTCCGTAGGTTATATCTTGGTCATTAAGTTATCTAGCATTTTTTGCAAATTTCAATTAATAGAACTTTCTACGAACCGTTTATCCGTTTTTATACACTTTTTAGAGAGGTAAGTGGCATGAAATTTTTTCTCATTTCCGAAGTGTTTGCCGTTTATAGTTCGTTGCATTGCTATTACTTGCAGCTGCGACATATATGGCGCAGCCAAAACATCGGGGCAATAACAATACAGCTATGCGCAGTACAGTAAGTACACGTCCTGAAGTGTCAAAATTCAACGTTTAATATTCCAGTGTATGACATCTAACGTGGAATTTGATATCATTGAAAGTGAATACGATCATAATTAATTGAAGTGTTCGAAAATATGGTTTTTAAAAGCTATATCCATAGAATGTTTTCGCCACTCACCAATAATTCCCACAATAATGGCTAAATTAGAGTTACAGTTGTAGGAATAGGCTATGGAGTGATTATTAATCATTTTTGGTATTAACGAGAGTTCCATTTAGTGAGTGATTTTTCAGATCCCGAGAGCTCTCGCTAAATAGGACTTTACTGTATGTCACCCATATTTTCTATGCAGTTTCTATGCAAAGAATCTGGATACTTCCCGTCTAGCAGCTATCCCCTCCCCTACACTTTCAAATGGATTTTCAACAATCCAAGACCAAAGGACCCTCCAGCCAATCAGAGCACCTCAGACTGGCTCAAGCCCTATTTATTGCAGGCCAAGAGCCCTATTTGCTCTTCCACCCGAAGTGGCTGACATCTGGTGATCAAATTCGTAGGCTTTCGAGAGGGGATAACGTGGAGGCGAGGACGTGCAAGTTGTGCATTTTCAGCTACTCTAAAGGCTGTTTTGCACGATGAAAGATTTTGTACAAACGAATGTACATACGTGATATTGTATGCTTGTCTCAACGAAATTAGAGCAGGTTCTATTTTCCGTTCAGGCATTGAGACATTCACACAAGCGTTCATACAATTTGCCGCTTTACACGATACATTTTGCCTCATGCAAGAGTTCACGGAAGAGTTTGTACAAACAAATACACTGTGTAAAACAACCTTAAGCCAAGTTGTTCTTGTTAGGAGGCTATATCTTCTTTCTTTTTAAAGAATTTGGTGGATTTTGAAACTGCCATTCTTAAATTATTGGGCTCCTGCATAATTTTTGACCGCTCAAGTTGATTTATTTTCTCGGACACTTATAAATGCCGTCGATGTGAATACGGGTATAGAGGCAATGACAACGTTTATAAGTCTTGCAAAATATGCTCAGTTCCACAGTGCAAAAAAAACAGAGCACAAAGCATCAAGGTGGGTTTGAAGAGGCAGGCTGCATCAACATTATCTGAATCAACTGAAATGGTGAGCTCGAGGTCTTCACTAACAGAATTCAATTTCAAGAATCACTTCTTTCTCTGAGCAGACCCTGTAGAGAACGAGAAAAAGAAGGCTTTTTAAAGGTGGAAAGTGGTGTATGACACGCGAAAATTAGCTACTATATACAACAAATGTGTATGGAGGCTGCAGCCTTGTCTGGTCAACCATGGTCTTGTGAGGAATGACAAGAGTGAAAAAGTTATTGTTCGGCAGTCCTCCATAAATGATTTAGTCGCCGAGGAAGTTATTTACGATGATAAATTCCGTGTGAATTTTATTAGACCTCTATACCTGACTAACGAAATAAAAAAATCTGCAGAACGGCCCAGGAAATTTGTCAAGCGTTTGCACAGCTTGTGCACAGCCAAATAACAGTTTAGTGAACGGTTCATTTTCACCAGGGTGATAACTACATTTACAGAGGAATGGAAGAAATTTATTCTTGCATGGAAGAGATCAGTAACTGCCAGTTTTCCATGGACGAATTAATGGCCACAGTGGCCAGGGAAAATATCATTAGGCAGAACATCCAGAGTTAAGTGTTCGATACTAACACGTACCCACCTGTATCACACAAAGAAATGTACCACGATTGCACCAGCCATTACCTCTGTGCTTCGGCCGCGGACGTTCCTGTCCTCAATATTGAGTAGCCTCTCCTTTACTTCATAGAAGATTTGCATCAAAAACTTAGTTAACATTCTCACAAGTTTGGGATTTTGTTCATATCACTACGAAGTCCGAGATTTGGAAATTTATGATCCATGCTCAACCAGCCTTGAAAACACGATCATTCAATTAATTTGTTTTTTACAATGCTGATATTAATGTCTTTAAAAATAACATATAAACATAGATGAACGGGATAGAGTGATGTGCGGTATTTTCCCAGAAATTTCCAATTGCTGTAACTTTTGACCAGTTGAAGGTAAACTATTAAATGATGTTCCACATATTACTATGAGCAGTACAATGATCACCGTACTAACCTAGCCTAGGTATATTAACAAAGTGCGAAAGAAAGTGAGAAAGTGCGATGTGCGGTTTTCTTACCAGAGTCCGGAATTTTCCCTTACATTTCAAATTATTGTAACTATTGACCAGTTGAAGATAACATATTACATTATGTCTCATTTTAAAGATAATGTAATTCTGTACAACTATGTTTCCGAAGACTTTGCTGTAAAAGTAAAGGCTGAGCCGCTAGAAGGAAATGTTTTTCAAAAAACGGGAGGAAATTGAGCGTTTTTCAAATATTTACAATTTTCGCTAGCATATATCTCGATAACTATGAGGAAAAGAAATAAATGTACAAGAAGATATTTTGTAGTACATTTAAATAGCTTTAATTTTTAATCCAGTAATATTTTTGCTACCACGCACCGTTTTCAAGATATGAACAAAAAACAAAAAAAGTGACATTCTGCACCTCCCCCTCCCTCCCGCACACCTCCTTGGTCCGGGGACTTTTAGTATGTATACCACGTTTACCACCAATCAAATCTAAACAAATCCCTTAAGTTTGGTCTCTGTCCTCTTCCATGTCCTCTACAACTCTTTCATTGACTGGACTAAGAGTAATTCAAGGCGACTACGTTCGTATGTCGTACTGACATCAATCCCCTCAATCTATATCCACCATGACACTTTTCAGTGCTGCTCTCTATCGGCCGGTTGATTTGCCAATTATGCGGCTGGAAACCTCTGCAAACTCACTTCAGACCTGATGATGCCCTCTGGAATGTTGGTGAAACTGTTCTCCTCAAGGATGATCAAACACAGGAATAACTAGGCATGGGAAAATAACCGTAATTTTCATCTGAGGTAAATTACCACTAAGGTAAATTACG
Source organism: Pyrrhosoma nymphula (assembly GCA_963573305.1). Taxonomy (NCBI): domain Eukaryota; kingdom Metazoa; phylum Arthropoda; class Insecta; order Odonata; family Coenagrionidae; genus Pyrrhosoma; species Pyrrhosoma nymphula. The sequence continues at coordinate 184,396,119 of OY754327.1, forward strand.
GTCATTTTTGTAAATCACCGTTATTTTTCAGTATTTTTTAGCTTTAAACATTTAACAACAAATTTACATATGGTTAAATAAGAAAGCCAGTAGCAATAGGATGGGAATAAAGATGTTTAAACCATACCTTATGCAACATTAATCTATTAGAAATTTTTAAAATTATTAAAAGAACAAAGCCATCAACATGCAGTTTGGCTTTCTTTTGTCAAAGTATGAGAAATTTTCAAAAAAATATTCTAATGATTTTAATGTTATAATTTAAGTAAAATATTCTAAAAATGAGCCTTACATGCCTCAATTCATTATTAAACACGTAGGAAATGTGAACTTGTCTTAAAAGAACATGTTGGGAATTTATCCGTATGAAAAATTATCTCTAACATAGGAGAATTATCTAGAAAATTACGTTAATTTTCAAGGGGCGCGGTAAATTACGGAATATACAGCGGTAATTTACGAAAATTACAGAGGTAATTTTCAGAGTGGCCCATCTCTAGGAATAACACAAAAACCCTTGAGCCATGTAATCACTGTGGAACCCCTCATAGGAACTTTGGAGACTGTGATATCAGAATGTCATCATTGTTGAAGCTGGGAAATTCCGAGGCCATTCCGAATAACCGCACTGGCCTCTGGGGCATTATTTAGTAAGGACTTGACACGGTCGAACCTCGGAAAATTGTGGATGTGATGTCACAGCCCCAAAACAAATCTCAAGTTTTGAATGGCCCTAAATGAAATTTTCGAGATTGTGACATCAGAATATCATCATTGTCGAGGTTTGGAAATGCCGAGGCCATACCAAATATCCCCTCTCGTGGATGCCGTGCTTTTGTCTTACTACCCAATGTTGTGGAAACTTCGTTGGGTTTGCGAAAGTTCCTTGTAAAGCGCCTTAAGCTAACCTCCCGATTGACCACCAACACGCTTGTAGCAATAAATGGCGGTACGGGATTTACAGGTATTTTTATACGTAGATATCTGCCCCTTGATCTACCATTCAGAATGGTACACTAACATTGGTTTGAGTTTGAATCACCCGATACATTGCCCCCCAATAACAGTGTAATAAACAATAAGCAAATATTACAGAAATAAAACAACGCAATAATTATTCGCTCAGGTGAACCTTTAACACACACTATGGAGAGTAAAGCCAAACTTTTCCGTTGAATGGAAATTACACATCAGACGCGCCAAATCTATTCGTTATTCATTTTTTTGGTCGCGCATAATTTGAACAACGTTATCGTGAAGCACTGATGACGTTGAACGATTAAGGTTTTTAACTGTTGGGCAACGTTATTGCAAAACAACGTTAAACCGGACAATGTTTAACGAGGACACACTGTATACCACGTTTTTAAAACGGACTAAAAAGTATAAAATAATTTTCCCTGGGCCCTTCTAAAATTTTGAGGGTGAATTTTTAGTGACTATGGAGATATTTGTAAGACTTAAAGAGAAAAACGTGGGGCGCAGGCAGTAGATAATAGAAGTAGATAATCCGGATGAATTCACAACCAATTTCAGTGCATTGCAAATGGTATTAATTGTGTGAGTTTGCTCAACGACACCTGGTCCCTTTACTCCTTAATTATCATGGGTTGCCCGTGCTACACGTTTTTTCTCTTCAAGTCTTACAAATATGTATCTACATAGCCACTAAAAATTCACCCTAAAAAATTTAGAAGGGCCCAGGGAAAACTATTTTATACTTTTTAGTCCATTTTCAAAACGTGGTCTAATAAAAAAATTTTTTATTTAATTAATAATTCTGCAGAAACCCCTCCTCCGAATAAAGTACGTAGATGGTAATGTGTAGTGATATAGACGAGAGCTAAGGCACACGTCACACGATATTCAGCTGCTTGTCGCGTTCCCTTGTCTCTGTCTCCAACAAATGATTCCTCTCAGGAAAATGATCTATACTATCACTATAATCGTAAAACTTCAGAAATCATTAATATAATGTACTTTTGCAAATATTTTCAGCCAAAAGCTATGTTGCTGATGAGGGAAAAAGATGAAGTGACACAGATATTGAAATATCCGATGAGAACAGCGACCCTTTCCTACTACATAATGGGCTATTTTATTATTGCTTGAGTTGCCATTGGTAACTGTGATTCGAAGATGCCATATGTGTGATGATATATATGATGTCAGCAGTACAAAGAATGCTTTTAAAGTATTGTAAGAATTTCTTAAACTACGGAATGGAGTAAATTGACATTAAATGTTGTACTAACTTGAAGCAAGAATATCTTTTAACCATTGATAATAATATAAATTTAAAATAAAATAGATTGATATTCCATCTCCACTATGAGCACTACCAATGCTATACGCACCAAAAGGAAGCCTGGAAGGTGGAGACATGGCCAAGCGAAGCAATACCGAAGCGTGTTGTCTTCCGAGTGGAAAAACTGGATTGACTTTCACGTCTCTCTGTCGGTCTCTTTGATGGGAGTCCCTCAAATTCTCTCCCCCTTATGAGAGGCAGTGAATGGCCACCCCTCCCCTCATTCCCCTCCAATGGCGGCCCATCCCCCACCTCCAAATGCCCTATTGTATCTCCAGTGGCTTCACCTGCTTGCCTATTTCACCACCAGAGCAGCTCTTAGTCAAAGTGTTTCACATTGATTTTAATTTTACTAATTCAGGTTGCCCAGGGGTCAGGGAAAAACTACAAATCAGGGAATTTGGAAAAGAGGAAAAAGTCAGGGAAAATGGACAACCAGTCAGTTTTCGCTTGGTTTCTCAATGCGTGTGTACACAGTTTATACTAGTTGGCCTAAATCTCTGTGACTTTTAGGTGTGCTCTCCTCTGTTGGCACTCCATACGCTACATACACACTTTTTTGGTGCTATCAGATGTGGGTTCAGGTACAATGGTCATTTTGAGTTGTCCACCACAGTCTCGGAAGTAAGCTCGCATAACTGCACTTGCTCTACAGAGAAGAAATACACAAGTTACTTTACCAAAAAATACAATAACACTGAAAAAACAGTGAGAAAAAAGCATGTTTTGAAAATAAAAGGTGCTGTTCAATGAAAGGATACAGTCCATGAGCATACTGCATTTTCCAGGAAGTCATCGGCCCTTGATTCGCAAACACCAGGCGAGATCCCAATGCAGTCTGCATATCACAGAAAAACATCCATTCTAAAGGAGATGATCTTGTCCAAAAAAATATGTAGGTGGGAGGTAGTTAATCATTCACATTGATAACAAATATTCATGCTGAATGCCTTAGTACAGCTCCATCATTATCTCATTCAAAGTTCTAAGGGATTATAACAACACATTTTATGAACATGCCTGATTTGGATTTCAACCTCTCCTCTGTAAATTTTGATTTTAAATTCTTTATTTTACTCTTCATCTCATTTCTGCTTCTCTCCCCAAATTCATACAACACCAAAGTTCTCACCAAATCGCTCCATACACCCTCATGTTACTCTAAAGATTCAAACTTGTGGTTTGTTAAATAATTGCTATATGTCCCTATAAGAACGTTCATCTCCTCATCTCCCCAATTACTTGCTCTTGCGATCACTTTCTTTTCTTTTCCTTCAATTGCGACATAATCGGCACCAACCACGTTTTGGAGGAACACGATGTAAATGATGCCCCCCCTGAATCCAAACGGCACATTACTTAAGCTGAGGGTCTGAACCTTACTGAGCCTACCCCTCAGCTGAGCACCTCTACGTGGTGGGATCAGCCGTTAGGTCAGCTGATCCGGGCCACTGTTCCTATAGTGTATAAATCAAGTGGAACGAGCTGTTTGCTGCTAAAGTGCAGCCCCAAGTGCTAAAATGGTTGGTTCAGTGAAGGGTGGGCGCTCTGTGACCAAAGGTGTGAATCTCTGCCTTCATAGTCTTCTCTGTTGCTGGTTGGGTGGGGCAAAATGTGAGGATGTGACAAGTCACACCTGATCAGAAAGACCCCGCTGTTCTACACGAGGGCTTTGGTGATTAATCTGTTCGTTGATTTGGCCGTTCCTCATTTTGATGTCCAATGCAGTTCTAAGGGGTCAGCTGCTTGTTTACCTAAGAGGTTCTATTCTCTGTATTCCAAGGGAGGAATATACTACCAACTCACTCGAATAGTCTCGTACTTATTCACTCCTCTACGCAATCAGCACATTTCCTCTCCCCTCCGCACCATTACTTTCTTACTCTTTCCTTTCCACTCATAAATATGGCTCAAGGCTACATTTACGTCCAAGCATCTGAAGTGAGGTGACCATTCCTTTATCTTGGTCCTGTTCAACCATGTGCAATGCCGATTGAATGTGGCAAGGTGTGTATGAAATTTCTGGTAGCCACCGGAGACGTCACTGCGTAGCCAATGTATTTTGAGCTTTGAGCACTCACCAGTATGCGCTGGCCAGTATAGTTTTTGGCATTACTCTATCAAGTGACTGTGCCGGATGATCGGGCACTCCTCGTCACTTGATCTACTACTGCCAACAATTAAATGATATGGGTCACCCCTCTCATTTGCGAGGACTTCAGTGCAGCTTCAGTCATGTATACTCTAATGCTGTGTTGGCATTTGCATAATTTAAGGTCCACACTATGTGAAGCATGTTGGCTGCATGCGGTGGCTTAAATCTCAGTCATGATCATTTTCATTCGTAACAATGAATAATGTATGCCCAGTAATTGTCTCATATTATCTTTACTTTTTCAGGAAGAAAAGGTGAAGCAGTATTCAGATGAATTGCGATTAGGAGCAATTCCAGACCATTGTTTGGGTTTGAAGAGCGGGGGATGGTGGGAGATGATTGTTGGTGGCAACACTAAAGGTACTTCTCTCTGTCTCTCTCCCCCTCATGTCAGTGCCGTGCTCTGTAAGTTTCCATCATGCATTTCCATTTGTCTGTGGAATTGTTAAGTGATGTTGCCCCTGATGCAAATCACCGGAAAGCAATGTTCTGTACGTAGCCTTTTGTGACTCATTGACCAGGAAAGGAGTGTGGTTTCTTCTCCCAGTGCCACACTTGCACATTCACAACTCACTCAGCTCAGCATCGACTGAATTGAGTGCATTTTTTGTGGTTGTGCTAGTTGTGAACAAGCAAGAAAAGGCTCTCTCCATGAATAGTAAATTTCTCCTCATTTGAACACTTGATGAAAATTATTAGGCTTGCTGGAGAGTTTCTTTTTGCATTTATGGTATGTGTCTACATATAAGCCCCTCCCAACTTTTTATTTCCATTTTTGGAAAAATTTAATTTCAGTCCTGAGCTTTACTTTTCATACATGGCTATCTCTGTTTCAAATAGAAAATGGTGTTGCATTAATTCTTCTCAGGGTCTCCACCAGGGTTAGGGTTAGGCTCTCTCCATGCTGGCCAACATTTCGATGCTTGACTTGTGCATCGTCCTCTCCTCAGGGCTGTTGAGTCCACGATGCACGATCAAAACATCGGCCAGTATGGAGAGAGCCTAACCCTAATGGTGGAGACCCTGAGAAGAATTAATGCATCAAGTGCACCAGAAAAGCACCAGATCTAGAAAATGGTGATTCACTGCCATTGAAGCCAAATTAATGTGCAGCGTGTCCTCGTTTAACGTTGTTAACTTGTTCCTGAAAAACTCTACGTTAAGCGAAACAACGTTAAACGATGCAATATTTCTCATAAGAAACAATGTAAAAAATGAAAATCTGTTCCGAACTTACCAATTCTTCATTTCAGCGCAATAATGATTTCCGCACAGCACAGCGATATGATATGATAGAAAATACAGCCCGTTAACAAATAAGGCTTGGAATACTGAATGGATAAAAAATTATGGGCACAAAAAATCTTAGAAATGGGAAATTTTAAAGGGCGTGAGCAAAATCAGAGCGCTTTGAAATTCCTAGCATGCAGATCGTAAGGTGAATCCATTGTAAAGTGTTCCATTGTAAAGCGGGGGTCCACTGTTATCAAATTATAAAATTTTTTCTTTAATGACATGTATAATAAGTTGGGTTTTGAATGTTTATATTATTTATTTAAAAATTGAGAAATACATAAAAAATGGCCAGCCCTGGGGGTCATTCCCATGATTAAATGGCTAGGATCAAAAGTGTTAAATGCTTCAGGGAAAATTCCATCTGAAATTGATGTGTTGAAGATACCAGAAAGGGGGCAAGCAACAATTCAAGCAACCCTTTTCATATGTAATGGGCATGGGTGCACCATCAGTACCGACAGACCAACTGTTTTTAAAAGAAAGGATTGTACAAGACAACGCAAGGGGATTGGATGGAAAGAGAAAGAAACTTGGGTGGTACATATTTATAACATTTGCGGTGGATATGTCAAGCAGCAGAATTGTTTATGGAAGTTATCCGCAATAGCTGCTGGGTCGGAGTTGGGGATACCACCGAATGAAATGGGTGGGGGACTCAAATTGCAGCAAGAAAATTTTGAGTAATCCTTGATGGAATTCCAAGATGCTTTCATGATGTTGTTGGAACTTTTAATGTATGAGTCAACTTTTGCTTTCCCTCTCACTAACGACCATTGATTTTGGAGCGCTGGTTTATAAAAATCAAGTTGACGGTTTTCACCATTTTTAACAAGGCCATGGAGGTTACGTACCTCTTCAGCTTTGGCAAGTATACTTGGGGAGAATATCTTTATTTGTGAGTGAAAGTTCTGCATTTAAAAAAAAATAATGAAAGAGCAGCATTGTATGAGACAGGTGTTGAGAAAAGCACTGAGTAGAATTCTCATCCTCGCTGAAATACACTGAATTACAACTTTCCAAAGATGAATTCTGGTAAAATTTGTCCTCTGGTGCTTCTTGGTAGACTCGCCTGAGAACCTTTGGAGGTGGTGGGGGTTTATCATTGTTTACATTGACAGTAATTGTGCGGTGGTCATACATGAAAGAAATGAAAGTAGCTCAAGAGAAATTAGCAACAGGAAGATCACTGATCACCAGGTCAATGAGGGTTTTAGAATGGTATGTGTTTCGAGTAGCTACTCTATATATCACTTTTAAACCAAAAGACGAGACAACATCATTGAAATTAAACTTGTGAGATAAGTCACTGGAAAGGCCAACATCAAAGAAAATTATCCCAGCCACATTTTTTGAGGAAATAAAACAATAGTGTCACAAAAGGAATTTAACGGTGTCCATATTAAATAGTGTCCATAATGTTAGAGATAGTTTGTCTTATTTGTGCAATGTGCTCCTGTATGCTTTTTTCTGCCTTTGATTTAATAGAAATATGTTTTCTTTTAATTATTTTCTCAATGTTTGCTTCCTCTTTTGGCAGAACAATGTTACGAGCACCATTTGACGAAGATGGGCCACTCTGTGCTCAAAGTTTCAATCTTCAAAATTGCCATGGTCCACTTGGAGCAACTTGTGGGCTTATTTGTGAAATTTATTAAGGATTTAACGGCCTCATCACCAGGTGAGTGGGCGAGCAGATCAACATGCTCCGAGTTGATAAATTGGAGGGAGTGGGTATCAATGCATAGTTCAAAGGCCCTCGTGTATCCTCCTCTCCTCAGAAATAGTTGGGTCCTTGAAGCCAGTAGAAATAGCATGAATCTAACCTCCAACAAGAATCAAAGAAAAAATGTTTGGAAGACGTGTTGTTGTTTCAAAAGATGTTTCATTTCAAAGATGCTTGTCCGTGAGACCCCATTTAAAGAAAAAAATGGAACCAAAATACATTTGGTCTCTTCAACATTGCTGCTCTCCCTTTTGAAACATAAGTCAAAAACCTGTAACCATGGATGGTTAGCTGATGGAACTTTGTGAAAGTGATGAAATATCCATATCATTATTTCTTTTGACTGTTGGAGGCTGCCTTTGTGTGCCTTAAGTACAGACAGGGATGAGTTTCACAAAAGATATCTTTGTTGGGTCATTCCCTTGATGTTTCACAGCCTTTCTTCATGGTGAACTTACTTCCGTCCTCTCAGCATCAAATAAACACCAACGAGTTATGGTATAGAGTTAGGAATGTAATTCAGGAGCGACCCTAAGCTCCTGGCTGCCAACTCTACCAATTAAAGAATAACCTTCCCTTAGTGGCATCATTAATTCATTTCTAGAATTTTAACTCTAAAAAGTTCTTTCAGTTATATTTGAAGCATAAACAGACTTAAGAAGATTAATGTACCACCAACTGGTAGGACTTAGCGGAGTTGCTTGCAATTCAGAAGGTGTGGAAAGCTTAAGCTCAATGGCATGACTCCAGTGGGTGTCCCTCATCATGAAGCAAAGTTTCAAACGAAACTTCCTACATTGCAATCTGTGCAAATTGCTAATGAACTATCTACGTATGCATTTAGAATAATAGTTCCGCACTGGTCTGAGTATTGGTATGGTAAATTGATATTGGGGAAAGCCCATTAATGAAGGGTTGGCTGGTGGGAAAGTAGCCCTGGGAGCAAAGGGTGGCAGATTAGCATGACATGAAAACAAGCGCCAGGTTGCTTAGCGGGCCATCGGCTCTTGTTTCATTGGTGTTTTCTGACCTCAGGAAAGCGTTAAACATGACAATAGAAGGTATTACACATGTTTGGGATTTATCTCTATCTCTCCTTTTTTCTCGTACTCATGTGGGCTAGGGTAGCAATTATACAGGACACTTGTGTTGTTTTATATTGAGAAAATACGACCTTTAGATGTCTTCATCATATAGCTGTTTTCGTAAATTTTTCACCACTTCCGCCAGTATTCGAAGTGGAAAAATGAAAGGGGCTGATGAAATAACATTCGCAACATATCTAAACATTTATGCTTACACCATTTTATCTAAAGAGAACGGTTCAATAGGCATTTCGAACATACATAAAAATTACCGGAAGAAAAATGTGCGGACGAATAATAAAGAATTAGATAATATATATAGTAACATATATATGTAGTAACAAATATATATATATATATATATATATATATATATATATATATATATAGTAACAAATAAAGCAAGGAAAGATTCATATTCTGTTGCTAGAGAAATATTTTATTCCAATTACAGTGGAACTCATTGTAGCAGTGAAAATTAGCATCAAATTGAAATTGCAATTTTTATAATGGCCGCTAAAATGTTGAAGAAAAATGTAATTGAATGCTCATGAAGAGTGAATGAGGTAATATAAATGAAAATAACTAATTTAAAAATTATTTACTTCTATAGAAAGCTTTTTGTCATGCAAAAAGGGAAGTTTTACATCTTAAATTTGCAAAAATTATCAATAAATGAGACAAATTGAACTAGTAAATTTCGTAAAAAGTTCGCAAAAGATACTCCATTTTGCCTGCTTGTTTTTATTAATAATGAAGGAGTTCCACCGAGTAACGCCAGAGACAGTGTCCTATATAGGCATATATGTTTGTACGGGCAATGGGATATGGGAGGGAGGGGACATTACTGTGTCCCATCTGGATCAGGAAAAAGAAACAAATAAATCAAACCAAACCGTTGCTCCTAAAGTGTCTAGGAAGAAATGAAATGCAAACATTTCATTGGCCATTAGTTATGTGAGAAGAAAAATTTTGAATCAGAATGATGATAAATACATATCACTGGTGGTTTGTCTGAATTCATATGTGCTGTGCACCTTAGAAGGTGGGTTCAGAAGTCTGGAATGTAGTTCTTTGTGGATGAAATTCAGTGCAAAAAACTTCTATTCTAGCCACATTTCCCCCCAGGACATTCATGTTGTTCAAAAGTTGATGGAATTTCTGTCAATGGAAATTATTTCGTGAAGGCTTCCGTGGAGTTTTCTTGATGAAGAGAATGGTTTTTCGCATTTCTATCTGCATTTATCCATTTTTGATGGACAATATTTCGCCAGCGTTCCAGCTGGTTTCCTCAGGTCCGTAGGATTGTCCTTCGTACTTGAGGAAGCCAACTGGATCGCTGGCGTAAAATTGCCCATCAAAAATGGATAAACGTGGATGGAAACCCAAAAAAACCAGTCTCTTCAATGGAAATTAGTGTTGATAAAATTTCCTGTTTGGGTGGTAACCAATGTGTTTTTTGCAAAATTTCTATGCATAATATTTTTTCAACTCTGACTTTGCCACTCTTTCCTTCTGGGCGAATTGCTTTTGATGTGCTCCTGCCCCCTGCATCACCGAATCTGTCTCCTTGGGAAAGGGGGGCAGCACACTCGCTAATGTCCACATGGACTAAGTAGTCTTGTATATCACTTGCAGATGATGGCTGGTTCACAAATATGTTGATGAGGAGTATGGCCTGGCTGTGTATAACAATAGTCGCGATTGCCGTCATCATATACTACATATCCCGAAGCCTGATTGTGTACAACATGCCGTTGAATGCATTACCAGGGCACCAACGGGTTGGTGGTTCCAGGGTGCAGCCCTTGGAGGGTGAACCCGAGGAGACGGAGGTGAGTGGCCACTCAAATTATAATCACTTTACATTGGTCATGCTCTTATTCTGAAGCATTTTGTCGAAGGAATGTCCTGAATGGCAGTGGGGGATCACTTACTTTATATTGATTGAAATTTCAATGTGCCTCAAATTGGGCTGCTACTGTGGTGCATATTCTGTGAAAATCTTAAGGCACTCAATCTTGTCGACTGCTGATTTCATACTTACACTCCGTGAGCCTCTTTACCTCTCACTCCAGGGCTTTGACCCCTCAGTGAGAATAATTGTATCTAAATTCTAATGCTGGTGACTGTCAGTGTGATCAATTAACATCACTGTGTTGTTTCTTTTGATTCAGATTGATATTATGCAATGAATAGAATATGCTCAGCTAAAAACATTTTTATGTGCACTTTTAATTTCTATTTAATTGTAGTTGCTGTATATTTATGCACATTGTTCAAAGATCCTCAGATGAAAAAGTGGAAGAGAAGTCGTCCTTCTAAGATGCTAATCAATCAAGACATCTAATTTTTTGTCGTTTCCCTCTTAATTCCTTTCTTTATTCCTTCCCTTCTTCATGACTCTAGTGTCCCTGCACCCTCTGCCCTATGCCTGTTCTTGTGGTGGCGCTCTCAGGGTTGCACTTATGCAAGCTAGTATAAATACACTTAAAACTCGTGTTTGGACTTAAAATTGCTTTTTTTACCTTTCCTAAAAACTGCTGAAAAAAGCAAAATTTTACCCTAGAATTATCATTCTAAGTTCTTCAACTGTGGGTGAATTCGATCATAAATATTAAAGATGCAATATAAAGTTAATGAGAGAGTAAGTGAGAGTTCAGCTACATGCAGGATTATGTATCCAGGGTGTTTAAACAAACTAGTTTAAAACAAATACCATTGTGTAAAGTGTGATGAATCTAAGATGAATTACGTTGGAAAGAAAACCTGTCGCACCCTCACAGAAATTCCGAAAGTAAATTTCTCTTGGATGTTCACCATCTATTCAATGGTAAATAGATGTTACTTGTTTTTTTCAACACCCTGCAAAATCCATGATGTATCCTATAGCTAGGGATAGGAAAATTTCGCGATCGCGAATTTCGCGAATTTAGGGGAAAATGTCCTAGGAGTGGTAGTTAGTTACAACCTACACCATACCTACTGGGGAAATGACTTTTGAACTCGCGAAATGTCGCGAATTGTGCCCCAAAACGCGAATTTTCATTATTTGTGAGAAAATGGTTGAAGTAAATTTCAAACGCAAGAAAAACATTAAAATTGCAAGCAAATGTTCTCAATTCGATTTAAACGAACTCGCGTGCAAATATTCCTGAGGTATGCGGAAGTTTGCAGTTCATCGTAGCATAACCAGTGTTACGATAACAATCGCGGGAGGATGACATCGGGTGCTTTCGATTTACGGCGCTAACCGGCAATACACAGCTCGTCACGCCGCGGTGCTTTCTATTTACAATTAGTGGAATAAGCATCTATCAGCATCTATGATCGGTGGCTCTCCGCTCCGAGGTGAGTCGAACAAAGGAAAAGCAATATGCGCATTTATTCTAAGTAATCTGCTCCAGCAGGGTTTCTCAAACTTAGCCTGCGATGGAACACTTTGTAAATCCTGAAATTTTAACGGAACACCTTGTGGACTTCCCATATATTAACGCGTTCGCGGCGAACGTGAAATTGCCGTTTTTTCCCCTTGGGCGAACGTGAAATTTGCCGTTTTTTTGCCGCGGGCGTCAATTTTCATAAAAATGAAATCGATCCATTAGTGTTTTTCATTAATGTACATTACTTTGGTAAGATTTAAAATGATGAATTTCAACAAATTTTGGAAAACCGATGCGCCAATAACGAGTTAAATTAATTAATCCCCTTTGGTGTATGCAACCACTGCTTACACGTAGAATTTTCTTCGAAAAAAATGAAATCGTTCAATTAATGTTTTTCATTGATGTACATTACTTGTATGCGATCTAAAATGATGAATTTCAACAAATTTTAATAACTGATGCGCCAATATCGAGTAAATAATTCCCTTGGGTGTATGCAACCACTGCTTAAGCGTTGAATTTTCTTCGATATATGTTTAAGTTCACCTAAAATACCTTAAAAATATACAAATGAGCAGTGTTTTTAGACATGGAAATTGATGCAGCACGAAAGCATTCAGTGTTACATCGTTTTTAGCAACTGCTTCGAATTTTTCTTCCAGAGCCTTCACTAAACCCTTCCTCTTTCGCTACGATGCCTTCTTTGGTTTTATGGCTTTGAGAACAAAATGCAGCGGTAGGACAACTTAGTCTTTTCTATGAAAGGACTAAATTGTCCTCCCGCTGCCATTGGTAAAGGGTCTAAGGTGCATACTTGCAGACGGTCGTGAAAACGATTATCCCAAGCACCCACCAGGAAAACCTCTACCCTTGTGACGCTGGTGACCACTGGTGACCGACACGACGGCTCAGTCCAGGGATTATGCCAGGGTTGCCTTTTCTTGGGATTTCCTAGAGGCTGGCGACCGGCCTCTCCGCACGTGTCCCACCCTTAGCGTAGACCTAGTGTTTGGCCATTTCCGTCAAATGACTAACTGTTTATTTTCCAGTGACAACTGTTAAGTATCCTAGTTTTATTCCTGGTTTCTGTGCTTTCAAGTGATTTTGACGAGTTATTGAGATGTCGAATTCAAAATTAAGCGCAAGAGACCGGGCTTTCTAGTATCAAAAAGATGGATTTTATTGTATGGATAAAAGTACGGTCACGTACATATTCTACAATTGTCAGGTTGCTTGGGAAAGACTCAATTGGAAAAATTTAAAATCTTCGAAGAACGTAACTGCAGCAAACTTTCACAAGGATGGAAATTCTCTAAAGTTACATGTCAATACACGAAATGTATTAAATTTAATTTTTAATTTAGTGCCACTTTTCCAAGTTCCGCCACCGAGGTGATTGTCTTCAGTCATAACATGGCTAGAAGGGAAAGTGTCGCATAATAGCCCAGATCATATTGGGTATAGTATAAATGACCCTTTTCTAGACTTAGAAATAATCTGTATTTTATGTGTATATATATAAATTTGTGGTCACTGTGAAAACACCGAAATGTCTTGTTGAAAGTACCGAATTCCTAATTTCAAAGTACCGCTTTTCTCCCTCTCAAACCACCGAAAAATTCCTATCCCTACCTATAGCACCTGTTACCCTTTAGTGCTCTGACCCTAAGTCCACCATCCATCCCTCCGTCAGATGGTCCTTCTGCTTTGGGCTCCCAGTGCAGTGCAGTTGTGCAGTGGCCGTTGGCCCACTGAGAGGAAGACCACCATTTCTTTTGTCCCCGTTGGTGCCAGATAATCCTTTGGGGGGAAGAGAGTCCACGTGGGGGGCTGTGCTTGAAAGTATACGAACTCCGTTCGTGCGGTTGACGTTACGTAGGGTGGAATACGTAGGGGGAGTGTGCAAAGGAGGAAATGCTATGCTCAAGCCACGAGCAGGTTCGACTGTGCAAGGGGAAATGGGCTACGTACAGTACATATGGCAACGTTGATGTACGAAGCCACGTGCAAAACTTCAACCAATCACAGCATTTCTTCGCCGTAGTTCCCTTCCTTCAGTGAACTTCAACATTGTATTTCTTTTCCTAAATGAATATAAACTAATAGGAGATGGTTGGAATCACAATAACAGTGACCCCAAAGTTCATGTCATTATAAACCGCAATATTTTTTAATCATTCATTTTATGGTGCGATGAAATGAATAATAAGAAAAATACTTCAGTAACCACAGAGTTTTCCCTTGATGGTAATACTTTCACTGATACCATTTCTTTTAAGCTTAAGCACCAATGCATCATTTCCAAAACTTAATTGCAATAATGAAGTCTTGGATCATGAATCTGGAAATATCCAATGCTCAATTTGTGAATTTGGCAAGAATTGATAGATTATTATTAATTAACTCAGTAAACACGGCTATTTAGGAATCTCCACTGCTCAAACATGCAATGAATAATAGCCTCTACAAGAAACTTTCCGTCTTGTAATTGTGCTATCGAGTATCATTAGATAATCGCTACACTTTTTACCTTTCCTAAAAACTGCTGAGAAAAAGCAAAATTTTACCCTAGAATCATCATTCTAAGTTCTTCAACTGTGGGTGAATTCAATCATAAATATTAAAGATGCAATATAAAGTTAATGAGAGAGTAAGTGAGAGTTCAGGTTCTTCTAAATTAGCTACTTTCATGGACACACTAGTAAAATAATGTTGCTGCTACCTTAGGGGAGCTTAATTTATGTTAAATGCATGAGTAATATTTTTTAGACCATTGCAAATAAATCGTTGAATCCTATACTATAAAACGAGAAAATCTTGTGGATATGTACATATGTATGTGTGTACCTATTTATGTAAATTTTATTTCGAGAACGGCTCTAACAATTTTGATGAAAATTACAAATTGACCAATTTAGGGTACGAAAACATGATTTACCTAGGTCTTGATTCTGGGAAAACTCTCTTTTACAAGTTATTGGGCAAAAAAAATGTATGTTTAACATTTAAAAAGGCTACTCCATGTCTGTTATACCATTGCTATGCTACAATATTGAGGGCAGGGAGGAATTATACTGATCAGTGGTGACGGGTGTGGTATTCAATGGATGCTCCGATGACTACTCCAATATGTAAACATAAAGAACTTTACAGTCTTAAAGAAGAACAGAAAACAATAAGAGCAGTAGAAAAGTAGATTTATTGTGTTCTTGTAGAAAAAAACGTAATATACAAGTGTAGTTGTTCCATAATTTGTTGAAAAACTTACGTAAAAACACCAACTTCTAGCAATAGATTCTATCTGCTCAGAGAATCTGATTCGGTGGCAGTACCATCCCCTCCACTGATGACAGCAATTAAGCACTGCATATGATCTCTAAATCGGTCACATCGGTTGTTTCTTCGGCTCCTATCGGTTTGTGCTCGGCAACTCTCACTAGGACTGTTTGGCGAATTTCGACCACTTGCAGGGAATAGAGATTTGACACTTGACTTAATTTTGCAAGACAAAGAGTTGATGAAGGTTTGAACAACACTCTAAAAATTAATATTACTTTGCACAATCATAATGTAATGAAGAAACGGGAGATTTAGAAACGTCTAATTGAACTTACAGGTTTTTTTTATCAAAACAAGACCTTCCGTTTCATGGTCATAATGAAAAGAATGAATCTTTGAGCAAAGGAAATTACATGGAAACTGGAAAAGGAAACTCCACACCAACCACCAGTTCAGAGGAACACACCACTGGCTAGACCACTCTCCCCGACATAGCAAGCCTCTCCACTGCCTGAGGCGAGAACGACATTTGCAATCTCTGAAATACAAACGCGGTTGTTAAGCACCATTAACTATGATGAAGGACAACCTAGGAAGAGAGACATCCACCGAAAGATCTCTCTGCGGAGTAACCACCTGCCCCAGTTGAATGGTCTTATCAACGAAATCCTGACGGAAACGTCAGATCTTTGGACGGTAAATTTCGTGGTCTACGCTGTTGCCATAATTAGAGCTCACTCTCAAAAGAACACCTCTTGGGAGGACAAAGCACCAAGGAGGCTGGAAGAGTTGGGAGGCCAAGATCACGTAGGCGAGATATCAGGCATTGAGAATCCAGTGTGTGATGGAATACATCTTATCTAGGCAAACTTTCACTCCCAAAGTTCGGTGCATAGCGTGCAGTCTCAGATACAACCGTCACACATTGAATAAAAGCGTGCTGCTTACCATTCAGCAGCACATGGTCGATAGAGTGCGAGCACTCACCACTGCCTGGAAAAAACTCCTCAAAAGGAGTAGGGCCGTGAGGGAAAATTCCACCTTTCTCCTTCACCTGTCCTGTCTCTTTCGACCACCTCCGCCTGTCGTCGAATCTCCTCCACCCGTCCAAGAGGTTGAACGTTTCTGGAAGGAGATCAACGAAACGTCAAAGCCATTCAACGGAGACACTCCGGCCATAGGCCTCTTAAAAGAGTTATGTTACCACCACCTACAAGATGTGGATGGACCTCTTTCAGTCTCAGAAAGTGTTGTGAAGAAGGCCTTCTTTGGCAAGAAGATTTTCTCGGCTCCAGGAATGGATGCCGTGAATAACTTCTGGTGGGAGAAGTTTACTTCCACCCACCAACACCTCGCTAGAATCTTCACGTTTTTCTGATGGGTAGAGAACCAATCCCACCTTGGCTGACTGAGGGACGCACGGTTCTGATACCTTAGAAGGGAAACTTGTCCAATCCAAAGAACTACCGCCCTATAACCTGCCTCATCACTGTATATAAGGCGGGCCCCAGGGCCCAACAGGTAAAGTGTCGACTAACCTGCTGTTTCGAGCGTGTGCGAAAAGTGAAAAGTGTATTGACTAAGTGAACAGTGCTTATTCTTGAACTTGAACTGAACTGAATTTAAATAGTCAGAAAAACAGTGTTTTAATAGGTGGTTCTTACGTAATATCTCGGGCTAGCCCCGCCTCCACGAGGCCTGGGGCTGGGCAACGTGTGTCGGGCTATTAGTCAAGGGCCGGCCCTTGCCATAAGTTCCCGCACCGGCTAAGAGGGCTATCGGGTGATAGTTCGGACAGTGGGATTGTTGTGAGTGAGTGTGTGTGAGTGAGTGCTGTGAAAGACGCCTGTTGCGATTGTGTGTGATCTGGAACCGCTGAGTGCTTGGGTGAATGTGTGAGTGGATGACTGCATGAGAGAGTGTGTAAAAGATGGCGGAAAAAGATAAAGTGTTTAGAAGATCCAGTAAGCTGGAAAGAACACCTCCCGGAACAACTCCAGGAAATCCAGAGAAAAGAGGAAGAAGGGATGACATGGAAGAAGAAGAAGGGAGCCCGGTTCACCGCTCCAAGGAAAGAAGAACATTACCTGAAAACAAAGAGGAAAATGAAGAAGTATCAAAAGCAAAAAATGATCAAGAGGAGTATGACTGCGTTAGGAAAGCCATAGAAGAGATCACCCGAATAATGACAAGCCAGAATAAGTCTGGGAAACTAACTAAAACAGCCTTAGATGATTCATTGAAAAAATTAAATGAAATTGAAAGAGCCGCCTTCAAAATGACGATTCAAATCGCCAAACTAGAAGGCTGTAAAGAAGAGAGAAGAGAAGTGATTAAGCTTATAAAGGAACATCAGCCAGCTAAAATGGAATACACCACATCCTATGCCGATGCCATCAAGAAACCTCCTGTTACGGGAATGCAGAAAACAATAAAACCAATTCCACAAATTGTCACAGTGAAACATAAAGATAAGAATAAGAACGGCAACGAAATTAAAGAATTGCTACAAAAAACTATTACACCTGCTGAAATCGGGGTGAATGTCAAGAGAAGTAGAAATATTGAGAATGGAGTTCTTCTTGAGCTTGAAAAAGAGAGTCACAAAACAAGAATGCTGATAAATGAGAAATTGAAAGAATGTGGCTTAATTATAGAGGAACTCAAGAAGAGAAAACCACAATTAATGATTTACGATGTTCCAAAACATTTTAAAGTAGAAGAAGTTATAGAAAAGATATTCCAACAGAACATTGAGGATAAAATACCCAAGGATGTTTTCATAGAAGAATTTAAAAAAGTATATCAGCTCGAGAGCAGTGAAAGTGACTGAGAACATTGGATCTTCGAATTGACCATGGAGATCCGAGATATTTTAAAAGAAAAAGAAAAAGTTTTTATGGAGTGGGAATCTTTTAGAATTAAAGATTACATTACTGTATTAAGATGCTATAAGTGCCAAGGATACGGCCACAAAACATCCAATTGCAGGAAAACAGAAGACACCTGCTCCCACTGTGGTGAGAAACATAAGTTTTCAGACTGCACCAAAAGAAATGATTCACCGAAATGTTACCATTGTACAACTAATAACGAACCCAGCAATCATCGTACAGGGAACAAAAACTGTCCAAGTTTCAAAAAGGCTAAGGAACAAGAATGCATAAGGCTTGGTTATGGCGGAACAATATAGCATAAGGATAGGACAAATAAATATTGGCAGATCCCTGGCTGCACTCAATTATCTGGAGATTCAATGTACGGAAAATAAAATTGACGTAATTATGATACAAGAACCTTATGTAAACAAAAAGAAGAAAATTCCATTTAAAAATGGAACAATATATTACGATAATAGTGCAGAGGAAATCTGGAGCTGTATAATAAAGATAAATCAAGAACTAAAAATAATAAAGTTGAATCAATTCACAGATGGAAGAACGATAACAGCGAAAATGGAATTTGAACCAAATAAAACCAGTACTATTTTAATAAATAGTTACTTTAAGTTCGCTGATGAAATAGCACCATATCTTTTAAAACTCCAGACTATCACCAATATCCATCCTGACTCAGAAATTATTATATGTGCAGATGCAAATGCCAAGTCGACCCTGTGGCACAATGAAAGTACTGATATCAGAGGAGAACAACTAGAGGATTTGATTCTTACCCTCAACTATGTGGTAGAAAATCAATTAAGTGAATGGTCAACTTTTGAAGATGTACAGGGACACTGCACAAATATTGATGTAACCTTATCTAGGAGATGCTCTGGAAAAATCACAAAATGGGAAGTGGTCGAGGAAACAGTAAGTGACCACAGGCTAATCCTGTTTAAATATAACATTCAGAAAACTCCAAAATATAAGAATAACATGAATGTAAGCAAATATAACATTTCTAAAGCAAACTGGAGAAAGTTTGATGAGATCCTAACGGAACTCGTAAATTCCAATGAAGAAATAGAAGAACCAGAGAAACTGAACGACATAATAAATAAAGCCTGCACAGAAGCAATTCCTAAAGCTCAACAAGGGGATAAGAAAGTAAACTGGTGGAGTGAAAAACTAACAATCCTTCGAGAAGAAATGAGAAAAACTAAGAAGATTTACATGAAATATAGAAGAAATAAGAACCCGGGCACGCCTTATTGGAGAAGAACTTTTGTGAAAAATAGAACCGAATACATCAATGAAATTCGGGCAAGAAAAAGAGAAATCTGGGAGAAAATGCTTGAAGCGGGAAATGAGGACCCTTGGTGTGATGCTTATAAAATGATACAAAATAAAAAAGAAACACATGTGCCAGTAACACTAAGAAACCGCAAAGGTGAATACACAAAAAATATCACTGAGACATTGGAACTTCTACTAGAAAACCTACTACCAGATGACCTCCCAAGTGAGGACAACCCAGAAAACAAAAGAATAAGAGAATCTGTAAAAACAGACTATCAAACAAATGAGACTGGAGACCTATCCTTTACCATGAATGAATTGAATTGGGCAATAAATTGCCTTAAAAACTAAAAAGCTCCTGGCTGGGATGGTATAAAAAGTGAAACCATTAAAAGAGCATACCCTAGAATAAATATACTTCTACTAAGAATTTTAAATAACCTTTTAAATAAAGAACAATTTCCTAAAATATGGAAGAAAGGAATATTGAAAATCTTTCTAAAACCAAATAAGATACCAACAAACCCTAAATCCTACCGCCCAATTACACTCTTACCAGTATTAGGAAAAGTTTATGAAAGGTTACTAGGTAAGAGGATAAGTGAACATCTAGTAGTAAAAAATTACTTCAATGAAAGACAGTATGGGTTTATGCCAAAAAAAGGAACGGTTGACGCCTTAAAAACAATGATTAAAGACGTTAATACCTCACCATATAAGTATGTTCTTGGAATATTTCTTGACATTGCGGGAGCATTCGACAATGCTTGGTGGCCTTCCATTTTACTTCAACTAAAAATAGTAGAATGTCCGAAAATATTATTCAACACTCTGAAAAGTTATTTTACCCATAGAGAAACAAAGCTAGAAATAGAAGGAATCGAAAAAAGTAAGATTCTAACTAAGGGTTGCCCGCAGGGTTCGGTTTTGGGACCTCTCTGTTGGAACATATTATTCAATGAATTACTTAATATTAAATTAAGCGAAGATACCACCATTACTGCTTATGCAGATGATGCGCTGGTATTAATAAAAGGCAATAACAGAAGAGAACTGGAATCCCGAGGTAACATGGCACTGGAGACCATCATAACCTGGGGAAATAATAATAAATTAACTTTCTCTCGTGAGAAAACCGAAATGACTCTTTTGAAAGGAAACATGAAACGGAAACCAATATGTAAAATGAATAATATATCCATTAAGTATAGTGAAACAATAAAATATCTAGGAATATTAGTAAATGAGAAAATGGAATTCCGTGACCATTGTAAACAAATGGCTAACAAAATTAAAGATAAATTTTTACCACTAATGGAACTTATGAAAGGTGATTGCGGATACAAATACCACACTATGATCAAAGTATACAGAGCCGTTGCATTACCAATTATTATGTATGGTTGCGAAGCCTGGGGCTATGAATTAAACAAAAGAATTAAAAGTAAACAAAATTTACTACGAGCTCAAAGATTAGCTCTTCTAAAGATCACGAAGGCTTACCGCACGGTCTCAACCGACGCACTCTGCGTCATAAGTGGATGTATTCCCATAGACTTAATAATATCCGAATATATAGAAATTCAAGAAATTAAAAAATTACGGAAAATTACAGCACAAGAGGAGAGAGAGGTAAGAAAGAGAACAATAATCAAATGGCAACAAAGATGGGACACCAGTGAAAAAGGTAGGGAAACGTACCTTTATATAAAAAATATAGAACTTTATCTAACACAGAAACTTGAAATAAACCATTATGTGGTACAATTCTTAACAGGACACGGAAATTTCTACTCTAAACTCAGTGAATTCTCCCTAAAGGAAATATCAATCTGTACTACATGTGGTGAAGAAGAAACCAGCTGGCATGTCCTAAGTAAATGCAAAAGATACTGCAAACAAAGAGAACCACTCATTGAAAAATTAAATAAATATAAACTTACCCTATCAAGACCCAACATGCTGCAAGAAAATATCTTTCTAGAATTTAAAAAAAGTACACAAGACATTTTGAAAGAGAAGTACGAATTTGAGAATCCTGAGTCGGCTTCCCGATGATCCTATCGTATTTATACGGTAGGTGAGGGGGACATTTGGGCTGGGCAACCAGTGTACGAGGCAACCGAAGTCGACAAAGGAAAAGGCAAGCCTAATAAGAGGCAAAGAAAAGCGGCCTCTTGGATATAAGTCCTAGACTTGACTCCAAGAGGGGTGGAGGTGGGTCCGCGGGGGTTTCCCCCGAACCAAATGTATATAAGGCGTTCACCTCGATCTTGAGCGGCCTTGTCCTCCACCACGTCCAGCCTGTGTGGGAGGAGGTGTACGAGTAGAGGGGCTCAAAGCGGGGAATCGCTGGTTGCAAAGGCAACCTGCTCATTGATAGGTGCATATGCCAGGATACCATCCGGCATAAGCGAAACCTATCAATGGCCTGGGTGGACTACAAGAAGGCTTTTAACACCACTTTGCATGAGCTTTTGATCGCCATGCTGAAGTTGTTGAAAGTCCACCCAGAGGTAGTGTCCTGCATCCAACTCCCGTTACTACTCTGGAAAACCCACTTCGTTCTGACTTCAGGCAAGCGGTCAGTTTCCACAGAGTTGGTAACATACCATCGTGGCATTTTTCAAGGTGTCAACTTGAGCCCCTTACTATTTTGTATATCACTCCTATCCCTGTCCCTTAGGCTGCGACGAGGTAGAGGATACATGTGTGGTGTTCCAGGTGACAGGAAGCATAAGGTCACCCATTTGTTTTATATGGATGACCTGAAATTGCTTTATGCTTCTAATGTGAAAGACCTTCGCATTGCCCTGGACACCACACTGGAATACATTGAGGCTATAGGGATGGAGTTTGGATTGGATAAGTGTGCATCCATCCACTTGGCGAGAGGAAAATTTTTGGAGATCAAGGAAGACGTGCAACTTGTTGACTGGAGCGTCATTCGTCACCTCAAAAATTCACTACAAAAACATGGAGTCGAGTTCATGTATAAGTAAGGTAGGCATTTTTTAATTGTAATCTGGCATATTTTATTCAGATCTATGTATTTTATACACTAAATTATAGAGGTTGACTGGCAAGGGTTATTTAAAAAAGTCCCCTTTGGCCAAATTGATATTTAATTGCGAGTATTATTGCTAATCGTGTTGAACATTAGCAGATTTGACAATCAAATCATTTTTATTACAACAGGAAACAAAACTCGAAATATAACTTATTCAGAAGTCCTATAAATTTATTTTCCTCATGAAATACTTATCTAAAATACTAAAGATTGATAACCAAAATATAATACATCAATTATTAGTTCTGGCACGCAGTGCTGGTCGCGCGGAAGGCACGTAGAATATGCTGTTCTGGTGAGTGCGAGACTCACCGCTACCGGTCAATTGACAAGTGGTGCACTTGACATGAAAAGATTGTGGTGTCATGTATTCGATTTGTTAAGCGACTAATGGGCAATTTCCATTAAGTAGAATAATAGGATAAGAATTGGTAAGCAATGTTATTTTCTGTTATACGCAATACTACTGCATACTTTCTTACATTTATTCCTACCATTGGGAACCAATGGGTATTCCTGGTAGTTTTGTATAAAACTTCAAATGGAGGAAAACATTGTTAAGCTGTACGAAAACATGTATGTATGTAGATACATAACGACTATGGTAGTGATGGTTACCTCGCCAATATGAAAGCTCAGCTTTCCCTTTGAGCATCCATAAAATTCGTAGAAAATTCATTTGATGTAAGTTTTAGGTAATTTTGAAGGGAAAACAATCTTTCCAATATTCCGTCCACTGTTCATTACTCTCTCAACCACAATTTTAACATCTTGGCATCTCTGTCATTGGCAGCATTATACCTCCTAGTTTTCACTAAGGTAATAGGGTACAGTAGGTTCAATCATACAATTACAGGTGGAGAGTGACGTTATTCTTGACAGTGATAGTTACACCAAGACGTTTTCTATTGCTATTCGGGATAACAATGAAAAATTTCACAGCTGTTCTCATGATATCTCTGAGGTTTGATAAATTGTACCAGGGCAATGCATTCTCAATATTTTCAGAGACATTTGTTTCTATGTGCGTATCACGCTGAAACCGTTAATGATCCATTGATTTTTATTAAAATTTGGGACGGGCAAATCCAGGATATTTTTCTGATCCGGATCTGGATCGGATGGTAGTGTATTTTTCACGTTGGGCATGTGTGGTGGAGAGTGTCAAAAGTGAAGCTATGCTGTAAGTGTTGAGTGGACAAGAATAAGTGTTGTCTTGGGTGACTCTCGTGTAATTTGGGCTTTTATTTTTGGGAAGGAGGTGAGGCCACCCGTGAGACGGCGGAGACACGCGAAGGCAGAGCTGCAGAAGAGGAGGTCAGTGGAGCAGACAGACGGGAGGCAAGGGGATGCTCACGACCGAGTGTGCTGTTGCTGTGGCAATCCATCAGCCGACCCCTGCAGCCCGTCGACTGCTGAGCATGGGTCTCCGAGTGTGGGGGGGAAGAGTGGTACGGGCGTTGTTGCGGCTGTGGATGGTTGCTGCCCATTTGCGGTGGTTGGTGCCCTTGAGGATGAGGGAGGGGGAGATGGAGGGAAGGGGGAGAAAGGAGGGGAGGGGGCAAAAGGAGGGGAAGAGGATGGAGGGGAGGGGGGGAGCAGCACCCTCTCTCGGAAAGCTCATGAATCGTGAGCATGTGTTTTGTGTGAACACGTGGTGATACTTCTCTCTTTTGTCAATTCTTTTACTTTTATTATTTTCCATATTGTGTGAGTTACTGCTTGTGTAACTTGATGAATGTGATTTTTATGGTCCATGCCACTGACAATAAGTAACGTATTTGTGGGCCATGAGATGAACTGTGAATTTTATAGATATTTTGGAAGGAACTAAAAATTTAGTTCCAGTATTGTATTGGAAAGAAACAATGTTGTTGCTTATCAAAATCAGCAGCCATTATTTATTCAGCGAAGGAATCGAGATTATTGTGTGATGTCCAGGCCCCTGAAATCATACTCGCAGTTGTTTTTACTCTTTATTTTCTCTAAACAGAATGTCATCTTCACTTCCATCTTGTGTTGCATCTTCAAATGTTTTTGAAGACTTAGCAATTTGTAGTCTTTTAATTTATTCGAGATCTTTTAAAACTCTCTCTCAAACAGCATTATTAATGGGAGTCAGTGACATTCTTCCCGTTGAAATGAGTCAGTGGCTCTGTCCACTTCATTATCTGCTTCTCACGTGTGAATGTCAGTGGAATATCATGGTTCATCATGCATTGGTTAATCTACCCAGTTATTACTGTGAGACAAGTATTTGGATGCATTGATAAGTTTTTCCTTTGTGGCTTTAATGAAATGTACTTAAAACTGGATGCTTGCAAATGAAGCTCATTTTTAATAAAGACCTCCTGGATTGATGGACAAAACTTACTCTAACTGCAATTGCATTCCTTCTCCATCGATCCATCCTGTGTGATGAATATGATTTAGGTTTCGATATAGGATGTCATCGTCAGGATGATATGCTTGGTAATGTAATGTGTCCTATAAGTCATACCTACTCAGGGTTTATGTGATTTAACCTGACCCAACCGTATCCATATGGGTTTTTTCTAAACCCATTCTAAAAATCAGTGAAACTCAGTAAAAACTGGGATTTATTTGACCCCTGGGTTTTATTCATTATTTTGGGTTTTGGGCAGGTTTTACTGCATCATTTGTTTCATCAGCTTTTAGTGCTTACATTCGCAATATTTTGGATTTAAAATTCCTAGATTCTTATAATAGATGATACTCTTACTACAGTAGAAACCCGAAATTACAATAATCTTTCTTTCAAAATTTCAATTTTACGAAACAAAATCTTTGGTATTGACCAAAAGGGTATTCTAAATGCATGTACAGTATGCAGTATTATAAAATTTCAAATAATGAATTGAAATTATGCGAAAAAGTAACTTGTTTTTACGAATAATGAAGGATTACACAGTACCGTTTTTAAGGCACTCCTTGTACAGAGTATGGAGGAGATATCGAATTGATCATTATTGCTGAGTAAGTGATACATTGAATGTGAGTTACTTGGACGATAATGAATTTTTCATGCTGCAATTGTAAGGATGACTTTGAATCATAGGCATGGTAATACATACATAATGTGTTATTTCAATCCAGTGGTGTGCATTGGGGTAATAAGCTGCGCTTGCCCATGCTGTGTTGTAAAAATGTATGTTTCCTCTTCACTTTCATTATTTTTTTTGTCAAGAGGGAATAATTAAGACTTATTTTTTGCGGCAGCCAACAGATGGCAGTGTCTCATGCCATTTACTCCATCGGAAGGGTATTTGACACCGGCCATGGGTAAGGCCTGCGATCCGAGATCCCCTTTCGCTCACTCCCTTCTGCCAGGTTTGCTGTGGATTGCCACACGAGCACCACCAACTACCGTGACATGGGAAACATGGAGCGGTAGGTTACGACACTTAAGCACTTATGAATCTTAATTAAAGATATAGCAGCTAAGTAACTACTGGTAAATACAGAGAAACCTGCCGTAAACGGAACCTGAGTGAAACGGAAACCTGTCTTATCCAGAAAAAAATGTTGGTCCCGGCGGTCGTATTAGGGTTTTACATGCATTGATACCCTGTGTTAAACGGAAACCGTCAAACGTGGAAACGGAATCGATTCTCAGGCACCTGAACCTGGGTTAAGCGGAATTGCAAAAAACAATTCCATGTACAATTTTTACCATAAGGAAGAAAAATCCTAAAATGTTTTGTAATGCCCTCTCCCTAGAAAGCAATCCTTAAAATGGAAGCAGCCAAAGGTGTTGTTCGCACACTATGGTCTACCTCATTGTTGACTGACATCACATCGTGGGAGGGGCTCAGGACAATTTGGCATCAACCTTGACCAAAACAAAGAATTAAGCAAATTAGTTTGGGAATGGTTTGTGCAAGCAAGATTGAGGAATATTCCTTTGTCAGGTCCAATGGTGTGAGATAAGGCGAAGAGTTTGCAGTCTCTGCAGGAAATCTAGATTTTAAGGCCTCGAATGGTTGGCTGGAGAGCTTCAGCGCAAAACACAATGTTGTTCAGAGAAGTGTTGTCGGCAAGCGGAACGACGTGGATATGGAAACCGTAGAGGACTGGAAAGGCATGTGTCGCTTGCAGGTCTTAGTTCGCCTGTGGTTTGGGTTGAGATTCGCCTTTTTAAATGAAAGGAACCTTTCCGTTTAACACAATTTATTCTTTACAATTGATTGCTCAAACAACTGGTCGCTGCTGGTTGTAGGCGTTCCTTCCTCCGCCGAGTCTGTTGAGTGAGCAGGAGCTGGCGTCTAGTGCGCGAGGCAAGAGCGGCCGTTCCCCCGGCGATCTGCTGTTGTGAGTCACCACTGGTAGCGCCGCATGGTGACAATTGGGGGAAGCCGTGGTGGGAGTATGAACGACCCAACAGCATGGTTCAAGAAAAAATTAAAGACTATCAACCATGTGATGTCTACAACAGGGATGAAACTGGAATGTGTTTTAGGGCACTGCAGTCTAAAACATTGTGTGTTAAAGGAGACAACTGCAAAGGTTTGTATGAATTTCCGAGTTCTGTTTCTTGAAATTAGTGCACTAATGGATACAATTATGCGTCGGTGAAATACCCTTTTGAGCCTTCACCCTGCACTGGGTTGGCTATCTTCCAAGATTTACAATAATTTTTACAATAAAATGATACCCATGATTGGAATGTATAATAAAGTTTGTACAAGGTAATAGGGTAGCCGAGTATTGAAATCTACGATCATTACGGAACTTTTCGGCAAACGCCTTTCGGTTAGGCAGATATGATATGTAGTCATGACGCCATCATGGGTGAGTGACAGCCGATACCATTTTCAGTCAGTTATTTTACATGTCATGTTATTTGATGTTATACGCTAATTAATACATGATTAAGAAGAACCCTTGCGATTGATAATTTCCTTTCAAAGCTTTGGTTCTTCCCCTCACATTTTAACAAACAATGTTAGGACAGAAGTCAACTATCATTCTCAACTTCTGAGGATATTGCGGTAAATGTACGCCTTAAGGTAACTTTTGTCAGCTACTACTTCATAAATGCAACACTAAGGAGGATGTTCCGGCCATTCATCACAATTTAGAATATTAACTCGAAAGACAAAATTCACCTGGAAGTGCAGATTCACCAGCATTTCTTTGACGATTGAAAACGCAGTGTCTAATCTCATATGCCTCTTAATAATATAATTTTTTACTCAATTATACTCCACTTTATTACATGCCACTATTGATGCCTTGACCCCTTTCCTTTGGCCTTTTACACCATTAGCACCATTGGATAGCATGAAAGGACATGGAAATCTAAATCAAACACCTCATGTGCAATAATCTCAAACAAAGTTCATTGATGAATGAGGTATCATTTGGAGACTAGATTTTCCTAGTTCTAACTCTGTATAGACCTGTGCTTTGCTAACAGAAGTACAGTGAAACCTGTCTTAAGCGGAATCTCTTGGGGCCATAATTTTTTTCTGGGTAAGACAGTTTTCTGCTCAACCCAGGGTCTGACATTTCAAAAAACGTCCTTGAAAGCCATATCACGCCCGTAACATGGGCCTAAAAGGTTGGTTTGACTCAGATTCTGCATGTAGACGAAATTATTATGAAATAATGAAAGAACAGTATCACATGGTGGTTAAATTTGAACTAATTATAAAAAAATAATCCATAAAATATGCATATAATCCATCATTTTTGTTTGTTTTTCCTTCTTTTCCTGTATAATACAATTCTCTACATTGCCCCATTTAAGATATTAAATAAATCAGTGGCATCTATGGCAAGACTACATTCTGCTAATTCTTTTAAAGAAATAAACATTTCTCTATAGGACTTTTTGTTTTGTTTACATATTACGATTATATTTACTTCTTCGTCTGAAATAGGAAAGGTCCTGTCTATATCTATACTCCTTGAAGTACGTAAATATACATTTACATTGGTGATATGATTGGTTAGAATTTGTTTTACTTAGAAACCAGGCCTTATTCGAAGGGCAAATTTTAGCGTGATAGGTTGTGTCAACGAGGAAAAGTATGACTTTCCTATCTTTCCTCTTCATTTCGGCATTTAGTAAATAGGATTTGGCATCACCATCGTGATGCGAGATGCAGTCCCAAATATGGCGAAGCCCTATTAATGTATCTTCTAACATGTTCTCTACCATTATGTCTTTGTTCAGGAGAAGCCACTCTGAACAAAGCCGTTCCCATGAGACAATATACCTAAGTAAAATATTTACACAATGCCAAATGTCTTTGTAGTTTTTTTTTGCCCATGGCTGAGTGTCTTTTTTTCCCATGGCTGAGTACAAAACGTGATCTAAGCGGTCCTATTTTCTCTGTTAAACCCTCCTAGAATCTTTCTAATCACAGTTGTGTCATCGAGAAAATTAGAGAACTGAAGATTTGCATGTTCAGCTTGAACTGCAGTGATATGTTTGCGCTCCATTAGTATTATCAGACAAGTTCTCATAGAACGCTTGCACATCTCAAGTTCATTGAGCATAATGGACGGTTTAAGACAGCGCACTGCATATATGTACAAGTTTATACTTCAAGGGACTCTTCTCCATAATCTTTTCAGCTGCTTTGACTAGAAATGTCCTTCCCTCATTTCTAAAGAGAATTTGGAAGAAATAAAAAAGTTCTAGTTCTTTTTTCTCAAAAGCACAGCTATGAAGCCGACTTTCAAATCCTCACCTGTCGTGTGACCAATGAATACTGACGACCAGTGCTAACTTCATTGCCGTTAATATCTCAGAACTTCACAGCGATGTCCATTTGCTCTTTTTTAAATCGTGGTTGAGACTAGACTTTCTTCAAAGCAAGCAGTAAATGATCCGCATTCTTCAATTCATTCCTAGTCTCTGCAGCAAACAGAGGTCCAAGCCCGTATGCTACAAGATACGCAGCTTTTGTGCGGCTTAATTTCATACCACTTTCAATTTTACTGTCAAGAAACATGCACTTGAAAATTTCACTGATTCCTTCCTGGGCACGGAAACGTTGGTGAGTCTTAACTGCATGTAAAACCCAGCACATTTCAGCCTTAATCGCAGCTTCGTCGCTCTTTAAAGGTATTATTGTTCCTGACTATCATGGCACTGCTGGTTGAGTAGTCGATGCCATCTCAGTGACTTGTAACAGCTTTCTTCCCCATCTTGCTGAGCTAGAAGTTTTTCATGCACAATTCACATTTGGCAATGTGCGAATCTCACTCTAGCCACCTTCCCATGTCGAGTAAATAATCCCCATGGTGTAGTGCTAAAGTGCTGGAGGCAAATCGTGGCAAAGGACTGTGCCTTCTTAGCAGTGATTCTTTTCTCATTGCAGATATTTTGGAATAACATTACAATGAATGCTTTTTATGTGAATTATTGGTACGATATAATTTTTTGTTAAAATGTATTTTTAACCAATGTGGGCTTGAGCATACCAACTCTG
Organism: Pyrrhosoma nymphula; assembly: GCA_963573305.1. Lineage (NCBI taxonomy): Eukaryota > Metazoa > Arthropoda > Insecta > Odonata > Coenagrionidae > Pyrrhosoma > Pyrrhosoma nymphula. The sequence goes on from OY754327.1 coordinate 184,426,068, forward strand.
CATCCATTAAATGCAAGAGTGGGACTTCAAGGTGATATTTGGTGGAATTTTTTCTCTCCACGAGTTCCTTTCATGAAAAGCAGACTACAAAAAAACTTGAAAGAATATCAGGTACAGGTCATGCTGTAGATGTGTACTGCACGATTTTTTACTGTTTTTTATATTTTCTAAGCTGACTTATGCTATAATTCAGACTTTTTTCATGTTAAATTTTTGACCATGGTAAATGATAAAGATATTAAGTACAACAACTTATTGTGGCAAAATATTGCATTTGATATGCACTAAAGGACAATGATTTTCTTCTAGAACCATTATCTTAGCATAAATTATTATTGTTCATTGAAAACAAACATTGAATTTTTCACTTCACTTTATGATAGCTGAAATTATTATTAATATGTATTATGATTGCTGTATCCCAATAGACACTGGTGTTCTCGTAGAGCTCAATCTCGAGAACATTGAGGGTTGTATCATGGCTGGGTGCATGTCCAGGGTAAAAAGCAACGGTGGCACTGTGATTCAGGAGAGGCTGATTTTGACATTGAGGAGGTTCATCTGGAGAAAGAAACAATTCTCGCTTCCGTCATGGAGTAAGGAGGAGAGCTGCTCCTTGGTCGATTACCGCAAGGTGTGGAAGGGCTCTGCATAAATGTGTTTTGGAAGAACTTGACTGCCTTTACCGGAGGAAACAAGATACTCGATTGCCAATTCTTGACGAATATAAAGATTTTTTTTCAAGTGAGGGCTTCTTCAACCACCAATGAAATTGGTGGCGCATGATATTCCAATGGGTGACGGGAAATCAATTTATAAAAAACTCTGCCATATGCTGCTCCATCAGAAAGATATAGTGTAAAGGTTGGAGCAAAAGTAGCGAGCCTGCTGTCATAGCACCCAGAACTATATGCCCCTTGGTAGCCCTCATTGTTGCAGTCCCAAAGAAGTCAACAGGCGGCAACCCTCCTAGTGGGTTTTGGGTAGATCATAGATTCATAGGGCATCGAGCGCCATTGCTACCCCTGATGTGTACCCACTTTGTAATATCGCTGACACCCTCTCGATTATTTGGCAAGTTGCCATTACACGATAGACTTGACGGTACCATCAGATTCCCTTGGAGGAGGAGTCTCTCGTTCAAAAACAGCAATGAACACGGATGATGGTCACTGGGAATATACATTGGCCATTATTATTTCGGCCTACATAATGCCCCAGCCAGTTGTCGGAGTCTAATGGATGGTGTCGTGCGATAACTATAGATGGCATTTTCCATGATCCAATGAAGCTGGCAGTTTGAGAATATCCCTCTCCAACCTTCATGAAGGAGTAGCAGTTTAGGAAATTACTAATTTGTGAAAAACTACACCAATATAGCGAAGCCATTGACGGGACTGCTATAAAAAGGGAATAACGTTCCAGACGACTGCGAAGTGGCAATGGAAAAAATAAAAACAACCCTCATCAACAATCTGATTCTGGTGTACCCGCATTTCAATAAAACTTTATGTACTTTTTTTGTAGATTTTTGCAGCTCATTTTTTATGGTATTCAGGCTTTTGGTTCTGCGATTTAAAATATCTATCTATGATAATCAAATGTAAATAATCAAAACTTCATGTAATTTACACATGCCTGCCGCAAATACGGCGATCAAACACATTTAAATTGCCACGAGAAAAAATCAGCCAGGACCCAGCCTGGGTAGCGTAGTGGTCTGCGCATTGGTTCGGATAGCCTAAAGTCCGTGGTTTTATTCCATGTCTGAAGTGTTGATTCTGGTTCATCTCATATAGCTGTGTCTGAGACGCGGGACTTGCTCTGATTGACGGGCTGGTTTCCAGCATTTCTTCTTTGAAGATTCTTTTGGATCACCAAATGGATCTAGGTGCAGAATACGAGAACATGAACGAGCTACCGAGAAGAAGCAGTTCCGACTCTCTGCCGTCTTGGAATATGTTTGGTCAGAACCAAGCCACGAAGTGGACTTCGAGAATGTGAGGATTCCGTGCAGGAAAAGCCAGTACTACCCCAGATTGATCCGGGAAGCCATTGAAATCATCCAACACCCAAAAAACTTCAACTGGGGGGACGAATGCAATGTATGTACCAAGTGCCTGGAAAAGAATCTTCAAAGAAGAAATTTGGGAAACCTGCCCGTCAATCAGAGCAATAATTTCTGCGACTCGGACATGGCTACATGAGACGGACTAGAATAATGCATCGCCACTTCAGATTTCATAAAACGCCAGCAGGATGGCTGGAGAAACTGTGGTGCCACCGATGGACTTCACGTGGAGGAATGCTCAAAAGCAGCTTTACTTTCAAACAAGCGCCACGGAAATATTCAAATCAACTTTAAAAGTATGCCAACATTTTCATTTAAATAATTTTCTGGGTCTTCTTATTATAAATGGATCTTTGGTGACAGCTAATTCTTAGAACCTCCAGTGCATGTCCAACCCTTGACGAGAGGAGGCGGTGGGGAATGTGCAGCAGTTGAAGCTTCATTTCAGGAGTCAACAGTGGAGCAGAGGCAAGGAAAAAGGCAAAATTACTGCAGATGGAGCAGTTGGAAAAATATTTGCGTGTTTGAAGGAAAAGAGTGAAGCAGCAGGAGGCAGGGCAGGAGAAATCACCATGTGCTCTTCAGGTTCATGTGCGAAACAGCAAAAAAACTACCCAAGATGTATGAAATCAGAATTCAACGTGGTACGTAGGCCGAAGAGGAATGTGAAAATGAAAGGTCGAGAATAGTTCATTCTCCCAATCCTCAGTCTTTCCAATCGCAGTCCAATTCATGGCTGGAAAGATGTGACAATGACTTACCTTCATAAAAAAATAAATGTTAAAAATTTACCCTGTTGGTGTCTCGTTCGTAAATTTCATCCCTGATTCAACTCAGAATCTCATCAAACTGCGGAGTAGTAAGTTGAAAATATTTACTGCATCTATCCATCTCCACAGCGTTCTTGAATGAGGTGATGGGGAATCCCTTTTGGCATTCATGGAGTGAACCCAGATTGTCTACGAACGCTCTCTTCAAGAGCAATTACAACTCTCTCTCTTTTTGGGTTCTAGCCATTTTCATGTGGACTCATGTGCAGCTTAACCACATATGAAGTTGTTTTCCCACTGGGTTGTATCACGTGTCGTAGTGTGGTACAGTGTTGTCTGGTCTGTGGTGATACATACATGGTTTGGCTTAGTGTGATGTGTCTTTCGATGTGTGTTGGGCTCGAGTGGATGTGTACGCCCTTCTATGGGTTCTCCTCAGGTGGGATCAAAATAATTACCTATGATTGTGAGAGAGATGGGTTTTAAATTACGTGTGGCATATTTTGCATTCCGTTGTGAAAGAGAGCCTGTAATGGGAAATTGGTTTCTGCAGGTAGGTTTCGCACAACTGGAGGGTAGAGGGTAGCTGGGAAGGTAGAGGGTAGCTGGGAGGTTAGAGGGTTGAGGCTGGTGAGCCACGTGGGTGATATAACCTGGCTGCACTGCGTGGTGGAATATGCAATGTGGAGTCCAGCTTTGGGCTCGCTCACCTTGTCATAGAATTCATTACTCGATATCGAATAGGGTGCTCATTCAGCAAAATGATATCTGATTCACTCAGAAACTTTAGGAAGGAAGATAACAGTGTTAGTCTCTTGGTGCCATGACGCAAGTTGCTGAGAAAAAGTAGGTTTATTAATTGAAGTGTACCAATAAGAACTGAGGTTAAAAAATGGGAAGTATTGCTAAAAAATTGGACCATTTTTTACTCTTAATGCCATAATCAAGCCCGAAATTTGTGTGTAAAAATTATTGTACATAAAAATTGAATAATCCAACGAACCGTCTCAGAGTTATTAAGGCTTAAACTCGAGTCTACGAGATTTTGGCGTGAACATGTAAGCATCAAATCCAATGTGTGAAACTGTAATAGGTCGTACGTTTTTAATTTCCCAAAAGTTCTCTGATAGTCCTAATCTCCAGCTGTTTGAATGTTTTTATCTTTTCCCAAAATTAGTCTCTTTGAAGAAGTGTGCCAATAAAATATTTTCCTGGACATCATTCAACTCCTTCACAGTTCTCATTGCGTTTTCTAATGAAGCTAGCAAAATGTAATGCAGCAGAATATGAAATTATTGCATAACCGTAACGATATGTTTAGCAAGACACATTTGCATTCTTGGCAGGAGAATTTCAATATGGTTTATTCTGAAATGCGAGCGAGCATTGACCACTTTATGTAGTGGATATGTGGTAAAAATTAATTCCAGAAAAAATCACTAAAATGAATAACGGTTGCCTTTTAGCTCTGCAGTAATCTCATGTGAAGCTTGATAAATACGTGCAAGATTATCATCTTGAAAAATCAGTCAGAAAAATATGGAATATAAGTGACACTATGTTAATAGAAAGCATGGCTATCACGTCGATTGATATTACATGAAAAAAGAATGAATCAATTCGTAACTGAATGCCACTTTATTGAGTAAATCAAAACTTTTAAATAGTAATTTCAATTGGGCGACTTTCAGTCCAAAGAGAATTCTGTGATTGACAAAACAGGCTGCTCACCATGCAAGAATATTGGTGGTGTCCACAAAGTTATTTTTGGCATTATATGCTAAAGTTTCTTTCTATTTGTGATATTTTCCTAATTTACCACCAGCTTGATTTTATTACAATAAATACCGGTGCTAAAATCAGTGAGCCACGTGTTAGCATTCAGTGAAGCAACATGCGAGGAGGTCATGGCAGGCAATAAGTTTGTCTCATCTGAGCAAAGGGTTTTCAGAGAGGTCGGAAACTTTTAGGAATAGATGAAGACTTTGTCCACGTCTGGCGTGGGGCGTCGAACCGGTGGATTGGATGTGGCAAAAGGGGGCTAGATTTGAAAAAAAATATGACTAAGTGTATTATGTAATTTTTGGAGGGGTGAACAATGCACGTGCGCAGTCGTTACTTGCTCGCTCAAACTATTCTTGATCTAGAGATTGGAATTGCGCAAAAACAGTGAACAGGTCATTGTGACAGAGAATACTTTGGAAGGAGTCTGAGAAGGCTTTAATTGGCGAAGCAAATAAAATAAAAGGGAAGGCGTTCGTTAAAGACTGCTACACGAGCGAATGGAGAGTGTCACACACCACAGCTAATGGAAGGATTGGGGTGGGAACCGTTTCAAAAGTCTAAGGCTTCACGCTAGTCTTTGATCACTTGAAAGTCTTTGATGAGCCAAGATCTTTGAGCAGGGCACGGAGGATATTATTGTGACCCCGCGATCCCTGTCACTTGAACTGGTGAGAGTGACGAAATGAGAGAGATGGGTGCGCTGCCGAACAGCTGATGGGTACAATTGTTTCCTTCTTTCCATGCATCATTGGGGATATATGACAAAGATAGCGTGAAACTAACATTTAAGACATAGACATTGACAGAAACAATTCACTCAATCTGTCCTCTTCTCCCCTTCCCTTCCTTGGCTTCTGTCTTAACATCCCCCCCGGCCACTAGCCTCTGTGGCAGTAGTATTTTTATAGTGTGTAGGTGAGTGTTTTGGCATTGTTCGTCTGCTGGATCCGATATGGATTTCCACTTGTAATTGCCCACGTCTTGTAATTGCTCCTCCACATCTAAGAGGGTGGATGAAATAATCCTACAAAACTCGCAACACACCCATTGACTCACTGGGTTGGGTGTATATGTCTTTCCTCACAACCACCTCCATGGAGTCAGCTTGTGAGGGACTCTTACCTCGCGGGTAGGTTAGCGACCCGCCACTCACTGCCCTCCAGGTGATCCACCTGCAGTAGTAGTATTTTTATAGTGTGTAGGTGAGTATTTTGGAATTGTTCCTCAATTTGTCTGCCGGGTCTTATATGGATTTCTGCCCCTTTAAAGATGGAGACGACATTTGTAGAAGAGAATTTTTTTGATGACATTAGTTTTGTGAAACTAGGATTTCTTGTTTTTAAATTATGACACATATTGAACAAAGGTTTTCAGCAGAGAAAAATGACAAATGAAGAGTTTATTTTTCTTTTCAACAATAGGGATAAAGACAGTTTACCACTTCTTACATATTGGTTGATAGTCACTTCTGAAGCATCTAAAGATTACTCAATAACATGACATTGGAGGATAATTTATCCCATAGGATTTTTATTTATATGCTATATCCTTTTTATCGGAGTAGTTCTCTTTGAGCATAAGTGTGGGAATTTCGGAAACCACCCGGGACAAAGGAAATCACTATAGATGCGCTGGCGCTTGAGAGGAGCAACTCGGTGTGCCCCGCTCACTACTCTCCTCTGAAACAAAGACAACAGATAATGTATATACATCTCACTTTAATAATAAATTGACAAAGGATCAAATTTTTAAAATTATTTACATCGCTTCCCAACCCTTAACAAAGATTCACAATGAATTCAGTATTTAGAGGTGATAAATGGAAAACACGTCAACAAGTTTTTTTTGGAAGTAATGCCATAAATAAAATTGCACTGTTATTGATGTGCAAAGGAGATCGTTTTATCACAATATTTAAGTACGTTTTGTGCTCTTTCTGACTTTTTAAAGACCAAAAGAGCATCTCCGAATGAATAACCGATCGCATGTCATCTTTGACTGATTCTGCCGATAAAATGTGTTGATTCTAGTTACTTTTTTCATGTTTAGGAGTTTACCTTCTCTCGTGCTTAACTTCATCAGCAGTGAACACATCCACAGGTGAACACTCATCATTTGCTTTAAATATTGTACCCATACAATTCAAATAAAACACTTTCTTAATGAACGCTAGTTATGCTGGAACCAAAATATCTTGGAAGGAGTTCGTCCTTCACTGAACCTTTTGCTCTGTGTTTCATTGGTTCCTGAAATTGCATATTGTGTGAAGGTGTGCCACATTGAGACTGGCTGGTTTTTCATACAAAACATTTTGATTTCACATCCCATGCCACTCATTAAATCCCAGTACTATGGGTAGCCCACCCGATCATGCTCTATTGTATTGTCATTGAATGAATGGGTCATTTGCCACTACTAATGGCAAATCTTTATTGTGGATAATAAAGTGCTACAGGCAGTGTATAATTTTATTAAAAACCCAATACACTGGGAATGTTTTCCCAGCAAGAAATCACAAATGCAAGTGGTTTTTTGCCATCCCTGTACAAGCACCCATTGATTGAGTGAATTGAGTTTTAAATTTAAAAAAGCAATTTGCTATTATTTTTTTCCTTCCAAGGTATACTTTTGAGATTGGGAGTCACTGACTTGGTTTCAGAACTAAAAACTACTCGTGAGATTTCGAGTTCCTATTGAGTATTTCTCCTGCTGTGCTTTAATTTCCATTAAAACAACCCTTATTTGCAGTCAGATTTGTAAAATGATGCAGAAAAATTGTGGATATTTTAAGTTACTGTGATACTGTTACCTATAGTAGATATCATCCCATCAAAGCAAACATTTTACCTCAATTGGGAAGTTAGGCAGGGCAGGCCTCAGGGGCTAGGTACATACCTAAATGCTTCATTTGTAAAAATTTGTTGTAACAATATGGAAGCAATTAAATTTATTATTATTATATGTTATTTATGAGGAAGAAGTTTTATATCCTTCCAAAAGGTTTCTTATTCAAAATGTGTTTGCCATAATTGTAGGATTTTACATTTTCCTGTGATATAGCTTTTATGCATAGAAGGGGTGTTTTTGGGAATCAAAGCGATAAAAGGAGCTTCTGATGCTGATTCAATTGTGACTGAATTAATTTGTTACATCCAACTTGGAATAAGTTGACTCAATAGGGACTGGTGACACAATGGAATCCAAGGCAAAAATATCTTCTGGGGATGTGGGATACATTGATTGAATGTGATGAGTACATAGATGGCACTGGCTGTATTCAGACGATGAAAACCCGTACTTTGATATTAGACACACATGCGCGTGTAAATACACACACATCCTAACCTCTTCATCTTTTTTAAAAGCTCCGAATGTTTGGCACACAATGATTAACAAATGACAATATTGCCAAAATGAGTTTTCATATTCATTATATTATTTCCGCATTCCTCTTTGATCAGATCTAACAAATCTAACATGTACCTATGAATATTTAAGGCAATTATAGCGTCATTTTCTCAGAAACTACACTATGAATTGGTCAGGGTATCACTGATTCCAAAGATAATTAGCATTATTTATGCTGTCTTGATTGTAAACTTAGGTGATTGTTATGTAATGTCAGTTACATTATCCTGGATTCATGCCCAGAAACTGAAATTGTCAAAATGTTAGGCTGAGGTGTGCATGCAAATGTGCACTTACTGCCCATGGAAGTCTATCGATAGACCTGTAACGTATAAAATTTGAAAAATCATTTATGTTATATTCATGAAAAGCAACCTGGGTTTAATAATGGAGGTAATTATCCCAATGATTTGTACTTATGACGTGTTTTATTTGTTACTTTTACACTTTTGTCAAACATTTTTTTCCACGTTATTTATTGGAGGTTCTATGTGTACTTTGAAGCCTAGATTATCACAAGAGTTTTAAGTTTGAAATCTATTCGATCTTGTTTCAGTGTTATTTGTGCACCAAAAATTCAGAGCCACTTTAATGTTTCAAAAATGGTTCTTGCTTGGTTTATACAATAATATTCTAACAATTAAATGCCTACAGCAGAGCATGATAACAAATGTCACTAAGACCCTTTGAGAATGCAAATCAGTCTTACCATCCAAACACCTTACCTAGTTTTTTTAAAATATGTATGTATGTTTGAACTATATGTATTTAATGTAATGATATTTATTCTTCCCAAGTCTTTTAACAAGTAAGCTGGGTTTGGAAGTATTGAATTCGTTGCACGTTAGAAGTGTGAGCATTGTGGCACTTCTCTTTCTCTCTCTATCACTTATATAACATCTCCTCGTAGAGTCTATTTACAAACCATCTCCAATGAAGTTCATCATTGTGTTATTACTTCAGTTTATGAACAGCAATAGCGCGTGGCCAAGTCCTGTTAATCTCATTATCAATAAAACAATATTGCCACCATTGAAATTTCTGAACTGCTGCTCTTTCGGCGATCTCTTAATTTTTCATTGTTTCTTAAACCTTTTTAATATTTAAAGCAATAATGATACGATTATGCTAGTGCATTAGAAATTTTGATACATTGTGTTTTAAGTGTATGTATGCCATACCCTTATTGAAATGTAACGGAGAAATTCTCCATAATCAATGATTGTTCGGTAATATTTACGGACGCAGGCCAAAACTTTCATTAACATTTTTTCCTGTTACTTTTATAGACTCCATGGCAAATCCAAGCATTTTTTTATCACATCTTGCACATAGACAATGGTGGTATCAGTATTTTTAATGACTTGGAAATATTTACGGCGAAGGAGAAGACTTTGTTGAGGCAAAAGAGATAGAGACAAAAACTGTAATTTAAAGTGTTATTTATGAAGTATGGAATGCCTTTTTGTGTACACTTTATGGGGAATTTAAATATCTCATCTAGAACTTTAAATTTTTAGTCCATTTGGTGTCGGTATTAACTTTAAGAGTATTTTTCTCTTCCTCCATTATTATTCAGTGAAAGAATTAATGTATTGTCTTTCCCGTAACCAATAATTTGAAGTAATTATTGGGATCTATCAACTGCATTGGGGAGAAAATTTCCTATAAGCGATTAGGCGATATACCGAAATATATACAATGATCTCAGTTCTCTCAGAGAGGAGGAATTGTAAAGGATAGTGAAGGTGAAGGGTACGGAAAGAAAGAAAGAAAGAAGAATCGTTTAAAGGAGAGATTTAAAAGACAGTTTCCATGATTCTTGGTTGCTGCATCAGAATGCATTTTTCGTGCTTCTTTCAAATAGTTCCTTTTGCATTAATTCAACTCAACCTCACTTTAATTAATTCATTATTCTCACTTGCCACATGGGCATCACTGAAACAGGAACAATCTTTTGCTCGTAGGCAAAAAATCACTGCTTTCCTTAAAGCTTGAATCACGTGATAAGGGATATATGTTTCTTCAGAAAACTATAAATAATGCCCGAAAATATATGCATTGAACCACAATCCAAACCTTAAGGAGGTAAAATTTATAACATTTTCTTTCTCTCTGCGCTGACCTCTCCTTCCGAGTGTCTCGCTTCTGGTCACACGCGCTCCCGGCATCATTCCATCTCTCGAGAAAACGGGGAGACTTGGGGACTGTTTCGCCCGAGACACCGGCGGGAGGAGGAAACGCTCGAGCTGGTTGGTTTGGGACGGGATATCCTCGATGAGTGGACAAAACACAAGTGAACTAACAATGGCACGCGTGATGGGTGACGAATGGAAAAATACGCCGACGAGAGAGTGATGCGCAACATTGATGCGAGGGGTGGGGTGAGGGGTTTGTCCGCCCCCTCCTGCCTCCGCTCAACCAGAAAACCCCTGTGCACTGCACGCACCCGCCTCACATGACGGAGCACTTCTCCTTCATCTTGCCCTTGCTCCCCCCTCCCCCCTTGCCCTTCTTCTTCGAGTCCAGTTGCAGCGATATGTTGCGGTTCTTCTCCATGTTGAGCAGCTCCTGGAACAGCTCCTTGACGTTGTGGTTGGTCTTGGCCGAGGTCTCCATGAAGTTGCAGCCCCACCGCTGCGCCTCCGCCTCGCCCTCGTCCGTCCGCACCTCCCGAGCACCACCGCCCTCGCCATCGCCTTCGTCGCTCTTGTTGCCCACCAGCATCACGGGGATGCCGGACAGCTCGGCTCCCTTGGTCTCCTTGATGGCGTCCCAGATGGGCCGCAGCTCCTCCAGCGACTGCCTCGACGTCACCGAGTAGACGAGGATGAATGCGTGGCCCTGCGGGGAGAAGGAATGAAGGAATGAAAGCATGTTGCTGTGGAGGGCGCTTGGGGGGGGGGGGGAGGTCTGCGTTCGTCTCCAGGAGCTGCTTGGAGCATTCAATCACGTTCTCAATGCTCGGAAATAGTGATTGGGAGAGTGGCTGGAATGCCACCCCCGAGAGAGAGAGACACTCTTCAAAAAATTTACTTTCACAATTTTATGAACTGCAGTGATTCAAGAGGCGGAGGAAATTTTAAACATTTTATTTCCTTTTTGAAAATGCAGTATCAAAACTCCTTTGTTACTTAGCTGCTGGCCGCGCAAACTTTTTTTCAGGAGCATTTTCCCGTTGGTATGAAAACACCCCAAAGCATTGGCCATGTTATTGGCCATTGGTCACTTGCGCCATCCGATTTTGATCCAGTCCAACAACTTGGCTTTGGTTTGTATTTTTCGCGCAGCTTACAATTAGTGATACCTGTGCCGGAGTCCGCCAGTAAATTGGCCATTAACTTTCCCTTCGATGCCTTTTCAGTAATCCTCAACTTCCCAGACCACGACGCGACTTATAATTTGGATGAGAGTTTAACTTATGAAGGTTTAATATGTTTTTTCATTAGAATGTAAAAAGCAATACTTGTTGCTTTTAATGTATTGATTTCAGTTATTAGCATTTTTTTAGTTTTGATAAATTTAATTCGACAGAATTAAAATATTGCAATAATAGGTGACCTTTTGGTAATCGGTCAGGGAAATTGGTAAATCCATCATGGAAAAGTCAGGGAATTTAAGAATTGGATATCAGTAGCCACCATTTTTTTACTCTTGGGCAATACAGGAGCCCATTTGAGGTAGTAATAGGGGAAAAACAGCTTTGGATCATGCTCACTAATGCATAGCTTAAAATGCCCTTGTTCAATTTAGAACATTTACATGCACAGAAATCACACTTGATGTGGATAATATTTTTAAATATAATAATATTTTGAAATTGCATGCAAGCGCATAACAAGAGGGCTCCCCTGGTGAGCCCAAACTTTCATCACTCACTCAGTGATTCAACCCGAAGGTTGGTTTGGATAGTTGAGGGTAGAGCTCATCCCGGACTAAGCCACAGGCGTGTGAAATTCACACATTCAGGGTAGGGGGGCCAGTTCCTTTCCCTGGGCCACCTCGAACTCCGAGGATTTTTTTGTTCGGGGGCGTCCAAAGGATTCACCCGGATTTGAACCCTGGACCCTTCGATCAGTAGCCAAGCGCTCTACCCACTAGGCCACCACGCCTACCCACCACCCCTCCCACGCAAACTTTCATAGCATTTTTAATTCCCACTTAGCCACTAGATGTCTCTGGAGTTCAGAGCAAGGCAAAAGGACATCGACAGTCCCTCCCGAAAGCCAGTGTCGTATGGCCTTTCCTTCCCACTCTGCCGACTTTTCCCTCCGAGTCGCCTGACGCCCTAACCAGCACCCTCCCCTCTCTTGGACAGGCGAGGTGTGTCGAGGCCATTTCACCCCGAGGCACTTGATTGCACAATTTGAAGTAGCATCTGTCAGGATGCATTCTGGCGATTCACCATGCAGCGCAGACATGTTGGACATTTATTTCTAAAGGCAAAGATCACATTGATGCACCCTAGCCCACCCTAAAGGCAGTTCTACACGATCCACTTTATTGTGCATTCTGATGTACGAATGGGTGTGCATTGAAAATTGCCTCATGTTAAGCTTGAGTTGGAGTTCCTGCGAGATAACATATCCAACAATATGAAATTCACCTATATGGAGTTACGTAATATTTTTACGGTAATATAATACATAAATATTGGCACAATAAAATGATGCTATGTATTTTTGAGTGTAATCAGGGTGTCTGGCGACCTGGAAAACTCAGGGAAATATTTTCTCCTGGAAAACAGGGAATTTTTGTATTTTTCTAAAAAACCCTGGAAAACTCATGGCAGCCGATTTCCATTAAGACAAAGAGAGAGAGGTTTAACCTGCGCCTTTGCTTGCATTATGCTCTTGGCTCAGCGTAGCCTTGCACTCCCTGTTCATTTCATACTACTTTCATAGCTGTGCGCCCGCTCGCAGCTTGTGTTTCGTCACCCCACCCCCCTCTCCCTTCGCATAGTCCAGGTAGTATAACAAGACAAATTCCACACGGAATTATTCCCATGTAAATCGCTATTTCGCACATTCTCTCCTGTTTTTCGATAAATGCAATGAAATGCTTTTAATGGATTTTGTGATCATATCTCTGATGAAAAAATAATAATACCATTTCGGAGTAAAGGCCGAGATCCATGATTCGTTCCTCGAGCCACCCGTCGTCGCTTGCAGTCCTTCTGCGGTCCTTCCTCGCCCCACCGCGGCGCGGCGCCCTCACTCCCGGACACACCAATGAGAGCGCGGAGTGGACGGCGCGTGTGAAGAATGACTCGGATGTGGAAGGGGCGTTTTGGGTGACGAAGGGGGTTATAGGTTATTCCCCCGTACGGAGACATGAGCGTGGAGGGGGATGCGGTAATGAAGGTGGGAGAGGGGACAACAAGTAAGTAAGTGGTAAGCGTGTACGCACCTTTGATATGCTAAGCCGCTGCATGGCAGGAAACTGATGTGAGCCCGTGGTGTCCGTGATTTGCAGGGTGCAGATGTTCTTGTTACAGCTGATCACCTTTAAAAGGGAAAAGGGGGAAAAATATTTAAGTTGAGCGCGAAGGATGGAGGGTCGGGGGAGATTTCGCGACTAAAAGGAAGTGATCTACTACCCTTTTTTAACGTTTTTATTCTAGGTTGAGTTCTTGTCTGTCTGTTCGGTACATACAAATTTTACAATCGATTTGAAACTAACTTCCCGGTGAGCTAGAGACTTGAAACTTTAAACATAGCTCAGAACTGGATGACAATGCAATAAATATAATAATATACCAATTTAGAGGAAACCGGGACTAGCCACGGAAATTACTTTTACAGAGTTACCCGCAAGTGCACATAAGTGCGATATTCCACAGAGGAAAAATCATTCGGCGAATGATTTTTCTTCTTTGGAATATCACATTTGTATCTGTGGAATATCAAATTGTAATAATATTTATTATATATAATAATTATTAAAATATATTATATATTATTACTGATACATACCATTTATATAAACAATATAATATAACAATATATTATAATAAAATATAAAATAAAAATTAATGTAATCATTATCATATCCAAGGCACGGACACGAGGTCGCGGACACGAGATACAGGGCGTGCCGAGCCCAGCCGGAGACTTTGAGTCACCTTCTCTCCGGCTGTAGTTATTACGCCGGGTCAGCGTATTTAGCTCGGCACAACGCGACCCTGCGGGTGATATACTTTCACCTTCGACACCATTATGGCATCGACGAAACACCTGTGCTGCCCTATGCAGATATTGAGTCCGTCGTGGAGAACGATAAATGTACCATCCGGTGGAATCACTCCTCCACCACCAGGCAGTTGGAGGTGACCAAGCCTGATATCGTTCTCATCGACCACCTCACACGCTCCATGTTCGTTATCGAGTTTTCGGCTCTGGCTGAAACTAACATGGATGCGAAGGAGGTGGAAAAACGGACGAAATATCAAGACCTGCCTTTCGAACTTCGACAAATGTACCCCGGACACTCTGTGAAACTAGTGGTCCTCATCATAGGTGTGCTCGGTGGAGTCAAGGGCTCGCTGATAAATAACATATAGTGCATTCCGTCCTACGTGGCACAGGCGGAATCACTAGTTGCACGCTTGCAGAAGCCCGTCATCTTGGGGTCACTCCGTCAACTGCGCACGCATGACCCGACAGCAGCGTAGCCACTCATCCGATGGGCGTCGGACGTGGCAACGATTACTGCCCAACCCCTCTCGAGTCTCCGGCCATTATGACGGCAATGGAACCTGATGCTTGCTGGGGACACAGAGGGAAGTGTTACAACTTTAAAAATTAAATGGATTCATATAATAATTAATTTAAAATTTCAAACATTCAAAATAACGTGTTTATCGGAAAAAAGTTATTTTCCTTCAAAATTATTTACAGTGGACTCGAGTTGGCCGTGGGAAACGTGATGAGTTTCCATCGGAGACTGTGTGTGAGTCATATATGAATAGGTAATAAACAGTGAGTAAATTCCATCTTTTTTGTATATGCACCGCATTGTAAAGTTGCTGCTTTCGCCGATAACGAGCCTTGGCTATTAAAAGTTAAGATACACAATACGCTAATTATTATTAAACGAATATATTTTAATGAACACTTTTGGCAGGAATAGGAGTAGTTATATATTTACTAAATCTACTGAGACGGGTTGGTGTCTCATTCTGATGACCATTCAATATCTTGTGATAATAAGGTTGTCGCGGAAATGGCATATATCAAATTAAATCTCTATTTCCCCTCCTCATGTAACTCCAATTCTCGCATGAGCACCATTTGTTATTTTTATTTCAATCTGTGAGAAATTGGAAAAAATGCCGTGGATAGGAATGATTTTTTTTGTTCATGTAGGTATCAAAACAGAGAACATGTTTCTCTATGAGTAGAGGCAGAATGAGCGAAAAATGCTATCCTTGGGAGTGACCTTCTAAGCAAGGGCAGTGCAGTTCTAATGGAACACAAAGCTTCTAATGGAACACAAAGCTTCTAATGGAACTTACAGCTTCTCCGATCGCCTTGAAAGATCCTCGCTTTGAATGGTGGCGACATCCTCTGGTGGCATCGAGTGAAAGTTGCCTAGTGACGTCACCGGCCGCCGCAACACGAAGACGCCTAGAGAGAGCGTACAATCGTGCATGTGCAAGTATGTATGTATGTACCTACAATAGGCTACTTTCAAGAATCCTGAACATGTGCTCGATAATTGGAGAGAATCAACGACTCTTAATGTGTCGTAAGGAAATGAACAAGGCCCACTACGAGTCAGCTGATAACAACAATACGGGAAAGAATAGATTTACATAATAGATTGTGATCATCAGTGGACTAATATCTACGGAGTTTTTTCATCTTGGCGTGGCATACTCTCTGTCGTCTTAACGATTTTCTCACTTCTGCATTGTACCATCTTGGTTCGCTGCCCTCTTTCTTTGACTTTACTTGGGATATTTTTTCTGATCCCCGAATGCACGATCGAAGGAAAATCTTTCCAACCACACTTTGTGTCTAACTTTATGCTTGATTCTTGGAAGTAGGGAAGAGAATTTTTTAGATAACTCTTGAACGCTTTGAAATCGGCTTTTTTTAGAATGTAGAACGTTATTCTTTGTTTAAAGCTTTTAATGATATTCTAAGAGAACTTTGCGGTAGCTACTCTCTGGTCACTAATGCCCTCAACAGTGTCTACATTAATTACTTATTGTGGTATATTTGTATCAAATAAATCAAGATTATTTTCCCCTCTGTTAGGCGTCGTAGCCTTCTGATGTAGGGCATTTGATGAGAACGTATACAGCAGGGATTCACAGATGTCTTTGTCTCTTCCCCCTGTTATGTAACTGTTGGTCCTCCAATTTACAGAGGGGTTATTGAAATATCCACCTATGATTACATTTCTTTCTGCGTTCCTGGACGTGATGCTCTTTTTTATGTGTTTCGAGTTCTAAAATTGAGGTGACGTCGGAGTTATGTGGCCTGTAGTATGCGCACACGAATATTGTTTTTGAGTAAGGGCATCTAATTGAGCACAATACAGATTTTAGGCTGGTCTCTTGGACGATTTCCGCTTGGCTGATGATGGTATTCTTTACAGCTATAAAAACTACGCCTCCGGTTCGGTTGGGCCTATCTTTTCTGTAAATTTTGAACGATTTGGTAAAAATTTGACTATAAGAAATATCGTCTGTCGGCCAACTTTCTATGTCAATAATGACGTTACACTCCGTGCTATGAATAAGGTGGTAAAGTCTGGAATCTTATTGTTTAAACTACGGCAGTTAACTACTGCAACCAATACTACTTCATGATTATATTTTATGCGTTTCGGGGACATTTCAAAATTGCTGCCTTTAAGTAAGCTGAGTGAAATGATGAATTACTTAGTTTTCAACGTATACCTATTTTATTTATTTCTCACGACCCTGGTATCAACAACCAGTGTCCATCCAGGAGGATTGTACCCAAATACGTCGTTATGAAGGATTTTCCAGCATCGCCAGTGGGGAGGTACGCGTTGGAAGCAGACAGGTGGACGTGGACAAGGAGAGAGAGCTGCTTGAGTGGTATGTGAAGAGAGGGTCGCGATGTCACAATATCTTCACCTCTTATACAACGAATTGGCAAAGGAGCTACATTGGCTGTAGTGGATCAACCTGGCAGCATATTCCAAGAGGGGTCTAACAAGGGAGAATTAGCTGATTTTCCTAACTTAATCGTCGCACTTGCCAAGTACTCTTTTAACAAATCCCAATTTACGATTACCTTGGCCGGTAATTTCCCGAATATGTTTACTCCACGAGAGATCATTAGTCAGTAAAACTCCAAGGTATACGCTGTATTTAGGATCCTTGTGAAGCAGGCTTAAAAACCGGATTAGAACGCGTGCAGAGAAGATCGGCAAGATACGTTAAAGGCCGTTATGATCTCGTTAGTGTTACTGCCCTTTTGCAGCAACTGGAATGAGAAACGCTTTCAGAACGACGATTAAAATGTAGACTTAATCTATAATATAAGTCCCAAACCGATTTATTCTGTGACGACGATAATAATATTATACAAAACCCGACATACTACGGTAGATCAGATCATGAGAATGAAATTAAGTAACTAGACTGCAGATTGAACAGATTTAAAATGTCATTTTTCCCGCGAAGGATAAGGGAACAATGAGACTTATAACTATAGGTTTGTCGATAGATAGGTTAGCTCTTAATAGTAGTAGTAGTACTCCCTAATACTTGTATCCTTATCTGCTAACTAGTACTTATAGCATTCCGTGTATGTTTTCGCTACAACTCTTGAATCTCTACCCGTTTATGTAGTTGCTAAATACAAAAATACTAACGGTCCCTCTAACATTGGTAGCATATCTATAGTGTAGTGCAGGCTCGTGAGGCTTCGCCTCGTGACAAGCATTAGCGATTTATGCTAATGCATCAATAGTCGTAGATACACTAACTTTAGAGTATAGTGTATAGAGAGTATAGAGTAGAGTTAGAGTATAGAGTATAGTGTTTAGAGTATGTTGGTGACTACACACCCCCTGCCACACATCCTTGAGGTGGCTTGCAGGGTATTCTGTAGATGTAGATGTATTTAACCGATTCTACAGTCTAATTTGCTATTGTGTACGCAATCGCTGTTATGAGGAGAGTTTTTCAATTTCCAAAAATTCAAAGCAACGCATTTAAGTTTAATTCTAGCTGCCACGCATTGCACCACTCCTGTATTGCCTCGAGGTCCTGAGTTAGCGCTTGCTTATCATTAAGGGTACGGATTTCCCTATACACCACTGCTACGTCTGCAAATAATCGAAGCATACTGTCAACTGTTTCACCGATATCGTTTATGTACAAAAGGAAGAGAAGTGGGCCTATGATATTCTCCTGTGGGGCACCTGATGTGACTTTTACTTCATTAGAGAGAGCGTTGTCTAATAAAACCCTTTGCACGCGATTGCTTAAGAATTCACTAATCCATGAAATTACGTCGTCATCTAACCCGCAGGATTTTAATTTCATGAGTAACTTTCATGAGTAACTTTCAACATGAGTAATTAAGGATAAAAAGGTTGCTTAGAAATTGTAGATTAGAGATGAAACAGATGAGGCTTGAAGAGAGTATGTACAGAAGAGAAATGAGTCGAAGCAATCAGTGAGACAAGCAAAGGAAGAATGTTGGGAAGAGTTTGGTAATGAAGTGGAAGAAAACTATCATCATGACCATCGAAAGCTTTGGAAAACAGTGAAAAGCATAAAAGGAAAGCTCGGAAAACAGTAAAACTTGCAGCAGATGAAACAGGGAAGATAGTGACTGACGAGAAAGATGTGTTGATAGTACGGCGTAATCACTTCGCTGTAACTTTTATGCTCCAGGAACAAGTAGAGATAAAAGAAGTTGAACCAAACCCACGAATAGAAGGAGGAAATGGAGAAAAAATAACACTTGTTGAAGTGAAGGATACAATAAAAAGGATAAAACTTGGTAAAGCTGCAAGCGCTGATGGCCTGATGCCGAAAATGATTAAGTTTGGAGGAAATGCAGTGAGTGATTGGATGTGGAAGATATGAAGAAGAGCATGGAAAGTGAAAAAGATCCAAGCGGATTGGGAACTGAATATTTTAGCACCAATCCACAAGAAAGGGAATACTACTCAATGCAGCAACTATAGACCCAAATGTCTGTCTTCCGTCGCTTTGAAGGTGTATACCAGAATTCTTAAAATAAGACTCGGAAATGAGGTTGAGGAAGAACTAGAAGAGGAACAAAGTGCCTTCAGGAAAAATCGCTAAACCCAGGATCACATTTTTACATTGCGCCAAGTGATGGACAAATATATCAACAGAAATGGATCAGTCTGCCTAGCATTTTTAGATTTACAAGCAGCTTTTGAAACTGTTCCAAAATGCATCGTATGGGAAGCACTGCGAAGAATAGGGTTATCTGTAGACTTAACTGAAAGAATTAAAAGTCTATACGTAAATAAGAAAGGAGCGGTGATAATAGCTGGGAAAACGTCGACAGAGTTTGCGATGAAGAAAGGTGTCAAACTAGTGCCGTCAGTCAGTGAACCCGAAGGTTGGTTTGGATAGTTGAGGGTAGAGCTCGTCCCGGACTAAGCCACAGGCGTGTGAATTTCACACATTCAGGGTAGGGGGGCCAGTTCCTTTCCCTGGGCCCCCTCGCACTCCGAGGATTTTTTTTTGTTTGAGGGCGTCCAAAGGCTTCACCCGGGTTTGAACCCGGGACCCTGTCAAACTAGGAGACAGCCTTAATCCTCTACTATACATAATTCTGATGGACCAGATACATAAGCAATGCAAAAGAACACCAAGGCGCAAGATAAGAAATTATAGGTTAAGGCCTGTATATTTAGAGCGAAGGCTTCCGCAGTAGCTGATCATGATGGATCTAGGTTTTCCGGAGCAGCTGCGTGTGCCAATTATCATGACGACAGTTTCTCCCCCGTTACAGGAGGCGTCTTCGTGTCGAAGGCGCCCTGAAGCCCCCAATAACAGGAGGCGCCTTTGACCTGAAGACGCCTCCTGTAACGGGGGAGAAACTGTCGTCATGATAATTGACACACGCAGCTGCTAAGGCCTGTATGTGTTCAGTCACTGGTATATGCAGATGACATTGTATTGATTTCTAAGAATAAGAGAGAATTGCTAACAGCAGGGGAAGAATGGGAAAATGCAATTAGAGACCATGGAATGAGAATGTATGTGGGGAAAAGCAAGGTTATGGCAGTGTCAAAAAATGAGGTGCAGGAAAGGTTGAACATATCGTGGGAAGAGGAAGAGCTAGAACAGGTTGACAAGTTCGAATACCTGGGGGGAAAAATTACTAGTGATGGAAGGCCAGACTCTGAAGTGAGCCACAGAATTCATAAAGCAAACCTGATGTATTGTCAGCTTAGCAGATCAATTGTGGGCAAGAGGGAAATATCGGAGAAGACAAAGATGAGGGTGTGCAAAACCATTTTCCAGCCAGTATTGTTGTACGACACAGAGAGCCTGACCTTACTAGACAAGCACAGGAGTAAATTCCAAAGCTTTGAGATGAGATACCTAATACGAGCAGCAGGACGCATTAGAAGAGATCGAGTGTGAAATACTGCAATCAGAGCCCAATTCAGCAAGAACCGATTGTAGAGTCTATAGAAAGAAAAACTTTAAGATGGTATGGACATGTGGTTAGGATGAATGAGGAAAGGAAGCCAAGAGAGGTGATGGAGGCAAGACCAGAAGGAAAGCGAGGAAGAGGACGACCAAGGATGGAATGGGAAGAATGTGTGGAGAGAGATTGGCAGCCAGGCGCGGAAAGAGATTGAATGAAGAGAATCGTCTCTCTCAGAACAGGAAAGAATTTGGAAAGTGGATGAGGGACCACGACACCTAACAGCAGAAGGGGATTCGAGAAAGAAGAGGGAGACTACAGCTCCATCGAGAGGAAAGCGAATGCTTTCAAAAAAGAGGTCAGGAGGAACACCACAAAGAGATCTATCGGAAGGGGGCGTTCAGCGAAGTCTCAATACCTACTCATTCGAGAAACGGCAAAAAGTCATGGCCACAATATAGGTATGTCCACATTATGAGAGTAAGAACAGCCGAAGGGATAGCTTATCAGGAAGGAGTTACCACTTAAAAGGAAAAGTGCGAAGTTGATTTACAGTCACTGCTTGATCATACTACAGCCACAAGGATTCTGTCTCACGTTTCGCACGACTTGCACATCAATTTGTAAATGGAATTTCGATGGTCACTCTTGTTAAACGTAAATGTGGGATAAGTCAGATCTGAAATATGCGAGAGCGTGTTGACCACCACATACGTTGCACTCGGGCAGTTTGACTCAGGGTTTTGAATGAGCGATCTTTTAGTTTTTGGTTAATCATTAATAAAAACATTTTGGGCAATTAAATTTCCCTTATTATCAAGCTAAAACGCGTCAACGTTTAATGCCTCACGACTCCTTGGCAATTTTAAATTTTTATTGATTTATTTGTTATATTTGTTTTCAATTTATACGTTTTCATAAATACAACAAATCGTATATTTCCGCAAATATCACCCCCTTCATATACATACCTCGGTATAAATGCGTGACCCTGGACAAATAAGACCCGCAAAGCTGTTCCCACATTTTCACCCCTCTTTGCCCTACGGCATATCGTGACGACTTCAAAATAGATAACCCCTTTTATATATTTATATCCCACTGACTGTCTTCCCACCCCTTCCGAAATGATGCGTCATCTTGCGGCGATCGCGAGAACGAGAGGGAAGCGCTCACCTGTCGGTACGTGTCCTCGATGGTGGGGATGTAGGACTCCCGGAAGGTGCCCTTGACGAAGCGGAGGACGAGCGAGCTCTTGCCCACGCCGCCCGCGCCAAACACCACCACCCGATAGTCGTTGCTCTGCTCCGGCATCCTGCCGCTGCTCACCACGTTGCTGCTCCCGCAGTCCTTTGCACCACCTGCCTCTCCCTCCGCCGCACCCGCTGAAACGGACACACAGACAGATATATTAGTGTGAGTTATCTATAATCGCCTCTCATCGCATTCGGCGCTTTTGTCTCCTTTAACCCTGGACTGTCGGCGACCTCCTTCGAGTCAAAGACCTTTGGGTTTTGCAGACTCGGGGACGGTTTTCGAAAATTTAATCGACAATTATTGGAGGCGCCTTCGCCGGAAGGCTCTCTTGACTCTGCTGCCTGGTGCAGCATCCGTGTGTGATTTCGCCGTAACTTTTGAGTCTATATACACACAGGGAAAGTTTCGCAAATAGGCCACAACAATAAAAAATACACTGGACAGGGGGTGGGGAAAGAAAAGTAAAAAGAGAAGACTTACTGGGAACGTTTCGGGCATGCAGGCCTTCGTCAGCTGGAGAAAAAGTATATATATATATATATATATATATATATAAATAAACTTTGCCACAGGTGGGGCGGAAATAAATAAAGAAACACAAAAAAGAAGAACACACACACTATACGTTCTGATATTTCGACAGCCGAGCTGCCTTTCTCACAGAAGGAAGGATACAGAATCTGATCCTTCCTTCTGTGAGAAAGGCAGCTCGGCTGTCGAAATATCAGAACGTATAGTGTGTGAGTGTTCTTCTTTTTTGTGTTTCTTTATTTATTTCCGTCCCACCTGTGGCAAAGTTTATTTTTATTTAAATTATCGCGTGTGTGATTTTCCACGAACTCGTATATATATATATATATATATATATATATATATATATATATATATATATATATATATATATTAGATCGGCCGTCGGGTTCGCAATTGAAACGGCGGCGGCGGCGCTGCGAGGAATCTTCCTTTCGGGCATCGGTTATGTGTGCGTTTCGAATGGTGGTGAGATCATCCCTCTCTAGGGAGAGTGTGCAGGAGAGTGGGGGAGGGTGGGGGGGGGGATGGGAGGAGTGCTTGCTTGGACAGAGCGGAGGACGTGAGAGGTCGGTCGGTCGCCACTGGTCGGGAAGTTGGAGGCGATGGTGGAGAGAGAGAGGCAAAGAATATTCGTGGAGTCTCTGTGATATATTAGGTGAGCATAGCCCTGGAGAAAATGGAGCTCAGAAATACGCATCCGAGAGGGTGTGAGGAGAGTATTCCACTCTCTTCACACCCTTTACTCTCTTTACACACTCTTTGTACTCTCCTTACTCTCTCGAGAATGTGATTGGAAAGTATGGGACACTCTTCTCACTCTCTGGCACAAACCCTCTTCACACTTTCTATCGTACTCCCCAGAGGGAGTGTGCGGAATGTATACACACCCGCGTCGCACGCTCCGAAGTAGAAACGCCCGCACCTTCCTCGTACTCTCGTCTTACTCTATTACGAAGGTGAGAAGAAAGTGTTTACACTCTTCTCACACTCTCTGGCGGAATGCCACCAGCACCTCCCGCACACCCTCGTCTTACTCTCTTGCGGAGGTGAGAGGGAGGCGTAGTTTCTCTCTCGCAGGGTGTTTTAACTTAACCTGTTAGCAAACTTTTGATGTCCGTATCTCGAGAACGGCGTATGCTCTAAGGGTTATGCCTACAAATACTTTTATTCGCCTTGACAATTCAGAAATGTATTATTCTACACGGAAAAAAGCTATGGTTTTGGGAGCCATAGCACTATTGATAGTGTCAGTATTGGTGCAGCAGCAAGGATAAGTGATGTCAGAACAATATTCTGTGGTGCAGCTGCTATACGCTATGGCTGTGACGACCATAGTGCATTGCTAGGAACAATATGACTGCAGCAGCTACAGTTAGTGTCCCTTCGTCACTCTGGTCACCCCAGCCATACTCTGCTGCTTGGCTTAAAATGCCCTCAAGTTGCTGCATGAATATAGTTATAGCTGTCACAGCCACAGCGACAAGCAAAAACGTCTGATAATTGGAAATAATCTTGTTTATTCTCATTAACATTGACTTTATATTCATTGTATATGGCAACAAAGGTTTCAATTAATTAATGCCTGATAACTGTTATCGTGATGGCATGGTATTTCCTCTAACTATCACGGCATTAACATTTGAAAATTAGTTCTCGCAGTCACTTTTACGCACGGGAATGGCCATTTATATACGAGTTTCTGGAAGTACGAATTTTAATTGCGAGATAGACGACATCGTAGGTATGAGATAGGTATAATTCGAACCGCACGCAGAGAGTGAGAGACAAGGGTGTGCGCCCGCTCAGCGGAGGTTATCTTACCTCGCCCACACTCTCGTCGCACAGACTAGAGAGGGTGAGAACGGAGTGTGCTTGTTTCAATTTACTCTTTTCACGCACACTCGAGAGTGTGTATTTACTTCAACTACACTTTCTCGTGCACACACGCAGGAGAGTTCTATGAGCGTGAGAATACCCTTTTCACGAGAGACCCTCGTCGTTTGGCATTTTGAGACGAGTGAAATTAAAATTAATGTCTTGTTCAGATTTTCCCTTGATATTAGAGGGATAGATTTGCCCTGTTTACACATGTAAGAATATTATTTACATACATCAATTTGAAATCTATTTACAACTTTTGATTATATTTTACTTAAAAACGCGTAATTTTTTTCTTATGGCGGTTTTAGAAAATAATATACGATAAAAAATATATTATACACAAATTGATCATTCCATCATAAAACATCGGGGTTCAAATGTGGTCCTAGTGCATGCGTACCACACGATGCTGAATCCAGGTAGCGTCTAATCCCTATCCTCTCCTCCACGTGGTGGACCCCGGTAACCTGAGTAACCCTGACGAAGATTGGGTAACCAACCCCAGTGGGAAGCAGGGTCAGGGCTGACGAGGAAGGGAGAAATGGTCCCCCGAAAAGGGGGTTGGGCTGACAACCAAACTCCGGAAAAATCATTGTTTCGAAACGTCAATTGAAGCCTCGGAAGCAGGAACCATCTAATAGATATGGACCAAGCAAACGGATGGATATGATTTTTGGAATATGGAACACTAGAGGTTTATACGAAAGTGGCGCTCTAAAGGATCTACTAGCAATAATTGAAAGATGTAACGTTGGCATTCTAGCTATTCAAGAGACAAGATGGAAGGGTAGCGGTACATTCGACACAAGAAACCACACTATTTTCTATAGTGGGAAAGATGACAGTAAACATGAGTGCGGGGTTGCTTTTATTGTGGATAAAAGATTAAAGAAAAGTATCCTTAATTTTAAACCGATTAACGAGAGAATCTGCCTCTTCTGAGATTCAAAACAAAATTCTTTAACGTATCGATAATAAGTTTACACGCGCGGAAACGGAGGATAAAGACGAAATCACAAAAGAAACTTTCTTTCTAAAGCTAGAACAAGCATTTGACACTATCCCAACAAATGATATCAATATAGTTCTGGGAGACTACAACGCAAAAATCGGAAGAGAAGGAAATTACCAAGATTTAGTAGAAAAACATATCCTTCACGTTAAAAGTAACAACATGTAATGCGAACCATTGAATTCGCCAGATCCAGAGGCCATGGTAGTAATGTTGACTCAATTCCCTAGGAAAGACATCCACAAACGCACATGGACCACCCCGGATAACAAACACCACAACCAAATAGATCATGTACTAATTGAGAAAAGGGGAGCTTCCAGTGTCACAAATGTCAGAAGTTTTAGAGGTACAAACTGTGAGTCAGACCACTACCAGGTATGCATGTACTTTAGATGTCGTATAACAAGCAAAAAGCAAAGGACAACAGGCCCTTCCAAAACTCAATTTAGATAAACTGGATTGCCCCAACACTAGAAGAAGCTACTAAAAAGCGTGAAGTGAAAACCTGCAACACCTTAGTAAACTGAGCAATACAGAAAAATCAGTTGAAGATGAATGGCAACACAATAAAAATGCAATCTTGCAAGCCGCAGAATCAACACTCGGGAACAAACAACAGAATAAAAGGATTGAGTGGTTCGACTAGGAGTGCACTGAGCCCATCCAGAAAAGAAATTTAGATAGAATAAAATATTTGGAAAGGCCGACCAGAGACAAGAAATTAAAATATGAAGACTCCAGAAGGGAAGCCAGTGGGATTTTAAAGAAAGAGAAAAAAACATATTTCCATTCCATCATGTTGAGAGGTGAAGAAAATTTCAGAGAGAATAATACACGGGAAGCTTATAAGGGAATTAACTTTTTTTTAGAAAGGCTTCCAACCTTGCTCTAGTATATACAGAGAACGCAATGGAAATCTGCTGACAGACAAAGAAAAGGTGATGAC
The DNA here is from genome assembly GCA_963573305.1 of Pyrrhosoma nymphula. Classification (NCBI taxonomy): domain Eukaryota; kingdom Metazoa; phylum Arthropoda; class Insecta; order Odonata; family Coenagrionidae; genus Pyrrhosoma; species Pyrrhosoma nymphula. The sequence continues at coordinate 184,452,367 of OY754327.1, forward strand.
TAGATGGAAGCTATATTTCGACGAGCTACTCAATCCAAGCTCAAACATGCAAAGTGTCTCACCAGATTCAAGGTTAGAATCAGAGGCAGATGGAGAAGATACAATTGAACCACCTTCCATAATGGACACAATGAGAGCCGTAAAAAAGCTAATAACCAATAAAGCACCAGGGATAGATAACCTCCCTGGAGAACTATTCAAATATGGTGGGGAGGAACTAGCAGCCATGCTCCATAAGCTTATATCACAAATATGGAACATGGAAAAAAACCCAAGGAATGGCTCACGAGCGTATTCTGCCCAGTTCATATGAAAGGAGATAAGCTTGTATGTACAATGTAGATAATGTACAAACTACAGAGATCTCCCTACTCTGCACAGCTTACAAGATTTTTACAACGATTATCAAGGACAAACTGGAAGTATATGCTGAAAATATCATTGGGGATTACCAGGCGGGTTTCAGACCTGGTAGATCAACCGACCAACTTTATAAGGTAAGGCAAACAACAGAGAAATTCTGGGAGTTTAACTTGGATCTATACCAACTCTTTATGGACTTTATGCAAGCATATGATGGTATTGATTAGAATAAGCTACTCACTATCATGCTCGACTTTCACATACCCCCAAAACTATTAAGACTGGTTAAAGCCACAATGATGACCACTCAATGTTAAGTGAAAGTAGCTGGAAGCCTAACTAGCAATTTTGAAGTAACCCAAGGACTAAAGCAAGGAGACGGGGTAGCACCCATGCTTTTTAACCTGCCCCTAGAACACGTTATAAGAAAGACTGGAATTGACACTAGCGCAACCCTCACTAATAAATCAAAACAAATTGTAGGGTATGCAGACGACCTGAATATTTCGGTAAGATCTTTACCATCAATAAAGGAAGCTTTTTGGAAATTAGAAACAGCTGCTAAAGATCTAGGCCTTACATTAAACGAACCTAAAACTAAGCTCATGTTACAAAGTAGAAAGCATAGAGCTGGTAATGGGCAAAACATCTGCATTGGGAACTACAACTTCGAAGGTGTAAACAACTTTACTTATTTGGGTTCCAATGTGTCCTCGCACAACGATGAGACCAAGAAAATAAGGAAGCGAATAAATGCAGCAAACCGTACCTTCTATTCCCTACTTCCTGTCTTTAAGTCTAGAAATGGGTACAGGGAAACAAAGGTCAAACTCTATAAAACCCTTGTCATACGGAAGTGAGACATGGACATTGACGGCCAAATATGCTGAACTACTGTACAGCCTAGAAAGAAGAATGCTGAGGAGAATCTATGGGCCAGCAAACATTGAAGGGATATGGAGAATTCGTTGGAACCATGAAATATATGAACTATAAAAAGAACACAAAATTTCCGCGCACGTTAACATAATGAGGCTCCGGTGGGCAGGACATGTCCAGTGGATGCCAGAGACGCGGGTGGCCAAAAACGTCTTCACTGGGAGTATGGGAGGAAAGAGACTAGTGGGAAAACCAAGGGCAAGATGGGAAGATTATGTAAGCAAGGATGCAAGAGGCTTACTAGGGATCAGAAACTGGAGAGAACAGTCAAGAGACCGGGATGAATGGAGACGGAAAATTGACGAGGCCAAGTCTCAACTAGGGCTGGAGCGCCATTAGAGGAAGATAATAAAACATCATTTCCATCCTTACCACTAACTCCTCAGTTCAATTATCCTTCTCTCAAGCCAGAAGAATTAAGAAATGAATTCATAAACGAAAAGAATATTTTTGATGACTGTAGAGGTACATCATATGAATGGAATGAATCGGAAAAATTTGAATCGAGTGCTGGGTTTCGTCTCTGCGTGCGATATATGATTGTCTCTTTTGTTGAACGAGCAGCAATTTGCCATGCATGCACTGTGCTGTATATTTATCATGAATACTAGAATTTAAGGATAGCAGACTCTCAACCTCGGCATGATACCTTTTTTGAAGCTGCCAACCTGCTGCCAAGCTGCCACTGTCATTAATGAGGGAATCAGATGATCCCAATGTAAACAAACGTAGTTTCACTTTTTTCCATTTCGAACTGAGGGAAATTATGGCTATTTATGAAGCAAATAATGGTTTTGTCCATCAGATGATAGTGTTAACTAAATCTAATATCAATATAATCAAAGAAAACCCCTTCAATAGCCTATCAATAGTGTATCAGCCTAAAAGAAAAACAATGTCTAATAAATAAAAGAAAATAAATGTCTATAAACTACGAAATGTTAGAACGATGACGACTACAAAACAAAATCTAGCGTCGGTATGGGTAATGAGCGTAATTCACGAGTACTTGAATTCGATAGTACATACTTTCAATGATCACATCAAAGAAATTTCCATCACATAGAGAAGAATAACCAACAACTGTCAAAATAATACGAAGAGGTCTGCAATGGATGCATAGGTAATCATCAGCATCGACCATGCCTTGATTTACGGTAACGTAAAGAATAAAACAGAGTATGTATAGGTATAGCGAAACTTGACGGCATTTGCGCAGAAGACCATATAAGAAATATTTGTGGCAGAGCTCTGAAGAAGCTAGGATTCGTCAAGCGTATTGTGGGAATATTTTCGGATGAAAAAGTGAAAGAGAGGTGCTATTTCGCCCTCGTCCGGCCACACCTTGAATATGCAGCGAGCATATGGGATCCAGTGCAGAAAGACTTAATTCGGGAACTTAATAAAATACAAAGGAAAGCTGCGCGATTCGTCAAAAACTGCTACGGGCGTAAAGACAGCGTTACACAGATGTTAAACGAATTAGGCTGGGAGCCACTAGAGACTCGGAGGCTGCGCGCTAGGCTTAGATTGCTTGAGCAATTAAGAATAGATATCTTTAAGAGCGACACGGAGAACATCATATTAGAACCCCACTATATTTCCAGGTCCGATAGAAACGATAAATTAAGAGAGATATTTTGCCGAACGGATAGGTATGGGAATTCGTTTTTCCCCCGAACAATAAGGGACTTTAATAAATGCTAGGCGTAATTTCATTTCAGCGTTACCTTTTTATATGTAAACGGCTGGTGTCCTAACACCCCCCGCCACACGCCTATTGAGGCGGCTTGCGGGGTAGTATGTAGATGTAGATGTAGATGAAGACCATTGTCAGCGGACGAGTCTATTGTCCTCAAACTCTCTCCTCGCCGGGGGAAGAAGGCAGTCTCCGCGTAAGACCAACACGGTTCTCTCAGTCACAGTCCTTCATTGCCGGCATCAACATTTTCAAATAGTTATTCGCATGAATTGGTTGCTCGCATCAGCGGAAACACCGCGAAGTTTGACGTTACTCAAAATGAATACGAATATAACTTAACAAATTCAAACCATGTTACTTCACAAGTAAAATTTAAATATTAAATGATAAGAAATAGAATAGTTACTATATAATATTTTATGACATTACACGAGTAATGATGTCAGTACGGTCGTTTACTGTTAACTTAAGACTGTTTGCCGACGGCGCGGTTTTGTATGGAGAGATTTTGAAGATGGAAGACGTATTAAGAAAGGATTTTGTAGCAATCCTGGTACGAAAATGCCGGTTGGAAGTAAACTTAAATAAAAGCGTGTCAGTACTTTTTTGTAGAAAGCAAATACACGAGAGCGATCGTACAAAATAAGAAAATCAGAATAATAGTCAACGTTGAGTTCATTAAATATTTGGGGGTCACAATTAGTCGGGAAGTATCTAAGATTGAACATATTCGGGAATATGTGATCAAGGTAACAGAGATCTAGGTAAACACATGAAAATAATACTCGGGAAATACGATGAGAAAGTTAAAGAGCGCTGTTATTTTTTTCCTAGCTAGACCGCGGGATCCTTACGAAGCAGGTATGAATTCAGAATTTGATCGCGTTCAGTGACGAGCAGCTAGGTTTGCAAAGTCTTTTTACGAAAAGTCTAGTAATGTTTGTTGCTTTCAAATGCCGTAAACCTTTCCTATGAAACGTAATATGAAGACATTATCACTCTGTAATGCATTTATTGAACCTGAACGTGGTCACTAGCGTGGAATAAGAGAAGATTGGGTATCGTACAAGAAGATTGGGTTTTGTCTTGTAACGTCGGACTACTTTTTATTAATTCTGCAATCCATAATGCAGAAATTTCTTTATAATGCAAATCAACTTTATGACATGAGTCCACCGCACATGACACTCTTTCTCAGCAATCTCCCTCTTCTTTTCTGTCAATAAACCCCTCAAAACCATCCAGCCAAAAATATAGCAACATTTAACAAAACAACAACTCTTTTAAAGTAATAAAAATAACTAGCAGACCTGCTGCCTGCTTTGCAGGCAGTCTCTGTCTGGTGTGCTCTTGAGGTGCCCCAATGGCAATTTTACTTCCCCAAAACAGCAAGCACGGGAGCAATATTTGACATACATTAACAAATACTGGTAATGAATTATATCGGAGGTCAGTTTCTCGCACATTCATATAACATACGTAATGGTATAAGTAATACTTCTAAACTTTCGACGTGAAGTTTGCACCAATATTGAGACAGCGGCACATGCAAATGTAATGAATCGTTTACGATCTTTGGTATTTATCCAGACACTTTAATGCCTGGAAAACTGTTGAGGTTCATTTCACTTACAGTAGCTAATCGTATATCTTATGTAATAAAACCAAATCAAGGCAATGGCAAATTCAAAACACTTAATTGATTATATTAACTTTGAGTTTACAGAAATTTGTCACGAACCTTATTGCTTTGGACTGGCATACATTTAAACATTCACCCGTATAATTTCTAAATATCTTCACTAATTGCCGAATTTCGCCTTCATTCGCGAAAAAGTAGCTATGTATCAAGGGAAATAAAAGAAACCAGAGAGAAAGAATTTCATAGAAGGTTAATCGCTAACTAATTAACACATGACTCTTGTCTACTAATTTCGTTAATTGAAAGAAAATACTACGAACATACTTTACTGCTGCTTCTGCGTAAGTGTAAAAATGTTGGTGGTTTACATACGAACTATACACTCAAGGAATTACAGCAATCACTCCAGTAGGAAACGTGAGCTCTACGGCCTCTTAATTTTCGTATTTATTCTAGGCTGTCCTCCTCCCGATTCACTTACGACATTGCGTTGCAAGTGATTTCTCCCTTCAGTTCGCTGAAGAGGGCCACCTTGTGGCCGAAATACGCGTATCCGACGCACACCCTCGTCTTTTCTTGTTTTTGTGCCGTTTTTTGACTACGCTCTTTTGAGCTAGATTATCCCAGAAGTTGGGCCCGTTGAGTGTGTGAGTGAGTGAGTTCTTGAGTGCTTGTGAGTGTGTTTGTGTTCATAACCCAGGCATCCTTAGTCGAGTCCCATTAGCCCAGCAAAGAATCCCTCTTTGGGTTGAGTGTGTGTGTGTTCATAACCCAGGCATCCTTAGCAGGGTCCCATTAGCCCAGCGAAGGATCCCTATTCGGGTTGATTGTGTGTGTTTGTGGTTGTCACTGGCGAGGAAGTAACATTCCCGTAAACCACCACAGGGGTTTTCTGGTCGAGAGGTTGTGGTTGGTCACTGGCGTGGATTTCCCCCCATTTTTTCCCGCAAACCAACACAGCAATTGTGGCGTATTCTTGACGAGTGGTGCCAATTTATTACGGCCATTGGAGAATTTTATACCTTGTAATCACTCCAGTGAAAAAATTCCACTAAAATTATTTCACTAATTACTCCACTAAATTCCACTAAATTACTCCACGAAATTATTCCACTAACAATTCCACGTATTATGCCAGAGTCACTTCATCACTTATGCTTCAGTTTTGTGAAAAATGGTTATATCTGGTTGAATATCTTTTTAAAAATGTGGCTAAGATCCTTCACCAAAATTAAATAGTAACCCACTTTCATTTGACAGAAATGAAAATAAAGTAATACAGATATCGTAGTGCAGTCAACATTTACCTGAAAAAGATAAATTAACAACGCTTCTATGCCCATATGGTGTGTAACTGATTGCAATTTAGGGTGCTTTCCAATCGCCCTGCGCAGATTAGCTCACATCGCAACAGATGGAAACACACGAGAGCACATTGAAGCAGACGATTGGAACGGGTCTGCGCTGAAGTGTTTACAAATGGCGGAGCGACAGGCGGCAAAATTTGAGTTCAAAAATACTTTTGCTTCGGCATACGATACGTGAAATATGTACAGGGGTAATAATTATTGGCACAAGTCCTATTGCCATGGAAATTTCATGAATGAAATTTGAGCTACTTTAATGCAGCTGGAACATACAATTTGCGAAATTATTTCATAAAAACGACAGCTTGTCTCACCTCAGAGTCCGTCCATAATTTATTTTACAAAAGAATTTCACTTTGTTATTTATTACAAGTTCTTACGATATTTGATAGAAAGGAGGCAATGGAATAACCAGTAGCAGTACGTATTTATTTAAACCGAAAAGAGCAGCGACTCCCGCTCTCCATCGTTATTATTATTGGGACGACCACTCCACTGGATCAACTCGTGCATTGGTGCTTGGTGCCTGTCTAGTGCTTTTTGCTGTTATTTGAGCCTTCAGAGCAGTTTTTTCAGAGCTCTAAATGAATGATTATGAATTCATACATCTTCGTTCATCTAGCTCCATTTCATAGACGAATCATTTCTTGTCAGGAATCGTATACTTCTCTACCACATTTGAAAAGAAGCCCAATCTACCCCTTGGTGGGTCTGACTGTTTCATTTTTTCTTTACTGTCGATATGTGAACTAGCATAAATATTTAAGTACCTACACTAATGAAAATTATCGGCAAATTCTTTTGAAATTTAGCATTAATCAATTATATTTAATAGAATGCATAGGGCGTTCAATTGAATTTATTAATAGAATATTTCCAACGGGATATCCATAAAAGTAAATAAATTAAATCCATTTTGAATCAACAGGATATAACATTATGATTTTGCTCACTTGTTCCATTTCGGATTTTGTGGACGAGGAAGATGGCTTCAAGTTGGTTCACGGAAATTAATTACCTCTCCTAGCTATCTTTCTTTGTTTAATTTCCGTCTGTGAGCCCTTCAAGGCTATGTTGCATGATTTACGTTAATTATCCAATAGTTAGAAATGGAAATATTCTTCAATAGATTTCAGAATTGAGGCTTATTTATGTCAATGATCAGAGTTAAAAATTAATTTTATTTGGAGCGTTCAATCCAGTCATAATTCGCCTTTTTCCATAATATAGAGGGAAGAAGATATTCCATTTCCTTTCAAAAGTAGCCTTTCAGAATGATAAGAAACCAAATTATTTATTGTTTTTCTCAAGTTATTATCATAGTTGTCTTTGATGTTGAGGAATTCCTTTTCCTTTGGCCACACATTTCCCCGCCATTACAAATTTCGTCTGCTAGCGCAATTGAGCGCAGACGAACTACGGTGCGGGATTCGATACGATTTGATACATTTGCTACCCCGATTCCTTTTTTGTCATCCCAGTGACCCCTAAGGAAATCTTGAAGGTCTAGGGATGACAAGAGGAATCTGAAGACCTTCCCGTAGGCCTTAGCACCTATTTACACCTATGATTCAATACTTTTGTAGCCCCGATTCACTGTCACCGCTGTGACCTTTGAAACCTGAGTAACCCTTGAAGATCATATGATGACAAGAGGAATCTGACACTTTTTTAAACCTATGATTCGACAGGTTTGTAGCTCCAATTCGCTTTTTGTCACCCCTGTGACCCTGAATAACCATTGAAGGTCAAGGCATGACAATAGGGATCTGGAGACCTTACCATCGATGTTGACACCTTTTTAAACCTATGATTCGTTATTTTTTTAAGCCCCGATTCACCTTTTGACACCCTTTTGACCCGTGAGTGACCCTTGAAGGTCAAGGGATGATAATAGGGATCTGAAGACCTTTCCATCCATATTGGCACCTTTTTAAACCTATGATTTGATATGTTTGTTGCCCCGATTCACCTTTTGTCACCCCTGTGACCCCTGATTTACCCTTGAAGTTCAAGGGATGACAATAGGGATCTGAAGACCTTACCATCGATTTTAGCACCATTTTAAACCTATGATTCGACAGGTTTGTAGAGGCGATTCGCATTCTATCACCTCTGTGACCTTGACTTTATCCTTTCAGGGGTCACGGTTGCATTTTAGAACTCAAGAGTTCTTTCATAGTGTTCCTCGTGCCCAAAAAACATAAGAATTTAAAATTTTGAGAAGAAATTACGTCTTTTTTGTGTTTCGAATAATTTAACATTGTAAGCCCATAAGGCAAAATTTGGATTGTTGGTTGGACCCTATTTCTTAGATCAAAAGGTCGTACTTATAAAATTTTGCTTACACTCAACAAAAGCTACAATATTTTCTTCCTAGGTACCAAATTTCATCCATGTGGCACGAAAGAGTTTGAAATTGTAGGTCAAAAATGACACACGATCAATGGGAATCACTGTATATTTCCCTCACATTTAATTGATCGACAAACATGACCTGAAACCAAATTGGGTGGATTAAGGAGACAATTTGATTCAATGTTATGCAGATAATAAAAGCAAAAACGGATACTGATGACTTATATTTGGTTCTGAGTGTCATGCGATGCAAATTCTCAATGGAGGATGAAGACGTCATGTACTTCAAATAGTCTTTTAACGCTCCCCTTCGATACATAACCAACTTCTGTTCTCATGGTATGGAAAGTACTATTTTTTTTATGGACATAAAATCCAATAAATGGCAAATAAAAATCTGTTCACTTTCTATAGGCCTCCTTAAATTTCGTGTACTTATATTGTGATAAAATCACATTGCAACGATTAATGAATTTCTGCGGCTATCGGTTATGATGCATTATTTCAGCTAACAAAAATTTACGGTAATAACCAAGTCTTATCTGCCTTAATAGCCTTTTATTAGAATTATTTTCAATCATCTCCGCAAGAACACACAATTTTCGGCCTACTATTTGAAAACAGATGACCTTCGAAATTCGGGTGTTCAGGCCTGTATATCTCGAAGGCTACGCCCACCACGTGCTTTCCCCTCCCCTCTGCTCCTATGTCGTCCCCTTCCACGCCTTCGCCTTCCCTCCCCGTCGTCAAGCTTCGCGCATCCGACTGCCGTCAAGTTTCGCTTTACCTTATACTTACATTAGCCGTAAACAAGCTTCTGTTCTTTTCACCTAAAATTGTGTTCTTTCTTACTGTTACGGAGCGTCCATCCTTCGGAGCATCCAGGAACAAAGTAAGATCTCTTACCCATTTTTAGTCGAGTAATCAATATTTTTCTGTTCAAACAATTGAAAATCCCCACAAGCCGCTATCCCGCCTTGCGTAAACAAAGTTACAATGGCAGTGACTATACGTAAACAAACACCCTTATAAGCATGGATACTGAAGAATAACAGCAAGGGTCTGACACTCACATTACTCCAATGGTTAAACATTTCACCCAGAGCACTCAAGCGGTCAGGTGCTACCTATCAGCGAACAGCGCAACAGGTTTGTTTACTCTTTTAATTGAATATCTTGCAGATTTAAGTGGGAAATCACCTATTTATTTCACAGGGGAAACTTAAAAAGGTAACTGTATAATAAATTCTGCACCCTGAAGAATTCTGGAACCAGATTGCAGCGCGATAATGCCGTCCAGTCCTTCTCTTGGCGTTTTCGCAGTGTACTTTCTCGGCCATCTTCTTTGTTTACTTACGGTTGCGATGGCGATGTCTCGTGTGGTCCCAGGCGTATTTTAAATGGACACTGATAAACATCTTACAACAAAAGGAATAATTACTGAATTTTTTCACAAAAAAAAAAAATATTTATAACAAAAGCTTACACTTTATCTTTTCCACGCATACGTATTTTTCCATTTGCGCCTGAAACAATTGGCGCTAGTAGTAATCCATACGAGATATCGCAATTCCGTCAGACCCTTGGATAAACAGACTCCTAACTTCGGCATGATACCTTTTTTGAAGCTGCCGACCGCGGCGCCACTGTTGTACTGGATGCATGGAATCAGATGATCCTATCATCCCAGTGTAAACAAACGCGGTATTTACTTTTTTATTTCGTACTGTGGGAAATTACGGCTAGTTAGGAAGCAACTCATGGTTCTTTCCGTCAAATAATAATGTTAACCACTTACGAAATATGAATTCAATAACAGAAAACCCCTTCATTAACCTATCATGGATCATTCGAGAGTACCAACGATCTACGGCAGCCGTGCAACTGCGATGATGTCGTAACCAGATCTACGTTTCAAATTTTCCATCATAGGGGTTCAACAGATGAAAGGAAATCCTTTGAAAATGATGGGCGTTAGAAATATGTTTATTTACAGAACTGCTACAAAACAAAATCATTAGCGTCGATATGGATAATGAGCGTAATTCACGAGTACTTGAATTGACTAATACATACCTTCAGTTATCACGTCAAAGAAATTTAATTCACGTTGTGAAAAAAAACAAATTCTGTCAAAATAATAAAAGTTCTGCAATGGATACTAGGTGATCATCATCATCGACCATACCTTGCTATACAGTAACGTGTAGAATAAAAAAAGAGTACTTACATTAGCCTTAAATAAGCTTTAATCTTCACACCTAAAATCTTGTTCTTTTTAAAGGTTGTGGAATACCCTGTGGAGCAAGTTCTGCAATGGATACTAGGTGATCATCATCATCGACCATACCTTGCTATACGGTAACGTGTAGAATAAAAAAAGAGTACTTACATTAGCCTTAAATAAGCTTTAATCTTCACACCTAAAATCTTGTTCTTTTTAAAGGTTGTGGAATACCCTGTGGAGCATCCAGGAACAAAGTAAGATATTTTACCCATTTTCAGAGGAGCAATCAATGTTCTTCTATATCAACAATCGGAATTCCCAAACAAGCCACTATTTGTAAACAAAGTGACAATATGCATGCATCCGAGTCCTCACTAAGCCATCTATCGTACGGCTTCAAAAATGAAACCAAAAGACAATGAAAGTGCACTGAACTTGGCGGGGCTGCTCATAAGCCTCACTAAGGGGGCTTTCCAATTGTGCATCTGCGCTGATCTGTTGCAAACTGTTTCGGTTTTGGGGCTTTCCAATTGTCGCTGTGACGTCATTAGCGCAGCGCAGATGGAAACACATCGGGAACTCTGTTGCATATGCGCTAGCAGACGAAACTTGTGATGGCGGGGAAATGAATGTTGCAGTGGAAACAGGACTGTCTAAAGATGCATGATTATATGTTCTGCCAGCCATTTATACATTGTTTACACGTTTTCATTCATCAGTAATGCCTCTCATTTCATCTAATTGTAATTTTAAGCCCACTTAATATAATCAATTTAAATATACCGTGATTTTTCCGCCATCTTGGAAACACATCAGCGCAGATGCGTTCCAATTGTCCGTTTCAACGTGCGCTCGTGTGTTCCAATCTGTTGCGATGTGAGCTAATCTGCGCAAGGCAATTGGAAAGCCCCCTAAGCCACCTAGCAAACGGCTTCAAAACGTTTAACCAGAAAACAATGAAAGCACACTGGACTTGGGGGGGCTGATATTCATCATACTCCAGTGGATGATTCTTTTGTTTTCTAAACAACTTTTCCAGCATTGTTGGGACATTTATTGCTCAGTTGTGAGAGATATTTAAACAATCCATCTAACTGCATATGAAGTGAATACTGAAAATAAGAGGGAGACTAGTGTAGTTTTGGTTCACGATTTGGGCCAAAACAGACTCACATGAATTTATATATAGTCATATTTTATGGCAAGAGGCATATTTATTTATATATTAGAGGTAAAGGCAAGAGCTGTGATAGCTTGAATGGATATGGATCCATAATTGGGTTTCTCTCAGGATCAGGTTGCACGTAATGCAGCATTTGACACATCTTACTTGATTAGCGAAATTAATAAATATCATCTGACCGATAAATTCAGTGGAATTGTTAATGATAGCTTAAAATTATTTAGCAAACGATTTCCAGAACGTTAACGAATGTTTACTTTGTCTAAATTGGCAAAATATAAAAAAGTATCCATAAACTACCAATTTTCATGAAGCATCTTATGATTTTCTTTTTAAAAAGTAAATTAGCTATCCATTTTCTAACGATTGTCAATTCGTCTAGTGGTTCCACCTATTATTTGATCAGCAGGTAATAAACCATTTTTAACGTCGAAATTAATAATCAAATAACATCTTTTTATGCTAGGAAGAATTATATTACAGATTATATGGTTAACGAACTAGCTGCTCCGGAACATTCTTTTGTTAATAGGAAACACTTGTACGAAACAGAAGGAGAAAACGCTTTGAACGCCTTGCTATTAAAATCACAAGGTGTTAAACCAAAATTAGTCACTAAGAAAAATAAATAGATATGATATTTAGAATAAAATAGTTCCATACCACTCGCCGATTACTTCATAATAATCATATTGAAGAGAATTGAACAAGTTATATACTTTACTGTCTTTTTATTTTTTATCACGAAAATAATAAAAGTATTCCACTAAGTATTAGTTATTTTTTATTTGTACTGATTATTTTCAACAAATTTTGACATTACAACCTATTCCTGGACAGCTATTGAGAAGACTATATTCAGTATTCTGTATAGCAGCCGATGTACGATTAGAGTATTGTACGTAGAGCGACGCTGTCACGTTTTCAAAATGAACATTTGCATGATTAAATTAATAAAAAGGTTTATTTTTGTTATTCGTCATAAATCGATAGTAAGTACACCTACGTATGAGCACATCGAAACGAAAATAACGTATTCATCTGATATTAAAATAGTTTTCTGCTGTTTTTGGTATTGATCTCTTTTATAGCTATGTAAATATTTTCTAGTCAATATCAAAAAAGTTTATGTTACACTGAAGCTGCCATAAGCGCAATGCTAAATTCATGGATAGAACTCTAACAGCAAATAAATGATGGAGAAAAGGCACTCAAATTACGTTTAAAAATGGTTCACCATGTACCCAAAATAAGTTTTCTTTGTTCTAGCTGAATTTTTCTGTTCATTGGTATTCTTTTGAAATATTCACACGAGAAGAGAAAAATGTAAATTGAGGAGGAATTTCTGCTCTAATTCCAAGCGTGTTTTTTTCTAGCTTGCGTCCTCTTGAATTTAGAATATTGTCTCTTGAAGTTAGCGGACGATCCTCTACACTAAAGAATATCCTTACGAATCAATGCGTGTATGCAACACAAAAGTTATTAGTTTGTTTATGTTGAAACTATGCTTACTCATTGTTGTTTTTATCCAGTGTATATTTTGTTGACGGCATTACACTTATTTGCACTCCTCACGCGATTACTTTACCAACTCGATAAAATCCAGGTAGTGTGTGCAGTGTTTTCATGTGAGTACAGCGTTTTAGGGCGATTCCACGCAAACTCAACCTAATGGCTATACACTCGTGGCTCGACCATCTTCGATTCTCACGAATTTTGGCACAAAGGAAGAATGAAATAAGAAAAGACAATTTACTTCATATTATCTATACATTATAATAGTAAATGTCAAAGTTATGACGCTTCGAATATCACAAGTTGGCGAAAAATAGCGCGCCGCATCTCCTAACTGTCACTCCAATATATGTAGATCTAACAGTCAGATTTAAAATATAATGATATTTTCGTCATGAAAAGACAACAACTTCCGTTTTCTTATAACTTAAGGCTACATGGAAATCTATTCTGAACATGTAGATGACTTGAACTCTTTCTTTTTATTAATTTTTTCTCGACATTTAGGGCCACTCCTAAACTAATTCTTAGAATGGGTCAGTAGGGCGTGTCAATTTGGAGGGCAAAAATAAAAATTCGTGTTTTTTGTGAATGAAGGGGTCCAAAAATTAGCCTATTGATGCATTTTATCCTAATATTGTAGATTTTTTTCTTATTCATAAACATTTACCTTGGTAAATTTGCGCTTGATTATAATTTATATAGAAATTTCCAAAAAAGGGGATAATTTCATGATAACTCCAACAAAATTTGCTCAAGAGTGGTTTCATGAACTCAAAAAGTTTTATGTATATTTTGTCTCCATTATGAAAAATTTAAAAAACATTGAAAAAAATGGAAAAAGTGTCAACCAACAATATTCATCAAATCTTGCTTCGATTCATTCCTAGACATCATTCTTCTGCTTGTTTCCTGGCCTCTAATGAATCCTTCTCCTTTCTCATGAGTACACACTTTGCCAGAAGCCTCTGTTACTTGTTTCACACACCTATCTATGGACTGTCCATGGCATGGCCACTTTGGAACTTGCATTGGCTCTTCAACAAACTTTCTCATTTCTGATATTTTGAGTTTACAAGTAAGTGGAGGTTCATATACGTTTTCTGACCAGTCTATCAGTTTCAAATGGGAAGTTGCATTTGGATTTACTGCAGGTGTTATCCTAGGCCAAATAGATAGGTCTCCTGGTGCATCATCATCTTCATTCCTTTATTCAATGTCTTCTGGACCCCTGCTTTCCTTTCTTCTTGGTTTTCCGAGCATAAAAGTGTCTGAAACACCATTTCACTAAATGCGATCCACGGTGAACGTTGGATTATTGGCAAAACAATATCTGCTACTGGCTTCTTCTGAGATTTTAGGAGCTACAATTGATAAAGAATGTGGCGAGGTCCTTCCACCCAAGATAATTTAGATTTGATTTTAAACCAGCAGGGATAATAAACGCCAACAATGCATTCCACAAGCAGTTTTAACGTCTTCAAGTTGCTGCCTTTAAGGCCATTTTTTGAAAACCATATGCGACAAATCCTATTTGCAGTTGTTAACCACCGAGAGTGGCTTACAGGACCAATTTCTAATAATGCCAGAACAGTTGGAAGTACACCTGTTCTTATGGCCTGAGTTATTCTGTAACCATAAGCCTGATCTGTAGAGAGATCTTTGACAGCAGTGTCACTCAATGGAACAAGAGGCTCTGGAAAGGATATTCTGAAAAATGAGGGATTGCTTTCAAGTTCTGTTGCAGTATCAAGCATGTTGCCAATCGCATCACTCCACTTGTTGCTGGACAAAGTTTTTTCATCCCAATCTGTGATCAAGTGCCGCGAAGATAGCTCATTAGTATGAAGAGCACAAACCAACCATACGAGTTTACAATTCAGATTTGACTTAACCCAATGCATGACTCCTCCTTCCCAACCAGTGTTAAAATTATTTGAGTCACCACCAATAGCCTGCAAACTATTATCAATGCTGTTTTTCTTTAAGAAATCCACAAGATGGTTAGCAATAACTTCAGCAGGTTTCCTTTTCGTTGTCTTTCTCTGGAGTGAAATTGCAAAGATGCCTTCCACCTGACTCACTGCACACAGTGTAATGCTCTTCTTTCACAGTACTTGGAAACTGATAGCTTGTAACAGAACTTTTGTGGAATCTTGACGTCCATCAAAAAAGATACATTCAATGTTGCCTATCCGGCATCGAGCATGAAATTCTTCATCAAGTGATTTCATGACTTTTTCTTGTGCCCTTTTTACTTTATTGTGATCAACCACAAGTCTCCTGTCTCCTTCAGTAGTTAATCCAGCATCCAAAAATGCAGCTGTTGTAATAGCAGCTGTAGCACGTAGACTGACACCATACCTAATACTTTTCAATGCAACATTGCGCAATTGTAATGTATTATAATGATTTGTACTTGACGTAGAAGGTATATCAGAATCATCACATGGAATCTGCAAAGGATCATCAGATTCTTCAACCCAAACATCAGTTGGCTCTTCATCTTCGTCGGAGAAAAGAACTTCATTTGGTTGTAATGTTAACTCTTCCTTCCTCATCTGCTTGTATTCAGAAATTCTTCTTAAATCATCTTCTTTCCTATTCTGCTTTTTAACTTGTCTTCTATGCTCAGGTAGATCTGGTAATCCAATTTGATGCTGTCCAACAGACCCAACCTTCTCTCTTTCATTCTTAATAAACACTAGTACTTTGACAGGAATCTTCGTATCCTTAGAACAAGAGTAGGAAATGTGCACTTCATGTTTACAGTCAGCACCACCTAGACATGGATCCTCAAATTCTGAACATAGCTTAATCTCACACTTGCAATTGAGGATATCAAAGAGCCTGAATAACGTTGCTATGAAAGCATCTTTCACTTCCAGTTTTCCTCTGCCAAGTGATATGTTTTTGGCCATTTCCCAGTTTTCTTCCATCTTGCTCAGGACTGTTGACTCTCGAATTTAAAATTGGCACCACAATACAACTGTTTGCTAGCTCCCACTTTTCAAGCACTTTTGTATATATATCCTTTGCAAGAGTGGCTGCTGGGTAATTTCTGACATTCTCTCCACTCTGCTGTCTTAGTAGAAGCCCATATCGTGGAACATCACGCAGAGTTGAGAGTTCACATGTCAGCATTTCTCGACCAGTTCCAATGAAGTTTCTAATGTGAGTGGAAGTTGCCAGTCTTGTCCTCCTTTTACTAGCCATGATTCCGAATTTTCAGAATTTGAAAGTGGAAGAAACTATTCGTGCCAGGTGAAAAAAAACAATAAAATGCTACTACTTGTACGATAATATTAAAAATTAAATAAAGAAATTGATAAAAAGCCACTCAGCTGCAAATGAGTATTGCTAGTTTAAAAACTTTAACGAGTGGAAATTTTTTTTAACAGATGTTATAGTATAATATAAGTATATTATTAACCTTAGAGCAGAAGTACAGAGAGAAATAATGATTAGAAGGAACGTATTGTGTGAAGACAGTTTGCTGCAAATTTTACAATTAAATTTTACAATGAAACGTGAAAATATTACGAATTTGAAGTAGTTATTTACCAAGCAAAACAATGTAATTGCCAGTTCTTGTAAATATAATTGTGAATTGATAACCAAAACACAACTTTTTGACCCCCCTCATATTTGGAAAAAGAAAGTAAAAAAAATCGACCCGCCCTAATGGGTCAATGTTGGTAATTGAATTCTTTTAAGTTGCCATCAATCAATACTGGTATAAGGTGCGCGTTTTTTTCGTACAGATTTTGTTTTTTCTTTTGTCTTTGACTGTACTTGGCTGGTGTGCTGTCATCCAACAAATTTTGAGTGTGACTAAAACGCTTGAGCAATGAACATCTAATTCCAAAAGGTTATGGGCCCAGGGAAACCCTTTTGTACTAAGATAGTACTGACAGATCGGAAATTGATCGTATGGGTGCAATTTTTTTTGTTAGGGCGTATTATATCGTTATAAAATCTCTGAAGCATCGTTTGGAACTGATTTGTCGTCCTTGGAAAAGTTGGATGGAAGGGACAACTACAATATTTGGAAATTCAAAATGAAGATGTATTTAGTTCATGAAGGTTTGTTGAGTTACGTTGTAGGCTACGCCAGAGATCCACGACTGAACAACGAGCGAAACGTGACGCGAAGGCTTTAGCAAAAATAGGTCTTACGTTAAAACCGTCCGCTAATGCTCACGTGAGGAATGCAACGGCAAAAGAAGCGTGGGAGAATTTAGAAAAAGCGTATGAAGATAAGGGGCTAACCAGACGATTAGGCTTACATCGCAAGTTGTTCTCAGTTAAATTGGACCAATATCCGTATGTACATGGAAGCGTATGTGAGTGGCATTATATGCATTGCTCAAAAATTAGCTGATATTAATGCGCCGGCAGATGATGAATTCATAGGTGTAATTATGTTTAACGGGTTGCCAGAGGAGTTTAATCCTATGATAATGTCATCAGAGAGTTCCGGTTCGCCAATTACCAGTGATTTTGTTAAATCAAAGTTAATTCAGGATAAGTCGGTGGGGCCTAAGTGACGAGTCAGCGTTGTGGGCAAACAGTAAAGGGGTTCCCGGGTGATCATTTGGTAAAGCAGTGCAAGTGGCTGAACGCGAGTCGTCAAAACCGATAAAGTGCTACAAGTGTGGGATATTTGGTCACATTAGAGCCAAATGTAGGAGCAGATAGAACAACAAGACACACAATGGCGGTTCATCGCATGGGTCCAGAACTGCACAAGGACCATCAGCAGTTCCGAGTATGGAGAGAGGTATGGTCAAATAAAAAGGTTAATATTAGTCATTTACGTGTGTTTGGGTGAACTACATATATGCATGTACCTAAAAAAATTAAGAAAGAAGCTAGATTTTAAAAGTAAACTTTATATATTTGTTGGATATTATGACGAGACTGAGGGTTATAAGTAGTTGGATCTAAAAAATCTAGAAAAATTATTAGGCACGGGATGTAGTGTTTGTAGAACAACCTATGGTGGAGGACAACCATTTGAATGTAGAGAATCCTTCATTAGGAGAGGAGCAAAAGTATATTCCAATTGTGCAGCAAGAAGATGGAGGTGATAAGTCTGAGGTAGAGGAGCAACCTGAAAACGTTCCAGTGGTAAGCGAACCAAAATATCCTAGGAAGGAAAGAACTGCTAAAAATTTTCAGATTTTGTACTCTAGAATTTGTGCTAAATTATATAAAGATACCAGAAATTTCCGATGCTTTTCAATTTCTTGAGACGTTCCAAACAAAGGCAAGGTTTCCATTGATTGCCTCTTATTTTAAGCCATAGGGCTCTCAAAAGCCATAACGAATCAAACTTTGCGATTTTTAAAAAGTTTTAACCTTTCAACTGGTTCGCAGGTTTCCGCGGCGTTGATCAGGTGATATCAACATTTTTCGGCTGACGTCCGCGTATGCTGTCTAGGTTCACAACAGTTTCGCCAGCAGGATATACATTTGTGATAAATGTTGTGAGCATAGACAACATACGCGGACGTCACCCGAAAAATGTTGATATCACGTAATTCTAATGCATTAACTCACCATATTACATTGAAACTTTGGTCAGCACGATACATTCCAAATTTTGTGGAAGTACTGCGTACATCTATCAAAGAACAAGATATCTTGCTACAAGATTTTTAGCATGTAATTATCTCAAATGTTAAAGAATGTGCACATACCAGATAGTTGATATCTAAATCTGTGGATTAGATTTTATCATCTTGGCCTGCTTATTGCAGGTTTTTATTTAACTTTGCTTCGTAAATCAGACAAAAGCCGATTGAGATGCGTTTATTCGGAATTTCATCCAATCCGGAAAAGATAGCAGTAAAATTTCGTCTACAATACTCGGAGATTTCTTTATATTTGTTCAAAATTCTTTCAACTTGATGAATAAGTCGAAATTGGAAGAAAGCGATCGAGGAGTTGCACGGAGGCAATTTGACGCGGCTGCACGGACACGAAACGAGTCGCGGAGATCGAGAGACCCTCGCTGCCAGAGGACGACGCCTATGCGTTGAAACTGGGAATACCAAATGAAGATATCACGTAATTGTAATGCATTAACTCACCATATTACATTGAAACTTTGGTCAGCACGATACATTCCAAATTTTGTGGAAGTACTGCGTACATCTATCAAAGAACAAGATATCTTGCTACAAGATTTTTAGCATGTAATTATCTCAAATGTGAAAATGATGGATTCTTGTGAATAATAACTCATTGTAGGCTCAAGTATCTGTTTTATTCGAAAGAGTTGATTTAGTAAATCAACCAAAAGTCATAACCTCATAATTTCAAGACATAATCTCTGTGTAATTGAAATATTATCCGTTACAGATACGCGTTTAAGTTTAAGAATTTATATTGATCGCGTATACAATTTACATACTTTTATTTAATTCTGTAAAAGTGAATCAGCTCCTGGTAAAGGTGCTGCCTAAAGGCTTTCAATTTTGGAGTTGCTTTCAAATTAAATATATATGTATTAAGATGAGGTATTAGAATTGTCACTGATTGGTTCCATCCAAACTAACTGCATCCTTACAGTCCACGCATAAAAAATTCTGTGACCAAACAAGTGGTAAAAAGACTTGATTACGATTATTTTTGTAACATTAAAATAAAAGGAATGAAAAAAAGATTGCTTAATAAAAACCAGGTTATATTCGAGTAAAGCACATGGAACAAACCAATGCTTCAATTTCTTGCTTTTGGTATTCACTCTGGTAGTAATTTTGTAAAGCCTTGTACATATGAAAGCTCGCGCTTAGAATAAATGCTTAAACATTTTACCGGAAGCAAGGTGTTGAAATACAATGTGCAACGCACCGAAAATATAAGACCAAATATGCATGTTTCGTACTTCCTTAAAAGACGGAAGGCACGCGAAAATGTCTAACTGCAAATGTCAAAGGCCTTTGAAGTTATTTCACTCTCGACTAATGGATTCAATAGCATTTATGTGCTATTTGCAACATTGTGGCTTTTTTATTTGGAAAATATCAAATTCTGAATATGTTGTAACACGCCATTTTGGCCGTGTTGGCATAAGTATACGATTAAGGACGCCATTGTGTATATTTTAGGAACACGTGCTACCGCGAGGCAACAATATCGTCTATGTTATGAAAACAACTTTAAACAATACCATTTTCTGTTTACGTAAACAGACTATAACAATGCCGTCTATGTTATGAAAACAACTTTAAACAATACCATTTTCTGTTTACGTAAACAAACTTATAATAATGAAAGGGGAATAGCCTATCAGATACGAGAGAAGGGGAGAAAACCTGGAATGTTCTAGAACATACAGGAGGGGAGATGAGATGGTATAAAAGGGATTGTCAAACAAGGAAGGGGGCTTCTTCTTCTGCTTCTTCTTAACAAGGGAGCCACAAGAGACGTTTATCGAGTGAAAGTCATACGAGAGTTTTTGCAGTGATAATTTGCCGGGAGTAAGCAGCTTTGGACAGCAATTACCAACGCCAGTGTCCTGTGTTAAGGAAGGATCCAGGAATCCGATAAACAGATACTGGGGCATAGAGTATCGGGAATTCACTTTGTACAATATCCGGTGAAGTAGAACAAACATTATAAATTAATACGAATATATTTGAGAAGGGAACATATATTGATTAATTGAGTAACTAAAGTGAATTTGTTTCATAATTGAAGAATAAAAGGGTTATTATAAATATATGTACTGTTCAAGTGTATCATTTTAGTGCATGAATTAATCCATTAACCTTTGCCGCCAAGGACTACCAAAAGGATCTCTCTCTCAAGGTAAGAAGTGATAAAGTGAAGGGTACCTTTTGTGTGTCGGGCTGATACAAGTATATAACGTCGCGTGTTTAGGACCGCGCAAAAGAATAATTATTAGAACCCCTGTGATAAGGAAATTGATAAGGGGGGGCTAGTACATTAATTGGCGCCCAGCGTGTAGGGCCTGACTACTCATTAGGTGAGACCACGAGAACCGGAGAGAAGGAGGATCATCCCGAAGGAGTGAAGAAAGAAGATGGCGGCCAACATGAAGAAATTTCCGGAGCTGAAGTCGGCAGAGCTACGGCAATTATTACGAGAGAGGGACTTGTTAGTAGGGGGAACCAAGCCAGAATTGCAGCAGCGATTATTACACACGCTAGAAAAGGAGGGAATAGATATAAGCACGTATGAATTTAGGGTCGATAGTGAGGAACCGGTGGAAACTGAGATGCAAGCGCTATTTAGGCAATTAAAAGAAGAACAAGATAGAAGAGATAGAGAGAGGGCAGAAGAAGCAAAAGAAGAACGAGAGAGAAGCAGAACGATCTTAGAGGAGATGGCTGAAGGGCAAGAGAGAAATAGAACGATCTTAGAGGAGATGGCTGAGAGGCAAGAGAGAAGACATGCAGAATTGTTGGGGCAAATTAGGGAAGAAGCAGACGAAAGAGAGAGAAAGCTTTTGGAAGAAATGGCAAAAATAGCAGGAGAACATAGACAGACGCAGGAACTTATTGCATCATTCGAACATGGCTATGATGAAAGGTTTGCCAAAACAGACGGGGCGTTAGCAGAGTTATGCGAAGATGTCGCGAAAGAAATTAACGGAGTAGGAGCGAGGCTGGAGGCGAGCGATCTCAAGGTCCGAAAGTTAGAAGCGAGTTACGTGAATTTGCATGAGAACGTGGAGGAAAGGTTCAAGAAGATGGCGGACGAGCTGGGACAACAATCCACCACAAAAGCAGCTGGGCTAGATGAAGAGGCAGTCCGACGCATCGTGCGTGAGGAAAGCAGGAGACCTAACGTCACAACGGCACCCGCGGGAATGGTACAATTAAAGGTCCCAACGTTCGACGGGAGGCATACATCAAGACCCATGAAATACCTACAGGAGCTGTGCGAATACCAAGAGATATATCGGTTACCTGACCAGATGATGCTCCAGGTCATCAGACAAGGAATGGTTGGGAGAGCAGAGGAATGGTTCTCTGCGACCCGACACCTGTATGAAGATGTGAACGCTTTCCAAGCTATTTTCACGGAGCAGTTTTGGGGAGATGAACGTCAAATGCTGATAAAACGGAGTTTCGACACGGGAAAATACAAGGAGAACGGAGGGCTCACGCGAGTAGAATATGCGACGGCCAAAATTAGCGTAGCGAGGGAGTTGACGCCGCCAATGGAGGACGGAATGATCATTCTAATTCTCAAGAAACACTTTGGCATGGAAGTAAGCGTCGGCATGATTTCAAATAATGTAAATACAATCCCGCAATTCTTGACGTTATTGGCCCGCTATGATAACATACCGCGAGAGGACGGAAACTCCGAGGCGACTGGACACCGAAGATGGGGAGACCAATACCCAAGGACCCATGGAGACCGTACGTGGAGGACACCGGAAGACACATCCCAACACAACCAGCAGTACAGATGGGACTCGAAGAGGTCACAACCACGAGAGTGGCAAGCGTCGAGCCAGCAGAGAGACGGACGGAGAGACGATAACTTTCGCGGCGAGGGATACTCTCAACGGCCGGGCGAGAGACCAGCTGATCGACGCCGAGGACAAAACAATATGGCGGAGGCGCGCCCACCGATGAGAGAGCGCCCTGTCAATTCCATGATGGCGGAAGAAAGTAACGCCGCAGGGAAGCCGGAGCAGGAAAACTATTAGCGGCAAAGCATGACGAAGGTCCCAACATGCCGAGGCCGGAAGACGGAGAGGGATTCTGGGACATACCGAAGGAGCAACGGGCGAAGACACGGAAAGTGAGAATAAAACGGACACCACCACAAGAGGAGAAGATAGAACCCCACACGGAGGAGGAAACGATATGCAATGTTTTTGAGTCACCTCGAGATTTCTTGACGGAGAAAGAAGCGGATAGGCCGGAAGTAATTAAATGCCCGGAGATTAGGGTTCAAATGGAAGGAGTGGCTGTGAATGCACTGATAGACACGGGATCGGAGCTAACGTGCATTAGCGAGGAGTTTTATCGGGAGAATCAGAATGCACTGCGAAACGCTTTGGAGGTACCAGTCAAAGGAATCCGGATAGCTGGAGCCGTCGGAAGGAGAAGTGGAATTATAAGGAGGCAGATCTGTCCGAGTATAGAGATAGACGGATTCACCACAAATATGGCCTGCACGGTGGTGCCGGAGCTGATCAAACCATTCATAATCGGGACGGACACATTAGCTCAACTATCCGCGAAGATTGAGTACGATCGCAGGATTATAACCCTAAGTGAAGGAAAAAAGGAGATCGCATGTAAGTTTAGGGAAATGCGCATGGACGCACAATATGACAACATGCACATAGAAACCAGCGAGGAATATGGGAAGACGGATGGCGAGGAAGAACCACGAGAGCAAAGCTTAGAAGAAAGTGACTCCGAGAAGATCGCAAATGATATATTTAGGATACGTGAAAATATCATTAAAAAAAAGGCGAAAAACGGGCGGAGAGAAGAAGGAAGAAAGATAAGAGGAAGAGAACGAAATTTAAAATAGGAGATGAGGTTTTAGTACGTACCAATCCGGTATCAGATGAGCAAAGGGGGATTTATCACAGCTTCCTGGCATTATACGAAGGTCCATATGAGATTTCAGAATTCCGAGGGCCAGCCACGTGTGTAGTATTTAATCCACAAAAGAACGAAATACGAGGCACTTTCCACTTCAGCAATATTAAACCATATAGGGAACAATAGCACAGCACTTGGTATCACTCACATCACACGAGCACACGAGAAGAAGACCGTAGTCCAACTGACCATAGCACGCAGTCATTAAACTGAGGAAACCAGCGCCGCAACATTATAATTTGATCCGTTCAAGCAGGGGAGAACTGTTTACCGATAATATACATTGTATCGGGGCCCGACATGCGAGGGGAGCTTACGAACGAGAGAGAGAGGTTGAACTTGGCGGCAGGTGGATTAGCACAATATGTATGTTTCGTGATATCTTTTCTCAATGTGTGTATATTCAGTGTCATGTTGCCATTATTTGATTCGTGTTTTCTTATGTATGAATGGGCTCGTGGACGTAGATTGAGCCGGAAGGAGGGAGAGTGTATCACCTGAAGGAACTTTAAGTGCTATGAAGTGTATATGTGTAATGTGAATTATGGCCTTTTGATAACCCAGTGTTTTTAAGGGGTTAAAAGTGAGAATGAATGTTGAGAAGAAGATGGACAGTTTTATTATTTGCACGTTATATTCACGTTCAATGTATCAGTTAATAACGTCGATTTATATAATATGTTCTTGATTTTAAATTACGTGAATAAGATTTTCATTGGTTATTTGCCTATTTCAAGCAAGGAAGAAAGGGAAGAGACCATATTGTTATATGGTGTATCATATGTCTTGAGTTAAAGGAGGAGACGCTGTTTGTAATTGTGTTTATTGATATAAATGTATTCATGTGTGATTTCTGCTGTAACACAATATACTTGGGCACAGACATTATTTAGAGGGAGGCTAAAGTTTGAAGGCGTTGGGGCCGCGTTAGTTTACATTTGAAGGCTTTAAAATAATTCCTTTCTTATATTTCCAAGTCATTATTTTAATGGGGCTAATGTAACACGCCATTTTGGCCGTGTTGGCATAAGTATACGATTAAGGACGCCATTGTGTATATTTTAGGAACACGTGCTACCGCGAGGCAACAATATCGTCTATGTTATGAAAACAACTTTAAACAATACCATTTTCTGTTTACGTAAACAGACTATAACAATGCCGTCTATGTTATGAAAACAACTTTAAACAATACCATTTTCTGTTTACGTAAACAAACTTATAATAATGAAAGGGGAATAGCCTATCAGATACGAGAGAAGGGGAGAAAACCTGGAATGTTCTAGAACATACAGGAGGGGAGATGAGATGGTATAAAAGGGATTGTCAAACAAGGAAGGGGGCTTCTTCTTCTGCTTCTTCTTAACAAGGGAGCCACAAGAGACGTTTATCGAGTGAAAGTCATACGAGAGTTTTTGCAGTGATAATTTGCCGGGAGTAAGCAGCTTTGGACAGCAATTACCAACGCCAGTGTCCTGTGTTAAGGAAGGATCCAGGAATCCGATAAACAGATACTGGGGCATAGAGTATCGGGAATTCACTTTGTACAATATCCGGTGAAGTAGAACAAACATTATAAATTAATACGAATATATTTGAGAAGGGAACATATATTGATTAATTGAGTAACTAAAGTGAATTTGTTTCATAATTGAAGAATAAAAGGGTTATTATAAATATATGTACTGTTCAAGTGTATCATTTTAGTGCATGAATTAATCCATTAACCTTTGCCGCCAAGGACTACCAAAAGGATCTCTCTCTCAAGGTAAGAAGTGATAAAGTGAAGGGTACCTTTTGTGTGTCGGGCTGATACAAGTATATAACGTCGCGTGTTTAGGACCGCGCAAAAGAATAATTATTAGAACCCCTGTGATAAGGAAATTGATAAGGGGGGGCTAGTACAATGTATTAGTATCAACTAAATTGCAAGTCAATTATTAGAGTATTATTTAAAACGTACAAGATCATTCAGTTTCCCTTTTAAGTCCTCAGATTTACTGAATTTACGATATACGGATCACAATATGGATCGTCTGCGTCCGAGCGCGCGGTTTCTCGGAATTTTATTCTTCCGATTCCTTCTCCTACTTCGGCTGCAAATCGATCGGCAGTTGTTTTTGGAGTGAAATTTACGCCGGAGGAGGCGCGCAAATGTCGCGAGGCGGGAGCACAGGCGCTGCTGGTTCTCTCCTGGACTTTAAATTCGCCGAAGGAAGGGAAGGCGCCAGGGAAAGAGAGTGCGCTCCAACGGAAAGCACCATCGTCGTCCCCATCGTGCATTCCCATCTCGTGCATTCATTCTCGTCTGGCGGCGCTAGTAGTTGACCATCGACTTGTTCACACTCTCTCTAGCGATGGGAGATAGAGAGGGAGTGACTGGCCACTCAGACTCTTGGAGAGGCGCCCCTCCCCCTTCCCACAATGCACCAGGGCGCGCGCGCCGTGACCTTCAGGGGCGCCACCCACGCGCTGCTCAGGGGCGCCAACCTCCCCTCGTCCCTCCCCTCCAAAATGCGCCATTGCCAGGGGGCCAGGGAGGCCGATCGGCGCCACAAAGCCTCTGCCCCCTCCCTCCCCCCTTCTCTCTGCCCCTCCTGCCCTCGTTGGGGGGCGGGGGCGCGTGTCTGCGTGCTCTAGCTCGCTCGATTCTCTCTCGTACCCCTGTAGGGGTGGGGGGAGAAAAAGGGTTTCGGCCGGAAACAACGGGGCTCCCTTCTGCGGACTCTTGGCGTTGTTTCGTTTCCTCTCCGTCCGTGTGTATGTGTGTGCCGCCGTGGTGCGCGAATCTCTCTCTCTCGCGGTGCACCACGGGATCAAAAAGCAAGGGGCGAGTGAATTACTCTCACTCTCAGCCCAGAGGCGATCACAAGGTGGGGGGCTTGAAGGGGGTGCACTCCTCTGCACACCTCGTGCCCTTGCGCGTCGTCGCCATGTTGATGCACGACGCATCGTGCACTTTCGCTTCTTTCTCCTGCCGTGCGCCTCCTCTCCATGGCGGCCACCACCCACCTTAGCGCCCTGCTCCGACGACTCCACGCGACATTTGCACGAGACGACGACGAACGGCAAGAGATTCGGACCACGCTCCGCAAGCTGAAGGCGAGAGAAATGCCGCGGGGGGGAGCCGCGGAGTGCTTCATCACAGAATTAGTTACGGCCATACATTAAAGATTTAACGGCCATTCACTCACTCAGTCAACAACTTCAAAACACATGAAGCTTTTTGTGCGCCAGATAAGTCGTAAATATTAAAAAAAAAAATGAGATTTAAAAGAAAGGGTTGCCTTAGTTGGTGACGTCGACTCGGCGCTTTCACGTCATCTCTCTCCACTCAAGTACGTGTCATGCGAAATTGTCAAAAGGGGTGACAAGCACATCGACAAAAAAACACTGACAACGCTACACGATTTCTATTTCCAATGTATTGTGAAATTACAAAAAATTCTTGGTATTGCTGTAGTAGCGAATATAAACTAGCAAAAACAATTCCTTCATGCAAAAACAATGACTGCAGAATAGAATAGCCTTCAGTATCATGTTAGCGATATATATTGAATCAATAAGTTATGATCATTCCGCAGCTTTCAAATGGCTAGTATAAAGTTTTCAAAATATAATAATTAATAGATAATAATTCAGGAAATGCTGCGTTTTGTTCATTTTGAAAGGCTCGACGTTTCGCTTCTCGTACTTGAAGCTTCATCGAGACAGAATGAGCATTTGCCGGCTTCAATTCGCTCTCTTGATATGACGCTTCCAGTATCTACGATACGCGAAACGTCGAGTTTTTCAAAATGAACAAAATTCGCAGCATTGCCTGAAATCATCATCCTACATGGACAAGAAAAGCCGCAAAAATCTTCAATCAAAAATTAATAATAATTTACTTGTATCATTCCTTTAAGGTGGCTGAAGCGGTAATCATGAGTCGTTTTAGGCACATTCTATTAACTTTTCAAGTAAATCGAAAAAAATATTCTTGGACCGCATTTCACTCAAGTACTGTTCATACGTTGAAAATCACCACGCATGCGGTAATTTATATGATGCAAGAGTTACATTTCAAATTTTCTCCTTAAAGCATTGTTTTGACTTGGATTTTTGGCGAGAAATTCAAAATTTACGAGAAAATCATATCTAAATACCTAAAACTTGGTGCTTTCCTGGCGCACAATGCGAATAAATTCTTCACGTGTTTCCCACCTGTTCAGCCAAAGTCGACGTTTCAATGGCTAACTCTGCCATCGTCCTCAGGGCATCTCAAGGCTGCCTCTCATTAAGATTGCGAACTGTTTTTATACCAATTCCCACATCATAAACATTACGAGTTATTTATATGTTTAAAATTGTTTAAGTGCAGTCAACTTATATTCACTCAACCATCGCGTTGCCTATTCAAGACTTTCACTCGCCACTGTTTCTCCCCTCCTTGGGCTTCAAAATATATCCATCAACATGCCTAATAGAAAAAGAGTAACTTTTCGAAAAAACCTTCTAAAGCAAGAGGAATGTTTTCTGTGCGAGAAAATGAGTCCTTTCAAGAAAAACGACAAGGGTTAGACTTAGATGCTCAAAAACATGCCCACCAGCGATCTCATGAGCATCTCCCCGTGGTGTTTCTCGGGTTACGCTAAGAACAGCACAAATTTCATCCTAACCCAACCTACGGACGGGTAACCAGCTATAAATCTGGTTCAAATATAGACCCATCTGTTTCGAAACTTCTATCTGTATTAAGATGGCGGAAACTATAATGACGTCACTACATGCTTCTCACCCGAAAGAAGAGTCGAAATTCTGCACACTGAACGACATCCGTGCATGAAAATCGGCAAGTGCACTAAGAATCACCATAGATTATTTATTTTACAATCGTAAACAATGATAATGGCTACTCTTTGTACCGAAGTCGCAGTCCGGGTGACGGTGGATTCATAGGTCAAATAAACATGGCTGCCGCTACAAATGCTCCTTTTGACGTTGTCAACCGCTGGATTATACCCTACTATCCAATCCTGATTAAGATACTAAACGCACATATCGACGTTGAATAGCGCTACTTAATTAAGTCATGGAATGGATATATATGTATGTATACAAGGGAAGCGATGAAGCCGTCAATCACTCAGAAGACGGCTCAAGAGAACTGGAGGGACGAGGTGACCATCTATCAACCTGGGTGCTATTTAAGTAGTAATGAGTCTGAGTGGCCCATTTTTGGATTTCCCTTGCATGAAAGAGGACCAACAGCCACTCATCTCTCCGTACACCTGGAAAACGGTCAGCGTGTCTACTACAACGAACACAACATACAAGATAGGTTACGAGCTCCTCAAATGATCACGCTGACAGTTTTTCTTCAGAATTTCTTATAAAATAAGTTCAATGTTTTTCACACCCGTTGAATTTCAACGGGTACCTTTCGCTAGTAGATAATAAGAATATTAGATGCAAAGGAATTACGAATGCTTTATTGAAACCTTGCTTATAGAATACCTTCGCTGCTATACTTTTGCAGACAGCTCTCCTCAAAAACTAATTTGAGGCAAAAGTGGCGCAGAAGTTTTAGTCACAGATAAAGATAGTTTGGCTTTTTTAACAATTTTATCTCTTTCCATTCCAGTTTTTTTATTCTGTACTGAATTTTCTAAAGCAGAAAATTATCTTGAAAATGACAAATTAAACGACAAAGCGAAAGTTCTATGGTATCTCCATATATGAAACACCCAGCCTTCTATAAATATAATTGTCATATACATATAATCCATATCCTATTATCTGCGAGTTTGTGGTAATTTGGCACATATAGAATGTTTGAAGCTTCAGAATGTGCCAGATGAATGCCTATTACGGTGACACCGGTCGCAGTTTAAAATAAATTGTGGAAAAGTACATTTTTATTATAAAAATGGATGTATAACGAAAATGCTAAACTGTATGGATAACATTATGAAGAAATATAACTTGAAGATTACTGCTAAGAAAACCAAAGTTCAGAATTTACCAATATACGCATGTAAAATTATTATAAGAAATTACTAATATTAAAAACTTGCCATCTATCCAAAATAAGATCTAGTTCAGCACAACTTTTTCCAGTCACAGGGAGGTCGGATGAAATAAATATTTTTAGTTGGGAGCGTCTTGGCATATATATTAGAGGAAAAGGTTTTTCTCTGACGTTCTTTTATATACTATGGGAATCAAACCAAGCGCATTCGGATAGAATAGGGAATCCTGCGTAGTACAATATGTAGGCTGCACGTTTTCCCAGAAAATCAAGATGGTTCGATTCCATGCTCAGGAATCCTTTTTTTCTTTTCCCTCTGGCAATTTCCACCAAACGTCATCACTGAATTGCCATTTACATTGTTTTAATGGGTCTGACAACTTTGATTACATGGATATGGCTCAACAGCATAATTATTTCCAAAATGCCAGTAAAAATATGTATTCCATCTGACCAATTTAAAAGAAATGCTTATATTCATCCAGAAATGAACATTTCTACTTCGGCCTGAAGCTGAGCAACATCTGAAACGAGAGCATTTCTCACTTCAGCTTTAACAGAAGAATAAGTAAGTTCATAATTTCGACAGGAATTTTTCAAATTTACCCAGAAATTATCATTCTTCAACATCATTCGTAGATGAGAATAAGGGGAATTTATTAATATTTATCTCATCTTATAATTTATTAAAATTAAGACTATCAATCAATATAGTTTGTTGAAATATTTCTTTCTCTTTTGAAGACTTCAAAACAATCTAGTTTAATTTTAATTTTTGAGACTTAGAGAGAGGAGCATTTCCCCAACTTAGTTTTTATCAGAGCAAACGGTTTTAGGCTTGATTTGGTGGTATTAATGCATCACGGAGTAACTGAAAAATAACTCGGCGAATACAGATTTTAAGATTTTATTGACGCGACGCGGGTTTCGAAGCCCGGGCCTTGTGTGAGTGTCTTGAATCTTATCTGTTTTGTATAACTCAAGAGTTACATTATTTTTTCTCACAGTATTGGCAGTGTAAGTAGGTTTTTAAGGTGGCTAGAGCACTGGGTACAAATCCTGTAGGTTTATGGTTCAAATCCTGACAGCAACAAAGAATTTTCAGCAGAATTCCAATCCCTACTTAGATATTATGTTGATAACACTTCAAATATTGTACTCCGTCTGTCAGATGGGATATAAAACTTTGGACTCGACGACTGACAAACACCCTGAATGAGCCCTACCATGCGAGTGGGCCAATGCCGCTGCCTTGTCTCACCCCTCCGCCCATCTTCCATTCTCCAAACAGCCAAACTGATACTATTTACTTATCTGCCCACCCTCCCTTCATTGTGCAAAATGACATCAATTGGTGGCCACCATATATTTGGCGGTGGTGGATACCAATTGGTGGTCTATAAATGAGGATTTGACAATGTCCTCCTAATTTTTAAAATGATTTATGCACTAATTTATAATCCCGTGATGCCACTCCACAATAAATTAAAATCTCGAGCGAAATAACTCATTGTACAAAACGCACCTTGCCAGGTAAAATATTATAAGATGATGATTCCATGTTGCTTGCATTATAAAAAATTCCGAAAAATTGCCACTAACTACATTTGCTGCAACATGTAGATATTATTTAGCAACTTATGTAGCTTCTATACCTTTTCCTTCGGTTTCAAGGCATTGACAAAACAATTGAAAAGGTGTTTTTGATATAAGGAGAAGCTGATGATACTAAATCCTTTGAAATTTCTCCATCCAACATAGAGCGATAAAGGAAGTGAATGGTCTCATCTAGGATTCTGCAGTTTGCTCCTTCCATAGCTCTCTCCCTTACGAACGAACAACTGGTCAACAAATTTATTTCCGTCGACAACAAATGAAAACATCGAGAAAGTGCACTATATGGTTTTGGACGATCAGCGATTAAAGGTGTATGAAATAGCTAATGACATAGGCATATCAGAGGAAAGAGTACGATAAATTTTTCATGAAGAATTAAATATGAAAAAGCTTTGTGCATTTTGAGTGCCGCATTTGTTAAATGCTGACCGAAAGCAAGTGCGTAAACAAATTTCTCAGCAATGTTTGGACCGTTTTCAAAATAATCGAACTGATTTTGTGCGCTGATTTGTTACTGTCAATGAGACCTAGGTCCACCACTACACGCCAGAAACTAAAAGTCATCGAATCAGTGGGTGGAAGCCGGCGGACCTGCCCCTAAAAAGGCGACTTCGATTTTATCTGTCGGAAATGTGATGGAGAGTGTTTTCTGGGATGCAAAGGGATTCTTCTAATTGATTACCTTGCAAATGGTAAAACCATAAATGGTGAATACTACGCAAGTCTTCTGGACCAACTGGATGAGAAAATACGTGAGAAGAGGCCTGGGTTGCAAAAAAAGAAAATCATCTTTCAGCAGGACAATGTCTTAGCCCACAAAGTTGCTTTGGCACTGGGAATACTAAGGGATTTGAACTAATAATAATTGTTTCCAATTATTATTAGTTCAAATCCCTTATTAGTCCAAATTCATCCTATTCATCAGATTTGGCACCATCTGATGGCACCTATTCCCACATTTAAAAAAATTTGTAGATGAAAAACGTTTTGAGTCCAATTAAGATGTTATGGCAGCCGCAGATGGTTATATTGCAGACCAACCAGAATCGCACTTCCGTCATGGAATCTACTCATCTGAAAAACGTTGGACAAAGTGAATAGACATAAAGAAGGACGATGTGGAAAAATAAATGCATTTTTGACATAAAAATTTCATTTCATTCATTACCAGGCCGAGAACTTTTCACCTTGCCCTCGTATATCATCTCACCCTGACGAACTAGCGACACGAGTTGGCATCTGAAGTGAATTCAGACTCGAGAGCCGTCGGAACTGAGTTGGGGGAAAGCGTTGAATGCCACTGGCATTAATTATGGCGCGGGAGTGAATCAAATAGATCCCAAGGAACATCTGATAGCAAGTGAATGAAATCTGAGTTTTTCAAGAGTTTTGCTTTGACTAGGGGGATGCCTAAAAAACAGCATTGATAGCTAAGTTCGAACCGGAACTTGAAAGCAGGATTAGGTAAATGCCAATTTTGTGAGGCACGATGCATGCTTTAGCAATGACCTCCTCGATTAAATCCATTTAATGTGGAGACACCGAGGGACTTAATCAAACCTAAAGGCATTTGTATTTACTGCCTAGCTCGTCTTAATAGATTGATTATAAGTCTAATGCGAGGGCAGGCCATTCACTATTATTAGCAAAAGGGAATTCTGTCCAAGGTTCAAAGTCAATGTCTGATGCTGCCAACCGAGTATCGAAACCGTGGAGTGCCAACGTTACTTCTAGAGACTTGTATGAGTACGATATACGTCTCTTCTTAGATAAGTTATCCCGCAGTAAACTCAATGCTTCGTATGACAGATTCGAAAGCTAAACCTGCCTCCGCCCTCTTAGACACCGCTGTGCCATTAGTGAAGACACTTTATGGAAATTTTGAGCCTTTACGAATAATAATTGATCCAGTATCACCGGGCAGCATCATAGCAAGTGAGTGACATCCAAGATTAGTGCTGTTTCGAAAATAAATGAGCGTAAATATGTTAGGGCTATCAAACACTCCTGAATGTACCACCCAAGGTGTTAGTTCATTGGCAATGAGACCAAGTAGTAATGAAAAGGCAATTCAGGTACTACCTATCTGCGATCGCAATCCCTAATACATGCAACCTTCCTATGCAAAGCATTCCTGCCCTCCCTATCTCAGATTCATTTAGTGAACATTTTTATTCCTTTTGATCTAGCAGATCGTCATTTTCTCAACGACGACTCCAACAGGCAACTTCAGCAGACAACGAGATCCACGGGGGGCATATGAATACGCATGCACGATCAACGGGAAAGAATTCCCACAAATAGCATTTTAACGGTTATTTTGTAATATTGAACAATTGAAAATGAGGGTAATTTGTGTGTGAACTACAAGCTGGTATTTGTTTAATTTGTTCAGGGATGACCGATTATAAAATTTCTGGTTAATTCAACGGAGCTTGGTAATCCGGATTACTCTAAGAGTTGTTGGAAGGTTATCTGGATAAACTTAAGGGGACCGGCAACCTCGCTAAAATGTGTTCGCAGACTGTCGGCATTTACACTTCTACGATGGATTTATGGGAGACAAAATACAACTGCTTTCGCGAATCGATGTAGTCAAGATACAGCTATGTCTTAAATTGTTTCAAGCATGCGTGATGCCTAGCATATTGAAAAGATAAATACGCATATTAGGTCTAAGTAAACCCTTCTTTGGTGCGCAGAACTTGGGCATGAGATGAGCTAAAAAAATCTATCACCTGGAATAATCCTTCTTCTTTGAATTCAGACCTTTTTCGTAAGAATATTTTTATGCAGTTGAAGCAGTAAAGCGTGAACCACGTTGCGCTTCTTCATCGGCGCTCTGCCGCGATGGCAGCGCCACTCCTACCTGTCCATCCAGAATCATCCGACTTCTTCGTCTTAACCGCACTCTCCGACGACACCGGATACTTTTTTCTGGTTTGCTTCGCGATGGCGGTGGCAAATCATTCCATGATGAGCGGAGGCTGACAGTTTCTTCCCTCTCTCTCCCGGCTCGTATTGCGGCTTGACACCACCCGAGGGCTGCTCTTCTGAGACTCGCTAACTTATATGGCATAGACGGCTGCTTACCGCGCATGCCCCTCTCACACCTCCTTAAACCGCGAAGCTCAAGAGGTTGTTTATCACTCAGTGCGAACAAAGGTCGGCCTGTCTCGGCATAGGAACTCTTGGAGAGCTGAGGCAGTGTTTCTTCAAACGGTGAGTATTTCCGTTTCCTTTGGTACAACAACATGTGATAGATGCTGTAATGTTGCTTCTAATCCCTTGCAGCTTTTCTAATCCCCATGTAACGAATTCTGTCATTCAGTTACATGGATAAATTTTACTCATGGCTTACTTATGTGCATATGAAAATCGTATGAATATCCGAATAGGATGGCAGCTTTGATGATTTAGTTATAGCTGAAGATGAAAAACATCATCGCGTAAACCTGAACAAACCAAATTCATGAGCCCGGGACACATCCCGTGAGAACGATATGGGAGTAACCCGGAAATATCGATCCTTTGACATGCGTAAACAATGGACATTGCAATCATAAATGTGCAATGTTCACTGTTTACTTGCGTCACCAATTTTAAGGATATTTTGGGAGTATGTTGAAAGCAGGACGATGCCCTACAAGTGGCGATCGGGGTATCGCTACTCAAGAGACTTCAAAGAAAATTATCTTCATTGCGTAAAGTGTCCTTCATATCGAATAGAGGCATTATTCCTTTCACTAATTACTATTGTGATGAGTAATGATAATTACCTATTGAGCAAACCGAGATTCAATTTTGCTTATCGCGATGAATGGAATACATCCTTTCTGAGGAATTTCCTATTTTCTGGAAATGGCTGATCAGCGTGAAAGGGCAGTCCTGCTACCATCTAGATGGAATTATTAGCCGGTAACAGAAAAGTGGTCATATTTGTGAATTTGACAGATAAAATGGTCGGTCCCACCGTCAGATTCAAACAATGGGCGAGTCAAAACCGGTTTCGCCGCAAAGATCAGCTATTGACATCAGCTTGCTCAAGACGAAAATGTTCTCACTGCTTATTTCTCAGCACGAAGAAATTAGTCTGTGCGGGACTCATTCATTGAGAAAGAGACTGGTGTAACGGAAGAAGATCACACCTTCGTCTTATCTTTGTTTTACTACCATCGACAGCTTCGCTTTCACCCACAGTCGTGGCTTCCACTGTTGAGGGTAGGGGGTGGGCCTCCTTTTAAGGGCCCTCCTCAGCCTTCCTACCCTTGGTTGATGCGGCCGATGCTCGGACGAACGGAGAGGAGACTTTATTTCGGCCGATTCAATTTGAGGCGCATCCTTTTAACAGTGGAAAGTCATTACATAGCAGAATACTTGAGGGTTGAGACAAAGCGGATGAAGATGATAAAGGATACTCCATATAAGAAACAGAATCTGATGCTGTAATAAAGGACTTGAAAGAGAGAAAGGCGCCAGGAGTTGATGAAATTCCCTCGGAGTTTCTTAAGTATGCAGGAGTGAGTACACTGAATAGGCAATACACATTAATATGTGGCAGGGTAATATGTGACTCAACTGGACAAATGCCGACGGACTTTAATAAGTGCGTATTAATCCCTATCCCTAAGAAGAAAAGAGCCGAGAGATGCGAATATTTCAAAACAGTTAGCCTTACAGCACATGCATCGAAAACTCTGATCAGAGTTATCTTCAGGAAGAATTCAAGATGGGAGAATTCCTAGTAGAAGACCAATTTCGTTTCATGAAAATTAAGGGAATAAGAGAAGTTATTTTATCCTCGTGAATCATCATAGAGAAGAGCACACAAATAGATCAGCTACATCGACATAGATAAGTCATTTGATTGTGGATTGAAACAGAATACTGAGTGCACTGAAGAGCTTAGGAGATTTAGTCCTTAAATTATAAAAGAGTAACTTGCAGGCTATATGAAGAGCATCTGGCATTGATTAAATGTGATGTCTGTGCGGAGGAAGCAGAAGTGAGGAAGGAGTACGAGGCTTTGTCGCCTATGATCTTCAATGTCTACATCGGAAAATACATTAAATAAAAAAAATAAAAAAAGACAGGAATACTAGCGCATGGAGAATGAAATGAGCATGCTACGCTTTGCTGACAACATCAATTATTCCAGGAAAGAAGGAAGATCTGACGAGGATGCTGAACTGTATGGACAAAACAAGGGCAAGGGCCGAGCCACGTTAAAACACCGGTTTCCGTCAGATCACAGAAGTTAAGCAACGTTGGGGCCGGACGGTGGTTGGTGGGAGGTGACCCTCTTCCATACCTCCATCATGGTGCTCTTGTCCCCTGTCTGCAAGTGGTAGGCAGGTTAAATATGGGACGGCACAATGGACCAAGAGGTCTGAGTGCCAGGAGGGCTCCAGAAGAACCTCGCCTACCCATGCAATCTATGGAAAAATAATGAATAAAAACAAATTGAAGATTAATGTTTAGAAAACGAAAATTATTCTTTGTGGAAATAATCAAGAAGAAAGAATCACCGCCAAAATCCAGCAGCAAAAACTTTCGTAAATTGAAAACTTTGGCTCACTGGGGAGCAGGATGTCCAGCGATGTAAGAGGCATAAAAGATAATGTGAGCAGAAAAGCCTTAAGCAATGACCATGACATTCTACCAGGAGATTGAGTCTCTTGACAGCTAATAATACAAGCCAGGAAGTAAGAAAGTACTTTATTAAAAGTAAATATATGTATGGATACGCCTTCCTATATGGTAACGAAGCCTAAACAATAACAGCTGCACAGAGAGCAAATGAGATTGACCGCAAATCGAGATGCGATGTTAAAGAATGGTGGAGATGAAATGGACAGAGCGAATCACCGACGAAGATGTCCCACTTAGAGTTGGAGAGGAAAGAAGCACGATGAGAATTCTGCGAAGAAAGAGATACGAAGTTAATGGACACATTTTGCAACAAAACAGCCTGTTGAAAACTATGATGAGAGGATAAATTAACTGGAAGAGTAATAGAGGAAGACCAAGACTAGAATACATCAGATGAATTATCAAGTGCGTGAAAGTGATAAAATTAGTAGAAGTGAAGCAGTTGGCTGGGAGGAGATTGGAGATCGGAGCTTCAGTAATCCAATCTTTTGATTTATGACTGCCGATGATAATTATATATTATGGCTGTTGAACTAATTTTATAGGAGCCTATGGTGGAAATAAAATTTCAATTTTGAGCTTTCTTTCTAAAGGATGATATACTACTGGCATGCTCACAAGTAAACAAATTGCCCACTTGTGCTTAAATCCACCAGCTGCTCCACATTTAGGAGGTCTGTGGGATGCAAACATGAAGGGTGCCAGGAATGTGAACACATTTTGAGATCTGAATATCCGTTTGCTCTTGGATTAATGATAATGCGGGAAGTAGAAGAAGAAGCTATTAGACGCGCTGCTGCAGAAGGTGTTGAGCCGCCTTATGTTAAGCTGCTTTTTGCATTACCTGATGCCTTTGATCACAGAAGGATTAACATCCCCCTTCAGAATGAAGTTTGTGCCATTGTTACCCTCAACGCTGACCAAAGCTTTCCAGAAAAGGAGTTAATTATTCGTAAACGTGGGTAATCTTTAGTTTCCATGAACAATATTGACAGTCGTGTTGGGCCCTTTACTTATCCACTGTTTTACCCAATTTTTTTCAATTTTGTATTCTCTGTATTAATATTATTTTAAGAACACCTAATACCAGTCATAAAAATTTGACAAGATTTTAACTAGCTCAGTACCGATTAGCATGGCATTAACTTGACAAATATTTTCCTTCAGACATCAACCTAAGAAATCCTGATCTCCGCCTTTTGAAGTTCAATGCTTTGCATTTCGGTAAACGGCTTTTTCAGCAATATCTGGTTGATACTTATATAAGAGTGAAACATGACAGTATCCAATTGATAAAAGAAAATTAAAAAATACTAGGAGAAAACTGTACAAGAACGATTCAATTTTTGAGTGAATTGGCTGAATAAAAGAATGCTGTTGTAGGTGAAAGGATTATTTTGCTTTCCTCGTTTCCTGGATCTACACGTTTTTACACTGAACATTTTGAAGAAGCTATGGCCTTTGTCCAACGACATGGATCATCAGACTTCTTTTTCACAGTGACTTGCAATCCTGAATGGCTCGAATTTGCGGAAGTAGCTCGTACAACTTTTGAAGATGGATCAACCTTGCGACAATTTGCCCAAGAACGTCCTGACTCGATAACTTCGACACACGAGAAACGTCGTATGGAAAGAAATATTGAATAATTTTGAATATAATAATAATAACAATAATCTGTCAATGAATATTGAAAATAATGAAAACAATGTAAATATTGATTTTTTTGATGATTTCAAAATTTCGTTAGAACATTTTTGTTTAGTGTTAGTGGTGTTTTTGAGTTTGCTTTATACTACCTAATTGCATCATCACTAAAATATTTGAAAATATAAATATCCGTTATGCTTTATAAAATTTGTTTTATTAAAACCTTTAATCGCACTATGCGAATGCCCAATATAATTAAAATAGGCAATTAGTAGCAGAATAGGAGCATACAAGTTCTCAGTACACCATAGAAACATCTCTCGGTCACCAGGTACTTGACTTTATTTGCCAGAGTTGAAGCTAGTCTCAGCTCGGCCGCTCTCACCGCCATCTGAAATAACCCAAATGAATTAGAAGCTTTGACTCCTGGGCATTTTTAATCGCTTCTAAGTTCCCAAGAATCTCCAATAGCTGACATTAATTGTAGTGGGCTGATTCGATGGCAACTAATAAGGCAAATAGATCAACACTTCTGGCAGAGGTGGTGAAGGGAGAGTTTGGATTAACAACGGATGCCTTCAACGTGATTTAGAGATCTGCAGCGAGCACAGATAAGAGATTTGGTGTTGATTGGAAGCAAGGAGAGTTCTTCTCAACATTTGAGATTGGGGAGAGTCAGAAGTGTTCCCAGGCCGAGAAAATCGTGTCCTAGTTGTCAATATTTGCAATTGTAGGGGTTATTCTTACTCGACGTGTCGCTCAGTTGATTAAACTTCCTATCGATTCCCAAAAAGGCATCTAGGAATATTTTATTTACTTTCTTTACCTTTATCAATGTTTTTCTATGTTAGGCTCTATA
Source organism: Pyrrhosoma nymphula (assembly GCA_963573305.1). NCBI lineage: Eukaryota > Metazoa > Arthropoda > Insecta > Odonata > Coenagrionidae > Pyrrhosoma > Pyrrhosoma nymphula. The sequence goes on from OY754327.1 coordinate 184,492,064, forward strand.
GCTCCTTATTCCTGCTTCCGAGGGTGTCTTACCCATCGTCGAAAGTCTTGGGTGATGGTCCTCTCCAAAGGGAAGATTCTCCTTTATTGCAATGTACACTTTATATTTCAGACACCTTTTGAGCTACCCAAAATAGAAGAAAATTTTTGTTGCCATTTTTATAAAACTCTTAAGTCGACATTGTTTTCGGATTGTATCGAAGTTTGAGCCTTCTTTGCCGTGGGTCTTTTCTCTTTGTTTAAAATTTGATTTTAAATTTGTGGGCTGTATGTTATGCCGGTGTCCCACGGTCCAATTTGTATCCAATTTTTCTATCCAAATTTTTGGTCCAAATGCTTTTGGTCCAAAATTTGTATAGAACAGAAATGGTATTTCCCACGGTGCATCACATTTGGACCAAAATATGTAAAACAAACGAAATATGATATTATAGTAAATATTGAAGTAACGGATTGCGAGGATGCCGTCTTGGCAGTTTTAACCGTCGGTATTGGCTACGCAGGCTCTTTAAAAATAAAAGAGGCGATGAAAATAAAGTGAAGGCAATGGTGGACTAGGCCTTGGCTTGAAAGAAGAGATGAAGGTGTCGGAAGTGGCGTGCTTATCATGTTGGAGAAGGAGTTGGTTGCCGACGATCCCGAAAACTATCGGAATTACTTGAGAATGATTGAGGATGTTTTCATGTCCCTTCTCAGATAGGTTGAGGTTAGAATAAAGCGCCAGGGCACCAATATGAGGCGGTTTATTCCCGCAAGGAAAAGATGTATAATTTAAAAACGGACATAGTAGTTGCGATGATATTATACTTATGCCTCTGTAGTGCTATAAACGTTCATTGAAGTGATATTTGTCTTTCCAAATTAGTCTTCGAGCAGTCACAAATAGGACCTTAGTCATCTATTAATCATTACGATCGAAACTGGCGACTCAAAGGGTTCAAAGTAGTCAATTCTCTGGCGTCCTTGGGGAATTATGAATACCCTCCAGAAAAAGAGGTATCATGGAATTCGTGGAAATTGGCGTGATATAAGTCATTTGGAAACTAATTTTTACCTGTTTAAAAGAGCAAGTTTTAACTGAACACATGCATACTTCCTTTTTACATTTCCACCATGTTTGGTCTATTTCCAAAATTACTTTTATAATTCGAGCGTTTTTCATTATCATAATATCGGCAGCAGTGTAAAACCTATTAGTATGCTTACACTGTTTCCTTATTTCATTAAGTATTAACTTGCTGCTTCACTGCCACTCGTGTGAAATGAAGAAGAGGCTTGTAATTAGCTTCCCTTCCATCGTACTTCTCCGCATAAAATCGTAATTGAGGCTCAAAATTTTAGCCTATGAAAAAAATACGCCGGGTTTTGGATCTCCGGATTCTAGAAGTAAATATTTAATACTTTCCAAAACACATCCACTGGCATTCCGGTTGCGATAAATCACATCTTTCGTATTGTACATGAACTCGTTCTGTTGAATTTGCTCGATGAGCGTAACAACTTCCTCAGGCGCCCAAAATGTGCTCATTTTGTGTCTCATTTCTTATTTTTTCATTTTTTGTCTCCCTTGGTCATGTCTTAATATAATTACAACACACGAACCTGACCACGCTATCCACCGTAATTGCAAAACAAGAATTATTCCCTGCTAGAAGTGAACACCGAGGTTACAACGCATAGCGATGCTTCTTTTTCTTCAGCCCTCTGATTGGCTAGTTTCGTACATTTGGATGGAAATTTAGAACATGTCCTATCCGTTTGGACCAAACGGAATTGGATGAAACGGATTGGACGAAAAGGTAATTGGATACAAATTCACCGTGGGATACGGCGCACTCCACTTGTATCCAAATTGGATACAAAAATTGGATCCAAATTGGACCGTGGGACACCGGCTTTAGGTATTTGCATCACCGATCTATTTTGTTCATTAAATTGTGTCTTTCACAGTGACCTCCATTAGCAGTTTTTCTTATGTTTCTCTTTATACCTACGTTGTTCCTAGCAAGCAGAGGTCACTCAAGAGGACGAAAACGTAAAGCCTCCGACTCCCTATCGAGCAGAAAAATACCCTCAGAATCCCAACTATAATTTCCTCCTCACCAAATTATCAGAATTGACTTTGAAACGCAACCATTTCTCTATCAATGGCCGGTTCTTTCTTGAGGCAAAGGGCAGGGCAGCTATGGGCACAAGAATGTTCGCTTCTCATGCCAATCTTTTCACATGGAAACTCGAAGGAGATTTCCTCGCCACCCAGAAACTACAATCATTAGTTAAAAATGATTCTTCACGAATGTAGTCTTCGGAACTCTTCGTGCTCGGTGGGACTCCGTCAAGCGTCACTTTATCGTTAGTTATTTTTTGGATCATGCATGAACTTAACGATTTCTTTGACCTACTCTTTCTGGTGGGTTTCTAATGCATACTGCGCATTCAAAGTACGGCGGCCAACGAATAAGTGAAATGAGATCTCTCTCTGCGATACTCTTATGGGACCGGTAATTGGATGAGAATGTCGGGGGATTATGAAAGCTGTCGAAAATTTTAAATTCAATTTTAATTCATTTATTATCGTGGGTCTTTCTGGCCCATGAGATATTTTTACTTAGCTATTACATTAGAGTTTATTGTAAAAAGGAGACAAGTAAATAAGAAAAGTATAAAAAATAATATAATAATGAGATTAACTGTGAAATTACTAGTATTCAGCTTAATAATTTATATGTACCTATGCATATCACGCATATCGAAAACATTATTCTTAAGTTCATATTTTAACAATAATTTACAAGTTAGGTAGGACAGTAATTCATAACTATAATAGGTAACACAGTTCGTAAATATGTATATCAACGAACAAAATTACACACATACATTCTTTTCCACTTCACGTAAATTATTAGAGCAGCAAGATTAGCTATGCAGGTAACTACCATACGTTATTAAGAAGTAGCTGGTACACTTTTGACATAAACACTCGTATTGATTGTAAGTTTCTTATTTCTGACGGTAGTGAATTCCTTATTCTAGCAGCTGTCACCATAAATAGTTTGTTGAGGTGAGGGGTTCTGTGTTGGGGTATATGAATGTGAGCAGAGTGATTCCTAGTAGATATTGATTTAATATTTCTTTTCCAAGTGAATCTTTTGAACAGATGAGGTGGATTATCAGAGGATAGTATTTTAAATGCAAACAAGTGAGATGATGCAGGCGACGTTGTTCATATTTCACCCAGTTTAAGCGGGCATATGATGAGCTACTAATCCGATCCCATTTGTTGAGGTAAAAAATAAAGCTTATTGCAGATTTCATGGTCACTTGCAGTTTGTTGTTGTTTTCTTCATCGAGATTTGTTAGCAGAGAAGAGCAGTACCTCATCCAGGTGTGGGAAAATTAGTGTATGTACGAGGGTGGTACGTATTGTAGGGGGTACAAAATTCTTCGATCTATATAATTTGTGTTTTATACCTAGGGCTTTCTGTTTAGTATTTTGTACTTGTTGCCACCAGCTAAGATGTTTATCAAATGTTAAATCAAGGTTCTTATCGTGTCGTCTAATGCTATGGTATAGCTTCTTATTTGAATGTTGGGCAAAGACGAAATATCTATATGGGCAAATAGGTGACTTTGTTCAATTATTATTGACTTGGTTTTATATTCACATAATCAAAGATGGGTTTTTAGCGCCCAGAATGCTATTCGCTCGATATCTTCATTGATCAGTGCGATTGTAGATGTTAAATCAGATATCGACGAATGCCAATATATCTGGAAATCATCAGCGTAAAGATGGTATTTTCAGTGTATTAATACTTGGAGAAGATCATTTATGAACAGCGAGAAAGGAAGAGGGCTAAGGACTGAACCCTGAACTACGCCTTAGGAATTATTCATCCAGTTAGAATGTGTGTTATCAGACCCAACCACATATTGGGTACGGTTACTGAGGTAAGATCGAAACCACTCTACTGAACTCCTTGGCAGGTTTATGGAGGAGCAGCTCATGATCTACCATATTGAAGGCTTTTGAGAAATCAAATAATAACTGAACTGTGACCTCTCGTTTTTCGATTGCTCCTCTTGTATCTTCGGTAATGTTCAATAGTGCTGTTTGGGTGCTATGTCCCATTCGAAAGCCAGATTGCCATGCATTTAATATGTGGCTATTGATTACAAAATTTATTCAGTTTCTCGAATACCACTCACTCGTTCAGGAATCTTATCAAAGGCGCAGACGATACCTATTGGTCTGCAGTCTGATGGTTTGGTAGTCTCAGAGCATTTCGGGATTGGACGCATTGTAGAATGTTTCCATATCGTGGGATATTGCGCTGTTTGAAGGGATGCATAAAAAATATATAAAAGCACGGGAAGTATGACTGGAAGAGCATTCTTTATTACGGCACTATTTATTCTGTCATGACCTATTGCGTTTGTGGTGAGATATTTGCATGCTTTCGTGACTGAAGCGGGAGGAATGTGAGAGAAGTAAAACCGGTTTCCAGAGAAATCGGTTGTGTTATGGCTTTCTAAGACGTTGCACTCATTGCTACTTTCATTTATTGAAAAATTATTATTGAGTATATCTAAATTAATATTGATGGCATTATTATGTTTTAGTTGTATTATACCAAGATCACGACTATTTTTCCACATTGTTGTGGTATTTGTCTGTTTTCCCATGAGTATTTTTAAAGTGTTTTCTTTTGGCCCTGTCTGTCATCATGCCTTTAACTCGCTTTTCCAGTTATTTGTATTCTGTGTATACAGCCGGGTCCTTGAAGCGTCTAAACAAAGCACGAGCCTCATTTCTTTCTTTGATTATTGTCTTTATTTCTGTTGAAAGCCATGGTTTTGGAGGGTGGACAACACGAACGGACCTTACAGGAGCATGAATTGCGAGGGTGTTGAGGAGCAAAACATTTAAAACCTCCTATTCATCAAGTATTCATATATTATATATATATATATATATATGCATAAATAAAACAGTGATACACTAAACAAACACAGAAACACGCAAAAAGGACACTCACAAAAGAAAACTTGTACGTTTCGACGTCAGGAAGCCATCGTCAGCTGTAGAAGAATCGTATATATATATATATATATATATATATATATATATATATATATATATATATATATATACATTCATATAAATAAACGGTGGATCGCCGCCACCTTCTTCAGCAAGAGGTAAAGGAAGAATGACGAGGAAATGTTAGGGATGGTGAGGGGAAGAGAACAGTGAGGAGAGGGAAGGTGAAAAGTAAAGGAGGGGTGGAATGGAGGTAAGGGAAATGGAAAAGAAGAAATGGGGAAGTTGCCATGACCAAGTTAAGAGACAGAAAGATACAACGGTGAAGGTTGGGAGGGGAGAAGATGTTACAAAATTATAGGTACAATGTTGAAGGTTGGAGGAGGGGAGGATGTATACAAATTAATGGGACCGGTTGAGGCCAGGTGGGTGAAGAGCGTTGAAATAAAATATGCAGGCTTGCTCTAAATTTCTCAAAGTAATTGGAGTGGCTGTGGGGGGTAGAGAGGTCAGAACAGCTACATTGTAGCAATTATCAAATTTAGTAGTATGGGAGGCGGCATGAGTAGGGACAGAGGGAGAGAATTTTTGGGAGGATGGATTGCATGAGGCACGGTGATTATTTATTCTGATATTAAGAGGTGTACTACAAAGTCTAATGTAGAAGGCCGGGCATAGCTTACAAAGAAGTATATACACAATGTTAGAGGTGGTACAGGAGGATGAGGAAACGGAAGGAAGATGAGAATTTAGGAATTTATTCGGGAGTCGGTTCGTGGTAAATAATAAGCATGTAACACTCGGTGCTTTCCTGGCTCACGATGTGAATGAGTCCCGTGAAGAATTCATTCACAATAATAAGCATGTTTTGCATCTAGGCCGGTTGCAAGGGGTGGCTGGAGTTTTGGAGTGAATAACTGATTTGTAGAGAGGTTTGGTGGCCTTAAATAAGTTTGATTGGTTGGGGGGACGCTTATAAGTAACGGATGGACATTTAGGGAATAAATTAGTAGTAATTTGGTTATTCGAATGGATGGGAAATAATTCTTTAAGGAGATGCTTTAGGGACTGTATACCTGGGAAGAATGTGGTGCAAGTGGAAAGTTTTTTAGGGTTTGAATCTGATGTTAGTTTAGGTTGGTAAGACTTTCTGAGTATTTTTTTATACAAAAGGGTGTCAGGATATCCTCTGTGGAGAAGAGAATGGTGTAGGTTGGATAGGAATTGGTCAAGGGACTCCGGATTATTACAAATTCGATGACATCTGATAGAAAGAGAGTATGTGAGAGAACGCTTTGTATGAGAGGGGTGACAACTGCTGAAGTGAAGGTATTGCTGTTTATTTGTGGGTTTAATATGGACAGAGGTACTAAACTTACAGTTGGATAAAGAGATGTCAACATCTAGGAAAGTTATTTGGGTGGAGGAGATATTTGAGGTGAAAGATACAGAGGATGACGCGTTGAGAGAGGAAATTAAATAATTTAGGGAGTCAATGTCATGTGGCCAAAGTAGGAAAATATCATCTATATATCGGAGCCATAGGAGAGGTTTTAAAAGGTTTTGAGAGAGGAAGTTCTGTTCGAGAAGACCGAGGAAAAGGTTGGCGTAAGGACTGAATCTACTGCCCATGGCACAGCCCTTGGTTTGGAGGTAGTGAAGATCATTGAAAGAGAAGGCATTATGGGTGAGAATAAAGTTAGAGAGTTCTACCAGAAAATCAGTACTAGGTACGTGAGGAGTGGGACGTTGAGTTAGAAAATGGCGGACTGATTTTAGGCCTTCTGAGTGGGGAATGGAAGTATAAAGTGAAGTTACGTCTATTGTGGCCATGAGAAGTGGTGTGTTATGGGGAAGTGAAATGGAATTGAGGCGGTTCAAAAAGTGGTACGTATCTTTAATGTACGAGGGTAGGGTGTGCACGTGGGGCTGCAGGTAATGGTCCACAAAAGCCGATATGCGTTCTGTTGGAGAAAAGCACGAAGAAACAATAGGACGGCCAGGGATGTTAGATTTGTGGACTTTGGTGATGTAGAAATGAGGGGTTTTGGGGTGAGGAATGGAGAGGATGGAAATGTCTTTTTAGTTAGGCCTTCTGACTGACCTTTGCTAAGGAGGAGCGAAATCTCTCATGATTGAACTACTTAAAATCTCTATAGGTAACCATTTTCGGTATAAAAGCAGGAGCTGTTATCTTGAAGGTAATGCAAACCTGATCATGACAGGAGATTGGAGGATCAGACGTTTGCCCACAGGATAACACTATTTTGAGTTCGTCAACACAGATTAGATCCAGAGTGGTACTTGTCGACTTTGAATGACAAGTATGAGACGTCGCACAGTGGACTGAAATCGAAAACAGCTGGAGAAAATTCCAAAACGGCTTTTCTGGAGATAGAACCATGAATCATGGTATAAATACTCACAATTGGTTGACAACCAAGGATTGACATGCCATTTGTCATGTTCTGTCACCTTTGCCGAGATACAGGGGCTCAAACATAGCCAAAATTCCAAAATTACACCCGACTTCAGTTTTCTACGAAAATCTTCCTATTTAAGTTGAGGGTGAGTGACGCTGTGGGAGGAATTTGGTCGGATAAAAAAACTACTAGGTGTCTTAAAACTACTCTTTTACTCTACTGTGCTTAACTTTGGGAGTTGTTTTTTCCAACATTTAGATGATATTACGTTACAAAATGGCGGACGCTATTTTCACGCAAAATTTCATATACTTAAAGTAGTAAATATTTAGCGTTTTACGAAAGTGCCTGTCAAGTGACTCATATTACATCAATTATTGAAGATTTCTTAAGATAGGTTTGAAATAAAATTGAAAATTCGTTTGCGACGCCGAAAATTACATTTGATTTTTCGTACGCGCATCCGGAGCCTGAGACGCGCGCCGGGAGCTGGAAATGCCGTGACCCGAGTAGGTTTTTTCAAGCCTTAAGGAACGTAATGCCTCTTATTCGTATTTTTTAATATGTGTGCTTTGTTATCCATTTCCACAGGCTCTATATGTATAAAATGGCATATATATGTACACAGAAAGGAAAACAATATCGAAAATAGCCTAATATTGACACACAACCAAATAAATCCTATTCGTCGAAACTCTTAACTTACATGATTTTTACTCACTTCTTAGCTGTTATGCTTGACTGAGAGTGAGAGAGAGAGTGAGTAGGGAACGCACTAAGTAGAAGTTTATTTACATTAATTTTTTGTTCGGGCTACATTCTTGCCCTCTTTGGCCGACGCGTCGGCCAAGGGTGCAGTGACCCATTCCTCCGGGCCTGGTTCTGTAGCGTTGGTGGCGCCTGAGTTTTTCAGTAGTAGTGTGTCAACTGCGAGAGTGTTTGGAGGAAGTGTTTCGTGCGTCTCATCCGCTGACGATTTGATTTCAATCCATTTTTATTGAAGTGCTTACTTAACTCTCAGTGCAAGATTGACAGTGGTTAGAGCGGTGAAAAAAATGTGTTGCTCTAGCGACTTTACAGAATCCTACCATTTTTCGTGTGACCGTCCTCATCATCTTCACATCGCATTGGCGTGTCTGATTAGGAGGTCATTGAAAATCTTTTACCTGTTAATTCCTCAGTTTTAAAAAGGTATGCTTCTTTCCCATTATTTTCTTTCCTTTCTATATAGCTATCTTTAAATATTTTCACGGTAGTGTATTTATTGGTTTTTTATGTGATAATTGTTGAGACCTAGTACTTTCATCCATTACCTCGCCGTTTTTGAGTTCCCAAAATCAGATTTAATCGTCGTTTTATTAACCCTTCTGAAATTTTGCACAGGTTTCTATAGTCACTTTATGAAAAATGTATCGCTGTAAAATATTTCGACTTAAGCTCCATGAGTAAGTATAAATAGAGGCGAAGACTACGTCTGTGACTGATAAGAAAGAGTTCTTTTAGAATTATTTATGCAGAAGGTTGAATATAGAATCAAATGCCGATGCCAAAAAGGCTGTCCAGGATTATACGCGCAAGGGGTTTATTGTTCCGTACTTGAAATGGTGGGAAGAAAGCTCCCGCGATAACGAGAGTCTTCTAATTGAAAACAAAAATTGGCTGAATGAGTGTATGGATTTTTCTGAAATTGTTAGGATGTTTTCACCAAGTACATCGAGAAAAGGTAATAGGCTGTTTTGGTTTTATATCTTTCCATAGTCTCTTTCCCAATTACTTAGTCACTTTGAGCCTTGAATTTCATAATTTTGATGAATTTCAATAGGAGCACCCGGAATACCAGAAAAAGAGTTTCATGTTTAGAATTATATTAAAACTATATTTTTTATTAAAATATTTATATTAAAAAAACCCATGACTACGACATTATCACACATCGGAACTTTGTTAGCCTGAAATATCTTCAAGTCGGACAGATTATATGATTTTAGTGGGTTGTAGACCACCGATATCATAATTTTAAAATCTGTACTATTGATTTCGATGGCGATATAACCTGATTTGGCTTCATAAACATTAGCCGAACGGCCAACACATTAAACTCTCAGTGACGAATGCAAATATATCTCTATCCTTCCTGTAAAGTACATAACCTGGAAGCGCAACAACCTCTGATTTCACTGATGGTTTAAGCCACGTCTCACCCACACCGATTACATGCATGAGGTTAGCACAATAATGCAATCCGAAATCTTCGATGTGAGCGAGAAGCGATTGAGCATTTACATGAGATATATTTAGCAAGCCAGAGAAAGACTTTGAATTCTCAGGAATTTTGAAGGAGCTGTTTTTCGTAACAGAGGCCTCGGCTTTAGTTATTTGCGGATTAATTAGATCACTTAAAGAAAAAACGACCCAGATCTTTTTCCGTGTGTATAACTGCAACGGAACTGCCCTCCGATTCCCTAACAAGAATATTACCATTTATAACCCAGACGAACTTCAATTTGCCTTTCTTTTTTAGATCCCTGGCAGAAGAAAAAACTTTCTCTAGTATAGGGGGTGAGGGCTTCGTCAATGTAGATTGTTTGTGTGTTTTGAAGTAAAAAGTCAAAAGGACATCCCATATCTCTGGTGCTTAAATTCTGCCTAGTCCGACGCTTGGCAAACTGTCGTTTCCTTTACCCTGCCTGATAAAGCGAATAATTATAGTTGAGAGTGAATGGGGGGCTATAGTGGAGAGTGAATGGCTAGTATTCCGTGGTCGTGGCCTGAAGGCACAATCTATATCCTCAACAGTTAAAGACACAGTACCTGAATACCGAGCGTTGATCGATGTTTATTTGGTGTACTAAGAACTTGTATGCTCCTATTCTGCTACTTATTGCCTATTTAATTATATAGGGCATGCACACAGTGCGATTAAAGGTTTATATATATCTAATTTTTTAAAGCATAACGGATATTTATATTTTCAAATATTTTAGTGATGATGCAATTAGGTAGTATAAAGCAAACTCAAAAACACCACTAACACTAAACAAAAATGTTCTAACGAAATTTTGAAATCATCAAAAAAATCAATATTTACATTGTTTTCATTATTTTCAATATTCATTGACAGATTATTGTTATTATTATTATATTCAAAATTATTCAATATTTCTTTCCATACGACGTTTCTCGTGTGTCGAAGTTATCGAGTCAGGACGTTCTTGGGCAAATTGTCGCAAGGTTGATCCATCTTCAAAAGTTGTACGAGCTACTTCCGCAAATTCGAGCCATTCAGGATTGCAAGTCACTGTGAAAAAGAAGTCTGATGATCCATGTCGTTGGACAAAGGCCATAGCTTCTTCAAAATGTTCAGTGTAAAAACGTGTAGATCCAGGAAACGAGGAAAGCAAAATAATCCTTTCACCTACAACAGCATTCTTTTATTCAGCCAATTCACTCAAAAATTGAATCGTTCTTGTACAGTTTTCTCCTAGTATTTTTTAATTTTCTTTTATCAATTGGATACTGTCATGTTTCACTCTTATATAAGTATCAACCAGATATTGCTGAAAAAGCCGTTTACCGAAATGCAAAGCATTGAACTTCAAAAGGCGGAGATCAGGATTTCTTAGGTTGATGTCTGAAGGAAAATATTTGTCAAGTTAATGCCATGCTAATCGGTACTGAGCTAGTTAAAATCTTGTCAAATTTTTATGACTGGTATTAGGTGTTCTTAAAATAATATTAATACAGGGAATAAAAAATTGAAAAAATTTGGGAAAAACAGTGGATAAGTAAAGGGCCCAACACGACTGTCAATATTGCTCATGGCAACTAAAGATTTCCCACGTTTACGAATAATTAAATCTTTATCTAGAAAGCATTGGTCAGCGTTGAGGGTAGCAATGGCACAAACTTTATTCTGAATGTTAAACCTTCTGTGATCAAAGGCATCAGGTAATGCAAAAAGCAGCTTTGCATAAGGCGGCTCAACACCTTCTGCAGCAGCGCGTCTATTAGCTTCTTCTTCTACTTCCCGCATTATCATTAATCCAAGAGCAAACGGGTTTTCAGATCTCAAAATATGTTCCAAGAGACTAATAAGATTCTCGTTGACACCATGATTAATGGCATTGTTTATGCGTGCACTAAGAGCATCCTGATTATCCAAATGTATATCTATCCATATTGAGGCCGTTCAAATGATGTATATGATCAAAATGGAGTATATATGTATGTAAACACATACATACATACATATACAATTCAGAAGATGGCAGTCGTGCTGCCGAAATATCAAACAAACATGTGTTTCCTTTTTCGTGTGTGCCTATATTTTTTTAGCTTGTCACGCCTGTGACGCAATAGTATAGGATTAAGAGTGGATCTAATTTTCAACACAACACTCTCGATGCTCTCATCTTGTGTTCAGTGTTCAACGGGACACCTCTTATCTCAACACTATTTTTCAACAGGTCTTGTTCTTCTTTATTCACCCTGCTTTCAAGGTCACTTACGCTACCTTGAAGCGCATTTGCTAGCTCCTTTACGCTTATCAATTCCTTCTCAATCACGCCAAACTTCGTTGATAACCAGTGACTAGAACACTATTTTCACTTACTTTTACAGTTAATACCACTTGGTCTTCTTTTAGCTCATCTAATTTCTTCAAACCCTCCTGCAATAAGGTCCGAAGCTCCATCGATGACAATGTCTGGTGTCTCATCCGCTCCCGCGGTGATATGCGCTTGCAATTGCGCTTGCGTCCTGTAGTCTATGCCGAAAGAGACCTGCAGGTGATGCCAGGTTTTCGGTTGGTTGAACGCTTTAAAGGGGTTGCCGCTATTGATAGACGTGTTACAAATCCAGGGCAAAAGATATGGCACAGAAGATAAGTCACTACGTGAGATTTCCGAGAGGATGAAGAAGAATGATGAAAGGATAAAAGTAGCAGGGAATTGCAAAGGAGGTTGGGTGCTTTACTCGCAATCAATACATACTTTGGACAGTAATAGATATCACCATCGTATGTCAATTGTCGGTCGGTTGACTGCAGCACCGTTCCATTGCTCAGTTCCTTCATATCTTGATACTTCAAGGGGAACGAAATATCTCACCAGAATATCTATTCGTAGCGTAGTATTTGCTTTGAACTTCTCTCATTTAAATGCGAGGATTTTCATTTTCCTCCCATAAATATTCATGTTGAACTCCATGTTGTATCCCGTACATCCCTTCCGAGGATTTTTGCAGGCCTTCCTGTTTCTCTGCTACGAATGTTACGTCAGCTGCAAAACGAAGTATGTCAGTATCTTCTCCATTCACTTTTAATTCCATTGATCCCCATTTCTTCGGCTTCTCTAACTGCTTCTTATACGCATGCGTCGAAAAGTGCAGAATATTGGTTGCATATCCTTGTCTGGCTCCCTTTATCAATTTAGGTTCTATTTATTCCGTACTTGGGTTGGTTGTGTTAGAGGTGCGGTCGATTATTCTTCTGTCATTGACACCAATTACAATTCTTTCGAACAGTTTGAACATCTTGTTTAATTGTGCATTACCATAGTTCTTCTCCCCTTCAACGGATGTCACTGTTTCGTATTGGAATGCGAGAATAAATCGGATATATTGACTTGAGTAGATATTTGAGGCCAAAATAGCTAAAGCTGTTAAGCCGATTGCTTTTTAGGTAAAAATATGATATTTGAACTAAATTGTTCATGTTGTAAAGTGCAATCTACATTTTTAAATTGAGAGCTCTTCTGCACTGTTTTGCTTTTATATGCTGAGTGTAACTATGATGCTTTTTTGTTTTCTCCTTACTTGATTTCAGTTATGTTTCGAATAAGTAATGCCGCCAATCTGTGAGATATGATTTTCCATGCAAATTCTGGAAACTCCAACATTATATAATTAGGCAAAAATATCGGCATATTCAGCCTCTACGGGGAAAATATAGGCATTAAAAATGGGAAAATGTAAAGTTATTGCAAAGTGCCTAATTTTTTGTGATAAAAATAAACTATAAAAAGCTGAGGACCCTGAACTCATACCACGAAAGACACGTTGAGTGTTTCATGGGTTTAACGGATTTGGCAAAAAAACATTCTGTCGCAAAACATCATTAAAATATAATTCACCAATTTCAACTATTCACTGGAATCATTCACTGGGTGCTTTCCAATTAACGACGCAAGTCGACGTGAGTCGACTCCGAGCGACTTTTTTGCTTTCCAATTGTTCCGTGTCGCTGGGAGTCGCTGACGCGTGTTGACTCAAAGCGACTCGCTGGAAAAGGAGAGTTTGCTATTGTCATGGTTCAAAGTAGAGTAGATTCCGGTCATTTGGGAGACATTGGGCCAGAAAAATTCGCTGCAACAATGACAGCGCCATTTTTAATTAATATCACGTAAATACATATGTATGTGTACTAATTGTAATTAAGAAAGGCCTAGTTGGCTTTCCCTGCACGTAGGAATTTATTCACACATATATAAATCGAAAAATATGCTGGAAATAGTAATAAAAGGCAGATATTTTCCATAATCAATCATTCTTTTGGTCCGATTGAAAATATTTCCCCTCATCCTTGGAAAACCCACTAAACGCAGCACGATTAAATATTCGTTTTATAAAATCATAGTTAATGGCAATTCACGTTATATTACATAAAAGTGCATGATTCATAAGAATTAAGTTAACCTAAAAATATTTAATAATTATCGACGGGGGCATCTCTTCGATTGAACCTACATCATTCTTTTTATTCAGTGCGTTGTAAACAAAATAGAATTGAAAACCAAACCTATTTTATGGAATTTATAGTTTATAAATAAAACATAATTTAAAACATCGGTGAATGAAATGCATTCGCCAGATACCCGGTTTTGATGGGGTGTAATTAAGGAATACTTAATTGGCATAAGGAGATTGTATTTCTCCTTTATCATGTTGAGAGCTATGTTGTTACATTTCACGGAAAAAATAATAAGCGAACTGTATTAAAATGGTCAACAGGAGTCTAGGACTACAGAAGAATGAATAACTATTATTTCTATAATAATGCGTCACATCTTGGCGGCCAATGCATAAAATTAATTCGTAAACCTTTAATTATTAATAATGAATCCACTGGTGAAGTTTCCATCAACAGTTGAGACTTCTTTCCAAAGAAAACAATCTGATTAACTTGCTCATATACTTGATCGTCATGTTTCAAACAATTGCGACTGCGCATCGACTCCTGCGCATGGATATCTGCTTTCCAATTAGCCGAAGTGGAAGTCGACACAAGTTGCCTCCAAGCGACGCATGAGTCGCTGGGAGTCGCCTAATTGGAAAGCACCCACTGTAGTGCTAGTTGCCTACTGTCTAGGGTAAAACATGCCGTGAATTTGCGATACAAGCCAGTAGGATTACTTCTGGTATTTTTCACTATTTTTAGAACTTCATTATTACGGAATTTTGTTTAATTTTCCCTTTAAAGTCACTTTCAATTCCCGTCCGCGGGTGATTTGCATCACCATATTTTTAAAATTACTAATAAATATCTTTGAAAATACACGTATGTTTTTCCCTTCTTCAGGTCGAACTATTCATGCGAACTGGACTCGTTATTTCACGCAGTAATAAGACGTCCCACAGATGAGGCTAAATGCCTCTGTCTGGGTGGGCTGTTCATGATATCATTACATTTAGAGAAGTACCATCAGAGACATTACCTTCATTTAAAATCTCTCCTAAAATTGTTTGTGTCTGCTGCGCACCTTGCCCCTTTACTTCTGTATCTTGTAACTTCTTCATGTAGAACATATCCTGAATAATGAATACATCTCTCTTCCGGGAGTCAATTCACTTTTTTTTTGCGTCGGGAAGAGGAAAGGATTCCTACTATTCATTTAATTTTAATTTAAAATTACCTTCCGTACCAATATTCAGTTACACGGGTGAGGGGGGGGGAGATAGCCACTTTATTCTAATGTCCACCATAACGATACCGCATTGGCTCCTTCCTCAATCTTTTCGGATGAAAAAGTAAAAGAGAGGTGCTATTTCGCACTCGTCCGGCCACATCTTGAATATGCAGCGAGTATATGGGATCCGGTGCAGAAAGACTTAATCCGGGAACTTAATAAAATACAAAGGAAAGCTGCGCGATTCGTCAAAAACTGCTACGGGTGTACAGACAGCGTTACACAGATGTTAAACAAATTAGGCTGGGAGCCGCTAGAGACTCGGAGGCTGCGCGCTAGACTTAGATTGCTTGAACAATTGAGAATAGATATCTTTCAGAGCGACACGGAGAACATCATATTAGAACCCCACTATATTTCCAGGTCCGACAGAAACGATAAATTAAGAGAGATATTTTGCCGAACGGATAGGTATGGGAATTCGTTTTTCCCCTGAACAATAAGGGACTTCAATAAATGCTAGGCGTAATTTCATTACAGCGTTTCCTTTTTATAAGTAAACGGCTGGTGTCCTAACACCCCCCGCCACACGGCTATTGAGTGGGCTTGCGGGGCAGTATGTAGATGTAGATGAATCTTAACAAATGGGAAAACACCGCGTAATTTTTTTGTCGAAGTGGTCCATATGCACGCGCTGTGAAACACAGCGCCTATTCATTTCGGGGCGTTATAATTGGAAAACACTCCAAAAAAGTTATTTTCAAAGCCGTAAAGAACAAATACTGCACCACTGGCTTCCGAGCAACTTTCAGAGAACAGGAAGCTCCGGAGCACAACTGCTTCAAGAACTGAAGGTCACGCATGAGAGCTCTTCCATGCGCACGGAGCCATTGTTGAGGAGGAAGTGGCCAAGGTGAAGAGATTTGTGTCCGACGTGCTCGTCTGATGGCAACTCCAGTGAATATAATTCTAGAAGTGAACCCTTGTAAGGCATTGACCGCGTGAAAGGTTTGAGTGTCGTAATCATCAACTTAAAATTTATCTTGTAAAGGTGAAAGAACTAGATATTGCAGGAATTCGTGATGGATGTGATAATGTGCAAAGAAAATAAAATTAGGGAAAAATTCTAACTTTTGAGTATATGGCAGTCACGAAAGCTGGTGAGTTCAGTATATGTCAAAATCTCTCATTAGGACAAAAGATCCTCTACAGTTCGGAAAAAATAAAGTATTTTATTTCGGATTGCTATGGCGCGCAAAAGTTGCCATTGGTATAGACAAGAAAAAATAATATTACATTTTTTTTATTTTTATATCTTCCGGTCGCGCATTGCCGTTAAAGTTCGATGAAAATCGTGAAAAACCATAAACATTCAAAATATTTTTTAGTACCTATGCAAGGGTGATATTACTACAGTCCTATATCGCATAAACGATTTTACAAGTATTTAAAAATGACTTAAAATTGTATAAATTATATTTATATTGCATCTTTTGGTCGCGCATCTCTATGAAATGTGATAAATTTGCAATTTTAGTCAAATTTAAAAGTTTTACGTTTTATAAAAATTGAATAACAAATCTAGTTGCGACGTTACAGTTACATTCCTTCACCTAGAGGTGCTTAGAAAAAAATGACAGTAAAATAATCCTCATATTTTAATATTAACCGGTCGCGCAGTCGCATTAAAAAGTGACAAATGCTGCATTGGCCTTAGTCGCGTTATTTCGCGCGACCTTTCTATATGATTTTGAAATAAATAAGATAAAAGTGGTATATTTGAATACACATTTTTTAAAGTCCTATGAACATAAACCTGCTTCAGTGGCACTATTATTTTAATTCTTTTTGGTGTTGCAGATGAATGACATAGAGTTACAATCATAAATTTGGCGGGATTTTTCAAATTAGATTGTCTGTGCAGCTCTTCGCTCATTTTGATTTACAAAACAACCCAGGACTCATCACGGGGAGGTGGCTGCTCTTCGAGTTAACACCCACTCTCTATCCAACCAACCATCCAATGATTATGGTGTGGTGATTTACAATATTTACAAGTTTAAAACATATAAAAATTTACGCAGTTTTTCTCTGCCCTTTTTTTCCATTATTTAAAACATTACTCATTTTTGTCCATCACTACGAATTTATATTCTGATTTGTGCGAAAAGGTAGGCATTGCTGATCTTGACAATTATGTAGCTCTGATGAAACCATCTCTTGCACTGTGTCCACAGAAAGTTCACTGGAAGCTTCTGTCTCAAGCTTAATGAACCCGTCGACACCTTGCGCATGACATGGAAATTTTTCTAAATCCAAAACAGGCTTAAAGCCTCTGTTTGCATACTGTTTTACTTCGTCACTAGTTAGCACTCGTAACAAAGAAGGTGCAGTCAGATTACAATTGTCCCATTGTATAATTTCGGTGCAGTCGGTAGCTTTAAAGTTTAGGTTTGGTGACATAAAAGGTCTATCAGGGTCATCTTCAGAAGTTGCTTGCCTTGCTTCAAGATTCGTCTGTACTCGAGCTCTCGAATGTGGTTTCTAACATCAATGACCATCGCCAAAAGTAAATTTTCGGGATGGGCAATGTAAGCATTCCGTTGTATAACAGGGTCTATAACTTGAAGCAGCTCTTGTGGCCGATACCGTGTTGTTTGAATGTTCTGATAAATATGTTTTGGACCGTCAGTGAAATTCTTGTTCACCTTAATGGTAAACCACATAGGCGTAACCTTTTCTAGTAAATGCAATTGGTCTTTGATGAGTATTTGCGTATCTACCTCAGGAATCACATAATCGGTAGGTTCGAATTCAATTACCGGTATATTTTCACACCTAGGTAGATCTTTTCCCTAGGTAGATCAATTGGCCCTGAATAACCTGTTGGGCCTGTTGCCATACCATCTAAGTGCTGGAAAAGGTGGCGGAATGGATGTTCGTTGGAATGAAGAAGACAAATACTCCATTGCAGAGGTCTTCCCACATACCTACAACTCAATTTCGCGAATTACACCACTTTTCCAACCAGTGTTTGTAACAGCTCCATCATATCCGATCTCTTCTAATTTGTTAAGTGATAAGCCATTTTTTGAAAGATAGGAAGTAATACTGTTGCCTATGTCAGTTGCTGCGCTTGAAGAGGGAGAAGTGTGTCCTATGTAAATGGACCCAAGCTCTTGGATTATAATGTTCCTCCTTTGATGTTCTGCGAAAATGTTTTCCGCCAGCCTTTTCAGTAAACGTTGTATTATCCTTTCTACCGTCAACATAGATGCCGTAAACTTCTGCAATTGTCATAATTTGCAGAGTGGCCACCTGCGTCTTGTCATACCGGGATTGTAGTCACTTTTTAATGCGGCTGCTCGACCGGTTAGTATTAAAATATGACGATTATTTTACTGTCCTTTTTTTCTAAGCACCTCTAGGTAGAGCTTCTGGATAGCCTTTTTCGGAGAAGGGATAGGTGGAAATTT
The DNA here is from genome assembly GCA_963573305.1 of Pyrrhosoma nymphula. Classification (NCBI taxonomy): domain Eukaryota; kingdom Metazoa; phylum Arthropoda; class Insecta; order Odonata; family Coenagrionidae; genus Pyrrhosoma; species Pyrrhosoma nymphula. The sequence goes on from OY754327.1 coordinate 184,510,910, forward strand.
GATAGGAATTTATCGAAAGGGAATCCGGTCTATTTCAAACGCGGTGGTGGCCTATGATATGGAGAGAGAGAGAGAGAAAGGAAGGGTCCTCTCAGAAGACATCGGACGCAGACGCAGAGCGGGGCAAGCGACGCATAAGACTCTTCAATTCTAGTCGACGACATCCACGCCGTCAAGCGTTTCCATTTACTGAAATTAGTGACGAACAGGAAAAATGAACTACAATTTGCGTATCCGTTTGTAGCAACGGCAATGAAGTCAATCCAGAAGGTTCGCAGATATCTGTTTGCATGAGAAACGGACTGCGCATGTGCGTGAAAAACCGAATCGGAATTGCGTTTCATTTGTTCGCTTGGCGACCGCTGCCTCCGGGACTGCTGCTCTCTAAGGTGGGATCACGTGCGCCGCGCGTACATGGAAACAGACGTGCATGCGCAGAAACCGCCACGAGGAAAAATCCCTCTGGTTCGAGAATCGAACCAAGTACTATCTGCTGTTCAGTTAAATGCACAGACCACATTAAGAGTGTATTGAACGATGTCTGGCGAGTTGTGGAGGAGAAGCAATAGAAATTTAAATATGCAAATGAAAATATTTTAAGAAATGCTTCTTCAGAAAAGACACCAGGCTCCTAATTACAAAGCACTTTAAAGGCAAAGGCCACCAAAGATGATTCCTTCCCCCCCCCCCCCCTTCTTCAGTTCGTGGACAAGAGACGCCACCTCAACGCTTTCTCTCGAGGAATCATCACCAGGAGATGAAGAAGAGGAGTAAATCCAATGAATGACATAATATGACTTCAAATCCATTCCCACACACTCTCCCTCCGACCTTAAAACCCCTTCTCATCACCAAAAATCCTATTTCCTTCCCCAAACCACTACCCTCACCCCTTTTCCCACCACTGTACCCAAATGGGACTAAATGTTAAGGCTGTGATCTTTCCAATTAGATATCATACCCGAGGATGACGCTTAAACGTCAAAACGTAGAGTACAATAAAACATTAAGTGGATAGAACTAAGTTTTTATTGGTGTAAGTTCGGTTTTACGAGATCTCGACGTCACGGTCCGCGAAGGATCGCTTCAAAGAATACCCTGCCCCCTCAAATACTTTAAAAACCGTCAACACTGGGATGGGCAACGTGTTGAGGTCGTCGAATCTCCCGCCGCGGCAAAACACTAGGTAATGAGCTAAAAAGAGAAAATGGAGGAGCGGGGAGGGCATTCGGTGGGGGCGAGACAAGAGGTCGGGTGGGCTATGATTCCTAAATCGTATCTCATCGCCCGTAATGTGCCCCAGAAGCCTTGGAATGAATGGCTTGGAGACGCGGGCATAGAGACGGGTGGACTTTGGATCTGACAACAATTTGCCCGCGATCGGCAACAGCGATTAGGAATGGAGTTGGGTGGAGAGGAGGAGGGAATAATAATCTCGCGTCGGATAATCTTCCGTCCCCCGTCCGCCGCCCACAGAGAAACATTCAGATACTTGCCGCACGGACTTGGCTCTCGCAGTCCGCCAACGGTCGTCTAAAGGGGGCGGGGTGGGGTGGGGGTTGAAGGGGGGGGAGGAGAAGGGGAGGGGGGAGAGGAAGAAGGGAGGGGAGGGTTCTTACCTTTCGAGTCTGGCTGCATCGTGGTGGTCAAGAGAGGGGGGTGGGTGGGAGGGGGTGCACCAATTCACTCGTTCACTTTGGCGCCACTCGCACCACCTCCCCTTTCACCGGGGGCTCTCAATCTGGGCGGGGGGAGGGGGGGACCTCCAAAAGGGGACGGAGAACACTCGCAAGGGCCCTCTTCTTCTTCTCTTCGGGGGGCCACCCCCCGCCCCTCCCCGCAGCGCCCAACACTTGCTTCGCGTGTCGTGGGGCGTCGGGGCCTTTGCGAGCGGAGGGCCGGGGGCGGCCCTTGGACTTCGACGCGCGCCCCCCGCCGCCCCCCACTGCACCGCCTCCCTCGCGGCCCCTGCCCACCTATCAATCCATGCGATGCATCGACAGATGGAGATCGGCGGTCCACCCGACTTGGAGGGCGACGACGGGCGAGGGATAGAGGATGATGGTGAGGGCGAGTGGCAGGGGCTGCCGCCGTCGACTGTGGGGCGTCTTGTTGTTTTGCACCTCTTCCGCTCTCCTCCTCTCCGAGGGCTTCGCACGAAGGAAGGGGTGGTGCGCGGAGGTGCAGCACCACTCGAAGGAGGGAGGAGGGGGACGTCGCAGCTCTCTCACGAATACTTCTCCCGACCACAAACACACTTACACACGCACGCACGCACTTCACCTCCGACACTACGCACTCAGACGTCACACACACCCGCCTCTCGTCCCGACACTCCGACCGACACTGTGGCTCTCTCTCCGTCTCGCCTCTCTTACTCCTCCTCCGCCCCCTTCCACCACCCCCCTTCCACCCCCGGGGGTGCCGCGCTGGCCGGGTGGGTGCGGCGCATGCGCGACGCTCTGCTGCGGGTGCCGTGGGTGGGGGCGGGGGTGGGGAAGGAGGAGTGGGGGTGGTGGGCTGACCCTCGCCGTCCGACACCGTCCCATTGCGAGGACGTGGGAGGGGGCGGGGGTGGGGAAGTGCATCATCCCCCGCACCCACAATCGTCCTTCGACTGTCTCGCCATTCAAAGTTCAAACGCCTCTCTCTCCATAGTGTCGTTCCATCGACTTCATTTCCATTCTCTTTGCTTGGATCGCGACGTCCACGCGACTCAACACCTCGAATCAACAGCGACTCAACAGCGCCTCAACAGCGACTCAACAGCGACTCAACAGCGACTCAACAGCGACTCAACAGCGACTCCACACTTCCACTCGCCTGGGATCGTATGCTCTTCACTTCGACGGGGCTTCATTCAAATCGGGAGCATTGTGGAGGACCACTTGAGTTCCCTTCAATTGTTTGTCATCTTAACGTTTTAAATGAGTAGTTTGATTGACTTCGTTCACCGGCTAGAAAGATTTCGGGGCCGAGACTGTTAGGCGGCTGCTTATTGCCCCCTGAGGGCAGATTACTAAACTGCGCCATCTTCAAATACGTTCTCCGGGTGGTTCAAAGTGGTGCTGTTGCCTTCTTTGGGATGATGTGGCATCTCGATCAAACTGCACCTTTACTACTTTCCATGCGAGCGAATCGTCCACCGACATCCCGCTGTCGTATCGAATGCCTCCGCTATGCGTATACCACAGATTTTAAGACCCGCATTGATGCAATGCACGATAATAAAGCAGAGACGACCTTCCTCCCTTACCAGAGAAAGTCTTCATCCCTCTCTATAGAACGAGCGCATCCTTTAAAGGACTTCCACGACCACACACTGTCGATCATGAAATCCACTCTCATCAGCTTTAAGATTCTTTTGCGATTTTCCACTCGCAACCGTTTCTCTCCGTCCATCAATCCCCTCCTACACTTGACCACATTATTAATCCATTTGACCGAGACTCAGCTGTGTCGGTCGGCGTTTGACCGGCCCAGTCGATCTGTCCGGCTCGTCGCAGCCGGTGGCTTCCACCGCACCTTCCGGGGAGCCAATCCCCGACGACCGCTGCTGCAGCCTCGAGAGCATCTTCCGAGCGCACCATCCCTTGGGAGAGCCGCTCTCCTACTGGGTAACTGGTCCTTCCGCTGGTCATAGCACACAGACCGCTGATGTTCCACCGTCGACGCGCACTGGCGCGCGACCGGCCGAAGAGCGTCTCTTGCCAGAGTCGATTGGTTTGGATATGGTGCATGTCCGGTGGGCGCTGTGTAGGCGAGATCACTTCGACCGAAGTGAGGTGAACCGCCGCTTCGCGCACAGAGAACTTCCGTGATAGGGACGGGACGGGTTCTTTCCACTTGGTTCGGGGCTTGTGGTTTTCCCCCGCTGACCCCGAGTGTCGCACCAGTAGACTAGGTCGTCGACTGCCCGCTGAAGGCAGTCCCCTATCTGGCAGCTGGATGCGGCCGGGACCTGGGCTTGCTAGTCGAGTCGAGTAAGTACTAGGTTGCAAGAGTGGTGCTCTATTGCAGCCCACAATTGCAGCAATTTCCGTCTACTTTAACTTTGCTTTACTCGAATTTCCCGGCAAAGATAAGCTTCATCATTGTATGGGGTTTAGTTTGAGACCCTTAGTAAAAATGTACGAATGGGTACTATTACTTGGACGCATGGAATTGTTAATTACTAGCAAGTGAATGTGAAATCATATATAGCGGCCTCAAACTACTACCGAATTTAAAAAATGTAAAGGAAAGCAAAAATGTAATGTATGTAATGAGCCAAAACCAATAAATTATGCTCTTTGAATAACACGATCTAACATCAGATGAATACAAAAGTGCCATTTCAAAGTGTTAGAGTCTGTGACTACTACAGTGAATGTATAAAGTAATAAAGACTGGCGTTCCGCAAATTTCGGTGCTAGGGCTTATACTTTTTCTGATATATATCAACGATTTGTTATATAAAAATTTCACGGGAGTGTTTCACGGGATTGACAGCATACGCAGAAAATATTGCTATAAATTATCGGTGAATCTTGGAAAATTGCTATAGAGAAAATGGAGAAAGATATGGTACTACTCAGGCAGTGGTTAGACCAAAATAGACTGCCATTGAACACAAAATCTAAATACATGGTATTCGATCTGTGCAATAGACCTAAAGAAATATGGGATATGGTGTATCATTCCCTTTAATGTTCCACGGATGATTGCTCAAATCGTGTCGCGAAAGAAGGCGCTTCAGAATATAAATAACTAGGGTTAATTATTGGTAATACATTGAAATGAAGTCAGAATGCAAACAATCATTCAATAGCATTAAGAAACTGCCTTTCAAAATTATGTTTCATAAGCAAAAAGTGTTTTCTGTCTTTTCTGAAGGCAATTCATTCAGCTCTTGTAAAATCAAAATTAGATTATGGCATACAATGTTGGGGAGAAGCATAAAAAAACACTACAAATCCATAATTGGACTTAAAAAAGAGAATTTTTCCAACTATTATGCAGAAAACCAGACTCTGCCACTGATTCCCCTTGTTCATTCAGCTTAAATTACTGCTAATTCGTTGCTAGTATTTTTACAAAGTTCTCACAAACCTTTATCCAAGTGGTATTATTCCAAGTTTACTGACAAAGTACGATATTTTTTATTTGCATGGAAAAAAAGTATTATTATTACCTAAACTGCATCTATTCCGAAGTTGTTTAATCTACAATCAGCAAAAAACATTTAATTTCCTCCCCAGTAGTATAAAAAAGAAAAAAAAGCACTAAAGGTTTTGCGGGAGGTTAAGATTTGGTTTTAAGATATAAGTGACATTGAACTTTCATTTAGGAGTCTTCATGTAATTAGTGTCATAATGAAAAGAAATTAATTTCTATATATTTGAATTGCTTTTGCATGTACATTGTTCACACATATTGCCTATTTTTGCTTGGAGTTTATTAAGCAATGACTCTATGTCATTAAATATATTTGTATTCATATATTTGCATTATAATATGTACATAAATATGTGTTTATGAGTGCGTACATATGTATATATGTGTTTCTATGCATTGTAAGTATATTCGTATATATATATATATATATATATATATATATATATATATATATATATATATATATATATGTATACATGTATGTGTATGTGATGAACGACTTAAGAAGAATGTAGGAGGAATGTGAAAGTGTATGCTCAGAACATATTTTTGTAATAGTGAAAATCTTTTATTGTGATTATTTTATTTCATTTTTCATAATAAATATCCTTGCATAGTTAAACTGAGCATGGTAGGTCCACAACAGGTACATCTTAAGGAATACCCTTCGAGGTACTCATAGCTGTCATCGTCCTCGAGGTAACGAACGACGCTCCTGTCAACGAGTCCTTCCTTGTTCTCCGAAAATCTTCCTCTCGCCGGGTGGATGGATGCACACTTGCCCAATCCGAACTCAATACCTATAGCCTCACTGTATTCCAGTACGGTGTACAGGACAGTGCGAAGGTCTTTCGCATTGGAAGCACAAAGCTTCAGGTCATCCATGTAGAACAAATGGGTGACCTTATGCTTCCTGTCAGCTGGAACACCGCACCTATATCCATCTCTTATACCTCGTCGTAGCCTTATGGACGGAGGTTGGAGTGAAATACAGAACAGTAAGGGGCTCAAGCTATCGCCTTGGAAAACGCCACGGTGGTATTTTACCAACTCCGTCGTAACTGACCGCTTGCCTGAAGTCAGGACGAAGCGCGTTTTCCAGAGTGGTAACAGACATTGGATGCAGGACACCACTTCTGGGTGGACATGCATCCCGCGATTCCCCGCTTTGAGCCTCTCTGCTCGTACACCTCCCGCACAGGCTGGACGTGATGGAGGATAAAGTCGCTCATGATGGAGGTGAACGCCAAATATACAGTATTAAGGCAGGTTTTAGGGCGATAGTTATTTGGATCGGAAAAGTCTCACTTCTTAGCTATCAGAACCGTGCGTCCTTCAGTTAGCCAAGCTGGAATTGGTTCTCTTCCCATCATTAAGGACGAAGGCCAACTTCGGCCAACGTCGTAAGTTAGCGACGCCTGGGGGCACGTGTTTTCCTTTTAAAAGGGCTGGGACTTTCATCTCCTTAATATGGACTACATGGCTTCGACGTTTCGAAGATATCCTTCCAGAAAAGTTCAACCTCTTGGACAGGTGGCGAAGATTCAACAGAGACAGGTTGAGGTGGTCGAAAGAGACGGGAGGGGTGAAGGAAGAAAGGTGGAGTTCTCCCTCACGGCCCTACTCCTCTTGAGGAGTTATTTTTCGGATCGTGGTGAGTGCCCGTTATCTATCGACCGCGTGCTGCTTAGTGGTAAGAGCACGCCTTTACTCAGTGTGTGTTGGATACATCTGAGACTGTGCTGATGCTGTGCACCGAACTTTGGGAATGATAGTTCGCCCAGATGTGATGTATTCCATCTCACACTGAATTCTCGACGCCTGTCATCTCGCCTGCGTGATCTCGGCCTCCAACTGTTCCAACCTCTTTGCTGCTTTTTCCTCCCAAGAGGCGTTCTTTTTGCAGTGAGCCATAATTTTGGCAGCAGCGTAGACCACGCAATTGACCATCGCGTGGTCAACGACCAATTGACCACGTTGCTGTCAAGATTTCGCCAATGACTCCATTCAACTGGGACAGGTGGTTACCTCGCAGTTTGTCCTTCATCATAGTTCATTGTGCTTAATAATCGTGATTGTAGTTAAAAAAAATAGCTTTATCCCCATTTTGCAGACTTTGATACGAATGTCGTTCTCGCCTCAGGCGGTGGAGAGGATGCCTGTATCGGGGAGAGTGGTCTGGCCGGTGGTGTATTCCTCTGAACTGGTGGTTGATGGAGAGTTTCCTTTTTTCACTGGTGGTTGCCTTAGTCGCACAGATTCTGCTGCGAAAGGTGGGCGTGCTCTGGATGCATCTCACACCACAAAGAGTCGTATCTCACATCATTGCCATATGCCCCCTGCGACCGGGCTCACTGGCAGCATGGCATGCCACGAGGTCGCCCCTTAGGGCTTCCGTCCACTGCACACGAGCTCCCTTCTGAGGTGGTGAATTGTTATTGCCACTCCCAAATCCACTTGGGGCCAAGCCGGTTGTGGGTGGATTTCCTGGTTTTCCTTTTTGGAACCAGTATAACAGTCTGTGTGGATTGGTTAGCCCCACCCGCAGACGTCCACCATAAGCCGGCAAAAGCCGTTACCAGGTACGCCACGGGGAGGCTGGTGGTCCGGCTTTCGTACCCCTTATATATTATAATTATTACTGTAAACAAGTTGGCTGGATGCCAGGAGTTAATATTCATATGCATAAATATAATTTTAAATAGTTGATTTCTTCCACCACACCATATTGTTTTCCTAAGAAATTAACAAAATGTTTTAAAAATCGAATATAAAAAATAAAAATCGATGAAGTAAGATTACATTTTTGCCTTTATTCTTAGAAATATCAATATTATTAGGAAAGGGCGGGAATAGTTTAGCAGGAAGACTTTTCCAATCCACAATATTATGTCCTGTTGAGAAATGAGAACGTGTTTACACTGGTCCTTTGCGACCGACATTTCACCTTGCATTGATGTTCATTCCTCCCTATGTGGTTTGGGGTTTTCACTTTCCAAATGAGACTCAATACGCAGCATAAAGTGAATAGATATATTTCAAGATGTTTAAGCCACTTAAGCGAAGAAACCGGTTAACATTCTGCAAATTAAAATGCTATAATTTAAATTACTTAACATTTAATAATCAATGAATCTTTTGAAAGACTCTGGCCTAGATTTGCCGAAGTCATAAATTGGCAGTCTCAAGATACTTGGGATAATTAATTTCAGTAAATCCATGCATTATGATTATTTAAATAACTTCATCCAAAATGTTTTAAATTTGAGCTCAATTGATTGCCCCAATGATATAGCAGAGAACGCATGAACGCTAGAAATAATGTAATTTATGGTATTTACCATCTTTGTGAAAATCTATGGTCACTAAATCAATGAAATCTGTATATTTTCACAGATTAATTTAATGCACGAGCGATTTCATCACATAATCAAGTGTCAGAAATTCCTGGAATGTTAATGACAAGAAAAGTTAATGTCTATCAGTTTTCACACGCTGCCTTTAATTATTTTTTGCCTCTTTCATATTTTATGCCAAAGAAATAGAAAACATGGAGCTGACAACAACTAATCCGCGTTTAGTTTACTTATTTTTCTATTTTTCCTTAAGCCATCGAAATCAGATCATACCGAATTTTACATCTCGGGGCAATCGGCACACATCGCAATGGATGAGTACACAAACCAGGGGTGAAAAACCCAATTGAGCGGGACTCGAACCCGGTGCCATAGCGTCAGCAGGACTCCACCTCACCGCCACCGTGGCCAGAAAGCGATGCGAATTTCAAACGAATTGTTCGCAATATCGTAAATTACTCTAGTCTCTTTAAGAGCTTAATGTGTAAGACAAGTACGTACATGACTCTGCCAACCATGAAGGCGTTGTTGTACTGCTCTTTCCCATTGATCGGGGAGTACACTTTTCCTTCCTCTCCCGCCCGATGATAATGATCGTCTCGGGTGGTGGATGGAAGTGAGCTTTGAATGAGAGGGCTCAGGCACTTTCAGTGGGCCAACACTCCTTTCATTGCAGGCTACTTATGAATTAAACGAAATATGGGAAATGAAAATCAGTTTTGAAGTTTATAATAATCCCAGGCAGCAGAGGACGGACTAATACGGAATGAGAGAATGCACTCTGGCGCATGCGCGGAAGAGGCATTTGAAGGTAATCCAGGCGTAAACGCAAACGGCTCGTGGTCGGAGAATCGGAGCAGCAGTTCGTCCGTCCGTCCGCGTTCGCTGGCCTCAAATAAAACGCCTCTCGGAATACGGGAACCCTTATTCGCGCGTCTACGTGCATGCGTCGAGATCTTCTCCAATTTACTTCCATTAGATTCAATTGATGAATGTATTTATTGTGTGCTCATTAAATCCCATTAGAAGATGGTGATAGCAATAAAGGCAACGATACATCGACTGAGTTTTGCTTACAAATTCATTCGAATATTCGGCGCCAATGATTGTCACTGCCGTAGTTCTAATCTTGGGAAGGAGGTAAAACACGAAACTCTTATATTCAAATTAAAGTGTAGTAATTATTAGACTCATGCATGAAAATTTGTCTCAAGAGAATTAATATTTGATCTATAATGCAATAATGCCGTCCTAGTCTCATCGTTGTTTTTCATATTTTACAGTTGAAAAATATAATTTCCCGAATTGAATGTCACTGCGACTACACAGCTAGAGTAACCTATCTACTACCGGTCCCAGAACTACCTAGAGAATCGAATATTCTGGAAAATTGGACCGATTTCAAGTCCATGAAGGTTTTCCGATTAGGCACCAGCATGGGAATCAATGGGAATGCCAATTAAGCCAGATTCTGGCCTTCCAGTTCCAGTGGGAGTGGCCACTTCGTCTTGGTCCTCCCAGCTACGATATCGTTCTGGCTGTCGTGTGGCCTGGCCCCCAACTTGGCTCTCAAGTGGGTGCTCCGTGTAAAATGCCCAGTGTCACCCAAAGAGATCCAAGGAGTTACTGGCGCGAAACTTAGTTTGGGGCTGGAGATGCATTCACGTCATCAGTGGGGACGTCAGTGCTTCCAAACCACTGTCTGCGCCCGTCATTCCGAGGATTAAGGGAAAGGGTTTTGATTAACATAGATTTCATACATCGTTAGAGATCTCGACATGAAACCGTGGCGCGGGTTTGGAATATTCCAGTCTCAGGTAGACGTTAACATTCGAACCATACATAAGCCATTGAAGTAAAATATGAGATGACTTCAACGTTATCATCGTGGGGGCTCATCGACTGCTAACATTCCTCCTCTAAATTTTAGCCTTTCTTACGGTTAACGCTGTTCTTATATAATCTATAAATAAACAATAAAAGCGCGAATTACTTCACCATTGAAGTGCCTTGCGTATTTATCAATGAATACACAGAAGTACTACTGTAGTTTTTTTATTGGAGGTTCGGCCGCGACTGTGTGAGTCAATACAAATACTAAATTACACATTTTTTATATTTTGTCCAAAAAATCCTGCTTTCACTGATGAAATGCGTTACCTATAGAAACCCAAAAGTAAGGAACAAAATTTGCAGATTATTCCACGAATGTATTTTAAATTAGCACTTTTTTCCAGCCATAGGAGCCGACTGCAGCGCCATTTCCTACGAATGACCACATTTTGACTTCAATTACGGCAGTAATTCCCTAATAACTAAAATAATAAGGTGGTAAGAGGCCTGTATTTTATTTTTATTCAACTTCTCTGGATTATTCCCTTCTTAGAGACAGTTTTCCACGAAAATGGCATTTATATTTTATGGAAAAATACTATTTTTCCCCGTGTTTCTCTCATTCCCCTATTGAACACCATGTAATTTCAAGTACAATTACAGAATAAATAGCGTGGAAAGGTATTATTTTGTTGTTCATATCAGATAGAGGAGGACTTTTTCTACAAGTAGACAGAATATGAATAAAATGACATTTAAGTAATTTCACGGTGGAACCACCTTAAGGTCATCATATTACATATGGTGTTAATCATATTTCCAATGGTATCCTCATTGCATTACATGTACGGGGAGAGTTTGTCTTCTTCCTTCCCCCCCCCTACCTCATGAAAGGAGAAAGGGCGAGGGAGGGGGGGGGAAGAAGGGAGGAAGGAGGAGGGAGGGGAGAGAGAGAGAGAGAATATCCCTCCTCTCAAGTGCTCTCTTTCCGTCGAGAGGAGCCCTCTTCTTTCCGGGGGAGAGTGTGCGCGCATCGGGGTCGAGGTCACGATTGCGTAATCCGCTGCTATCCCACGGGAGGAGGGGAAGTGGGAGGGGGAGGGGGAGGAGATTTCCCCTCCTTTTCCTCATCGACCTATCTCTCTGTACATATCCGTCGCTTGGACGGACGGACGGACGCAGAGGACGGGGTTTACAGACGAGCGCTTCGGAGCGGAGGCGGTGCTGGAGGCACACAGGTGTGCGGCGATGGTGCTCTCTGCATTTGCCGCTGTGGCTGTTGGTGCGGGCTGTGTGCTGCACACAAAGGATAGCGGCCACATTCCCTCCTTCTCCTAAATCCTCGTCCTTCCCAAAATACGTAACCCAAGGCCACGCATAAAATCCATGCCTTGAGTTTCGTGTCGGTCCGTGGCGTTGGCGCAAGTGAGAAATTCTTATTCTTGTAGGCGTCAGCGGCCTTTAAGTACATTGCAATTTATGAAGTACATAAAATTGTAAATTACAAAAGCAAAATAATGATGCAGTGTAATGCAAAATTGCAGCATTACAATTACATAAGTTACTATAAATATAGTTTCAAACAATAAGGTTATACACTCCAGATTAAATACAAAGCATGGTAAAATTCAGTAATTAACTAAAAAAACAATAAAAAAGGAAAAGAGGACATATCCCGGGGACGTTCGACGAATACATTTTTTAACATAAGAGATCAATAATTATTGAAACTCAAAACCCAATATACCATTAAATTTCAATAAAGGATGTTGGCAGAAAAAAGGCATTTCCCTGTACAATTGAAACAAATATAAAGTTAATACAAATTCAATTGACAAGAGTTTTCACGGTGCATCGTTGTGCTGTGATCGTTGATTCAGTGATGCTTCGATGGGTGGGAATTCCGAGCACGGGTTGGTGTGACAAGAAATGATCTGTTGCAGGGGCGGTGGTGGGGAGCCTTAGGATCAAGGAGAAGGGATCGAGACTTTCCGGAATGTATATCGGATTTGAGACGATACTGTTGGTAGAGATATTGCGGGCACTGTGAGTTTATGATTTTAAATGTTAAGATGAGATTATGGTATAATGGAAACGTTACCCAATAACCAAGGGCGTCCCACTTTCTTGCCTCCCACGAAACGACCTCCTTCCTTTTGTGGACCATTGCCTGCAGCCTCTTTGTCCTAACCTTACCCTCCCACATTGAACACATACTTTATGGACCGCCTCGATTCCTCAGAATTGATATTACTTCTCATGACCACAACGGACTTCTCATCACTGCATCAGCAGTGTCGGAAACGAAGGACAGAAGCAATGGGACTGAAGTGCGTAACAAGGGTGCCCTCCTACCCTTTTCCGAAGGTTCGGAAGTTCGAATCGACGCTAGAGCCACCTTTGGCGACAACATGTACTGGGAACAAATGAAGCGCGGATTATTTATAATTTTCCATTTAGTTATTTATTGTTTCTTCATCTTCTAATGCTAAATAAAATACTCATTAATAATGTGTAACTTTAGAGTATACATTATTGTTATAATAGTCATTATTCATGTTCTAATGTCACTGTTTTAATCAATTATTGAACTTGTTTTGTCTACACATTTCTGTCAATATCCAAATTCTGTAGCAATGGACGAATTCCTTTTAAATTGCCGTTTTCATGACGCTAGCTTGAATTGTTATTGCAAGTTCATAACTGCCTTTATCGTGCACTTTTGTATTTTGCGTAGGTATCCTATCCTTATACACTCTGTAGTGATCTTTCATGGAATATACCAATGAGTTTTTCTTCCAGCTTTCTTTTCTCGTTCCGTAAGCTTTTTGTTGGCTTACTTAGAGATATGCTATACAGGACAAAATTAAACACAACATTCACATTAAGTATTGCAAGATTTTATAGCATACGTGTAAGTCTCAAATAGCAAATAGAATTTACATGGATATAGTAGGTATGTTGATGGTAATTACAATTTGAGATTTTATTAATTGAAATTTGTCTAATGCACCTTAGGTTGTCTAGTTTACCGAGTTTGATTTAATATACCTACATTGTAAACCTCCTTTTGATAGATTATACATTATGACTGTATACAGCCTTTATATACATTTCATATTCTGATGTGCATTAAAGACAATTTGCTAATGTATTTAAAAAAAAAGCTTATGTACGTAACCATGTCATCAGAACCAACCATCTACTAAAAATCTGTGCCTCACTGTGGACGGGAAAAATCTTTTAAACGTGAAAAATTGGCTTTCAATACTCTATAATATGTTGCCCGAAGTATAGTGCCCAACAAATTATTCAGTACGGCCCCATAAAAGTGGCTCTGTGCTCTAATGTATGGCCCTGTACTCTCTGGAAGAATGCTTAGAACTTCACTTTTCCACTATTAGATGATAGTTATTATAAAGTGTTTGTATCTCTGTATACTGTTTTTTGTATTCTGACTGACGACATCTAACGCAATGATTTTGTACAACAGATGAATTAAGATCGGACTCTGTCTGTACCACAGACCTCAATTAAAAGACCCAGCAACCACCCTGGACGAATCTTTCGAAATGTCCCACTCACATCGTCTCCACGCCCGCACGACGTCAAAATCGACATTTAATGAGTGGCTAATCTTGTTCTACTTCGCCCTAGCCACCTCTCCTCCTATCAAGCTCAAAACCAAAGTTCTATCATAGGATTTAAACAACGTTCATGTGTGGAGCCAAGAGTGGGGACTGGAACTTAATCTGAGCAAATGCACGGCGGTACATTTCTTGCGGAGGTCGTCCAACTATTCCCATGTATATGCTGTGGATGGTGTTGACATAAAGGTGACAGATGAAGTGAAGGATCTAGGAGTTACGATAACTTCGGACCTATCGTGGGGAACACATATAAGAAATATTTGTGGCAGAGCTCTGAAGTAGCTAGGATTCGTCAAGCGTATTGTGGGAAGATTTTCAGATGAAAAAGTAAAAGAGAGGTGCTCTTTCGCACTCGTCCGGCCACACCTTGAATATGCAGCGAGCATATGGGATCCGGTGCAGAAAGACTTAATTCGGGAACTTAATAAAATACAAAGGAAAGCTGCGCGATTCGTCAAAAACTGCTACGGGCGTACAGACAACGTTAAACAGATGTTAAACGAATTAGGTTGGGAGCCGCTAGAGACTCGGAGGCTGCGCGCTAGGCTTAGATTACTTGAGCAATTAAGAATAGATATCTTTAAGAGCGACACGGAGAACATCATATAAGAACCCCACTATATTTCCAGGTCCGACAGAAACGATAAATTAAGAGAGATATTTTGCCGAACGGATAGGTATGGGAATTCGTTTTTCCCCCGTACAATAAGGGACTTTAATAAATGCTAGGCGTAATTTCATTAGAGCGTTTCCTTTTTATATTTAAACGGCTGGTGTCCTAACACCCCCCGCCACACGGCTATTGAGGTGGCTTGCGGGGTAGTACGTAGATGTAGATGAAAACCTTAGAACGGCCGCGTTTGTATGTGGATTCTTTTATACAAGGAACTTGTTGCCAGTGACCTCAGTCTGCCTGTGGCCTTCACTCAAAATACTCTAGTCTTTCCCAAACTCCCCTCACCCCCTTCTACGGATAACCTATAGTACTCGGCTGCTTTGAACGGAAAGCTTTGAATAATTGTTCCTTTTCCGGAGCCTACAGAAGAGCATTTGGCCATGTTTTAGCAAACTGATTTTTTAAAGTAACCAAATCACCTAAAATGAGTCCTTATTTTTAGAAAAGTTTATATTGCAAATTGAATTTACCTATAACCGCTAGTTATTAACCACAGAGGGTCACATGGACCCCAAGGAAATCAGGGACATCCCCATCAGAGATATTTTGGCCATAGGACTCTATGGGTGATGTCAAATCTTGCGGACGGCACAATGGTTAGGTCTAAGTGCCTCAGGACTCCATCTTTAGGGGTCCTGCTGCAAATTTAATCTAATCTAACCACAGAGGGTACTTTTTATTTTATTTGGTGATAGTGAAAGGAAATGCATTTTTAATCTTGCATTGTTACAGCTTAAAACGTGAAATAATATGCTTTAATGGAGACGGAACCGAAGTTAATTTTAGCTCCACCATAGGTTCGGATATAGAGGCGTTTGCTTTTATCAACTATGGTATAAACCCTAAGACGGGTGCATTTTAGATTTCCTATGAAAAGTCAGTAGTTTATTAATCCAAAGATGAAAAGTTGTTTTAAAGTAGCCAGTATTTGTCCTCAAGCTGGAGTGACTGAGGATGTATGGGAGACGACTCGCATGTAACAATGCCTGTTACTGGGACTGTGACGCTCCACACCAATTCAGGTTACATGTCAATATATTTAACGGAGTATTAACTCCGTGGTGATAAATAATGAAAAACCATTTCCGTAGCCAAAGCGTGTCCCGGGGTTCAGTCGGAAGTCGCCGCAGTCCTCCACTCCCGGCCGAGAGACTTTGGTTCCTCCCCTTCCCGTAGAAATCCCAATGTTTCCGCAATTTTTAAGAGCTGAATGGTTGAATCATCAATCCAGGAAAATGCTAATGGTGTTACATGGCAAAAAATATGTTTAAATAATAATTAGGAATGAGCCCCAACGTTGATCAGGGCCCTTGCACTTTCACCCTTAGGACGTGTTCGCGCCATAGTTTCGTGGGATGAGACAAGGGAGCCCTTCGCGAAGAGCGGAATCACCGCTCACTTATTTTTAGTTGAGTTTTTGTTCAGGCGCCCGTATGGGGCGCTGTGTGTGTATGGTGTGTGGTCTGTTCAGTAGAGCAGACGAGTAGTATGAATGTGTCGTCCATGAGCAGAAGGTGAACTCGAGAAGCAGCCGACGGACCTGAGAACAATCGCCTAAAGGAGCCCAAAAGACGAGTGGTGATTTCGTTCGGTGTGGGGCTCCCTATGAGGGATATCAAAATACAGTCCACTTAAATTAGCTTTGGCATGAACAGTTTTTGGTCCTTCGGGCCGGATGCCTATGGATATTAAGAACATTTTGTCGGTAGAATTTTTGTCTCGTTTTCCAGGGATTTTCGTTAATACAGCATTTCTAATTTTGTCGCGTGTTTAGGATGGCTCCCATTGACGATTTATTAATTAAAGAAGAGTTTTCGTGGCAAAAAATAATTCGTATCGAGGAGGTTGCTGTTAAGGTCGAAAGGGTTCCGGGTGACGCGAAAAATGTGGCGGTATTCAGGGCGATGACGAAGGGTAAGGATGAATTTCGTAGTCGTTATCCCGAACTAATAGCAAACATCATTTTGCGTTATAGGAAACAAGATGTTGACCAAGCTGAGAGTTTTCAGGCTAAGATCGTGCTGTTCAAAACCAGGTATAGTAACATTAAAGCGATAATGGTCACGTTGCTTCATGCTGAAGGATCGGGGCAAAATGCGTTAGGTTCTGCATCTATGACCTCTGTAACTGGCCCAGGAATGTAGAGAATTACGTTTCCCAAGTTGAACTTGGTTGAGTTTAATGGAGATCTTGAGACTTGACAGAACTTTCATGTCCTTTTTGTGGCGGTGATTCATAATTCGACCGAATTATCTGGGGTTGAGAGATTCATGTACTTACGGTCATGTCTTAAAGGGGAAGCGTTGTCGTTGGTGTCGTCTTTACCTCTTGCTAATGAAAATTATGCGGTGGCTTGGGATTCTTTAAAGTCACCCTATAATGAACCGTCATTGTTGACGAATGCCTACTTGGAGGCATTATTGGGTCTGAAGCCTGTTGATCGGTCCCCTGAACAGTTACGTAGGTACATTTTCTACACTGTTGATTGGATATACGGGCGCATTAACGGCGCTGGAATATCGTGTCGAAGATTAGGTGGAAATTCTTTCGTTCCTTTTACGAAAGAAATTGAGTACAGACCTTAGAGAAAGGTGGGAGAAAGAAGGCTTGTTTACTGTGCAAGGTTATATTTCATTTTTGGAGCAAGAAGCTCGAGTGCTGGAAGCAGCTAAGTGTAGACCCTCAAAGGGAAGCTCACCTGGCCCAAGAATGTCGGGAATGCTAAATAAGAAGAAATGTAAGTCTTATGGGGCCAGGACTAGTACTTTAATGACAAGCATGGATGCATATCGCAGGCCCGCGTCTCCGACATGCGCGTTGTGTGGAGCAAATCACCCATTACATTCATGCGGAAATTTTAAGAGTTTGTACGCGAATGATAGGTTTCGGGTGGCGAAAGAGAAGCGTATTTGCATAGGGTGTTTGCAGAGTGGGCATTCAGTCAAAACTTGTCACAGACAACATCCTTGTCAACATTGCCCATGTAAACAGCATTCCTTGCTGCATTTTACGCCGCGTGAGCAGGATGAGTTTAAGGGAATTGCGGCAAAGAGTGTACAAGGGAAGGCGAACATGGAAAGCGACTTCGGTGAGCAAGGAACAACCGATGGGGCATCGATGACCTTGACTTTCCCTGTAGAATCTGTTGTTGATTCATCTAAAGCTCTCGGGGTAAGATCGGAGTACGTTGTACTGCTGTCAACCGCAGCAGGTCGAGTGCGAGACCAAAAGGGCAATTTTCAGCGAGTGAAAATCCTGATCGATAGTGCAATTCAAGGATCATTCATTACCAAGGCATGTGCTGAAGGCTTGGAGTTGCCTGTTGAAAGGGCATTCACGTCAATTTCCGGTTTGGCCCGAACCGCGGTGGGCGTCGCTCACGGTAAATTAACTGTCGTATTTGAACCGATGTCGAAGGGCGAAACATTAGAGGTTGAAGTCTTAGTAATAGATGACATTGCGCGTTGCCCTATGATGGAGGTGCAGAGGAAGCAGTGGCCGCACATTCGTAATCTTAACCTAACGGATCCACTGTATTATCGACCCGAGGCTATTGATATTTTATTGGGTGTCGAATGGTTGGGCACGGTAATGATTGGAAATATAATAACAGGTACAACGGGTACTCCGAGTGCAATAGACACACTGTGGGGATATTGCTTAGTGGGGAAGGTGCATCAAGTGGCCGATAGCATTAGTTCATTTTGCTTGGCTGTTGAGCCTCAATTTGAGTACTATATCCGAAAATTTTGGGAGGTAGAGGAACCTCCAAGCGTTCATTACCTGAGTGAGGATGATAAGAAATGTGAAATGTGAGTCGCAATGTTGGTCTGGATTAAACTGATCCATCGCCAGGAATTCTCGCAGGAGCTAACGGCTCTTCGAAAGTAGAATGTGACTACCCCCGATTAAGAAAATTGAGTCCCTTCGTAGATTTGAAAGGAGTTTTAAAGGGTGGGCGGAAATTTCCTGGCCGTCATCAGTTTTCGAAATTACTTGTGGATTATTTTCATGAAATTTATCTTCGCCCGGGGTCATTGAATTTGCATGCTATTATTCAACGGCAATTTTGGATTTTGTCGGCTATGAATTTGATCCGCCAAAGGGTTGGCAGGTGCGTGAAGTGTGTCCGCGCACATCCCACAACTATACAACCTAAAATAGGAACTTTGCCATCGAAAAGGTTTCAACAGATAAAGCCATTTAATGCTTGTGGGGTAGACTATGGAGGGCCGTATGATGTTACGCTTGGAAGACTCCGTAACGCTCGCAAGTTCAAGGCTTGTATATGTTTACTCGTTTGTCTTTCAACCAAAGCTATTCATTTGTAATTGGTTTCTGAACTTACTACTAAAGCGTTTCTCGCAGCATTTCGCCGTTTTATCGCTCGCTGGACTGCCACTTTAGGACGATAGTTGGACTACTGACAGGTCACTATCAAGTCAATAGGCACCTCAACCTCATGGGAATAATTGATTCACCTAGATGCCGATGGTGCGAAGAAGCGGATGAAACAACATCACACATTCTCTGCGAATGCCCGTCAATTTCCAGGACTCGTATGAGACACTTTAAGACTGCATTTATGGATCCCAGGGAAATCAGGGACATCCCCATTACAGACATCCTGGCCTTAAGCAAGGCCATAGGAATCTATGGGTGATGATGCGATATTGTGGATGGCAGATTGGACCGACAGGTCTAAGTGCCTTGGGACTCCCATAGGGGCAGCCTACCACTAAGCTTAATCGATATAAGTATCTATCATGGAAGTTAATGTGGATGATCAGGAGTTGAACCCAAGACTATAGGTCAGCGGAAAGTAGCCAATCATCAGCAGAGTGGCAACATTCAGTAATGTGGGCATCTTGAAAATTGTTCAACATCTAGTAGGTACTTGGTAAAAAACTGAACGTTGCATAAAACGTTGCATGAAAAAGTGTTAGTTTCAGGCTTGACGCAGGGAATAAACTACATTCTCCTTCTTGTAGACGTAATCCTCTCTTTGCTAGTTGTGCAATAGTTACTCATTGGAACTGGAAAGTGATCGTGAGTCAATTAATGTTGAATGTCGAATTATTTAAATGTCTTCACGCCATACAAATTGCTACACTACTAGAATTAGGTAAAAGCTATCTTAATAAAGAAATTATTTTATTTGTCACCAATTACCAACGCACTTTTGTTTAGACATTTAATCCCTGATTTGGTCTTCATCAACATGCTACTATAGGGGAGGTGCGAAATGACGTGGGTGGCGGGGAAGGGGTGGAGGGGAAGGTCGGCTCGCCACAAAACTCGCATCTCCGCGAAGAGGATATTTTCTTTTCAACGAGGACGCTTTAAAACTGCGCCGAACCGAAGTCGGTCGATGCATCAAAGGATGAGAAAAAACGGGTAACAAAGTTGGCAGAATGACAACTTTTCGAGCGTCTTAAAATTCCGATTACAGCAAAGGGAAAAATGTCTACGAGTCCCTTGAATGATAGTTCTAAACAATAATTTACCGCTCGACAGTCTCCATTTCCTCCACGTCGACCACAAATACTTCAGTCTCCCGATCCGCTTCACTTGGCTCCCACGTGATGAATGTTCATGGGCTCGGGGACGGACGGCCTTTCGCTGCAGCCGTGTTCGGTGCAGTCCATGATTGGAGCGCCTATAGTAACCAATGGTGAGAAGAAAAGTGGCATTCACTCGAGTGCCAAACGCTCGAACCTTCCTCCCACGCATATCGCGCTCCCGCTGCAGCGGAGCTCAGAAGGCACGGAATAAGGATGCTAAGCGATTTCGTCTGGAAAATACCCGGAAGATATCCAGGGAAGCATCAATTACCGACCCTCTACACATGCTATTGATATCATCAAACCCCTTGCTTACATTAATACGCTCATTGCCCAAGAAAAAAAGTGGTTCTTTAGAGAGAGAGGAGTACTTAACCTATTGAGGACACCTGTCCCATTCACGCTGGATTTCATTTAAAAAAATTCCGATTTAAGCGATGATGAATGAGATGTCTCTACTTAGAATCATATTCAAAATTTTCTCGCTTGATTAAAAATGCCTTCGAAAAAATATTTTGTTTAATTTTCTCAAAATTCTTTCGCAAAAAGGCGGAGTAATTGAATGTTTATGTATTAAGAGCAGCAGTCGCTAAGCCATTTTACTATCGGGGTACACTCATGTTTAAAAAAAAATCTCTTCTACACCTACATAATACCCTGCAAGCCACCACATGGGTGAGTGGCAGGGGGTGAGTTCTCACCAACATGCTCTACATTATGTTCCACTAAAGTATGAGATGATATAGTTAATGATAATGGACGGCTTTACATAAGCAGAAAAATGGTAATAGGACGGGATGGAGCTTCACGCCATAATTGGATGCGTCATGCGTCGATGAATACTGAGTCATCGACCACAATGGTTTTAAAAGTCTTCGATGAGCCTTAAAACCGTCAAAAATGAACTCAGTGTCCCGCAAAACCCTTGAAAGTGAACATTTAGACAAAGAGCGTGGATTTTAGAATTTTGATCGAGAAATTGGGTATCTCAGACTATTGTGCGCTGGTTGGTCGTCAGGCCAACAACGCAAAAGGACCGCCTGAGTATTGTGGGTGGGCGAGACTCCCAGCATGCACTTATCGAAAGGGTTTTCTCTCCCCGGAAGATACTCCTCCCGGAAGTGGACTTTTCAAAGCCTCTCGGAACGAGGCGTTCCCCTAATTTTTGAATCTTATTCTCCGCCGAGCGATCGCCTTCCGGATCGAAAAATCGACCGTTCGTTTTACGATAGCGTCATATTTGACGCACTTAATGTCAGCGAACACTTCACCCTCCGCCTATGGTACGCGATCGAAAGCATTTTTAGAAATCCGTTTTTACATATTTTGGGGGTTTCTGTGAATAACACAGCTATCGACCAATTCTTAAGTTTCAGTTGGGAAAACGGTGTTAAATCAAACCTAAGGGAGCTTTCTATTCGCTCTTGGAGGGCGCTTCGCTCAACGCAATAACAACGCACGCGCGCACTCCACCACTCGTTAATTAACAGGCCCTGCACGCACAATAGGCAGCAGCCCTAACAGATCCAGAGAGCCCTGATGATGCGTGACAACAAAAGAACGTCGATAATTGTATTCGTGATTGCTGTTATGGTGTTGATTTTTCCGAAAAAGGCGTCAAACATGGATATTGTAGCGTTTTTAATTACCTATTGGTAGAGATCTTACGTTTTTAAATGCTTATATCGAACGAATTTCATAACTCAACACGAATCATTCGGGCATGAACATTGAGAACATACAGAGAAGGCTACGTGCCGCGGCTATTTTTCCCGAACCTTTCGCACATTGTCCCATTCGTCGTGAGTTCCGTTCTGCGAAGACTTCAATACACATTGCATGGAAAGCTTCCTTTATCTCTCAGGGGTAGATCTGATTTAATTGTGGTAGAATTACTTATGAATGACGCTCAAAAATGAGACATGCACCTTCCTCGGTACTTGTAATAAATTATGCTTTAAACTCAATCTCCCAGAATGCACTCCGAGCGTACGACTCCCCTCGGCAGGCTGGCCACACGCGCCGCGTCGACAGTTGAACATTGAAGGGTGACCGGGACATAATGTAGGTATCCTTGGTGTTTCGTCCACCCGCACGACTCCAATGGCGATGCGGAGAAGCAGCACTCGCAGGATGATCCGCTCTGCCTCTCTCGCGCTTTGCTCATGCGCCGCGAGTCACCTCGAGAGGCGCCGAAACGTCGGAGGGCGAAACGCGCGAACGGCGATGAAGCGTTGGACACCCGGTGACCGTGGCTGCGTGTCCATTACACTTCGTTTCGCTTGAGCCCAATTGGTGAGAACGCGACGGTCACGGCAATCGACGAATTCTTCAAGTGACGTGAAAACTGCACAAATTATCGCCCACAGTAAACGAAAGCTTTTTTAAATTGTACATTGCACGCTGCAAACCTTCCGTAAAAAACGACGCGTAAGACATTCTCTCATTTTCGATCGCAATATCTCCGACTCGGCTACCCGTCCGAGTGCACATTCAACATTCTGCATTTCGTCGGTTCCGCACCACCATCGGCCATGCTTTCAAAGCCACCGAACGACAAGGATTCCGCACCGACTGTGTCTCCGCTACCGACGGAATGGCGGCCTCCTCGAAGGCCATGCCGTCTGTCGGGCGCCATTCCGATCCGTTGGCTAACCCCTCTCTCCCTCTCCCCCCCCTTCCCCAATTTAACGATTGATTGCGAAGTTGAGGGCCACATGGCATATTACCACCAATGGGAGACGATAGAAGAAACAAATGACTAGAGAAGAACACCTAGTGCTCTCGCGGTTGACAACGTTGACGGAAACAGCATCAATGAACGATGTCGAAAGGAGAAGGATCGTAAATTAATTTATGTGACTTTTGTGCGTTGCAATATGTATTTGTGCATTAAAATAAGTACTTTAGATTTAAAGCACATATTTAGTAGCGTCAATGAGATATTAAAGTTTTCATAAAAGATGCTGAATACTATCAACATAAATTAGTTGTCATCAAATCAATGCAGAAATAACCTTCAAATTGTCAATTTTGCCTGTATATGTGCGTATTAACTCGTGTGATTGGGATCAGAAATTTTACCGCGTTTTGTATTTGGTATTTATAGTGACAGAAAAGAGACTTTACGTGCACCTATATAGCATTTAAGCTTCCAAAGATTGCTAGAACTATTCGTTGGATTAAATTGATCAGTGTCGTGATCTCGAAAATAGGATATCCGTGTATGCATTATGTATTTGTGGGTATGGTATTGAAATTTTCGTGAATATATATTCTATATTCATGGGCTTATGATGAGAGTGAAATTGCTGCGCGCTCGTGTAGTTAAGATTTTATTAAATAAATTCGTGGAGCAAAGTTGAATGCAATTAGTGACATAAAGAAATAAAATGAGAGAAATTTAAGTGGAGAAATAAGTAATTTTGCTATTAGCACATCTTGGTTATTGTTTACGCACACTTGTGTTGCGCAGAAAATGTCTTCAGCATTATTTGCAGATTTATCCAAATTTCACTAGGATATTGTGAAGATTGACATGTCATTTCAAAACATTCTTTTAAAAATGCATTTTCTCAACTAGGAAAGTAGAGGCCGAAGAGGATAAAAAGTCAGTAAAAATACGTTGCTCACAATGATGAAAAATCACCCTAGTCTATTTTAGTATGTGACTGCTTAAATAAAATTTTATGATAATTGAAAACCTTCAACGGGAATCATCCATTTAAGAATAATTACACCGCAATAATAGGCATTCAGCGTGGACAATATTTTAAAAATTATTAGAAAAGATATTCCGGTGATCGAGTACGCTGTATAGCCTAAATATGGATCTATTTACGTAATAAATATCGCCGAATAGTATAACATTATAATGATCCAGGAAAATATAATGCAATACCGTGGAATTATAACATAAAACGATTAATTCAATTTATATGCTAGTCCTTTTGGCCACTGATTGAATGTTTTGGACTTTGCTGAAAATGTTAAAAATTTGCGAATTTTACGTATGTAAAATGTGTTGTGACCTGGAAATCGGTAGGCGAAATTCTATTTATTTTAAATGTGACTGTTATTTTCCAATGTTCACTAGATGCATTAGCTTGGTATTTCCTTGTGTATTTCTGTACAATTATTGTAAACCGCTCAGAATAGCCAAGTGAAACTATATCTCTCGGGTGTGTGACCTTTCACTTTTCCCTGACGTCAATACCTCCTCCTCCCCAATTCTATTTGTCACTTCGCCGAAAGCATTCTTGTCTCGGCTCGTCCTATTAAATGCGCGAATAAATAAATACGCGGAGAGTTACGCGAATGGTCATTAGTTTTTGGTCATCATCAGGGTTTTTGGTCATCCGAAACGGGAGCCGAGGCGCGGACCACCCGGCCCGTGCACTTGCAGCCGCCACATCCGTCCGTGCTTCTTTCCTTCCCGAGTCGTGGTAACATTCTTGTTTGGCTATTATAGACGCACATGTAGGTTCTGTATGCTGTTTTCTTCCATGCCTTCACTAGATTTGAAATAAATTAAACTTTTCCTCTCAATTACTTGATTTTAAATGAATTGATTCATATTTCCCTCAATACCTCTGGGTGACAATTCGCTTTCTAGATGGCCAAGGGCAAGGACCCAGAGTTCCGTGTTCGAGTTACCGTCATTCAACGCGGCTCGCTCGTGCGGCAAAAAATGTTTAATAAAAATAAAACATATTGGTACATATTAAATTTAATTCTCGGAAATTAGGATTCGCTGGTTAGAATGACAGTTAAAACGTCAAATTTAGAATTTTGGAGTGAGGAAAATTAAGCAGAAAAATATTGCTATAACTTACCACGGTGAATCTTGGAAAATTGTTCGAGAAAAAAATGAAGAAAGATATGGTACTACTCAGGCAGTGGTTCGACCAAAATAGACTACCTTTTAGCTCAAATCGTGTCCCGAAAGAAGGTGCTTCTGAATATAAATACCTAGCGTTAATTATTGGTAACAAAATTGAAATGAGGTCAGCATGTCAACAATCATTCAATAGCATTAAGAAACTGCCTTTCAAAATTATGTTTCACAAGCAAAAAGTGTTTTCTGTCTTTTCTCAAGGTAATTCATTCAGCTCTTGTGGAATCAAAATTAGCTTACGGCAAACAATGTTAGGGAGAAGCATACAAAAACACTGAAAATCCATATTTGTACTTAAAAAGAGAATTTTTCCAACTATTATGCAGAAAACCAGACTCTGCCACTGATTCCCCGTGTTTATTCAGCTGAAATTACTGCCAATTCGTTGATTGTATTTTTACTAAGTTCTTACAAACGTTTTCCAGATGGTATTATTTCAAGTTTACTTACAAAGTACAATGTTTTTATTTACATGGAAAAAATGTGTTATTATTACCTAAGCTATATCTATTCCAAAGTTGTTTAATATACAATCAGCAAAAAACATTTAATTTCCTCCCCAGTGGTATAAAAAAGAAAAAATAACGCTAAAATATTTGCGGGAGGTTAATATTTAGTTTTAAGGAAAAGTGAAATTGAAATTTTATGTAGGAGTCTTCATGTAATTAGTGTCATAATGAAAAGAAATTAATTTCTAAATTGTGTGTAAATCAATGATTTTTCTTCCTTCCAGGGCAACGGCGCATAGTTCTTGATAAAATGAACATCGATTGCTGGAATGAACAAGTTAGCTTGTTATGATTAAGTAATTTTTTTGGATCACTAATATACGTTCACTAATGAGAGTGAATGGAATTCAATGTAAAATTCTAGTTCTCACATCATAGAACTACACCAAAAATTGTTTTGAGACCTAATTTGTGTACAATCTATAGTTAGCGAAAAGGGTAAAGTCTTTCCAGTGGCTTTTAAAGGTTCCGGTTTTATTCTCGACGCAGCCGCATGTTATCTATGCGTGATTACATATGTTTGCTTTTTTCTGTAGTGAAATTAATGAAAATTTCCGATGATTTGAATAATTGTGCTGAAAAATAACTTTTCTAATTTTTTATAGGGATGATTTCACTGGAATCATTGGGGCCGTAGATTGTACCATAGTAAAAATAACATGCCCTAACAGAAGAAGTGCGCAAGTTTACATAAATAAGAGTGGATTTTATTCATTGAACGTGTAAGAGATATCAGATGCTAGGCTAAAAATTAGTAATGTTGTTGCCATATGGCCAGGATCAACTCAAGACAGAAGGATTGACATGATCTTCTATCAGGGAAATGATGGAATCAGGAAGAGTTAGTGGCCATGTTCTTGGTAATAGTGGATATCAATGTAATAAATATTTGCAAACTCCAATAACTCCGCAATTCAAGAACAAGTTAAGAGTTGCGCTACAATTCTTCTCACACCAGGGCAAGATGCTGCGTGGAGCAAACGTTTGGTCATTTGAAGAAGGCATCTTCCTCTCTTAGTGCTGGCTTAAGAACTTCACCGCAGAAGTCAGTGCGGGTAATGCTGCTGCATCAATATTGCATAATATAGCAATGGATGACGGAGATCTTTTTGAATAAGTTGGCAAATGGAGAAAATTGCAATTCCATATGCTTTACGAATGATGATAGGATGGGAACACTAGATGTAGAGAGAACATTGTACGGCGGCATTTCTCCTGAAGTCTTCTTTAACTTGGTAAGCGTGTACGTTGTCAACGTGGATTCTTTGAAGGTTTATCATGTTATCTCTACCCGAGGAAATACATTCATGGAATGCATTTTATTTTTTTCAGAGAAATCAAGCCACCACCTGCCCCGTGAGAGCCAATACATCGTTCATTGGGCTTAGACTTGCATATTTTTGGAGAATATTTTAGTTGAAAACATTACAGTGTAGGAATGTTAATATATTTGTCCCAATGTTCACTTCTCAGTTTACTTATTTTATTCGATTATTAAAACTCATTTCTCAATATCAGCTTCATAACCAAGATATATGAACCTAAGTATATTGATAAAATGAATGCCCACTATTTATGATTTTTAGGGGTCACAGTTACTCCCATTTTTGCTAGTGCGCTAGATTTCTGAAAAATAAACTGTATCGTTAAGTAATGCGGTTGGACAAGTAATTGTGAATTAGGTGTGGTCCTTAGAAACATCCACTGTAAGTGTTTGCGTGAGAGTCTGTCGTGCTTGCGCGGGCATTGTGCGTGGAAGAAGAGTAGCCGTTCGAGAATGAAAGTTTTCTTGGCACAGAGTCGGAAGAGAGGAAAGTTTTGGAAATATCTCGCGGACGCCAGAGATGTGTTCCGCGGTGGCGTCAGAGTTAAAGGGAGGCTCGGGAGAGGAAACGGGGTTGGCTGTGGTGTGTAGTGGTGATAAGGGGGTGGGAAGGCTATGGGAAGGGAAGGGGCGGGTGCGCGGTGCTGGTGCGGTGGGCTTTCTAGGGGCAATCGCGACCCGCTCGGTGCTTAGGGCTGCTACGGTAACTGGCCCCGCTGGGTGACCACCTTCGCAGAGAAAAACATTTTGAGTCTTCGCCTATTGGAACGGAAGTTGAAAGTCACTGACGAATGAGGAACGTCGGGAACGCACACCCTCTGGTGGTCGCTCCGAAAGGGTCGTCGCCCTCCCGTCATGCTCTTCGCTCTCATCCTCCTACGCGCGCACACGTCACACATCTTTAAGTCCAGTTCCATGTTGAGGGGAGGGATGCCTACCTATCCCATCGTCAACCGCTGCGTTCGTCGGCTTGGGACGTCTAATTATTGTGAAGGACTATTTGACGCTTGTTCATACATACTTCTACTTGCGATATCGCCACAACAGACGGCACGCATTGGCACGGGGAACGTGTGATCGGGCAATTTCGCTATCCATTGTTCAATATATAAGTTTACCTAAATGGCTGAGTTCTATTTACTTCACTTAATCGACGCTTTGAGGCCACTCAGACACCCGCCGCCAATAAAACGTATTCCAGGTATGTGCGAGTCGGAGGTTTGTCCCGCGGCCACATTTCGCGCCTTCTCTGTTCCTCCTGAAGATGGTCGACCGAGCAGAACACATTCCATCACATTGAAAAACCTTTTGCTCTCTCTCTCTCTCTCCATCAAGAGAGAGATGAGAAGAGAATGAGATGCTCATTTCGGTCACCGAAGGAGAATTCGCCTGAGAGACAATAACACTTTGGTGCACATCTTGCCCACGAGAGACCACGCACTGCTTCGTTGACCTAAAGCTCTTGATTTTAAAGTACGGTCAACGTTTGATATCGGCAAATGCCGACAATCGAGGCTTCTGATTGGTTCCCTACATGTTCCTTGCGCATCTAGCCATGGCTGGCCGTTTTTTACATGGGAGAGATAGGTTCTAAACATGTTTTCACGAGATAAAAATTAATAAACTATATTTCATCGAATTTGAGCCATGATAACTTGTGAATGATTAAATTGCCTATAATACTACATCATTTTCATATCAAGTTTATCCTCCAAAATGCGGGAGTCGGCCTGTATAATACGAGACCAGCAGACGCCTCAAACGGCAGCAGACGACGTCGTCTGCAATATGAGTGGAACGTCGCGATATTTTCCCCGCTCGTAAAGTGACTTCTCGTTGATAACTGGCGGAATGGTATTTTAAAATGTTATAATACTACATAAATATTAGCTTACTTGTCAATAGGTATCAAAATCGACTAGGTATTGGATATTTCTCTGCAATAGGAGTAAAACGTCAAGTCAATTCCTCGACCATGAAGTGAATCCTCATAGAGAACAGACGGGCGACAATAATTGTGAGAGAAATGAATTTTGGGATACCTTGGCTTCGTTACGAATCGTACTCCGCACCGGAACGAGACTGTTAACGGCGGCTAAATTTAACATGCTACTATCTAATTTACGTTCTGTATTGTCATTGTCAAGTCAAGTGAGCATTTTGACAGGAATTATACGATCAGCACTCTATGTTTAACTGAGGCACTGACCATTATGCACAATGATTAAGATTCCAGTGACAATACAAGGTTGGTCATCGTCTGTTCTCTAGATGCGCAAGGTTGACCGTACTTTCCTAATACAGAGCTTTGCGTTGACCCCAAGGCACTGCTGTCTCGATGTCTGCGCCATTCTCTGTCCATCCATCCGATACCCTCTCTAGCGAGAGATAGATAGCGAGAGATAGATAGATAGCGAGAGATAGAGTGTTTATCGCGTCGCTATGCGTGCAGTGGTCGTCATGCGACCGGAAGCGACGAGGGGGAGGGGGGGTGGGGATGCCAGTTAGTTCTACGGCGCTACCGTAGGGAGCAAGAGGCGTCCTCGGCAGTGAAAGGGGTCGGGCTTAAATAAACTAGCGAAGGAGCACACGTATCTAATGTATGTTATTCTATTCATAAATATTAATACTCTTTCATAATTTTTCATTTCATGCACGTAAGATCTGCAAACCGCCCACCTATTAATTATCGTCACCTCATCTGGAATATTCTTGGAATAAAAAGTGCATGTTTTTTTATCTAAAAGACATTTATATAGTTCGTTGAACTCTTAGCACGTACTTATTAAAAAAAAAAAGAAATTTCTACATCAGCGACGTCCAAGTGACGTCTAATTATGTTCTTCCTAAAATCATAGTGCTGTTTATTGATTTTCATTTCTCCATTCCGCTATCAAGTGACAAGGAAATCATTGGTGTTCTGTGTAATCGCTTCACCATTCATTTTACCTACTCTTGCAAATATTCTATAACAAGTTTTATTGACAACGAAGCTTCGTTCGTTTTCATTGATTTTTTCCCGATAGATGGAAGCTTTAGCGCGGAGGGACTCGACCTCCGCCTTTAAAATTCAAGAGTCGCCTTCATCGATTCACCGATCGCAGTCCATGGGGCAACCGAAGAAGTGAAAGCGCGAATCGTTGTGGTGACCGCGCTCCGAGGGCTGACTCCGAGGGTCAATCAGTCAATCCAAAGCAGATTAAACAATTGAAGAAAATGAAGGGCAATGGAAAGGATCACCAGTTTTTTAAGCGATACAAAGAAAAATTAAAAGCAATGTATGCACACATCTTCATTCTATCCTTCTAGTATTGGGACACCAAACCTGAAAAATTGGAAAGAATAGGAAAAAATATTTCGAGAGGAGACGAAACTGATTATCGTGTTAATATAGTGTCTTAGTGTGTGTTTTTGTCACTAGTGGTGCGTAAGGAAAGGAGGACTTTCATGTATCAATCAGTTTGGTGTTCGTCTCTTACTTTATCGCTGCTGCCAGCTGTAGAGATGTGACGCTGGGACCCTGGGTACTACTCAGAGATGCAACCTCGCGCACTTAACTCACGCCATCTGAATTTTTAAAGCAATATTGGCAGCGTTGTGGCGTAAGGTCTCCGAGTCTCTGATGGCTCTCAGCCTGGTCCTTCCCATCAGATATGAAATACCCTCGCTGAATTTGATATCTAAACGTGCAACTACCCTTTCAATGCTATTTAATTCGCGTATTAAGTATTTATGAAGAAAGAAATCAAAATTTGAAAACACTTATTCAAAATTTGAAAACAATTAGCAAAAAGTGTTTCTAAAGAATTTAAATATAAAATATTAGTTATCTGCAGTTTTTGGCATTTCTTTTGACACTATTCTCATTAAAACCATTACCACGATCAGGAATTGTCCTAAAAGTTCCGCAATAATGGGAGTACAAATTTGAAATATTATTCTGATTGCAATCTAATAACTATCATATGTACATTATTTCTAGTTGTTAATCGTTCCCATGGCTAACGTTAGCAATGTTAGAATCTATTGTTGATACACGTAAGATGTTTGCTCTTAAGCGATATTTAAAAGCTTACCCTGTAAGTATACCATTAGGATTATATTGTTTACTGTGTTACTATGCTAATCATATTGAGCGTGCAATCGACGGAAACTTCAACATCTTAAACTAAATCCAAGACTTATATTGACAAACAATTCACTCGCTTCAGGCTCATAGTGAAAATCTTCAACGGAGCAAATCATTGGGAGCGGAACTGAAATGCAGTCGGAATTTTTCACCGGTTCGCGTCCACGTTCGAATTGAGCGTCTGCTTGACTCTGGATGGGCTCTGCAAAAGGCTGTCGGTGCGTTGAGGGTCTTGGTCTGGTGCCAGTCGGTGTCCTCCTTTGGCATTCGACCGTCTTGCTGAGTGGCGGCCGTCGTAGCGCTGAAGTGCACGCAGTGTAACCCATTGAAGGAGGCGAAGAATGATAAAGGTCGGATGGAATGAGAGAGTCAACGAACGGCGAAGAAATCCCACGAAGAATGCGAGGTAAAAGAAAAAGTAAAGAAAACTCCTAGAAGAAGAAGAGACAAATGTATTGGAAACATTGCGACACAGCAGCGTGTTAAAAATACAATGGAAATAGAAATGAATGGGAAGAAAAGAGGAAGACCAAGAATGGAACGCACGAAGAGGAATTGAATGACGGACGCGAGAGTGAATGGATGAATGATAGAAGAAAGGATTGTTGGAGCCTGAGTGAGAGGCAGGCAGAGGTCGTAGGGAAAGCGAACCCATCTGCGGATTACTGCGAAGACTGGCCCAGAGAATGACTTGAGAAAGACACACTTTCGTCGCCCTGCGCTGCCGAAATGAAACCGAGCTCTTGGTGCGGGGGGATGCACGCGTCATCGCGGGCCTTAGGCGCATCATTTTACAGCGGCGGTCCCTCTTCCGGCTCTTCACCGCCGCCACCACATCCAAAACGGCACCACCAGAGAATGTGTGCGACGCCACATGGACTCTTCTTATATGTAGCGTGGTGCCTCAAGGGGTGCGAGCACCACGTGCGTCGGGGCTGCCCCCCGAACACCAAGGATGGCGTCTGCTCCTCCCCGTGACCTTCCGCCTCGCCCGCGCTCGACGCGCCGCCCTGCGGCCGGATTCCTTAGCTCGAGGCGCCTCGCGGAAAATCGATACCCCGACGACCTCTGCCCCCCCCCCTTGCCCCCCCTGCCCCCTCTGCCCCCTCTGCCCCCGGGGGTCGCTTTACTCGGTCTCCAGCTCATCGAGGTGTGGAGGCAGATGCCGTGCGAGACGATGGACGCGCCTCCGAGTGTCGCCCAGCGGGACTTCAGTCTGCTGGACTGCACGGCGCCCCCCTCTATGAACAACTACCACTTTTACTCCTCTCTCTCACCACAAGCAGCAGCTGCTCCTCTTCTGCATTGAGTGGACAGATGTTTTTACCTATTTCATGACACGAGTTTACACGAGAGCATACTTTGAATGGAAATACGATAATTGCATCAGTCACAATCACATAGGTTTCAAAACACAGGTTTTTCGGTGTGCTGCATTGACTTTTTTAAAGAATGATTTCCTTATTTTTTAAATCCGTTAATTCCCTTAGGAATCTGCCATCGGCGGCATCTTCCAATCTGTTCGGATGACACCCTGTTCTTCAGGGACGTAGTTCGCTCCGGTGGATGGGCGTTCGTGGGTGTCTGTGTGTTTGCATGGGGGGACGGCGAGAGGGTAGGGGGTGGTTGGGGGCCAGGGGGGTGGGGCCGGGGGCGGCGTACCAAAGGCACCGCTCTTCTCTATCCCCCTCGAAGGAGGGGAGCGTCTTTGTCTGCCAAGAGGGGCACCGAGGTGGATTATTTCGCAACTTGCGAAATCCAATTCGTTTGCATCCGAAACTGGTTTTCGAATAGGATGCGATGAGTGAGTATAGAGTTTGAGTTGACCCCTTCAAGAGAGGCCATCAAAAGGGCCCGCACTTCGATGGACGCAAACCCCCACTCGATTGAGAGTGATCCGACTCCGCTCTCGACCCATCGATCCCCTTTCGATACTCGCGATCGACCACACAGGAGCTCCCTCTCTCGCCATCTGGGCGACAGCCGTGAATTGGATTTTCTCAAAACTTGAAGTGCTGCGAAAGTTGATTGGACGGCTCGTTAGAAAACTTGTAGTTAGTGGACACGTCCCTGGAAATCAACACCCTCTTTGGTGTGAGTTTTAAAACTCAACCGAAATCCTCTCGCCTTACCATCCCCCATCCACTACTTTCCTCTCCTAGAACCCTCACCCTATATATTCTCACCTGACCAACCGTTTAAATGCACTAGACTATGCCACAGTGTGGTGAAACGCGCGTCGTTCCAGTGAAATAAAGTTTGTGGAAATTAAAAAGCTGTTTTTTTCTAAATATGAATAAAAAATAATTTATCATTCCTTCGGACGCCATAACTATAGGGAATATAGAAACAATTGAAATACTCATGAGTGAGT
Organism: Pyrrhosoma nymphula; assembly: GCA_963573305.1. Lineage (NCBI taxonomy): Eukaryota > Metazoa > Arthropoda > Insecta > Odonata > Coenagrionidae > Pyrrhosoma > Pyrrhosoma nymphula. Next base: position 184,544,379 of record OY754327.1, read on the forward strand.
AGAGGGAAAATAATTTCTCGAAACGCTTTTCTGGATCACGGTTTGTTTTCAAATTATACCTCATTAGACAACAATAAAAAATAGTGAAATATAGTTCAATGCATCTAAAAACATTTCCAAAGTACTTCTCGTAGCGGTATCCTTGCAATTGATCGTATACTTTGAGCACTCGGTCCAAACACCTTACACGCAATTTGCTTATCCGTTGATCCTTTTCACTAAAAGGGCTATTAATTACCTACACATTAATACTCTCAGATATAGGCTTTTTTCTGAAAGAGTGTACCTAAGGTAATCCTAAGGACTTGTGTTTAGGATTGAGTGAACTTATTAAACATCACATTCGGCCAGCCAAGTTTATTTGCTGAGGTCAATGAAAGCGAAATGATGACTAACCCACGCCTTCAAACTATCTTCAGTTACCCATTCCAGTTGACATGTGACTCGAAGAAGGCTAGTGCGAAGGCAGGTGCAAAGGCAAACCGATATGAAGGCATTATAGTCTCTTCTGACACCAAAGTTAATCGCGTATTTCCTTTCCAGTTAAATCTCTCCACGGATTTAAAAACAATTGAGAACGGAAAATGTCTTACTTCCAAACATGTTAGTCAAAGAATATATTATCAAGGATGTCATATCCTCAAGAGTGATTAATTTTTACCAAATACATAGCATTAACTCAGTTACTATAAGCTTGAGGAAATAATTGTGGTAGACCCCTTGACCGCTTATTTATTACCGTTGCAGTGAAAGTTAGGGCATTTGAGTATCAGTGGCATTATAAATTATCGTTCAAGAACACTGGAATAAGTTTGACCATTGATATCATGAATGGCTATCTAATGAATGATGAACATGATTTCAAACACTGGAATCTTACGGTCAACGCTTTGAGTGGCACAAGATGGCCGGATGCGCAAGGGCAGTTGCTTCAATCGCGAAACCTAATGGCTCCACCTGCGGTGGAAAGATGCAACGTTTTCTCTCTCACTTCGATGATGGTAAGAAGTTGGACCTCAGTGGATATTCATGCCAAACAATTGCTGTGGCAAGATGTGATCAGTTCATGGTAGAAGGTTCAGCAAAGAAAGTCATTCTTAGAGATAGAAATGGGTGTAATTGAATAAAGCAAAACACTTAACTTTGACAACGGGAAAGAGTACATTAAAGTCTTAGCTACACACGATAAAATGAATAAAGCATGGCCAAAGGGTGGATGGCATGGCCAAAGTGTTGTAACTCGTATGAAGTACTCCTTGTGGCGAGTGAGTGAGTGAAGGGTAATTCTGTCAATTCAATCTGCCCAACACTAGAATTGAGTTGCAAAATAATAAAATAAAACTACTTTCGCAAAAAAAACGTTGCTTTATCTGGAGAAATGTAAGAATACTGCGCTTTTAAGAAAAAAAAAGTCTTGGAGTTCTCAGAATTGTGTAGTAAAAATGGAAAAGGATGTAAGTGCCAAAAAATAAAAAAATGATTTTTTCGGTGAAAAGCGAAGTACAAGCTAGGCGTAATAAGATAGATAAGGTAGTAAGTGTCAGAATATTTTTCCATAGTTTATAGAGCAGTCGGAAGATGTCAGCACCGTGCAAGAGCCGTGCGGGGTTGAAGCGGAGAAGGATGTAAGTCCACCTGCCATGATGTATGTTCCTTGTCTATTGCTTTACTAGTGCTTAATACTACTTACTTAATATTGGATTGATACTCTGTATAATATAATCCGTACTATTCATATTCAAACCGTCATCGACCATCGTGTTTAGTAAAAAATTGTTTAGAAGTTCTTTACATTTTTTTTCCTAAAAAATAGTTTTTAAATTTTTTTAGGAGCAGGAGGTTCAGAAAGTCAAGACTATGCCGAAAAGTCATCAAAATATCTTTTGGACTTAATCTAATGTATCCTTGTAACACATTATAACATTGAATTTATGGTATACATTAAAAAGCTTCTAAACAATACTGGACTTGCATCCTTTTGTTAAAACTAACCCTTCACTTACATAATTTAAAAAAATAAAGCAAGGCACTTGCATCCTTTTCCAGATGGCACTTATATCTTTATTCATCTTTTTTTGGTTTCCACTTATATATTTAAAAAAAATTGTACTATATGTTATTCCTATTGCTTTTCTATTTTTATAAATATATAACAAATGTTTTTAGTAAATATTCAACGTTTTAGACTTATTTTATTGAATACTGAAAATTTTAGTTTCTGGCACTTACAACCTTTTCCAATTTTACTACACAATTGTAATTTAAATGAAATTTCTAGTCATATCCGCAATGGGAGCCTTTAGCTGGCTGCCCAAGCGTGGAATCTGTTCAGCTCTCCGATGTTGGAATATTCGTGACGGCCGGTTTCGCGCTGCGAATTAAATATTTCCACATATCGATTAGAAAAGTAAAGGTTACATTTACCATCAGGATAGATATTTGAAATACACCAGTTTTTATGAGTGACCAGATTGGTCGGAGTAAAATTTAGGAATTTGCCAGAATTTTGTCAAATTTCAGCATTCAATTGCATGTAGGCGTGGTAGGACATTTTTTGATTTCCGAAATTTTTGATGAATACCTAAATCCTAAAAACGCAAATCTTCCGCCACGAGGTGGTTTTGTAAAGTTTGATAAAAAGTGAAAATCGATCCACTCTAACGGACATGAAGAAACGATGACTGTTGTCCGTGTCAGAATTAGAAATAATAATTTTTGAAATGCTGTACCAACGCATTGAAAACCAACGCATTGAAAAATCATGCATAAGTTGAAAGTATGTTTTTTAAAATCCGAAAGAGAAAGTAAAAAAGTTTTATTTTAGCAATAAGATTGATAAAAGAGCGGGTTTTTTTTGGCTTTGCAGCTGGACGTGCAACATGGGAAAACTGCAAGATCAGAGCTACTCGTTATCATAGAGTAAGAATACTCTCCGTCGTTATTTTAGGGATTCCTTTTAAACAATGCGTATTGTGTCACTGGAAATAAATGCTGCAAGTTTTGTTAATACAGAAATTTAATTTTGTAAGGTATTGAAAAATATGTGAAATAAAGTTAGGTATCTCCGAAACCAAGACATTTTTCGCCCGGAGGAAATATATGTCAATTAGAGCAGAACGTTCATATTATGAATTTATTATTAGAAATACCTTACAATGCTTCCGTATTTACGTATTAAATATGTAAATAAAATAAAATTTGTTAAGCAAATATCATAAAATATTAATTCTATTACTTTTAGTGCTTACGGTTATATACCACAGATATTGCTCATCAAATACTATACAGCCTGAAAGAGCGCTACTCATCTAGCAACATTATATGGTATATTTATGCAAATTTCTATGTTAAACTGATTTTATTTCAATATTTTTAACATCAATATGTGTAAACTATAAACTATAAACTATAAATGAATAAAAGTGAGTGTAAAGTAAAAGTAGCTGACAGCTATTTTTTGTGAGTAGCCGTAGCTGTAGCCGTAGCTGTAGCCGTAGCTGTAGCCGTAGCTGTAGCCGTAGCTGTAGCCGTAGCTGTAGCCGTAGCTGTATCTGCTATTTTTTTTTCAATTTGTAGCTACTAGAGAGATTGCTACTTTTCTTTCAATTTGTAGCTATTTGAGAGATTGCTACTTTTTTCGAGGAAGTAACTGAAAAGTACGTAGATATACATTTTTTTGTTGCTTACTCAACCCTGAAAGTGATTGAGGGCGCACTCTTTACCCGCGTCGAAGGGTCCGCCAGCCCTACTCCTTGTCTACGGGGGCAAGGGGGGGGCAAGGGGGCGAGGGGGGGCAATGGGGAGAGGGGGGACAAGTGGGGGGGGGGCGAGGGGGCGTCCCTCCCTCCTGGCGGCGCGGGGTCTCACCGTTGACCACGTCCTCTCCAATAATACCAAAATAACACTTTATTCAACAGCTGAGATAATTTTGGACGCATATATTTCTGTATTTGCCGACTTCAGTGGGATGTACTTTTTCAAAATGAATCAGTTAAATTTAAAAAGCTTGGTGTGAAAGGCTTACATGTGTCAACTATTTCGAAAGTGTAGCCTTTCCTTTCGTAGAACGGTTTGTGCGTCATTTCGCGCGCGTGCGTTTGGAGGGGGGAGGGTAAAGGGGAAGGGGAGGGGGAAGGGGGAGGGGAGGGTGTGACGCAATCGAGCGCTTCAATGGATGTCCGACAAGTCACGTGATCGAATTCGACCGCATTCATTCAAGGTCTCGAAAAGTGAACTTAGCTTCTCCGAGAGAGCGGAAGTTGACTTGGACGGAAGTGACGAGCAGGGCGCAGCGTTGCGCCGGGAATCGTTCCGTTGGTTGTCCAACGTGGAGAGCTTCATCAATGCAAGAAACTTTGGCACCGCACACAATTTAAAACCTCACTCATCAGTGGTGAAAGCATCGTAAGGGACGGAAGATTGCGCCGTGTGGTGACGAACCGCTGCCTGTCGACATTTCACTGGTCGGCGTCGCTACGAATTAGAGCAGACGTTACCTTGTCCCAGCATTGTTAGATACGAATTGGATGCGATATGGGATTCATAACTAATGAATAAATAACATCTAATTCTACCTGGAAATCTGCTTTTGGAAAAAATCTAAATGCTTAGTCACTATATAGCACGGCGTTTTATGAAAGTATCTATTCAAAAGGTTTCATTTTTGGACCACTCTCGCTACTCGTCGTGGAGAAATTGAGTTGGTTACCCTCGTATTGGTGGATTTCTTCGAAAACAACCGCACTTCGGCACATGAACAAACATTTCTAGATATTGGTTTCAACATTTCTTGGGTTGCATCCGCGTCAGTTGTCATTCAGCACAACAGTTTCGCCAGCTATCCTGCTGGCGTCCTCAGGTGAAGGATGGCGAGAAGGTTTTGGTCCGTCCTTATATAGGCCAAGTTAGCGCCAAAAAGCGATCAATGCTCCCAAGGAAAACAGGTACTTCCCGAGAGTAATAAGAGAGGCTATAGAAATCATTAAAACACCAAAGAATTTTAACAGAGAAGATGGATACCCATTGCACAGCGCTTGGAAGAGAGTAGTAAGTTTTCCGCGCAAACGCGACGCTGCTCCATGATTGGCCGGAGCATTGATCGCTTTTTGGCGCCTAACTTGGCCTGTATAAGGACGGACCAAAACCTTCTCGCCATCCTTCACCTGAGGACGCCAGCAGGATAGCTGGCGAAACTGTTGTGCTGAATGACAACTGACGCGGATGCAACCCGAGAAATGTTGAAATCATTTGATGCCGCGGAAACCTGCGAACTAACGCTTCCAGATGTTATTTTCTTTCTAGTAATAGTATCACTCTCATCACAGCTGCCGTCTATCACTACTTATTTTTTGGGGTCACTTAGAAAGCCACGCATCCGTATCACAATATATTTTAGGATTTCAAACGACAGTTTTTGATACAGTTTGAATATTAAACTATTTTCGGAACGTTGTCAAGTGCATTTTTAGAATCCAACAATAGCCAGCCTACTTGTTTTGTGATTTGACTACATTTTGGATGTCACGGAGTGAATAGTCCACGGTGCATTTTGTGTGATTTACTTATCGTCTGATTGGGTCGTCGGGGAAGGAGTTTTATAAAGGAGAGAAAGGGTGGCTTACATCGCCATGGCTTCGAAATCCAAATTTCAATCAACGTAATAGGACATCCGGTGAAGAGAACTCACTCTTGGCTATCACTTCCTGTGACACACTCGTATGAGAAACTGGAACGGATGCACGTTCTTCTGAAATTGAATTTGCCACGGTTAGTCCCGGGTAATATTCAAAATTCGGCTAATCTTATCTCGAAAGAGAATTTGTCAGAGAAAGTGGTTACGAGGCAACGGAATCATCGCTCTTCGCTTGTTCCACGAGCCGATGCTCTCATGCGTGAAACATCAGTGCAATCTTTTTATTTGAAAGGGTTTGTTGTTGTTAATACTGCGATGAAATGTAAGAATATTTTTAATTATTAAATAAATATGTTATGGTAAAAGTAAAATACAGGTGGCTTCAGTTTACTGTAGTAACTTTCTTTGGAGTTAAAGTTCATTCACGAGATGCCCTCGGCGTTTGTAAGAGGATGGCGCCAAGAAGGCCGCCATTAAATATAATGCAGATGCAATGAAACACATATGTCTTCTAAATCTATGAGGGTAAATTTCCGCCGAGTGGAGCGTCAAACCATAAAACTCATAACAACATAACGTTTCATTTGAGTTGTATGAAATGAAGTGGCGTGATTCACTTGTCTCTGTTTCAGAATGATATATGCAAACGCATAATTTATTTTTCTTAGAAGAGATTTATGATTACACATTGCTATTAAGTATACCCTTCACTAATTGAATAAATTCGGGCATGAATTAAGAATATAATGAAATCTTATAATATAAGAGATAATTGGTGCAGATTTTCATGAAAATATTATGATTGCCAAACGAACTACTCGCACATGAGCCCTTTGGCTGTATAGTTTTAAATAAACCATTATACTTTCTAATAATTAGAGAAGACTAACTATCTTAAGTTTCAATCTATGCTGTTTATTTTAATTGTACCGGCTGGGTTTAAATTCTCAAGAATATTTTTACTCACTCACTCACTCACTCAGTGATTCAACCCGAAGGTTGGTTTGGATAGTTGAGGGTAGAGCTCACCCCGGACTAAGCCACAGGCGTGTAAATCTCACACATTCAGGGTATGGGGGGCCAGTTCCTTTCCCTGGACCACCTCGCACTCCGAGGATTTTTGTTCGGGGGCGTCCAAAGGATTCACCCGAATTTGAACCCGTGACCCTTCCTTGATCAGTAGCCAAGCTCTCTACCCACTAGGCCACCACGCTCCCTTCTTGTTTTTACTAATAAAACAAATAATTTGACCTGCTTTGATTCATCGTTTTATGAGTAAACTATTCCGAAAAATCTTAATTTTTTAAATAATTTAATTGCAAAACATAATGCCGCAGTCATAGGCAAAAAACGATTTAATAAGAGCTAAACATATAAATCAGGTATCAGGGTCCCTTCAATGCCACAGACTAATTGCTATGAGTAGTAGGTAGGCTTGTACTTCCTATCACTGTCTTCTATCCTGGAGTAACTGACATAGTTGTAAGAGGTGAGAGCCACACATTAATTCACATGCAGAGGATCGCCAGCCTGTGTGCGGCGGCGTCTCGTTCAATTCCCTCAATGAGTTCCCCCCCCGTGAACCTTTTTTTTTCATTCTGACTGGGAAAACAAGGGTAAGCTGTACTCGGAGTTCGCAAACACAGATATGATAACGTTTGTGGAAAAATGAATAATTCAAGAGTTAAAGTTCACTGATAAAATATCCTTACATCCAGAATGATAGTGACCATGCTTACATATTTTTATTGCGAACGCCTAGTACAGCTCTACGTCTTAGTTTCATTTTATGAAACTAACGGAAAAAATATGATAATATTGCCTTGATATGGACATTAGTTGTAATAAGTTTGTAGTGACTTCCAAAATCTAAACAAACGGCTTTCGAAACGATGGCATGAGAACTTAAAAACCAAAGTGAAAAAAATCGTGAAACTGAAAGCATAACATACAAGGATGCGGACTTGGAGACTTCCTGAGGCTTCGTCCCTCGAAGGTCCGTTCTCTCTAACGAAAGCATTTATTTGTGCACGTGATAACATCCTGATTTTGTTCTCCAAGGGTATTTTTCCTCGTCTTTATTACCTCCTATCCATTCGGAGCCTCTTTCCTGATTTCTTAAATGGAATCTTTGAAAGCCGTCGCGTCGTAAACAAAGATAACCTAGGTGAGAATGTTAGTTTTCGTTGATGTACAGTAAGTAAACATAGCAGAGCTTATTAATTTGAGAAATATTATTAACTTCCAGTATAAACGGCTCTGCAAGGATATTCCGGAAGTAAGCAGCAACCGCTTGTGGAAGTAACTTGCGCAAAATCTTTAACCATGGAAACTCCGGGTGCCAAGTCTATTGACTCTAGAGCAAAAGACAGTTCGAGTAAACACATATAGTGTGATACTGCATCTGTTATGCTGATGGCGGAGATGGTTTCCTTGGATCCGTTTTTACCCAGAGACTCTACTAATAGATATAAGACACTGTCTCCGGCGTTACTTTGTGGTACTCCTTCATTTTTAATGATAATAAACACTTGGTTGTTATTCCACACTTTATTGGAAACAAAACGACCCGGGTTTCAGCCATATCATGCCATCATCAGGTACAAACAGTTGGGTGGCTTACACTTATATAGGTATCCGTGGGTGGAGGGGAGGGATTTGAAAACAGGAGGGGGAGGGTGAGGAGCATTATTAACGGACAAGGCTGTTTTTGAAGGAGGGTGGGGTGGGGGTGGCCTTGGGATTGCTTGCATAAGAAAACAACAAAGGAAGGGGGGGGGGGAGGGATGAAGCCTTTAAACCTTTTTGGGAGTCTATTTCTTAATAATCCCAAGGCCATCCCCACCCCACCCTCCTTCAAAAACAACCTTGTCCGTTAATAATGCTCCCCACCCTCCTCCCCTGTTTTCAAATCCCTCCCCTCCACCCACGGATACCTATATAAGTGTAAGACACCCAACTGATGATGGCATGATATGCTGAAACCCGGGTCGTTTTGTTTCCAATAAAGTGTGGAATAACAACCAAGTGTTTATTATTATTAAAAATTCTACTAATAGAGTTAATAGTAGTAGTATATCGTAGTAATAGAGTAAGTAGAGGGCTCGTAGTGCAGCTTCGATAGTGAAAAATGGCAGTGGCGGTTATACTTCAAACGGAGTCAGAATTTAATTGTTGCTCACTGCTATTATCGTGCTTCCTACGTTCTTGTCAAACGAAAAAAAAACAACGCACAAACAATTGAGCAGCACCACCAAAGGAATACACATATACTGCTACCGCCTACCGGTAGTATATGTGCGAAAGACTGCTAGTCCACAAATGCAATTGCAGCAATCTAGCTGATAAAGAAAACTTGAGTAAAAACTATTCTCAGTCTTCCTTGAATTATCCTCGTACTCGATCGTTGCTTGGAATCAAACCAAACGCTCTTGGACGCTGTACTCTGATCCTAAGGTATTAGGAAAACTGTATTATGGTTCACGATGTTTTAAGAGAGATATTTGGCGCGAAGAAAGGATAGCTGGGGTGCGCACAATGTCAAGCACAAACTCCTTCGACGCGCCGACGCTCAAGTTTCTAGTGTAAATAACTTCCGAAAGATCCTGCGGAGGGGTTTCCCCGGCGTAAACCTTTTCACAAGTTATTTTCACAAGTTGCTTCCACAAGCGGTTGCTTCCAACTTCGGGAGCAAAAAAACGACGCTCAAACAAATTAATAGCTCCACCAATTGAATGCACTTACTCTGCTGCAGCCTCCCAGGTAACACTACTAATTCCAAACGTGGCAGTTGCAACAATGTAGCATGTAAGGAAACTTGAGAAAAACATCAGTCTCACTCTTTCTTGAAGCCCTGTTAAATATTTATAGCATTTCAATATTTAAATATCGGTTCAGGATGAAATTTGATCCGGAATAGGTAGTATAAGGGGTCCCGTTTAAAGCAATTACAATTTCAACGTTTCGGTCGATTAAGTAGGGTATTCACTCTCCGCACATTCTTCAGCCCAACAGGAGAAGCTGCACCCGTCCGACTCAGAGATTCGGGAGCAGCAAGCAGCAGCAAGCAGCAAGGAGTCCTCCCCGCGAACCCAACGGCTTAATCTCATTCCTACCTCCTCGCGGACGGCCTAGTTGGACTCCCTCCCGCGGAGCGGCGCTCTTACCTGTGAGGAGAAGAGAAAGATCGTTAGCGGGATTCCAAAATTGGCCGATCAAATGAGTTACACTATAATAATTAATCGAACACAATTCTATTTCCAATCAGGAATTCGTGACAGGCTCTTCGGACGATGATTCCACGGACATCAGTTTGCGAACCGGATGTCACAATATTTATGGATCAGTTGTAATGTTGCACTGCTGATTCTTCCGATACAAATAAGATGGTTTATCATTCAAAATTATTTTAATAAGTGGCGAAAGGGAGCATTTAGGCATGGCAATGGCATTTAGGAGTTTATTCTCCCTCCTTGAAGTAGTCTCATTTCTCCTCTTTCCCTTTCGGCCCTTGAAGGTCCTCGAGACTTGCAGGTTAATGAGGAAACTCCTACGGGGAACACGAAAGGGCTACCAGAAACAAGCAATTCAGAGTGTCTGCAATTTCTGAACGTGTCTGGAACGAGGCTAGACTCTCAAATTTATTTTTGTGAGGCCAAATTGATCGACATATACTACTACAGCCTGGAATAGTATCGCATGCGATACTATTCCAGGCTGATTAGGGAATCCATCGAGATAATAAAAACAAAAGATAACTTCAGTAGAAAAGACGGAGCCAGTGCATGGAAGAGGATTTGGCGGAAAAAAGAGAAGAGCCAATCAGAGAGAACGGAACAGGCCTATACATATCAAAAGGCCTTCTAAATAAACAATTCCTTTTCCCCTTTCCATTTCTATTAATTACATGCCGGTGTCCAAACACCCTCTGCCACTTTTGTTGTCACCACGTCACACGCTACACTAGCAGACGAAATTCCAAAATGTTTGCTAAAAGGTGACGATTTTTCGCAATATATTAGCGTTTTTGAGTCGTCGTCCCCATAACGACCATATCTACTTATTGTTGAAGTCGATATTCCGTGTACATACATCCATTAACTCAATGATTCTTTGCACTAAACAAGATATGAATGGTTTATTACAATATATTAGTGGTGATTTTTTTTCTTTCAGTTGATATTCAACGGGCACATTCTCTAGTATATACGATAAATAATTTTTTTAAATGTGAATATTTCGTTAACACTCCAATAACCTTAGATATATTTCTGAGATCTGGTAAAAACAAACCATTGTGCTATTTTCTATTTAACCTTTAAAGTCGTGGGCTGGAAAATAAAACAGTTAAAAGTTAAAGTATTTCAAACCGGCGAACAATATTTCCGAGCTATGAGTGGTTAATGCAATGTTATTGGATCTAATTAACAGCATTCAAAGGGAATTATGTATTTGAAGGAAATTAATCTCTTTTTGCTCATACCATGTTGTAAAACATTGCAAAACAGCGCTTTCCCTCAGAAATGAAACTTGTCGCGGACTGAAATAGCATTCATCTAAAAAATTAGGGCAGCAATTGCAATTTTCCACCAAATCACCACCTGCATCAACACAATCCATCGCAACACTATAAATAATACTTGTAATCACTGGCATGCCACAATGTATGTACACAGTCACTTAAACACAAGATATAAAAATTCGTTTACATATATTGTCACCAAATATGACGCCGTTGTTTCTTACACATTTAATTTTAGTGATTCTAAATCTATTTAGGATTTGAAATATAAATGATCTAGTCGGATAATTTGCTTTTCATCGTCACAGCTAAAAACCAAAACAAGTCGTGCGATTGAAATTATCTTCTAATATAATGATGCACAGCATTATAGACTACTATTCACATTGGAGGTTAAATAATACTATGTTTTAAATGATATCTAGTTCGTAAGATTTTCCACACCGCGATACTTCGTAAAATATCATTCAAATTAAAAACCAAAACAAGCCGTTTTCCAACGATGGCCGCTTCGGCAGGTAAGTAGGTAGGTACTTGGATGCCGAAGCCGAGGAGTCGAGAGCGCAAAGCTAACAAAAAAACAAGCGAACGTGGTATTACAAAATCGCGATCGGATATTGTTACCCTCGATTTAGCGGGAATGACTCTTTAATGCTCGAATGTATAGTCATAAAATCCCTGATTAGGGTTCGAGAGGGAATGGCACAGGAAAGGATCGTTTCACGAGTGCTCGGCACGGGCAAGAAGAAGACAAGTGAAGCGCCTTGATTGCAGTGTGCAGTGGGAGGACATCCTGGTGCATATGCAACACGCCAAAACAGTGGCGCCGTGCGGGTGGAGTGTTGTCAAGGGATGCGGGAACCCGCCGAACAGGCGCGCGGTGGAAGCATCGACGACTTATTAATTCTTGTTACTGTGCCTCAAGTTAGAAATATTTCCCTCTCCGTTTTGAATGTCTCAACGGAATGGCGCGAGGTTTCACCTTTAAACGCCGGATTTATATTTCCTTAGAAGTCCCTTCCAGCCGGATTCAAATTGGCCCTTTAAAGGTTTTCTTGTTGTGTCCAAGCCAAAAATGGCACTTCGGCAGTGAGAAGCACCAAACCGCGAGTGCCAATATTGGCACTTTTGGCTTTCAAGGGTTAATAAGCACGTCGTCCAACTTCGCCTCCGTTCTCGATCGAATGGAGAAGCACTTTCTCATTCGTCACCATCCCCAAGGCCATGGACGGAACATTCTACATATATCCGTGGCCTTGCTCCATGCGAAGTCCCAGTGCGAACGGCATTCTCACGCTCGTTCGCGCGCCTGCCTGCCCTCTCTCGCCTTCGTGGGAACTAGCTGATCGGAAGATAAGAATGAGAGGCTACCCCGATAAAAAATGTGATTAAGGACTGAGGGCAGGTAAAAAAAACTACGGTTTTCACGATACGATGGAGTTAAGATGGAGTTACGTGGCACGTTATTTCAAGTATATGTGATGCCTAACACATTGAAGAGAGATGAATGCGTATATTGAGCCTAAATCAGCCATTTTCCCCGGCGCAGTACTGGACCAAATGAGACAAAAACCATGAGATGGACCAAATGACACAAAAAAGTCTACAACCAGGATAACGTAAAAAAAATCATTCGTTCAATAAGCAGTAACACAAAATACTACTGGAAATGAATAGCTGCATCAGCCAGAGAATTAGTTCGATATAGTACATCGTTTGCTAATTTACTGTTGCTGTTACAAACAATCGTGCCCGAAGGAATAGTACTAGACTTCGTTGTCTAAACATCGTTTGCTAATTTACTGTTGCTGTTACAAACAATCGTGCCCGAAGGAATAGTACTAGACTTCGTTGTCTAAGGCATTGCGACTCAACGCCGACTAAGGTGCGTTTATTCGCAGCAGTAAACAAAGCCTCCGGCCCGAGGTGACATGAGTTGAAGGAGAGGGAACTTTGGCTACTCGCAAGACGCGTAAAAGGGGCCACGGAGGCACAGCGTTGAAGACATTCCGAAAGACCAACTTTGACAATTTTCCAATCAATGCACAAATAATGTGACACGCTGTCATCACGCGCACGGCTGCGAAGATGTAAACCGAAGAAGGAGAAATTCGAAATGAAATAATTCCAGTTCGCATATACCCCTCCACCGAAACTCGCGTCGATTGGTCTGGTGGTGTAACTGGCACCACCAGACCAATCGATGTGGTAGTCACAGAGATCCGGGTTCGAATCCCAGTCAAGAAAAATGATTTCTTGCCATGGCGACTTGAATCCCCTTGGCGTTTGTATCTTTGCGACCGCACGCGTGTTGGTTTAATTTTATTCGTTGTTCACTAAGAATTAAGAATTTTCCCGCAATTGGTTTATCAATTATAATAAGCAATTTCAGAAATGCTCAAGTTGTAGACACAAAAGACAGGATGAAAGCATAATAACAGGTCAAATATGCTTTACACTTAGTATTGGCGGTACTCTCAATTCATTTCTCCGGGTACGGTCATTATAAAATCAGAACCTAGGGGTGAGGAGAAATATTGGGTAGTGTCGATTTCAGGGGGACCGCATGGCGGACGGACCCAGGTAGTCTCCAGAAGACCCTCATTAGGAAATCTGAAATATCTAATCTCCGAAATATCTAGTCTCCGAAATATTTAATCAAATATTCAGTACTTCACCCAAGACTGCTGGTAATAAGCTTCAGCCCACAAAAATTCCGAACTTCCTTCAGCTAGTTATGAGAAACCCCAGATAAAAGAATTTGTCATCCCAAAGCTGCAACATGAAATTATATCTCACTTTGTGACTTCCAAACTTTTTCATTCGTTCCGACCATAGTTTCGACACCTATTGTAATGGCACTATAAAGGCAAACTTGATAGTGACATCATACATGTTGAAACCATGGTCTGAAGGAATTAAAAGTTTGTAAGTCACAAAGTGAGATATTATTTCATGTTGCTTAGTTCCACAAAGCGAAGCCTGAAACTTTAACTTGTATCCAAAGCTGTAAATTTAAGTTACCTATAAGTATTATGAGTGCCGTGTGAGCACATTTCCCACATACACTCACAATAATCCCATATCACAAGAGATAATCAGACCTTCATTTCTTTTCAGAGCTTATCCCTCAGCAGAGGGTAAAAATTGAGTGTAGGGCCCCTTGATACACGTGTGACCCACAAACATTTGTCCGGCATGTTCAGTGTCCTCCTCAGCCCCATGTGACCTCCTCCAGCTGGCACACGGTCACCCCAACAACATATTATGCAGGGTGGGTTCTAGCGGTCGGTCGGGTCTGTCTGCGGAGACGCACGGTGCTATATAACCAGAGTGGAGTTCCTTCCTTCCCTTCCTCAAAGGTGACGCTCCCCCACCACCCACCGCCTGTGACGTCACCGGTGGCATCAATGGCGGCGGCGGTGTATGTGTTGCAACGGACTTCCGTGGATGGCCACTGCGAGGCGCTTCGATCGCACGTAACGGCAGGCAGTAGCAGCGTTCACCGGTCGGTGGTTCCACCACGCGGCGACGAATGGAACCAAAGAGCGACGGCGCGCCGTCGCTATTTGGTTCCATTCGTCGCCGCGACCATTTTCCCGCGGCGGCGGGAAGGGTGGGCGTCGCGGCGGAGAGGCGATCGTAGGAGAAAGAAAAAGAAAGACGCGACGAAGGTGAGCAGGGAATCGCATAAAGAGGAGAATCCATCGCAGGCACGCGGCCTACCGACGCCAACTGGAACTAAGGAAACGAAGAACATTTACACGTAGTAGAGAATTCATGCTTCGAGTTATGAAGGGGTCAATCCATTTGAATAAATACATGGATGTGGAATGTAAACAACGGTCGCAGTCACGTGGTGGACCTTCGTGGATGTGTGCAATAGAGGGCGCGTTGTGATGTTATAGTTAATTGGGCCAGAGCAAGTTGGCCCCCAGGTGACGTCAGACACGGTATCCGATCCGATCTTATATTCTCCTGAGCCAGGAGACCGCGAAAAGAAACGTAAAGAAATCGCTCATACGATTGTGAATTGGCGCTTTTAAATATATGTTCGTAATACCGTTTTGCTGTCCCACATTTTATTACCCATTAAAATCGAAAAGAGGGAAAGTTTGTGGTTTCACAAGTAGATATTTAAGAGACGGGATATTTGAGCCGTTTTCTGTTTTTGAAGACCCTGATTATGCTATGTTTTGTAGTTTTTGTTGTTTTACGTCTTATTTATTTACGAGTATCTAACTAGCACTGGTATTGCTAGTACTTGAAATTAGTCAAAGTGGTCAAGGTATTTCTTCGTATGCAATTGAAGCAAATTCTCTGACCCCATGGCTAGATTACCGGTGAATTGAAATTTCGATTAATAGTGGGTGCAATGGAAAAAATTTCCGTTTAAAATCACTTTCTTTCATTGTTTAAAATACGAAATAATTAATCCATGAGCGTAAAACGTGCACCAAAATGAAGCCAAATTATTTAATTTTTTCAATTTTAATTTCTTTACCGATCGAAAAATTGAAAATTGTTTTCTTTGAGCGAAAAAGTTTGCAAATTTATATCTTCTTCACTTTCGCTGCACTATGGATTTTTTCATTGTTACCGTGGGTTGCAATACGCTCTACATAAGGGCTACATTTAAGGGAAATGAACTTTCGCTGCGCCTATTTTTATGGGATTTAAAAATATAATGTCTTCGTCTTCCAAGATTTACAATGCCTTATGATAATTTTTGCACAGTTATGTATATTTCTTATTCACCTTCCAATTGCAAATTGCAAGCGCTTATTTACTCCATCGACTCAGTAACTAACTCATTAAAACAATATACTGGGTACATCTAATCGAATGTTTGAATGCACTTAATGAAAATTAGGAATCAATTTCCAAATTCATGGACCTAACTGCCACACACTCCTGTACCAAATAACTGTGGACATCCTACGAAATATAATTCAAATCATGAACTAAACGTATCAGTATTTAATGAAGTGCACAGATTTCCTTTGGATTTTAATTATTTTTCGGATCAAATCTTTCTGTCCAGGATCCCAAATGTTCGCGGCGTACCTATTCGAGGTGTGGCCTAACCAGAGCGAAGTCTCTTTCACTTTTTCATCCAAGGACCTTCCTACTACACGCTTGATAAATCCTAGTGTCTTTAAGACATTGCCACAGATGTTGAATATGTGTGTTCCCCACGATAGG
Organism: Pyrrhosoma nymphula; assembly: GCA_963573305.1. Classification (NCBI taxonomy): domain Eukaryota; kingdom Metazoa; phylum Arthropoda; class Insecta; order Odonata; family Coenagrionidae; genus Pyrrhosoma; species Pyrrhosoma nymphula. The sequence goes on from OY754327.1 coordinate 184,560,737, forward strand.
TTTGAAGTTTAAGTCACTCCAAGATATTTTTCTTCATCTGACGATTTTATGTTTACTTCACCCACAGTGTAAATATGCCGTTGGTGTGAAGACTTTTTCTAGAAGTGAACTGTAGTGCATTTACTAAGATTTAGTTCAAGACTCCTGGCACCACGAGTTAAAGTTGTTTTATGTCCGATGATAGAACTTCTAAGTCCGTATCTTCGCCGATTTCACCTTAGGTGACCGCATAGTCTGCAAATATTCTAAGTTTACTGCTTACTCGAGAACTTAGGTCGTTTATATAAATAATGAATAAATGTGGACCGATCACGCTTCCTTGTGGGACGCCGGATATCACTCTTACCACATCAGAGCTAATGGCGACAATGACTACTTTTTTCTTGCGATCCATTAGAAATTCACGAATTGAATTAATTTTTTTTTGGTTTAACCAGCATGATTGTAATTTGTGTATAAGTTTTTTTGAGTAACCTTGTCGAATGCTTTCTTGAAATCAAGAAATAACGCGTCAACTTGTATTTTAGCTTGACCCGATTTTAGGATGCCATTGAGGAGGAGGCAAGCTGTGATTCGCAAGATCTACCCTTCAGGAACCCGTGCTGACTGCCGTGTAAGAAGTTTCGATTATCCAAGAAGGCCAATTTGATAACAAGAGTTGACCGAGAATCTTGCATCAAAGCAATGTTAAATATATAGGGTGGTAATTTATGGGTCATGTTTTTTTTCCTTTTTTAAATCTTGGCGTTCCGTTGGCTTTCCAGTCTTTGGGCGCCTTGCCTTCGGATAATGATTTCTAGGAATGGTGCGATCTGTGGCGTTAACTCCTTCAGCACGCGTGCTGGTATTCCCTCTGGACCTGGGGAGTTGTTACTTTTAATCGAACGTAATTGTGTAGTTATTCCATCACGTTGAATAATTATGTCAGCCATCGGCTCATTAATAACAGTCTGAATCATATGCTGTGTCTTCCATACTGTATACACTTTCGAAGTAGTAGTTTAAAATGTTGGCATATTTGATATTGTTGGAGACTACTTTGCCGTTTTTCCGATAAAGACTCAACATTTGAAGCTCTCTCGCGTAAGACCAGAATGACTTGGGGTTTTCATTTAGTAATTCACCTAGTATTTTTCTTGAACTTTCGTAGAGTAGTACGCATTATCATCTATGTTTTTGAGCGTTGTGTAACGTTAATTTCTCTCTTGATAGATTTTTCAATAATATGTGCAATTATGAACATTCATAATAACTTTGTAAGCTCCACAATTTTTTTTGGTACAACTGGTTTCGCCAGTTACGGCATCTTCAGGTACACATTCGGCGCTAGGAACAAGTGGTATACATGACATATATACCACTTGTTCATACCGCCGACTGTATACCTGGAGATGCCGTAACTGGCGAAACCGGTTGTTCCAAAAAAATGTTTTTGTGGAGCTTACAAAACTATCATTACTGTTCATTATGCAGTGGTTCCACCGAGTAACGCCCGAAAGTATTGTGTATATTTGTGCAATTACCTCTTGTCTCCTGAGCTCCCGCCTTACTTCGTGATTATACCAATGAAGTTCTTTACTCTCACATTTGACTTTTTGTGGAATATATTCATCGATTTATTTGCGTAGAATTTCCAAAAAATATCCCCACGATGCTTTGGTGCTTTCGTCTGTAATAGTTGCTACAAATTCTGTGAATGAAGCTTCTAGCGTCTCTCATAATTTTATGAAATCACATATTTCAAATAAGTAGACTTTACGTTTTGGTTTTACTGTGGACTCTACTGTTGGTTTTAATGTCGCAAAAATCACTTTATTATCACTTCATGCCTTCAAGGATACCGACGTGTTTAAACATTGCAGGGTGGCTAACTGTCGGAAGGTCTAATACTTAGTTTCCTCTCACAGGTTCGTTAACTGCTTGGGTGGGTGAGAGTGGTTCGAAAGTGCATTGAGTTAGGCTTCGCTTGTATCACGCATCCTTGAACTTGCTTCTACACTATAGGTCTCCCAAATTATTGACAGGATGTTGAAATCTCTACCTTTAATTATTATGCTTTTGTTATCTCTCGAGGTAAATTTTGATGTTTGAGTTTGTATATAGCCCTTTCCGGTCGATCACGTTATTACAATTTATATCCTGGTGGAAAAGCTTCGCTATCGCTAATATCCTCTGCAAGCCTCTGTTCTAACGTTTTTCAATTTATAAATTTGAGCATAATATTTTGCGAAAGTAATGATTCTAAAGTAATGAGGCCAGGCCCTGTTCATAATCTCACTGGCAAAAAATGACCAATGTTCCGCGATGAGCTTGAAGTGAATAATTATGGCATCGACCACAGCAGACATAAAGAATTCCATCTCTACGTAAATAGCTGTGGGCGATCACATGAATTTTAACCAATCGTTCGAATGCCATATTATCGTAAAATCGGAAATGGAGATGATTGGATTGCTTATAATATGCTTCTTACAAGGTCTTGACTTAGCGTATGCAGATGATGAAATCAAACAGAGCGAGAGACTCTGTGAGCGTTGGAAGTTTTTCCTTACGACGATTACTCTCAATCGTCGCTCGACCGAGCCGTGTTTGCTGATCATAAGAGACCTAAACATTCCTAGTGAGAATGGTTCGTCACACTATGTCAAGAATGTCGTCAAGTTCTCCGTCATCAGATTTACTTTGCCTTTTCTCAGACGAGTCCGGGACTTACGGTGAAGTGTCCCATCCAACGAGACGAGTGCATGATCGCCCGCCTGAGCACTGGCAGTTGTAAGTGCCCCCTCCAAGTGCCCCCTCCAAGTGCCCTCCAAGTGAAGTGTCCTCCGCCCCAACCTCCCCTTTGACACACACACACACACACTCTCTAACCCCTTTCCTTTGTGTGCTATCCACTCGCCGAGGAGATTTGAAGGAAGAACGCGTTCGGGGCAATGCTGCACTCTGCAAGGGTGAAGGTAATTACAAATTACGTTTTCCTTTCCATCTCAATGGTCAAAAAGAAGAAGGGGAAGTTTAACAACCAGATAATTATTCTTCTCAATTAATCTTCTCAATGACCATCGACAAGGCAAAAGGTCAGTCCCTTCAAGTGTGTGGATTAAATCTGGAAAATCTATGCTTTTCTTATGTATCATGCTCACGAGTTGGGCAGCCGAAAAATTAATTTGTTTTTGCAGAGGGGGGTTGGACCAAAAATATTGTAGAGCCCAAAGCACTTGTATACTTTTTTTCAACTTTAATTTAATAACCTTCCCCTCTTATACCTTCGTCTCCCCCTCTCTCCCCTTCCATACCCCAATCTGTGTCCCTTTCCTCATTCGCACTCTCTACCTTGAGAAAGATGGATAGACTGTCCATCGAAATATTGTAAGTTTTTATTTGTGTCTTTCGTTTGTTTCTGTATTTTTGCCGGCCACCCTCTTGGCATATCCTGCATTTAATCGCTCGAGTGATCCTTCACGAGGTCGTACATCATGTACAGCTGAAACTTTCAGCTATACATATGTGTATAGCCGAAAGAAACAGATCGGAATCAGAGTTAATGTATTGCGCAAAACAATTGAAGAACTTCGATAGTGGCATCCGCGAGTGTCTTTTTTTTGTTGATTTTCAGGAAAACGTCGAACATTGATAAGGAAAGTTTAAAAAAAAATACTTTGAAGCATAAAGCTTTCCTTCTTTATAAAGTAATTTGACGGGTATTATTTTGGCAATTCTCTAATCATTCGTCCGTGACTTTTACGTGTCCGTCTTCATCGTTCGCCACGGACGGCAGCGGACTCGGCGGTCCATGCACTGTCCAGTTTCGCCTGCGTCACTCCCTCCTGCCCCCACCCACCCACTCCGTCCGTGCTCATCAGGCACGCCACACCTCAAACACGCGTCGACACGCAATCGGAATTGAAACCAGCTTCCCTCCCTTCCGCACGCGCCCCTGGCCGCTGCCTGGCAACGCTGCCCCCCCTCCCCCTCTCCATGGAAATCAATGAATGAATGAAGGTCGCCTCCCACGCTAACAACAAGGGGCGTGTCCCTCGAACACCGACTCCTTCCTCGTAGCGCAAGTGAACTGGAAAAAGTGGCCACCGCCAAAAAGGCGCTTCTTTCTAACTAGATTGAGAGCCCAAGATAACAGCGCAGCTGACCGAGAGAGAAGTGCAGCCAATTACATATATATATATATACATATATATATTTCTAATTATTATATTTATATATATCTAATTGCCTGCTCTAATAGCATACCTGGCCGGAAATCGGGAGATCCGGGTTCGAATCCCGGGTAAGGTGAAATTTTTTCTGTCTGGGTTCGACACATTTTTATCTTCCCCACCAAACCCTGTGTTCGTCCTTTTATGTGTTCCTATCCCTTTCCATTTCCTATGATTGCATGATTTCATTCGGCTCTTTGAGCGTCATGATTTCGAATGAATGAGTATATATATATGAATGGTAGTATGGCCGGAATGGCTCATTTCTACTTCTTGGGGTCTATTGCCCCGAAACACCTATTCCTTATCTTTACCACTGTCTGTGTGCCTGAGTCAAGCTTTCCTTTACTCTTATGTGTACGTAATTCCTTCTCTGCCGGTGGGTGAAAACGCCCTGTTGCCATCTCTCGGTGAACTTTACGGCCTACTCTTGGGGCGTTTGGTTCATATAAACCCCCCGCCGATAACCATTCATTCATTCAAACCGCTCACAGGCGTAAATAATGAATAATTAAATAATGTCGTACATATATATAATAGGGGAAAGGGAATAGAAGCCGACATGATTTTCAATTAATGTTTTTCGATGGTATACAATGTTAAATGTCAGTAATTACATGATTAAGCATTTTGTAACTCAACTGTATAATCCAGAATGATTCCTGTTATACCTTCGACTATAAGGAAATGATTCACCGTGATATCTAGACAAGGTTAATTTATCAGTGCATACCTATGTTCAAAGGAATGAAATTGAAGCAACGAACTAGGTTTTCCGATAATGCCTGCTAGTTAAACATCCACTAATACAATCACGACGTTAGCATGATCAATCTAGCGCATCCTGTCGTTGAACGCAATGTGTCTGCTAGTTTTATTGTCTTTCCTTTTTAACCGTCTCCGGGATTGGTATTTAATTGTTCTCCAGAAGTCGTTTTGTGGGGCCTGTTGAAAAATCACTCGGAAGTGAGAAATTGTTTTTACCACGCAATTGCGACCATGTTTGGATACCTATCAGTCTCTTTAATTTTAAGTAGGAAATACAACGAGGAAATTGAAGAGCTGTCGAGGGAAAGGGAGATTCCCATTTAAAAGTGTGTACGATCTACCGCAAAGTCTTCTTGGTTTAAAACTTGAATCACCTCAATGACGAAAACGAATTGTATGTCCTCAAACTTAACTATAATCTTACGACAAATGTGCTCGTTTAGTTTAAAAAACATGAGACTTATAACTGCCATAGATATTAGAGCTTACATTAAAGAAATATGTCACTTTAATCATTTGGCACCTTCGTCATGCGTGATGTAAACGCTGCTACAACACGAAGTCAATGGGGCTTTGCCTGTTGTAGGTCTGTAGTGAAAGCGTTCTTAATGTAAATAACGGAAAAAAATCTTGTTTATTCCCAGTAAAATTGCATTTATACTCATATTTTGTGGCATTACAGGTTTTACCAAATTAATGCCTGATAACTGTTATCGTGATGTAATGATATTTCCTTATACTATCACGGAATTGCAGTTTAAAAATTAGTTCTCGAAGTTACATTAAGGCACGGAAGTGGCCACATATATGAGACTTTCTTGACTGGGATTATTTAATATATGGGTGCGAGAATATGCGCGTAGAACTGTAGGGCAGCTGAATAAGTGAGATAGATGCAATTTCGTAAGATAGATACAAGGCAGGATAGTACAAAAGCATGCAATCGTAATAGTAACGTTAATATACTTCAAAATTTTAATTTTTTTTGAGAGGTCACAGAATAGGGTGCTCACAACGTGCTCACAACGGACATACACGAGGATGGCAACGCGGCTAAGACGCGTTTACTTTGCGATTCTTCGTGTACAGAAACAGGGCCACAACGTGATGCCAACGCGATAGCTACACGATTGCTACATGCTCCCTCACACGCACCAAACGGATCCAGAATGGGATAACAACGCATCAGCAACGCGGTTCACAACTGTCTCTGTCCAAATATTACAAGGTTTCAACGCAGCATTCGAGGCAACTGAAACATACTTCCAACGAGTTTACAATGCATCATAGCGCGTGATAAACAATGTACTTGAAACGTACTTCCTTCGTCAGGGTGCTTTTAAGTGTAGTTTTAATAATGTAAAGTTTTATGGTAGGTACTTTGAGGTGAAAATATTTACTTCTACGATTAAATAGATGGAATGATTTTGTTTGAAATTTTCAAATTTTTTCAGTATAGCGGAACAATGGAATGCCACCTACCGGCAGAATACCGAACGTATCGCATGCGCGGGTCCGTCCATCGTTCGCCGACGAGTGTCGCCACTGTATGACCGGAAGGTGTCCCTCTCGATGAATCGGAGCTCGTCGAGGAAGTGACGTCGTCGTCCCCTGGATAACCGCGCTTCCATCCGGTGGATGGCTGTCGTCTTCTCCATGTATACATATACTCTAAGGTCCTATCACTTGACTTCCTTGACCAAGGCATTGGTGGTGGACGCGTGCCTCCCTCTGAAGAAGAAAGTACGTTTCAAGTACATTGTTTATCACGCGCTATGCTGCATTGTAAACTCGTTGGAAGTATGCTTCAGTTGCCTCGAATACCGCGTTGTAGCCTTGTAATATTTGGACAGAGTCAGTTGTGAACCGCGTTGCTGATGCGCTGTTATCCCATTGTGGATCCGTTTTGTGCGTGGGAGGGAAAATGTTGCAATCGTGTAGTTATCGCGTTGGCATCACGTTGTGAGTTCGTTGTGGCTCTGTTTTTTTACGCGAGGAATCGCGTAGTAAACACGTTATAGCCACATTGCCATCCTCGACACGTTGTGGACACGTTGTAACCCTATTTCTGTACCCTCTAAAAAAATAAAAATTGCATTTAGAAGATTATGAATGTTACTATTACGATGGCGTGCATTAGTATCATTCTACCTTATATCTACCTTACGACATTGCATATATCTCGCATGTTCTGCTGCCCTACGGTTCTACGCGCATATACTCGCACCCATATTGAAATAATTGCCGTCAAGAACCTCTTATATATGTGGCCACTTCCGTGGCTTGATGTGACTTCGAGAACTAATTTTTAAACTGCAATTCCTATATAGTCTGAGGAGATGCCATTACATTACGATCGCAGTTATCAGGCATTAATTAATTTAAACCTATATTGCTACATAGTATGAATATAAATGCAATATTACTGAGAATAAACAAGATTTTTTCCGTTTTTTACGTTAAGAACGTTTTCACTACATATCTACAACACGCATAGCCCATTGACTTCGCGTTGTAACGGCGTTGTTGAGAGTGGACGCATGCCCGTTGCAATGACGATCTCACAACATCTCTACAACGCGCTTTGCCGTGTTACGAATGCATAGGCGGCTGCGCGAGAACGTGCGTTGCTACGTCTTCACTACAGACCTACAACACGCATAGCAGCAACAGAGTTGTTGAGAGTGGGCGCATGCCCGTTGCAATGACGACCTTACAATATCTTTACAACGCGCTTTGCCGTGTTACGAATGCATATCCGGCTGCGCGAGAACCTGCGTTGCAACAACGTTTTCACTACAGACCTATAGCACGCATAGCCCCATTGACTTCACGTTGTAACAGCGTTGTTGAGTGCGGATGCAGGCCCGTTGCAAGATTGTACTTACAACATCTTTACAACGCGCATTGTCACGTTATAAATGCGGTGCAACGACGTTGGAAATAAGTTATAGAGAAAGTTCGTTGTGACAACGTTGTGGACTTGTTGGAGGTCTGTTACAGCACGTTTACAACTTACTCACAATCGAACTACAACGCGATTTTTTGTGCGGCTGCTTCGTCAGGGTGACGTCACAGCCACGAGTCCACCGTCGGCTTTCTCACGTGGCGAGGACCGGAATCAACGGAAGAGGAGAAAGGGGAAGTATAGCTTCCGTTTGGATTGAGCGCTTGATTAGGCTGGTGCTGGCAAAGGAGATGAGTCCAAGGAAGTCAGAACGTCCTTTCACAAGCGATAATTTTTCTGCTTCAAACACTTTCTGTTCCTGTGTCTTGCTTTCGGAGTATCCAAAGTGAATGAAAATATGCGTGTTTTCCTGCTTAAATGGGTGCCCTTCTATTCTTGGAGATGCAACAGTGAGCCTTCTAAGCTGAGTGGTGACCGATAACCTTTCTGGAACTTAAGTTCTCCATTCGGTGCTTAAGCATGTCCACGTCATGAAATGAGATCGAAGCGGGTTGCGAAAACAAAAACTTTAACTCGAACGATTCGAACTCCGAATCTGCTCACACGGCTTTTCTTGCCTTCATCTTTCACAAAGCCTTCTCTTTATCTACTGACGAGTATATCCGATCCGAGGTTATCCTTGTCGATTGTTCTTTCATCCTCTATATCTAGGCTCACGTGTCTATTCTCGCTGTCATATAGCTCCTCTACGTATCCTCTCCACCTATCCTGAATATCTTCCTGTTCGATTAATATCTTCCCCGTTTTGTCCTTAACCTTTTTTTATCGTTTGCCCTCTCTTACCACCCAATAACATTTTCACCTAGGCGTACAAAGCGCCCAATTCCCCCTCTTCCTTCAGTTTTTCCATTTCCTCGCCTTGTTCCTTCAACCCGTCTTCCTTTGCCATAATGGTCACTCGTCGGAGTTTAATATTTAGTTCCTTGAACTTCCACTTGCCTAGGTCGGTGTTGACGTTTTTCCACATCCTCCTCTCCTCTATTCAATTCCAATCATTTATTTTCTGTGACCTGCATTTCTTCTTTATCCTTTTCGTTTCCGTTGATAACATTGTTTTCCCTCTCTCTCTATTCTTTTCATTTCTATTTTGACGTTCTCCCGCTTTCCCTCGATTGGACCAATGATTTCCTTTGCTTCTCATACTTTCTTTTCCACTATCTCCTGGGATTCCCTCCTTTTCTATTCCAGTTTCAATGAATTCACGTCCTCATCCACCTCCTACTTCTACGAAGCCTTTTGAATCTAACATCACATTTCATAAAAAAAACAAATTTCTTATCTGAGTCCGTATCCACCCGAGGAAAGCTATGTGACTTTTGAAACTGTTCCCAAACCTCTGCCTCACATGCATGATACGACGAAGCAGTGTTCGCCAACCTGGTCCCAGCTTGTGTCTTTGGCTTCTAGGTGGGCGTTGACGTTTTCCTCAGTTGATAAAATCGACAGTCAAGGCCGACAATGAGAGGACATTCATAATTAAGAAAATTTCAATGCACTTGGAAATGTTAACATCAAAGACTATAATACCACCAGAGTCGGAAACCGAATGCCATCATCACAAGAGGAAAGAATGTATACATTGTGGCAGGGGTTGGGTAGAGGGGGAAGGAGAAGTCGAAGCAGGGGAACTTGAATGGAATCAAGGGATGGGAGAGGGGAGGGGGAAGGGAGGTGGGGGGGGAAGGAGAATTTAAAGGAAGGGCTGAGTGAGTGAAACATGAATTAAGTGGAAGGAGACGATGTAACAAAATCAAATTGCGCAGATACAAATAGACAAAATAATAATGAGAAATAATAATACGTCAAGAGAAGACTTTTTGGCTACGAGCGAATGACTACAAAACAAAACGGTAGTGAAATTCGCATGGTGATTTAGACTCAGAAGATGTTCTGCAAAGCGTGAGGGATGTGAGGCGGAGACGTGACGGAGAGCACGTTTTGATGCTCAGCAACAACTTTCTAGACGTTCGAATACGTGTTGGCATTTGTGAGGTGTTGAAGGAACTGAGTTTGCGGTGAAAGGTGATTTGTGAATGGAGGACACAATGGAGTGGACCACCAAATGACAACACCATCAGTTTCATCTGGTCCCGGGATTGAAAACTTTCAGGCTCGTAATGGTCGAGCGAATCTAATTGTTTTATGAAACGCGCTTTGGAATTTAAGTCATTCGTTTGGTGAAAAAAATTCAAAGAAAGCTTAATTTCCGTTATTTGGTGATTTCAGGTAAAATACAGGAAGCCGGAGTATGGTATCCTGCTTGCGGGTGAAGGGAGATGCTGGGCTGCGGACGGGCGTTGGACCAATTGACTGAGGAAATCTCTTCTCACTGTTGCTACGACAGTCACCCGGCTCACAACGAAGGACCACCACGGCGACGGACGACCACCACGGGATGGTCGGATATAAACGAAGGTTTAGATCCAACCTTCTTTTGGAAGGTAGGCGGAAGATCGTTTCCTCCCTCTTCTACTTTTGGTGAACTACTCTTGGTCTTTCTGCGTGTCTACGATACTAATTGAAGTAGGGATACTTCCCAACGCGATTACCATTTTAGAGAATATTAGTCCTCACGGAATTCCAAGAATTGGAGAATGATTGATCACTTGCTGGATTTTATTTCCGGCTCCCTACACATTCATTCATTCATTGCAGTAATCTACCGGTTAGAGGTAGGTTGCGATGAAAGTCAGAGAATATCCAACGAACTCTTACACGTGCCGTGCCCTTTCTACCTCTAGTATTTCTTTCTTCATCTCAGCATAAGTCCTATCTTTCTTCATCCCGTCCATAAAACCAATTCTCTTCCTTCCCCTTCCCCGCTTACCCAACATCCTTCCCTCTATCACGGCCTTCAGCAAACCATCATCCCTCATTACTGCTTCCAGCCACCTACCCTGTCTTTCCCTAATCTCATCTATAAGTTTCCTCTCCTCGCCCACTATGTCAAGCACTTCCTCATTTGTCTTCCTTTCCGTCCAACGCACCTTCTCCATCCTCCTCCACACCCACATCTCAAAAGCCTTCAGCCTATTTTCGTCTTCCTTTCTCAACGTCCACGTTTCTGCCCCATACAACGCCACACTCCATATCAAGCTCTTCACTAGCCTCTTTTTTACATCCTTACTTAAGGTCCCCGTCATCAGCTCCCTTCTATTATTGAACGCTTCCTTCGCTAGCGCTATTCTCCTCCGAATGTCTTTTCTACTATGTCCTCTTTCTGCTAGCGTACTACCCAAGTAATTAAATTGTTCTACTTGCTCCAGTTTGTGACTTCCTACTCTTATCACCAGCTTCGCTTTCTTTGTCCTACAGAATCTCATTACTTTTGTTTTCCTATTATTTATCTTAGTCAAACAAAATGTAACAATCGGGTGGTCTACTCTAAAAGGGAGTGGTCCATAGGTGTTTGTGGTTGAGTGTTGGATAAAGTCCATTCGCAAGAAGCTATACATTTATTTACCAATTACACAATTAACGCATTTCTCAAAAAAGGGGCTATTTACTGGAATACTTGAAAATTGGTTTAATGGAATCTGAAACCAACAAACAACTTCCGATGTGTGCGTTGTGCTGAAGAACGTCATCAAAGGTCACCATTGCGCGAGCATAATAATAACAATAAAGAAAAGTTAAACTAATAGAATATTTTCAAAATATCTACGAAATATTTCAAAATCGGTCATCAATTGTATCCCTGCAAAGTAAATGACAAGAACGAAGACGGATTAGCAAATAACATCGATTTATGAAATATCAAAATTGATAGCAAAAACTGTCAAAAGCCACAATATTAGCGAAGCTTTGTTAATTCACAGTATCAAGGAATTTGTATCAACAGTAATGTATCAGTATAATCCCAATTTGGTTAAAACTATGCCTCTGAGCGAAAATACTGCGAAGGCACGCATTGATGCAATGACAGAAAATGTTGAAAACCAACAAATGTCTATATTCTCCAAAATACCAAATGTTCAGAGCAGACTGATGAGTCTAACATTGTCCATAATAATGCTGTGTTAATGGTGTAGGTACGTTCGGTATATTGACGAACTGAACATAGTTCAGGAAGAAATGCCCAATAACTGAAGTTGTTGACAGAATGAATAACAATATTTCAGACTGTAAAAAAATGTTAAAAAATATACCTTTAACCAATATTGTAGCGTGCGCTTCAGATGACGCACCTTGGTCGTCGATAGGAAGGGTTCGTTGCCTATTTGAAAGAATGAGTACCAGAGTATAAGAGCATGTGTTATGTATTCAAGGCATGGTGCATAGACAAGATCATTTAGGAAAACATTTAGTGCAAGTCTTAAACAGTGGTATTTCTTCATTCGTCTTTAAATACAATAATTAAAGCTGTAAATAAGAACCAAATCAAATGCCAATGACAATAGAATATTTCGCCAATATAATGACGAGCAATATCTTCGATTACTTTTACAAATAGAAGTACGAAGTCTCTCAAAGGGTATATGTCTGTCCTGATTTGTGTCTTTATTCAGTATTCTGCAGTTCTTTGAGAATAAAAATAAAGGTCTCTCTCAACAATAAAAGGCAATAAAAAATGATGCCTTTCCTTTGGAAGACGTTTTAAAAAAATTCAATGAAATTAATTTGCTGTTGCAAGGAGCTAATATAATTCTTATCATTTGCAAAAACAGCATGTGTCATTGTTTATTGAAATACTTGATCTTTTCAGGCACGTCATTTTCTTCATCTATTTCCAAGTAAGTTAAAAAGTTTTACTGGAGGGTGTCCACTTTTCCAGATATCCTTCTTCGTTGTAATAACAAACACCTTGCCACTGAAATTTCCTGGCGCAATGTTACCAATGGGCAAAATGTTGTCGCATCGAAATCGCTGACGAATGCAGATCGCTGTCCTTTGCAGCCCCGTCTTGAATTGCCATGGTGGCACAAAAGTATAATCCATCCCAAAAACTGTTCGTTGAAGCACAGAAATGAGGCTGAAACCCAAGATGAGAGTGCATTAGCCACTTTGGCTGAAACTTGGCTTGGTTCATCCAATCCAATGAGAATTGGTTGACCTTCGACAGCAGAAGTCGGACGATGCGTCGTGACCGAGTGAGGTAGGAAGGCGATCCCTTCGGAAGCCTTGAGAGCGACATCAGGCCAACCACGGCCAATTACCGTATGAGCATAGACAGTTGGCTACCCAAACACTGTATCACTATGTTGTATATGTAGATGATAAGTGCTATTGAGTAATGTACTTATTCTGTTACTTGGTGTGTAGTTCAATTAATTTCATCCCCTGTCAACCCAGTCGGTGACTGGCAAATGTAGTAATTGCCTCAGTTTCGTTTCGTTATCAACGAAATATTTTCAAAATGTTTGTGGGGTGATTGTGGCTTCAAATTACATACTTGGATGGGTTGCGTTATTATCCATATCCACTACAGAGTGTATTCAGTCGATTGACCATTGCTGGCCGATGTTGGCACTTTTTAAAGAATATTCCGTGAAAGGGTTGGTAATATTTTGAAAGTATGACTTATAATTCATAATTTAGGGGATGGCAAAAGTTTGTTTATTGTGTGCATGATTTAATATGAGTGATTAAACACGCTAGTATTCCATAATCTGGGTAATATTTTCCAGTGACATTGAAACATTGCAAATGATAAATATTGAATCACTTTCGAAATAAGGAATTGACCAGCCTGAATGAAAATAAAAACATTTGGAACTATGGGGAAGTTGTAGTCGTGAATTCCTTAGAATAACTGTGATTTTATTTAAATTGTATCAATCATTTTTATTAATATAATCCCCTCTATTTCTCTAAGTTGCTCTTCAAATTGATTTCTTTAGTGTTTCATCCTTTTGACAAATCAAAATTCATTTGGGTTTATGGTGAACCTGTATGGACACGCTTAACGGTAATATGCAAAATATCTGTTCAGAAACAGAAGGCTCTATGAGTATAAATTTGTATTGCTTAAGATATGTGTAACCTAATATTGCATCTAAATTGATCATACTGAGAGGGACTTAGTTTTTTAAAATAGGGTTTTTTGGCAAAATTTATTACCTGTTTCATTATCCTTGCCTTGACACTGACTGAGTGGCATAAAATGTTTTCAGAGGTACTGCTTTTCCTCTACTATAAATGCTGTGGGGTGTGAAATAACTAAAGTATTTTTTTGCCTGAGGAGAAAGTAACAAATGTTTAAAGGTAGGGTTATCAGTAAGTGGTAACAATATTTCACTCTCCAGAAACTTAATAAATCGATTAATAAGGAAGTGGTGCTTTGTTATGAAATTTCATCGGTAGGTAGTGAAAATAGTTAAACATTCAACACTGGAATAATACAGCTGTATTGTAATGGCATAATTCAAAGTTCAATATGACTGTATTTATATGCAATACGAACAATATTGGCATATTCATAGCATAATTTATAATATAATAAAGATTTCCTCCTCAACTTTCGGTCATCTTGATATATATTTGTGTACCTACCTATATGTGGATTGGTAGTTGAGAGAGACTCATTAGTTGCTTGATAATGTATCAGTCAATTATTATTAATAACATTTATGTTCATGTCATATGACAATTCTCGATGACTCGGGTGAAAACAATATTGTTATCCATTATACGCATGGTGCGTGATCTATCAATTAGCACCATTATATTTTAGGATAACATAAGGGGGCCTACTTCGGGCATTACTCCCGTGTTTTTCATGACCATATTATAAGTTTTATGCTCTGTGAAATTTGCGGTTATTACAGCAAACTATTGACTTTTACGTGCCGTCTTCCTGTGTGCCATGTTCCGTTGGCTCTTTCCGGGATCAATAGAAACAAATGGTCGTATAAATACTTCGTGGGCATAACAGTCAATAGAAGCATGTGATGCTGCTCCATGGTATGCGGGACTCTTATGTGCTCGTTCGGCTCTTTGTGTAAATTAAGTAGTAAACCGCCATTGGTTTCAGTAAATTATGTTTCCAGCAATATCTTAACAAAACAGTAGTGTTGAAAGTGTGGATTTCTGGAACATTTCATCAGCACCTTCATTTCGGGATGCAGACCGCATATAAGGCCAAGAACTATTGTTTTTACCAAGGATTTTCTTAAAACTAAAACTTTTACGGCGTTTCTTAAAACCGTGAAAACACTCGATTCTTTTTGCCAGGGCAATCTAATCTTTGCACCAGTTTAGAATATCCTACTCTCTTTTGTCTCCAGTCCCGTAAGCGCCACACAACTTTTTGCACCTTATTCTTCATTTCAAATACGTGGAATGTTGTTATGCCTGACGGTGAGGCGAGCAATCGAGAGGTCAAGTGTGGCGGTCATTTGGACGACGTTTCAATCGGCTCAGCTGCGATCTCACGGTCCACTACTTGGGTCCACTACTCTCTCACTACAACACACTTCGCCGAGAATGAAGACACGGAGCAGCGACCTGCGGAACGCAAATGGCAGGCACTGAGAGCAACAGTAGTCACGCAATCCAAGGTTTTGTTTTCAGATCTCGCAATGATTTCGTTGCGTATTCGAAAGACGTAAGGGCGTCGCGGTGAGAGCTCGTCTCGGGCCGCGGAAATTCAAACGCCGCGCTGGTCACGTGACATAGGGTTTGAGGGGCGGCGCGCCGCCGTCCGCCTCCACGTCGCGTGCGGGACCCTCTTTCCTACCGACCAAGTGGTGACGTCATTCGCCCCCTCGGCTGACAGGGGGGGTGGTGCATATATGTGGGTGGGGGAGCATTCCCCCGCCCCCCTCCTTGCCCCTGGACGACATTCGATCGAGAGAACCGCGCCCGTCTCTTTCCTCCGAGCGTCGCGACGCGATAAAAGGACGCGTGCCTCACGCTCTCTCTCTCCACGACGACGACGGAAGACACGAACGCACGGGCGGGATAGGTATCTACGTCCAAACCACACAAGTCGCGTGCTACGACGGAAGGGGTGCGTGCCAAAGTGGGCACTCATGGCATCGAAGTCCTCTCTCACTCACCCCTCTCTCACGCCCTCGCCCTTCCCCATCGACTCCGCCCTCGCCCCCATTGCCCCCTCTCCTCTCCCGCCCCTATCGCGCCCATCTATCTCATTTTCTCCCCCCAGAATTCACTTTGGTTGGAGTATATGGGGCAAATAATGAAGGAGTTAGGCTGCTCCACTTATGTGCACTTGAAAAGAATAGCACAAGACCGTAGCGTATGGAGAACTGCCGTCAACCAACCTTTGGGTTGAGGACTTGAGGTGGTTCCGCCGCGACTGTGTGAGTCAAAACAAATAATAAATTCCACATTTTTTATATTTTGTCCAAAAAATCCTGCTTTCACTGATGAAATGCGTTACCAATAGCAACCCAAAAGTAAAGTAGAAAAAATGCTGATTATTCCACGAATGTATTTTAAATTAGCACTTTTTCCAGCCATTGGAGCCGACTGCAGCGCCATTTCCTACAAATTACCGCATTTTGACTTCAAGAACGGCAGTAATTCCCTAATAACTAAAATAATAAGGTAGTAAGATGCCTATATTTTATTTTTATTCAATTTCTCTGGATTATTTCCTTCATATAAATAGTTTTCCGCGAAAATAGCATTTATATTTTATGGAAAAATACTATTTTTCCTCGTGTTTCTCTCATTCCCCCATTGAACACCATGTGATTTCAAGTTCAATTATAGAATAAAATAGCGTGGAAAGGTATTATTTTGTTGTTCATATGTAATAGAGAACAAGTTTTTTCTATAAGTAGACAGAATATGAATCAAATGACATTTAAGTCATTTTACGGTGGAACCACCTTAAGAAGAAGAAGAAGAGTTCACTCCTCCACTTCAACACCGCCACGGGGACCAAAAACCAGCAATGCGCTCGTTATGATGCACAATACTCGTGTTTGCGGGTGATTTGCAACGACGAAGCGCCCTCGCGCCACAAGCACCAAGTTCGCGCCGTGTGGTGCACTGTCCCACGGGAGAGCATCGTGGCAATGGCGCGGGGGTATATGTACATTGCAACGGGTGTGCAGGGAAGTTTCGAGTGAGTCTCGCGGATGTGACTCGAATTTAAATTAGTGAGCAGGAGGGCGTTTGAGAGCGACAGGCATTAGACGGGAGTGCGTCGCGCGAGGAGCAGAGACTGGGGTCTTCTGAGGAGCCGCCCGCCGCCGTCTTACGGACTTCGGAGGCAAGCGCATTCAAAATCGCACCTCGTTCTCATTCGTCTCGGTCTGTGGGTTGGGTGGGCATGCATTTCCCCTTTTTTATTCATCGTGGGCTCTGAATAGGAATACAGAGATTGCTGGTTGTCGTTGGAGAGTAGGCCTGCGTGATTATCGAAAAAAGCGATATATGGTCGATTCAATTGTCAGTAATTGAAGAAATGACAATTAATTGAAGTCATTCAATTTATTGACATCGACCAATTAAATGACAGGATTCAATTAGATCGTGCTTTTCAATGGATTTCCGTTTGCAATGAGAAGAATGAAATACTTTATTTGAAAAACAACAAAATTATTCAATCATTTAGCTTTTACTAATTAATTTAAGGGAGAAATCGCTATTTTAAGGCAGGCAGATGAGAACCGCAACGTGTTCATTCGACAGACACCGGCGTGCGTGCGATCAGCAAGTATATCAGCATCGTCGGCCAACGGCCGGCGTCGGGCAATAGCGAACAAGTTTAAACGCGCAATATGCAATCCAAAGCGAATCAATAATTGTCAATTAATCGATTGCCGGTCAATAATTGTGAATTGAATAACAATAGACAATTGAAAACAATTGACACTTGAAAAAAATTGACAATCGAGTCAATTACCGCAATCGACATCCATGTGCTGAAATGATCAATAAATTGTAAAAAAGAATTGAATCGACGATTATATTAATCGAACAATCGCACATGGCTATTGGAGAGTGTCCGGGATGCCGGGTTGTTTCTAACGTTCCTCAGACGGACACTACCTTGAGTTAGGGCGGTTGGTGTTTTGGTGCGTGAGGATTGGCACGTGTGGATATTGATAAAATGGTCAGAAGAAGAGTTGTCGACACCAAAGAATGTGAAATGGATGGAGGGCACATTTGGTTGAAAGATAGAATGGAATAAGTGTATTATACTCTGGAGGTATCTAAATCCGGAGGTAACACAGATATTGGGCAACGGAGGAGATATTTACGCCCAATCCGTAGGAAAAAGCTTATATTGAGATATTTACTCCAAGTATTCCAACACTCATTAAGTAAATATAGGATACAAGACACGGGAGGAATTTAATGTCTTTTTGTGTAAATTTCAAATTGCCTAATAGTATTTAGGAAACTTTAGAATAAGGACTAAGAATATTTTTATGCGAGACGAGGAATGTATGGAGTTTGAATTCCACGAATTGGCAATCGGGAAATATTAAAAATTAATGTGATGAAAATTTGGCGAATCGCACCAAATTAGGGCTTAAAATAAAATACACTTGGCACAATAACTAACAACGCTAAAATTCGAAGTAAATACGAAAATAAATACCGGAAATATTCTTTGGTGCGATTAGTTTGGATGGGCGAAAAATAAAAATATTGATCAAAGTGATGCCCAGTACCTATTCTGAAAAAAATCTTTCGACTCTTTAAATAATTGGGAATATTAACGACTAAGCTCCACCAATTTCGTTAAATAGAGAATTATTTAATGACTTCTTTGAAGAGTTCTTTGGAAATTATTTTGAATTAATGAGGCTTTTCGGGGGCTTTCCATTAAAATCGCATTTTTTAACCTGTAGTCATGACCACCAGGCCCGATTCAGAATGCGTATTTGTATCACAGGAGAAAGATGAAAAACGACCTCAATCCACACCTTATTTCGACTGGATGTTGTTTATTGCAGTGTTTCTTAACCGGTGCTTCACGAAGCCCTAGTGATCCACGAATAATATTTTGGTGCTCCCAAAAATTTATACTCGTATTTATCTGAAATTTGTTTGAGGGATACATCAGTAACTGCTCTGGAGTAAATAATAAATAATTACTTCCAGAGGATGTACAGTAAATATTCCTTCTGGTGCTCCTCGATACGTCAAAGGTTACTGGTCCAAAGCACCTTGAACTAATTTGAACCCGGGCGTTCTGTTGAAATGATGGACACCCTAAACTGTTGGCTAACTCACGGCTCTTCTCGAGGGAAACGAGGACGAATTCAAGGCAATTACATCATTGATCATTTACGAGGTTCACGCGAGCTACTTAGATGCTCCGTCTTACTTACTTACTCCTGTGGCCATGGAAAACCTAAATGGTCTTTGGCCTCGCCAACCACTCACCTCCATGCCCTTCTGTCCTCTGCTGTGTCGAGTTGAACTCCCAGTTTTTCGAGGTCCTTCTTCACTTCGTCGCTCCAGCGCATTCTTGGTCTCCCTGGTGGTCTGGTGCCTTCCGGTTTTCCATTCCATATCATTTTTAACATTGTGCTGTCACTTCTTCTGAGGACATGGCCTAGCCTCTAGCGTCTCACTCCTGTGCTTATTTCAAACGTATCAGTGTACTCTTTTCCAACCTTGACTTTTCCTTTAGACTCACTCACACACATTTTTGTCAATCTAATAACTTTTTCAGGAAATCCACATTTCTTCATTATTGTCCCAAGTTTTTCTCTATTTATCGAGTCATAGGCTTTTCTGAAGTCTATAAACATAAGGAATATATCATTATTATATTCCCAATATTTTGAGGCCAGCTCTTTCAGAATAAACATTTGGTCTGTTGTTGATATATACTTCCTGAATCTTTCCAGATGATCCGTCCCCAGACCAAAATTGTCCACGGAAAGCAATATATGTCCTGGGTAATTCACATTTAAGAGGACACATCCAGTGTTAAGAAAGTTTGGTATCGTATGCAGATTGCACACTTCATTTTATTTTCTACACAAGCAAGACAAGTGAAGTCCGTATAATTTGCTGATGCTTCGAAGCATCATAATGGAATCATTCAAAAGATACTAAGAAGAAGCTAATGTTGAAGATAAAAGGATAGGTCTCGTAAGGATCCAAGCTGACTACATATATTTCACTATTCAAGTAATTGCACGTACTAAATAACAACATGTACTCTAATACTCTTGATAAAACCTTGATTATCAATAAAATTTTTGAAGTTATTACATCTTCTCTAACGATTTGAATTATATGAAATTTTAGTCTTTACGTTTCGAACCCTTAAGTACGCACGAATAATTAAATTATGCAAATCAATAAGATTTTAAACTTCAAAATGAATAAAAAAAAATGGAATTCTATTTAAACATTTACAGGCCAGAGAGTAACACTTCAAACAACTTATCGCATGAATCTCATGAAAGATTAGAGCAGCCGTGAATTATCAGTTGGCTACAAAGCTAGTTGTCGTTTGCATCCAACTGCGATATGTTTGCTTTGTACTTGCGCGAGCTATTTGCTGAACATTCCCACGCTAACATTATGACACTCCTTATTCACATCATTGGTGAAAAGGTACCTACGCAAGGAGGGCAGTACTATCTGAAACTTCTCTTATGAAAACGTTCTCACCAAAACTCCGCGAAAAGATATGATTTTTTAAACTATTTCAATGTTTTTTCGTATGTTAAAAATCTTTCATATATTGAGGCATGAATTAAAACGTGATATCATTAGAGAATGCCGCTGTAGTAATTAAAACCTGGAATAGGTTATTAAAAATAATTAACATATAAAAAAGGTTTTTGATATGAAATAATGAATGATAAAAAAGTTAAAATAGCGTAACAATTTGGCGTTTCCACTACGTGAGAGGCGATTAACAGAAGGCGCAGAAAATGCTTTCCATTGGCCATCGATTTTATTCTGCCTCTGCTTCCAGTGATGTCCAGATCAAATCAGATGGATATGAGAATGCACGAGGCTTGCTTTCTCACAGGACCAGAAAAGCATTTGAACTTTTAGGAAAGAAGGCTTTCCGCGGAGTGGCTCGAATTAATTGAGAGAAGAAGACGGGTTCTCCTCTTACGCGGAGGGGCTCATCATTTGTCTCGCAAACATTTCCAGTTCTCTTCTTTAGACCTGAAGAAGTCTGTGTCCAACTTTTCATGCAAAAGCGTTTCAACCTGGTACGGGGTCGATAAAATCAAATATCTTGAATCTTTACGCCTCAGCCTAAGTCATTCACTGTCGACAATTTTGGATGTGATGAAGAAACTTGCGTTAGCGAAAGGTTGCACGCGCCGCCAGAGTGGAAGTGTAAAATTACTTTATATATCGAGCAAACGTGAAGGCTTCAAATTAATGAGGAAAGCATCTCAATTTCTCCAATCATTGCAATTGCACAAATTATGTGGTGCACGCAGTCACGCACACGGGTGTGAAGTTATACACCGAAGACGGTGAAATTCGCCTTGAAAAAATCATCCCGCTGAAATTCACGGTGAATTATATGGCTAGGTTGTGCAACTGCCTAACACAACAGGCCGGCAATTAGGAGATCCGGGTTCGAATCCCGGTCAAGTCAAATGATTTTTTGTGGCGAATATCACCGTATTTGGTGTAAACCATCTCAAATTCTTGATAGAGACTGCTAGGGAAAGACGTGCGAAATGTTGCAGAAAATCACCGTCGGTGACGCTGCCACTCTTTCGACGAAGTTTCGAGCGCTCATTCTACTCTGTGCCTGAACCTTATTCGAGCGACCAACGCACATCCTTCACGATGGAAAATATAGAGAAGTATTTTGTCTGCCACCTCTTGATGACACGTTCTGCCGAGGGAATGAAACTGAAAATGAACGAGAATTTTTTAACATCACGCCAATAACTCCTTATGTCATTTCGAAATATCAAATGCGTTATTTAAAATTGTGTTTTAAAAATGGAAAAGGTTGTAAGTGCCAGAAACTAAAATTTTCAGAATTCAATAAAATAAGCTTCAACCCCGCACGGCTCTTGCACGGTGCTGACATCTTCCGACTGCTCTACAAACTAGGGAAAAATTTTCTGACACTTAATACCTTGTCTATCTTATTACGCCTGGCTTGTACTTCACCTTTCACCGAAAAAGTCATTTTTTTATTTTTTTTGGCACTTACATCCTTTTCCATTTTTACTACACAATTGACACATTTTGCATTTCCCCAGCCAAAATACTTAAAGGGGAGATTTAAAGTTGCGATGAGAATAAAAATAATCCGTATTGAAGATTTTACCTTCCCCAAAGTGCTATTCACGAACCAGGCCATTGGTATTCATTCTGGTGACTCCTAAATACTGTGTGTTAGTCAAAGCCGTAAAAATCGTTCCCGACCATCGGAGGAAGGAAATATAGATGAAATGGAGATGATGCCTTCCCTTGCACGTTCTCTCATTCGCGAGCATACAGCAATTTGGGGAGGATGTTCGAAGCAGAGGTGGATGCTTTGGAATCTTGTTTTCTTTAGACATACTTAATACTTCAGCTGGAATCGCGTTACAAGAAGAGCTTCCTCGATCTTCTCTTGTTCTGCTGAACCCAATGAGACGGGGACGGGGCGAATACATCAGCACAACTTCTGATTACCCCTCCGTCCTCACCCAGCCATTCTAGTATAATGCAAGACTTTTTGTCGATATGAGGGTGGGAGATCATCTTTCGTTGCATTTAAGTTACCTGTGAGATCGTATTTTATTATTAATTCACTATATTATCACTTTATGGGCAAACAGTGGACCAAAAAGTTTCGTTTTTAGCGGTGAAAACAGCATGGAGTGCGGATGGAGACATTTTTTTCCCTATTTCCGGTTTATTTTATAAAATCATCCCTAAAGACATGATTGAGATTGGCTTTTTCCTTTACTGGAAGCAGATTCCAGTGATTTTGTGTTTCAGCAAGACGGGGCTCCCCCCCATCGGCACCTCTCATGTCGTGCTCATCTTAATGAGACCTTTCCACAAAGATGGATTGGTCGATTTGCAAGGCTCGCCCTTCATCTGTGGCCTCCGAGGTCACCTGATCTCACACTATGTGATTCTTTTGTGGGAATATGTCAAGGGTCAATTCTTTGTGCCGTCATTGCCTACTAACAGCGAGAGATTGAAAGCACGCATAACTTTGGCTGTGAAGACAGTAACTGCTGACATGCTTCACAGAGTGTGGGAGGAATTAGAATATCGACTTGATATTGTTCGGGTTACTCAAGGAGGCTTTATTGACCCTTTTTTATATATTTTTTCAACAAAAATAGAGAATGTATCGGTCATTTTAAGAGGTCACGCAGCTCTGAAGCTTGTACCATTTGAAAAATACAGATCTTTGAAACCGACGCATTCTATTGTAATCACCCTGTAGGTTGCAAAACGGAGAGATTCGTAAAATCACTTTTTCACCGGATAACAAGAATCCGCAATAGAACGGATGGATGTCTTTACGAAATAACTATTCTTGCTGGGTAGATTAGAATTGGTACTCTTGGTTAAAAAGATAATGATTATTCATCGAATAAAGACAGCAGAAGAGGATGGAAACGTAGCAGAATCAATCGAAGAGAGATGGCAAGATATCAAAAGAGGAATTATGAACGCAGCTGAGAGGAGAAAGAAGGAAAACTGTGAATCGCAAGCAATGGTTTACACAGGGAATCCTGGACCTAATAGAGGGAAGGGGGTAAAGTAAATTGGACCGCAAAAAGGAAAATCGTCAATTCCTCCATCTGTATGTGTGAAGAGTTATTGTAAAGTTAAATTTTTATTCCATAAAATGCTAATTTTACCATTTATTCATTATTTATAACAATTTATAATGATATAGAAATATTTTTACCATTATTGTATTCAAACACAACTATTACATTGGAATTAAGCACATTTGCCTCAAATAATTAAACACATTTTCCACAAGTAGATTTCTTACGTCCTTTTGCACCTACGCATTGCTCATGATACCAGTTATATATTAAATTTCATGGAGAAATTGGAACAGGAAAAAACATTTTGTGGCTGGCAATATCTTCATTACATTTAATGCACTTTATCCAGTGTCCTAACTGTGACGAATTCAGTGAATTATAAGACTAGAACCCACAAAGCGTGTCATCAGTTGAATCTCCCCCATTATCATATTTGTCTTCCCTGTCACAATATGATTCATTGAATAAGTTTATAGAAGTGTATCTATCTATCTAGTGTTCTTTATATTTCTTCCGTAATAAATAAAAATAATATAACGGCTGATAATATTTTCATTCGAGAAATTTGTTTCTGTGACCTATTTATATATAGACTCTCAACCTCTAATCTGGCGTTGGCAATAATTTATGGAAAGACCTAATCAAAGTGTTGAACGATTCATCCGTTGTCTGTGAGAGTGGAGAAGTTGATTTTGTGTGTGTTATTTTCTCATCAAGCGAATTAAAATTCTTCCTCCACGACATCATATCCCTCCTCTGCACTCCGAAGCCGATGTCACAGAACCTGTCCTCTCAAAAGCCTCTTGTTCCGCTGTGAAGACAGTGTTTCTTCCCCTACTTGTCTTCCATTAGTCTTTATCGGCTTTTATTCTACGATAGAGGCACGCTCGGGGAATTTGAGAAAGTTCAGCAGAATACTCCACGCTACTCCCTTATCTGATCTTCTTCACCTTCTTATTTCCTCTGGTCGATTTTCCGCCAGCACCGCCTGCCCATCTCCATCGAAAAGGAAAAGTGTTAACGGTGAGATAGCATTGTCACTGACTTGAAAAATAGAAATAAAGTAGAAATGAAAAAGTCCTATTCTAAATATCCATTTACTAAACACTTTTTCTGCTCTCAGTACCCCAATAAAAGATTTTATCCTTAATTTATTCCCTTTCCCGCAGAATAAGCAACAGCTCCTACATGCCTGAAATTTTAAAACACTAAACGCTGAGTAATGTAGAATCAATGGGCACCATTTTCAGTTAGAAACGTTTAGTATCCACTCGCAACCTTCCAACACGAAATGTAAATATTTTCGTCCGATATTTTATTTATTTGAAAAAATCTTGTACATTATCAGTAATATTGCATTTATATTCGTACTATGTGGCCATATAGGTTTCAAATAATTAATGCCTGAAAACTGTTATTGTGATGTGATGGAATTTCCTCAAACTATCACGGAATATCCGTTTAAGAATTTGTTCTCGAAGTCACTTTAATACACGGAAGTGGCCAGATATATACGGCTTTCTTAACACGGACACTTAGAATTCGGGTGCGAGATAATGCCCGTAGAACCGTAGAGTAGAACCGTAAATTCGAGATTGATACAATGTCGCTAGATAGATACTAGGTAGGATAATTAATACATTACAAGATGGAATCCCGTAATAGTTCTCCTGACTGGTTTTTGGCCTGCGCCTAGCGCCAGGGGGAGCGTGCGAGGTTCTGATTTGTGCTGGGACGAGTGCTGCATGCCTGGTGTGGAATCACCCCGTGCCACACACCCTAGTGGTGGCTTGCACGGTACTTCGTAGATGTAGATGTAAATATTTCGTGAAACTGTTGCAGCGAATTTTTTCTTAATATTTATTGAATTATACAGCTTAAATATTCTAATATATTGGTAGCTAACTTTTTTCACCTGTAACTTGTACTTTTCACCTCAATTAATTCTTTGGAGTGGTTGGATTGTGAATTGAATTGATTAAATCAGGCAAATATTGGTAGCATGAAGAGAAAAATTATAAATACAACCTCTTTCCTCCCTAAATTGGTTATTTCACTCAAGTAACAGAGTTCATTTGGGATAAGAAATGCAAGTTTTTAAATAACATTCACTCAAATGTTTTAAAAAGTATTAGGTGCTGTATTTCTTTTTCGAAATAACGAGTAAGCAAGCATTTAGAAAATATCAGTAGTATGTTTACTTACGTTTCAGTTTCAGAAGACACGTATCAAGGTTTCTGTGCAGTTGAGAGTGATGTAATGCTTCGCACACGACATGCGGCTGGGGAATGAACACTCAAAGAAGACTTGTCCTTTTCACCCAGCGGCGTATTCTGATATCATAGGACAAAACCAAATGCTATGCAATGCACGAAAAATTAAAAAAATGGGGTATCTATGGGGTAATGGGGTAAAATGGGGTATATTTCACTTCCAGCGAATAAAAAATAAAATCCAGCGACCACCATGTGTTACACCTATGCAAATTTTCTAGAGTTCCAATTTCCCACTTGCCTCTCGTAGACAGCCTGCACACAACAGTGTATCAAAAACTCGAAAACAGAGTGAATATAGCAGATGTATGAAATTATATGAAAAATGATCAGCGTTAAAGCAAGGAAGACCAAAGAAGAATGGATAAAAAATGTATGTGAAGAAACATAAGGCAATCTCTCCCTGGGAAAAGTTGAAGCTGCTTATAGATCTGTAAGGAGTAACTTACGAGACCGTATACTTAAAGGTAAGAGTTAAATTCGGAGTAGAGAACATTAAACTCTCATTGAAACTGATGATAAAGAGAAGAGATGGAAAGAGTATCTGGAGAAACTTTACAGTGGCAAATCATTGAATGGAAAGATGGAGGACGCTATGGATGAAGATGAAAAAGGACATCCCACGTAGCCGCACACTTAAAAGGACTTAAGAGAAGCGGCAGGAATTGATGAAACTCACTTGCAGTTTCTTAAGTATGCAGGAGTGCGGACATCGAATAAGCAATGCAGAATAGTGTGTGACAAATACTCAACAGGGCAATTGAATGGAATGCATGCAGATAGAACATGCGCAGGTTTGACGAGTGGAATCGTGCGAGGAGAGAGATAAGGATCTGCGGCAACGACAGATTTGTCCTGAGGCATTTCTTCTTCCCACTGAGCCTGGCTAAAGCGTTAGAGGTCTCCTTCGGATAGAAAATTGTGTTTTAAGTCATCTAGTAGCCCTTTCAGCTGGAAAGTGAATAGGAGAGAGGTGCAGCAAACTAATCTCTGGATTGGTGACAGCAGATCACGCCCAAATCTGGATATGCTAAGCATCATTAATGAATGCATCGAAAATGACATCGCAGCTTATGAAATATATCATTACATGTGAAAAATTAGAATAAGTACACCTAGCGACATTCATTAGCAAACGACGAGCTCATAGTGGCCTGTCCAGCGGACAGTAAAGTGACTGATTCATCCGATTCCGATTTCGGTTGTGCTGGCGACTTTCCCGATCGCCAGAAGACGTGGAGGAGGCAACAGTGGTTGGCAATCTTCGGTGCGAGGCATGCCAATGCTAATGGACGGAAGGATTCCCTCCCTTGACACTAGAAGTAGACGCATTTTGCCCCCTTTTCAATTTTGTCAATCCATTACTTCTGATTGGTTCGTCCCTGCTCCTGTATACTTCTTGACCTTTATTTATTTTAGCCGGCAAATAGAATGCGAAAATAAGAACTTCAAAGCAGCCATATTTTTTGATGAACCTATCAGTGCCACTGGGGTAATGTTGGCTAACCCCAGGCTATTTCTTAGCCGGTATTATTGGAGTTTTGTCATTTTAAAATTGACTTTTATTGTCTTTTGTTAAAATACTTTTCTTTATAAATTTTTAAAAGGTTTTTAATAAATGATGATAATCGTTTACAAGTAATCAAGATACGAATTTATATATACGTACACATAGTTATAATACTTTGATGGTATATGCTTAGTTTTAACTTCAAAATAGATACGTAAATATAGACCAATAGCATCTTAGATTTCCCTATGATTCTCTGGAATACCTTTTAACATGCAGGGAACAATACTTATGTTAAACGCACTTTGCTCTACTTTTGAGCAATGATCAATGAAAATGTGAAAAAGGCAAAGTGGAAATGGCAAATTATAGTATGTTAATGTAAACTACCATTCTTCCAAGAAAAGAATAAACAATAATGTGATAAGATAAGATAAAAGACATTTTCAAAACAATTTGCATATTATTTCCATTAAATATCTTAAATTTAAATTTAGGCAACGAAGTATTCCTAAAGGGTCAAACTGACTACTAATAGTTGTGCCACAAAGTCCTGTACTTCTAGTTTTAAGACGGCTTTGTAACATGGAGGCAGCGAGTGCAGAGATATCGCAAATCGTATCAATACTATTCCGCTTAGGTACACATTATTTCCGGCTTATCCGCGGAGAAGAGCGGGACTATAAAGACATAATTAACCAGTTTATAGACTTTTTCACAATTATGTGCTTATTTTGGCTTATTTTTAAGTATATTTGGTAATTAAGTGTTGCCAGTTAGTAATTAAGCAAAGAATACTCCGAGTATAGGGCCCAGGAATAACTTAATTGAAGACAGCAATTTTGAAATGTCATCATAAACAATAATCATGAAGCAGTAGTCGTTGCAGTAGTTAACTGCCGTAGTTTAAAAAATAAGATTCCAGAATTTCACCACCTTATTCATATCACGGAGTGTACCGTCATTATTGACATAGAAAGTTGGCTGACAGACGATATTTCTTATAGTAAAATTTTTCCCAAATCGTTCAAAATTTATAGAAAAGATAGGTCCAACTGAACCGCAGGAGGAGTATTTATTGCTGTAAGGGATACCATCGTCATCCAAGCAGAATACGTCCCACAGACCAGCCTATAATCAGTATGGTGCTCAATTAGATGCTCTAAATCAAATTTAGGGTATTTTTAACTTGATATCTATACTTTTATAAAAAAGTAATTTTACCTGTAATCTACTCCTCATTCACTTTGAGTAATCGTTATATTGTAGTAATCGTTACTTCTCAAAAACAAAATAGTTTTTTTTAGCTAAATGTTTCCGACTATCGAATTTTTTGTCCATTCGAGATTCATTTCAACAGCCTGTTACATTGTGAATACGTTTGAAACATTTGCAACCGTCAGCAGAAAGAAGGAGATGCGCCTGGGAAGAAGTATCGAGGTAGGCAAGGTCGTCCAGGAAAACGTTGAAAAGATATGGTCCAGGGACACAACCATGGGAAACCCCAGACGTTATCGGCAACTATTGAATAAGACGCCAAAATCCTCAGCGAGAGTTGGTGGGGCTGAAAGGAAGGAATTGAACAGATTGCCGTGCGAGTTCAATCGATGAATGAGTGCGTTAAGGAAAAGACTACGGCCAAGCAATTCGAAAGCTTTCGAAAAGTTGAGGTGGATGGCATCAAGCTATGTTTTATTGGAACTGACGGAATGGTGCTGAAATACTGCCAAGTTAGTCAGACAAGAGCAGCCCGGAAGGAAGCCATGTTGGTTGCTAAGAGAGAAAGGCAAACGCTAAGTTATAGAGCTAAACAAGAATAATTGCCTCACAAACATAAGAAGGGATATACAGTAAAGAGATGCATAGTGAGAGACGTTATCCTTCGGACCATTTTTAAGGCATAGGAATGATATTAACTATTTTCCTCTGCGAAGGCAATGTGGGAACGGAAAAGCAGCGCTTTACTAGGAGAATTAGCAGAGAGGAAGGAATAGCAATTGCGTATGAATATGAGACTGAGTCCATTGGCCTGCAGAACGATGGACGGGGATTTTGGAGAGATAATCAAAATCTTCCTGGGGATCAGCCTGAATTTGGGATCGGGATTGGATATAAAATAGAAGGCGGGGGGGGAATGATGTTAGAAGGTGATGGGGAGGTTCAATTGATGCATAAAACAATCTGAAAAGGACTTCAGAAACACGTTCGGCCTCTGTAAACCCACAGAATTATAATGTTTCTAGGATACTTTTCAGGAATCGGTGGATGAATACGGTGACGATTTACGAAAGTCCAGGATCGTTTTGAACTGTGAGTAATGGCTGAGAATTGAGTTGATAGTCATGGCGCGGATAAGCGATTTGGAGAAACGTCGGAGTTCGGAGAATGATCGTCGAGTGTTCTCGTTCTGGCAAGCTTCGTGTGTGCAGTTACCAAAAGAAAGTTTTTTGAAAGAGCGTGAATGACATCCGACTCAAAACAAGAGGAATGGGAATGAGGAGGTGGGGGAATGTTTTGTTTTTGGTTTGACGACAGGAAAAAATATTTAACGGCACTCTCTCGAGGACGGCGTTGACAAAATGCCCACAGCTGTTTCGGGGCACAAAGACTCTGATTAAAGTCGCCCAACAGACCTTTTAGTAAGGGTTTTAGGGGAGTTGGTTGAACCTTAACCTTTAAATCGGACGACAGAATCATGGTCCAAGTGGAAGACATTTCGCCGGGGGGGGGGAAGTGATTTTGACATGGGCAACGGTCGGGAGACAGAAGTCCAGCGTTGGGTGGGTGGTTGGTCTCGGGTTCCTACATTGATGATAGTGGTGAGATAAGCGAAGAGCACGTATAAAATTTTGGAGGACAAAACAAGTGGTCATGTGGGTCAAGCGGTCTGCCACTCTTACGAAAGTCCCAGCGAATGGACAAACTGAGGTCCCTGACAAGAATAGTAGGGCCAATTTAATGACTCTGAACAGAGTGTCAAGACACTTTCCAATGATATAATATCGTGGGGATATACAATGCAACAGCACAATGACTAGAATCAGCTCTGGAAGAGCTGAAGAGATGGGTGTCCACTCAAGTAAAAATAAATGCTAATTAGGTTTAAGGGAGATAAAGTTTATGGGGCATGCATTCCCAAAGGATGGTATAAAGCCAAATTCAGTGAAAGTGACAGCCATTAAAAATAATCCAGCTCCAACAGTTTATAAGGAATTGCAGTGATTCAAGTTATTAGTGACATATTTGTCTAGGTTCATTCAAAATGTGTCAGCTCCATGGAGAAACTATTTTTCAAAAGGTGTGATGTTTTGGGCTATCGCTCAAGATGGTTCATTTAAAAAATTAAAACAAGGAAGTAGTAATGAACGGCTATTATATTAATAATACATCGAGAAAGTTATTGTACCCTCGGTATTTACATCATCTGAGGGGATAGGAGCTGCCATCTTATGAAATGATTTATCTAATGATTTGCAGCAAAATCACTCACCGATTGTCAGAAGGGATACGCACAAATAGAGAAAGAATTTATGGCAATCTTGTTCTGCTGAGAATATTTTTTAGATTCCTAAATGGCAAAACATAGACAGTTAAGAGTGTTCACAAATCTTTCGAGAGCATTTTTTGCCAAATACTAGATGAATTTTTTTTACGCCCTAAAATAATGCTGATAAGAATCAAAAACTTTAGTATTGTGCTTTAGTACAGACCAGGAAAATTAATAGTTTTAGCTGACACTATCAAGGGTCACAGATAAGAATTTGAATTTGAACTCAGTGAAACAGAATGATAGTTTTCATCAAAGACAATTGGTCAAAGACAATGTTAACATGAGTGCCACAAAAATGATGCAATTTGTCAGATGAGCAGTACAATCCACATATTACGTATGAAAGATGTAATTCGAAGAGATTGAACAAATTCATGGGTTGATGTCCTGGCAAAAAATATTTCTTTCTGGACTTGCAAGGGTGACTCGCACATTCATCGATGATCCGGTGGTAACCACCAGATCAACGATGAATGTCTTTTTGTGTATTATTTAGTAAATTATCTTGTTCTCGGCGGTTTTTTGCTGTCCTTAATTTCTTCGAATGAGGAAACTAAAAAATAGAAGGGGCAACGGCTGTTGGCCTATAGCCAAAGGCCTTCGAATCTCTATTGAGCGAAACATTCTCCCGAAAAACATGCTTTGAACTAGTTAGTTAGATTGTTGTTGGGGGGGCCTTCGTCAGGAGCCCGGGCACTTAGACCTTTCTTGGTCCATTGTGCCAACCCCATACCTGTCTGCCACTTGCAGACAGGGGACAAGAGCACCTCGGTAGAGGTATGAAGGATTGGCCTCCCCCTGCCTCACCCCAGTACCAGGTATAGAGGATGTCCTCCCTCCAACCGGCCCGGTTTGGCCTGGCCTCTCAGGCCTGCCGGTATAGGTATGGAGGGAGTATCATCTCTCCATCCATGCCTGGTTGAGGTATGGAGGAGGGTCACCCATCCAACCACCGTCCGGGCCCAACGTTGCTTTGAACTAAGTTTGGAATACGCCGTTTGGCACGAGCGCGTCTCTTTCCAGTTCTATTCTCCACTTCCTTTCAAAGTCTTCGTCAGTCTGTTGCCCATGTAAGAAATTATGCACATTTAGGAATTTATTTTAAAATTAGTAACGAGAGAATCGGTAAAGTGAAAATTAATAAGGGAGAAGCATTCATCTCATCTGATGGCGAAATGAAACTCTCTCACAGTGGCCGTGAATATAGATATTACACTCCCTCTCGCAAATATTTCCTCACAGCCGAGAGCCTCACCGCAAGAGGGTTTGCACGGCAAAGGCTCGCTACTCGTGAAGGCTCTTGAAACCCTTGAACCCTTGAACGCTCCATTTACCCCTTATTCAAATCCTGTCGGTCCGCGCCACATCGACCATGCGGGCGGAGAAATGCATGCCGGGAGAGCGGAAGTGGACGCGTCCCGAGGGGTGGCAGCACTGGGCACGGAAGCTCCGATCGGCGCGCGAAGCGGCCCTCTTTATCGTCATGCATCGATCGCCGCGACATTTCTCCCCCTATCGGGAGAAGACGGGAGAAGAAGAACGAAAGAGATCGTGGAGGAGGCGACCCTTCTTCTCATGTTCTCCCCCCTTCTTCCCTCTGCCGCCGTCCAGAATGTTAGTAGGTGTGTGTGTGTGTGCTGTGCAGTGCAGGAGCGGCGGACTGCAGCACAAATGAGAGATGGAAAGGCATTTTAAATACGGCACCGTGTTTAGGTGGTTTGAGCGAGATAGTTCCCTAGTCATAATGGACACCATATTAAAATTTAATTTTTTTATTTCAGTGTCTGTAAGAAGTAAGAAATAAATATTGTAATATTAATGGAGCAAAGATATAATTATATATGACCAAAATTCTCAGTAATTAAATAAATAAAGCTACATAAGTCTCTAACTTGACTCATTATTTCCCACCGTACGGCTGAAAACCCTTCAAAACAGCAGGTTTTTTTGCGATTCTGTAAAAATTACTGCGGTGAGTAATAGATTATTTTTTATAAATAGTTGAGAAAACATTCACTCTATACACCGTTAGTTTTTTGACGAAATCTAGGTGCTAGAAGTTCCTAATTTGTTTAATAGTCTCCCTCTGGAGCGCACAGCCATAATCTATCCCATGTAAAACAGCTTATATTTTGTGGCAAGTTGCTCGAAAATTAGTTCGGTAAGGGGTTGATATTTTGATCCAATTGGAAAGATGGAGTTTTATCTTTAAAATGACGCCAAATTCATCAAATTCTAGGTGAAGTGATTTTTCGCTCAAACTACCTTAAACTACCTACCTTTGCTTTCGCATAGACTTACGGCCGTATTCATAGATTCTATTCAACTTGCTCCTGCTGGTTGTTCCAAACACTCTACTGCCTTAAAACTGATGATCTCAGACCTGATCTCATGGAAATTATGGATATCCATGATAAGAAAACCACCTTTGTTATTTCCACAAAACTTTATTACGCTGGCACGACGTGCGTTTCACCACACTGTGGCATACTCCAAAATACACAGGTGGAACTGTTTTCCTCAATCCTGGCAGACGCAGTGTGTCTGGATCAAATTGATAATGTTAATTATTCGTTCTTGATCTCCGACGCCGCGTTTCGGTGCACCGTTGTGCTTCACGAGGATTTTATTCAATGAAAGCGTACCTAAGGGTTGGTGAGGTGATTTCTGCGACTTAGAGCGTCGGAAAGAGAGCTTACCTACTACACCTTTTGATATCGGGTAATCAGTATAAGGCCTTTGCTTTAAGTACATACATATTCTGATGTGTCTGATGACTGTTTCTCAGGTTGGCAATTTTATTTATAAAGTCTTATCGTTATACGTAGTGCTGTTCGTAAGAGAAATATTATGACTATTCTACGACCTTATGAACACGTGGAAGAAGCCTCCTTAACAATTTACGAAATCATATTAGCTGTCGTAGCTTTTGAATTAAGTAAGGTGTATCAGACAGGAAGAGTAATTAACCCAATTTATTAATAAGTTATAAGTATGAACTTATCATTAAATAATATAAGAACGCATCATGTTTCTTAATTTGGATTGTATGCGCTTCCCTTACATAATAATTATGATTACAAGTCTGTTTTCACTCATTCATAAATTCATATTTCGTTTCGCTGTTGTTTTTTTTTCGTTTCAGAGCGATCATATGGTTTATATTTTTGTGAAAGTAATGTGTTGTTTTCAGTAGGTACGTCAGTATCTTCTTTTGTGTAATATTCCCCTAATGGGGATGCGAAATTACTTTCGCTTTATTTAATGTTTAAAAATGATCAGTATAGGAACAAATATTCTGATTTAATCGTGACATCGTCTGCTGCGCAGTGTGCAAGTTTGTTTGTCCTTTGCCTGGTGAAGGTTAAGTCTGAAATGGTGAAATCTTCCATTTTCAGTAAATAACAATTAGTAACCGTTTCCTTCAGGAATATATTTTCCTTGGGTGTTTTTTAATTGACGGAACAGAGAACATCTTTAAGGGAGCTCTGTTTATAAGGTGAATGTTACTTGGCGTTATTTGGTGGAACTCTCATAATGAATATATAGTGCAATGAACAAGTTAAATATTAATTTTATAAATTTCACAATATTTTATTAACAACATTACAACTGGTTTTACCCGTTAGGGCATCATTAGGTTCAATCAATATATTTATCATCGGGTACATATATGGATTCATACCTTTCTGTGGACCTAAAACCGAATTACGTCAAAGGCAAGATGGGTATCTCGGGACCTTTGCATCATCACTCCAAGGTGCTCGCATCACTTGAATCAGCTGTCACGACTGGTTCGTGAAGCGTGATAGCTACGGTACGCGGCTACCTCTGTACCTGTATATCTCCCCTTCACACCTGCCTGACGCGAGAACTACATTGGGCGTAGCGGGTCTTCTTGGATGGTTTGGTGGTTCGCCAACGGATCAATGAAGTTGCCTTCTAGAAGAAGCGGAGGATCCACAAGAAATTACGAAACCTCAAAAGAGCCTAGTAACCTCTTTAGGAAGGAGAGACCCACACCTACGTTCGCCTCTCTCTCTCTGCTCTGTCCACTGTCTCCCAGCTTATAGGGGAGAGAGCTATTCGTATAATTTCCACTTTTACAGGGTTGCCAATCTTTCCAACCACTCCTTTGACGAAGCGGAGTTGTCCCTGTTGCAAAAAGGACTCAAACATATCCCAGACCTCCCAGTGAAATTCAACGAACTTAGGAATCTAGCTGTTGACAATGACGCCACCTTGTGCTACGAACATTTGGCCTAAAAACTCAAATTTTCCGAGTCCCCTTCCCATGACTACAGCCGTTTCCACTCCCACGACCAGTGCCTTACGGATTAAGGGTTTAAACCCCGCCCCCCCCAAAATGCTTGCCTGAATTCGTTTTCGTTCGTTTACCTGAACTAGCGTTTAGAATTTTGCTTATTGGACTGATAAATATAGTTAAAAATGTTTACCTGAATTCGTTTTCGTTCGTTTACCTGAACTAGCGTTTAGAATTTTGATGATTGGACTGACTGAGTTGAATTGTCTTCATGAAAATAGAATGTTAATTTGATTATTGTTTTTTGTGAATAATAATCTAAATATCATTTTATGATAATGCACATAAATATTAATGAACCCTCCCCCAGAAGTCAACCCCCCTCCTCCCAGAAGTCAATCCTGTGTACGCCACTGCCCACGACACACATTCAAAAGATCTCTCTGCACTCAGTTCCCTCATAAATACGGTCAAAGATCACAATCCTTTTCGTTTTGAAAGCAGACAATGGAAATGCTGTCGTGATGCCAGACTAAATAAGACTATTTAAGCAAGCGCTACGATTACATCGCGAATCCTGACACCTTTGAATTGCACAATGACCAAACCTGTCGATTTCAGCGCGAGATAAAAGAAACTTAAAAACAGTACCCCAAGCTTCTCCCTCAAAAAGAATTTTGGAAGTTCGTTGATATGAATCCGTCGGCACATAAGTTTTTCGGATTGCCCAAAATCCACAGCATTGGCATTCTCATTAGACCGATGGTTTCCAACATTTCCACTCCTTCACATGCCTTAGCCCGGGAACTCGACGCAAAATTACGAGAATTACCCTTCGTCGTTCCAACGCATTGCGTGAAGAATTCCACTGTGTTGAGTGATATACTGTCCCGGAAATGCTAATGTCCTTCGACGCGGTCTTCCCCAGTGTGCCCGCCCTAGACGGCGTAGAAGAGTTTGTGCTCAAGGAATGCATTCCTCCCCACCCGCGTCTTAATCAATGATTTTGTTGAAGAATTAATGTGTGTGTTTCCCAAAACAATTTCATGTTTAACGGTGATTTTTTTTCTCCAGACTTTGTCTACTCATGGGATATCCCCATTGTCTCCGCTGTTGGCGGATCTTGTTATGAATGGCTTTGAATAGAAAATATTCCAGAAAATGAAATCTCATTGACATTTATTGTTCTTGAATTCGTTATTGAAATATTCATGACAAGAAATAAGAAGTGATCAGCTCCTAATTAAACATATTTTTACCCACCACCGGTATGTGGACGATATATTTTGTGTATGGACGGGAACTTAAAGACAGTTGGACATGTCCGACAAGTGGTTAAACTCCGGGGACTGTAACATTCAATTTACTTGGGAAAAAGGCATTAATTCTTCCTTGAACTTTCTGGATTTTACAATTTGTATTACCAACGGGTTTTTTTTTAATTTCCCATATTTCGGAAACCCACAGTAAGACGAAAATTTTAACCATGATCTACGGAAATCAAAGCGCATTAACACAAATAATGGCTACTCACCGTTCCTTATAAAAATATGTTAATACTGAATAAGACTGTACAACAAATATTCGGCGATACACAGAATTCGCAGGTAGAGACACGACCATGATAAACACAAAAAAGAGAAAAACAGCCATCGCGAAGTTTTCGGTTTTTACAACCGTCTTCAGCGGCGATTACGGTCGGAATTCCTATAAATGTAGTTGTTGCTGTAAAACATCGCGTGTAAATGCACAGAGCGTGTAATTACAAATTTTTCTTTAAAATGACAGAGGGTATAAGTAGTAGGTATTCTGACGGTAATGATATAAAATGTTCAAAATTGAGTATTTTACTTGAGCGCTATTTTAAAGGAAACTAGCCGCAAATATTATATTAGGCTATGGAATGCTGAAATAAGTACTATATATTTATTCCTAACTAGCAGAAGGCACCCGTTGAGATTTAACGGGGGAAAATACGAATCATAAGGAATACGATAAAAATAACATCCTCTCTATTTGCTGCTCAAAGCGAATAAGCTAAAGATGATGATTAAACAAACTAAACCTCAAACTGCACAGCATTTTTGTCGTCTATTGGATACAGCACTGTTAAAGGCCGTCCGCCATCTTAGTACTTGAGTTAGCCGCTAGAGGCGCAGGTAGCTCGTATTCGAAACGGATGATGTTCTGTGAGCACTTTTTACAAAATAATGCAGAAATGCCCGTTGATTCTCAACGACAGAGATAAAAGTGAAAATATCATAGTAGTTCTATTCAAACAGAAGAGAAACTGACTTCTCAATGATCATCTTAGTTTTTTTTAAGAAGTGAAAATTGCCCGTTTTGCCTCTTAACGACACATAGTATGAAGATTTCGTTTATTCTAAAAACAGTAAAAATAAATAAGTATATCAGTTTTGCAATGGAGGGCAACGGGGAAGATCACCATAAACTTCGAGCATATTTTCCCTAAAGTGATTTAGAGAGAGATTTTTTTCCAGAAACATAGAGATCATATTCGAATTTTTATTTAAAATACGTATCATATACCCATGCGCAAAATTTCAAGATTAACGGCTCATTACTGCATTCGTTCTGGAGATAAATAAAAAGGAATGATTTGAGGATTTAGAGCCGATTGGAACTCCAACCATCCCACTTTAGCTCAAGGATGGTATTAAGGTTTAAGAGGTGTAATATGTAGGCCCTTAGCAGTGTGCACAGTTGTACGTTGTAATCGATATACTACGCATACCGATGGTATCTCATCATAAGAATTAATGTGACGTGCTAATTGCAGATACTACGTAAAAGGCGTTAAGCGCACATGGAGAGGTTGGGGTACAAAATACCCGAAATGAAATCTCATAAAAATGTGCTAATATTGATCTTTTAATGTAATGTAAGCCATAAAAGTCCCGGGCACAGTTTCCCATTCATAGCCATTACTCAGGTTGCCATGGAATTATGCTATTGTTGAAATCGAGCAAAATTTGATAATGTTGGCATTTAAAATTAAATGTAAGCAAAAACGAAGAGTATAACAAAATCTATTGCAAGAATTAAAAGCTTCATTCTTTCATCCATCCAATAGTGAATATTTTAACCCCATATCTTGGTTGAAAGTTATTTTTTTTAAAGCAATAAAAGAAACCTCTGCACTAATTACAATGCTTTTCTTATGGGAATAAATAACAGGGGCCCATTTTGGGGCCTCTGGGACCCTGATACTTTTTTATATAGTCTACAGCGCCTTCTAGTGTATACGTTATAATCCTGCCAAATTTCAGCTCAATCGGTCCAGTAGTTTTTGAGGAGATGCGTAACTAACATACAGACAGACACCACTACATTTTTATATATTATTTTGATGAAATGTAATTACGACGGCCTTTCATTTATTACTTTATTTTGCATTTATGTTAGTCCTTTAATTGAGCGTTGCTAATGCAAAGCGTGGTTAAGTGGCTCTGCACATGACGCAGAAGCCAATAACAGTGTATCCAGCGTTGCTTTTAAGTTTCAGGGCGGCCGCTACTTAACAGTATATACTCCGCTACGATGGTGGCGATAGTAGCATTCTAAGTTAGTAGCTCCTAGTGGCTCACTGAAGAGGATCTATAATTACAATTTTTTAGTGACTAAGCGGTCTTATGTAGCCGACTAAGTTAGTCACCTAAGTTAGCGCGTTTTAGCAGAAATCTATGAATACGGACGTTATTAATACTTTCAGGCGTACCACCTTTTTGGTAACTTTGATGACTATGTGAAAGAAACTTGGAATAGTCAACGAAATAATTTCATTTAACTTGTGGACCAAAGTTCCGAAAAACGAATTCATTATCAAGTCAATTGTATAAGTTGCCGAACGAGTAAATATAGTTCGTGCAGGAAGGTTAAATTATTATCCAAGCTAAATAGCATTTAGAAAGATTATTCCCTGTTTTAACCTAAGTGGATGGGAAAAATTCTAGCTAAATGGTCCATAAATAATGGAAAATAAAATTCCCGAGTCAAGTGATTCAATAATAGAAGGGAGCTGATGACGGGGACTTTAACTAAGGATATAAAAAAGAGGCTGGTGAAGAGCTTGATATGGAGTGTGGCGTTGTATGGGGCAGAAACGTGGACCTTGAGAAAGGAAGATGAAAATAGGCTGAAGGCTTTCGAGATGTGGGTGTGGAGGAGGATGGAGAAGGTGCGTTGGACGGAAAGGAAGACAAACGAGGAAGTACTTGACATGGTGGTTGAGGAGAGGACACTTGTGGATGGGATTAGGGGAAGGCAGGGTATGTGGCTGGAAGCGGTAATGAAGGGCGATGGTTTGCTGAAGGCCGTGATAGAGGGTAGGATGTTGGGTAAGCGGGGAAGGGGAAGGAAGAGAATCGGTTTTATGGACGGGATGAAGAAAGGTAGGGCTTATGCTGAGATGAAGAAAGAAATACTAGAGGTAGAAAGGGCACGACACGTGTAAGAGTTCTTTGGATATTCTCTAACTTTCATCACAACCTACCTCTAACCGGTAGCTTACTGTAATGAATTAAAAGTGAAGATTTTATCCTTCGACGCGAAAATTTTTTCAACTTCAGTTCCCGCTAATAAAAGCTGTATCATGAACAATGTGTCCCATGCCACCTTTCCTATCGCACTTCTTGATGGACCATTTGAAAGAGCGTCTCTTTAATGCAAATAACCCTCTGCTTAAGAAAGTCCACTATTGGTTTAGATATATAAATCTACAGAATACTCTGCAAGCCACCTCGAATGTGTTTGGTAGGGGGTGAGAAGTCACCAACATGCATTAAACTTTACCGTATTAAACTTTAAAGCAATAGAGTACCTATATTTAAATGTACGCTGGGGTTTGGGTTCCTACGGCCGTGCGTACAATATATTGAACGCTGGATGTAGTATTTAAACCCATAGTTTATATTGAGTGTTCAAGTTTTAAATCCGGTCGGCAGCGTCCGAAGCAAAGTCCGAAGCGCAGCACGAATTTTAATCCGCACGATAAAGGTTGAAGTTAGTGTATCTACGACTAGTGATGTATTAGTATAAATCGCTAATGCTTATCATGAGGTGAAGCCTCACAAGCATGCTCTGCACTATAGATATGCTACCGTAGGAGGGTCCGTTTGAAATTTATGTATTTAGCAACTACATAAACGGGCAGAGATTCAAGAGTTATATCAAAAAAGTACTAGGCATGCTATAAGTACTAGGTAGCAGATAAGGATATAAGTATTTGGGAGAACTGCTACTACTAAGAACTACACTACATATCGACAAACCTAGTTAAAAGTGTCATTGGCAGCTGTCATGGTCTCTTATCGTTCGCGGGAAAAATTACATTTAAATCTGTCAATTCTGAAGTCTAGTTTCCTAATTTTATTCTCATGATCTGATATACCGTAGTATGTCGGATTTCGAAAAATATTATTAATGTCATCAGAGATTAATCGTTTTGGAAATTACATAATATATTAAGTCTAAATTTTAATCGACTATCTGAAAGCGTTTCCCATCCCAGTTGCTGCAAAATGTCAGAAACACTAACGAGATTATCACAACGGCCTTTAACGTATCTTGCCAATCTTCACTGCACGCCTTCGAACTCAGTTTTGGAGCCTACCTCATAAGGATTCCAAATACTGGCAGCGTATTCCAAGTGGGGTCTGACAAGGGAGAAGTAGCTGATTTCCCTAACTTTATCGTCGCACTTGCCAAATACTCTTTTAACAAGTCCCAATTTACGATTAACTTGACTGGTAATATCCCGAATATGTTTACCCCACGAGAGATCATTAGTCAGTTAACTCCGAGGTATTTAACCGATTCTACAGTCTCTAATTGGCTGTGCTGTATTCAATAGCTGTTATATGGAGAGTTTTTCCATTTCCAAAAATTCATAGCAACGCACTTTTTCAAATTCAATTCTAGCTGTCACGTATCACACCACTCCTGTATTGCCTCGAGGTCCTTTGTTAACGCTTGTTTACCATTAAGGCTACGAATTTCGCTCTACACTACTTCGTCGACTGCAAATAATCGAAGCTTACTTTCAGCTACTTCACCGTTATTATAATAATGGAACAGAAGTGGGCCTATTACACTTCCCTGTGGGACACCTGATGTGAATTTTTCTTCAATAGAGATAGCGCCGTCCAATACACAACTCTTTGTACGCGATTGATGAAGAAGAGCGAACACCTCACTGCGTTCCGGATTTATCCACGTGGACTGTGGCGCTCGGCGAACGCCTTGGACTGCTTCAGTGATATCATACGTCCGCTAGTCCAGAGCAACTTGCTCCTATAAAGCCATCAAAAATCCACAAAGGACGTATCGGTAGCTTACCTGGCCAAAGCACTCGGCGCGAAATCGAGGGATCCGGGTTCGAATCCCGGTCAATGCTAATGATTCATCCTCTTTGGAATATTGCACTAATGTGCACTTGTTCTAAACTGCATATAAGGATATACCGTCTCTAGTTCCACTATCCTCAAAATCAGCCCTCAACTGTTCACCATAATTATTTGTTGTAGTACATTTGTCGCCAATAAAACAAAAATATTTTTAACTCTGCAAGGCGTCGTAACTATCTGATGTAGGACTTTTAATGAGAACGTATACAGCAGGGATTCACAGACGTCTCTTCCCCCTGGTATGAAACTGGAGGTCCTCCCAATCTATAGAGGAGATATTGAAATCTCCTCCTATTATTAAATTTCTTTCGGCATTCCTGGATGTGATGCTCTTCATTTGCATTCTGAGTTCTAACATTGAGGTGATGTCGGTGTTATTTGGCCTGTAGTATGCGCACACGAATATATATTTTTTGATTTAAGGCATCTAATTGAGCACCATACATATTCTAGGCTGGTCTGTGGGACGTTTTCCGCTTGGCTGATGATGGTATTCTTTACAGTTATAAAAACTACGCCTCCGGTTCAGTTGGACCTATCTTTCCTGTAAATATTGAACGATTTTGGAAAAATTTCTCCATCAGAAATATCGTCAGTCAGCGAACTTTCTGTGTCAATAATGACGTTACACCGTCCTATGAATAAGATGGTAAAATTCAGGAGCCTTATTTTTTTAAACTACGGCAAATAACTATTACAACGTTTACTGCTTCATATTTATCATTTATGCGTTTCTGGGACATTTCAAACTTTCTGTCTTCAATTAAGCTACTCTTGGGCCCTATACTCGGAATACTCTACTGAATTATTTACAGACTTATCTACTAGATATTTTGAAGACATTTTATGCTTATGGGCGGTAAGCTGTCGCCAGCTTGAGATGCTTAAATCTGTTTTAAATAATTTGCAAGAATCCATTTGCTTTATTGTAACGTGGGGGGAGATATTTTAAGCTTTTTAGATTTGAAAATAGACATTAAGAGTGGATCTTATTCTTTTAGTATTTTTAGAAAGCCTACGAATACCATTGCCTTAATTCCAAATGATTTATGTCACCCCCACTCTCAAAAACAGTCAGCCTTTCACTCAATGATTCACCGTCTCTTTGCTATCCCGAGCAAATCCATCCACGATAGAGTACAATCAAGCACACAGGACATCGGTTTGGCTAGGATGATCACCTTGTTGAAAAAAGTTTGGATAATAAGTTCAAATATTTTACAATTTGTCTCCTTCACCTTAAAGCGACACCCTTCTTGGACGCTGGAGCAAAATCCTCTTTGCTGGTCTTTTGAGTCATTAGGTCACTTATGTCTTTCCAAAATACGAAATCGGGTTAGCCTTCAATACCCCACATTCCCTCGGAAGAATGCTTTTAAATTAGAATGATAAATACCAGGCCACGAATAGAAATGGAATGTACAGACTTCAGCGTAGCACGCCCAATCGTACCTCTGCTTACCTCGGTGAAACTGGCCGCTCGATAGACACTCGAGCGTGCTTCCTTAAGGCATACCTTTATTTAGCTTGCGCTGAGCTCGTCTAATCGAAGAAAACCAGCCAAGCGCAACAAACAAGCGCTCCAAGTGTTCGATCCTCTTCCTGAAGACGAGGGTTTTCTCAGTGATGTCTTCCTTTCCTCATTCCACTCACTTTCCCTATACCTTTCTTTCCCCTCCGCGACATCGATCTCTGACGGCTTGCACTTCTCATTCCAGTGTCACCCAACATTTTACATGGTTTTATTTCATTTGTATTATTACCTGCTCGCCCATTACAATCCACCCGTTTTTTTCGTCAATTTCTTCTCTTTTGCCTTTCCCCACTGTTACACACCCCATCCGTTCCCGTCCTGATTGTATGTGCAGTACATTTACTCGTTTGGTGACTTGTACAACTGCCTTGATAATGACTTCGGAGGTCGAAACCATGGTTGGAAAGTTAAAAAAAAATTCCATGGACTATACAAAGTTTGGTGATTAAAAACCCTATAATTTTCCACACTATTTATTTACTCCACAAAGTAAGTTCACCCACCATCAACTTTATTATAAAAGGTTTACTTCATTTGTACGTAGCTGTTTAAATACATCTCTTGCCTCCTTCTGGTCATATTATGGCAAATAAGATCGTTCGGTGAAGGAGTGTCAAACATTTAGATTAACATTTAATATATTATTTTTTCGACTTTTACGCCAACACACAAGGTACTTGGGAGGTCTTACCAAGAAGACTCATTAACCAAACGTGAAGAAACAAATGTTTCTTTTAAAATATTGGCGACACCTACATATTCTACCTACTAAGTAAGTAAGTAATCGCTGGTAAGTTCCGGCGCTAGCGCAGTCGAGACAGGAAGTTTCAAGTGCTTTATTTTAATAAGTCATTTCTGATCTCCTTCAAGGAGTCGTTCGTTTAGCCAGAGTCGCGAAGGAATTCTTTGAACCTACTCTTTCGGCGAATGGAAATACCAGAGGGCGTTAATCACTCACTGCAGTGGCGCAGTGGCTCATCAGTGTGAAGGGAGTTTGTCTGCGTACCAGAGGGTGCTGGATTAAAGTTTTGGGTAAGACCACCTTTCGCGCTATACCTTTGCAATGCGCCAAGACTTCGCAGGAAATCGCAGGAGGGCCAGGGACTGAGTGTCGTACTTCATTCAGAATTGCGTGAGTTTTACGCTCATTTGGTCGCATTAAATGAATTGAGTAGTTCCCTCACCTTTAGGACCAGCCTTCGGGTTCATGTCTGCATGAAATATTTTACTTCCCTTTCCAGGGAACTCTGCCCCACTTGATTCCCCCTTCCTTCCAGTCATCTGACTGGAATGACTTATCCAAAACGACTTATTTGCTCATTCGATGCACCACTTTCTTCGAGTCGAGGGGTTTACTGGATCTCTGGGGCCTTATTCAGTAAGGACTCGACGCGGTCGATCCTCGTAAAATCCGTGAGAGTGACGTTAATGCCCTCGAAAAATCGCAACTTTTGAATGGCCCTACTTGAAATTTTCGTGAGTGTGACGTCAAAATTTCGTCTCTGTCGACACTCGGGAATTCCGGGGCCATACAGAACAGCCCCTCAGATGACGTCAGTAACGCAATTTGCAGAATTGGTGGGTGT
Source organism: Pyrrhosoma nymphula (assembly GCA_963573305.1). Classification (NCBI taxonomy): domain Eukaryota; kingdom Metazoa; phylum Arthropoda; class Insecta; order Odonata; family Coenagrionidae; genus Pyrrhosoma; species Pyrrhosoma nymphula. The sequence goes on from OY754327.1 coordinate 184,605,488, forward strand.
TTTGAATTAACATTGTAATAGCCGAGTATGGAAGAAAACTACTTTATCAGGAAATAATTTTTCGAGTCCTACTGGCGATTTGGTGATGTAATTAGCGATTTTGGGCCAGTCTGTGGAACACCCTTAGTTGAAAAACGATCTTGAAAATGTCGTTTCATGGGTTTTCATAAAGTTTTTCCAGCATTTACGGTGCACAGTGTGTCTGTCGTGTGGTTCAACAGTTCAAGTTCATTGCTTTGGCAATGGAGGGTGACACTTACCGATGAAATATCACATACATGAGCATGTAAGTATTCGATCACACATTCAGGCCCGCCAATTTCAACCTCAAGTACGTATTTTTTCTCGATAAGTCGAATTTTTCTCAGCAAATGATATCCCGGGTGTCTTTAAGATAAAATAAGTTTAGCACGTATTATTGCATTACAGAAATTCAACGTTTAAAAGGAAATAACACCACTTTCGGCAGCTTTGATATGCTGGAAACAGAAAATGTCATCCTAAAATATTCTAATTCAACGCACAACAAACTATTTTCCCCTATGGATTATTTTCGAGGATGAGGCGAATGATTTTTCTCCTGTAGAATATCGCACTTATGTGCACCAGCGGGTGACTCCGTAAAGGTTATTACCGTGGCTAGTCCCGGTTTTCTCAAAATTAAACTATTTTATTATGAAGACGCTAAATGACGGGCTAAAGCGATCATTGATCATGTGTAGTCGATCATATTTTGACAGGGAACGATTTGAGATCATAAATCTTGATTTGAATCATAAATATTATGACTTCTTCGGTGCTCATTCTTTACGTTATGCTACTACATGAGCAATAATTTCATGCACGTACGCATGCATGTGCAATTTTTTGTCGAAAACGGCGCTAACGATTGGAGGGATGTAGAAGGCGCGAGTCATTCACTGATCTCTAAGTGCAAACTGTATCATTATTATAACCGGATTGTGTTTGAGCCCAGAAAAGATTTCCAGGCCAAATCATGGAATCAATTGGGAATTCGAGTCAGAGCATTTCATTTTACGACTTTAAAAATGATGAAATACTCCATAGGACGAGACTTGATTAAATGTTGACAGAGAGCTTGAACTTTATTTTCCAGCGTTCGATTTCGGTTTACCGTTCAATAAATTTCAACAATTAATGCTTCCTGCTTCGATGCCGATGGAAATAGCTTGATTTTTCATTTTCCTTTTCTAGTTTATACCAACGTGAATTGACAGTGGCACAGTATAACTGCCAAATTTATCCAAGGGCGTTGTTCTCAGCCCGGCGCACAGTGGGGCCAAATCTATAAAAGGTGGCCATAATTAGAAAAAAAAAGTTCGGGGTTATGATTTCTTATTACAAGGTTGGCAAGACACTTATTTGAGCCGCTGAGAAATAAGTTCGAAAAGCAAGTAAGTATACAACTATTCGTAAAAATCACTGGCAAATATCACTGTGTGCTTAGATTCATTGGACGAATCAGAGCCGGATTGTAATTAGTGCTTGCGTGTGTTTGAGTGAGTTTGCGCGGGCCTGTTAATATTCTACGTAGATTAACTGATATGCATTAATGTTTAATGTAAATGTCTTGGCTAACTTATTATGTTCCAATCAATATTTTTAAGCCATAAGTATGTACATTCGCATAACGTGTGCGTTAAGATATATGTAATAATATCTAAAAATGAACGATGACGAATGCTCCAATTCCTGCGATTAAAGTTCTAATTTTAGTATTTAATGTTAGGCTGTTTTTTTTTTCGTGCCCACTATATTAAGAGTTCAAGTTTATTCCTATATCGACGTACTATTATTAGGATTGTTTTGATTTCAGGAGGAGTGACTTCAGGAAGGACAAAATGCATCAATTAATTCGTATAATTTGCGGTTTTTGGAGTTTATCCATGTTTTAAAAAAAGCCCCACTATGCAGATGGTTATCAAGGTGATTCAATTATTCTTTGTACATAAAAACCTCGGAAGCTTACAATTTATCAGTTTCATTATATGTACGATTTCATCATTGGCTCATTTCTTTCACCAGATCCAAATTGAATCCATTTAATTTTCGTTATTAGCAACTTCTCCAGGGATAAAAATGTTTTATATTATACTAATTACTTATTGTTGTCCACCATATTGGATTCAATATTCAGTTTACATATATTTGGGGTCTGAATTATAATAAAAGGCCATATCATGCCCCAGAAATGCATTGGTTTTCAAATAACCTAGCCTCTACTTTCTTATCCCTTGGGCCGCCATTTTGAATCCGCCATTTTGCTTTTTTTATTTGTTCTGATTTTAGATTCGTACCAAATTTGCAATCGATCAAATAAGGATTTCATATTCTGGCCATGTTTTCGGGATTTGGCCCCACTGTGCGGCGCTTGGGTACATGGACGAAAGGGATATTATATTATACCATATTACATATTGAACTAAAATGGCTTAAAATTAGTGGTGATAAGACACCTGATAGACAGCTGGGATATATCTGGATTCAAATCCTGGGTAAGACAATTGGCTTTTTAATGGAAACTTTCATCCTTTTGATACATAAATACATAATATCAGGTCATCTGCCAGTTGCTGCAACTACTTCTTGCATCTACTCATCGCTTCCAAAATGAGAAAATTCACGTAGCAACTCAGTTGATTTTAACAGATTTCGCACCCGGACTTCCTGAATACCGGTCAGATACGTGAAACAGCTGACTTATCAGAGCCCTTGCTCAGCAGGTAATTTTATTCGTGACATTTCTTTACAAACTGAAAAGTGTGTTTATACTGTTTTCATAAAAAAGGGAGGAATCAGGCGAGATGTTGTGGAATATTAACAAATAATAAGAACTAAGATATTACAATTTTCCACAGATTAAGTTTTAATCGACCCGGGTTTCGATGCACTGCATCATCATCAGGTACATATATTTGGAAATCAAGGTATATATACAAGAGAAGGTTGGTGAGGGAGGTTAGGAAAGTGGAGGGAGGGAGTGGGGAAGGGGAAAAATTTCAAGGGGGGGAGGGAGTTTTATTTACACAAGAAAAACGTTAACATTTGAATTTTGAAAAAAACATAAGTTCGTTGTGGTGATGTCCCGCGGCGCGTCGAGGAGGGGGGGGGGGGGGGGGGGGGAGGGACAAGCATTGGAAAATTACAGGATTGGAAAGCATTGGAAAGGGAAAAGCATTTGGGACGATTAAAACTTTATCTGTGGAAAATTGTATTATCTTAGTTATTATTATACTGTTTTCATGTTTTTGTGCAGCACAGTCACGGCGTCGAAATATTATGAATTCAGACGCCAGTCTGTTGCTTATGTATAATTAATATATATCTAATTGGAAATTAAGTCGGTGGATGTTGTTTATCTGTATATGTTGATGAAGTTTTCTCGGGTCTCCAGCCGGATGATGAAGGCCATTGGTGCTCGCAAGCCTTTCCAGCCGGGTCTAGACAGCAACCTTCCTCACCCGAGGAAACTTCATTGGCCAAGTTTGCTGGGAAAATACCAAATCCTTCACCTGAATATGTTTATTCCCAAGCTATACATTTGCGAAATGAATCCTCGGAACGACCCACTCGTCACCGAGCTCCCAGTAAACCAGACCGCCTGTATAATAAATGTCGACGTAGGAAACAAGCCGAAATGAACACGAGAGAGAGTGCAGGAAGGATTTAAGAAACACGTTTGGGAAAGAAGAAATTAATGAGTAAATTCTAAGCTCCAATTTTCAGTGAGTTCTGCAATGGATTTCGAATATTTGCGGTCAACGATGCCTTCCTCAGTGCGGTCAGTTTTCCGCAGCAAGTGCTGTTTCTAGCAGTTCCGGCGGATGTCGCATTCAAGGCGCGCGAAAATGTTTGCTCTTTATTTCTTCCGCCCATGTAAAGATGTAATGGTTGAGAGCGGTGGGTTGGGAAGGAGAAGGGGGGGAGGAGGGAAAGAGGGGACGGAAGTGGGATTTTTGGCTCGCGGTAGAGAGAGGGGTGGGGGTGGAGGGGGGGTGTATGTTTACGACGAGAGGCGGAAGAGAGAGATGGGGGGGGGAGAGAGACCGAAAACAAGCGTACAAGTACATATTACTGTCTGCAAGGGGCCGAGTGAGTGCTTACGAAATCCAGATGTGAAGTGTGCTCCTCGCGCACTCCTCGCTCAGTGTGCGTCAAGTGTTAAGCCTGAATCACACGATCATTTTTCACGTACAAATTCAGGGTTTCAGCTATGCTTTTCAATGATAGGGAAAATGATAGCTTGAGCAATCATTTTCCATATCACACGGCCATTTGTGTCGTAACTACGATCATAATTTCCGCACCCGGGATTTTGTTTTTGCATAATCATCGACCGTAGCTGTTTACTATCTTCATTAAGTTGTTTCAAAGCTCACTTGTGGCGCCACAGTTCGTATTTGCTGTCGTGCGCTCTGATTAGTTGCAGCTGGATATCACGTACGTGTTCAGGGACGGAAAACGGGACGGTCGCAATCTACATCTACAAAATACCCTGCAAGTCACCTCAGGGGTGTGTGGCAGGGGGTGAGTATTCACCAACATGCATTACACTATACCCTAAAGTTAGTGAAAATACGACTAATTATGCATTAGCATAAATCGATAATGCTTGTCACGAGGCGAAGCCTCACAAGCATGCACTACTACACTACAGATATTATCACAATGATGGAAAAAGGGATAGAGATCCCTATCATTGGCGCTATCCCTGAGAATGATGGCGTCAGAGAGCCATCATTTGAGCTATCATTGCCGCTATCCCTGAACCTGTCCGTGAAAAATGATCGTGTGATCGTTCAGGCTTTAGGTCCGTAGTCGCAGCGGTAGTGCACTCTTCAATCTCAAAACTACGGCCTCTACGGAACCAGCAAAAGAACAGAGGCTGCTGTGTCACGCCTCAACAACTATGGCGCCAGTGTGTGTTTGGTGAGGAGAGGGTTTGGCGAAAGAGGGGAAGTGAGTGGGTGCTCAAGAATGCTCACGATTCGAACAAAGTAACAATTTAACGGAACGCTGCCCCGTTTCAGAACCGATCGCCCCTTCGGGATAAGAACCAATCATGTGACAGGATGTGAAACGACCAAACTTCCACCAATCAAGTATTTATTTGCATCATGGTAAGAGAGAATGATATAATAAATAATATAAAGAAAAATGTAAGAGAGAAGGCTATAATGCTAATGCGATATGCATTCGATATGCATTAGATATCCATTAGATATGCGATGTTTATATGATCTCCGATGTATCGGCCCACTTAAAACCCTTTTCCTAATACTGTACATGACCCTCTCCACGGGTGTAGAGGGTTCGCGCCCTGAACAGACTCCCTCTGGGCTGGCAATATTTCGCGACGTCGCAGATGGAGAAAGTTTTGCATTCCCGAGGATCGGGTATCGGAACGTTGTTCTACGTGGAGCCAGGTGGGAAATCAGAGAAAATTCCTGCGTCCTCTTATGTAATCTTGAAATTCACGAAGTGTTAAAATTCCGGGAATGAAAGAAACATTCCGAATCTTCCTCACTCAGGACTTCATTCTATTACCTGATCTCAGAGTGCACAGTCGTGTTCACAGAGCACTCCATAAAGCGGTTCCTCGCTACCTACCTGCCTTCTCCTTAGCGTGTCTTCAAGCTGCACCCCTAAATATAAAAGTGATGCCTCAGCTTGATCCTATTCATCTCTGGGAGAGACTTACGAGAAGAAAGGAGAAATTCGAGGGCGTGGTAAAATTAATGGGAACAATTACAGCGCCGCTTCTGTCACAATTCTGCAATTGACAGGCAATTTGACAGGCAATGGTCGCTAAGGTCGGTTGGGAGATTCTCTTATGACGCTCCCGCGGCTGCTAATCTGTCCAAGTGGGTCGTTAAGGCCTGCTTGCCTCTAAGGCCGCTAAGGCCTCAGTTGTCACTCATATTCCAAAACAAACGCATCGATAATCCGATAACTCTGGCTACCCATGTGCAAGGACATATTTTTCCGAAACACATAATCCTCCTCAAATGATGCCGACAAACACGACCTCTAAAACCTCCTCTCCAACTCGGATGGGTCGAAACTAAAACACGGTGCTCAAATGGAAGACCTTATAGAATGAAGTGTTCGACATACCTTGTAAGGCATCACTATAGAGACCATCCAAGATAATGGCGCAGTTGCAATACGCTGATTTGGCTCAGAAAGAAATGAAAAGTAAGCATTTTATTTCACGATCCTATGATTTTAAACAAAGGCCGTCATTGGTTCTTCGGGTTCACGTGACTCCCGTCCCCAAACGGCAAAGTTTACTGATCGGTGCTACATTTACAACTGCGCTATTATCTTGGACGGACGTTAGTAATAAGGCTCCCGGGATGGATGGGTCTAATTTACTTGAAATTCTGGGATATTCTCCGTCGCCCCTGCCATCGCATGCTCATGGGTAGCTTACTAATACAGAGGACGTTTGCCTTATACCAGAACTCGTAAGCTAATGCAATGTAGCCCTAAAATAAAATATGTTGCTTTTGTATGAATTTAAAGCTTAAAAATATAATTAAGAACAATGGAAATTGCTTTTTTTTCAATCTTGCTTTTTTAAAAGTATCAACTATGTAAAAGTATGGTTTTTATCTCGCTACTTTACCTTTTCTCTTCTCAAGGATTACATCCTTGTTGTGGTTAAATAAATTACCTTGTAATCATGGACAGTACTAATATGAAAATTAATCCTGGCAACTACGGGACTCGAACCCCTGTACGGGCCAGTTTTAAGGATACCGGGACTAGCCACGGTAGTTACCTTTACAGAGTCTTAAGTGAACTTAAGTGCGACATTCCACAGAGGAAAAATCATTCGCATTGACCGGGATTCGAAGCCGGATTCCTCGATTTCGCGCCGAGTGCTTTAACCAGTTAAGCTACCGAGGCGTCCTTCTCCCCTGTGGTTTATTTGGTGGCGATAGGACGGGGAGTGTGGCAGGGGTACCCAATTTCGCTGTTGCTTTTTAACGTGTATTCAGAAGAAATGGCAAGGGAGGCATGGGAGGATAAGGAGGTTGGAATAAAGGTAGGAGGGGAGATGATAAAATAAGTGAGATTTGCAGATGATCGAGCATTGGTCAGTCAATCTGCCAAGGGGTTACAGTCAATGGTGAATGCGTTAGAGGTGCAGTGCGAAAGATCAATCACAAGAAGACGAAAGTGATGAGTTTTTCTAAAAGTAGGAAGGCGTATCTGGGCGGTAGGTCAAAAAATAGAGCACCTTGAGTAGCTTACGCATTCACCATTGGCTGAATGGCAAAACCGTAGCCTACGCAACTAACACAAACGTTAGCGAGACATGTAAAAACCTATCGTTAACTCACTTCGCATCCGTATAAGCGCAATAACGGCAAATATCTGGACTGTTATAAAGTAATCAATTAACTTATTTAAGGAAAAAGCTCAAAGTGCCAGGAAGAAAGTGACTTTGCTGGTAGGGAACTGAGAAATCATAAAAAATGGGCGAAGTCTACAAGTAAAATATTTATTACTACCAAGTTTTCGCTAATGAGAGCATCACTAGGCGAGTGTATCGTGTTTCCGCCACCATGTACATATGTATAGATAGGTACATTTACGAGAGAATGTGCGTGGATGGGGGTTGGGGGAGGAGGAAGGGAGTTGAAGAGGGAAGGAGAAGTCGTCCCACCGCTAATGCGATATAGATATGCGATCGATCGATGAGGGGAAGCCCCCCGCGAGAGTAGAAGAAGAAGAGAAAGAGAGCACGTAAATTGCTTCCAGCGGACGAGAGAGAAAGAGCTCTCGAAGGAACAACGAGTGACGGGCGGTGAATCGATATTGCCGTTCGATACACTCGCAGCCGCGTCGCTCGCGATCCGCCCAGCGCCGGTCGATTGCGACGTCACGGGCCCTCCCCCCCCCCCCCCTCCTGCCTCTTTCGCCCCCTCCTTCCCCTCCCGCCTCCTCCTGCCCCCCCTCGCGAAGCGCAGACGGAGGGGAAGATGTGCTTAGGTGCGATCCTCGAGCCCGATGAGAGGGAAGCTGCCTGGACCGGCCAGTGATCTGATCCAGCGTTCAGTACCCACTTGAGATCAGACTCTTAAAAGGGACACTATTTCATTTGGGAATTTGAATAATCGAAAATTTGTTTAAAAATTCTGTGCTCATTTGAGCACATGTTTGTAGAGCCTAATGAGTGACTGCCATTTTGAATTACTTAGGTTCATGTTTTCTTGCCTTTTCACGAACACTTACACCAATGGAAATGTTAAATAATACCAAGGGGGCATTTTTAAATGGCGGACCACAACCACGTCGGCGTGATTCCTTTGGTCCGAGTGCTTCTGGACTAGGACGGCGGCAGTGGAGGACACGTGTTGAACGTGCCACTCGGAGCACGGAGCGCCGAGCTTGGTTTCGCCTAGGCTCCGATAGATGGTAGGAATGGGCCAGCGCCATTGTTTCCCTGAGAAGCGCGTGCGGGTTTTTTTGCGGTGGCCCTTGTAGGGTGATTACGTAAAATCCCGTACTTCATAACGCCGCGCTGTGGAACGCCCGAAAACTTCGCCCCTTGCGATTTTGTACCTTCTGGCGAAGTCCTCAATGTCGGCTTTATCGGGGCGCTACCGAAAGTATGAGAAAGTTAGATTGTGAATTCGTTCCACTCGGCCCGTCTCGTGTTCAAATCTTCCCATCCAATCCGAAGTAGTGAAAATGACCACGTGACTGCGCTTCAGAAGCAAAAAACAATAAAGGAACTCAGCTGAGGAAGAATGCACTGAAACAATATTTTAAATAAATGTTGGTTCTTAACATTCTGAATTAAAATATATATGACATTGGATAAACGAAAGAACATTGGCAATGCATGTTAATAGCATAGAAACGAGAAAAGTGCGGGCAGATGATTATTTAGAGGTCTTTCTTAGCGAAATCAATCAATTTACCTATGAATTTAGGCAGAGTCGGTTATTATTTTTATTTCCAGCCTACCTTACCTCGTGATTTTAAACGTATAACACCTAAGAGAGTTAATAATGATGTTTATTGATGTCTCAATGCTTTATTATGGATCTCGGGAACATTGATTTAGGCGTAAGTGAAAACGTGAGCATTTTGTTGTCGAGAGGCTGGCAGGAACGGAAGGATATACCGTTTGAAGTATGCATTATTTTTTCAGGCTTCATCATCCCAAGTAACTGCAGAACTTTCATTGATAGAATAGCAGCACCTACATTCGCAAATATTTTCTCTGAAGACTGTAGTATTATCGTGGGAATGACTTTTCCCAAATTTGTACGTCTGCTCACCGACGAATTACGACGGATTTGATCGAAATGAAAAAACTTATCGTTGTACAAATAGTATCATTGCAGTAAAAAGCCACTAACTTCCGTTGACAAATGCTGGAAATTTATTTTATTGACTAGCACGTTAAGTGAAAGCAGATAAGAGTCTGATACTACTTTGGTCCAGCTATGATTATTATCCTCTTGGCATCATATCAAGAATCTTACATAACATTAATGAAAGATAGGCTCAGGATGAAACATAATTGCAAGGAAAAGATCGGAATATCATATGCTACACAGTAATTTTATTGTGGCTTATTGCGTACACAATAGTTGTATGTCAGCACTAGGAAGCTTCCAAAGCTTTCATGAAGGCATTATCATTTCGTCTCTTCAAAAACACTAAAGCCAAAGAAGTATAATAATAAAAGGATATAAAAGAATTACCACAACACCGCGAAAGGAAAGGCAATCACATTTCAGTCCTCAACCCCGAAGTATATATATGTATGTATGTACTTGCAGAATGAACTTCCACTTGGCATGGCTCATATGTATAAAAAATCACGAATATGTAAAAAAAACCACTTTGCTCTTCACTCGAGTGATCATCACTTCCTAGTATATTAAGAGGTAAATGAGACTTAACACCAAAATTAGGAATTCCAACGCTTAATAAGCCTGCCTCAAACTGCTATTGCAATAGCAATGATCATAACACACGTACCACACATTTTATTCGGAACAAAAACAACAACACAACACAAAATAATACGATCGTAAATAAAAATGTCTCCGGCGCGCAATTTTTTTCATCCGAAGAGGTAAATGTTAGCACTGCCTTAGTAACATCCTCAAATTTTTGATGAAAATTAAAAATCGCCTTCTTTCAACGAAATTTCACAGACGCGCACAGCCAAATCCGACCATTATTAATGTGAAGGAATGATGGGATTAAGTGCAAAAAAATAAACATTTCCACAGGAACTTGAACGTTTGACGTGACGTCAAAAAAGACGTTATATTAATTCAAATTAAAATTTTCAATTTAAATTCCTCCCTGAGTTCTTATTATATCCGACTGCTGTCGTTAAAAGACGAATTATTAGGCAACTGGCTCTTATATGCATATACTTCTACTAGACGTTATAAAAGACCGACTGCCTAGCCAGCCTTATGAAGCACCTAGTTTTTGGCGTTCCGTAGCGCTCTTTCCAGTTAAGTGATCGCTCCAAGCGTTAAAACTTCACGGATGGATGTTGTGAAGTGCCGGCGAAGCACAAACAACCGATACGTTGTCGTGAGGGTCGTTGTGCTCCTCTCGGACACTCTGTAACGTCGAAATTGGGGCGTTATGAGTTACGTAATCACCTTGCTGGTTTCGCTGTGCGGAATCACTTCCCGTCGAACATTCCTCATCTGATTTCTTATATCTTCCACGCCACCGTTGCCTTCGTGAATTTCATGATTTTCTCTGACCAGTTCTTTGCCCTGCTGTTTAAAAAATAAGACATCTTTTCAGAATATGACCTTAATCCAATTTTAATTTTATTGAAGTCAGTAAAACGTACAATCTTTGACTTTTGAACCCCTCTTATTGACCAATGTTGATAGGTGCATGTACTTATTTGTTTACGAGATATCCAACGCGACTTCAAACGCATACTCTTGGCAGTCAACAGGCTGATTACCAGCGCGGTTAGTGGAGACGCAACCGACTCAATTGCCCAGAAATTCGCCATCAACGCAAATATTCTGAGTGGAGTTGGAAATTGAAAGAGACTAATATGCACGAGGTTGTCAATAAAATGAGATGACCTGAGATGGGCAAGAATATCCATTTAGCATTTCGATGGTTTATATCATCGTCCAGCCATCATCATAAAAGCCAGGCTTTGGCTTTCATGATGGAAAACGTCGAAACCGGTCGCGTTATATATTTCTCAATCTGTGGAAAAAGGCACAAGAGTGCTTGCGTCACGTATCCGCACCAGCCCTCGAACATCATTTGAATGATGTGTTTTGTTGGCCGGACGAAATATTTTCAAATAACGCCATTTTTATATATCTAAGGAAGATAACAAAAAAACTAGGACAGCTGCAACAACAGTGCATGCACAGAGACGACTCCATTTCAAAATTCCGCTGAATACGGAGTCGTAACTCAGCGAAACGCATTGATTGGTGCGGTCGTGAGTGCTCGGCGGCTGCAGAAGGAATATCAAGTGGACGAACGAAGAAGGCCTTCTGTTATCTTCCACTCGCGCTAGAATGCATATGGAGATGAGTGCGGTTGGATGTGGTTGGCGCGGTTTCCGGAACTAAGTCGATGAATACGCAGCACTGTTTTTTTATTCATCAAAAGTTATTTCCCTCCGCTGAGAAACAAGGGAGACAACCTGGCGAGTGAAAGAAACGTTCACTTCTGTGGAAATGGTATTTCGCTGTTTGTTTGCGAATATTGTATCCTCGTGCTTACAAGTTCTCGATCTTAGTTCACATCAAGGAGGGCCACGTGCTTACGCAGTCGAGGAAGAATTAGCACAGGCGGAGGGAAGAGTGAAGTCTCACATCAATCGAAGCCGAAGAATGCTTTGGATGTGCGGGCGCAGCGCCACACATCCAGAATGTATCGTATTGTTACTTTGGATGTATGTTTATTGATTCAGTTATAACTACCGTTCATGACGGTTATGTTCGAGGAAAATAAACATGTTCCGCTTTCTTGCTAACGCAGTTTCCCAGGAATTTCCTCCAAAGATATCTTAGCCTTATGCACTTCGTAGGACTAAGACAGGGATGCTATCTCTCACCTAGCTTATTCAGAATATATATCGACGGTGCCCTTAAACAATGGAAAAGAAAATTTGCAAACATGGACTTGGCTGTAGGAGATAGGACTATATACACATTAAATTATGCAGATGACCAGGTAATTCTGGCCCAAGACAGAGATGATATTAACTTTATGTTTAGAAAGGTAAAAGAGGCGCATAATGATTGGGGATTGGCCATCAAAATGCAAAAAACTATGTATATGTGTATAGGAGGAAAAAGCAAAGACATTATGCTAGAGGATGAGCATGAAGTAGTAGAGATCTACGAGTCATACGACTATTTAGGGATAAAAATACACAATAGTGGGAAGAGCGCAGAAACGATTAAGGATAGGATAAACAAAGGTAGAGCTACAATAAATATGTTAAAATCAATACTTTGTAGCAGAGATATATCAAAAAGAAATAATAGATATATATATAGAACACCATATTTTAAAGTATACTGACATATGGAAGTGAAGTATGGCAAATAACTGTGAGAGAGGACAAGAAATTAATAGCAACGGAAATGGACTGACTACCTCAAAAGGGCAGCTCGAAAATCCAGGATTGGAAGAGTAAGAAATGAGAGAATTCGGGAGATGATGAATAATTAAAAAAAAACATCTTGTACGAAATCAAGTCAAAACACCTGCTCTGGTACGGATATGTACCAGAGAATGCCGAATTAAAGACTGTCTCGCACGACATCATATGGAGTGGAAACGGTACGAAAGGAGAAAGAGACCACTCCAAATTCATGGAAAAGAGGAATCGACAAAGCTATGGCGGAGAGGAACCTGACTAAAGGAGACAGGGAAAATAGAGAGCCCTGGAGAGAGGATACCGTAAACAAAGCGTAAGCAAACGCTCTAAAAACGGCTATATCTGTATGTACATAGAAAGAGTGATGCACAAAAACTGACAGAAAAATATTTTGTATCACCGGTACACTTTTTTGCAAATAACCTAATATAAAAACAGACCTTTAGATGGATACATATAGAGACATATAACACTTAACTATTTACATGAGCACATATACTCACTTAAATATATTAAAATGTGAGAGTGAATTAATATTTTAAGGAAAGGAATTTTCCTACAAAATACTTCTTTTGAGCCGATCTAAGAAATGCGGGGCACCAAATAGGCATCTAAAGTTCCCAATGTCACCTCTTGATGGCGCAAAAATAGCAACTTCAGTTGTAACGATTCTGATATACTATAATGCATTCCACTAGTTTTGCATCTATAAAAATATAAAGAATATGCTTAGTTTCCTACCTCTCCCCTGTCCTGTAGATAATTATTGTTGTTTTAGTTACCAGCGTTTCGAAACAACCTTGCAGTCTTGTTTTCTGAGGCATACATGAAACACATCCAAGAATCAAAGTCTAATCACAAACTTGCACGAGAGAGTGAAGGATACAAAGAAGGAGTCGAACATTGTCATACATCTCGGTGTTTACATTGACATGCGTAATTAGTTTACAAATTCATGCCATCCACAGGTGACGATGGGCGTTCTTGGGTTAATTAAATAAAAATGTTTAATAAATGCCTTAAACTCGAGAGCCATAAGTAGAAAAACTTAAAAGATTATTGAATGTCTTCCCTAAGCAATTAGGCTACTTTTTATGTACCTTATGGCGTCCGGTTCGGCCGCTGAAAAGTCATAGAGTTCTTACATGTTAAGTTCACTTTTATCGCTTGCAGGCTTCATTTATTTTGCAATATTAAATTAAAAAATGTCATATTACGAACTAAAGACACGAAAAATAAGATAGTAAATTCAATAATGAATATTATTATGATCGTGGAATACAGAGAGCATTAAATAAATGGAAACATGTGCTGATGGAATCCCCAAAATTAGGGCAATATTACTACATGGTGAGATTGTATTGAGAGAGAATTATCAATGAGCTATATAGACAACTTCATATTTGTCCATAAGAAAACAGAGGATATCAATCTTTGAGCAGACTACATATTTTCCTTCGCATGATTTACATGTCATAAATTGGCGTTCAGTGTTCGAATATTCAACTCTTACAATTAGATGGGAATTCAATAGAGGTTTCATTTTTATTATGTTATTTTTTCATACCGCTTGATTTATTTACTTAATGCTTAGCGATTTCATTACGATTGTATTTCCAGTGAGTGTGTGGCAATGTCCATTTCGCTATCTTTAATTTGATTGTCACTTAATGAATAGCCTACCGTAACATGGCATCACTGAATGAATTGAAATTTCTGTATCTCCGCTGTTAAGTTATCAATTTCCTAATGCAACAAAGTATCACTTATTGGATAGCTATTTCCACGTTGGTATTGTTTCTGTTATAAATGATGCCTTAATGATTGATTGATTATCGGGTCCGTCAACATACATATATTCTTCCGCCACTGAGACGCTTACATTATGTTTTGGGCGGTGGTCGTTGGGTCATTCTCTGATAAAAACTATAGATATATTGCACCAGTAGTGTCTATTTAGTGTAAAGAATTAAAGTAGTGGCCGCTCTGAAAACAAAAAGCAACGCTTGGCAACACTGTCACTGGCTTCTGCGTACGTAAATTCATATGACATGCATTAATCATTTTCAATTAAAGTATTTCAATAAACGCCGATTTAAGTAATTAATGAAATGCCATCGTCATATTACATAAGAAATAAATATATACTTATTCCATCATCATCTGAGTAATCTACCGGTTAGAGGTTGAAAGTCAGAGAATTTCCAACAGACTCCTACCCTTTGCAGTGCCCTATCTACCTCTAGTTTTATTTCCTCATATCAGCGTATGTCCTGCCATTCTTCATCCGGTCCACAAAACCTATTCTCTTTCTCCCCCTTCCCCACTTGCCCAACATCTATTGCCCTCCATCACGGCCTTCAGCAAACCATCGCCCCTCATCACCACTTCCAGCCACAGCCTAAGAAAATCTTCGTGACTATTTTACTTTTAAATATGTTTGTAATTGTCTTTTAATGCTTAAGCTCTAGAATTTAACACTTTTAGCTCTCTATATATCTCTTTTGATTTATAAATTACAAAAAATATAGATTAACATACCTAGACCTAAGGCTTGAAAATACAACCGATATCCTATGGGAACATCTCTGTGATACTTGGTTTCTCTGATTAGGCTTCTTTTTACGATACATCGAAAAAAGTTTCTTTTGAATGAGAAATGTCGGAGGTAAACTTCTTTATTCGATTCGTAAATGGACGAGGAAAAAAACAATTGACTGTGGACGACCCAAGAAATATACCAATATCAGGAATTTGAAAAGTAATGTCAATTGTACGATGAAGTTTCTGTAAAATACCTCAGTTGGCAATTTTTTTTATAGTATTTCAGTCAAAATACCTACCTATCTTCTACAAACGTCTATTGTTATTGTAAAGAAAAATTCGGGATTACACGCAATTCATTAAGTATATATTTTTTTCCGTACACTATACTACACAAAAAACGTGCACGTTTACTTATTAAAATCAATCAACTCCATTCGCCACCCTATCAGCCTTACTCTTCATCCAACTATAATTAACTGCATACAATTCCACCTAATAAAAGCATCGGTCATATTGAAACATGTACAGAGCTTGCTTAAAGGTATTCACCATCGCCAATAAAAACCACATAACAAGGAATATTAGCCACAAGTAGTTATTAATAACTATAATTTTTATGGAAAATGGAACAGATTTTACATTCTCAGACTTATCATTCACTATTTAAACGATACATGACCTTGCACGCGGTACAGCAGAAAATGTCACGATTTAATCATGATGCCTTCGTTAATCATTTTCGAGCATTGAATAAAACGGAACTGATTTCATCTGCCCATAAGGGGGAACATGGCACCAGATACTATGCTATAAACAGCTTAAGCACTGAAAACAACATCTTTCTTTCGCAACAATATGAACCAAAAGAACGGACTGAAGCCAAAACAAAATAAACAGGGAAACGGAACATGAATATACGACTGAATGCAAGCAGACTTGTAATTATACTTATTACATATGCGAAATGGTTACAATTCAATTAAATAACAGTACGTTTTCATATCAACAAAATATGCATGTTTTCTGCGACAACGCGAGTGATATGCTCGGGTTAATTACTTTGAAGCAACTCACTCGATACAATATCTACAGTTAATATAAACTTGTAAATTTTTTATATGGCTTCCTCCACGACGCATTCTATAAATAAGCGCTATGTGTTCGTATTTCACAAATGGACAGCACTGCAGCCCGAAGAATTTATAAATAAAATTGACATCCCGAGAAACAGACATCATCACACTCGTACGGGTTTATTGCACTTAACTACGGTGTGCAGCCTTGCATCGATAAAACGAGAAGTGATGGCTCGAGGGTACTTTCCCGATGGTCGAAACCATATAAATCACCTCACTCAGACTCTTTCCCTTTCGTTGAAGAAAACCCTCATGAAGCACAACTCTGTACCAAAACATGGCGTCGAATATATTAAGAATTAGAGCATGTTTAGTTTGATCCATGAGCAATACTACACACCGCATATGCCAGACTTGAGGAAAAAAAGTCCACCAGCACCTACGATATTTTTGTCTTAAACCTCCGTCATGGTTAAAGTTTATCGTCACTCGAGGTGGATCTTTCGTGACAGGCCGCCATATTTCCAAGAACGCCTCTAAAAATGGCAGTGGAGTGTTTAAGAACCAGCTACTAAAATATTAGTACACTTGGCGCTGCTATGAATAGTAGTGATCTATGAACAACATTTTTTTGGTTGACAACTCGTTAATACGGTACTAAGCCGATAGTAGCTTAAGATGGAAACTATGAATGGGGACGTAAGACTTTCCAATGAGTAAAAAGATCAAAAACAATGAGTTTAAATTGAAAATTTATTTTTAAAGATCAATAACTAGTGAAATCCGACAGAGTAATGTGAATAAACTTTCTGCAGTTTTACAATAACCTCTTCTGCTGTAAAAGATGCAAAAATTTGGTCCTCACAACTTCACCAGAGATATTCTATGGATAAAAATGAAATACAATTTGTCTCAAAGTCGCATCATTTACAGTTCAACCTCACACATCTCTTTACTTTATTACATGGCAATTTATAAATTCTAAGCACTTCCTAAGCAATATTAGTAAAATGTAATGATAATTTATATTTGACGAAAACTGTTATTATTCTTATTCCGTCTCGACGCAGTAGTTACTGTGGGCTTTTTCCTTCATTTAATTGATAATAATTTCATTTGCAACTAGCCATACCTTGCCGTAACATCTCAGCTTAAATTACATACTCCGCTAGGGTAGTGGCGATAGTAGCATTCTAAGTTAGTAGCTCCTAGTGGCTCACTGAAAAGGATCCATGAATACCATTTTTTTATCATACGACTAATTGTAAGTGGTCTTATGTTAGTATCCGACTAAGTTAGCGCGTTTCAGCGTAAATCTATGAATACGGTCGTTAGGGAGTTATAATGACAACAATTATGCATATAATTATGTGATGCATCCATTTCACAGAATTTAAATCAATTCAATGAAATGGTATTTCCACTGATTTTAATACAACCTGCGATTGCGTACGCTTGCACTCGATGCGCACCTGCGCGACGGGCGCTTTGAAAGTGACTGTTACGCGCAGGTGCGCACCTCCGTAGCAATAGGAATTATTTTCCTGCACTTCTTAATATTCTTTAATATCTTCTTTAATTACTTTCCTGCAATATAATTATGAGAATCTAGTATTAATCCAATGGATCCATATGCTTTGTTCTTCTTAGTAATTGCTTTATTTCTCCTTTGATTTACATGCCATTAAGCAACATTTTTGAAGGAATGCTGCCACCTAGCCAATAAAACTATCCTATCTGGAGACTTCATTTTTATCATCATGGAAACCTTTTGGTGATTTCATCCCACTAGACGCTTGTAAACTTACTGTGGATAGGTACCATCTAACCCGAAGGAATTTCATTTTTTTGGGTGACTGTTTGCGTGGATTGGTAGTTTTTGCTTCGTTTTCTATACTCTCTACGTTTAAACGATAAACTATATTCGTTCTTAATGGATTTAATTTTTCCTCCTGCACGTCCAGAATGTGAAAATGATGCTCGCGTGGCGATCGTATGGCATATGATAGTGGAGTACGTATCTTCTATACGAAGGGTTACATGGGTTTCGTGAGTTATTAGGTTCCATAAATACACAACGTAAGTTACCGCAAATGAGGCAACCCGAAGGCCTCTCGGTGACAGCGCAATGTCGCCGTGGCTCACGCCAACACGGGCTGCACTTTGCCTGCGAGAAGATCATTGCTTTGCGCGCATGACGCTCAGGCCGACGAACCATTGAGCCGTATGTTCAAAGAACTATGTGGATGTCCAAGTGCGCCCGCGCCGCCACATTTCTTGGAGAAATACAAAACTAGTTTCCTCACGACTATCTACTTCTAAGGATTGCTACCGACCAATCTGCACGTCGTCACAGCTCCTCATTTTTGCTCAATGACTGGAGAACATTGAAAAGCCATTTGAGTTGTGCTACGCCTTGGGGAGGGTGAATCTGGTCATTAGAGCTCATTTTTGCCTGGTGACGTGCATGGTAAATGTGTGTGTTTTGAGTACCTAGTGCTTTGCCCAGACGGTTTTTCTTTTGCCTGTCCTTCAGGCAGAAGGATATTATCGGATTCATGAAACGTCATTTTACAAAAATATTGTCGTTTTTCAATTAAAAATCATCATTCTTCGTTTAATGGTACGATCTTATGGATGTAACACCACGATATTATGGATGTAACACAATATTCATTCTTTAAAATGTGAAAGAATTGAGATACAAGTTTCATTCGTCAACCAAAATGAGGAAAAAGCATCAAAATATTTAATAATGGCAATAGATGTTTCTCTAACGATCGCTAAACTCAATTATTCAAAGTTTAAACACAAAATTAATGCAAATTTTGATCATTTTTCAGTTTCGTTGCCTAGCAATTTTTCCATTGTTTCCTAGGCTTGCAGGATCTTGTATATAAATATATATTTGGCTATATAATTTGGCTATATAAAGACTGCATTTAAGGGAATTTTACCTTCTCGGAGCGTATTTAAATAGCTTTTAACGGTATTATGCCTTTGACCTGTATTATTTAATGGATACGTGATATCATTGCATCGCTGTTAAGCACTGGGTATAATTCCTTCCACCTCTTCCTGACATCCACCGTAACTTTGATACTCTCCTCCATTTGTTCACGTGTACGGCATCCCTTGGGATTGCACCAGATCCCTCCACCTTATCCTAGGTTTCCCTATCTCTGTTTTCCATATTTCAATAGCATTTAACGACATTATGCCTTCGACCTACACGATTTACAATGTTTTATGATGATACATATAAATTGTGGTCATTTACAACCCTGTATTCTTGCAAACTATGAATGAAAGGAATCGAGTTATGAATCAATTTGCATAAAAATATTCATACACGACACAGTATTTACACTTCCAAATCTGGAAACCGTTGTCATGCTCTGATATTATGTTCAAATCAAAGAAGATAACCAGCACTGTTACTAAGTTTATTTTAATTAAAAATAAATCTCAAAAATATTTGCCAAATATCTTACTCTGTTCTAACTTTATCCGTTGTCTACACCAGCAATCAACTCTTTTGTTATTATTTAGGTTAACCAAGTGCATTAATGTAGTGTTTTATACCATTTTTAGCTGAAAGAACACGATAGCAACTAAACAATCAATATATTGTGTTGAGAATTTTCATTAATGTATATTAGTTGATGGAAGTGCAGTTAATTACTAATGTATAGAAAAGAGGCATTTATAGCTGAAATCCTAGTAAATGTTTTATCTAAAAACGTTCAAAAAAGTGCGGGAGAATGAGTACTTGCACATAGGCATAATTAAGTGGACAGGTGCTATCAATGCATCGCTGTTAAGCACTGGGTGTAATTTCATCAACTTCTTCCTTGCCTCTACCGTAGATTAGATACTCTCCTCCATTTGCTCATGCTTACGGCATCCGTTGGGATCGCACCATATTCCTCCATTTTACTTCTGAAACAATCCCTCCACCTTATCCTGGGTTTCCCTCTCTCTGTTTTTCGGGGAACATTAATCCTTGCACCTACTTTCTTTAATATATCTCAAAACGTCGTTCTACAAGTCCAAACCATGCACAACGATAATGTATTATGCTGCATTATCGTTTGGATTTTTTAAATTATCCATTCAAGTACTACGCCATTTGTTTACAGATTTATTTCAATTATAATAATTGGAATCGACAAAAATAAAAATGAAATGTGAAAATCTATTGTATTTAGTTAGGCTGATATTGATTGAATTTGAAACTGCCAAATAACTGTAATCATTTCCTATTGCAAATATATTCCTTCAATATTTCTCAATGGCATGTAATTTAATGGAGAAATATAGCGATTACTAAGAAAAATAAAGCATACTTATCATGGACCCATTTTATTAATGCAAGATTCTCATTATTATATTCTTAGATCACCAACAAACCCCAATAAAATCATTTCCATGAGCAGTAAGACCTTGTTGCTTTTATTTTTTTTTATGATTTACCATGTTCTATCATACACTTTAGCCCTTCCACTTTCGAACTGCAAAAACTCATTTACTCGTTATTACTTTATTATTTATATATAATTTGCATTCCTCGGGGGAGCCTGTAACCCCTAGAGGACGCGTCCCCAGGTGGCGGATAGGGGAATGCCCCCACTGGTCTTCGGAAGAAACCAGCGGGTAGGTGGGAAATAAAATAACACCCGCGGACCAAACAGGCAGGACAGATGGGATTCTATAGCTGTGAAGAAAGCAACCCGTCTAGGAGAAGGAAACTCCAAAATCAAACCCTGGCCCTCCAGGTTGGGGGTTGAGGCATCAGGCTAACTCCCTGTTACTCAT
Organism: Pyrrhosoma nymphula; assembly: GCA_963573305.1. Lineage (NCBI taxonomy): Eukaryota > Metazoa > Arthropoda > Insecta > Odonata > Coenagrionidae > Pyrrhosoma > Pyrrhosoma nymphula. The sequence goes on from OY754327.1 coordinate 184,626,599, forward strand.
AAAACCTCAATATGTTAAAAAAAACCCAATACTAAGCCTCGGAACTACGGACTGGATAAACAGAGACGACGTGAGCTAAGAAAAAGGACTATAATTGTTGGTACCTGGAATGTACAGGGTGTATCTAGGAAACTAATAGAAGTAACAAATGAGCTAAGAAAAATGAAAGTAGATATCGCTGTAATCACAGAAACTAAGAAAAAGGGACAAGGCTCAGAAAATGTAGGTTACTATGATCACTTTTATAGTGGGTCCCTGAGGACAAAAGGGCCCAACAGGGAACATACATCCTGATTCGAAAGAATCTCAGAAAAAATGTAACATCATGGGAGCCAATCAATGAAAGATTGATAAAAATGAATATATGTATGCTCGGCTTCAGAATCACTATACTAGCCGTATATGAAATAAATGAAAGCTCGCTTATAAATGAAAAGCAGAAATACTTTGAACACCTAAATGATGAAATAATAAAAATTGGAAACTCAAGAGAACTTATCATAATGGGAGATCTAAAAAGTAGAATCGGAAAAAAGTCAAATGATAAAGTGGTTGGGAAATACGGAGAAGAAACTATAAATGACAATGGATTAAGACTAATAACAACGTGTGAACAAAATAACCTAAGAATATCTAATGGTTTTTTCGAGCATAAGAATATACACAAATATGCATGGACCCAACCTACTAGAGATCTCAAATCAATTATTAACTACCTCATCATAAAGCAACATACAAAGTTAAGAGTACAAGATGTCAGAATATACCGAGGTGCTACATGTGGTAGTGACCACCACCTGTTAAATGCTAAGGTGATGTTTCCTGGAAGAGCAAGGATTAGAGAAAGCCAAGATAACACTGACGTAGAAATAAGGCAAAGAAGATACAACTTGGACAGCCTAGAACAACAAAGCGTTAGACAGCTTTACCAAAACCGTCTGGATGAAAAACTACTTTGCCGAAAAACATAATCGAATACAGAGGATCTTTATAGGCATTTATCTCAATGTATACATGAAGCTGCGTATGAGTCATTAGGCTACTATGAAAAGAAGAAAAGAAAGCCATATTGGTGGGATCATAAAATAGAAAAAGAAATAGAAGAAAAAAGGTTTAAATATATCAGATATCTGACCACGAAATCAGACAATGACAAGGTTGCATACAAAGAAGCACAAGCGAAAGTTCGACGAAAATTAACCCAGGAAAAGAACGCTTGCTGGGAAAAGAAATGCAACCACTTAAATACCTACATAGGAGGAAACAGAAATACAGAAAGCTGAAAGTTTTTAAGATCATTGAGGCAGGATAAAAAGAAATATTTAATTACATCTATTAGTAAAGAGAAATGGGAAATATACTTTTAAAAATTATTGACAGAGGATAGAGAAGAATATAAAAATGAAATCCATCTGCTAACCATAGGAAATGTTACATCACCTATAGCAATGCAATGCAGTGAAGTTAAACAGGCTTGTAAATCCCTAAAAAATGGAAGAGCTGCTGACTCTGGAGAAATACCGGGAGAACTGTTAAAATATGGATCAGAGATACTGAACAATAAATTAACAGAACTTTTTATTAAATGCCTAAATTGAGAAGAGGTCCCAGAAGATTGGAGAATTTCCCATTTCGCACCGTTATACAAAAAAGGCAATAAGAACGAGTGCGATAACTATCGCGGAAGATCTGTGACTAGTACAATTAGCAGATTATATGGCAAAATAGTAAAAAATAGAATTGAGAAAGAGTATGCAGACAAGGAATCCGAAGAACAAGCGGGGTTTAGAGAAGGAAGATCTACTGTGGACCATCTGTTTTGTTTAACACAACTGATAGAGAAAACCTGGGCATACAACAAGGAACTTCACCTCTTATATGTTGATCTTAAAAAGCATATGATACGGTGCCACAAATGAAGGAAGTGGGGAAATGTGGGAAGCCTTGGAAAGATCTAACATAAGCTCATACTTAATAATAGCCATAAAAAATTGTACAAAAATAGTGCAGCCAAGATCGAAATGGGAAACGGCTTCTCTCAGGGATTCACAATAAATAAAGGTACTGGGCTGCTGTATTTCCCCCACACTTTAAAAAATATATTTAGACCAAGTGCTAAAGGGTTGGAAAAGGAAATGCAACTCCATGGGAATACCTTTGAAAGAAAGTACCTTATACACCATAAGCTATGCAGACGACCAAGATATTCTATCACAAGATTATGAAGATTTAGAATACATGACCAGGAACATAATAGAAGAATACAAAAATTGGGGTATTGATATCAGTATTGACAAAACAAAATATATGTGTATGGGAAGAATGCAACAGAATCTTATTTTAGAAGTTGGGCAACAAATAGGACACTGTAAAGAGTATAAGTATCTAGGCATGCAAATTGCAGAAAGTAAAACAATGGAGGTAGCCATTAGGGATAGATGCAATAAAGGCAAAAAAGCAATAACACTATTAAATAGCTTATTGTGGGACAATACAATATCCAATGAAAACAAAAGGAGAATTTATAATACCATAGTAAAGAGCATAGTAACCTACAACTGTGAAGTATGGCCACTAACGGAGAAATCAGAAAAACTGTTACTGACGACTAAAATGGACTTCTGGCGAAGATCAGCCGGTAAATAAAAAAAGGTAAGGAATGAAAGAATTAGAGAAATAATGAATGTCAATGATACGATTATAGATGAAATAATAACGCAGCAGTTGAGGTGGTATGGACACTTAAAACGAATGGGAAATGAAAGACTCCTGAAACAAATGCTGCTGTGGAACCCGGAAGGAAGACGGAGGAGAGGCAGACCGAGGAAAAGTTGGATACAAGGGATGGAGAAAGAAATGAGAGAAAGAGGATTAGATGAAGAACTCTGGAATGATCGTGAGGCATGGAAATTGGGAATCGGAAGACGTAGAACGTCGTAAACCGATATATATAAATAAAAAAAATATATATAGATAAACTTTGCCACGAGTAGGGCGGAATTAAACATGGACACAAAAAAGGAACACTCACACAATGAGTTCTGATATTTCGGATACTATACGCAACCTTTCTCACAGAAGGAAGAAAAAAAAACTCAGTTTTTATAAAGTCTTACAAATATTTTCATCTATACTGATTACTTGAATATTTGTATTCACTTTTTGAGACAAAAATCATGATACATTTAATCATAAAGTTTGATCGGTTTGACTAAATCATGAGAATTAATGCTCGTGCAAACAATGAGTGTAACTGCTTAGGTAATCTACCTCCTGAATAAAATAGTGTAAAGTTCTTTCACCCCCTGAGAGAGAATCTGATACACGTAATTCTCGCTATACGCTTTAGTAATCATTAAATGAGTTAACGGAGATTTTTAATTTTACGTTGGGTTTTAGGAAAACGCTGGTTGATTTTGAATAGCTGTGAAGTTTATGACATTATTTTTTTAGCATTGTATTCTTGGATGAAAGGAAGCGGGAAAGTAAGTAAAAGGAAAAAGGTTTTGAAAGAATGTGATGAAATGGAGAAGAGTTGAACCATCAAAATCATCCTATCCGGCAAAATACCATTTGGTCGTTCATATTCTTTGTTTCCAGAATAATGTTATGACGGAGGTACCCATTGAAATAGAGCCAGATAATGTTCCATCTACGAGCCGGAGTCCTACACAACCCTCTCCACAGAAATTAGCTCTGAGAAGAAAGGTTAAAAACTTGCAAGGCAAGCTGCGTAGGAGGAATATGAAGATCAGGACAATGCGGCAGCTTATAACTAATCTAAGAGAGAGTGGGAATTCTTCAGATCACCTACAGGAAATTCTGAAGGGTTACTTCAGTTGATTTCCCCTGGAAATGATAATGCACCAATTAAGTAACCAAAGTAAACCAACCACCAGGAAGAGGTACTATCACTTTCAAAATTCGGTCCACACGGTGAGCGCGACCATCTCCGTGTTCTGTTGAAATCGAGCTTCACGTATTGCATACGCGTTCCATGACTTCTGGGGGCCAATTTTACTGCTACGACAGGCACAACTACTGAAAATTATGCTTTACGATATTACCTAAAAAGGATACAACCCTAAGTAGGATAAAATAAATGCAAAACTATGGCGAATGAAGCTGCAAAATGTGGATTGCAATTTATTAGAAATGAATGCGGTCATTTTTGAATGAGTTTTACTTCAGTGGAGATATAACTTAATTGATTTCTTGCTCTCAGAGAAGACATGCACTCCATTTAAAAATGCCTACGATGAAAACTGCTCATATATAAAAGATAAGATTTTCAAATAAGCAACATGAAAAATGTTCTCGTTATTTAGAATAGATTCGAACGAAATTGAAGTTGTGGTTTAAACTTAAAGTTGGCGTTCATTTTGCAGCGAAAATTAATGGGAATGAGTCAAGATTTGATAAGATTAGGAAGAAAAGTGTACTGGATAATTTGGGATAGTCATTTTTAGCATATTACCCATGGTAACAGAAATCTAAAACAAAATGTTCATTCATCAGAGAACAACTTTAATATTTTGTAATATCGCCATTATTTTCAGTTGCAGATCGTAATCGTGACTGCATAGACCCAACCAAATGTTCTATTACACGGGGACGTTGACTTAAAGAATTCCAAACATCCCGTATGTAGACTTATAAAGTTTTACTCGGTTCTTTCTCCGTCGTAATGCCACTCAATCACAATGTTACCCTACGCATTCTCAATAGGAGAAAGGTCCGGGGAGTTAGCTGTCCAGGGAAAAACGCAAAGTCGAGAATTATCCTCAAAAAATTGTTTTGCGGTGGTCGGTTCGTCGATCTATTTCCTCGATTTATTAAGATAACAATTAAGCCCGCTACTCGTAAGAGTGAAAAACACCTAACGTCTTTCCCTGTTGCATTCTCCGCCTACCGTTGCCTACCACTTGGAGTCGGGGGAGTTGGCTGGTCAGCGATAGCGACAGAAGGTCATACGAGGGTCTCCAAAGTTGAGTGGAAATGAGTCAAGTTGGCCCCTAGTAGTCGCTGAATGCATAGGCAATACCCGAAGTTCGAATTCTGCGAAATGGGAAGTTGGCCGCGCTCACCGCGTGGACCGACTTTTGAAAGTTATAGTACAATAAGTTAATTAAGGAATTTGCGTTGACATTATACTTTCATTCGCCTAAGGCATACAAGTATGTCCGAGGTCTGTGTCACTTGCCTCACCCTGCCCATATAAGGGAGCTGATTTCATCAGTACGTTGTGTTCCAGGTTTGCTGTCGGAAGTGTTTTGTTTTTTTAAAGAGCGAGCTACCTAAAAAGCCACACCTGAAAAATTGTACCCTAGTATTTGACTCTATGTCAATCAGAAAGAAAATTTCCTGGAACAGTGCTCTTGGACGAAGCACTGGATACATTGATTTGGGGGGTATTATTGATACTGAATATGAAGATTTGACCTCTGATGCATTAGTTTCTATGATGGTTTCTTTGGTTGGAATTGTTAAATGCCCAATTGCCTATTTTTTCGTAAACAAAAGAACTGCAGTTATTCAATCGCAAAGCAAATAATTAAAGTAAGTTTAAGAAAACTGGAGGAAATAGGAGTTCAAGTTCATACGGTGACGTGTGGTGGAACACCAGTTAATGTTCAAGCATTTAAAATTTTGGGTGCAATTTTAATATTTTTGAAGGCTCAATATTCAAAACCTTTTAAGCATCCTTCAAGTGGAAAGGATGTTGTTGCATTTTTAGATCCATGCCATATGGTCAAGTTGGCGAGAAATGTTTTGTGTGACAAAGGGGTAATCAATTCGAGTGAGGGAGATGTGAAATGGGTATGTTCATTAAAAGGCTGCACAATCTCCAAGAGGAGCAAATGAAATTTGCTAACAAATTGTCTGGAGCTCATGTTAGCTACTGGAATAAAAAGCAAATCGTGAAGTTGGCAGTTCAAACATTAAATTCTGGAGTGGCAGATGCCCTGCAGTATTTGCTCCTGTCTCAACATTCATTGGCAGTGAAGCGACCATTTATTTCATTAGAATGGTAGAAAGGCTATTTGATATTTTAAATAGCAGGAACCCATATGGTCAGCAGCCATTGAAAATGGAAAACAGGAGATATTGGGAGAAGGTTTTTGATAATAAATTTGTATATTTGACATCTCTGTCAGTGGAGGGGACCCGCATATTGAACCAACCGATAAAAACCTTTGCGTTGGGTTGCAGCAAGAGCTGCATCTATGAGAGCATACAAAGCGCAACAAACGGAGAGTGCTGCGAGGCGGAGGAGAGAACAAATTGCTCTCTTGCTCTAAGAGGATGCAACGCTCAAGACAGTGAGAATGCACCTCAACTGAATCAGATTGAACAGGTGAATAGAAATAGAGAAAGTTTTAGGGCTGAGGAAATTCTTCGAAATGAATCTGGAGACCAGCAATGGGGTAGACTGGATATTGTGATTTGAGAAAGAGCAAATTGCGATTAATAGAGAAACAGAAGAACAAAGAGAACGAATGATTTCAGGTTCAAGGCTAAGGGCTGAAGAAAGAATCAGTCAGTGTAATGAGACTGAAGAACGGAATGAACGGAAGAGATTTTTTTTCTTCCCGTTGTTATTCAACGGGCAACTTCTCTAGTCTATTATAATACTAATAAATAAATAATATATATATATATATATATATATATATATAATATTATCTATGAATGGGGGAGAGAGCACCACTTGAATTGAATTGGTCTTTCTGTTTCCAGGGAGTAAATATTTTTTAAAGCTAGAGATTTTTGTACCAACTTCAACGAAGTGAAGCCACTGCCACTTACAAATTAACCAGTCTTACTCTCTAAGGTTTAGTTACGTATCGAGTTACAGCATAAAACGTTTTGGTCATAGAGTGAGCGCTAAATGGATGTCCGAAATGTCATGCGTTGCACGAGAAGTTTATTGAACACAATGAAGAATCGATAGCTTTTTAAAGACAATGGACTAATTGGTAAGAAAACAATTTTTCCTAAGTGGGGATAAGGTTGCCAAAATACTTAAACACAGTTCAAGGGGATTATTATTTCTTCCCTATTACTTACCCGGCAAAGTGGAAGCAAAGTTTATAAACGACAGTATTTAAAAAAAAAATGTTCGAAAAATGGACGCAGGATGAAATAGATTGCCAAATATATTAAATGAATTGGAAATTAATTGAATAATTTACACCTTCATTTCAATCAATTTATATTTAGGTATGCACACATATATTCCATCGATGGAATCAATAGGAACAGCAGCAGGATGGGCGGAGAGGAGATTTCGGGAGAATCACATTATGAGCGAATGGCTACGAATGAAGGTCATCTCAGGAGACTATTGTTAACTTCTGATCCCTTCGCTGCTGCCGCCATTTCGTGGTCCCCGAAAATAAAACTAGAAGATGGAGAGTCTTCTCTCTGCTGATGATCTGTCATCGGAGCGACGAGTCCGATCAAGTGTCCAACTTTCTTTAATTATTGCGGCCAAGCAAAATTGCCAAGCCTGACTCCCTCATATTGCTCTTCTTATTTTCAAAAAATATAATCATAATTTATTAAATATAATAATTTAGAATATTTTTATACATACTCCTGTTTATGTTTATTTCTGTTTTAACTCAGGTAGTTACATTCAAACCAGCAAAGCTGAATTTCGTGAGTTCGAATCTCGTCTCTAACAGAGAAGTGAAGTTTCCGCGAATCTCTTGGCAACGAATGTATTAATATATTTAGTAATGAGTGGATTGCGATAATTGCTTAAGTTGTCGGACAGCTCTAATTAATTTATTAGTTAGGTTCTTTCTAAATTGTTTAAATAATTTATCCTTAAAAATTCAATTCAGAGAATGAGCAAACGTGACGTCAAAATTAGACTTATCGGATCAAAAAGTCATAAATGCACCTTAATTTGTATACAAATCGATTTATCGAAACGCAAAGGGATAATAACGGGCAAAACGTTTGGCTAAATGGGTTCGGACGGTAATTGCAATTCACCCGAGGCTCTCTCCTTGTCCGAAGATTCTCACTTAAGTGTATCGGATGTTGGATCGGCGTAGGTCGAGAGGGAGAAAGGTTTTTCAAGGTTGTTGACATTATTTCACGGGGGGGGGGGGGCAGAAGCAGAAGCCCTACCACAGAAGTCCCTCTGCTTCGTTCACCGCGGCCGAAGCCAGAGTGCCGAAGGAATGGTTTCACGCTCACACACTCTCAATATCCCTCTCTATGAGGGGAATGCGATTCCGTGTTCCGTGGGGGAAGTTTTTCTCACTGCCGCTAATATATTTTTCCCTCGAATTCGTGAAATGCCAGTCCAAACCTTGACGCAGCGAGCGCCCCCTTCGGACCTTGAATATGCAGCGAGCATATGGGAACCGGCGTAGAAAGACTTAATCCGGGAACTTAATAAAATACAAAGGAAAGCTGCGCGATTTGTCAAAAACAGCTACGGGCGTACATACAGCGTTACACAGATGTTAAACGAATTAGGCTGGGAGCCGCTAGAGACTCGGAGGCTGCGCGCTAGGCTTAGATTGCTTGAGCAATTGAGAATAGATATCTTTCAGAGCGACACGGAGAACATCATATTAGAACCCCACTATATTTCCAGGTCCGACAGAAACGATAAATTAAGAGAGATATTTTGCCGAACGGATAGGTATGGGAATTCGTTTTTCCCCCGAACAATAAGGGACTTTAATAAATGATAGGCGTAATTTCATTTCAGCGTCTCCTTTTTATATGTAAACGGCTGGTGTCCTAACACCCCCCGCCACACGCCTATTGAGGCGGATTGCGGGGTAGTATGTAGATGTAGACCGTTCACGTGACCTGCGAAAGCTTCAACCATTTGAACGAATCACGAAATCACGAATTTGAGGAGGGCTATTCCGAGGCTCCGGATTCCGACGATGGCGGTGATTTGGGGCTTCGAAAACCGTCAACGTGTGGTAGCGTGAGAAGAAGAAGAAGGGGTTTAATAAGGGGGGGGGGTTTAATTAATTAATGTGCATCACTATCCATTCAACCTGTCTCCTTTTGTCCACGCAAATTGCGGCGTTCACTCGGAATTATAATTACAGTGCTTCAAATGACGTCAATTACTTTTCTCTGACGCGTATCCGAAGACGCGAATGACGGACCGACGTGCTATCGAGCGAAAGTGCATCCGTCATCCTCATTGCATCGCCCACGCGAAATAAGCGAACGCGACTCTCGAATCGATTCGTTCGACCCACTCGCGACGATGCTGACGCACTGATTCTATCATTCTCAGGCAATCACTCTTCCATGACCACGCGTCCGCCTACCATCCGCATAATGCCTTTGAGCCCACCCCGCTTGCTGCTTAAGAGACTCTTGCAGGGCGCGAAACTCAGTTCCCATTGAATGTGTGGCATGCAAGAGGTAAGCGGTTAGCACTCAAAAAGGTAATTGGACCGAAAAAAGGAAGAGTTGAGAGTCAACTTGATTTGATATTTTCCGAATTTGTTTTGCGTGCGTGCGACTGCACAGAGAGAGTCGATTGACGAGAGATGGCGCGCCGAGCGGTGGCGGGAGCGAGCCGCGGGCGATCGCGTCGACGGAGAGAAAGCTGAAAGCAGGCGGGCCGCCGCCAATTGCACCTCGCGGCGGACGGTCCGCCAACGGAACGAGTGGGAAGAAAGGAGAGGACGATAGGTCCAGTGAAAGATTCGCATCACTTGAAGGGCTCCGGGGAGATCCTTAAGGTAGTTTGAGCGAAAAATCACTTCACCTAGAATTTGATGAATTTTGCCTCATTTTAAAGAAACAACTCTCATCTTTCCAATGATATCAAAATATCAACCCCTTGCCGAACTACTTTTCGAGCAATTTGCCTGAAAAGGTATGCTGTTTTACATGGGATAGATTATGGCTATGCGCTCCAGAGGGAGAATATTAATCAAATTAGGAACTTATAGCACCTAGATTTCGTCAAAAAACTAACGGTGTATAGATTGCATATTTTCTCAACTATTTATAAAAAATAATGTATTACTAACCACAGTAACTTTTACAGAATCGCAAAAAAAACCTGCTGTTTTGAAGGGTTTTCAGTCGTTCGGCGGGAAAAAATGAGTCAAGTTAGAGACTTATGTAGCTTTATTTATTTAATTACTGAGATTTTTGGGCTTGTATAACTATATATTTGCGCCATTAATATTACAATATTTATTTCACACTTCTTACCGACGCTTAAGTAAAAAAAATAAAATTTTAATTTGGTCTCCACTATGACTAGGGAACTATCTCGTTCAAACCACCTTAACGGTCTCTCCAAAGTCGTGCGTAGATTGTCGCCGATTCGTCAGGCAACGGAGGGGCGAATTGAACGAGGCCAGGCCCTAGAGGCCCAGATGGAATGGCCTGAACTAAATGGACATCGTGAATTATCTTGTAGCGCGTCGCTCTTGTGTCGTGGATGTTAAATAAAAGTGTGTCATTGGTTTCATATTAAGAAAAGGAGCGAAATAGAGTTCCATTTATTTGTAAATATTGCTCGCAGTGGGAATAATGGAGGAAGAAAAGAAGACAGCAAAGAAGCGAGTTGCAATGTACAATACAAGGCGATTACAGAAGTTGTAGCAGGGCAACTGGTGCGAAAGGAATCTGAAACGAGACAGCCCGGGATGGTGCGAAGATCGGGGTTCTGTTTAAAGAAAGGAGAACATAAGAGTCCAAGAAGTACACGGAAGACTTTAAAGATTTTAAAACTAATGTGCAGAAATCGACGAAAAAATAAATCATAATACACCGCGACCCCTTGAATGTTCGTTAGGTGCCACCACAAGGAAAGAAGAGAAAGTGCAACATTAGCATAGATTAGCATAGCATTAGTGGCCAGAGAGCGACTGGAATGAAGGAGACGGAAATTTGTGGGAAGGCCCGAGGAGGGTCTCGACTGCTAAAGGAGGGAGTGGGCGGAAAAGTAACGAGGCTTGAGAAAGACGAGTTGGAGGACATATTATTAATGTTCTGGATGTACAGCTGAAGAAATCCTCTACGGATCGAGAATGTTTCGCAGAGAGGAGCGAAGGTGGGCCATAAGGGGTTCCTAAGGGAGAGCGGGCCACTCAACTGGAAGCCCCCGTTCAAAACATTCGCGTGTGAATCGAGGGCCTGAGAGTCAAAGTAATACAAGTGACATCAACACGAAAAACGATGTAAGTGCATATTTTCTAAGTTGGTACCGTCGGGTACCGTCAGGTAGCTACAGGAATGGGAATACAAGTGTTCGAAAGTATGGTACTGCATACATTTGTTATGCAATTTCGGTCTGATTTAAGTCTCGTGGACGCCATTGCACAATTTGAGGTCATTATTTACGCAGTTACCCGATATTTTATTTCATAAGAATTATTTTTCTTTGTAAGCAATATCCTTAGTAATAAGAAGATAATGTGCATCGTAGCAGAACCTCATTTTGAATGATGAGTGTCAGTAAGTAGTGGACTCAGGGTGCGCGAATATATTTGTTTAACTCAGTACGTTTGAAAGTCCTCGGGAAAATGCAGCACTACACGAATATTCAAGAGTATCATATTCTTTACCAACATACGCAAATTACGAGATAATTAGCCGCCGAACATTTAAGCTACTTTGCTTTTTGCCATTTCTTACCGGGGTAAAGTGATACATGTGACACTGGACGATGTTTGTCACTTGTATTACTTTTACTCTCAGGTCCTCAATTGATAAACAAAGGAGAGGAAGTGAGGCGTGGAGGGAGAGGAGAGAACAGGGAGGAAAAGGAGACCGCGCTCAGCCGAAGGATACTACTCGCAGAAAGGACGACACGAATTGGCAAACTAATCTGTTTGAAAGACTTTGAGTTAAAGGGGGCCATTGATGATGAAACGTGTCGTTCAAAATGTTAGAAATAATCGGACTCGTTCACAATGACGGGAAGAAGAGACGTCTCCCGAAACGCACGTCTCATCGTGAGAAGGTGCGCACGCACCACGGCGGTTCGCGACAGTTTCGCTTGTGGCACGCATTCATTCATCGGGTCGAGGCGTCGCACGTTTCCACAGGGAAGAGGAGGAAACGGTGGCGGCGAGCGGGAGAAGGAAGAATCAACGGAGCCTGGCAAGGAAGCGACTGCTCAACAATGTATGTACCTAGAAGAAGCAGTCGATGAAGTCCAAGAAATGGGAATCGATGAAATGCATGTGAATTATGAATGTATGAATGAATGAATGAAGCATATACATGCTTCGTTTCACAGCTGACATCACAGAGCAACTGGAAGAGCCGCATAGATCCTTGAATGCAATGGACGTTGTCGTACGAAAACAAAACACGAGGACTTACGAAAGGAAAACGAAAATCCTCAAATGAGGAAGAGAGCATGGCGACGGATATTGCAAGAATAATTAGAGGTGCTTTAGGAATCCTAAACCTACCTTGAAAACTGCAAAAGATCAACGGGCATCAAAAGCAAAATAGCTCAGTAAAGAAGGCGTTAATGACGAATTAATAAATGTTTTCTTCGAAGCAAATACGATTACCAATAAGAAAGAATATTATCACCGCCTTCTAGGATTCATAGGCGTGGGCCATTAGGAGGAGATATATCGCGCTTACATACACGCTTCCGGAACCTGCACTTGAGAGCTGTGATTAAGAGTAGGGATGGGAGGAGGACATCGAGGCCCACGTTGGCCACATTCAGGGAACGAAAGGCGCGGAGCAAGCAAGACCGAGGGCTCTGAATATGAAAATCCAGATGAACGAAACAAAAATAAAATCAGCAAATAAAGGAGTCAGGGGGGGGGTATAGTGACGAGCGGAGGCAATGGCTGATAGGTTTGCTTGATTTGTGTTGATGACTTGGCAAAGTTCGCAGTGCTGTTGTCAGCGATAGATTTATACGCATGTTTGCTGTATTCTCATGAGCAATGCCTACAATGACTCGTAGAAACCGTGGTTTTGGGAGGTGAAGGTATCCGACATGTGGTCTTGCAGATTTTGTGTTCCCTTCTTTAATTTAGATGACAAATTTGACTGAAAGGTAACCTTCAGGTGGACATAAACAGTAAAACCATTTTTTGATTCTCTGCTATTCACAGGGCAATAATTAGTGAGCTTTTTCATTCGCGTAATTTGTCATCTGATGAACGATTCGCTGGTCCTTACTTCCGTGGAGATAAGCTGGAGCAATGGATCGATTGATCGATCCGGAGCTATCGATTCGAGTAGGAGGGCATCGCTCGAGACGACAATAACTCGGCCATCCGATTGTCTTCTGATTGATGTCGAAAGCATTAGCAGTCAATCAGTGTGGTTATGGCATTTCATTTGCTCTCTAAGTATAATCTCAATTTAAGAAATATTTATCATGTGATCCAAATCTGAAAAGGTGTCAGATGATCATTAAAATTTCGTCCTATTGAACTTACTTTCATCTGACAACTACTTGCCTATCACCAAGTAATTAAACATAGATGAATTATTTTCCACATTTTGCAGTATTTCATAAGATTTTGGTACAAGAAAAGAGGCGGAAATCAATGAAGTGGCTTCTATAAGACGTGCTCATGCCTTAAGTGAATTCGAGTTATATTTTCCCCAGTCATAATTAAGACCATAATTACGTTCTAGTATTTTAACTAAGGCAACTTTGTGAAGCAAATTAACATAATTGATGCAAAAACGTTGTTTTTGATCGCACAATTCTCAGTAAATTAACTAAATACACGCGAGTTAAGTATTAACTTGACTAACGTTGTTCACGCCCGCCGGGCGATGAAAACGCCTTCACAACCGAAAATATTTTGCGATTCCGTAAAAATTACAGCGTTGTGTAAATGATTTCTGTTTAAAAATAGTTTAGAATTAATACAGTATACGCCTGTTAAATTAATGATGAGCGCCAATTCCTAATTTTTTTAAATAAAGTCTCCTTGGAGTGCAAAATTTTAGCATTTCTCACGGAAAAAGGCAGGTATTTGTTTTGGCAAATATCTCGAAAAGCATAATGGCAAAGTGACTAATATTTTGTTGTCATTGGAAAGATGAGATATTTTTCATTAAAAAACGGGACAAACGTATTGAACTTTATGCGAAGTGATGTCGCGCTCCAACAACTTTAAACGCAATGCTACGAGTTCATCTGCTTAGCACGTTCCTAATTGCAGAGACGTCTCCGGAGATATTTCACCCGCGCCCAGAGACAAGTGGAAATAGGTGTTCTGTGGGTCCATTCGATGGCTCGGTGGGAGAAGAGAAATCCCGGCAAATCGGACGAATGAACGAAAGGTGCTTCAAAGGGTCGCAAAGGGTGCGTTCACGGGCTGCCACTTCTTCTGCGACTGTCGGCGCTCCCTGCTTCGGGTGGGCGGACCTATCACAACCCTACGCGCTTTGTCATTAATTGTCGCTCGGCTGGTCGTCGTGACCACCAAAAGCGTGGCGTCTGCGCTGAGATTCGATCGTTCACCCCATCGACCCATAATCGAAAGCGCTTCGACTATCCATGACCATCCTCCGTAATCGCAATGAATCCGATGAGCAGCACTCTTTCCGCTGGCTATCGCCACTGATTGATTTCCCAACTCCCCCCCCGAGGGACGAGCCAGTCCGAATCGTACCATTTGGATCGTCGAGAGAATGTCGTGGCTCGCGGCAGAGGGCGTGTCGAAGAGCGTAACACGCGTGAACGCCGTCGAATGTTTCCGTAAAATTCGCGTGCCCACCTCGGAGACCCATCAATTAATTGTCTCGGAAGCCGATGCTTCAGTGTGCGTGACGAGAGAGAGTAAACATTGGCGAGGGGCGTGCGATGGTCGGGGGGGGGACGGTGGCGGCGTGCCCAACCACTTCCCTCGCCCCTCTTGCGTCGCTCGTCTTGGGGAGTGGCACGCTCCTTCTCTCTCGTCCCGTCGTGACGACCAGCGACGCGTGAGATTCGTGCACGCTCCGAATGGCGGCCTTTCTTTCTTCCGACGACTACCTCCATTTTAAAAGCGCTCCTTTTCCACGAAGTGCTCTCGAAGTGGTGGCTCACCTGTTTTCGCTTCCGGCAGCTAGTCGGCGTCCGTGCAGGGGGGCCGCACGGCCGGCGGCGGGCGCGCGGGTCGCACCATGACGGGCACCCGGTCCTCCTCCTCGAAGAGACACTCCGAGGACTCACGGCACGCACTCGAACTGCACTCGAACTGCACTCAAGCACTCACCGTGGCACCACAACACGCGTGCACTCCAAGTGCCGCTTCAACGCGAACACAACCACCGCCAACCACACCACTCTTTTCTATCTTTATCTCCCACCCCCTCTCGGCGCGTCTCTCAATCGGCACTCTCTCTATCTCTATCTCTCAGAGAGTGTCGTCTCTCCTCGGGGAAGGCGATCCAAGCAATGAATCACGGCACACACGCACACACACTCACACACATACACGTCGGAGGAGGAGAGTGGTGGTGGGGAGGGGGGGGTGGGTGGGGAAGGGAAGGAGGGGACTTCCTCTCCTCTCTTTCACCGCTCCTGTGAGCCGCGCGCGCGTGCATCGGCGGGTGGTGTCCAAGGGGGATGGTGGGTGGAGAGTGGAGAGTGGGTGGGGTGGTTAAAAAGAGAACGCACACACGTCGTGCGTGGGAGAGAGAGAGAGAGGTGCGTGTGGTGACGCACGAGGGACGGTGGTGGTGGAGGAGGGTGCGACGCCACGCCGTCGGGGAAGAGAGTGCGCCTCGGACGAGCGGGAGACCCCCTCCGGCGCCACGCCCCGCCACGCCCTCCGCTCCTCCGCCACGCCCTCCACTCCTCCAGGCACAATGGTGCGTCCGTTGCCCGAGAGAGTGCGTCGAGTGCACATGCGATGGGTTCCTCGCGTCTTCTTCCTCCTCTTCTTCTTTCTCTTCTCTTCTTCTTCTCTCTACTCCTCTCCCGAGTTGCGCTCAGCCGGAGAAATGATGGGGAGGGGGAGGAGGAGGGGGTGGAGGGGAGGGGAGGTGAGGTGTGTGTGGATGCACACAATCGATCCGCTTTCCTATCGGCACACGGCGAAATTAGAGGGGGTGAGTTTGTGTGTGTGTGTATATATATATATATGTATATATATACCACCCCTCTTCTCCCCCCCCCCACCAAAGGTATACATACGCGCTCTCTCGCGACGGCTGAGGGGCACACGCGAGAGACGACCTTTTTGGGACGAGAGAGCCATTTGGAGGGAGGGGTGCGTCCACCCTCTCCAGGGAGTCTCTAGAGGGGCATTCTCCCCATCACTCTCCATTCTCGACCCTTCCCACCGTAGGGTTGGGGCGAGGGACTTCCTGCCCCGAGAGAGAGAGGGGCAGATAAGGGAGAGCGCGCAACAGAGGGGTGAGGGGGATGGCAACAATGTCGCGGCAACAGTCAGCTGGCCGGAGGCCGTCGACCAGAGTGACGAGGATGGGAAACGAAGATCGGCGCGCGGGAAGAATGGCGTGGACGCCGCGACGGTTCCTGCCGTCGCCGACCCACTGCTGGCTGCCGCTACTCACACCGCTCCACCGTGCCACCACCTTGCGCGACGTCTCCCTCGAGGCGGTGCCGCTGCCGCTCCCCTTGCCTCGCCCGCACCCCTTTGCCGGCGCTCCCCTCCGGTTCGGAGAGAACGGCCGCGCGGCCTTCACACTCCCACTGCACTTCTGCATCCCTCCGTAGACCTTCAGCGCTGCGAATGAGATCGTGGTAGGCGGTGGAAATATGTCCTTCCAGGACGTTTCTGTCAGGTGCACTGTGGGCCCTTAACACAAGGAACAAGGAACTCTTGTTGCCTTTGTCCGGACGTCTTCGACCCGTCGGCGTACTTGAAGTTATCCGAAGTACGAAAAGTACGCTGAAATCACGGTCCCGATGAGTACCTAGGTAGATGAAGCGGGGAAGTCGATGTCTTCGCCTTCTCCGTGATGGTGGCTGATCCTCAGGGTTCCAGGGTTGGTGATGGATGTCCCACGGGAACACTTGGATGTTCCGCACCGATTTTGAATATCTCCCCTTGAAAGGAATGCGAAACTTTGTCGATAAATGCGCGGTGTTGCAGGAGATGATGTCGGTGACTGGTGATGAATCGCTCGGTGTAGCCCCAGAAATTCTCGGTTGGTAGGCGCCAGCTGAGGGCCATCCAGATGTTCTTCCTTTGTGCATTTTGCTATGAGGTGCCAATGAGGATGCATGGCCCATCATAACACAATGCTCAGAATTTCAATCTCAAAGAGCTGAGCTAAATGCAGCCCTACGGTAAAGAAATATGAATTTTTTAACCCTTTGAGTGCCGGGGAGTGCGATCGCGCTCCTCCCGTCTCTCGCCAAAAGTGCCGGGAGCGCTATCGCGCTCCATCTGCAATGTCACTATTTCGTATATTAATATTTTTTCAAATATTAATATACGATAAAAACATTAAATGCAATATGTCAAACGTTGAACCAAATATAATAAAATTTTCCTAAATATTTTGTAAAGGTAATTTTATTTATGTATGAAGAATATTTTTTTTGTAAACTATTGCAAAATCACCAAAACTTCCACGGCAATTTTAGCATAATACCTAGGAAATTGGTTGGCACTCAAAGGGTTAAGGCCCAACCTTGTCAAAAGAGAAATATTTCCAGTATTCAGAAGCACAGTGATGGAAATATTGGAACTAAAGAGGAGTAAGGAGTTGGCATAATTTTTCCACCTAATGGACCAGAAATTTCCCCTTATTGGCTGACGCCAATGGGATCCCAATGCCATTTAAGCTTATATGTGGACTGACCTCAAGGCAATAACATAACACGAACCATACTATATTATGCAAAGAGTAAACCACTCTCCAATGACCCTGAAACGTTTTACGTGGAGGGGAAGGAGGGACAGCTAGCCAGGCAACTCGTAAAAATGTGCAAATGCACGGTTGAACTCACTCAAAGCCAAGGCTATGAACGAAATGAAAGCGGCACCTCCGACCAAGGTGAAGAGCCTGATTCAGAGGAAGGAGGAAGTGGGCCCGCGGGGCCATTGCCCCCGAAACAGCTGATGTTCTTCCTGTCCTCAGTTGCGACAAGTGTTCCGGGCAGACTCAGATGCATCACCGTACCATTCTGGTTCGGCATAGATGAGTGACTGTCTGAGGATTGCGTTGGAGAGCTGCAATCTGCGGCGTAGCGGGCTGTGTGCAGGGAACAGCGGAATAAGGGCCTTCTTGCGGAAGTGGAATGTCTCCTTTGTCTTCTTGGCGTTCTTTCGTATGCACAGGCGTTTGTCGAGGGAAATTCTCAAGTATTGTACTGCTTTCTGCCAGAGAACCTCCGTCGTCCTTACGAGAATCTCGCTAGGTCCCTTCGGCCCCTTGGAGTAGGCGATGGGCTGGGTCTTTTCCTCGTTATCGAGCAAGTGCCCATTCCCGAACCAGTTGACCACGACGTCGACTGCTCCTTGTACGCACGTCGCCTCCATCGATTTCCTCGCCGACCTGGCCAACAATGCAGCATCGTTGAGGGCCGCCATGATATTACTCCCGAAGTCCGTGGGCATGTCCGTTGCGTATAGGTTTTGTACTCCAGTGGCGAGAGCTGCCATTCTTGCGGGACTCCCGCTCGTATAGGCCGATCCCCAGACCACATGAAAGCGCCTTTACCGGAGCCAGGAAGCAGAGATGTCGATTACCAACTGTGAGTAATCGAATGATGGCAGCTTCCAGAGCAAACTCTCGTCGGTCGAACGGTCGGTAGAAGCACGGTCGTACTGATGTCAATGAAAGCACCAACCGTGAGCCGACCACGATTGAAACCTTCCACAGTGAAATTCAGTAAGCGCGCGACTCGCTCCGGAAACCGAATTGCTGCTCCGGGAGCATGTACTCGGTGGTGGTGCCCGCCAGGTGGCCCAAGTTACTCCACTCCAACATCTTCCCTAAGTCGCCCAGCAGAGATATCGATCGAAAATTTAAAAGTTTTCAAGTTTTCCCTGACGTGTGTGTGGGATGCTGCGACATCTCCGATGTGAGATGACTTAGGACGTTAGGGGGGTGGGGGTTTAAAGCGGTGTAGCGTCTATGGAAGTTTGCTCCGGCGACGTATCTGAAGTCGATGCGATCTGTTGGGATGTCGAGCGAGCCGTGGGGGAGACGGTGGACGTCGGGTCCGTCTGCCGACGCATCCGGAGGCGGCGTGCGCCGCCCACTCCCACCGTGGGACGCTAAAGGGCCACCCAGTTCCCAAGATGCCCCGAAAGATGTCGCCCCTCAACGGTGGAATGTCGCGAGAAGCGAAGTCTCCTCAGTGCAGTCATTTTCCATAAATGAAACAGCCGGTGATGGATGAGAGAGAAGAAAGGAGAGAGAGAGAGCGGACGAATTTTCTGAGAGACTCTTGCCACCCAGTATTCTGGAAGCAACGTCGATAATATTTCGAAGTAGGGAGTTGAGAGTACATCCTCTCCAATGCTCCAAATCAGATAATTCATCTTCAGTAGTCATTGAGCCGAAGGTCGGGTTGTTGCAGAATGATCTGATGCTTTCCCTGCGTGTGCTGTTAGTGAAGCCTGTTCGGGTTCTCCACCGGGTCAAACTCTGCATTTCTGTCAACGTTTCGTTGTACGAGTCGTCCATACATTTGCCCTGATGACGACGGGAAACTCGTGCATCGAAGCGTTGACAGATATGTAGAGTGGAATACCTGAGCAGACTTCACTAACGGTTTGTTGCAGGTCTCTACTCCACTCTCCTCCCACCCAATCGCTTTATTCCTACACGTATTATGTCGCAAATTTTGTCCAACGTGTGCGTATCATCTTCTTCTCATGATTTCCTTTATGTTTATTATCTGTACAACTCTTTGTAGGACTTATTCGTATAGGGTTCCCTCCGTCCGTTTAGTCTTCATCGTTATTTTATAACACCCCATCTCCATTGTTTCCAATGTATTTTTCTTTACAGCCGTTAATATCCAGACTTCACTGTGGTATAAGATAATGCTCCAAATATATGTTTTACTAAAGTGCTTCCTTACTTCCAGGCTTGTGTCAATAGCTGTTATCAGATCTTTCGTCTTCTCTGCGAGAATCGCTCATTTTTTGCTCATTTTTTCACAGTGCACATGTATATTTCTGTCGTGGTTTTTCTCATATTCATGTGTTGCTTTTTCAACGTTAATATAAAATATCATGGGTATCAACGCGCATACTTGTTGCACTCCTTTCCTCAAATCTGCTTCCTCCGAAGTAAGCCTCATTTAGGGCCAGATTCATAGTCGTTACCTGGGTGTCCCCTGGGCTCTGGGGGACCCCTTGGCTCAGAAACGGTATTCATAGTCGCAATCCAGGGGACTGTCGTTACCCAACCCTCCCCCAGGCAACTGATTTCGTAGGTGAGGCCTGAGGCTTACCCAAAGCTCCCCTGGACCTACTCTGACGCGGGATACGAGACCCATCACGATAATTGCGGGAGAAAAGAAAGTGCTGCCAGCGCGCGGAACAAAATACTATAAATTAGCGATTGTTATGTTCCAGAAGTTTGTGAATTTGCTTCGGCTATTTCATACGTACTCAGATTTCAATTTTCATTTGCATAATCTCACATTACTCATTATTCATATTGAATAATTATTTCATTCACATCATAACCATTTCCTCTTATTCATTATAAACTTACTCCATCAACTTTTCAGTACCACCATCATTTCCTTAACCTCATTTCACCTTCCCTTCAACCTTACCTATTACCATTTTACCACCCCATTCATCTACAATCATTCTGATTATGGATGGCATTTTCGAATTCGTGGAAGACTCGAGTGGGAAGATGAACTGCTGGATGGAAACGTATTACGTTTAGAAAAACGTTACGTACGGGATGCACAAAATCCCTTTGACTTCTTTCGGGACAGTGAATTTTTACAACGCTATCGTTTCCCGAAAGAGGTTGTGATGGGAAAGCTCCTGAATTTAGTGGAGCCTCATCTTGAGAAGCCTTCTCAGCGCGGTCTTCCCATCCCGCCTGTGTTAAAACTTTTGACTGCACTGAGATTTTACGCGACCTGTAGCTTTCAGGTAAGTAGTTTTTTTACAACTGCCGCTGGAGAATACGGAATGGTATTCCCAAGTACGACAATGATATAGAATGTTTAAGTAAATATTTGCCTAATTTTTTCCTTAATTCTTACTCGTTTACTGTTCAGGTTGTATGTGGAGACCTTCTAGGAGTAAGTCAGGCCAGTGTCTCACGCCTCATAAAGGACGTGTCCATTATACTAGCCCGTCAGTTACCGGAATTTATTAAGATCCCTGCACCTGGAGAATTATCTGGAGTTAATCAAGCTTTTTTCCGGATTGCTCGTTTCCCGTGAGTCGTAGGAGTCATTGATGGGACTCATGTTAAAATTTGCAACCCGGGAGGACCTACTGCTGAAGTTTACCGGAATAGAAAAGGATATTTTCCATAAATGTGCAAGTAAGTTGCTATTATAGTTTTTATCTGCAAAGTTGTCAGTTCATTTTGACTATGGCCATTAGATTAATTTGCAGTTAGTTCATACCCATGTCTGGTAACATGCTTAACCAGTTGATATTATTGCAAACTGGAGAACTTTTTCAGAAGGATTTATTAACGTGTGATGTGACAATTAATTGGTGACCATTTTATAATTTTAGGTGGTAGTTGATAGCACACTGAAAATATTGGATTTGGTGGCCAGTAAACCTGGATCATGCCATGATGCCAGAATATTTGATAACTCTGGTATTAGAGCACTTATGGAAGAAGTGAGAGTAACTGGCCTTCTTCTGGGGGACAGTGGATATCCTTGCAGGGAGTATCTATTTACACCGATTTTACACCCAGCATCCAGATCAGAGGCAAGGTACAATCAAAGCCATATCAAAACAAGGAATGTTATGGAAAGGGCCATTAGGGTGTGGAAGCAGTGCTTTTCTTGCCTTCGAAGAGGTTTAGGGTACCAACTGCGCACTAAAGTGGCAATAATTTGTGCTGTCGGCATTCTGCACAACATTGCTGCGGGACAGAACATTCCTTTGCCTCAAGATGACGACATAGTCGTAGAGAATAATGTGGGCAACGTTTTAACTCCATTCCGTGGGAATAGGCGTGGTCCCATTGCTAGGCAACATTTTATTGAGCAGCATTTCTAAATTAAATTATGCGAAATAAGAAATAAACTTTATAACAGCAATTTTATCTTTTATTTGCAAGAAAATAAAAATTATAGAAACTTTAATTGTATTATAATTTGATGGACTGACGGACGCTACCTCAAGGGATGACATCAGCACCAGCCTTGAGTTGTCGCAGCCTCTCTTTCTGCAGCTCTACTTTGAATTTTCCCTCCTCATCCTCCCAATGCCTCTTGGCTCGAAGCATTTCTGATTTCAGCCTCCCACATTCTTGAGACCAATGCCTCCTGGTCTCAATTAGCTCCGCCTTGAGCTTCCTTTTCTCCTTCAGCCATTTCCCCTTCTCCTCGCAATGCTCCATCTCCTTCTGCAATAGCTGCAGTTCTAAATGGTGCTTTATGGCATCTTGTGCCTTACCCTCTTCAGCACGAGACAACCTCACATCAACCTCCTGTGTCAACAGGGAGGTTGTATGTGCTGAAATTTAAAAAAGGCAGTGATTTTATAAATATTTTAACTTTGTCCATTCAAAGAAGTATCCTGGTGGGTACTAATAAATGTACAAAACATATTTTAGGTGGTAGGAGTAATTTTTAGTTTGAAAGTATTGCTATACTAACCTCTTTTAGTTTTGTGAGGTCCTGAAGAGGGTAGGGCTCGACCACTTGCTAGAGCCCTCGTGGTTGTGGGAGTAGATATGGCAGTAGATGTAGCTGTGATAGTGTATGGAGTTACAGTTGGGGCAGTAGAGCTGCAGTCGGAGGAACTGGGGTCACGAATGGGCATGGAGGAGTTGGGTTCTGGGAATTGGGAGGTACTAGGAAGAGAAACGTAAATGGGCTGGGATGGTGATAAGGAATGGGTGGGTGAACGAATGGGAGAATGGAAGGGAATAGGAGGTACGCTAGGAAGACGTGTAGAGGCCGCAGCAACCAGATGGTGGTGGTTGCTGTCAAAATCCTGATCAATTTCCTCACCCACGTAAGGCACAATTGCTTCTACCTGGGCGGAAATTGGATCCTCTTAAGTCTTCATAGGTGAACCTCCTCCAGTACCCATTCGGTGACGCATCTCAGCGGTATTCTGTGCCTTGAGATACGTCTTCAGCTTCTCCCAACACCTGTAAGTTGTTTACAATTTAATAGTACCTCATCACTAAGTATCATTTAATTTAACTAATTGCTGAATATCACATAATATCGCATTTGAGGCGTGACTTGGTGGAACCACCTATTCATATTATGTAAATAAACTAAGTAATTTCACATGAACATTATTATTTTAAAACATCATGGAATGGCCCGGATTTCAACAACAACGTATCATCTTTAGCTGAAAACTTTGTAAAAATCTGTGGGTAAATTGGACAAACTACACTAGGGAATTCACATAAACTACCAGTTAACACCATTTATACTTCACAGTGCACTGCTCTCAGGCGTCTGATTGTCAATCAAAAAGTTATCCGTAAGTTTTGCAAATTTCTGGGTAAAGGTGAGCTTTCGTCTCGCACGGTTAACATTTTTTTTGAGAATCGTAGTAAAATGACGAAATTTAATGTGATACGTAGGTTAGGTAGATTATATAAACTAATAAATTTCGGTTGTGTATTGTATAAAGAATTTAAAACTGCCCAAGCCGTGTTCAGGTATTGTTTATGAATCGCGCGGCAAAGGGGACCCCTAGGTGTTACATGGGCCAGGGGATACCCAGGTGACACATAGAAAAATGACTATGAATACGGGCCTTAGTTTACTTCAGAAAACATACAATCTTAGACGATAGGTCCTTATTCTTTCAGGGAAGGGAAGTGGGCAAGATTCTGTTTGAGGGAATACCTAACTAAATTAAATGCCAATCCTTTCAAAATGTTAGATTAATTTGGGATTAATTTGAAGACTAGACACCATGGCCAAGGCCACCCTTGAAGCAAGAGTACATTCCCATTTTGAAAAGTTCTGTCAGAGAATTTATAGAATTATTCAGTTTGAGTGCACTTAATTCGGGAAAGGAAGTGTCATCGCACTCAACAACACCTTTATGTGACTTTTCTTTATTTTCCATTACACATGATTTCATTACACTGTTCATTATAATAAAGTTTTGTACTTTTCTACACTTATTATTTTTTTAAACACGCTACGCGTTTCACCAATTTATGGCATCGTCAGGTGACTACACCTGACGATGCCATAAATTGGTGAAACACGTAGTGTGTTAAAAAAATAAAAAGTATAGAAAAGTACCTACCAAACTTTATTACTTTTAATGAATATTAAAAGTTTCTACAAAGTATAGCCTGAAGCTGTGAATTTTATCATTAAACTGTTTCCAATATGTGTCGGTTATTATTAATACCTCCGAGAATCAACCGAGGATCTGCCTTTGTCTGGACTTCACTTCGGTGGTCTAAAATGATCTTTGATGTTGCACATTTCATAAGCTCCTCTTGTATATTTTGGTCGTGTAGTACATCTTAAGGAGACTTGTGTAATATGATCTCTAGTGTTGGCATAGAATTTTGTGGAAGTGATCATTAATTTATATGATAGTAATATGAGAATGTATATATGTTCAAGATTTAAAATCAGAGCGGTAAATGCTACTTTCTCTATGAGTGTATCTTTCCTCTCCTGCTTATTTCATTCCCCCCCAACATTTCTACATTTCTTTACGCTATAGACGAAGGTTTGAATGCAAATTTAGAATCTAGTGGAAATTTGTAAAATTATTATTGCAACTCAGGAAGTATTAGCGACATACATAAAAAAACTTGTCGGACACATTGTCTTAATTGCTGAACTTCGAAATATTACAGCTTTATTTAATGGGACCGCCAGACATCTGTCTTTGCTTTCCCAAAACTGTTGCAATATTGATTAATAACGTGGGTAGTGTTGTAATTATATGTATAACACTTAATATAATATAACAACACTTAAATTAAACTTTGAATAGAAATTTAGGAGACAAGAATCTATTTGTAGGCATTTCTAAAGCAGAGAATCCACTTACAGAAACCTCCTCTACAAACAATCAATAACTAACAAATCACAAATTAACGTCATAAGTATGTTGAGTTTTGGCAGCACAAATATTTAGCAAGTTCAATGTTATGTTGTTTTGTTACTAAGATACTTAGCAGAGAATCTAGAATCGAGAATAGTTTGTTTACAGTTTCATGGACTGGTGTGGACTTTGAGAAATAAAGAAGTATCATAATGATTAAGAGTGTATTGGAAAAACAAATATTATAGTCCATACACCAAATACATAATTACATGCACAAAAAATGATAAACAACAGTAATGACGGTTTTACAAGCAAACTTTATGCTCACATTTTTGGACTTTAGCTCCACGAATTTCCTCCACGACAGCATTAAATCGGTCGTTCTATTTCATAAAACGACTACCATAAACATATACAATTTGGGTAAATTATAATGTGGTTTAATAAAACCATTGCACGCCATAGTCTTTGTTTTCAACGAAAACACTTTAAATACACGGTCTCTTCTAAAGTTCTTCTCTTTCTCCCTCACTTCCGTCTATCGCTCAGCGAAAATGACGTCAAAACAATCAGATTTCGTTCAGAAGCCGCTTAAAAAAATTTGAAATTTCGACTATTTTAATATAAAAAATATCAATTAATATTGAATCAATTTTAAAACTATTTTCGCTCCGTAAGCTTGTGTGAGTTAACGTAACATATAAAGATACGAATACTTCAATTTAAAATTTTGGAAAATACCCAATTCCCAATACGTGTCGTCACGATTTAAAAATATTGCACATCTGGCAACGCTTCAATCGAAACGCTCTGTAGATCTGCCGGATAACGCCTCGAGAGCCCTTAGTAAAATGAAAACGTGGCCAGAGTTTTCTCTCGGGGATCGTATTCTCACAAGACGACGACACGCACGTGGCGACGAAATTCCGATCCAATGTGACGCCATTACGTCCTCAATTCCGAATACCAAAACATTCCACGTATCCGTTCGACTGTGACGAAGATTGTGACCCTGAAGCAATCGACGGGTAAGTGTTGAATGCGGTGTGGGTGTATGTATGCACACAATGCATTTAACCCCTCCCCCCCCCTCCTTTCCCCTCCCACCAATGTCGAACGATAAGCAACACGTTGCATATTTCGACATTGGTGGGAGGGGAAAGAGGTGATAGGTACAATACACGTCGCAGTCAAAGATGAGTTCGTCAGCTGAGCCGAAATATTTCCAGATAATGTCTTAGAAAGTGTGTGGTGTTCCATTAAATGCTCAACAAAAAGACTTTTTATTTGCTCATATTATAGACCTAGTCCACCTGATGCAGACTTAAATTCAGGTCTAGAGTTGGATAGACATGTGAAACGTCTCACAAGTCAAAATACCGAAAATAAAATAATTATCGGTGGTGATTTCAAGGTTGCCTCGATTGACTGGAAGACATATAGTGAAAAAAATGGTGGCAAAGATTTAGGTGTTGTGCGACACTCGACACATTCACATCTAATTCCTCACATCAATTAGACACAACACCGACCAGAGGAAACCACTTTCTAGATCTTTTGGTGACTAACATACCTGAAAGCGTCCTTAACGTAGTATCAGTGAACGGAACTAGTGATCACATAGCAGTAAACGCTAAATTCCATATTAGTAATGACAAAAAGGCACCCATAAAGAGGAGGGTATACTTATTTCACAAGGCGGATTTCGAAGGTTTAAAATAGCAACTATTGACCTCATATAAAAATTTTTGTGATGTTAGTGAAAACCGTTGTACTGACTACACCTGGAATACTTTTCGTAGCATCACACGAATAGCCATAACTAGCGCAATACCAAGTTAAACTTAAAAAAGTCAATACTGAACCGTGAGGTGGTATAATGCGGAGGTCCGGAAATCTCTCAAGCGAAAACGAATCTGGCACGCAAAAATGAAGAACGCACCTCAGGATCTCCCCGAACAGGAGTATAAGAAGTTATGTGGAAAATACGAGACGGCAAAAATAGCAGCTAAGATGGTCTTTCAAAAAGCATTAACAGAATTCAAAAATAAAATATTTGGCTAATATTTAGAAGAAAACTAAAAGGGATTTTGGTTGTACGTGAGGGAAGTTCAAGGCTGCAAATCAACAGTAACGTCACTAAAAACCATCAAGGAGAAAGAGAGAACACAAAATTAGAAAAAGCAAATATCCTCAACACCTTTTTTCAAAACGTCTTTACAAAATGCTCTCCAAATAACACCGCTACAATGCCTAGGCTATATGAGCACCCAATGCTCATATAGCATAGGCATAGACTATTAATATCACTAGTCGTGAAATAGAAAGTCCTCTGAAATCCATTAACACCAAGAAATCACCCGGTCCCGATCAAATTCTCGCCCGAGTTTACAAAGTATAAGCATCAGAAAAAGCACCGTACCTGAAAATAATATTTGAAAAATCTCTAACACAACATCGTGTTCTTGACGTTTGGGAAATCGCGAACGTTACACCAATATTTAAGAGCAGTGATAAGGAAGAGCCCAGTAACTATAGACCGATTTACCTTACGTTTATCTCGTGCAAGATAATTGAGAATGTAATTGTCAGTTCGATTATGGGGTATTTGGATAGTCAAAACTTCTTAACGCAAAACCAGCACGGGTTCTGGAAAGGCAGGTCTTCCGAAACCCGTTTGGCCCTCTTTCTTAACGACATTGTTTCCTCGGGAGAAGGTCTTGTCCAGGTAGACGCAATATTTCTAGATTTCAAAAAAGCTATCGATTAAGTCCCTCATTCGAAGTTACTCGTTAAGTTGAAAACTTACGGAGTACACCACGACGTAATATATTGAATTAGAGAGTTCTTAGCCGACCACGAACAGAGGGCGGTGATGACGTCTCGATGGCGTTAGTTCAGATGTTGTTAAAGTTATATGAGGTGTACCCCAGGGAAGTGTCATCGGTCCCTTATTATTCCATTTGTACATTAATGACATCACTACCGTTGTTACGAGCAAAATTCGCCTCTTCGCAAACGACGCAGTGTTGTACAGGGATCTAAACATTGAGTCTGACCGCATTGCGTTTCAAAAGTCCTAGATGCTATAAATGAATGGTGCAATACTTGGCTGTTAAAATTGAATTTAAAAAAGTGCGTTGTTATGCATTTTTGGAAAAATAATAACTTGGTCAACGAAACGTACACAATTAGTCAAACAGACTTATCAAATGTAGAGCCAGTTAAATAGGTGTGTCCCTTACTCAGGACCTGTCTTGGGGGAAACACGTTCGGGAAATCTGAAATCTGCTAGTCGCAAATTGGGATTTATTAAAAGAATACTAGGAAAATGTGACAATAAGTTTAAAGAGCGATGTTATTTTTAACTCGTGAGACCTCACTTGGAGTTTGCCGCTAGAATATGAGACCCTTACGAAGTAGGAATAATCTCAGAAATAGATCGAATACTACGGAGAGCAGCAAGATTTGTGAAAAGTTGTTACGATAAATTTACCAGTGTTACCGATTTGTTGAAGGAATCAGGGTGGGAATCTCTTAACTGATCGAAGGCAGAAATACAGGTTAAATCTTTTGCGCAAGTTTAAAGCAGACAATTTTTTACCGGAAGTTAAACATATTTTGCTGAATATTTTTTTTACGGAGCCAACGTACTACGGTTGAAACGATCACAGGAATAAAGTAATGGAAATTGTCTGCAGAACTAATAGATTTAAAAGGTCTTTTTTCCACGTACAATAATGGATCATAATAGTTGCGATAGATCAATCAAATGAAACTCCCACCCTCGCTAGGAAGAGTAGAATTTTCACTTGTGCTTAATAACATAGCATCATTACTAACACTTCCCACAGCTTGATATGTCCGTTATTATTTTATTTTGTTCTCTGCATGAAGTAGTATCTCGTAGCATTCGAAAATTAATATTATTATTAATATTAATCATTATATGTCTCTTTAGCAGTGTACTGCATGTTTGCATATTCATTGATGTAGCTTTTTCACAGTTTCTTGTTTGACTGCGCACTGTTCTCCTGACTGCTTTTTGGCCTGCGCCCAGCGGCCGGGGAGCGTGCGCGGTTCTGATTTGTGCTGGGATGAGTGCTGCATGCCTGGTGTGGAATCACCCCGTGCCACACACCTTAGTGGTGGCTTGCACAGTACTTCGTAGACGTAGATGAACACTACGCGTGCTGCTCTCGAAGTGTGGTCGATGCGCAAGTTGAGCGTCGGTGACGTCACGCCAACGTCGGTTGGAGGGGGATGTTGGGGTGGGGGGGTAATGGGAGGGGGGGGGGTGGGAGGGAGGGTAGGGAGGGGGAGGGATTATTTGCAGAGGCCACGTGGGTGGATCGGGAGTCGAAGGGGGGAAGAGGGGTAGCGGGGGCGCGTGTCGCCATCTGCAGGTGCTGCTCACAACCACGCGAGCGCGGCTCCCACGTGGAGGGGGAGGTGCAGCCGCACCGCACCCCCCGCACCCTCGAGACACTCCATTGACGTCCTTGGGGTTGCCATGGCAACCGCTTAGCTTTGCCATTTATTGATCGCTCGGAGCACGAGTTCTCTCGGAGGAGAAGGGGTACGCGGGGGGAGGAGGGGGAGGAATATGAATGGAGGGGGAGAGCACCTCCCCTCCCCTCCCTTCAATCCTTAAACGCGTCCATGTGTTCCTCTTCTACTTCCGTTGCGAGGAAAACCCAAAGCACTAGTGCGAAGCTGTGCCCACATGTGGCCAATGTGCAACCCCGAACGAAGGGCAGTCGAGTGAAGTTTCTTGTGATTACCCAAAAGGGACATTCAATGAATATTAAAATATACTTTTATGCACATTACGATTATTTTTTTGACGATAAAACTTCGATTACTGTGTGATCTATAATATGTCTACGCGGGCCATATCTAACGGGTTCGGAATCTAAAGGCCGAACAACAGCCGTAGAAAATGGAAGTGCAGAGAGAAAGAGGCTGGCGTAGAACCGGCAACGTTGTTGCCAATAAGCGCTGTAGCAAATTGAAAACGTGGAACGCACTAGGGAGCAATGCGACGCTAAGGAATGTGAAGGATTGCGTCTTAATATGTGGGATTAAACATTCAATTTAATATACGTTTATTGAATGTAATATCTCAAAACTGTAGTTTTAGGCTCATGCCTGTGCATCATAAACGTTTGTCCAAAGTCAAGAGACCATAAAAATTGAAAACCTATCGCCAATAATTTATGTATGTAAATATAAAGAAAATTTATATTTATATATTTAATTTATATATTTATATAAAGAAAGTTTTCCCTCCCCAACATCGCAGGCCCGGCATCGCACGGGTATCGGTATCGAATCCCTTTCGCGTGCATCTCCAGACGACGAGATATACCCCAAGACTTTGGGTTGCTTCAAATTAGAATATACGGCCACTCATCCTCCCCCATGACCAATTGGAATTAATCCGTTTTCACTTCGCGACACTTCCTTTGTCTAATCTCTCTAGTATCCTTCCGGTTATGACTGTAAGTGGCCAACTTTTCAAGAGGGTGCTGACATTGGCTTGCTTGGGCAACGGCCTGCTCTCTCTCTTCAATATTATACCGTCAGCTCATTTCCCTATACTATATGTAGCAAGTCTCGCTCCTGACTCGAATGCATTCAAATTCTGGCATCAAATCGTTTCACTCAAGTGAACAAGTCCTCGCCACTTTTGCAGATAAGGTACGGATCACATTTCTCGCGTCGTTGAACGAACGAACATGTTCAGCGCCATGTCAAGAGATGGCCCCCGGTAGAGGCTGGCGCCTCTTCAGGGTAGGCTTGCGCCTCGCTAGTAGCACACCTCAGACACCCCATCCGACAACGCCCGCACGCAGCAAGTGATGGACCGGGAGGAGTAGAGCCAAACCCGCCGCAGGGATCCCAGACAACCCCGGAAAACACCAAGCCGGCCACCCACCAACCGGCCCGGCTAGGAGGACACACCAGCGACCCCGCCCACGGGGAGACGCGCCCAGGTGCCGACCCCCACACCCATGCCAGAGGAAGACAGCAACCCCCATAAATGTGCCCGACCAGGAGCCACAGGACATTAATCCCCCGAACGGACGCATCGCCACCATGAACATCGAGTGGTAACTCAAGAACGGAAAGGCATATGGCCTGGCATTCACCCGAGGGCGGAGGAAAACCGGCAAAACCTCCGCCAGGCCGCCAGTACCTTCCCCTCTTACGCCTTCCTCTCCCCATCTTTCCTCTCCTTCCCCTCTTACACCTTCGTCTCCCCCTATTTGCCCTCCCATTCCTCAATTTCTATCTCTTTACTCATTCTTACTCTTTACCTTGAGAAAGGTGGATGTCAACACCACCGAAATATTGGAAGTTTTAATTTGTCTTTCGCTTCTTTCTATATTTTTATCGGCCACTCTCTTGGCACTCTCGAATACGGCGAATAAAAACACAAATATAAAAATAGTTTTAAAACACAGGCACAATTAAAATGACACTCACAAAAATAATTTACGGGACCATTCGACGGCAAGGCCGTCATCGTCGGCGCCAAGAGACTAACTAGTGGTCTGTTACCTGGGGTGGCGGGGGGGGGCGGGGGGGGGGAGGCGGATCAGGAGAAGGGAAGGGGACTGGGGGGAGCGGGAGCAAGGGGTTGCTATTGGTCAGTGGGCCAAATTTAGCCCGGGCGATTCAAATTCTCTTAAGATCCAGATGAATGCCATCTCACGAGTCCTCAATTCAATATCAAACGTCCCGTAAATTATTTTTGTGAGTGTCCTTTTAATTTCCGTGTGCATGTGTTTTAAAACTATATTTATATTTGTATATTATATATACAAAAATATATTTAATTTGTGAGTGTTCCTTTTTGTTTCTATGTTTAATTCCGCCCCACTATTAATTTAATTATATATATATATATATATATATATATATATATATATATATATATATATATATATATATATATATATATGGGTCATTCCACCTCAATTCAACAAACGTTTGTCCCTTAGGGTCTCAGATTTTGATAAAAATTGGTGTATGGGTATAATATTAACTCAAACTGAATATCCTCAAACCGTTTTGTGAAAAAAAAATTTTTGTGTGAATTATGTATATTTTAATTTTTTCGCATTTTTAGCAAAAATCCGTGCCTTAAATCATATTATCACTTATATCTCCGCTTGTAATTGTCATAAAACAATGATTAATAGCTTTTATTAAAGCTACATCTTTTTCGAATGCAAATATATCAATAAAAAATTATTTTCTTCTATACCCTATTGTTGTAAATTATTAATGTTTAAAACATTTTTAATAATTTTTCTCAAATACTCCATCTCAGAATCGGCCGAAACTTTTTTCCGTTATCTAAACATATTCAGCTAACTATTCCAAAAATAAAATTTAGTAGCAACTCATAAATGCGTTTTTTATAAATATTTAAACATTTACAATTTTCTCTCGCGCGGCCCGTGTTTCAAAAATTGTTAATAAACTTTTCTCAAATACTCCACCTCAGAATCGACCGACACTTTTTTTCCGTAATTTAAACATATCTAGCTAACTATTCCAAAAATAAAATTTAGTGGAAATTCATAAATGCGCTTTTTATAAATATTTAAACATTTACAATTTTCTCTCGCGCGGCCCGTGTTTCAAAAATTGTTAATGCACTTTTCTCAAATACTCCATCTCAGAATCGGCCGAAAATGTTTTTCCGTAATTTAAACACATTCAGCTAACTAGTAAAAAAATAAAATTTAGTGGAAATTCATAAATGCGTTTTTTATAAATATTTAAACATTTACAATTTTCTCTCGCGCGGCCCGTCAGCTTCCCATTTGGAATACATGCAGCAGACACGTGATGCAAGCCTAAACATTTCCCTAATTGCTCAAGGTCGTGGTTATATGAGATAAAAATATATTATAAACTATGAATGTTAACAACAATTGTTATTTGTTCTGTTAAATGGATGTTTGCAGAGAAATTAACCATTGAGCCTCACTTTCTCTGCGCGAAGTTTTTTCTAACTACTCCGACACAATCGATTGAAAACTAACGAGAAAGCAAAATCCTTGTATTTATAACAAATGTAAAATGGTTAAGTTAGCATGCTTTCCGTAAACATATGATGTCCTACCATGTAGGAAGGGGTCCTCTCCGAAATATTTTATTTGAGGATCCTGATACTCCTGCATGCAACTCCAGCTGAATCCTCGTTCCTTGCTGGACGAAGAGAGTCTCTTCATTATAATCACTCCATTTGATTTGGGTATTGCTGCATGAAACTCCCTAATGCCTGGTATACTAACTGCCTGACGAAATATTTTCGCAAGTACATCGGAATGTTTTCTAATTTTTTCTTTCTTTGCGTAGCCAAAATCCACTCCTAAAATATGATCTTTTGCCCGTTTAAAGAGTTCTATAGGTGTACGTATTTGTTTT
Source organism: Pyrrhosoma nymphula (assembly GCA_963573305.1). Classification (NCBI taxonomy): domain Eukaryota; kingdom Metazoa; phylum Arthropoda; class Insecta; order Odonata; family Coenagrionidae; genus Pyrrhosoma; species Pyrrhosoma nymphula. The sequence continues at coordinate 184,660,183 of OY754327.1, forward strand.
TTGTATGAAAGCTGAAGGCTTGTTCTTGCTGCTAGTCTTTTCAAAGTTCCTCCCAGTCTATCACTTGGCCCTTTGCCATGCGATGTAGCAAAGAAATGCCATTCTGCAGAGACTGTGAAATCTTTCCTGTGGAGAGATAAGTTCTGAATTTATACTTGTTTTATAATGAGCAGGAATCATCTGAATAATATTTTTCTTTTTGAAGCTTCGGAACTTTCAATTTCAAGAATTTAAGAAGAAGTTTTTGAAAAACATGTACAGTTGATGGTATATGCTTAAGGCTGTCTAATATGATTACGAAGTTCAATGGGATTACATTATGCTGGACTTTAAGTCGATAATTGCAAGCAAAGAGGTGAACTGTTGCTTGGCCGTTATTCCAAAGCATACCTTGCATGCTGTCCTGTAAAACAAAAGCGTAATTTTCAGGAAAATCTTCAATGACGAGAACCTGCCCCACTTGGATGTTATGCTTTACATTTCTAAGAAAATCAGATTGATTTTTAGCAATGTAGTCATGTGGCTGAAGTTTCTGTAACTTTTCAATAAAAGTTTCAAAAAGTTATCGGTAGATTTTTTAAAACTTTCTAGGGAGCAATGGTTAGCTTGCACCCATTGGCGGTAAGTAATGCTATCAATTAAATTTCCATCTAAGTGTTCTTCTACTGAATTCCAAAAATTTCTCGGCCCAGGGCAGTTTTTACATTCGTTCAAATGGCATGACTCGGTCGGTCGCAGGGAAACACATCATTGCTGACAAAAAGTCTTTATATGACAACAGCGGCTCGGTATTATCCCTTGGATTTAGTGGTGACAACCTTGCACCTAAAATCATGAATTTAATAATTTGATGCACCAGACACACGCATACGGTATGAGTTCCTGATGCTCCCGCAAGAACGCACTTCTTAGGTCTGAGCTCTGAAAAATTTGAAAATGAAACAGTTGCTTCGGCATATTTTTCCTTAAATTACAAAATATCTCTTTCAAATTTCCTAAAATAAGTTTTCTGTTTATGTGTCCGTTTTCCATTGTCATTAACGCCGAGCAAGAGTTTTCAATCGATTGTGTCGGAGTAGTTAGAAAAAACTTCACGCAGAGAAAGTGGGGCTCAATGGTTAATTTCTCTGCAAATATCCATTTAACAGAACAAATAGCAATTGTTGTTGACATTCATAGTTTATAATATATTTTTATCTCATATAACCACGACCTTGAGCAATTAGGGAAATGTTTAGGCTTGCATCACGTGTCTGCTGCATGTATTCCAAATGGGAAGCTGACGGGCCGCGCGAGAGAAAATTGTAAATGTTTAAATATTTATAAAAAACGCATTTATGAATTTCCACTAAATTTTATTTTTTTCTAATTAGCTGGATATGTTTAGATTACGGAAAAACATTTTCGGCCGATTCTGAGATGGAGTATTTGAGAAAAGTGCATTAACAGTTTTTGAAACACGGGCCGCGCGAGAGAAAATTGTAAATGTTTAAATATTTATAAAAAGCGCATTTATGAATTACCACTAAATTTTATTTTTGGAATAGTTAGCTAGATGTGTTCAGATTACGAAAAAAAAGTGTCGGCCGATTCTGAGGTGGAGTATTTGAGAAAAGTGTATTAACAATTTTTGAAACACGGGCCGCGCGAGAGAAAATTGTAAATGTTTAAATATTTATAAAAAACGCATTTATGAGTTGCTACTAAATTTTATTTTTGGAATAGTTAGCTGAATATGTTTAGATAACGGAAAAAAAGTTTCGGCCGATTCTGAGATGGAGTATTTGAGAAAAGTTTATTAAAAATGTTTTAAACATTAGTAATTTACAACAATAGGGTATAGAAGAAAATAATTTTTTATTGATATATTTGCATTCAATAAAGATTTAGCTTTAATAAAAGCTATTAATCATTGTTTTATGACAATTACAAGCGGAGACATGAGTGATAATATGATTTAAGGCACGGATTTTTGCTAAAAATGCGAAAAAATTAAAATATGCATAATTCACACAAGATTTTTTTTTTCACAAAACGGTTTGAGTGTATTCAGTTTGAGTTAATATTATACCCATACACCAATTTTTATCAAAATCTGAGACCCTAAGGGACAAACGTTTGTTGAATTGAGGTGGAATGACCCATATATATATATATATATATTTACGAACTTATAATTCCGACGAAATTATATATATACTAGAGTGTTCCTTTTTGTTTCTATGTTTAATTCTGCCCCATTTGTGGCAACGTTTATATATTTATATTTATCTACACATACACACCAAGTAATGCGTCACAGACGTGACAAGATAAAAAATATAGGCACACACAACAAAAGGAAACTCACACGTTTGATTGATATTTCGGCAGCACGACAGCCATCTTCTGAATTGTATAATGGATGAAGGGACGGGTTAGGAGAGGAGAAAGTAATGTAGGGGCAGGCGGGGAGGGGAATGGAGGGGAAAGAGGGGAAGAAATGGAGGGAAGGGAATGGAAGGGGAAGAGAGTAAGGGAGTTCAATGAAATACATTGATGCCCGGTGGGTGGAAAGCTTTATACAACCAAATAAATGACAATTCGACTGATTCAGTTCAAGTGGGGGAACAGTTGGGGAAGGGGAAAAAAGATAAAGAAAGTAATCGATATAGTACGTCCACTTTTATTTTAAATTCACAACACGTGTTTCGGCTCTTTTCACTAAGCCATCCTCAGGTACAATAACATTCCAGTTTTGCGGTAAGTATATATACACATCAAATCCAACAGAAGGGGGGGGGGGAGGAAGGCCGGGGGAGAGGGAGGGGGGAGGAGGGGAGGTTTGGGGGTCATGATTTACCGGTATTGAGGAGGAATAAAGGAAGGGGGAAGGGAATGGAGGTGTGTGGTTTGACATAATGGCGTATAATAATATAATAAATAATTATGCTAACCCACATTCCTCCATTCCCTCCCCCCTTCCTTTATTCCTCCTCAATACCGGTAAATCATAGCCCCCAAACCTCCCCTCCTCCCCCTCCCTCTCCTTCGGCCTTCCTTCCCCCCCTTCTGTTGGATTTGATGTGGAAATATATATACCGCAAAACTGGAATGTTATTGTACCTGAGGATGACTTATTGAAAAGAGCCGAAACACGTGTTGTGAATTTTAAATAAAAGTGGACGTACTATATCGATTACTTTCTTTATTTATATGAAGTTCCGCCACATCTCGCCTGACACTGTTTATTTCAGGGAAAAAAGAATTGAATCCTTGTAGCAATCGTTGAAGGATTTTTGGTGATGCGAGGCGTGTGTTGCCACAGGAAGAGAAGCAGATTGGGAAGGGTTCATACAATTAGCGCGGTGATTATTGATGCGTATGTTGAGGGGATTAGAGGATTTGCCAATATAAAAATCCGGGCAGAGTTTACATTGTATGTGGTAGACCACATTGCTGGTGATGCAAGAGGATGGGGGAGGGTGAGGGAGTGAGGTGATGGAGGAGTTGGGAGGAGGGGCTGAGGTGAAGATAGGACACAGTTTGCATATAGCACGATTACAGGGGGAGGAAGTGGGTTTGGAAGCAACAGGGGTCTTGAAGAGGGGCTTGGTGCAAGTTGGCAGGACGCCTATACGTGATTGAGGGAGGCAAAGAGAAAATTTGGCGGTGGAGGCGTGGTTTTTAAGGATGGAATAGAGGACTTTTTAAGATGGAATTAAGGGACTGTACGCCTGGGAAATAGGTGGTACAAATGGAGAGGATGTGGAAGTCTTTGGTGGGAGGAGGTTTGGTTGAGTAGGGATTTTTCTGAAATTTTTGATGAAAGAGGGATTCTGGGTACCCACGCTTGAGGAGGGAGTGATATATATATATATATATATATATATATATATATATATATATATATATATATATATATATATAAAATAAAACACTTGACAGGGGGTGGGGAAAGAAAAGTAAAAAGAGAGAAGACCAACAGGGACGATATATATATATATCACTCCATATACATATACACATATATATACATAAATACCCATTCTTGCATAATTTTCATGCACTGACGTGAAATACTCTCTGAATGCACTCGCTATTTTATTCGAAGAATTTATCTCGAGCTCATTTAATTTCATAGTGTTTAAAGATTTAAAAGATTTATTCTTTCATCATCAATATCATAATTTCCACGGGCTATATCTAGTTTTGCTTTTTCCAAACACAAATTAAAATTATGCTCAATATTTTTTTATAACTTCTAATCGCAAAATATTGTACAATGTCTGGTGATATATAGAACCATTTTTCCTCAACAATTTTATACGTCTGGCTTTCTTTTTATTTACTCTATTTATTCATATTTCATACCAAGAGAGATATTTATACTTTGATATTCTACTTTTAGGAATTGACACATCAATTGCTTCATAATAATAATTATAAAACATTTCCAAACCCATATTGACATTATTAATAGAATTAATGGCATTCCAATTTTTACTATTCAATTCATTATATAATCTTAAATAATTATCTCTTTTGAGGTTGTAAGAGTTACTTGCATGGCATAGAGGTTTTCTTTTAACTCTGCAAGGATATTGTAATTCTACCGCTGGGTGATACGGATCCTTTCTTAACAATGCGATTTCACATTGAATGCCCTTAACAACGATTACATCAATATTTGTGAGAACCAGATCAAGTATTTTTCCATACCGATAAATAATGCTATTTTTCTGTTTCAGACCCATGATGTTCATAATCATCTCTAATTCAGTACAAATTATATCACTTGGATTTTCCAATGACATAAACTTTGGGCAATTAAAATAACCAATTACAATTATATCCTTATTTTTAATATCGTTTATTTTTTATTTTTATAATAGTTTCCAATCACTGTATCGTAAAAACTGGAATACTTTTCATCATCAGAATAAGGAGGAAAGTAGAATACACTCAAATATGTTTGTTATTATTTGTTATTATTTGTTAGTGTTAACAAGGATTTCTAACAACATATTTTCGTCACTTGTTTCCCTGTCAGGCAGTATCATTGACAAGTATAAATTCTTGACCAATATCATCACACCACCACCAGTTTTCTCCAGTTATCTCTGTCTTTCCTGAAAACTTGATATTGACCATTCATACACCCTTCAGTATTGATCATATTATCCAATAGCCAGGTTTCACTTACATTTAGACAAAAATTATATCAAGGTCTGATTCATACAAGGATGCACTAAATGTATTCGTGTTAATCATCTCATCCCCCCTCACATTTAATAATAAATTGTTGAAATTTACCTCCCTTTGAATATCAAATCGTTAATTTCACTTCTGTTAATTAAACAGGAGTCCTTATCTATAAGTTGAAAATTAAAGCAGACGGAGTTATGAAGGTAGGTCGGCCCCCTTGGCGCCGTCGGTATGACAACGGCCGAGGCCGTGTTTGTAATCGCATCGGGCGGTGAGAGCGGTTTCCGACGGAGCAGACCCATAAATAAACAATGTTCTAACCGCAGATAGCACAGACTTCATTGTATCCACTTTGCACATAGATAGCATCTAATGACTAGCGGGATACCGGATCACATTGTCGCTAGTCGTCACTAGATACCATCCTCTGACGAGTTATGTATTCGTTAGATGCGAACGCGCGCAATGTCCGCTTCGAATGGTGTACAATGAGATACAAGAAGAAATTTCTACGCCAGCGGCGCAGGAATACGGCACCGGTGATATTGAATATATCGATAGTATTACTCGATCGATAATGATCGACCTTGGTTGATTTCGATATTTTATATTTACTATTCTTAATTAATAATTGATAATGAAACTAACACATTGCACAATGTAATAGTAATATTGTGAAATGTATTAGTTCCAAGAGCTTGCTGAAGGAAAGCTGAAGACGAACCCAGCCTGTGCAATTACATATTATTACAGCACTAACGTAGAAACTAAGAAAAACATACCTATGCTTATGGGCAGCAAAAAATTTCAAACAGATTGACTCCTCAAACACATAACAGCGATTATCCAAATTCCCTGAAGAACCTATTGCTGCGTGAAACGTGATGAACGTAAAAGATAACTTCAGCCTGTAGAGAGGCTCCAGTGTGAACATGAAATGACATATTTAAGCATTCACCGGACATGCTCACAGTAAACAAACTTTTGAAATGATCTAGATAGTGAAATATAATCCATTCTTATAACTATTACCAACCCTTTCAAGGAACATTCTCCAAAAAATCAAAACCTTCCTGCAACGGGTAATTTTCAGAGTGTACACTTTGTATTGGAGATAATGACGATAAATACCATAAGAATCAGCTGTGAAGCCACAAACATGCCAGGGAAAAACAAGAAATATCAGGGTAACATAGGGAGAACAGCTATAATAAGTATAAAAACGTATTTATTTTCATTTCAAGTTGAAATTAAATAACAGTCTTGGATACATAGGTATATAAAAATGCGTCCATGCTTAAGCATGAATAAATTTAAATTGAAAGTAACATTGCTTGGATAACAGTTGTTTATGCCACTAATGAAACAATTGGCTAAAATAAATTTAATTACGATGATAGACTGCCAAACATTCAGTAAAATGCCTAAGTATTATCTCGTCACGGTGCAACGTATCACTTTGCAAAAGAGTATGAAATGTATGCATGCAGTCATTACAAGCCAGCATATCCACCTGTAATTGAACAATACATAGCTCATTAAACACTTTTATTATTTATTAGTAATGGATTTCTAATTGAAATCCATTACTAATAAATAATAAAAGTGTTTAATAATCTAATTGAAATCCATTACAGTTGTTTGAGGGAAAGGAGTTTAACTAAAACCATTCTCGCTTTCGTATAATTTGGTCTATTTTGAAGTATCCAAGCTTGACTATCAACCATATATTTAGCAGTCTCTCTATTAATCAGCTAGCCTGTTGTAACCACTTCATATTCTATATTGTTAGGAGATCCACTTAATTTACAGGTCTTATTCTGACAAATCCACATCATATATAACAAAAATAAACGTCTTATAGCTTTGCGCATTTTTCTGACATCCACGAAAGTACACTTCCTACATTCACCATGTCTTCCTTCCACATAAAGAACGTTTTGTATGCATAGTAAAAATGCTAACAAACACTGCATTGGAAATTTCACAGGCAATGTAGCTTTAATGCGTATGAGTTCTAAGAAAAGTCGGTAAGGAATAGTGTCAGCAAATATCTAGTCTAGCAATTGTATAATGAATTCTAAGAATATTACGTAAAATTATTTCCCTCAAACGAAAAACATTGATTTATAAAAAGGACATAGAAATGCTTTAATGCGAGAACTACACATCGTCGTTGGGAGAATAACTTCGAGAGACGAGGTCAGAACTAAAATAATATTATGGATAATTGACTGAATTAATAGGAATTACAATGACATTGGCCAAATTAAGAACGTCTTGAAATAATTCACTGGTTCATTCTATTAAATTTTAACATTATCACATTTTTCTCATGGGACAAAGATATGAAATGGTTAGTTTTCTTCAGTTTTTAAATGTTGTTCACATCCACGAATTGAGGGGCAACAGATTACTGTCTCCAGCATTAAAATGCTTGTATCAAGGCTCCCCAATAGATATGCATTAGATATTCAACATCATTGAAACCCCTCTCATTTATTTTACAATGAGATTCCTTTCTTTGCTGAGATTCTTCTTTTTAGAACTCCGACAATCTTGAAAACCAACCGACAAGTGGCCATAGTTCCATGTTTTCACAAAACACTATCACTGTCTTCTAGCCAAATTATGACTTAGATATGAGTGATGAAATCCGTATCTCTCAGCGAAAACACTTAGTTGGTAATTAATCTGGCTATCTAACTAAGTGGAAATCCTCCAGGAAAACTTTGCGTATGCTAAATAGACGACGAGTTTAGACACAAACAACTGCTCATAAATTTTACATGAAAACTAACGCCACCGGAGCAAAAATAAACCCATTTTTCGCTCAAATTACCCGAAATACGTTTGTAGGGTACTTAAACAACTGTTTTAAAATGAGATGTAAGAAAATATTACAGATTTCCGATTTAATTTATTGGGAAAGAACTCTCACATCACGATGTCAACAAAGGCAAACCCAGGAATCTGTGACCGCTCCAAAGTGAGCCTCCGCGCCTGCAAAAACAAAAAATAGTTCCCGCGTACGACCCAGGGCAAAACAAGATACTAGTATTCCATGTGAACGGATACCTTCTATTTATTGTCTTAATTTAGTATTTAGCAAAAAAATAGACGCACTTGTACATTGATTGTTGTCATACTAGAGATGTGTATGTTTATTCTTCCAATATACGCCAATTCGTCAGTTAAACAATGCAAAATTATCCCCACAATCATAACGCAAGCATCAAATGTCAGATTTCTTGTCTCTTATACGTCACCTTTCGTCGCGAGATACAAAAATGCCTCATACGGGCCCCGTGCTATCTGGGACTTGTATATCGGAGGGGAAACAATCTCTAAGCATTAAATCAATATTTACTGACATTTGCCTTGCACAGAGGGGTTCGCACGATAATACAATGCAACAGTGCCTTTTCAATTTTGTTCCGGCGGCATCGCCGTATAGCTTTTAATCAACACACGTTTACCAACATCGATTGCAACCATTATTATATCACCTGCGGTTGAATCAACGTGAGTAATATATTATTATCATATAAATCAGCGGTATCCTCTCGAAGCTCTTGCAGCAAGTGGTTAAAAATTACTCCGCCCGCCATGCTTTCGTCAAGATGTTATAGTGGCGACGGTCCCGTGTCTCCTGACCTCTCTGCCCTTCCAAGTGTTCTTCCCTAGAGAACAGAGAAGGAAAGCAGATGGAGCAAGAACATATAGCTAAGGATTAAAAAATACTTGATAATTTTCCACACTTTTTTCAATGCACAACATCGTAACACTTGGAGGTATGACAGGCACTCTTCTTTACCAATGATTCGACGCGTTTGTTTCCCCAACATGCTTGGCTGCACCCCGTGACCTTTGACCCCCGCGTAACCGTTGGAGGTCATAGAATGCCAGGAATGATCTTACCGTCGACTTGGGCACCCTCTTAAACCTACGGTTCGGCACGTTTGTTGCGCCGATTTCCTTGCCGAAACCTCGTGAAGTTTGACACCTGCGTAACCCTTGGAGGTCAAGGGATGACTAGAGACTTGGGGACCTTACATTCGATTTTGACACCCTTGTAAACCTATGAATCGACAATTCTGTTGCCCCGATTCGCTTTTTGTCACCCCTGTGACCTTAAATGTACCCTTTCAGGAGTAATGGCTGGATATTTCAAGACCATCAAGTACCATCGCTTTCCTCGTGCTCAGAAATCCTTGTATTAAAATTTTCGCAAAACGTCGTGACTATTTTTGTATTTTGAAATTTGTAACATTGAAAGCTCATAAGGCAAAATTTGGATTTTGGATTGGACCCCCACTCTGGGATCAAAAGGTCAAAGCATACGACCTTTTTCTACCCTGGTGCCAAAGTTCATCAATGTGGCGCTAACGGAAGTGTTTAAAATTAGAAATAAAAAGTGACACACGATCAATATGGGACTGTTAGTATTTGAAATCATGAGGATAGCTGTGTTTGTCAAACGATTATTAGATACCTCGCATGAATCTGATTTTATTCATTATATTTTATATGCATATCACGGAGGTAGAAAGCTGGATCTTTGAGAAATTTTTGAATATTGTGCTCATGAAAGAATTGCTTACAAGAGTTTGTCATGTCTGCACCTTCCACACCCCCAATATGAAGATCGCACTCTCCTCACCTCCATATCCCTCCCCTCCTCTCTCCCAACAATCGGTGGTGATCCAACTCCAACCCGTTCATCAGTTTTTGTTCTTTCTCGGCAACGTTTATATAAAAATTACTCTCGGGTTTCTAGCCGAGTAGCAGTGTAGAACACGTCCTGTCCATTTATCGATTATTTTTACCTTTTGTCAGTCAGTTCAATGACAATTTGTAAATGATAAATTGTAAAAATTTGTGTTGTGCCATGAGCCAGAGACATTATATTTTTCAGTAATATTCTTTGACTTTCTGATTTTGAATAAAAACTTTACCAATTTTGAGACGATATTGGCATCTCTCTACAATTTTCTTATTAGTACTTCCAGCGTACACATTAACTATCAGTAAACTTCTTGATGGTTTATGCATTTGGATATATGCAGTATAATTATACAAATATTTTAAATTCATATGAATACCGCGACTATTTTGATCTCACCGATCATAACTCACACCAAGGAAACGGAGCTCTTTTTTTATTTGGGACAAAAGAGAGACTCAAGACCAAGACGAGACTGCCGTGTGTTCAAGAGACGAGACCCGAGTTGGGGAAACGAGACTGATCTCGTCCAAGTCTCGTCTTGTGTCTCGGCAACACTAGTTCCGTCGCGGCTGCCAACACAAACACCTAAGTCCACGTTTCTGTTCCTTCGTTAAAAAATTCTGCTTCGGCTCATGAAATGCGAAATAGCAATTTAAAAAAACTAAATTGAGGTAGAAAATATTATACAGAGTATTTGATAAATATAATTATACTAGCTTTTCTCGGTATGCGTTGAAATGCCTTTTTCTTTCTAAGTAGCCGCACATATACAAAGCAGACACATTTACATGTAAAAAATAAATGAAAGACTATGAAGTTTTTTGTATTAAATTAAAGTTGAAAAATGTTATTCAAGTGCTTTGGGATTTTTGGTCTTACCGCCCTCTGCAAAAACAAATAAATTTTTCGGCTGTCCCACTCGTGAGCATGCAATATATAATTAATTGACCATGTGAAAAGCATGGATTTTCCAGATTTAATCCACACACTTGAAGTGATTAACCTTGCTTGAGAAGGGAAGGCGAAAGGGAAACTCTAGTAGTTTGACTACAGCTATCAAATTTGTCACTGAACCTGGCCTTTAAAATGCTGGAGGAGTGAATAGTCATTCATAAAAATCGCTACTAAATGGATATTCACGCCTAGTTGCCAAGGAAATTTCTATTGTTGAAAAGGAAAGAAATGATGAATAGAGAGATAAAAACCCAATAATTGGACAAAAACGAAACGTATAGGAAAATTGAATGAAAGAATTAAATACTGCATTCTTTTATGCGCTCTATGATAAAAATTTCCATCCAATATCTTGAGTGCAAGTAATTTGAAAAAGCAAATAAAGAAACACCTGCACCGAATTCAATGCCTTTCTCATGGGAGTAAATGTTAACAACATTGGGGTAAAAACAACCCCAAAATTGGCAATTTTTATAATTTATAAACCTTTTTGGGCGCACGCACAACAACTCACCAAAGTTTCAAGTCAATCGACCGAATACTTTTCGAGTTTTGCGGTCACTAACATACGCAGGCTGAATTTTTATACATAAGATTGATGAAAACCTATTTTCTAGCCATAATAGAGACCTGCAGCTTTGAATTTGCATCTGAATTTGACTTCAATTATTGGAGTAATTTGCTGAAGTCTGAATTACGCAATCATTTTCTCCGTCCCTTATCAGGGATAGCTCCAATAATAGATCAAATGGTGGCTCAACAATGATAATCAGGGATAGCGGCAATGATTAGGGATCCCTATCACTTTCTTTATCATTTGAGGAGATTCTTTTTTAAGTCCCTGTTTGCCAATCAGAGTGCATGGTCGCAAAGAACGTGTGTTTCACTACGCGTGGCTGTCAATCTAACTGGCATTATAAAATGTAAACATCAGAGGATCGCGGAACGTTTTTAAAATGTCTCGCAATAAGTCGTGCTAATGCGGGAAAATAGAAAAGTTTGCAATAATAGATCCTCTCGTTGCCAAAATAAATGCTTAAGTATAAAGAACCAGAATAAAAAGAGTGACGAGTGTGGAACCTTTCCGTTCTGAAACGACGACGCAAGACGTGAAGAGGCGAAAAGGAGGGAAGCCATTGCGTAATCAGTTAGGTGCGAAAGAGAGCGAGTAAAATCTTCAACGAAGTGCGGATGTTACACGGATGAGATAATATACATGGCTATAAGCATTGATTTAAGTTAACCAATAAGTCTTTAGGTTGACGTTAGCCCACTCTATATGGCACGCATTGGGTTCATCATTAGAAACTTGTTTTAGTGTGCCTAAAATGATATGCCCTCAGGCATACAAAACCAAAGTTCGCTGCCGTAATTAGTATGCTAAGTACCCAAATGAACTCCTCATCATCATCAAGGTAGATCTGTCCTGAGACAGGTTCCAGCTGAACTCCTCCAAACTTCTCTATTTTGTGCCCACATTTTCATCTCTTGATAACTCCCATTCTCCCTCAAATCCGTCAACATATCAAATTTTCTTCTTCCTTTCTTCCGTTTTCCTTCCATTATCTTACTCAGGAGGCAGTCATGCCTCATGATGTGCCCTAATCAGTTTGCCTTCCTTCTTTTTATTGCATTCATGATTGACCTTTTCTCGTCAATAAACTCCAAAACTTGGACATTCCTCACCTTGTCCGTCCACCTTTCTCTCATTATTCGTCTCCATAACCACATTTCAAAACGTTCAAGATATTGAACTTCTTTTTTTCCATAGATCCAGGTATCTGATTCATACAGGACCACGCTCCATACAAAGCATTTGGAAAATCTATTCCTTAAAGTAATAGGTATTTTTTTGGAAGTTAACAAAGCTTTTGTTTTTTCAAAGCCTTTATTTCTCGTGGATATTCTATTATTGATTTCCTGAGTAGAGTTGCCATCTTTATTTATCAGGCTACCGAGGTATCTGAAAGATTCTACCTGCTCTAGTCGCTGACCTTTAACTGTGATGTTAACATCCCCTTCTTCTTTCCCAATCCTCGTAAAATTTGTTTTAATAACATTTATTTTCATTCCGTACATCTCTCCAACCTTATGTATACTTTCAATGTTTTTCTGTAGCTCTTTTTCAAATGAACTACCGGCCAAATTTGCCGAACGAAATAGCCAATTCAACGGCTCACATGTAGTTGCCTCTATTTTACAATATTCTCCAGTATATGTTGAATTTATAGTATTTTTTTAAGGTTTATGAGCCTTCATTTGACAGTTAACATTGTATGAGAAAACATATAGCTTCCAGAAAAACCATGGTTTCCTGATGGAAACGCCCCATGACCAAATAAAACTACAGAATGTCGCGGTAGGTTAATTAATCAGATATTAGTAATAAATAACATAATATTCAATACTCTATCACAACTACTGAAAGAGCAATTAGTTTCGAATGGTCACAATAACGGTTCAATTCATAATACGACTAATCTTGAAGAAAATAAAATCTCGGTTGCGATAATGACGCTCCCATAGTGACGGCGCAAGTGATCGCTTGTGCTACAGATGATGATTAAATGATGGCTGCTGCAGCTATCGCTTATTTCCCTTTCCCATTTGAGAGATCGCGAAAGGCGTTCCTTAAATGATCCCCGACAAGGGACGGAAAAAATAATTGTGTGATTCAGGCTTCATGACTAAAATAATTAAATGGAAATCTGTCTCCATTTCATGTAATTCAATTTCCTGGTTTCCACTTCTTAGAAACAGTATCTTTTTTAATGGTCCTTGCGTCACGTAGAATAATACTATTTCCTTCATCTGTTACACCTATAATTTCATTATACATGTATTTTCAAGTAAAAGGTATGTTTTTCTGGAAGCAGCCAGGATATGATGTTTATCAGACCGGTCGTGACATACGGAGCAGAAACGTCGACCATCTCCACTGGAAATGAGCAATCTCTGCGGATATTTGAACGGAAGGTTTTGCGTAGGATATATGGCCCCGTGACAGATGGGGTAACTTGGAGTATAAGAACAAACAGGGAAATAGAAAATATTATCCGAGGCGAAGACATAGTGAGATTTGTGAAGACCCAACGGTTAGCTTGGCTAGGTCATGTAGAAAGAATGAGTGAAGAAAGGATGCATAAGAAGCTTCTACATGGAAATATGGATGGAAAGAGAAAAAGAGGAAGACCGAGGAAAAGATGGATGCAGGATTTGGAAGAAGATATAAAGACTATGAGGATTGTAAGATGGTGGGAGAAAGTGCAGAACAGAAGAGAATGGACAGGTGTCTTGAGGGAGGCCAAAGCCCATACCGGGCTGTAGTGCCAAGGAAGTAAGTAAGTAAGCCAGGGTATGAATTTCACGACGTAAAAAACGGTGTCACCAATTGAAAGCAGCCCTTGAAGCGAGAGGAGAGAGACACAAGTTGAAGTCGCCGAGATTCGATTCGAGAGAGGAGACGGAGGCGGAAGAGGGCGTACATACTAACCCCCCCCTCCCCCAGTTATATTTACATTACATGGGGGCGTGGACTGAGGCGGTTGAGTTGGAGACCTCACTGCTCCCAAGGTCCGTATAGTACAGGTCATGACACGCTCCCATGATGCACTGTGATTTGAGCATATTGGTTCCTTCCTGCCAGAGTTAACGTTGTGTTTACATAGGGCGAGTGAAAGAATTTCGTAATATGGTTTGCTGCAGTGCTCCGAATTGCTCCAACTCAACGAAAAAAGGAGTAAGGCTGTTTCGGTTTCCCTCTGATACCAAAAGAAGAGCTGTGTGGTTGAGAAATTGCCGAAGAGACAAATGGAAACCTGCCACTACATCGCGATTGTGTGAGGTAAGGCAATAACGGTAGTATTCGTGTTTGTTGCCCATTACTACGCCGTATTTGTATTTATGTATTCATTTAAATACTTACTAACACTTTTAAAATGGTTGTCATGGAAGAATCACCTTATATTGTAAAAATAAAGGTTTCCGCAAAGCTGCCGTTGCAATTCGTGTGTGACACGACGTGTTGAATTGAATTCATTCTCAGAAATACAAATGTGTCAAGTTTTAAATTATTTTTTAGTATCTTGGTCCTTGTTACTATACTTGAGTATTGAATAAGTGCCTTCTTATTATATCAAAATTGAATAATCAAATATTTTCGGTTCACTTGTGCCTGCATTAATGTCTTGTTGTTATTTTTAATTATGCGATTGCGAATACTTTCGCCACGCAAAAATGATTTAATTTCTTTTGAATATTATAATTAAGGTACATTTCACTGAGGAGCAGTTTGAGTCTCGTCGTCAGGATGGCCGTAAGCTCCTTAAACAATCTGCGATTCCTACAGTGTTTACATTTCCGCAACTCTCAAGAGCTCCTGCTTTCAGTCGAGCTCCTCCAAAAAATAGAGTACTCGAAGAAGGCAAGTATTATAAGGCATAAGTTATAGAAATAGAATCATAAGGTGAATAAATCGGTGTATGGCGAATCGAGTATTTACATCTAAGTCCGTGTTGTTATTCATTTTGACAGAAGTCCTATTATGCCATTGATTTTGACGCATGAATTGTTTAAACATATTCGTACAGTTATTCATGGTGGAGAACATGATGAAGTCAACCCAAAAGACAACGGATGTGTCGAAGGGATGTTGGTGGTGGATTCTGACGAATCTGACGCTCAGCAGGACGAGGTGTCAGTCCTAAAGAAGGAAATCCGGAGGTTGAAAGCACAAGTAAGTGAACCTACATTTTTTGCCAATGTTATTCCCATTGAATTTTCTATCATTGGTTGTGATTACCTGCTCATACCATCATTGTTTGTACTCCGATTTCCATTTCGCTCGTATGCAGGGGTATTTGCTAGTTGGTATAGCTTTTGAATGGCTATACTGCGATAACTTATTGTAATATCAATTGATGTATAAGGCCTGCTAAGCTACTTACGTGGTACACTGCCAGTTAAGTGCATACTATTTTAATGACCGATTAGGTACATATTTTGATTGTAATTGCTTATGGCTAGATATTGGATTCCTGTTCCTATCCTGGATTGGATTCCTATCCTGGGTTTTTGATTTAAGGGTTCCTGTGCATAAATTTTTAAAGAATTGCTTTGCCAGAAATAATATTCCTAATGGCTGCTTTCAGGGATAGTCTTGAAACTACAATCGATGAAGGTTATATTAATAACATACCTAAATAGAGTGTAAGTAACCCAGGTTAAAATGGTAATGTGAGAGTAGTTTTACTTTAATGTAAGGGGACTGTGAGTTAGATGTGAAATTAGTGTAATTAAAATGAGGAGTTGGTGTGAGCTAATATGACAAAAATCAATTTGGACATTTTATAATGACTCTAATATGTAGGCGGTGTGATTTCATGCAAGGGAAATATGAAATTTGACAGTCTATAGTGTGTTTATAAGTTGGATAAATATGAGTTAATGTGAGGTTAAAGGTCATGCTTGAAGAAAGATTGGAGAACAGATTCATTACCTGTTGCAGTCATCAGCTTTGGAATTTGGAAAGATAAGACTTCCAGTTGCTCATATCCACTCACATTTCCCTCATTGCGAATTCTAAATGATTTCCCCAATGTGCTATATGTGGTAATAGCATGGATCATACTATTACTATATGCTTCAAGAAAGATGGGGGGAAGATGTTTTACATAGCAGTTGCCAGCATTGGATTATACTCGTGTTAGCTCACCCTTCCTTCACTTTACCTCACTCTTCACTCCAATTAGCTCACACTACCCTCACAGTAGATACATTTACCTCGCAATACAATTTCATGAGGAGACATGTCTTCACTCATGGTCATTGAAGTACTACTCAGCTGATTTGATTTAAACATAGTTTCTTAGCCTATCTCTGACGATTAGTGATTAAAAAATCATTTAAATAATACTTCTATTGACCTAAACTGCTAATGGACTTGTGTAAATAGCTTTTCATTTTCTTTAACGTACTGTTTAACAGAATGATTCGTTTACTCACCACTGACCGAAAGGATTTAAATTTGGCTACACTGCATTGCATGGGCACTTGGTAGATTGATAAAAGTTCTTAAAAAGTCAGGGTGGAGATGAACTTCACACTTTTTGCCTGTCTGATATGTTCCTCTTATTTTCTTACACTCTTGGTATTTCCAAAGGACACTTCCCATTGTGGCTATATAGCCATATATAATGTGGCTTATATAATGAATCGTTCCTGTTGCATTAAAACCCACTTTAAATGCAAACATTTTCCCTGATGAAATCTAATATTGATACATTCTCACAACTGTTACATTCATGTCAGAGAACCAGGGGCCTGGTAGAACTCTCAAAACACAAACTTTTAGAACTTAGGGAAATGACGTCCACACGATTGGGGGGGGGGGAGAGGGGGTCACCACCTTGTGACAATGTGTGGGAGGCTATGCTTCATATGACACCCACACTTCCACCGTATATTATGCCTTATTTTTACTCAGACTGTGGGTAGAAGTTTTTTCATTTTTGTGACTTCATTAAAGAGGGGGGGGGGGGGGTGACACTATTTGTGGCCACCTGTGACAGAGGGGGTTGGTCTAGTTTGGTCAAAAATTGTGTGACATCAGTTATGGACAGCCTCTTATCACAGCAATAAGTAAAAGCTACTTCTACTTGTGGTTAACATTTACCATATATTATGAAATTGGGCATAAGACTTACACTAAAGTGATTGACTTAGTTAGATTCTTTGATGATGATGATGTAATTATATTATCTAGATAAAGTTGTCATGTTGCTCTTCTTTGCTCTCAATGAAGACATTTTACTGTAATCTGTTAAAATGCATAATGATATTTTCTCAATAATTGCTAAATATCTAATATTAATGTCGTGCTAAGAATAGTATCTCTTTGAAATTCCCAGGTTCTGAAGTTGATTAAGGATAAAGAAGAAATGCATAAGAAATTTGAGCATTTGTTCGAGCCTGATCAGCTATTGTGCCTTCAGAACAAAGGGATTACTAACCCTTATCCCTGGTCTGAGAAGACTATAAAGAAGGCCTTGCAAATCAGGGCTGCTACTGGACAGAAAGGGTATGCATATTTGTGTGAAATAGGCTTCCCTCTTCCTTCGTATAGGACACTTTGCAGAAGGATTGAGGCATCAACCTTTGCTCCAGGAGTGCAGTTGGACATTATACAGTGGCTTGGTGTTAAACTCTCAAAGGAAAGTGCTAACTCAAAGAACTGTGTCCTGTGCATCGATGAAATGCAGTTGAGGCCAACATTAGAGTTTGACAAAGGCCTAAAAACTTTCATCGGAATGGTTTCTCCTGAAGTCTGTAGAAATGATGAGGATAGATGTCAGCTGGCTAGTCATGCATTAGCATTTGTGGTGAGAGGTCTATCACTTCATTGGAAGCAAGTGGTGGGTTATTTACTCACAGGGGACTCAATTGAGGCACCAATGCTTTGGAATGTAATCAAGGAGATAATAACCCATTTATCAAAATTTGACGTAAATGTAGTATGCATCTCCAGTGACATGGGATCAAATAATACAAGATTGTGGAGTTATTTGGGCATACACTCTACCAAATTCCAAGTTTCAAATCGTGTCTCCCATCCAACAACAAATGGGTGGCTGTATTTCATGCCAGATGTACCCCATTTATTGAAGAATGTTAGAAACAGTTTGCTGTCGAATAAAATAAATTTACCACTTCACATAGTGCAGGAGCATGGCCTACCTTCTGACCAAGTGACGATGGACCACGTCAGAAAACTGATTGAACTGCAAGATGGTAGGGAACTAAAACTTACCCCTAAGCTCACCTTGTCCCATGTAACACCTAGCAAGTTCCAAAAAATGAGGGTGGAGCATGCATGCCACGTATTGAGCCACACCACTGCCAGTGCTCTACGCTTCTTTGTCACCAAAGAACTTTTGCCAGTTGAGGCATTAACTACAGCATGGTTTCTCCAGCAAGTCAATTCTTGGTTTGACTTGATGAATGCCAGGGTTCATTTCGATGCTCTTGGGAGACACGATGTAGAGAGTAAAATTAAGTCAATGGAGGACTTTTTGGCGTTGATAAAAGAAATAAAATTCAATGGCCGGAGTATATGGAAGCCCATCCAAACTGGAATACAGTTGGCCACAAAGACTGTCATGTCATTGCACAATGACATGGTGATTAATGGGAACTTAGAATACCTGTTGACGTCAAGGTTAACCACTGATTCTGTAGAAAATCTCTTTTCTCAGATCAGGGGTCATGGGGACATGCATCCCACCCCAACAAAACTGAGACACAGCATTAAACTGATCAGTGTGTCGCAGTATCTCCATGTGCCTCAGTACTCATCTTACAATTGTGATAATGATGAGTACTTCCTAGATTTCCTGAAGAGAAAACCTCAACTCCCAGAAGAGTTCAACTTAAATGGTGGCGATGATTATCCAGTAGAGGAAGATATGGATGATGTCATTCAGGAGTCTGCAATATATTATGCATCTGGCTGGGCAGTGTTTGCAGTCTTGAAGCATTTGGATTGTGATGTTTGTGCAAATGCCATAAAATCCACACTGCCAGTTGACAATCTACCGCATGAATGGACCTCCACAGTTGAAAAGAGAAGTCTTTGCCACCCAACAGCAATGGTATTAGACATTTTGAATCGAGTGGAGTGCTTATTTAAGGCTAATGAGGATAACATCCTCATGCAGAAATCTGCTCAGCTCTACCTCATGCAAATGGTAAAGAAGTACTTGGATGAGACAATGGTGGTTAATTTACCTAGTTGTCACCCTATTCTCGACTTGATACTGAAGAAGTATCTTACTTTGAGACTTCACATCCATAGCCATGAGGTAACAAAGACTCTGAAGTCCTCCATTGCATATGGGAGCAAAAGTGCTTATATGCACTCAGTATCCAATGTGTGAGCATTACCCGGTGTAGATGCCACTTTGTACATAATTTTTTAGTGTTGAATTGATAACTGTCACCATGTAAATATGTTTGGAGGGAGACCCCCCTCGATGGACACCACCTTTACGTGGTGAGGGGGATTGTGCGCTCTTATTTGACAACTGGACCTGACCTAGTTAAGATTTAAAAGAAAGATGACATGAACAGGAGGGGTCACCGCCAAGGAGGCACACTAAGAGTGTCCACAGACCAACCAACTGCATAGAAGAGACGTGGGCTATAGCAGTTATATTACATTTAGGGCCAGCTCTTACATGCGGCAATGAATATTTCACAAACACTGCATGAGAACTAAGATGAATGAATAGGAAAGTGGTGTTGTTGCAGAATGCTGAAGACCTGATTGACTGAGGGATTATCTATGTAGAAGTCCGGAAAGAAATGAAATTAATTACTGATAAGGATATTACAGCTATTGAGGTAGTCACAAACAAAGATGGTTTATATTGAAGTCCTAGGATGAATTACAGTGGGAATGTGTTTTATGAAATCAGAAACAGAAGAGGGAAATGCATCATGAACATCTAATGTTCAAACAGCCTGAACAGGTGAAAATGATTTAAAAATTGGATGGAAGTGACTAATTGAAGGGTACAAGGAGATATTTTCTGTGCAAGAATACTTTCCCCACTCTGTGGTTAATGAAGCACATCATTCTAGTGATGTAAGTGTTGTCACTATACAGAGCTTTATTTCCATGTTGTGTAATTGCCATCATTCATTACATATTTATTTCTCACCTTTTTAGGTTTCCCAGGTGGAAATGGAGCTTTGTAATTTGTAATAATGTGAGGCATGAACAAGTTGACTAGTCATTCTTGTGCAAGGTGAAAATGATAAACATGCTGGTGGATGGAAGTGACAAATTGAAGAGTCCAAGGGGAGACTTTCTATGAAACAATACTTTCCTCGCTACGTGGCTCATGAAGTACACCTCTATAGTGATTTAAGTTTTGTCACAATACAGAGCTTTATTTCGATGTTGTGTAATTGCCATCATTCATTGAAAATGTATTTCTCACCTTTTTAGGTTTTCCAGGTGGATTTGGAGCATTGCAATTCGTAATAATCTTATACATGAAGGAGTTATAATGAGATAAAAATTTAAAGCTGTAATATGAAGCAGTTGAATGGTAATAAATTCCTTGTCTATTTTAATGTCTCTTGATAACTTTTTATATAGATACAAGAAAATTGATATTATACAATTTTTTTAAATGTTTTTTTATATTCTATTTCAGGTGTACTCTTTCTATAGTTTGGTCATTTGAGCTAATTGCTGCTAGAATTTGCATTTATTTGCATCTGTGTGTGAGCCTTAGTGATGGATGCAAGCAAGCAATTCCAAAGGGCTAATAGGACATCTCTTACGATCTTTCTATTTCACCGGAGATATCGTCCTTTTGATTGTTTTCATAACTTATTTGAAATTTGTTAAATACTTTTTTTACTTTCCAGATGATTTAATATGCATTGTTCCTCATAAATTATTTTGTCATTACATTCTTATTTATTAAATATTAAGTGTTTTCTAACCTTATTTTGATACCTATATTTTTTTCAGAAAGGATTGGTGTTTCCTTTTACCACTGTTTTGGACGAGATACCATGCATCATATCATGTAAGGGATTTCTCTTGAGTTTTGATGCATGATTTTCATTTAAAGAAATATGAATCCCAGCTTCAATTCAGTGGCCACACTTTATTAAACATCATCTGTGAAATCATCTATCATATATGATAATTATAGACCCTTGAGACGTATTGCTTTTACGTCCTACAAGGAAAGGTATGTTAGATATATTATTAATTCATTAATGCATAGAGTCTACTTAAGAATTGATATCTGTTTCATAATTTCCACATGCTATTTATTTCCAGCAGTCAGTTGCAGTAGGCATTCACTAACTATTGGAAAAGCAGCAAGTCTTAAGTGCAAGTACATTTATAAGGTTCCTGCTTTCATTGGCGTACCAGAGGAATGAAACTTCATATCTTGACCAAACTTCTGCAGTTCCAAACAATTGTATATTTTGCACAAAAGCTTGGTATTTCTAGGATGTACTTGGTGTCATGATGCAACTGAGTAACCTGAAATATTAACATTATTCAACTTACACTAAAATAGTCACTGTTTTGTGTGTTGCTGAAAAGAAGGATGGGTAATGTGTAATAATAATATGAAATAGTACTTGGAATGTGGAATCATAATAGGCAGACAACATATCTGCCTATTATGATTCCATTGTCTATTCATATAATGTATTGTTAATTGGTGTTGATTTCTGGTCTTAGGATGCACCATGGTCAACAGCATTTCATTTCATATTGTGGAATATATATGGTATTGATGGAATTAATACGATTCATATTAATATTTTGTGAATATGTACCTATTAATTGCAGGAACAATAAATTCATCTATGCTTATTTAATGTGATAATATTTTATTATAGCCTGTTTTGTTTCCCCAAATTTAAATTTCTGTCAATCAGCTGTTCGTTGCTTATCCATAGGAATAGCATGCAAAGAACCATTGGAAGTGGAACCCATGACCTTCCTGGTAAAAGGTCTTCATGGTAAAATGGTTCATTTCTGTGTAAAGGTTTAATAAAAATCGTAGTACTTCTAGACCAACTACTTATGTTTCCATTTATGTTACGGAGTCGAGCCGTAGAGCTGTAGCCCAAGTTTTGAAGTGCATATAGGATAGCGAAAATCTCACTGTGCCTCTTCAGAGGCAAAAATCGTGTTCCTCGTACCTATGCATGAGGTGCGCTTTCTTAAGGCGTTCAGGGTTGGATTAGAATTTTTTCCTGAGGCGAACTGGTGACCGTAAACTTGAAGGTCCAAGTATATTACAAGTTATTTTTGTATTGCCTATAAGTTCCTAATATTTCATAGGTCTACGAGGTAATTAAGAAAGAAAATTGTAGTTCTATGTGCTTATGCACGCGATGCGCTTAAGTATGAAGTTAAGAGCCATAGCTGGATTTACAATTTTCTCAGAGTCGAACCAAGGACTGTAGACTTAAAGTCCAACCACGTTATCAATTGCCATGGTAATGTTAATGTATGCCTAAAATTTTATAGCTCTATATTGCTGAATAAGAGAGGAAATCGTGGTTCTTTGTGTGTATGCACGCGATGCGCTCAAGTACGAAGTTTAGAGCCATGGCTGGATTTACAATTTTTCCGGAGTCGAACCACGGAGCGCAGAATTAAATTCCAACCATGATATCTATAAACATTGTACTGCCTATAAATACATAAAATTGCATAGCTCTACATCGCTAAATAAGAAAGGAAATCGTGGTTCTTTGTGTGTATGCACGCGATGCGCTCAAGTACGAAGTTTAGAGCCATAGCTGGATTTACAATTTTTCCGGAGTCGTACCTCGGACCGTAGAATTAAATGCCAACCATGATATCTATTAAAATGGTACTGCCTATAAATACTTAAAATTTCATAGCTCTACATCGCTAAATAAGAAAGGAAATCGTGGTTCTTTGTGTGTATGCACGCGATGTGCTCAAGTACGAAGTTTAGAGCCATAGCTGGATTTACAATTTTTCCGGAGTCGAACCACGGACCGCAGACCTAAATTCCAACCATGATATCTATAACCATTGTATTGCTTATGAATACTTAAAATTGCATAGCTCTACATTGCTAAATAATAAAGGAAATCGTGGTTCTTTGTGTGTATGCACGCGATGCGCTCAAGTACGAAGTTTAGAGCCATAGCTGGATTTACAATTTTTCCGGAGTCGAACCACGGACCGTAGAATTAAATTCCAACCATGATATCTATTACCATTGTACTGTCTATGAATACTTAAAATTTCATAGCTCTACATCGCTAAATAAGAAAGAAAATCGTGGTTCTTTGCACCTATGTTCTCCGTTTATTTGCACGTAAAATTTGAATTCCCGCCGCGACGGAGACTCAAGATGGCAGATTACATTAGACAAGTGCGTGTCATGAGCTGGGGATACGAGCTGTGCTCGGAATAGTAAAATTATGTACATAGTAAGTACTAATTCATTAGAGCTAGTCTTTCGGAAGTTTATTAGGAATATAATACATGGAATTTAAAAAAAGCCGTCAAAAAATTATTCATCGCCATAAAATATTACTAATTTTTTAATTAACCACTTCCACTCATGCAATATTGAGTGTGTGCCGATGATTTTTAAACTGTAAATACACTTGTAATCTGCTCTGGTACTTGATTCTCAAAATAGCAGCGTATAGAGTTCCATGTGTGCGTCGGTCAATGCCAAAATTTTCAAAAGTTTGGTTAAAAGTACGTAAAAAAAAGTAATTCGTAAGGAAATTAATGTTAAACTAAAACACGTACCAACGTGGTGAACGTTGATTTCATTATTAGTCGTTTTAATATTCACCCGTTTACACAATAGCCTCGTTTTCATGATTAACTGACTTATACCTGGAGATCGACCCAACCCAACCAACCACGTTCGCGCACGCACACATACACAACACAACACAAAAGGACAATACACATGAAGCAAAAACACATACACATATACCTTCGAGTATATAATATATGGAGGGTACTCTCACCGAGAAAATCACACAATTAAAATTTAAAAAACCTTGATCATTTATCTCTCTCGGAATTCATATTCACGTACCTGAACTCTCGCCTCGTTTCGATATCTTGTGTGGGTGCAAGAGCGTCAGGTATAAAATACAAAAAGATAGGCTATCTCGGCTTTTTAAGTTCAAGTCAACGTGTTATAAGTAGCAGGTAGAGATGTAAACTCTCCTTCCATATAATACATACTTTAAGACAAATACACCAACAGTTAATACGTAAAATTACTTAAAACATGTGGTGCGCAAAGCATGCACAAACTTTTAATTTCAACTTCGTATTATAATAAAAATTATATAAAACACTAACTTACAGGAAAGTCACGGTGTATACAAATTAACATACAGACGGTAAAAACACACACCACACATAATTAACACGTGATGTGACATTTTTCATACAACCCCACCTCCTTTTTTGCCAAATTCCACCTCGTCCTTGTCGACAGACCCCCTCCTCACTTGACTCATCCCTGAGCCACTTATGAGCCTTTCTCGTGTCATTCCTTTGTCGAGTGATAATGTTGATAGAGATAGATTCATCTAAAGTTGGTGAGGATCTACTTCCACCAATGGCTTGTGTACTGAATAATATTCCTTTATCATTTGTAAATATTAGAGGCCATCAAAGGTCAGGTCCTACTTTGAGGGATGTCCTACAGAAATTGCAAAAAGATCCTTTGTCTTGTGCAAATTATTTTGTTAAGAACCAACTGCTATATTTTGGCAATTAAAAATCTGAAAGAGTAAAGGTTGTTTTACCCGTTGTGCTTTGGCCAATGATATTCCAATATTTTCATTGTTCTAACTTTGTGGCACATCTGGGAATTGCCAAAACTTATGAGAAAATTAGCAGGGAATATTGGTGGAAGGATATGAAAAGGGAAATTTTTGACATGGTCAGAAATGGCCACTCATGTGAGATATGTAAACCTAGAAATCGTTCTTCCCCTGGCATGTTATCTTCTAACATCACTTCTGATGTCTGGGAAAGAATTTACATTGATTTTGTGGGCCCACTCCCATCTACAAAGAGTAGTCATCAGTATGTTTTAACAGTGATTGATGGCTTCTCCGAATTTTTTATATTAGAGCCTGTACGTAAGGCCACAGCTGGTGCTGTTATGTCTGTCCTCACTCAAAGAGTATTTTTCAAGTTTAGTTTTCCTAAATATCTGGTCTCTGATAATGCTTCAGTTTTTAAGTCACACCTGCTTAGGGAGATGTGTTTGCAACTTGGTATAAAACAAGTTTTCACTTCTACCTATTATCCCTGTGCTAACCAGGTCGAAAGACTTCATCGAAATTTAAAATCTGCCTTGTCAATTTTATGCAACAATGTTCACTCTACATGGGGCCTTTTCTTGTATGATCTAAACTTTGCTTTCAATACTGCCATACATGCTAGCACTGGCCAATCACCTGCAAAAATAATGTTTGATAGACAACTGCCACATCCTCTTACAAATCAGTGGTCAATTCCTATTGAGCTGTTTGAGGACAAAATTAAGGATGATCAGAGGAAAGCCTACTTGCAACAAGTGGTTATTAACCTCAAAAAGGCAAAGACAAAACAAAGGGAGGCTTTTAACAAACTCCACTCTCCAGTAAATTTTGCCCCTGGGGATTTAGTTCTTTGTGAAAATCATCCAATTAGCTCAAAAGCAGACAAGAGAACAGCGGAACTAATGCCTCTATGGGAAGGTCCTTTTATTATAAAAAAAATTTGTTTCTCCTGTGACAGTTGTTCTTGAGCTATCACCTGATAAAGAAAAAATTTGTCGTGTTTCTCAGGGCAAAAATTTATCATGGTGACACTGAATTCTCACTAGCTCAATATGGTGTGACTATTGCATTTTTTTAAATCAACTATATGAAATACCATGATTCTATTTAACTAAATTCCTTAATTCCTTGGTGAGTTAATCAAGGCTTCTGACACTTCGGATTGTTTCATTTAACCGTCTATAGTCTGAAGCACTCCCAAAAATAGCGATATCAGCAATTGTTTTTAGTAAAAATGGTTGGTCTTTTTCAATGCTCGGATGTCCAACTTTTTCTCGCAAGGATAATTTCGTTTGTATTTCACGGTTTTCACAGGAAACTTCATCCAGCTTCAATATTTTTTGGTCCTCATGCTTTTTTTGTCATTCCGTGTTTTGTTTCTTCCTTTTCAACAAAGTCATTTCATGTTTTACTTCTTTTTAAGGTTTTACCATTTGTTTCTCAATTTCACTGCTTGGCATTGAGCTCCTTGTAGTGTACAATGCATTGAGATTTTTCTCTAGCGTCCCAATTCTTTTTTCAGAAACTTCTTGTGAAGGTTTCATTCGAGGTCTTTCTGAAATTGCCAAAATGTCCTTTTTCTCATTCTTTGTTTCAATTGATTGTTTATCTTCCTGTTCAACGCTTCCTAGAGTGATAGTACCAAAACATGATGTTTCCCCCTCTTTTTTGGACGTGGAAGTAGGAAAGAAAGTAGGAAACCGCGCTGCCGAACGAAAGCATGATGTGCCAGAATCATGCATTAGAAGATGGAGGAAGGATAAGGTTGCACTATTCCTTACCATTAGGGACAGAAGTTCTTTTCAGGGAAAATTTGCGAGCTGTGACAGGACATGCGCACACATGCCGCTGCCCCTTAATGCGACGCCCGTCTCACTAATAAGTCAGCAGTTTTGATGTAAATCATGTAATTTTTTTATTTTGTCATTCATTGAAGGTTATTTTGGGCCATATTGAAAAAATAAATGCTTTAAATTCCATAGAATTTAAATTTTAACAGTGTGTTACTTGTTGCCATTCAGTTGATCAATATGTACTATTTTATTAATATATTATTGTGCACCTACAGTTAATACTAATACTTAATAATGTGAATACAGTGAACAACATACAAATAATTTTGTTTTTCTCTCAAAGTGTGCAAATTGTGAAATCTGTTGGAGGACGAATAGGTGTGATTGTAGGGCGATGGAGGTAGAATAGTCAGGAACAATCCCGAGGTGACTCGCTTCCAGATAACTTGCGGAGCGTCAATGGCTGTTAAGATTCATTCATGTGTATAACAACGACAGTGATTATACCATTGTCCTCCCAGGGTGATAAGTGCATTTGTATGGCGATTACTGTGTTACTGCAAAGAGTATCATTTATCTTTCACTGCCTGGCTACCTAGTTTTTGTAGTCAGGTTATGTATAGTGAACTATGGGTTGTTATGTCATGTATCTGGCGTAGGGGGTGCGATCCCATCGCCCGGCAATTACCATGATTGTCGCAGACAGCACCCAGCTCTAGCATTCTGCTTAGCTGGTCTGGGGTTTCAACCCCCAAACAATTCTGTTCTTGAATTATCCATGACGTTGGCCACTAAATTATTTTTCTGTTTATTAGCTTTTTTTAACACGTTTGGCTTAACATGGCCCGAGAACTGATTGAATCTCTCATCTCACTCGACTTAATTTTCCATTTTTTGCTGTGTTTCATGGAAAACAAACTTGTTATATATAGGTAGTGACATTGGAGAGATATCAATCTAAATTGTTATTGAAATGACTCCAATCTTATTCTGAGTCGTTTCTATCAACCCCAATTCCTTCATTGACTGTGTCAATGCTTCACAGTACAATCCAGGGGGTTGTGCGAAACAATTTAATTACTTTTAAGGTTCATGAATTGATTGTCCTCTCATTCTGAGTCGTTCAATCAACCCGACTATCAAATCAACTTTCTTCATTGACTATGTCAATGCTTAACAGTTCAACCCAAGTGGTTGAATAAAACCATGTAACTAGTTTTTAAGGTTCATGAATATGGTTTGTGGGGGGATCCACTCACAGAATATGCTTGTATGATCATTAATGTTATTAATACTATGGTGAACTTGGAATAACGGAATAATATTGGTATATTTGCATTGTTATTATAATTATCTAAAGTCTATTTAACTGGTAAAACATAATTACATAGTATTACTTTCAATGAATGTGAAGCGTCTTTCATACTTCCAATGAACAATTGTATAATCCTGCCTTCAAAGAATATTTGTTTTGTTTAGTGCACTATTCTTATTCTAGTTAATTCATTACACCTGACGAGTCAGATGTCCGTCTACTGGGTGTTGGTTATTTGTTTGTTTGCATTATTTCTCATTTTGTTGGATGTTGCCAGCTGGACATCCAGTTTATTCATGATAATTGATGTCAAAGATGCTATCATATTCATCCTATTGGTGCATATTTGTGACAGAGAGAAAACACTGTAATAATTTGTTTGATGATATAATTCAAATGAAGGCTGTTGAATATTGTGAAATCTATTGTTTAATGTGTTTATCTGCAATCTTCACCTGTCGCTTTGAATCACAGCTGTGGTAAACTGCTTACATACTTGCTTCCATGTATTTTGGCAGCCTTCGAGGAGTAGCGACCTTCAACGATTGGCCATGGCTGTGTGAACAAGTGACATTCTGAAATATTGTATGAATTTGAAATTGTACTAAACTGGGTGAATAACTACAAAATATCTAGTAGTGATTATCCTTCTACACTGGGTGATCAGCTGTTCTACCTCTGTGGTCCAGAAAGGAGACAGGGTTCCTTGTCTGTGTGTGTGGGTGTGTGTGCTCAGTATCTTGGCAGTATTGTTCAATTAATTGCCTCTTAAGCCATACATTGGCATTGTGAATCCAGTGAAAGTGACTCTCTTGCAACAACAGGTGTCATTGATTCAATCATTATTCCCCATCCGGGAGTTAATTCTCTGCTGATTTCTCCCAGTGGATGTGACATTTTTCATACCCCCCCGTTTTAGCCAAATTCCACCTCGTCCTTGTCGACAGACCCCCTCCTCACCTGACTCATCTCTGATCTCGCCCTCTATTGCTGTCGAGACGGCGACCGAGTAACACCGTTGTGTAATCCTGCTGACTTTCAGTCATTTTTGTATTTATGTTAGAGAGAAGCTCAACCTCTCTTACTTGTATATTTTAATCATTTTTCTGAGTGAAAACTCTCATAACGGTCGCCTGGCACTCGACCTATGGGTAAATTGCTTGTAACTTGGTTGGTTTGATGTGTGAAATATATTGATAGTTCAGTTATTGATTGATAATACTTGTGTTTCGTTCAATTTCCTCATTTTTCTCACCCGAGCTTGGAAAGAGTTTGTTTTTACGGGTGTTATCGAAGCGAAAAAAACTCTTCCCTTCTCCTGATAGCGCTTCATTGGTAATCAAATCATAAATCATCAGATTCATCTAAATTTTTAATTTACAGGAGAATCTGTATTGTTTCTATAAACGAAGTCGTGGTTGCTACAACAATAAATAACACTGTTATAATTCATCTCTTCCCTAAATTAATATTGTAGTATAGTAACAATATAACAAACCTTTTAAATGTCAAAAGTACAAATACTTTTAGCCCAATATCTTGTAAGAAAGAGTTTTTCCAGAGTCAGGACTTACGTAAATCGCTTTTTCTTACCCTAGATTAGTAAATTTGTAATTTACATCAAAATCTTTGGAGCCGTTCTCGAAATAAAATTTACATAAGTACACATATGCAAGATTTGCTCGTTTAATAGTATAGGATATTCTTTTAATTTAATATAATAGTTTTAAAACTATTAAATAGGTATACAATGCTTCAATCTTATTAGATCCTTTGGCATACTCCTGGTATTTTGGTAATAAGGGTGAGGAGTTAGAAATGAAGGGGTCCGAGGTAAGGTTAAGAATTAAGTCCTCGTTAGTGGCTCATCTCAAATTTTTTTCTGGTGAAACATTTTCTAAATTTTCTTGCATCCTTATTTCGTGCCCCTATAGCATCTTCTGATAAAATGCCCAATGGAAGAATCACCCCCTTTGCAATTTCTACCCCGTGTATGAGAACCTTGTGAATCGTGGGAGGCATGTAGAACCACGGGTTGAGCTTAGAGAGTTAGAGAGTAGATGGAGCCATTTTACATTTCGACTCAGGAATCAATCGTGATTCCTAGAACTAGCTTTCCAATTCTGTTGGTAACGCACACAGGAAGAGAGCATCAGGATATCAGTAAGGGCCATTAGTAGGGTAACTATTACCTACCTTCTGAGTGAAATTTTCTTGATTGATAATTGAAATGCCTGTCAAGGGTTGATTGGTGTCCTAGTTATATAATGTTTTATGCAACAGTAGACAAGAGATATCTCGTGGTGAGATTTTTTTTTGTTGTTCAAGATTCTACCTTCTCCCTATAAAAACTAGTGTGCTCTATTGTCTCCCTGTAAAAAAACTGTGAGCATTTTTTCCAGATAAATTAATGAACAATGTTCACAATTTTAGTCGTTTAGACGCTTCTGCTTGAAAATATTCTCTGGGAGAACTCGCAAACGGTCCGCGGGGTCATAAAAAATACCCTTTTTTGCGAAGCCAGCCGCAGTGAAGGTGGAGCGGCAATTAGACACCAGCTGCTCGCTGGTACCGTTAAAAATAAGTTATCGTGTCTTAGAGGGTTAGAATTAGTCTAAAAAAGCTGCCATATCCTTTCAAAGGAGCGTGGTGGCCTAGTGGGTAGAGCGCTTGGCTACTGATCGAAGGGTCCCGGTTTCAAATCCGGGTGAAGCCTTTGGACGCCCTCCTAAAAATCCTCGGAATGTGGCCCAGGGAAAAAGTGGCCTACCCTGAATGTGTGAAATTCACACGCCTGTGGCTGAGTCCGGGTTGAGCTCTACCCTCAACTATCCAAACAAACCTTCGGGTTGAATCACTAAGTGAGAGTAATCCTTTCAAAGGCTAAAACATACGCGTCAAATGCCAGTGTTAGAGCCTGTATTTCATCCGAGGAAAGCGGGCTAAATGCTAACTTGACTAACAGTAGAAATTGTATGATTTGATCGATTTACCCGTATTAACATAATCATAACGAACATGGAAGTCCTTTTTAATTAATATGTCTTGGAAATAGCAATGACGAAGGTTATGGAACAATAGCGCTTCCCAACACACATCATTCCCCATTGCCGGCGCGGCGGTCAGATCCGGACTGGGCTGCACCATCGAAAAATCGAATTTTTCGGCGTCGCAAACGGTCGCAGATGGTTTTTTCAGATCACTCTCTAAAAGCTTTTTTATTATCGTGGTGTAAGTATCTCAGTGTCCGTCGATGTCCATTTGTTTATTTTGCTACATAAAGGCGAAAAATTGACGAAAAACAGGGTCCGCCATTTTGTCATGAAGAGATGACAAATATTACATTTTTTCCCCACAAAATAAGTAATATTTAATTAAAAATAATAGTTAAACCAAACTTTTTCAGCTTTTATTCCACAAATTTACAACAAAATGTTCAGTATTAGCTTCAATTCGGTGATTTTTAGGAAAAAATTAATGCGGGTGATTTTTGCAAAATTTGTCCAATTTTGAGCCCATGTATATTGTTATCGCGTACAAATTATGACAAATGGCATACAATATCACATGCAACAATCTATGGAAAATGACTGTGCAAAGTGTCAACTTCCGAATTGAAAAGAAAACATGTTTTGGGTTTTGGCCAGCTTTTTTCGATTTCAGCCCTCTGTGCGACGCATGGAACACGAAGGTCCAACCTCCCTTTCCAACTCTTCCATTCCCTTTCCTCTCGCTTTTCACCGCGAAATCCGACACCGTCTTAGCTGCGACTCATTATGGTTGAGCTGGCGCATTTTATCCGAATGCAGAATTATAAGTCAATACAGAATTACAATCAAGTTACAATTTACGCGTCATCTTATATATCTCACTTTTCAGAGTCAATCATAAAGGGATATCTTCCCAGGAAATCTTGTCACCCCCCTCCTACTCATTCGAATCTATCTGAATTTCTATTGCCACGGAGAAAATACCGTGTGTATCCCAAAAACAAGGATCCTACTCAGCTCTAAATCACTGAAAAGGTGCTTCACACATTCCATTCCACATATTCCGATAACCTTTTCAGCTGCCTCCTACACATGGACGGATAGATATAGAATAGATAACTTGTTGTCCTGCCTATTGCTCGGGAAGAAACCTTTTTAGCAACCATCAATATTATTACCCCACAAACACTATACCAGTTTCCTATACTACGGAAAAGAAAGCTCAAAAATTCCGCTTTGGACGCAGAAAACCTTGGAATCGAGAACTAATAAAATATCAAATAACTCAAAAAAAGAGGAAAAAAGCGACTTACTCACTTAAAGGAAACTTCAACCTAATTAGAAACAGATTCAGGAAACCATGAAATGGCCTTTTAACTCAGGTGCCAGCATAAATGCAAAGTACCACGAAATGCTACCAAAAATATCTGATGCTTTCCCGACGTATGCTGATAGTGAAATCTGTTCGGCTTCTGCAATGGATCATACTATGCTTTTCTGCCGACATTTCGAAGATCGAGTCGTCCATCGTCTTCAGGGTCCTTTGAAACGTCGGCGGGAATGCAGTTATTGACCCAGTGGAGAGCCCAAACAGAATTCACAAAAACTATAATTTATGAAAACAGAATTAATACAGTTCTTCAGTTTAATCTAAGAACACTCAACTTTTACCAATCACATTTATATTGGAACTCGATAGCCATCAGCATTTTAACAGTCTTCCCCCTTAGGAATCATCAGAATGCTTTTATTCTACAGCCGATGACAATTACTCGATAGAAGTGAAATTAAGTATGAAGTACAGTAATCTCGATTATCTGCGAGGAGATTATACTGTTTGCGGATTATCCGTGCTACTCTCTCCACCCTAGAGCTCAAAATTTCGATTGTATTCCAATCGTAAAGATACAAAATAAATGCTTTGGAACTGCGATGCATAAAATGTAAGTTTGTCATAAAATGCCTCTGCTTTCGTAAAGTTTTTAAAAATTATTTTGATTAAAAAAATCAAGGAAATTGCATTCACTTTTAAACAGCGTATTTGAGTTAGTCACACTGAATTCTTAGCGGATTTATTTCTTCCGAAATTTACTGTAATAACTTTTATACTTTAGTCTTATTTATTGCGCGATTCGCAACTGTTCACAATACATTCCACTATCGATTGTTTCTTTGTAAAATCTCATTTGTTAGAATACAAAAGTTTTGCAATGACCTTACTATCCTTGACATTTTTTCCCCACACCAACTAACCCATCACTAACCCCCAGTCAATCACCTTGATATACCAATCTCCCCAAAGCATAGAATGACCTCAACTTCCCTCCCGACCAACCCCCTGCGATTCTTTGCCATCAGAAAGGAAAGTGATTTTCCTCCAGAGCGGTAGTGGTGGCGATCCGTTGGTGGGGAAACTTTATTCCCCCATAGTACCCTGAAAATGACATTATATGCCGAAACTATGGTTGCTAAAAATTAAAAATTCATGGAATGTACTAAGCGAGAAATTATTTCATGTGTCGCTTTTCCACAAATTTAAGCCTGAAGCTGTAAGTTACATGAAATCTTAACATTATGACTGCAGCGAAGGTCCCCATGTATTTTTTAAAATTTAATTATTATCTATCAATAATGAAAAAAAATAAATATGGAGAAAAAAAAATAATAGTGCAGTTGAGGTCCTGCTAAGCCAAAGCGGCTTGTCAGCAGGTACCTTTAGTTAAAAATATTTTTTTTTGCTGTGTAGCGTTTTGGAAAATTTCGGAGCTTAACAATATTAGCCTATGGGCCACTCTTTTAATGATTATTTAAGAACAGATATGCTATTAATATCATGCATTGACATAGGTAATTTGTTTAACAACCCAGGGACTACACGTGCCAAAGATCTCTTGCCATGGAGGTTAAAATACTTAGGTACAGACAACCTATTTATTCGACGCAGTTGCATGTCAGTATTAATCGCACGTTGCTTTATTAATTTGCTGTCAAAAAAGTTGTCACAAATTAACACATATTTATACAATTATTTTAATGGTAACAAACACTGATTCTTATATACTTCTCTCACATCGTTTTCCTTGACCATCAAATGCGCAACCATTTTATTTTGTATTTGGGGTAGCACAAACTCCCACCTTATTCAGCAAGGTGGAGTTTGTGCTACCCCAAATCGTCAAACCATAATGTGTAGTATGGCCTCAGCTAAGCCTTGATACATTAATCTTTTCAACTCATGAGGCAAATAGTGCTTTAGGTACGACATTTGAAACAAAATACACCTTAGTTTGTCACACATATAGATTATATGATTACTAAAACTAAATTTTTCATCTAAAACTATTCCCAAGTATTTTAGGTGTTTAACTTGAGTAGGTGTTAGGTGTGTATCTAAAACTATATCATATTTCTATGACAAAGAGAAGGATAATACTATGAATATGTTTTAATAAGTACTTAAGAAATAGTCTTACTAAGTCTTAGGGCACTCAACAATAAATATTACTGCATGGATTGATTAGTTGGGGGCAAAAGTGCTGCTAGTCAATTTTGTTGCAAATTTTATTTAGGAGATTTGAAGTATTCATATTCCTGAATTCTGTTTTTTGCATGAATAATGTGATTCTGGCTTCAGTTTTTTTCACTCACTCACTCAGTGTTACAACCCGAAAGTTATTTTTGATACGTGAGAGTAGAGATCACCCCATTCTAAACTTATTTTAATAGCCTTTCACTTTTATTTACTTTTTTTCCTTAGAAAGTAAGAACTCGTGGTTTAATTTGGCATTTTTTTAAATTTAAGCCACAGTTCTAAAAACTATCTATTTTGTCTTAAAAAATTTTTGCTCTCAACGGCTCCCACGTGTATAAGGATTGCAATCCCGGAGAGATTATTCAATTCCGGCATTGATGAAAAGTGATATATGAAACCCGGGTGGTGTGTTTGTTTTTTTGTGTAGTGTTGTTATAATTTTATCTTTGGTATTGAAAATCCAACAAAGTTACTAAATAATCTGTTTTATTATTAACATCAAAAAAATACATTTTTTCTGAGAAGGTAAGTAAAAATTAATGCACCTACTAGTAATACGGAGAAAATGTGAAAGAGCCTTTAAGAACTATAGCAATAGCTCATAAATTGAATGAAATCGTACACTTTTAAGAAAGCAACCAGAAACTCTAGGTTAAGGTTCTCCTCACTGAAAAGTTACTTGTAAAGATATCTGGATGATGTGACAAATTAATGATTCTCAGTGATGTTTATTGACAGCGCTTACAGGTGATGTTTGTATAATTTAGATGTTCTTTTGTTTGTTTCCGTATCTTCGCTTTCTGATCGTTGATTGATAATTATTGTAAGAAAGTCTTAAAACTGTGATAGACATTTAAGTTGTAAGATGAACGTACTTTGAATAATAAAATTACTTACAATTTTGTAAAATATGCCCTTAAAAAACAAAAGGTGTCTAATATCTTGTCGCTCATTCTTGACCTGTATTTAATGCATAGCATATCCGCTGATGAAAAAGCCCTTTCTGACTCTACACTAGTGGGATGAATAGCCATTAACTGCTTGTAAATAATCTCCAGATTTTCTCCTCTCTGCCCAATTTTACGGAAATCCTATAGCTCTCGTACTATTGATAATTATAGGTCATTCGAATTACGGCTAGAAGAATATTTTTTGGGAGGAACTAAGCATTGGGTAATGACAGAATCAAGTTCCTTCTCTAGCTCATCCGAACATAGTGAACCACTCTCTAAACATGTAGAAACTGACTTTCTCTCTCACTATGCAAGTCATCAATAGATCGACTTTTTGATGCTGAAGAAGTTTGCTCTTCTTCCATCCCCGCTGAATTCAATGTTTTAGTAGCATTATAATTACGAAATCTAAGCAAGTTTTCTTTGGCATACATTTTTAGATTTGCTAGTGTTGGCACATAAAATAAATTCCCCAAATCATAATCACTTGCCGGTGAACCGTAGTGAAGATACCTCAACACCTCTGATAAATCAGTTCGCCTCTTCATTATTTGATTCTGCAAGGCATTTTTCATATTATTTTCCAACTCTGTATTGCCATCATATAGTTTCCGCATCATGAATTCCAACGCAGCCTTAAACTTCAAAAGATTTGCATCTCTTCAGCAAAGCGCCTCCACAGTAATTTTCACTGGCTGCAGTGTTGCAAAACTGGAAGAAGCAAGTTCATATTCACACTCATTGAATGATATATCGGAATTCAGAGCAATTAAAGCCTTCATCACGCAAGTATTAAGCATTAGAAAATGTTCGATCATTTCAAATAAAGTGTTTCATCGAGTTTTTATATCAATAACAAGAGTTTTTTCCTTACCAAATATTTCGATGAATTTTTTTTAAGGAATCTGTCATTTTTTAGGGTAAGTTTTTGAAGAGAAGAACGGTTTTCCTTATTTTTTGAATGAATAACTTAATGTTTCCTTCTGATTGTTTACCAGCGCCTCCATCTTCAAATGAATCATCCCCGTCTGTTTCATCACTCGATGGAAAGTCTTCATCACTGAATTCATTTTCTTCCGATTCTTCAGATTCTACTTCTTCTTCAAAGTTATTCTTCATTACATTCACCACAACCGCAGATTTGTACAAAACATAAATTACTGAAAGGTGGATATCATGAGCAAAACAAAGTTGATTACTGACCGGTATTAACCTACCAACCTTTGCCATTACACTTGCACCATCAGTGGTGATTGCGGTAATGTCTTTTTCTAAAGAGATTTCATACTCTTTCAATTTATTTTTTAAAGTTCAGTGTACACTTCTGCGGGCATATTTCCATTCATTCTTGTAAGTCCCAAGTTCCAGACTTTTGATTCTCTTTCAGAGGAATGAACGTTAATATTAATATTCCTTCTATTGCGTGGCGAAGTCCACTCATCGAAAGTTAGACAAAGTTTTCTGGAATTTAGTCCATCTTTCTTAATACTGGCAATCACTATGTCTTTAACACGCGCACCGTAACCAAATACTGTCTCTTACAGTATTAGGATATTTTGGGATATCTGCAAAAAACCGACATAGGTTATAATGTGTCTAAATATCTTAATATAACACCATGTTTTTCATAAATAAAGAATATTTTTCCGTTTTTCTTATTTAATACTAATCACGACATATTACTTATTCCAATAAAATGTATGAACTGAAACGACTAACATGTTTCATGTTCAAGAAATCTTAATTGTTAGCACTACCTGCTAGAAAAAAGGTGAATGTCAATCCCGGGTTTCGTATATGCATACTAACTCCCGGGATTTCGGGATAGCCATTTCTTCTGGGATCCGGGGATTGCCATCCTTACACGTGTAGTGAATACGCACATGTAAAGATGAAACTAGGAAAATGCACGCCATGAGACATCTTGTTATTGATACCTTCGTATATCAATTTTGCTATTAAAATTAATGTTGAGACATTTAAAAAATTCTAGATTGGCAACGTTGAGATCCGTTCTGAAATAAATACTGCTCACATTGAAGCAACATTTTTATCGATGAATCTACTCAACTCACAAAAATAATTTTTTTTAAAGAAAAACATAATACTATGGCACATATGACGATAGCACTTTAATTTAACGTAAGCTATTATCGATTGCAGTTATGACGTCTAGTTTGTATTATAAAACGAGCATTTTGTTCAAGAAAGAACGAGATAATTATTATTTCGAAGATTAATATTACGTTTGAGGACATGAAATTTGATTGTGTCATTCATGTGATGCCAAACCTTTCCTCAAGAAGACTTCACGGTATATCGAGCGGTAAAA
Organism: Pyrrhosoma nymphula; assembly: GCA_963573305.1. Taxonomy (NCBI): domain Eukaryota; kingdom Metazoa; phylum Arthropoda; class Insecta; order Odonata; family Coenagrionidae; genus Pyrrhosoma; species Pyrrhosoma nymphula. The sequence continues at coordinate 184,698,359 of OY754327.1, forward strand.
AACTTTCAAATGAGAATTTGACTTTCCCACCATAGCTCTTCGCTTTCCTCATTGCATAACCTTCTTAACACTATGGGAAAATGTCAGTAGTTAAACATGGCCGTAAGTGCGTTGCAAAGAAAGTTTTTCACTTACGAATGATTTCCAAGCAGGCGTCACGGAACGACTTCTGAAAAAAAATAATTATAGTCCGATCCGGGACACAGACGACGAGGAACGACGATAAAACTGGCAGACACGGGCATATCAACGACATGCCTCGCAATATGGATCGTGATTACGTCTTGAATTTAATTCTGGATGTACACTTAACAAGCATGATCAGACAACCTAGTTGTTAACTGTGGATACATGATGTCTGTGAACATTGATAGACACTGATTCATAAACCTTGTCGTGGCATCGTGGTGAATCATGAACCCGTCACACCGTCTTTTGCGCCTGCAGCCTCGCCCTGACCCACGGTAATTGCACCACGCACGCTTAGAATCTGCCCACACATTAAAAAAATCCAGTTTTTTACCTTCACCCTGTTTTAGAGCAGTATGAGATTGTAAATGCTGGAAAGAAAAATGTTTATCTTGTTAGCGATCTCACTTTTGACTTGCATTCACCATTGACGTCAATAGCCTTTTAGTATGTTGCCCGGCCTGTTTACGTCATTGTGTATGTTTCTTCTCCCTCCCCCCCCTCCAGCCATCCACTTTGAAACACCATCCGACCACCTTCCCCTCCCTTGCCTCTCCCTCCCCCCCACCTTCCCTTTCACCCACCCCACAGTTTGACTGTATATTTGCAAACTCAAATACGAGAAATGCACTTCTTGAAAATGACGACGTGTTTGTCGAAACCGTGGTCGGTAAAAACAAAAAAAGTGTGGAATGCACAAAGGGAGAAATTATTTCATTCCTGAGGAAAAATCTTATTTTGAAATTGAAGTGTCTGTGATCGGTGAATGGTGTCGGTTACGGTGTATCGTTTACGAAGTGCGGCCGGTTACCACCAGTTGGAGCAACGTTCGCGATTTTCCAATCGTAAGAATCACGATGTTGTGTTAGAGATTTTTAAAATATTATTTTAAACTGCGGTGCTATTTCTGATGTAAATTATTTGTAAACTCGGGCGGGAATTTAACCGGGGCCGGGTGATTTCTTGGAGTTAATGGATTTCAGAAGACTTGCCAGTGATGTTAATAGACTGCATGTCGGGATTACGTAGCCTAGGAATTGTAGCGGTGTTATTAGAAGAGCATAATTTGTATAAATGCATTGAGAAAAGGGGTTGACGCCGATGCATTGAGAGAGGACGAAGCGGGAGAACGCGTGCGGAGGACGCCCGGAGTTGGATCAGCGGCGACCGCACTTCCGCGCGCGCCCCCGGGGGTATTCAGGGGCGACGGGAACGAAAGCCCATGCACGCCCCCACCCATTACTATCTCTTCTAGAAGGTATGGTAATGCTAAGTAAGCGGGGCTCTAGCTATCGAAGTCAGCGAGACTCTCTTGCAGCCGAGCGTTGTGATTCGCTGTGCATTGTGAGACCAATGCTTCATTTATTCCCTCAAGAGCTTTTCCTTTTCCGATTGTTGTTGATATTGCGTGAAGTATTGCGCTTTATTTACAGTAATTTAACTTCATGGCGAATAGGTATATTAGTAATGCAGATTCATATCTTTCGTGATCGTAAATATTTCCTCTGGCAAAGTTGCAACCGCTTATCTCAACTCCGTACACGGCAAACTTTAAAATACGTCTTCATTTAGAGGTACATTTATTTATATATTATATTTATCAGAATATCGCCATAGAAGTTTAAACTTCTCCCGTTAGGTCTTAAGCACACCAACTTTGTCGTGATCCCGAACGTTTAGTGACTATCTGCAGAAACCCGCCGGCTCACTAAGTGATTGCTTCGCGTATCTCTTTCGTGACCGTACCTCGAAATGATTTCTTTAATTCGAGGTGGATATTTAATATTTGCGTGATCTTTTCGAGCGCGGCAAGAGGAGTCCAAGTAATGGAGTCTCTCTCTCTCAATCTCGCCTTGCTTTCATTTGTTCAAGTCAACCAGCCCAACCGTCGATTCACTCACACCGACGTTGCAAAGTCTCGGGTTTAAAGAGCTCCACCGAGTTCTTCCACATTGCTCCCGTTCGTGTCTCCCGCCCCTTAATCCTCTCAACCCCGCCCCCTACCCACCCAAAGGGCACCCAAGACCACCCACGAGCGACACCACAGACGGAACCCCTCTCCCCCACCCTCTCTTATGTGAGAGAGAGGGCGCCCTCCCCTCTCCCTCCCCTTCTCCCCCCACCACCACCCCCATAATGAAGAGCCCAATTCGCAGTCGTCGCCATGACAACTGCGGCAAATTTTGAAACTGATAAGGGATACAAAGCTCACGAACTTAAGCTGAAGTGCAGTGACGAGAGAAGTACCCCTCCTCTCCGGCATTCATCTACATCTACAAAATGCCCCGTATGCCACTTCAAGGGTGTGTGGCAGGGAGGCCATCCCGGCTGGCTGGAAGATCTCGGTGAACATTATCGAATGGGTTGAAACGAACCCTGAATGCAATTACTTAACTGTCGGGTAGCCGAGTATCCACTTGTTGAAACATTTGATATTTTTAATTAATATCAATCCAAGCAATAAATTACAATACCATGTAAATACTAATATCCTAAATAACGTGACTCTCGAAACTTAAGCAGACTGCGTGGTGACTTGAGATGCACATTCACTGATTGGGAATAAGCGGTCATTTACATCGATGGAGATAACGGCTCCCCCTCGGTGGTTCGTGCTGGTCCAGAATGCCCGAAGAATCCCCCCTCCACTGGGTGGAAGCGAAGAAGAGTACCGTTAAGAGTATCTACGTGACAGGCACGGGTGAGTGATAGTCTCGGGTTACGCCTTCATCTCTTTCTCGACAAACGAGTCCCGCGGCGATGAATTTCACTCTGATCGGGAATTAGAGGAGAAGATATTTTTCCTATCATGAGAAAAAGCAACCTTCGGGGAAAAACCGGTTTAGACCCGCCAATTGTTTGGATCGAATAATTAATATGTCGGTTAAAGGTAGTTATCTGGGACCATGTGTCAGGTAGTTCCCAGTTGGGTGTGGTACACCTCGCGAAGGGTCGTTATCCGAGACCCTTTCCCGAGCACTCAGGCCCAACGCTGGCCTCACTCCCCGACCCACGCAGTGGGGGGCTACCGCAACAAAAACTGACCTTACCCAGTATTATTTAAACTTTAACAACTACGCCATATTGTTACAAATACTATTTTTCACCGTACTCCTAATAATCGTGAAACTACGTACGTCTTTTGATCGTAGTTCTACGATGAAAAATAACAGTTTTATAAATTTTGGTGGAAAAATGGCAACGTCGCAGTGAAGTGGAGGTGGTTGCGTGAAGTTTGAATACGTCTCGGGTATTTTCTGACGCTTTCCTCATTGTGTGTACGTACGTCTATTGAGTGTAGTTTTGTTTTTGGTTTTATTGACGTCGATGAATAATATTTAACACTGTCTTTACCGAGTTGTTACCGAGAGAATGTTTCCAACATTATCTGTCGCCCATTTTTATAGGTAAAACAACACTTTGTCCGCAATCTCATTAGAATTCCCTGATCCAAGAACTTACGTCTTTGTCCAATCCATAAAATAATATTTTTAAAAATTACTTTCTATTGGACAATTTATCAAATGCTACCAGTTATACCAGCCAGGTTACTCAATTTACAGCCGAATTCGACGATGGTTTATACAAATACCCTATGCCTTACTTGAGCGGCCGAGAGATGGCGCGCACGGGACTTGCCTGGCCGGAAATCGGGAGATCCGGGTTCGAATCTCGGGTCAGGTGAAAAATTTTTTTCTGTTTGGATTCAACTGATTATTTATCTTCCCCACCAAAACCTGTGTTCGTCCTTTTTTGTGTTCCTATCCATTCCCAATTCCTATGTTTGAATGAATATTATATATATATGTATATATAATAATGTGTGAAGATGTTATGGTGGCCGATTCACAGTGAAAAAAATTCAACTAGGCCGGGTATCGAATCACGGACCTTTCGATGTCGTGCCGAATGCTCAGACCACCAAGCTACCTATTCTCATAAGAATCACTGGAATCGGCGGGGGGTTTGTAGAAATAGAATAGAAAACAAATTTATTGTTCTAGGACAGGACCTATGGAACATGCAATCAATACAGAAAAAACAAGCTCTGTGGTATTAAAAAATCTACAAGTCACCTTGCTTTAACAACACGAAAATAAAAAAAAACATTCCAGATACCATTGCAACACAAACATAATATGAAATCAAATACAATGACAGACTTTACAAAGAAAATTATCAAGTCAAGTCAGTATAATATTTACAAATATACAAAAACCTTTTAATGAAATTCACTTACATTCTTTGAAAGAACAAAAATCAATCAATGTGAGAACGATTGAGGTACACTCTCAATCACCATAACATTCATCAATCAGGTATGCAAACATTTTTAATTTGAATTGGTTTAAATTTTTAGCATTCAATATATAGTCAGGAATATCATTCCATACCCTTATACATGAATTAATAGTGGATAATTGATACACAGTTGTTCATTTAGGAACTTTAAATCGTTTTCTGACTCGAACAGGTCTATTTAATACATCACTAAGGTTTGCAATTACATTTTCATGGAGATAATCCGGTGCTTTACAAGATAAAATTTTATACATGAAAACAGATAGTTGGTATATCCTACTATGCTTTAATTTTAATCAATTTAACTTAACATGATACGGGGTCACATGGTCATAAATATTAACATTGTATATATATATATATCTTATACCAGAATTGAACATAGTTTGTAACTTATTTAGTAATTCACCAGTTAAGTCCGAAAACACAAGTGAGCAATAATCAATGCGTGGAATTAAAAAAAGAATTGACAAGCTTCATTCGTAACTCCAGTTGAATTAAAGATTTTAATTGTTTAATCTGCGCTAGTGTTTTGTATATCTTGTTTGCCACAGATGATACATGTTCATTCCAGGTAAGTGTGTCATTAATATGTAGGTACACCTGAGTTTCTTACTTCTTTTGAGTTAAATTAAAGAACAAGATCTTATTTCTTGTGAGTGTTAAGTCGAAATTCTAGAAAACAATGTAGTTAACCTGAATTAAGTAGTTGAAAATAAAATTTACATAAATTTTACGGCTAAATGAATTACATTAATTACTTCCTAAAAATTAATTTCACCTGTGGCAGAGGTGAAACCAAAAATAGTGCAGATATAACATTGCAGAGCAAAAACATCAAAGTAACAAGAACAAAAAGCAATGACTCCTTTTACCTCAGCGCTTTGGTAAGTATTAAGAAAACTTTTCTTTAAATCGTGAGATGGATTTGGTTGCCTTTGGTTGCCATCTGGCAGTGAATTCCATCTGCGAGAAAAGGAGACTGTGGACGAGTTGTGAAAAACCTCCGTGCGATGGTCGGAAAGATCATGTAGAACGCTGTTGTATCTTTCTTTTGAAAATGAATTTATTGAAAATATAATATGGACAGCCAGTCTTAAGAATTTTATAACCCGTAATTAGAGAGAAATAAATCCGCCTTTCACGTGATGTTAGCATTTTAATTTTGTATATGCATCGGTTATATAATCCGATAGTTTTAAATCACAGATGAATCGTACAGAAGCATCGCAACTTGTAGTTTGCGGTTTGTTTCCTCATCAATATTACATATTACACTACTGCAGTAATCGAAGTGGGGAAAAGTTATTGAATTTACGATTGTTTTACGCATATTAAATGGAAATAGCGATTTATCTCTAATCATTTGGTATAGGTTCTTGAATCACTTACTTCTGATGTTTTGACAGTGCGTTTTCCAGTTCAAATTTCTGTCAATGACTACCCCAAGATTTTTTACGTGATCTTCATACGAGATCACATTGTTTTTAACAAGTATGGAGGGAATTTGATCGAACCTAACATTTGCAATTTGGTTCCGGCTTCCTATAATAATAGCCTTTGCTTTGTTTTCGTTTAGCTTCAAACCGTTTATCTCCGCCCATCTACTTATACGCTCAATATCTGCGTTAATGCTGTCAATAACACAGGGTAGATTATCCAGAGTCGAATGTTGGAAAAATTGAAAGTCGTCAGCATACATATGATATTTGGAATTCACACGGGAACAAGGGAGGTCATTTATGTACAAGGAGAACAACAGCGGACTTAATACAGAACCTTGAATCATTCCTGAGTCAACAATCAACCAATTTGAGACTCTCCCGTCTTTACCAAGTGTTGCTTGGGTGCGCCCACTGAGGTACGAACGAAACCATTTAATGACACTGTCAGAAAACATCTAACCATTTAAATTCTGCAATAAGCGAGCATGGCTAACGGAATCAAATGCTTTAGAGAAATCAAAGAGGACGAGAACTGTAATCTGTTTTTTATCTATTGCTTGGCGTATGTCTTCCGTTAGGCCGGGTAAATGCTGTTTGGGTACTAAAACCAGATCTAAAACCAGATTGTCTGGGATCGAGTAGGTTGTGGCCTGTAATATGGTTTTTGATTTGGTCATAGACTATTCACTCCACCACTTTGGCTGTTGCGCATATTATTCCTATTGGCCGGTAATCGCTAGGTTTGGAGGGATTAGAACACTTCGGAATTGGGCGAAGTAATGTTTTTTTTCTAAATTTTTGGGTGGACACCCAATTGTAATGAAGAATTGAATACTTGTATAAGAGTAGGCAGCAGCGTTGGCAGTGACTTTTTATGAATTCTATAGGGATTTCGTCATATCCTCTTGCATTAGATGTAATTTTACCACTCGCTTTCACTACTTCGGATTGACTGATATGCGCGAAAAAGAATTTATTTTCGATTGGAACAATCTTCTCCCTTTCAGTGAACCGCTCAAGGCTACCGATATTGCTATTTGTGGAAAAGTAATTGTTGAAAATATCAGGGTGAATATTGGGTAAATTGTCTTTAGATTTTTTTATTAGGCCGAAACTTCTTAGATGTTTCCACGTGTCCTTAGTTTCTTGACTCGTAGAAAAAAGAGTCTGATGGTAGTTATTTTTCGCCTTCACTATATTTTTTTTGGTAATTTTCCTTAGTGTTTTTATAGTAGAAAAGGTGCTCTGGTCTTTATATCTCCTGTATATACCCCGGGCCCTATTTATTTTCTTAATTGTTTGTTTAATTTCGGGTGTTTTCCAGGGAGTTGGTGGATGAGTCACGCGAATGGATCGAATAGGTGCGCTTAGATCAAATTTTTCCTTCAACAGAAGGTTGAATAACTCTATCTTATCATCTGGTGACTGAGCACATACAATTTCATTCCAATCACTGCTTGTTCGATAGGAAAGAAACTTATTGTGGTCAAAAACCCTATAGTCCCTGAAGCTAATAAACTTTATCGTTTGTTCTGGAACTTTGAATTCATATACTAGAGATGATTGATTGTAGCAGGACATGTCAGGCTCCGTGTGCTGGTCTATCCTAACTAACTTCTTACCGTAATCAACACAAAATTATGTCTAAAGTTGTGCTGGCGAAATGAAAGTGACAGGTTGGTTGACACAATGCTAAGGTTAAATCCAGATAACATATCGTGGAGCATATCATTGCTTGGAGATGGTCGTGATTAATCAACATTAAAGTCACCCATGATTACGACATGATCGTAGTTGGAGATGAGAGAACCCAGAAGGTTTTCAAAATCATTTAAACACTCGGATTTTGGATGCCTGTATACTATTGCGAGTAGCATTTTCTGCGAGGCTCGACTTATCACTAGGCATAAATACTTTGGTTTATTGGAGTAGGCGTTCGGCGATGTACCCATCAATTTGGCCGACAAGAGTTCACGATCGTAAATACCCACCCCTTGCCCTCTCTTCCCTACCCTATCGTTTCGGAAGAGAGTATAATGGTTCAGTGCAACAAATTCGGATGTAATTGATGGTTTCTTCCATGTTTCCGTTACTCCTACGACATGAAATTCTCTGGCTTCGTAGTATATATTTTGAATTTGTCAAAGTGTGCTGCTAATGATTGTGCATTAACTAACGAAATATGAATATAGTTTTCCTTGACGGCATTTATCTTAGTCTTGGAAGGGCATGTATCATTAGTTATAAAATACGATCCATATCTTTCTGAGATTGAATAACAACAACCGAGTGTTCTTTCGATTGCCTTACAAGAATATTGCCATTTTTCACCCAAACAAATTTAACTTTACCATCCTTTTTGAGACCTCTTGCAAGAGCTAACAGTTTTCTATTATGCTTAGTGAGAGCTTCATCGATGTAAATTGTCTGAGAGTTTTGCGAAGGATTCGTTGAATCGGAAGGCCAGCCAATGTCTCTAGAGTCAAAACTTTTCTTGGCCCGGCGCTTTGAAATGAGCTCATTTTTCTTGTTCTGCATTACGATAATCGGGGGAGCATATGATCCTGCGTCACTAGTGCGACGAGATCGTGGTCTAAATACACCGTCAATGTCCTCCGCAGACAAATGTACATCCAGGACAGAGCAGAGTTTTACGACTACACTTTGAATGTTATCCTCTAGGGTCTGTGGCACACCTCTAATCTCGGCCGAGTTTTTCAATGTGTCCTGTTCAGCTTTGTTTAACATAATTTCAAGGTCGTTCACTTTTTCTTGAAGCACATTCTCAACTCCCTTTACATTTGACAATTCTTTCTGTATTTCTTCGAACTTCGTTGAAAGGCCAACCGGCAAAGGTTTATTGCCTTTACTTGCGATATTGCCACAGCAATCGTGTGTAAAGTGTGATCGTGCAATTTCGCTATTATCTATTAAATACATAATTTGAGTTCTATCCACTCCACTCTCCGCTTGGAGACAATCCTGCCTGTGATTGCAACTCGCTTGGGCGCATAAAAACCCCTCCAAGCTCAATGGGGGCAAGAGGGTCGTCCCGGTTTGATTTAGGACACAACGGTCGCGAATTAAGGGGGAGTGGGGCTGATACAATAGGAAAATGGTGGTCATAAGGTATTCCATCCTCCTCCCCCACAACTCCCAAGGCAAGTAGCAATCCGCCCCCATCAACAGCGACCTAAATCCGTCTCACCCGGACACAAGATCTACATATTCCGTAGGACGAGTTCAGAAGATGTTCCAACTCTTGCAGTTACATTCTGAGGAGGTATATATTTGGTTACTGGTCCACATATCGCACTCATACTGAAACGGGAGTCCTTGTGAGCGGCATGGGAGCGGAATTTTGAACCGAAACCACGTCTTTCGTAACACTTCAACTATTGTGTTTAGAATTGTCAATACTGACTATTCCCATGCCCACATATCCACTGAACAACCGCTCATACGTCAATACTAGCCAGTTATTTGAGAACATGCTCGCAAGCTAAAACACAAACGTCGCGACCGTAATTGCTGTGATGTATTGCTGGCTTTTCGACTGCGAAACACGTAGATTGAAAGAGAGGATGTGCATCTGGCGAATTAGAGGAAAGATCGTTCTACTTTCATACCAAGCTTTCATTACTTCGTATCGAAGGCATCGATTTCGTAAGCCTCAATAATTGTAAACAGCTGAAGCGCAACACGCGCGGTGGAAAACCTGAGCATTCCAAGGAGGTTAAAATGAAATGGAGGAGGCATGACCGTGAACGCTCATGGGCGAAAGTGAAGCAAGAATAGGGGTGCTTGGGAAGGATTTTGTGCCGAGTAGGTGTTGCCAAAGCAGCCACAAAACATCGCCTTGCCTGTGGTTTTTACTTAATTTTGACGAAAATCGAACGCGACCGCAGGACACGTAAGCCAGAGGAAGGTCTAAACTGTGCCGACTGCAATGGCGGAATTGGCTTCAAGAATCAAGTGGTATGTCGCCTCCATTTCTTTTCTAACCTCCTTGGAGCATTCAGCCTCTTAACGTCCAACACGCCGCAAAAGCCTTCGCGCCAATTTCGTGTACCATGTATTTCCAATGCTTCCTGGGTTTTATTCTGGTCCATTCAATAATTAGCCATTTATTCTTATATGATTTTTCGGTCAAGTATTTTCAGGCAGAAAGTTGATATGAGAAGACATTTAAATCAACTTCATATACTATGTTCTTGAAGGAGCGCACTCATCGATTCGGAGATAAAGCGAAGGCGAATCGCGATATGGACGCGCATCTCAGGAACGAGGAAAATCACGACAGCGACTCTTCTCCGGAACTACACCCGGGATGGACACGGCTAGGCTTGTGCGATGACCGATTTTGGTCATCGATTTTCGATGAAAAAATTTCATCGAAATGTTTCGATGACGATGGCTGTCATCGATCATCGTATAGAGTGTACACGATGATCGATGACTATCGATGAATATCGATGATTGATGAATGTCGATGATCGATGAATGCCGATGATCGATGAATTACGATGATCGATGAATGCCGATGATCGATGAATTACGATGATCGCTGACTCTTGATGAACTGTGCAGTGGTGATGAGCGATATATCGCTGTGATTGAATCACCGATACTGAAAAGTAGCAATCACAGCCTGTGACTAAATAATCGAAATCACTGTGACTGTGAATTCGGTGAATTTAGCCGATTTAGCTCAGGCTGCTACCGCTGCTGCCAACTGCACCAGTGAAACCAACGAATACAATGCTACCACTGCTACTGCGTATTAACTGTGATGGAACGTGATCACTACTTCTGTATCGTCTGCCACAAACTTGAGGAAAAACATGAATTCCAAACATCTCACTGTGGCCCATCGTCCTCAAGGCGCAATAGCTTGGGTGCTTATACTTTATACCTGTACATACATTTTAGATCTAAGGCGTTCAAATGAATGGAAAAAAAGAAGAAAAATTAGTGATATAAGGATATCGATCATCCTCATCGATGGTTCTCATCGACTAATCGACATCAATGATTCGCATCAACTCATCGACTCATCGGGATCGATGATTCTCATCGGCATCGATAATTCTCATCGACTCATCGACATCGATGGTCGATGACATTCATCGTCATCGATTACAGTCATCGCACCGCGATGACTAAAATCATCGTCGATGACTTCGATTAATCGAGTCATCGCACAAGCCTAGACACGGCTGTGGTGGACCGACGGCAGCGACAAAATCCCACGGCGGCACGGAGGAACACCGAACGTCGGTTTCTCATTCCGATGCTGTGATCCAATATGAAGGCGGCCGGCGGCGACAATGAGGTGACGAAACCATGGGAATGGCAGCGACCACCTCCAGTCGCTCGGGGTGGACCACCCCCAACCCCGGAGGCATCCATTTTGCGGCGAACGCAACTGAGGGCCCCCACGGAGAGCGAGAGGGGGGAGGCGGCCACACGCAGGCAGACAGACAGACAGAGAGGGAAAGAGAGACGGACGGCCCCAGCTCCTCGTTTGTTTCCACAGGAGAAACCTTTTCTTCTTCGACTCAATGGAGTCTCTTCCTTGTTGTGTCTACGCGTCAGAAAACTTTTAAGACGGAAGGTACACACACCAACTCCCTCAACAAGCTCTCGCCCTGGGTGGCTCCCCCCCCCTCTCCCCCTCCTCCCCCCTCTCCAACCACTCAATCAAAGGAGGGGAGGGAGGCGCCGCCGTTCCGTCCACCGCGCGGCGCCACCAGCGGCAATCACATCGCGAGAATAGTTACGAATGAGTTTGTGCTCCGAGTACAACTCTTTTGAAAAAGCAACTGATCGCTACGGCATTGGCGCTTTTTTTTATTCCATTTTATTGGAAGATATCCATATACACCAGTGCTGTCAATTTATCATCATCATCATCATTCTCTAAAGGCGATGCCTTTTCCCTGTAGCCATTGCTGTTTTCTTCACATTTACATATGACTGCAGGTTCAATTCCGTGAATATCGTCTTGTAGTACGAAGTTCTGGGACGCCCTCTTGGTTTTTTCCCTAGTACTTTTCCCTCAAAAATATTGGTCATAAAACTGTTGTTCCGTAATATATGTCCCACTACCTTCGCTCTCCTCTCCTTATTTGTATTTAAGAGGGACCAATTTACAGCCAATTTTAGTGGCCCAAATAACAGAACATAAAATAAGAGACGAGTACGAAAGAACAGATGATTATCATCAAACATCGGAAATGAAACTGATATAAAGAGGGATTTTTCGGAGAGATGAGAGAGTGAGATAGTCAGCTTCGTGAATGCTTCGTGAATAGGTCGAGGATCAACGCCGTCGCGTCGCGTCGGGTGCAAAGATACCTATGGGGGAAAGTAAGCGTTGAGAGAGCGATAATCTGGGAACTGGTTAATGGAATGGAGAGATCGGGCATTTATGAAAATGAAAGGAGTTATGGATGGTCTGTGATGGAGTTAAGGATGTTAAAAAGAAATTTGAGGTCACTATTAAGTAGGGTTAACTTAGGTCCATCATAAAAAAAGAGGACACTTACTATAAAATAATAGAACACTTCTTGTTTTCTTATTTTTCCACCATTTTGATCATAATCATCATTACATTCACGCATCTCATCACTGTGTTTTTCGCTTTTTACCATGAACACTTGGAGGATGAAGAAATCTCTGTTGTAAGTTTTCGGTGTCCCAGCAAATTATATGCATGTATTCATATAAGCTTAAGCAGTCGAAGTGCTTAAAATTGTACATCACACACACTAAACCTTTCATGTTTATTTATTTAAATTCTGTTCCTGTCATTGGTCCACTGCGCTTACAAGAGAAAACACAGGTTCTTCATTTGCATTATGAATGGGAAAAGAACTTAGCAATATTTAGCAGTTCAGAATGGTACACACAATTAGACGACTGACTGAAAAATGCACACCGCACTTCACCTGCTGGTTGGTTTTGTTTTCTTTCATAGTTTATTAAAAATGTTGCGAAACTACAAAATTGATCAAACTCACTTCGTGTCATTTACTCTTACATTTGTTTTCTCATTAAGATATATGATGCTCTTGAAAGTTGCATCCATTCGAATGGTTCGAACTGTTAATATTGAGTCAACCACTTCTTAAGATACTCAATAGCAGTTCTATACACAGGTTTTATCTCCTCGCAAAAGCTATAACACTCCTGTGAGTTACCTTTCTATCTTTTTCTGTAACTATTGGATTTATTTTTAAGAACTTATAATTATTCTTGTACCTTCCCACAAGAATCTCAAAAGTGGATTCCAAAATAGAAATTTTTTCAGCGGCAGAATATGATTTTTTCTCTAACTTTAATATATTATGGTTGAAAACTGACATTAGCGAGTGAACAAACAATAATCTTGCTTCACTTAGATTTCAATCCATGATGAGAAAACCACCTTTGTTATTTCCACAGACTTTATTACGCTGGCACGACGCGCGTATTACCACACTGTGGCATACTCATGTGCACATTAGAAAGCCACATAGGCACATGAGTCAGGGGCGGATTAAGGTCGTTGTTTTGGGGGGGCGGTTCACTACTTAAGTATTAAATTCCCTCGTCGCCTGGGGGGTATGCAATACATCTCACCTAAATGGAGGTCCGGGTGGACTTACCTCGGAAAATTAAAAGAAATTAAGCGCTTGGAACGTAGTTTTGGTGTAGTTATATTATATATAAGAGATGTGATAAATTATTGAGTAAATCTATCTAATCACATTTGAAAAACGTAATAAAACGATGTAAAGAATGCCATTCTTGTGAATAAGTGAAGTGTCTTCCGGGTTTTACACCGCGTTGGTACATGAATCCTCGGACGACAGTTTCGGCGGCGTTTCAGTCGGCTTTTCAGGTCGGTGAAGTGAAGGTGCAGCCATTTGTCGTCTTATATATCTCACCCGTTGGAGTCAGGTCTAACGCTTGAGACATGTAAGACGACGAATGGCTGCACCTTCACTTCACCGACCAGAAGAAGCCGACTACAACGCCTACGAAACTGTCGTCCAAGGAAACATAGAGCAACGCGATGCAAAACGCGGAAGACCTGCATCTTCCCATCCATCAACCCGCGGCAGCCTACACAAGGATTTCGAACTCCTTGAAAGAAATCTTCTTTAATGCCGTACAAAATGAAAATTGGTTGGAATGAAATAAAAATATAAGTACAAATTCAGAAAATACTATTTTCCTTTAATATTTTTATAATTTTTTATAATACCTAGCAACGGAAACGCAGTAATGCTCGGAAGTTAGCGTCATTCGTCAAGGGCTCTTCTAATGATAATGCACCGTCGCGTCGTCCCGATGACCTCTGAATGGTATGTTCTGACGGCCAAGAAAATTTAAATTTCACATTTTAAGTATCAGCTTCAGATTTTCTCTATTTTCCTTGATTTTCTCCCTTCTGTAGCCGTCCAATTGGCTTGTGTTTTGATTTTCAGGTTTTTTGTATTTTTCCAGAAAATTCAGGGCCAACTGGGCACTGCACCTTTGTGATAGATTGTGTGTTGGTGGTTTTCCAGATCATCTAGTTTCCCTAGCAGTTTTGAAAACTTTAACGGCTCTGTAACGAGGGATTTTAACTGCAAATTTGTGCCGCAATCTGCCATTGATTGGGAAAAAAGGGCAATACCTACAAAATCGTCCATTCATTGAGGTAGAAACCACCAGCCAAGGGTACTTTTGAATATGTTCTATCCTCACGCAACGGCGCTCTTCTGTGGTTCCCTTCCTATAAGTTGAAAAGGGATACTTGTAGTCCAAGGGCTTTCCAAAAGTTCTGCTATTTTCCTATCATCAGGTCTTTCTTTTCCTGGTACAATGAAGAAACATACGTCACAGTGGAAATTTTCAGCCAAAGGAAGTGAAGAAATTGAAGCTTCAGTCGATGTTTCGGGGCTACGTGTAGGGGATTGTAAAAGGACCATGGACTCAGGTTGAATCTCATTGTCATTTGTGCAGCATGACGGCATGGTGTTAACAAATTGTGTATTTCCTCCTGCTGCTTCTGGCGTCTTTTGTTTTTGGACGCGAGAGAAAAAGCTTCGAAGGTCCGCAGAGGCACTATTAGTTTTCCGCTTTGTACCAGGCCTACTAGAAGAAGACGCCTGTGAACAAAAGTAAACCTTAGCTATTCCTTCTGAAACGAGTTGCAAAAAACATTATAAGCATATCTTTTTCTCACCCTACAGCGTAATACTTGAAAATTATTTTGCTTTACTTACAATTAGAGAGTCCTCAATTTTACTGCTATCAAAAGGAGAGGTGACAAAACTATGGTGGGTGGACCTCTTACAGCATTTCTATGATAACACAATGAAAGTGAAAGTCCAGTAAATAGGTGGGTGTTCAATTCCTTGATCAAAAAGCAGATAAATAGCAAGAGAGGCTAATGTGGGCCCGAGCTTGAAGCCGGCCGTCCGACCCTAATGGCGAGCGCTAGAAAGCGCAAATAAGTTATGTCGTTGTAATAAACCGACTGAACTTACCATCTCTAGCTGAAAGGTTGATCTGAACGTCAGGTATATCACAGAATAAAGGAACAAGAACGCAGGGTCCTAAATATGTGAAGAACTCTTGAACTTGTCACTCACTACAACTGGGACAATTACACTCGCTAGAGCCGGGCAACTGACATGTCGCAAAGAGCACGAGAGCGGAGGGTGTCGCATAGTAGGCAATGCTGGAGGGCTTGGAGACTGTATTCCCCTCTCCCAGACACACTACGGCTCAACTGCCCAAACTCGCGACACGATTCTCTGCGTACATAGTAAATAAATGTATATAGGTCTATATATATAGTATAATATCTTATAACTATTCCGTTACGGCACCAAAGCTTTCACAACACTGTTCATCAAAAGGCCTACAAAAGTACAATTGCGAACATCGAGCATACTATGTCTGTTTAGACAAGTGGCTTTTAGATATTTTATAATTATCTTTAAACATTGTGTATTGAACTGGTGAATAAAAACTTGCATTGGAGAACCACCTTAATGATTACCATCTTTTCTATTTTCCCGGAAATTACGGGAGGGGGGGGGGGGCGTTGGCCGCCCCCCCTTAATCCGCCCCTGACATGAGTATGCCACAGTGTGGCGAAACGCGCGTCGTACCAGCGTAATAAAGTCTGTGGGAATAACAAAGGTGGTTTTCTCATCATGGATATCCATAATTTCCACGAGGTCAGGCCTGAGATCATCAGTTTTAAGATTTCAATGCTGAAAACATATGAATCAATTTCTCAATATAAGGAAGAGTGATAACCACCTAGTTTTTGTATGGTATAACGGCTGCTGGTATGTAGCCTCATCATTGTAATTCTGGCATCACAGAATTCCTTCAAACAAAATTGAATAAATGGAAATATCATTGAATATTTTCCACACAATAGAATCAATGCCAGTTTTCAATCCAGAATCAAAGTCATGCTGCACACGCGCTGAACGTCCCATTCCTACCGATTGAGAATTTAAACACTTTTTCAAGTGACTGTAGACATTATTCCCAGCAGCTCATTCAATTTTAGTGTTAGCGCTATCGTCAGCAAAAGCTACAACTTTCTTCTCTTTACCAAGTTTTTCAAGTGTGTCCTTTATGTAAGTGGCTATTGTCTCTGATTTCTCAATAGGGGTGCATTTCATTTCAATCACTTTAGTATTGATCCCAACTGCTTTGATATCGAATTACTGGACAAGAATGGGGAACACTTTCATACAACCATGGTTTCTTCCATCTGTTGGGACACCAAAGCAAGAAATCCCACCCGGCACATACATAGTAACATCTATGGAAAGTGGTGATAAATATAAAATGTGGTAATAATAGCTTCAGCTTTGGTGCGAGCACACGATACCTGCTAAGCTGCAATACTGGAGTCTTTGCACAGAACTGTTTGTAGTTTACAGGTGCTAACTATGGTGGTGACGAACTGCATGAAAAGCCTATAGTATCTTCTGTTGCACACACCAAGTCATTCCGTTTGCTATATTTTGGAGCAAAACATTTATGAGTTTCGAAGATGAGCATACACCCTGTGGATGCATTGCGTGTTTAGTACTTTTTTTATGTGCTTCTAAATCAAGTGCACCTGAAAATAACGCGAGTGTATTAAATCTAAATAACTGTTAACATCCGTTGAAATAAATATTACCGCATTCTAACACTCAAGACATTTAAATTGCTTACCTTCATTAGATACTGATATGTAAGTTCCACCAAAGTAAAGCAAACTTTTCGTTACTTCCTTTAAAAAAATAGTCTTCCATAATCACATCATCAAACACCAACTTTCCCTTCGATATTTAATGCTTAAATCTGTATCATTAGTCAGTTAAACACTCCATGTCCGAGCAGCGCTCGTGAAGGCATACATTCCTGGGCGCACGAAGTCCAAGCGCCGCTAGTTCTTACATTGTATCGCTATCGCTTATCCTGTCTATTTTGCGACAATGTTTTCAGTAGCCACTCGTTTACCGAGAACTATATACTATACATTTTGTTCAAGAGTGCTCAAACCAGCGCCGCGGTAGCACCATTCATATACCTCCTCCTTGCTAGTTTTTCTCCTTTTCACCGCAGAGTCGTCGCCAGACGTTTAAATGTTGCTAAAAAAACGCCCAGTAGACTAGATAACGGAGCATATAGGACCCGCAGAATGGAAAGTGTTGATAAAAACCTACTGATGCAAAACCACTGCCTCAAACAAAGAACCTTGTTAGCAGCATGACCAGGCTACAGCCAGACAATCCCATTATTCCGAATCATCATTATATACCAGCTCGTATAGCATTGGGTGTCGATCACGAAGTTCACATTTGTGAGTGAGGCACCCGGGAACTCATAAAGGTGACCTTATTGCACGGCACCCGGAGCTATACGACCCGGTATATAATGATGATTCGGGAGGGTGTGTTAGTGATCATGGCGGAGAGTTGCGTGTTTGTGTGTCACGAATGATCCGCCGCCGCCGCCGCTAATGAATGAACGATCGAGGTAAAAGTACGATGAGTCCATGGTGATAAAACAACCCACCTGTTGATGATTGGTTTGGATAAAATTGCGGTGAGTCAGTGATAAGACAATAATATTTGACGATAATAATAAGATTTTGAATCGTAACTGATGGCTGGTGAAATTCTTAAACAGCTAGAATGCACTTTCAGCACAGTATAGGGATTTTCAAAAAATAATATCACCTAGCGTATCATTGAAATTAAAAAAAAATAAAAAAGTCAGACAAACATCGATCAATTGACGGCATTAGCGCCATCGTGGCCTTTCGGCATTTGCGGTCAAAAGTGCTGCGGTTGCGATTTTACGACTCGGTAAAGCGACTACATAGTTTCATGTTGAAAACGAGAATTTTTTTCTCAGAGCTAAAAAAAGAGGACATTTTGTAGTTTTTCTTAAACTCCGCCCGGACATTTCTTTTGAGCTGAAAAGGAGGACATGTCCGGGAAGAAGGAGAGGACGCCTACCCTACTCTTAAGCCGAGCGAGCTCTATCGAAAGGCCTTCGCGTCTCCGCCATCTTCGATTCTCTCGAATGTTGCGGACAGAGGAAGACTATGATGTAGAAGAACGTTTCGCAAAGTATTTACCTTTAAAATAAATAATCGTCAAAGATTGAGCGCTTGAAATATCTGAAATCAGTTCAAAATGGCGCACATCCCAACTGCGACGACGATAAATTGCGATCTTGTGATCGAACGTCGAAGAAAGAAGGCGGAGATCGCAAAACATGCAGAGGAGTTGGCGAGTCCTATACGACGAGTTTCCACCTGGAAGGTGTATCATACCCACTCATACAAGAGTTCGCCATCGATAGTCGAGAAGTTCGATACTTGGAGGGAGTAGCCGCAGGCCTAGTTGTAGAGGCGATAATCGACCAGCTGTTCAGTCGGACGAATGGAAATCGCACGTTTAAAATGGATGCCTCCTCAAATACGAAGGATATGGAAAAGGTTTGCCTGCTAAAGTTAATTATAGTAAAGTTAATAACCCTTCATTGAGGCATACATGAAATGTTTACTTTCCCATGTTGATTTTGGTGAACCTGATATTGAGATGTATGTTACACTTTAACCTTCTCAAGTTGTCGAAGACCTCACATTGAGGTGTACATGAATTTTTCGCCCTCTAAAGTTGATGTCTGTTTAAATTAAGAGCCTTACATTGCGATGTATATGTAATGTTTGAATTCTTAAGTTGATGTTAGTGCAAGATAAGAACCTTACTCGGAGATGAATGCGAAAGGTTTTCCAATTAGAAGGATTATGCGGTGGTGAGACACAATTGGTACGTAAGTTATAACAGATAGGCTTGTTACAAGTTTAAAAACATGCTTTTTGGTTAACAAAATGGTTTGATATTCATTTAGAGTACGGAAACAATCACATATGGTACGGCCTTTCTATTTATTGCAGTGAAAATAATATTCGCGTAATTCTCTCTGTCTCATTTTGTCGTTATAGTATTACGTATTGCTCATTTACTGAGGGGAATGTTGTTCCTAAAACATACTTATGTTCTTCCTAATAATAATGTAGCATCATAACCTTACGGCTCTTATTTTATTCACATTTTCAAGAATACCTCTATCTTCCTCTAATTTTTGAGTTATTTCTTTTGGCTCGAGGTTCCACATCGTAAAACCGCTACGCTAGCGTCTTCCGAAAATTACAAGATATAAATAATATTTTATTCACGGACTCCATGGCCTCTTACAAGAATACATTTCGTAATTATATACACGGTATTCACCATAGGTCATAAAATAAATAAAATAAATTATAATCTAATTTTTTTTAATCATCAAAAATAAATTTGAAAAAAAATACATGAAATGTTCAAATAATCCAATAAAAAATATTAAGAATTATCAATTACAATTACCTATATATGGCCTTGAATTTTAAAGCAGTCACGTGGCGTTTAGCGCATTTACGATAAGTACAAATGATACAAAAGTGAATCCATAATATTCCTTTTTTGGAAGAGAGCGCAATTTTCCCTTGGGGTCAAGACATTGGTCGTATCATGAAACGAACTTTGTTACGTGTCCATGAACATGAAGATTACGTTCTATGAATTTTTATTCTGTTATAGTTTTAGAAAGTAGGCTATGTAGAAGAACTAAAACATATTTTTAAGTAGCATGTATTCTTAAATTCGTACGGAAAATATTATTTACGTCTCAAATACTTCATTTTAACTTTTGAATAAATTTCAAAACTGCCGCCCCTGAACATTTGCCGCTCTAGGCTACAGCCTACTTAGCCTATTTATAAATACGGCCCTGTACGTAATGTGAATGAGTTGTTGGCAGTGTCTGTATCGTTTGTCAATGTGAAAGTGGTGCCTCATTGCCTCAGAGTCTATGGGATAACACTCGTTTTATACGTTGAATGATACTAGCACCGTTGATCTGTGCATCAATTGATATATTGCATCGATGCGAAATGACACCATATAATATACGCATGTTATGTTACTTTAATTGGAAATTGACTTCTTGGTAATTATTATGCTCCAGTTCTGATAGTGTGCAGCAAGGTACTGTTTCTTTTTCTGACCCTGGGGACTGTATTTCGCAGCTGTAATCATGTTTAGACTTAACACACTTTAGAAAAGCTTGATTATACGTTTAAG
This sequence comes from Pyrrhosoma nymphula, assembly GCA_963573305.1. NCBI lineage: Eukaryota > Metazoa > Arthropoda > Insecta > Odonata > Coenagrionidae > Pyrrhosoma > Pyrrhosoma nymphula. The sequence goes on from OY754327.1 coordinate 184,718,985, forward strand.
ATAGTTGGCTTTAGAAATATTCAAGTAGTCATTCTGAGCTTAATTTATGCAATGAAGAAACGAGGTGCACAGACGAAAGTAAATTGGAATACTAAGGAGTGTCATAGTTTTTGAAGGTGTTTACTTTATTATGCACTATCTCTAAGTCACTTGAAAGATTTTATTTTAACTCCACAGTTGATTTTCTGTCTACAAATTTTTAATAGATAAATATCAATCCAAAAACTAGGGAACGTGAACCTTGTAAATATCAATCCGGTTTTCGCAGTGGCCATAGCACGCAGACAACTCTCATAAGGGTAACTGAAGACATTCCTTTCGCTATTGATAACATAACAGACTCTGTAAATGTTCTATTTGATTTTACGAAGGCTTTGGTAAGAGTTAACCACGACCTCCTGCTCGTCAAAATGAATAAACTAGAATTCTCTTAGCCGGTAATTGAGTGGTTCAAATCCTATTTGCTCATTATATCTCAAGCTGTTAAAGGTAATGATCACCAACTCTTTAATTTGACAACTTTTACCTGTGGTGTTCCTTAAGGGTCGATTCTTGTGCCTCTACTTTTCACTATTTTTAATAGAGACCTACTTCGGTATATAATTCACTCAAAATGTCAATTCAATACGAACGATTTACAAATATATACTTATCCACTGTCATCCAGGAGATTTGCTTTGTGCCATAGAAAAAGTGAATGAAGATGTCAGCCGTATATGTCAATTGACTCATGAAAATGTTTTGACAATAAATCCAGTTAAAACTAAGTGCATTATAATAGGTTAGCCACAATTTGCAAACAAACATTATTTCGACGATATACCAAAAATCAATGGAATGCATCGACTTTCAGTATTCTTAAGTCTGTAAGAAGCTTGGGAGTTATCATCAATAACAGTTTCACCTGGAAAGAACAAGTGGCTTAAATCTCCAATAAGTTTCATAAAACACTGGTGCAGCTAAAATATTTTAAGCATTAGATACCTCTGTATTTACGTAAGAAACTTATTACTTCATTATTTATTGCACATCTTGATTACTGCACATATTGGTGATATCTAAATTAAATGATGACCTGAATAATAAATTACAATTATTGCTAAATGATGATGTAAGGTTTATATTTAATGCTGGATCATATGAACACATCACTCATTATTTCAAGCTGAAGTGGTTAAAAATGAATGATACGAGAAAATTACAATTCTCTATTTTCATGATTACTATCCTGTAATGTGTCCGAGTACTAACACGATTGAGAAATGGTAAACTTCAGCAAAACTTAAAGGGTGTTACGTGGGCAAAGATGTTTAAAAATTCCAAAATGTAGAACTAAAACGTACAAGTTATCTTGTGGTGAATGTGGCAATGAGAGGTTGGAATTATATTCCCGGTTATACTGTTAATTAAAAAAATGTCCATATCTTCAAATATTCCATGTTCCATTACTTGTATGATAATTTATGTCACAGTTGCAATTGAAGAATTGTTACAACTTATTTTAACAGCTTTCTGTAACAGTTCTTTATTTGTTTTATTGATTGTATTGCATTATTTTGTGGTATACTATCATGTTTTGCAGTGGATTTATTGACTCAGTGGTGTGTTCTCAGTCAAACGCAATATCTAGGATAGCAGAAGCGTCCGCTCAAATCATATACTTGTGTGAGGTGATTTGTAATTATTATTGTATATTGTAAGTTTTTCCTATGGACTCAAGTTCTAGAACAATAAATGTTATTATTATTATGGCATCAAGCCACAATTGGCTGTCCTCTCATGGACCAATATCTTCATATTATTCAGGAATATCCTCAAGATATGACTCTGCACTCCATGCCCGTGCATTTTCGCAGTCTTCCAGATATTTTGGCTGCTTGTCGATCCGTCCACATCTAGTGATTCTCTTCCCAAATTTTTTCATTTGGTTCTGAACTTTCCTTTGGTTCTGAGCCTTCATCTTCAAATGCTTTAGGTCTAACGTCACCTGCATTGGTGAATCCATGCTGTATTCCAGATTCATAGAAGCTCTCTTCATCAAATATAACATTTCGACCAACCGCGACTATGTTTTTCATAGGATCCAAAAGTCTGTGTCCACTATTTGCGTAACCAATCATTGCGTGTCATTTGTTTGACCTTGATTCAAGTTTCCTTGTGAGACATTCTGGTGGCACCTTAAGAAATGCAAGAGTTCCACCCAGCTAGAAAATTCTGTACATTTTCTTAAAAATATATCTACAGAATTCCCTTGGCAGTTCTGCAGAGATTCCTTAAAATATTGAAATAAATTTTAAAGGAATTTCTACAGATTTACTTAGGACAAGAAAGTGTATCACTTTAGGGAGTAAAAATTACGTGAAAGTATTTTAATAGAAGTTACGATGACATAAAGACAATTTCTAAATATATAAGCCGAAACATTTATGAAAAAACAAAAAAAAAACATATTTCCATACCTGGGCATCTGACTCCAAATCTTCCACTGCACAATGCACCACCTTATATGATACCACCGGTCCACCGCTATATTGAAAGAGTAGGCAGTTCACACCTGGGTTAAATTCGTTTTCATTTTCACAAATTCTGACTTCGAGGGATTCTTGTGAGTTTAAGGAAGAAGCGGAAGGTATCGATTGTTAGGAATCTTCTATGTTAACAACAGGAATTTGTCAGAATGGGATAATAACCTATCTAGAAAATCAAAATATATATTGTTTCAATTAAATTTATACATTTCTGCAAGTACTTCTTTTATTAGTCACCGTCATAGTTATGTGGAGGGATGTTTTTCCTTTGCACTTCATGGTATTTCAATTTCTCCCGCTGAAAGAACCCCCCATATATTTGCAGCAAAGAGGAGAAAATATGACTTATTTGTTAACCTTAGCATCGTATAGAATGCTATCAAAACGTAACGCCATTGAGTTCATCACATTGAAATATTCGATGAAACGTTATTAAAACCAACGAATACTAACTGCTTTCCTTAAACTCTTTCGAGGGAGAAAATTCGCTGAGATTGCCGTTAAAGTTTTCGCGTATGAATTTCGCCGATACTATTTCTCCGAAACCTGTGTGAACTCATGTTCCGGAAAAATCTTTGGAAAGAAACTGGTCCTACAGACAGCACGAAATTATCCGTAGATTCCATTACCTTCCGTAGAACAGGTTGTAAGGAATTAGTTAGCAGGAGCGTGCATTTATTCTACCGATATTATTTCTACGGAACATGGGCCCATATTCCGTAAAATCCGTAGAAAAGGAACTCGTTCTACGGAAAGTACGACAATTTCCGTAGAATTTCTTACGTTCGACAGAACACTTTTGTACGGAAATTTTTAGCAGGGCAAACACTTCGAATTTTTAGTTTGACCCGGTCACCATATCATAATTCGGCTGGCAGTCTTCCTTCGTAGGTAGATATAGGGCTTCTGTTTATCAAATAAACAGCAGCTCTTGCAGCGTCCTTCATGAAGGATTATTTTTCAAACACATTTGGCACGCGATAATAATAAAAAAAATCCACGGTGTCGTGAGAAATGGCTACTGGCCATCTCTTAGTTCCTATTTGACGGAATGCAGCCAGGCCATTTGGTCCACACTGCGACGGTGACAAGTAGATACACCACAAGCACCGGAATGAGAGGTGAATATGTGGGGATGGATGGATGCATGGTGGGGGTGGCACCCACCCCTAAGGCGCGCACCCCTTAGCCTTTCGATCGGTGCAAGCGGGGGTCGCGAGGGTTGCCGTGCGAGTGCTGCTGCAGAGCACCAGAAAGGCAGCTCGCGCTGGGAGAAGATTGGGACGAAGCATCCCGGGTCTCACCGCATGAAGCCACGTTCGCAAGGGAGGGAAGACGCCGACCAAGAAAGGTCGGGCTTCACGTCGGGAAAATGGAGAAACTTATTAATGCAAGGAAAACACAATATTTAAAAAAATTAATTTAGTCAACTATAAATATTTTTTCATCACATTACTCATTTTTCCATTTCATTTTACAGTACAGACAAATCTTTTGGAATGCGAACGCACACAAATATTTTTCTAATCACATTTGACATTTTCAATCATTTATGTAATACTCCTATTTCCTTTTCTTGCTGCACAGAAGAATAATTTTCTTTCTGTAAGTTCATGACGATAATTTTTAAATTTAATTTCGTGAAAAGCGAACCAGGAGGAGCTGACGGCGACGCGGAAGTCTCCACATATCGATCGGATGGATGCTGATATCGGGCCGATACACCTCCTCCCCCCCCCCCCCCCCCCATTGAGTACGAGTGCCTCGGACGGTGTGAGGGCGGAACTAGCGACGACGCCACCCAGCGGCGTCTCTCAGCGCCCCCCTCGACGCCAGGAGGGGGGGCGTGGTCTGGGGGTGAGGGGGGCGTGGCCCTTCCCATTGGTCGGGGGCGTGGCCGGCGGTCACTCTGGCCGCGCGCGGTGCGAGGAAGGGGGCGTGGCGCGCAGCGGCGGCGGTCGGCCGGTCTCTCTCGGTCACAGTGCGGTGGCCGGCCCTTGGCGAGAGTTCCCTCGCGCAGTCGGTCTCAGTCGGTGCGCGTGCCGCTCGCTTCGGACGGGCGCGGCATGAACGCGGGCGCCGCACCTCCTGCGGCACACCCGACCACGGAGAGGGGCGCCCGGCGGCCCAAGTGCGCGCGGTGCCGCAACCACGGCACCATCTCTTGGCTCAAGGGCCACAAGAGGCACTGCCGCTATCGAGACTGCGCGTGCGCCAAGTGCAACCTGATCGCGGAGAGGCAGCGCGTCATGGCTGCGCAGGTGAGTGAGTGAGAGTTGCGCTCTCCTCTTTGGTCCGCAATTGGCCATATCGGGGACGGAAGCAATTGCGTGATTGTGCGTCGCGGGAGAGTCATGAAAGGTCTCTGCCTTTGGCTCACATCTTGCTTGAAAACGAACGGCAGGAATAAGGGGACTCAGGGCCTCGGTCGTGCGACCCATGGAGCGACGGTCCCTCTCACCGATTTGCGGCCCCTGATGGGATAATCGCTGCTCTCCCTTGCAACTCGTCCTCCGCCCACTCGACCCTCTTCCACCACTGCTTCGAATGCCGTCCAACATTCACTGCCATACAAGAGCATGCTCCTGATGTATAGGTGTAGCGAAACTTGGTGGCACTGGCTTATGAAGAGTATGACGCAAGGGAGAGGAAAGCATGCAAGTGATTTGGGATAAAGTGGCCGACTCTTCCTCCAGATGTCACTCCGGGAGTCCTTCGGTACTTTTGCCCGCTCATCAACGCTTGATTTACTCTCACTGATCTCTGATTCTCCGCTGGTGAGTGCCACCAAGTTTCGCTATACCTATACGTGTGCTTCGAGGAATTCCATCCTTCATGGCTCGTGTTGCTGACAGCACACTCCTCTTTCGGTAGAATTCCTTCTTTCCTTAGGATATTCTACTCGAAGTTACTTCTTCCATCCCTGATTCCCAGTTAGCAAAATTCTTCCATTCCCTCTAGTTTTTGCTACACGCGTTTGCTGGTGATTCTTATCTTCTTTATTACGTCTACTAACCATACTGTTGGCTATTTATAGGTTGTCTTTATTTATAGTTTTCCAGTCTATACATTTTAGAATTCTTGTAGTATTTTCTTTATTCTCAGCCAGGATTGCAACATCATCATCAACGTGTAGCATACTTATTTTTTCTCCATTAACTCGTATTCCTGTCTTTAGTGTTTAATTTATTTCATTTATTGCTTTTTCAATGTAAACTATGAAGATTATTGGCGACAAAGCACATCCTTGTGGTAATGCATCTGCCTCCTCATGAGACATTATTACCTCCTCATGCCTCCTCTTTACACATTTCCATTTTTATGCATGTAGCTACCTACTACTTTTGTCTTCGGAATAGAGTCGTTTAAATTCTTTTTAAAGTCCATTGGCATTTTCCGATTGGAATTAATATGGCAGAGTATTTCATATGGCATTTTCGTCGTACCATGGTTTTCACTCCGAAGATGCGCCGAGGGAATGCCAACAATGGCTCTTCCCTCTCAACACTTTTGAATTCTGACATCGGTGACCTTTTTCATCTTCACTCACTGGTCTGCATATAAGTGTCTCTCCTCCGTGGCTTGTCCCTCTTCGCGATTCGTCAGTCAATAACAGCTGCTGTCCTCCTGCTGCACTTGAGTTCCTTTATTTTCTTCTTTCTGCTAATAGATTTACTACTTCCTGTTAAGTAATGGGTTCCTTGTTTCGGATATTATTTTGCATATTATGTGTCTATATATATAATATATTACTTTTCTTCTCTTCTGCTGCTTTGATTGTAGATAATTTCACGTCTCGCCGACAACGTTATACGAGATCGAATTACTCTTCAGCTTACAGTTAGTGTCAACATTTGATTTCCCAATCCAGCAACTGTCTTCTTCAATCTATTTAACTGCCATTGGTTTTTCATTGATCTTTATGCTTTCTAAAACTCAAGTGTGTATTTCATTACGACCAAATTGCGATGAAACATCAATATCCGAGCCTGGATTGTGGTCTTTCAGTTTCACCAGGGGTATTAATTAATGATTTCGTATCTTCTGTATCCCGCAATTTTTCGCGTCCATCTTCTCCGCGGATGGCTGCCAAAATATGGTTTGAAAGTATAAGGTCATTATTGGCGCGAACTCGGTCTCACCCCTGCCGTCCCGCTTTCCCAAATCACGTTTCTTCACCAAACCTCCATTGTTTACCCAATCGACCCTCGCACACATGCTTACCAGATGTTCAAAAGATTCGTCAACCGCAGGAGAACGGAATTTGAACTTCACTTCGATCAATTAAGTACCTTTAAGTACCAATTAAGTTCACGGAATAGAAAAATTCTTAAAATCCTTATGTCCAAATAAATCCCCAGGCCCTGAAGAAATTCCTGCCCGCGTGAATAGAGAATTAGTTTGTGAAATAGCACCCTACTTGTAGAAAATATTTAGTAAATCCATCATCGAACACATTATACCCAAGGACTGGAAAATTGCAAATGTCACTGCCATATTAATAAGCGGTGATAAGGAAAGGCCATCGAACATCCGACCGATATCTCTCACATATATCTCCTGCAAAGTTCTTGGACATATAATTGTAAGTTGAGTTATGAGACACCTTGATATGCAGAACTTGTTCACAAAAAACCAACACGGATTCAGAAAGGGAAGATCTTGCGAAAATCAATTAGCACTTTGTACCCACGATATTTTAGCCTCGGGTGAACATAACGTTCCAGTTGACGCAATTTTTCTTGACTTTAAAAAGGCATTTGATAAAGTTTCCCACAGAAAGTTACTCTCGAAATTAAAATCCTACGGTTTAGACGATGGCGTAATTTCCTGGATTAGATAATTCTTAAGTAATCGCGTGCTAAGGGTTTTATTAGACGGCGCTATTTTTAATGAAGTAAATGTAACATCAGGTGTCCCACAGGAGAGTGTCATAGGCCCACTTCTGTTCCTTTTGTACATTAAAGATTTTGGTGAAGTAGTTAAAAGTAAGCTTCGTTTATTTGCGGGCCACGCAGTGGTATATAGAGAAATCCGTAGCATTAATGATAAGCAATCGCTAACTAAGGACCTTGAGGCAACACTGGAGTGGTAAGATGCGTGGCAGCTAGGATTTAACTTCACTTCGATCAATTAAGTACCTAATCGTCGACGGTTCGGGAGTGTGGTAGGTGAGGTTCAATGATGAGGTTTATCTCGGCAGATTATCTTGGCTGGCCGTGACTGTTTACGAAAAGGCACCGTGAAGGGACTTTCCATAATCAGAGGCGTCCATATCCCTCGAATGTGCTCTCGCGTGGATATATTATTTCTTCGACGGCCCAGCTTCGTGATGGACGCGTAAGAAAGCAAAACTGTGCGGAGGGTTTATTTTTTCAAGAGAGCTCACAGATAATGCCTCCCAGGCTCCCCGCCGAGCACTCCGAATACACAGTCGCAAGAGGGCGGGCATGTTGCGGAGACGTCTTGGGATGCTTTCTTCTGGCGTAACATTTTATTCACAAGTTTCCTCCGACTACTAAATAAGTGCTAATTGTTCACAGCGGTCGTGAGCCGTCAGTGCCACAAATGTTGGAGCTTCATTCTGCCTTCGTGTTGAGCCTCTCCGACGGAGTTTACGCGTGGATTGATTCCATCGACTGGACCGCTCCTCGTTCGCACCCACGACGTGAAAAGGGATCATCTCATTTGCAAGGATTCATTCACGGCTTTCGGAAAGGTAGATCATGTGAAACACAGCTCGCGCTCTTTCTTCATGACGTTCTAAAATCTGGTGGATCGAAAAGACAAGTTGACGCATTATTTCTAGATTTTAAGAAAGCTTTCGACACGGTACCTCACAACAAACTTTTATACAAATTAAACGCAAAAGCGGGCTAAACGAAACAGTAGTAAACTGGATACGCGACTTTCTGAGTGACCGTAAGCAAAAAGTGGTTCTTGACGGAATTAGCTCTGATGTACCTAGTTAAAGTGACATCAGGTGTCCCACAAGGAAGCGTAATCGGCCCCCTTTTGTTCATTATATACATAAATGACGTATGCTCTAGAATTAGCAGTAAAATACGTTTATTTGCTGACGACGCTGTCGTCTATCGCGAAATTAGTGATCACTTTGACTTTGAAATTCTATCATCGGATTTAAACAACGTTCATGTGTGGAGCCAATAGTGGGGACTCGAACTTAATCTGAGCAAATGCACGGCGGTACATTTCTTGCGGAGGTCGTCCAACTATCCCCATGTATATACTGTTGATGGTGTTAACATAAAGGCGACAGATGAAGTGAAGTACCTAGGAGGTACGATAACCTCGAACCTATCATGGGGAACACATATAAGAAATATTTGTGGCAGAGCTCTGAAGAAGCTAGGATTCGTCAAGCGTATTGTGGGAAGATTTTCGGATGAAAAAGTAAAAAAGAGGTGCTATTTCGCACTCGTCCGGCCACACCTTGAATATGCAGCGAGCATATGGGATCCGGCGCAGAAAGACTTAATCCGGGAACTTAATAAAATACAAAGGAAAGCGGCGCGATTCGTTAAAAACTGCTACGGGCGTACAGACAGCGTTACACAGACGTTAAACGAATTAGGCTGGGAGCCGCTAGAGACTCGGAGGCTGCGCGCTATGCTAGGCTTAGATTACTTGAGCAATTAAGAATAGATATCTTTAAGAGCGACACGGAGAACATCATATTAGAACCCCACTATATTTCCAGGTCCGACAGTAACGATAAATTAAAAGAGATATTTTTTCCGAACGGATAGGTATGGGAATTCGTTTTTCCCCCGAACAATAAGGGACTTTAATAAATGCTAGGCGTAATTTCATTAGAGCGTTTCCTTTTTATATGTAAACGGCTAGTGTCCTAACACCCCCCGCCACACGCCTATTGAGGCGGCTTGCGGGGTAGTATGTAGATGTAGATGAAGGATTGGCTCTCATGGCACGTACTTATTGTCGGTGAAGGATATTTTTAAATTATTTTTTGCCCCGAGGGTTACCGACCGCAAATGAATCTTAAGCGGAGCAAGCATTTTATATTCATTAGAATATACTGGGAGAGTTCCCAAATGAATTTGATATTAATGAGTCAATGTTTCCACAAATGGTATCCGTGTAGGCTTTCAGACAGTCTTAGAAAACTCATCCCATTGACCACGCTGAATACTGAATCAAAACACGAGATGGATGCAATAGCTATTGCATCCATTTCCAGATATTGGCGTGCAATCTGCCGCATCGGTAAGGTGAGGGGAGAGTGGCCCTTCTTAGATGCGCAAAGACCTCGAGTCCCCGCACGACTCGTTCCGGGAAGCGAGCGAAAACGTCCTCTCGCGGCCAGATGAATCCGTGTGACGTTCTCAGACTGGCAACATCAGGTGCAGCGCCTATCCAACGCGTGGGCGAATAGATGGAGGCTGAGAGCGGTTCCATTCCAACAAATGCAATGAAGTTGGTTGATTTGTTGTAAAACATCGCTTTTTACCCTCGCGCTCAACAAACGACCATTCGTTCTCGTTGGAGCAAAATGTTCACGTATGTTTTGAGAAGCAAATGATTTGCATTTGAATTGAGATATTTTTCTTATTTCACCTGAATTTTCTGACAAAATTATTCATACCCGATAGACTAAATATTTTTCATCATATGATGAAAATATTTTTTTTATATCAGCCCATTTAAAATATCAATATATGATATTTTAAATGGGCTGAGAGATTACAAACGAATATATTTGCTCTCCAATGAAGCGAGTAATAAAATTCGAACAGATTCATGGCTTTGAATGTGCACCGGTGACTGGGCCATAGTTCAATCGATGTGATCCACAATTCAACCGTGCCAATCAAGGAGGAGTATGTACTTACAAGAGGGAGGCTCGAGGAGGAGACAGCAGAACATTTTGATTTCTGCTGTCATTTCGCGTGCTTTCCAATCGGTTGTCCGACAGTGGCGCTGCAGTCAGGAAGACAGCGCGCTGTAAACCCGAGCCATCCGATCATTTCCGAGACCATTTCCAATTTGCTTGGTGGCCATTGGAATTGCATGAGTCCGAATCGCTTAAAATTGGTTTTCATAAATGTCATGATTTTCAATGTGGTATAAGTGAGTTTTTAAGGCTTAAAAAATGATAACTGACCGTAGTTCCTTTTGATTTGATTTCATTTCTGGGTGCAGCGGAGGCTAAGTTAAGTCTAAGAAGGAAATTAAGAAGTGGCGGTTACGAAACCAAATCCTAATCAAAACGAAGGTTTGTATACCTATTCAAATGTGAATTCCATGAGCTGGATGAGGGTTATGGACCATTTAGCCTTATTTCTTAGCCCTATATTAAGCAGTTATCATTTCTAAGTGACAACAAGTGGAATGCGTGTTGAATTTGTAATATATCTGAAACTTGACTTCTTCCTGTCGGTTGTTTATCGACTGGTTGAGAATCAGCTGGATGTGGTTTGAATGTGAGTGAGAAGGATCTTTGATTACCCCTTTCAAGTTTCTGCATTAAAAAATAACGTTTTCACTCAGTTCTGCCTCAGTTGCATGTGATTTTTGAGTTTCATCTTGTTGGAAACGGCTGGAGAAATCACAGTTTTGGTGCAAATTCCTCTATACCGCGTAAAAGACGTGGGATACAACTGTGCTCCACACAAGTTTGGTACATTCTTGTCTTTCTTTCGAATTATGATTTTGGAAAGCAGTAATTTCTCCGAGTTGCCATGTGTTGTATAATATCTTGGCTTTAAAAAAATAGAACCTATTCATCTGACAATGAGTCATGTTATGTTGATTTTTACCACTCACTGCTTTGTTTAGGAGTTAAAACAATGAGTTTTAAAAGTTCTTAGCTTTCAATTTGTATATTCGTCCACCACGTCACTCTTTCATTTAACGCTTCTTTGTGTTCACCCCAAATAATTGGAATGCGTTCAGCATAATTTCTTGTAAACGTGTGTTTAAAAATTGACATTCTATAAATGCAATTCCTTCTCTGCTCAGTGTTTGAGTGTAACCCCTACGTAGTTATGATTTTGGCACGTCATTTCTTTATTTTTGAAAAAAGACTAGTTCATAAATATTCGTCGTATCAACCTCAGTTAGGATAATAAATGAGGATGAAGATTTTATACTAAGGATTCGCAAATATATTCATACTTGACAATTGTATTGGCGATTGAAATCAAAGTCCCTGATATCTGGTGGCGATCTTCCATATAGGTAAAGGGGATTGGATATCCTGGTAGCCTTGTGCTTATGCTGAGTTTACTGCTTGTCAGTATGCTGTAATATGTATGTTAGTAATATAGCTCAACCAGTCGCGATAATGTAACACCTTGCGAACCTTTCCTTTCGTAAGAAATCCTGGATTTCAATATAGACTGCTGTAGGCTTTTGCAGAGGATTATCCGGTGGTAAGATGTAGCCGCATGTTGGGAAACAACACTCAAGGCCATATGTAGCATTTAAAGGAATGTGGGATTAACGAAATTCATTTATTTTACACCCATATGATCAACTAAATACTGAGACATAAGATTTATCCCTATATTTTTGCGGGCGTTTGGCGAATAAAACTCTAAAATACACAAAAAGTGCAGTGACTCTGACGTTCGAACGCGATCAAACCGGTTTGAATACATTTTAAAATGCTTCGGTTTGCGTCTAGCACACACTATTGCTTATGGAGTGTCAGGGACAGGGGCGGCTCCAGACAAGAGTTTCGGGGTGTGGGGGGTTAGGGAGGGGGGGGGGCACCATCGGCTCTTGGGGTAAGGAATACCCCCCAGGAAAAGGGGGGTTCGTGGATATCGTCCAGGAAATTCGTAGCAAACTATTTATGTGAAAAATTGCTCGTTATAAGTGGTTTGGAAGCAAAAGTTTGCCTTTTAAGAAGAGCAAGTTTTTACTAAGTGCATATTTCCCTTTCAGAATACCACCAAGTCTCGACTTATTCAAAAATTTTTTGGATTTACATTCGCATTTAGCTTGTGGTTAAAAAAAAAGTTTTAGTGAATGTAACATTGAACTGGATTTTAAAGTAAAATAACCAAAACTTCAATAGCAAAATAATTTAGGCTTATAAATTAAATTCTATGACAAAATACGCCGGGTTTGGGGGAGAGGGAGGGCAATTGCCCCTACTGCCCTCCTCTTGGGACCGCCAATGGTCAGGGAACAAAAAAAATGGGCTCAAGTCTGTTTGGTGGGTCCATCTATAATTTTAACCTTCCCCTGAAGCCCCGTGGAGGGATCGCCCCTCATTTAGCTGGACCCACCCAGACCCGAACTCGGAGTCCGAGCCTCAACGTCGAAGGCGACCCAACCCTTAACCTCGGGTGGGCTATGGCACAAACTGATCAGTTACAATATAGTTTATAACTTCTAAAAGTTAACAATAAATCGCAATATTATGTTCGTATTTGTATTGCAATAGTCATGCTGATGGAAATCAATAAATGCTAATTACGCGATAGATAAGCACGCATACGCATTTATCGAAACGCATAAGCGATGATCATGAAGCAGTAGTCGTTGCAGTAGTTAATTGCCGTAGTTAAAAAAAATAAGTTTCCTGAATTTCACCACCTTATTCATAGCACGGAGTGTAATGTCATTATTGGCACAGAAAGTTGGCTGACGGACACAATTTCTGATAGTGAAATTACTCCCAAATCGTTCAACATTTACAGAAAAGAAAGGTCCAACCAAACCGGAGGCGAAGTATTTTAAGTTGTAGAAAATACCATTGTCAGTCAAGCGTAAATCGTCCAAATACCAGTTTAGAATCTGCATGCTGTTCAATTAGATGACCTAAATAGAAAATAATATTCGTGTGCGCATAGGCCACATAACTCCGATGTCACCTCAACTTTAGAACTTGAAACACAAATAAAGAACATAACATCCAAGAACGCCGAAAGAAATGTATGATTAGGTGGAGATTTCAATACCCCCTCTGTAAATTGGAGGACGCCACGCCAAAATGAAAAAAATCCGTACAGATTTGTCCACTGACGATCAAAATTTAACAATGGAAAAACACACATTGTCTAAAGCCACTTGAAAGGAAGCATTTAGGAATGCATTAATGGATTTAAAAGAAAAACAGTAGTCGAGCAGTTACAGGATAATCCAAAAGCCTTGTGGTCATACGTAAGGGAAGTTCAAGGCAATTGATCAACAGGTAATCCACTACGAAACGAAATGGGCGAATTGTTAATAAGTAGTTCGGAAAAAGCCAACTTATTAAAATCCTACTATTAAAAGTGTCTTCACTAAGTCATGACAGATTATATCCGTCTCAATAAATGACCATTTCCAGCAAAATATGCCGCCTATCGATATTTGCACTCACGGAATAGAAAAATTCTTAAAATCCTTATGTCCAAATAAATCCCCAGGCCCTGAAGAAATTCCTGCCCGCGTGAATAGAGAATTAGTTTGTGAAATAGCACCCTACTTGTAGAAAATATTTAGTAAATCCATCATCGAACACATTATACCCAAGGACTGGAAAATTGCAAATGTCACTGCCATATTAATAAGCGGTGATAAGGAAAGGCCATCGAACATCCGACCGATATCTCTCACATATATCTCCTGCAAAGTTCTTGGACATATAATTGTAAGTTGAGTTATGAGACACCTTGATATGCAGAACTTGTTCACAAAAAACCAACACGGATTCAGAAAGGGAAGATCTTGCGAAAATCAATTAGCACTTTGTACCCACGATATTTTAGCCTCGGGTGAACATAACGTTCCAGTTGACGCAATTTTTCTTGACTTTAAAAAGGCATTTGATAAAGTTTCCCACAGAAAGTTACTCTCGAAATTAAAATCCTACGGTTTAGACGATGGCGTAATTTCCTGGATTAGATAATTCTTAAGTAATCGCGTGCTAAGGGTTTTATTAGACGGCGCTATTTTTAATGAAGTAAATGTAACATCAGGTGTCCCACAGGAGAGTGTCATAGGCCCACTTCTGTTCCTTTTGTACATTAAAGATTTTGGTGAAGTAGTTAAAAGTAAGCTTCGTTTATTTGCGGGCCACGCAGTGGTATATAGAGAAATCCGTAGCATTAATGATAAGCAATCGCTAACTAAGGACCTTGAGGCAACACTGGAGTGGTAAGATGCGTGGCAGCTAGGATTTAACTTCACTTCGATCAATTAAGTACCTAATCGTCGACGGTTCGGGAGTGTGGTAGGTGAGGTTCAATGATGAGGTTTATCTCGGCAGATTATCTTGGCTGGCCGTGACTGTTTACGAAAAGGCACCGTGAAGGGACTTTCCATAATCAGAGGCGTCCATATCCCTCGAATGTGCTCTCGCGTGGATATATTATTTCTTCGACGGCCCAGCTTCGTGATGGACGCGTAAGAAAGCAAAACTGTGCGGAGGGTTTATTTTTTCAAGAGAGCTCACAGATAATGCCTCCCAGGCTCCCCGCCGAGCACTCCGAATACACAGTCGCAAGAGGGCGGGCATGTTGCGGAGACGTCTTGGGATGCTTTCTTCTGGCGTAACATTTTATTCACAAGTTTCCTCCGACTACTAAATAAGTGCTAATTGTTCACAGCGGTCGTGAGCCGTCAGTGCCACAAATGTTGGAGCTTCATTCTGCCTTCGTGTTGAGCCTCTCCGACGGAGTTTACGCGTGGATTGATTCCATCGACTGGACCGCTCCTCGTTCGCACCCACGACGTGAAAAGGGATCATCTCATTTGCAAGGATTCATTCACGGCTTTCGGAAAGGTAGATCATGTGAAACACAGCTCGCGCTCTTTCTTCATGACGTTCTAAAATCTGGTGGATCGAAAAGACAAGTTGACGCATTATTTCTAGATTTTAAGAAAGCTTTCGACACGGTACCTCACAACAAACTTTTATACAAATTAAACGCAAAAGCGGGCTAAACGAAACAGTAGTAAACTGGATACGCGACTTTCTGAGTGACCGTAAGCAAAAAGTGGTTCTTGACGGAATTAGCTCTGATGTACCTAGTTAAAGTGACATCAGGTGTCCCACAAGGAAGCGTAATCGGCCCCCTTTTGTTCATTATATACATAAATGACGTATGCTCTAGAATTAGCAGTAAAATACGTTTATTTGCTGACGACGCTGTCGTCTATCGCGAAATTAGTGATCACTTTGACTTTGAAATTCTATCATCGGATTTAAACAACGTTCATGTGTGGAGCCAATAGTGGGGACTCGAACTTAATCTGAGCAAATGCACGGCGGTACATTTCTTGCGGAGGTCGTCCAACTATCCCCATGTATATACTGTTGATGGTGTTAACATAAAGGCGACAGATGAAGTGAAGTACCTAGGAGGTACGATAACCTCGAACCTATCATGGGGAACACATATAAGAAATATTTGTGGCAGAGCTCTGAAGAAGCTAGGATTCGTCAAGCGTATTGTGGGAAGATTTTCGGATGAAAAAGTAAAAAAGAGGTGCTATTTCGCACTCGTCCGGCCACACCTTGAATATGCAGCGAGCATATGGGATCCGGCGCAGAAAGACTTAATCCGGGAACTTAATAAAATACAAAGGAAAGCGGCGCGATTCGTTAAAAACTGCTACGGGCGTACAGACAGCGTTACACAGACGTTAAACGAATTAGGCTGGGAGCCGCTAGAGACTCGGAGGCTGCGCGCTATGCTAGGCTTAGATTACTTGAGCAATTAAGAATAGATATCTTTAAGAGCGACACGGAGAACATCATATTAGAACCCCACTATATTTCCAGGTCCGACAGTAACGATAAATTAAAAGAGATATTTTTTCCGAACGGATAGGTATGGGAATTCGTTTTTCCCCCGAACAATAAGGGACTTTAATAAATGCTAGGCGTAATTTCATTAGAGCGTTTCCTTTTTATATGTAAACGGCTAGTGTCCTAACACCCCCCGCCACACGCCTATTGAGGCGGCTTGCGGGGTAGTATGTAGATGTAGATGAAGGATTGGCTCTCATGGCACGTACTTATTGTCGGTGAAGGATATTTTTAAATTATTTTTTGCCCCGAGGGTTACCGACCGCAAATGAATCTTAAGCGGAGCAAGCATTTTATATTCATTAGAATATACTGGGAGAGTTCCCAAATGAATTTGATATTAATGAGTCAATGTTTCCACAAATGGTATCCGTGTAGGCTTTCAGACAGTCTTAGAAAACTCATCCCATTGACCACGCTGAATACTGAATCAAAACACGAGATGGATGCAATAGCTATTGCATCCATTTCCAGATATTGGCGTGCAATCTGCCGCATCGGTAAGGTGAGGGGAGAGTGGCCCTTCTTAGATGCGCAAAGACCTCGAGTCCCCGCACGACTCGTTCCGGGAAGCGAGCGAAAACGTCCTCTCGCGGCCAGATGAATCCGTGTGACGTTCTCAGACTGGCAACATCAGGTGCAGCGCCTATCCAACGCGTGGGCGAATAGATGGAGGCTGAGAGCGGTTCCATTCCAACAAATGCAATGAAGTTGGTTGATTTGTTGTAAAACATCGCTTTTTACCCTCGCGCTCAACAAACGACCATTCGTTCTCGTTGGAGCAAAATGTTCACGTATGTTTTGAGAAGCAAATGATTTGCATTTGAATTGAGATATTTTTCTTATTTCACCTGAATTTTCTGACAAAATTATTCATACCCGATAGACTAAATATTTTTCATCATATGATGAAAATATTTTTTTTATATCAGCCCATTTAAAATATCAATATATGATATTTTAAATGGGCTGAGAGATTACAAACGAATATATTTGCTCTCCAATGAAGCGAGTAATAAAATTCGAACAGATTCATGGCTTTGAATGTGCACCGGTGACTGGGCCATAGTTCAATCGATGTGATCCACAATTCAACCGTGCCAATCAAGGAGGAGTATGTACTTACAAGAGGGAGGCTCGAGGAGGAGACAGCAGAACATTTTGATTTCTGCTGTCATTTCGCGTGCTTTCCAATCGGTTGTCCGACAGTGGCGCTGCAGTCAGGAAGACAGCGCGCTGTAAACCCGAGCCATCCGATCATTTCCGAGACCATTTCCAATTTGCTTGGTGGCCATTGGAATTGCATGAGTCCGAATCGCTTAAAATTGGTTTTCATAAATGTCATGATTTTCAATGTGGTATAAGTGAGTTTTTAAGGCTTAAAAAATGATAACTGACCGTAGTTCCTTTTGATTTGATTTCATTTCTGGGTGCAGCGGAGGCTAAGTTAAGTCTAAGAAGGAAATTAAGAAGTGGCGGTTACGAAACCAAATCCTAATCAAAACGAAGGTTTGTATACCTATTCAAATGTGAATTCCATGAGCTGGATGAGGGTTATGGACCATTTAGCCTTATTTCTTAGCCCTATATTAAGCAGTTATCATTTCTAAGTGACAACAAGTGGAATGCGTGTTGAATTTGTAATATATCTGAAACTTGACTTCTTCCTGTCGGTTGTTTATCGACTGGTTGAGAATCAGCTGGATGTGGTTTGAATGTGAGTGAGAAGGATCTTTGATTACCCCTTTCAAGTTTCTGCATTAAAAAATAACGTTTTCACTCAGTTCTGCCTCAGTTGCATGTGATTTTTGAGTTTCATCTTGTTGGAAACGGCTGGAGAAATCACAGTTTTGGTGCAAATTCCTCTATACCGCGTAAAAGACGTGGGATACAACTGTGCTCCACACAAGTTTGGTACATTCTTGTCTTTCTTTCGAATTATGATTTTGGAAAGCAGTAATTTCTCCGAGTTGCCATGTGTTGTATAATATCTTGGCTTTAAAAAAATAGAACCTATTCATCTGACAATGAGTCATGTTATGTTGATTTTTACCACTCACTGCTTTGTTTAGGAGTTAAAACAATGAGTTTTAAAAGTTCTTAGCTTTCAATTTGTATATTCGTCCACCACGTCACTCTTTCATTTAACGCTTCTTTGTGTTCACCCCAAATAATTGGAATGCGTTCAGCATAATTTCTTGTAAACGTGTGTTTAAAAATTGACATTCTATAAATGCAATTCCTTCTCTGCTCAGTGTTTGAGTGTAACCCCTACGTAGTTATGATTTTGGCACGTCATTTCTTTATTTTTGAAAAAAGACTAGTTCATAAATATTCGTCGTATCAACCTCAGTTAGGATAATAAATGAGGATGAAGATTTTATACTAAGGATTCGCAAATATATTCATACTTGACAATTGTATTGGCGATTGAAATCAAAGTCCCTGATATCTGGTGGCGATCTTCCATATAGGTAAAGGGGATTGGATATCCTGGTAGCCTTGTGCTTATGCTGAGTTTACTGCTTGTCAGTATGCTGTAATATGTATGTTAGTAATATAGCTCAACCAGTCGCGATAATGTAACACCTTGCGAACCTTTCCTTTCGTAAGAAATCCTGGATTTCAATATAGACTGCTGTAGGCTTTTGCAGAGGATTATCCGGTGGTAAGATGTAGCCGCATGTTGGGAAACAACACTCAAGGCCATATGTAGCATTTAAAGGAATGTGGGATTAACGAAATTCATTTATTTTACACCCATATGATCAACTAAATACTGAGACATAAGATTTATCCCTATATTTTTGCGGGCGTTTGGCGAATAAAACTCTAAAATACACAAAAAGTGCAGTGACTCTGACGTTCGAACGCGATCAAACCGGTTTGAATACATTTTAAAATGCTTCGGTTTGCGTCTAGCACACACTATTGCTTATGGAGTGTCAGGGACAGGGGCGGCTCCAGACAAGAGTTTCGGGGTGTGGGGGGTTAGGGAGGGGGGGGGGCACCATCGGCTCTTGGGGTAAGGAATACCCCCCAGGAAAAGGGGGGTTCGTGGATATCGTCCAGGAAATTCGTAGCAAACTATTTATGTGAAAAATTGCTCGTTATAAGTGGTTTGGAAGCAAAAGTTTGCCTTTTAAGAAGAGCAAGTTTTTACTAAGTGCATATTTCCCTTTCAGAATACCACCAAGTCTCGACTTATTCAAAAATTTTTTGGATTTACATTCGCATTTAGCTTGTGGTTAAAAAAAAAGTTTTAGTGAATGTAACATTGAACTGGATTTTAAAGTAAAATAACCAAAACTTCAATAGCAAAATAATTTAGGCTTATAAATTAAATTCTATGACAAAATACGCCGGGTTTGGGGGAGAGGGAGGGCAATTGCCCCTACTGCCCTCCTCTTGGGACCGCCAATGGTCAGGGAACAAAAAAAATGGGCTCAAGTCTGTTTGGTGGGTCCATCTATAATTTTAACCTTCCCCTGAAGCCCCGTGGAGGGATCGCCCCTCATTTAGCTGGACCCACCCAGACCCGAACTCGGAGTCCGAGCCTCAACGTCGAAGGCGACCCAACCCTTAACCTCGGGTGGGCTATGGCACAAACTGATCAGTTACAATATAGTTTATAACTTCTAAAAGTTAACAATAAATCGCAATATTATGTTCGTATTTGTATTGCAATAGTCATGCTGATGGAAATCAATAAATGCTAATTACGCGATAGATAAGCACGCATACGCATTTATCGAAACGCATAAGCGATGATCATGAAGCAGTAGTCGTTGCAGTAGTTAATTGCCGTAGTTAAAAAAAATAAGTTTCCTGAATTTCACCACCTTATTCATAGCACGGAGTGTAATGTCATTATTGGCACAGAAAGTTGGCTGACGGACACAATTTCTGATAGTGAAATTACTCCCAAATCGTTCAACATTTACAGAAAAGAAAGGTCCAACCAAACCGGAGGCGAAGTATTTTAAGTTGTAGAAAATACCATTGTCAGTCAAGCGTAAATCGTCCAAATACCAGTTTAGAATCTGCATGCTGTTCAATTAGATGACCTAAATAGAAAATAATATTCGTGTGCGCATAGGCCACATAACTCCGATGTCACCTCAACTTTAGAACTTGAAACACAAATAAAGAACATAACATCCAAGAACGCCGAAAGAAATGTATGATTAGGTGGAGATTTCAATACCCCCTCTGTAAATTGGAGGACGCCACGCCAAAATGAAAAAAATCCGTACAGATTTGTCCACTGACGATCAAAATTTAACAATGGAAAAACACACATTGTCTAAAGCCACTTGAAAGGAAGCATTTAGGAATGCATTAATGGATTTAAAAGAAAAACAGTAGTCGAGCAGTTACAGGATAATCCAAAAGCCTTGTGGTCATACGTAAGGGAAGTTCAAGGCAATTGATCAACAGGTAATCCACTACGAAACGAAATGGGCGAATTGTTAATAAGTAGTTCGGAAAAAGCCAACTTATTAAAATCCTACTATTAAAAGTGTCTTCACTAAGTCATGACAGATTATATCCGTCTCAATAAATGACCATTTCCAGCAAAATATGCCGCCTATCGATATTTGCACTCACGGAATAGAAAAATTCTTAAAATCCTTATGTCCAAATAAATACACAGGCCCTGAAGAAATTCCTGCCCACGTGAATAGAGAATTAGTTTGTGAAATAGCACCCTACTTGTAGAAAATATTTAGTAAATCCATCATCGAACACATTATACCCAAGGACTGGAAAATTGCAAATGTCACTGCCATATTCATAAACGGTGATAAGGAAAGGCCATCGAACATCCGACCGATATCTCTCACATTTATCTCCTGCAAAGTTCTTGGACATATAATTGTAAGTTGAGTTATGAGACACCTTGATATGCAGAACTTGTTCACAAAAACGCAACACGGATTCAGAAAGGGAAGATCTTGTGAAACTCAATTAGCACTTTGTGCCCACGATATTTTATCCTCGGGTGGACATAACGTTCCAGTTGACGCAATTTTTCTTGACTTTAAAAAGGCATTTGATAAAGTTTCCCACAGAAAGTTACTCTCGAAATTAAAATCCTACGGTTTAGACGATGGCGTAATTTCCTGGATTAGATAACTCTTAAGTAATCGCGTGCTAAGGGTTTTATTAGACGGTGTTATCTTTAATGAAGTAAATGTCACATCAGGTGTCCCACAGGAGATTGTCACAGGCCCACTTCTGTTCCTTTTGTACATTAAAGATTTTGGTGAAGTAGTTAAAAGTAAGCTTCGTTTATTTGCAGGCCACGCAGTGGTATATAGAGAAATCCGTAGCATTAATGATAAGCAATCGCTAACTAAGGACCTTGAGGCAACACTGGAGTGGTAAGATGCGTGGCAGCTAGAATTAAACTTGAAAAAATGCGTTGTTATGAATTTTTCGAAACGGAAAAACTCTCCTTAAAACAGCTCTTGCATTACAGCGCAGCCAATTAGAGACCGTAGAATCTGTTAAATTCCTCAGATTTAAACTGACTGATGATAGGTATCTCGTGGGGTAAACTCTCTCTGGCAGTTATCAATCCTTAGATTGGTTTGAAAATGGTCCTCCATTCATCTCTGTTCTAAGCTTTCCTTTACATTTCTTCATAGGATGTTGCACCAGTATCCTTCCTCACTTGTGCCAGATATTGTTCCACCATTCTCTCTAATACACTCTTTACTAGACACTCGTATCTCAATATTTGCCCCACCAATTCTGCTCTCATTTTCACTCTCTTAAACACCTGTTCATTTTTTACTCTGTTCATCCAACTGATTCCCAGCATTCGTTGATAACACCACATTTCTAAACCATCCAGAATTCTTCTTTCTTCCTTTGGAATGGTCCAGGTTTCACATCCATATAGAGCAATTCTCCATACGAAAATTTTTCTCAATTTTTTCCTTATGCCTCAGCTGATGTTTCTTGCAGTAAAAGGTTTTCTCTTCTTGTTGAAAGCTATTTTAGCCATATATATTCTATTTCTAGTTTCTCATTTGCTTTTTGCATCAATTGTTATTACTGCCCCCAG
Organism: Pyrrhosoma nymphula; assembly: GCA_963573305.1. Taxonomy (NCBI): domain Eukaryota; kingdom Metazoa; phylum Arthropoda; class Insecta; order Odonata; family Coenagrionidae; genus Pyrrhosoma; species Pyrrhosoma nymphula. The sequence goes on from OY754327.1 coordinate 184,741,381, forward strand.
ATATTTGAATTCCTTGACCATATGTATGTTTTTGCCTTGTACACTTAATTTACAAGGAACATATCCCTATTTACTGCACACCATTCCCTTAGTTTTTTATTGTTAATTCTCATATTGTATAGCTTTCCTATTGTATCTTCCATATTTTTCACTATACTCTGTAGTTCTTCTCCCCTTTCTGCTAAGACCACTTGTGTCGTCCGCATATCTTAGCATGTCCACTTTAATTCCTTGTATCTTTACCCCTCCGCTTATCTTTTGGCGTATCTTTTGAATTACTTCTTCTATGTACTGGTTAAATAGAACTGGTGATAAGGCACAGCCCTGTATTACGCCTTTATGGATCTTTACTTCCTCCCACTTGCTCCCATTTCTTATTACCGATTTTTCATTTACATATAGGTTCCATATAACCCTCTTACCCCTAAATTTCACCCCTATTTTCTTTAAAATAAAATTCACAGCTTCAGACTCTACTTTGTAGAAACCTTTAATATTCACTACAGTAAAGTTTTGTACTTTTCTACACTTTTATTTTTAAACACACTACGCGTTTCACCAATTTTATGGCATCGTCAGGAGTAGTAGTTTTTCTAAAAAAAAAAACTATTACACCTCCTTTTTTTATTATTATCCTCCACGATGCCTGGCCCTAACTGGGCCAGAAAATATCAGCTCATTTTCCCTAATGAAGCCACATTGTAAGAGTTATGTGTTTACTTTGTGGCATCTGCATTTCTGCGAGCCCGCGGCGCTTGTCTGGCCCATCTCCATGTCTGTGCTTGGACGATAATAGATACTCTGGTGATATGCCTATCCAGTCAGTCTCATTTTGAGAGGAACCAATTTTTCAGTCTTTTCTAGTGTTTGAAATAAAAATTTTTCGCATTTATTATTCTTACCTCTCACAAATATAGAGATAAAATTAATTGATTAATTTACTAATTCTCCGGAGGAATGAACTGGTGATTGAGACCAGTGGGTTTTCAGCTATGTGTAACGTATGATATGAATTGTGTTGTTGATGCTGGGTTGCTGGGGAGTTGTTGATTAAAAGAAAAGGGGGATTGTTGGGGAGAATTGGATTTGGAGAGTATGCTGGATGTATCAAGAAACATTGTATTGGAAAGAATAAAGAGTTTTGAAACGAAAATAAACGTCTGACGTTACAGACGGAGATGAGAACCCAATTTTCTGGCGACGAGGATGGGATATTCGTCACGGGTTTAAAAAAAATAGCCCGTGGAACGTGAACGCAGCGGCCGGATTGAACGCGTGAATCGGAATCGGAGGGCATCGGAAAAAAAGCCCGTGGAACGTGAAAAAACGCAGCGGCCGGATTGAACGCGTGAATCGGAATCGGAGGGCATCGGAAAAAAAGCCCGTGGAACGTGGAAAAACGCAGCGGCCGGATTGAACGTGTGAATCGGAATCGGAGGGCATCGGAATCGGAATCGGAATTTGGGAACGGATTAATTGGATCTACGGTTGCCGGTTCGAAGAAGCTGACTGGAGGCGGTATTTGATTCAAGGAAGGATGCAACATTGAGTGACGAAGTTGGAGCTGCGAGCGAAGACGTCTTGGTTTCTTCCTGCCGGCGGTTGGAAGTCGAGTTGGAAGTTGAAGAAGTGGACGGGCTGCAGTTGATCGTGTTGGTGTGGCGCCATTTGGCAAAGGGGTACTAAAACGGGATCTCAGTAAAATTTTGTCCAGTGATGTAAGTATTTAAACATCCCTGAACAAAATTCTTTAAACGGTGGAGGAAGACTGTAACGTATGATATGAATTGTGTTGTTGATGCTGGGTTGCTGGGGAGTTATTGATTAAAAGAAAAGGGGGATTGTTGGGGAGAATTGGATTTGGAGAGGATGCTGGATGCATCAAGAAACATTGTATTGGAAAGAATAAAGAGTTTTGAAACGAAAATAAACGCCTGACGTTACATATGATACTTATTGTATACATTGTCCTGTTCATTTACAACCATAACTACATTGAAGGATTTTGGTTATGTTCTACGTGGTAACTCAATGCATGAAATCCAAATAGTTAATTTCTCTTGTAATTTATGGAACCATCTCATAAAAATGCAGTCATCTATCCCGCAAAATCGGAAGGTGCTCAAATTGTTTTTGTACATCGCCAATTTTCCTATTGCCTGACGCTACATTGACTCTATTCGTGTTTTGCCGGCAGCGAATATGATACTCGAAGAATCTGCCCAAGAGAGTGACAGTGACAATGAGAAAGAGCATGACTCAGTGTATTACACCGGGAAGACACAGAGAGAATTGGGCCCAGGAAGATGTGCGTTTTGTTAATGAGAAATAATGGGAAAAGCAGAACACTCAGTGAAATATTTTCAAAATGTATTTGCAGAGAGCACACAGTCACAACTTTTCTTGGTTTCGCTGAAGCTGGAGAAGGTTGATAAGGACGATGGGGAAGAACAACACGGTTGGGAGGATGATAAATTATTTGCAAAGCCGATGTCCCACGGTAAATATTTTCATAAGTTTATTAATGAATAATTCATGAATACTCTCAGTGTGACACTCCACATGTACACGCCAATATTCCATACATTTCTGTAAAGAAGAAAACTCTGTAAATTCTTCAAGAAACTCGGTCTCTGATTGGCTTTTCTGCGCGCATGTGCTTCGACCACCACCATCACGTTCTCGCAGTATCTCGCACCTCGAATATTATAACTACTATTATTTAATAAATAGGTAATTGCTTGACGTTGGAACTGCGCTTCTCGACGTACTCTTGCCTCTTTGATTTAAACTAAGAAAGGGATTTGTAGACAATGCGAGATATATTATGGTCAAAATTGACGATAAAATATTTTTTATCGACGAGAGGAAAATCCCTCACTTCCTATTTTCTAAATACATAACTTTATTTGAGGTTACTTTGTCTTAGATCGATGATTTATGCATTAATATATTTAAATGGTACCGTACTTGATGTTCATCAAGCGTCAATTGTTCGCTCAGTACATTCGTTGATTCACTCAGAGACTTTCAGAGCGAGAGGATTGCCCCTGATTTATTTATAGATTACGATAACTGTAACAACTACCTCCAAAAATATGAAGCTCGACCAAATACAATTAAATTATAGGGTAAGTCCGGGAGAGATGGCCCCACTTTTTTTAAGTGTTCATATTTTTTTAAATTATGGTATAATCGGTTCAATCGTTTGTTGTCCTATAATATCATAGATAACGTTATTAGTATTTCATAAGAAATAAGTGAAATTTAAATGGAAAATACCTTTAAAAAATCTATATATATTTTTCTCATTGGTACATCTCACCCAAGGTTGTTAAAAGTATCCTTTACTAACCTTGCATCTCACCCAAATGCTGTGGGTGAGATGGCCCAAGGATATAGGGAGAGATGGACCATAACTAAAAGGCATTAAATAAACTTGAAAAAAATTCTCCGTACAAAGGAATATTTTAATAACACTCTATGGTTACTAACAATGCTACCAAACTATAAATTTGCAAAATTAGAACATATAAGACAAGAATTAAACCAAAAGGATTGAACAGCCCACAAAAAATTAAAATGTAATGAAAAGGCCAAATTTTAATATTGGAATTACTACTAACTACAATTTCCTTAATTATTGGTTCGACTGTATTTGTTTTTTAACATTTTATCCCTTTGATAAAGCAAATCTAAATTGTCAGCTTTTACTTATAGTGTAAAAAGTTGGTCCATCTATCCCAACTCGAACTGGTCCATCTCTCCCGATTGTATGGAAGAGATGGACCAGGCAATTTTCCTGCTTTCCCCAATGCCAGGGGCGCCGCAGTGGTGTATAGTGAACCGTTACATATTGTTTTCATCAAGTATAGAAATGAAACTCAATGATATGGACAATTAAACACACTACAACTAAAGAACGTTAACTATGAAAAAAATATTTTACTCACCTGATATCTTTTTCTTTGAATAAATATCAAACAAGCAGGTCAAAGCAGCTATAAACAACAATACGTGCCTACGTAGTCGGCCATGATACCAGCCTTACTCTTCTCCCGGACTTACCCTAATAGTTTTCGCGTATAAATAAGACCATTAGGAGTAGTATAAAGAATAAAACGCGTAAAAATAACTAGAATCTGAAGAAAGTATCAGTAAGTCATGCAATGAGTTGGGAACCTGGCGCCATGTTTCGCCGAATCCCTCCTTTTGAGCGGTAGCCTGGTGAGGAGCGCGCTCGCCTTGCGCGTGAAGGTTCGTGGTTTCCATTCTCCATTCGAGAAATGTTTGGTGAACGAAATTTTTTAATTTTTAAACTCAGTAATTGTAATATTTTCTTAGACAGTGGATAGTCTTATCAGATCGTTATTTCTTTCTCTAGTTTCGGACCTTTGCTACGGGATAGTTTCGGCTACTCTGGGCTGGGGAACTGCTACATAAGGATTCTGACGCGTTCCATCGTGAGCGAGTCCTTCAGTTCCTCTTGCAAGTCCTTCAGTTTAAACGTATGGCTAAAGTAATTCCCGGGTAATTACAGCAATAGCTGTGTGCTATTCCATATCATGGCCCGTGGGTACCGCAAAAATATCGTCTCTGCTTGTTCTTCTCGTAAAGAGAATACACTATTGATGGCAGCACAAAACGTTCTCTTCTCGGCCGTCAGCCGATCAGCGCCCAATTCATGAATTTTTACTGCTCTAATTTACGAAAAAAATTACCATGTCAAAAATGCTTATTTTTAACATTTAATACATATTTAAAAAATACTTATTTTTCACATTTTCGTCAATACGGTCATATAGACCGTGCGCAACCACTGAAATACCACTCGACTTATTATAGTTTAAAGATTTATGAAGGATTACATTTAATTTGGGCAAAAAATAAACGAATGCTACCGTGATAATTTTAAATTTTTAGCTTGAAAACAATTTTTTTTGTTTATACTTTCTAATTCTCCCTCAGTTTTAAACGACCTGACCGAAACATATTACCCTGAAGATCAAACGCACGTCAGTAGACATAAAGCCGCTCTAGTCCCAAGAAATAGAGCAAATATCAATTTAATTGAAATATACCCATCCACTCGGCTATACGTTCTTTTTTAGTTCGCAGTCTATTTCTTCCTGAGTACTCTGTGACTCTCCACTATGCCTCACTTACATTCTTTTTTTTTGTTGGGCCAAACTCTGGAGCAAAAGGAAACCTATTGAAACCACGCTCAGCCAGGCAAACATACGAGGCTGGCAGTGGGAAGGGAGAGGAAAGGTTGACAAGACGAACGAGCGTGGCAGCGGAAAACAATCCAAAACGCATCTGATTGAACAATTTGTCAGTACTTTTTCGACTCTAGGACTTGGTTTTAAAATCCAAGTCACGCCGCGCCGCGCCGCCGCCGTTAAAATGACCGGCGCGGCGCAGTTTTTTCCTCGGCGGCGTGCCTTGCATGGCCGGGGGCGGCGCGGCGTAACCGGCGCGGCACCCATCTCTAATTGGTACAACTATGTACCTTTCAAAGTTATTTGGTATTACACCCCTTTCATATATGTCCTTGACCATTTCAAACAGTGCATCTTTTGTTCCAGTTCCACATACTTGAATCAATTCTGCTGTTATAGAATTAATCCCCGGCGATTTATTGTTTTTAATTCTTTTCAATGCCATTTCAAATTCTGTTCTCAACATTCCATCCCCTAAGTCATCTTCATGAATTTCTTCTAACTTATCTAGAAAATTTCCTGGTTGCTTGTTTTTGTACAATCCTTCTAAATAATCTATCCATCTGTTTGCGATTTTATCTTCTTCAAACACTATATCACCGTTTTCATTTCTGATGGATTTCACCTGATTATTCCTTCTTTCTCCAAAGAAGTTTTTTATCTTTTTATAAGCTGTTTCTATCATATTCTATTTCATATCATTATTAATCTCCCCAAAAGCATCTTCAAAATATTTTTCATTTGTGGAGTAAACATATTCGGAAATTACCGGTCGAGCTAATCGTAAATTGGGATTTGTTAAAAGAGTACTTGGCAAGTGCGACGATAAAGTTAGGGAAATCAGCTATTCCCTCGCTAGACCTCACTTGGAATATACTGCCATTATTTAGGATCCTTATGAGATAAACTTGGAAACTGAGTTAGAACGCGTGCAGCGAAGATCGACAGGATACGTTAAAGGCCGTTATGATAATGTCATAAGTGCTACTGATCTTTTGCCGCAACTGAAATGGGAATCGCTTTCAGACTGACGATTAAAATTTAGACTTAATCTATTATGTAATTTCCAAACCGATTTATTCTCTGATGACATTAATAATATTTTATGAAATCCGACACACTACGTACGGTAGATCAGATAATGAGAGTAGAATTGGTGAACTAGACAGTAGAATAGACAGATTTAAAATGTCATTTTTCCCGCGAGGGAAAAGAGACCATAACAGCAGCCAATAAGACTTTTAACCAGGTTTGTCGAGTGTAGCTCTTATTAGTAGTAGTTCTCCCTAATACTTTCTCCCTATTCCTCCAGCTCTGGTTTCTGGATATAGACGGTAAATCCATTCTAACTTGTTTGCTTTCCACGGAAATTGCACCCTTGTTTCAAGCATTCCAAAGAAAAAGATAATCGTAATATTAATTTACAAAGGCACAAAAGGTGGGGTCGACACAGTTGACGAAATGTAGATTTGATGATCGTGCATCAAGGGCAACAAGGAAGGAAGTGGACAAATTGGCTGTTATTCGTCAAACTGTCGATCATTTTGTTCGGAACTATCAAAAATCATATTCTATATCGGAATATGCCACGAAAGATGAAAAATTGGAAAGTTTCAGGGGTAGATGCTCTTTCCGACAGTATATTCCTAGTAAGCCTTGCAGATATGGAATTAAAATACTTGCATTAGTTGACGCTCGTACTATTTATACCTCAAACCGTGAAGTCTATGTTGGCCGACAACCACCCGGGTTATGTATTTGAATTGATTAATTCCCCGAAGGACGTTGTTGAAGGTTTGTGCTCCCCCATTTCAGGTTCCGGGAGAAATGTGACAACAGACAATTGGTTCACCAGTTTTCCGTAGGCGGACAAATTGTTACAAAAACATAAACTCACCACTGTTGGAAGGATTAGAAAAAAGAAAAAGGAGCTTCCTCCAGCTCTGGTTTCTCTGGTATGAGAACTCAGCCAAGACCCAAGACAAACTAAAGCTAAAAATAACAACACCTGTACTCATTCAGTTCAACGAACACCGAACTCAAGCAGTCACAAAGAACCATTGTTTCAAAATTTACGATTTTAAATGGGTTGTTTACATAGCGTTCAACACATTGTTAAGTATAAATGCAACTTACATTACTTACCAATAACACGTGAAACAATGATCCTTCTTGTTGTCGACGAACACGCTGAATATTCCACTGCCCACTAATAAAATACACCACGGTAATATACTTATTCTCTTGACGTGGGTAATAAAAACGACACAATCTAAACTCAACGGATGCAGGAATGAACAAGTCTAAGCAAAGTCAAAGTCTAAATAAGTAAAATACTGCTACTACTCTACTGAGCTACAATATTTACTGCGGGAAGAAAAAAACGGTAATCTCAAAGATAACATGATAATTTTATCACATAAAATTTTTTAAATACAAGAATTACTCTAGCAAATACAACAAACACATTCATCGAAAGCCAATTAAATCGCGGAAAGGAAGTGAAACCAAGTCTTGATCATAATGGTGAAAAAACCACTTTGTGCTCTTCCACTCGTGTTGTTTATTTCCGTTCGATTTATACGTCTAAGCGCAATTTTCTATAAATAATGTTAATGTTACATTGTTACATTGAACGTCACTGACAGGAGTACAAAGTGAACAATATTCACGATGCTAAACGTGGCAAAATTCCACAGAGTCGCTAGCCTCAGTTTGATCATAATAACACTGAAGGAATCAGCATTTATTTAGTGCATGTAATTATTGACCTTGTAAAAAAATAAATAACATAAAAATTTCGGTAAAAAAATAAAAAATTAAGTTTCAGGAAATTGCATAAGTTTTCAAAATCTAATGCAAAGGAATCATTTCACTTTTTATTATATCCGTTCATGAGTACAGAACAATACCAATGAACTGATAAAATTAGTCTCAAGTACATCTACGAAGTACCGTGCAAGCCACCAGGCCACCACACAGGGTGTGTGGCACGGGGTGATTCCACACCAGGCATGCAGCAATCGTCCCAGCACAAATCAGAACCTCGCACGCTCCCCCGGCCGCTAGGTGCAGGCCAAAAAGCAGTCAGGAGAACAGTGCGCAGTCAAACAAGAAACTGGGAGAGTGATACGTAAATGAAATTGCAAACATGCAGAACAATGCTATGGACACATCTAGTGGTTCATATTACTAATACTGTTAATTAATGAATGCTACGAGATACTACTTGATGCCGTGAACAAAATTATTCCGGACATTTCAAGCGGTGTGAAGTTTTAGTAATCTACAGCTAGAGCTACGAAGTACCGTGCAAGCCACCACTAAGGTGTTTGGCACGGGGTGATTCCACACCAAGCATGCAGCACTCGTCCCAGTACAAATCGGGACCTCGCACGCTCCCCCGGCCGCTAGGCGCAGGCCAAAAAGCAGTAAGGAGAACAGTGCACAGTCAAGCAGTAATGATGCTAACTAGGTCATAGTAGGGAGCGTGGTGGCCTAGTGGGTAGAGTGCTAAGCTACTGATCGAAGGGTCCCGGATTCAAATCCGGGTGAAGCCTTTGGACGACCCCGAGCACAAAATCCTCGGAGTGCGAGGTGGCCCAGGGAAAGGAACGGGCCCCCCTACCCTGAATGTGTGAAATTCACACGCCCGTGGCTTAGTCTGGGATGAGCTCTACCCTCAACTATCCAAAACAACCTTCGGGTTGAACCACTGAGTGAGTGATGTCATAGTATACTCGTGGTTGTAGCAATGTTGATGCTTCCTTAAAGTAGATGCTACTCGTAAAAAGAATCTTCCCGCAGTAAGTTACATCGTTAATTTTGAGAATATCCTTTATTGCTGACTAGTATCGCAAACGTTTTCGGACGTAGCGACGCAATGTTTCGGCGTTGAGCATTAGCCCTGTTAGCTTTCGAAATGAAATATGTCCGAGGTGGTACGTGAAGCAGTGGCGGATACATTTGGGGAGCGCGGGCCCCCCCCCCCTATCGGGTCCGCCCGCATTGCTGCCCGCGCCGCCCCCGCCAGTCATCCCGCACGCTATTCGTTCGTGTCTTTCGTCAGTCGACTCTGAGTCGAGTTATCGACTAGTTGTACTTTCTTATGTAGCACGCGTCCGCGTCATCGTATTTTATACATTTCTGTCTGGCACATAGATGGCTAACCTACGAGAAAAGTCGCGGCCATTCTAGTGATCTCGATACGTTATTCTGTCTGGCATTTGTTCGAGAAAAGTCGCGAATATTCTACTGTTTGTATTTGTTTACAATCCTTAAAAGTCTGGAAGCGAACATTCTGTCACCGAATGTCCTCGAAACAACCGAGCTACATATATAAGGGAAGCAGAGTTGCTGCCAGGCAGTCAGTTTGAAAGCTACAATCGTCGCGATAACTTGCGCCCCCCCCCCCTTGAGTTTTTTCTGTATCCGCCACTGACGTGAAGCCCTGAATAGTGGAGGTGCGGGACGGAGCAGGTCTGGCGGGCGACGGAGCCGCATCTCGGCTGTCAGTGGCTGGGTGAGCGGGCGATCGGGGAAGGAAGTTGGGCGAGTTCGGACGAAATATGACCGCGTGACGATGTGGACGTCACATAACACGGAAGCACTGCCGATGAAGCCAGTGCAACGCACTTTCCATTTGTTATTGCAGAAAGGCAATAGAATGCTCGAAAGAGTTCTTGAAGCAAAGAAACTGGGAAAACTGAGCCAAGGTGCGATCACGCTCACCCTATAGAGTAGGTGGCACCCAAGAAATACCTGCCATAGTGGCAATACTCAATGTTAGAAAGTCTAGACAGCGATGCAGACGACAAGCAGCGAGGGGCAGCACTTCAGGTGGTAGTGTGCCCGAGTCTCTCGCCCTTTCCCTACTTCCCCTATCCCTTCGCTCTCCCCTCCAGTCCCCACCCCCTACCGCTTGTTGCTCCGCGTGCTGCGTTCTATTGGGATACTAGGGGTTTCATGGAAATGAAATACACCTATGCTGAAGACCACATTTGCTTATTTATTGTTGCACTTTCAACACAACTTCATGCCAACTGCATACACATAATACAAAACATAGTACACCGTAATGTACAAAATTAGCTAAAATAAATAATTTAAAAAAAGAACAATTTAAAGTGAGAACTTAAAAATTTACACACAATACACTGGAATGTTATTTTATATTTATTATTTGGTCAATTATGCCCTGATATGCCCTTTTAAGCATTAAGCCTTTCTTAGTGTTCTAACCCAATTTTTCTTGCATGTCGTCTTTTACCCCATTAGTATACAACAATGACTCCAGGTCCTCCAGAGCTTCGGAACAGAATTCCATTTCAACAATTTCCATTAGCTGAACCCTGAGCAACAATGCAATAAAGTGAAAAGAATTAGAAATTGGCAAAGTAATTTTAACTTCATAATATTTAACAAGATAGCAGGGCCAATTACACTTTACCGAGTAAGAGATCCGATCCTTTCCCGTAGGTGCCTTATTCGCACATCGTCAGCAATGAACTTGGAAGATTGCTTTGCTGCAGCTCTACAGTCCACTCATCTACCATAGCCAACTGATATGCATTCCTACATAATTCTTCACTTTCACATCCTTCATAATTTGCATGTAGTAGTACACACATGAAAGAGTGAAAATTACAGAAGTAAGCTCACATGGTAGATAGATAATGTTAAAAGATTACCTATTTCACTGACAGAACCATGGACAAGGTTTAACCAATAAATTTGTTAACAAATAAAATGTTAATCTGTGTAATGACCATGTATTTATGCACTCCTCTCCGTTGTTTTCGATATTTAAATGTTTGCAAAAGTAAATGCCACTCCCCCACATCCTATCCCCTCTCCGGCCCTTCCACTTCCCTTCTCCCTCTCCCCACTCACGGTCGCTAGGAGCCCTTCCAAACCCCTCCCCTCACAACCCTCCGTCTGTTGCCCATTCATAAACCCACCCGAGGTTCCTCTGGGGTCCTTTCTTTACAGTTCTTCACTTCGCGGCTTTTTTGAAACATTGTTTCGGCAGAACAATATTTCAAAAATCTACGCCTACTTTCCTTGCCCTTCAGTCACAGATGTTTGGGCTGGGGCTTTAACCAATCTTCCTTTTTAAAAAAATTGAAAACAGTATAATTTGGTGACCTTCTGCTCCTCCCACTGTCTTCCCCCGATTCACTCTCCTTCCTTTCCTCTCGATTTTTCCACTACCCCTTCTCACTCTGCCTTGCTCCTCTCTCCCCCATTTAAAACCAACACCCACCATTTTTAAACTTCCTCTGGGTATATATTACATGACCTAAGCTTCAGAATGTGCCAGAAGATGCCATATTATGGTGAAACCGGTCGCAGTTTTTAAATAAAGTGTGGAAAAGTACGAAGTTTTTTATTAAAAATGGATCTTAACCAATAACTTTATTGTGATATGCATTATGTGCAGAACCCATTTCTAGATCAGAAAAAATCCACGCATGAAGTACTCCCCACTCAAATAGTCAAGTCAGGTTTTAGGTTTAGACATGCGCTTACTGAAGAGCCAGTGAAATTCAGCTATTGTACTTTTAACAATGAATATAGATTCAAGAGGTCTTGGTTATACTGATGAAAATCAACCAGCAATATGGAATTATAGCAATATACTGACATAGATTTACTCACCAACAGCACTGCAGGCTTCCTGCTCTGGCGTAGCTCCCCAAGATGAACTCTCACAAGCATCCCCACTATCTTAAGTGAAATATAAAAGTATACGGTCTCACTGAAACTAATTCTGCAATTATGATTTAATATTAGGTTTTTCCTAGAAAGTTCTTAAAAGACGGACGCGGTTGGGAGGGGGGGCGGTTTTAAGGAAGGTTGAGAGTCAAAGAGTATAGAATTGAATTAAAGGGCACTTCCCTCACTTAACGTGTATTTTTTTCAATCTTTCACAACATAGTACATGAGCATAGTATATTCAATTGTGGACCTAACATCTTATCTTAACCCCGCTTCAGTGGTTACGCCACTTTTTCTCGCATGAGTGGTCGCGTTGGGTCTCATAGACCCGAAGATATATAAAATTTTCAATTTAATACAAAAAAATCCATATTTTAAGATTAGTTTCTTCCTTCCATTTCATTATTCCTATTATTCCATTTTTAGTTGAATATTTGGAGAAAATTTAAATAAATAGGGATTAAAATCTACGATAAACAATAAGCTTATCCAAAATCAGGTGATATTGCTGGTTTTATTTTCCAAAGAGATAGAGTAATATCCAGAATGTATATTATTTATATCACTACTTTATTGAACTAAAAAAACACTCAAATGTAGGTAAAAATAATCAATCAGGTAAATTTATATCATTCGAAGGCAAAATATTATCTCAAAACTCTTCTTCTTTTGATTTGAAACAGGATTCGCACACAATTGTAGCGTGCTCTAAACAAAGACAAACTGCACTGTTTACGATAATATTGACTTTTTCTACATCTCTCTGTAAACCTTTCGCATCTCTTTCTCTTACCAGGTATTGGTTGAGTAATATTTTGGTTTTGACCTTGAGCTTTCATTAGTTTTGCACAAAGTTCTTCCAATAGGTTAGATGTTGATCGCTGTGCAGCATGATTAACTCCTTAGCAAGTGCACTAAAAAAATTCCTTCTAGCTAAAACATAGTTTTTGCTTCCCATGTACACTATACATGAATTGATTGCTGCTATATTTAGTACGGAGTAAAAGATGACCATTGTCCATCGTCGGGTGTTGTAGGAAACATCATATGTCACGCACATTTCGTCAACTGTGTCAACCCCACCTTTTGTGCCTTTCTAAAGTAATATTACAATTCTCTTTTTCTTTGGAATGCTTGAAACAAGGGTGCAATTTCCGTGGAAAGCAAACAAGTTAGAATGGATTTCCCGTCTCTTTCCAGAAACCAGAGCTGGTGGAAGCTCCTTTTTGTTTTTTCTAATCGTTCCAACAGTGGTGAGTTTATGTTTTTGTAACGATTTGTCCGCCTACGGAAAACTTGTGAACTAATTGTCTGTTGTAGCATTTCTCCCGGAACCTGAAATGGGGGAGCACAAACGTTCAACAACGTCCTTCGGGGAATTACTCAATTCAAATAACCCGGGTGGTTGTCGGCCAACAGAGACTTCACGGATTGAGGTATAAAAAGTACGAGCGTCAACTAATGCAAGTATTTTAATTCCATATCTGCGAGGCTTACTAGGAATATACTGTCGGGAAGAGCACATACCCCCGAAACTTTCCAATTTTTCATCTTTCGTGGCATATTCCGATATAGAATATGATTTTTGATAGTTCCGAACAAAATGATCGACAGTTTGACGAATAACAGCCAATTTTTCCACTTTATTCTTTGTTGCCCTTGATGCACGATCATAAAATCTATTGCACCGCAAGAGAAAGATACATATTTTTTTGGTCATCGCTAAGCGGAATAACTCAACTCCAGTCCTATCGGTAGCCCACAAATCACTTGTGTTCTGATGATTTGACCGCAAAACACCAACGAGATACAATAAGCCTAACAAAGCCTTTATTTCAGTAGCAGATGTATATTTTACGTCCCTTTCGCGCGAATAGGAGTGTTTTATAGAGGTAATCTACCTGTTTGAATTTTCCACAATAATTTCAAGTATATCATCTAAGATGAAACATTTCCAGCAGTCAATGGCACTTTTGGTTCCCTTGGCATCACCATTCACTCCCGGCAGATGAATAACTATGTTACATGAACGGGTTCGTACAGTCTGTTTTGGCTGCACTGACCTCCATCTTGTCACTTTTTCCCTTACTAGGAAACAAGTTTCATGGGTTTCTTCTTCAATATCTTCGGTACTGCTGATTTCCTGTTCTTGATCACTACACTCCTCGTTAGCCTTCACTACATCGTCTTCATTTGTGTCTTCCTCTTCGTTTCCATACTCCTCATCGGGTATTGGCTCACTTAGAAACCGTAGAATTGTTTTAAAGTCAAAACGGTCAATTCTCTCCAATTTAAATGATGGAAGATTATTCGAATCTCAATAAATGGTGTCCTAATAGATAAGCAAATACACAAACGCCGTTCCTAAAACAAATACATACCTTGAACTGCAAAACTTATATTCCCTGAAATTTACTGAAGAGTGACGCCAGTGGTCGCGTTGGGTCTGTCAGACCCAAGCACAAAGACATGGACAGGCAGGAATACTGGGTGATAACACACTAGATAGATGAAAATTAAGCTCCTATCGGTGTATGTAGATTATCTTACTTACGTTTCAGTTCTGCTGCACTATAATTAAGTATTTTTAGGTTTTGGTCCATAAGAAATCGCAGGTTATTATGCTCACTCCTATTCTTCGGGTTCCATATACGGTTTCATGGTTTTTCTATAGCTATGGCAACATATTGTGCCCATGTACGGCAAAATATATGTCAGGTGTATGGCCACATGTTCCTTGGTTTGTTTCATATTTCACATATATGTGCAATATATGGAAATATATATGGATTCTATTAAAAATTGTCCGAATTGAACATATTGACCATATATGGATAAATATATGGAGTCCATATATTTCGCATATATTTCTCCATATTTGTTCAATATATTCTCTGGGGCCAATTTTTAATAGAATCCATATATATTTCCATATAATTCACATATATGTGAAAGTTATCGCTCTACATATATGTCCCATATATGTAGAGCGCTTTTGCATAATAAAAATATGGCGCTTTAGTGTGGGGTATGATCAGGATCTATCGGATTCTGGGGAACAATTCCCGTCTTTTTGAGGTAAGTTCCAAATTAGTTCCTTTATTTAGGTAAATGAGTGTTCTTCAATTTTATTTTTTTATTGCAATTAACTTGAGCCTTAAAGTGAATTCATATCAGCCCATTAAAAAAGGACACAATACTCCGTTAAAATACACCATGGCAAACCACGAGCGCAAGTAAGAGTTGTATTTTTTAAGCTTTATATGATACTTTTTTTAATAAAAAATAATAATTTGTAACAAATGAGTGTTTAAAGCATATTTCAAAAATAAAATCTTGATTTTACTGTCAACATACGAATAAATAATTCTTATTGGTAAGCATCCGTATTTGAGTAGAATATGCTCAAAAACAAATTATTCTCTTCATACCTAAGCGTGAGTTTGCTGATCCTTTTGTTACATTGTTATTTTGGCGATTGCATTTTCTGGTGTAATAATGAAAAATGTTAATATATTTTAATAATTTGCATGATCAAAATTGTGTACATTGAGCAAATTCAGCTAATACGCCTTTTCACATACACCAACCTTTAATGTATGCAGCTTTTTTTTAGACGCGTAGGCATTACGTTGGAAGTACATTCAATTTATGATATTTTTTTATTATGTCTTCCAAATTGAAAAATTTATTATCTTCCACTATGCAATGCGTGTGACAAGAGTTACCCTAAATGTAAAATTGATGGGCAGATTACGACGGATAACCTTCGGTTGTATTTATCAACCAAAGCTCGGGTGGATGTAGACATTTGGTAACACAGCTAATATTTCTGCCGCGGAATAATATTTAGAAGTTTCGTCTTCGTCAGTGTTTTACGCGGAGTTACTCCATGATTGAGGAAAAAACCTCCGATTAATCGATTCCTATTGCAGACGACGTCACCTTCTGTTGCTTGAGTAGTCTGCTAGCATAGCAGTTTACAGGATAACTGCTGCATTTAGCGAATATCAAAAGAATATTAGGAAAATGCGACAAGAAGGTTAAAGAGCGATGCTAGGTTTCACTCGTGAGACCTCACTTGGAGTTTACCGCTAGCATATGGGACCCTTACGAAGTAGGACTAATCTCTGAAATAGATAGAATACAACGGAGAGCATCAAGATTTGTGAAAAGTTGTTACGATAAACTTAGCAGTGTTACTGAATTGCTGAAGGAATTGGGGTGGGAATCTCCAACTGATCGAAGGGAGAAATACATGTTAAATCTTTTGTGCAAGTTCGGAGCAGACAATTTTTTGCCGGAGGCACAACATATACTGCTAGAGCCAACGTACTACGGTAGAAGCGATCACAAGAATAAAATATAGGAAATTGACTGCCGAAACGATAGATTTAAAATGTCATTTTTCCACCTACAATAAGGGATCTTAATAGTTGCGATATATCAATCATATGAAACTCCCAGCCTCTATAGGTAGAGTAAAAACTTCACTTGTGCTTAATAACACAACATCATTACTAACACTTCACACCGGTCGATTTGTCCGGCATTATTTTATTTTGTTCTCTGCATGAAGTAGCATCTCGTAGCATTCATAAATTAACTGTATTAGTCATATTAACCACTAGATATGTCTATAGCATAGTTTTGCATGTTTGCATGTTCATTCACGTATCACTCTCCCAGTTTCCAGTTGGACTGCGCACTGTTCTCCTGATTGCTTTGGCCTGCGCCTAGCGCCAGGGGTAGCGTGCGAGGTTCTGACTTGTGCTGGGACGAGTGCTGCATGCCTGGTGTGGAATCACCCCGTGCCACACACCCTAGTGGTGGCTTGCACGGTACTTCGTAGATTTAGATGAATATAAGCGGAATGAAAACGTTGGTAGTATCACAAATGATCTGAATTGAGCATTTGAGCGCAATTGAACTTAAATGGCTTGTATTAAATATTTTCCGGTATAAAAATACTCACTCTCAACCTTTCCCATGTACTGGGCTGCGTAGAGGCGATCAAGCCATTTGCTGACGGAGAGCGATGGTTGCCATGGAAGCGCCCCTCGACGTCGGTGGTTTATCGCGACTTTGGGGCCATCCGGAAGGAGACAAGCGAACATCTCATTTCGCCAGCGGAACTCCCTTCTTCAGCGATCGCGAATATTCCTCGGCGGCAACGATGGAGATGCTCCCGGAACACGTCGAACAAATTCGCACCTCGGACACGCAGTACGCACATATTTATAGAGAATTGGAACATTAGCAACAGGAAGGACAGGTCTAAACGCCAAGATGCCAGAGGCATCTACCGCCATGACCACGGAATAAAGATGCTCAACTCCACGGCATCCTGCTCCGCCGACTTGAAATGCGTCCATGAACTCATTTCAGTTCGCCTTCGGAATCTTGATAACCGCTTTGTGCACGGTCGGCGGTCTGCGTGTGGTTTCCATCACGTTATCGAGCGAAAGCCCACTTCCCTTCCTCCCCACTAATGAGTTTGCGATTATTTCGAACATTCCATCTCCAATTTTTTTAAGGTGCGCACCTTCAGAGGGAGTTATTGGAGGTGGCTTCAAGGATTTTTTGGCCCATCAACATGGGGTTGCAACTCCTTAGTTACTGAGATGTGGCAGTGCAAAATTTTGTCAGAAGAATTTTGCAGTCAACATGAAAACCCCCAAAAGCAGTGACTTACACGAATGTAAAAAAAAGTAAAATTTGTCGTGGTTGTTTTTGAGACCTGTATATTGTGACCGGTTCCCATTGGACCGATCTCAAATAAGGAGTAAACGGTGTGGAAGCGCGATGCATGAATCATGTGTTTTTTTTTAGTTCGAAGGTGTGTGAATGCGTGTTCCCCACCCATTTCCCCTCCCTCTTCACCCCGCTGAGAGGCCAGTCAGTGCTACGACGGAGCGTGGTCCCTTCTTCCCCCCTCTCCCTCTATACACCCTGCCGTGAGGTTGAGGAAGAGGGTAAACACAGTGACGCTCCCCTCCCTTCCGCCGCCAGAAACGTCTCTGAAGTCAAGTGGCACACCCCCACTTGGAAGTGCAAGGTGTGCTCCCTCCCCCCCCACCCCCACCACACTCGTCCCCGGGGGTGTATAACCCGCCGCGGACATGCCCGAGGATGGCATTGCATGGCAGTATATATCGCAGTATTTACGCGCAGAGCATAGCCAAGCGGGGCAGTTGAAGGAGTGGAGACTGATCGGCAGAGAAGATGTCGCTAAGGAGCGGAAGAGGGAGGTACGGTCGACGTAGGAGATTGTCGCAATCGAGATAGTGGCCCCACATATATCCGCCTCCAGTTTCGCCCATCGGATCAGCCAAGGGGAAGAAGACACCGCTGCTCGCACAAAGAGACTACCGTGTCAGCCATCACCATCGTCATCAACGAATTACGGATAAGTACTGTCCACATCCCGTCCGCCTAGCGTCCGAACCCCAAACCCAAGAAGAGTTTGCTCTAAGTCAGAAGAATAAGTGCCCGGTGAAGCCTCACTAGAACCGTTTTTTTTTCTATTTTTTTTCTATATCCTCCCATTTCCCGAGTGAATGTGTTTTTTTTCTATGGTGAAGGGAGAATTTCCGGGCTATAAAACCTGCAAAGTTAGGATTAAGTGAGTGTAATCCCTCCGGAAGGGTGTAGGACTCTAATGACCTCTGTACGACTATAATGAAGCTGCACGCAACCATTTCCCACTGGAGTCCATTCTTGGCAATGAATATTTTTTGAATGCATGTCAGTGTTGAGTACGAGATAACTTCTCGTTTGCATATTTTTTTTCTATGCCCTATTATCCGGCAATCGTATTTCGCTCTGTTCGTTTAGTTGTGAGTTAGGATTAAGGTTTATTTCATTGTTTCATGTTACTTTTGCATATTATTTTCAATGGGATTGAATACCATTTAATTGTAACATACTGCTTTGTTTTTGTAAAATCGCCTCTGTCCTCGGTCACGCCGAAGTCGCCCGTTTCAGTGATTTTAGGTCATCACGATTTCGTGTCGGTCGCGTATCCCAGTCAAGTGCCCGTCCTTTCGATGAACTCACGCCGCTTAAGCCAATCAGACGACCGGAATGACCTTTGCAACAAAGAATTATGAAATAATATTTATTTATAATCACGGTTTAGGCATTTTTCTATCTTCAATTTTGGAGGCATCTAAAACGATACCGTTCGATGAGCACATGAGCTCTCTCACGCAAGGAACCGGCATTCAGCAATCCGGAGAAGATTCACTCCATCAGATTTAGCCTTGGTATTTCTTTTTACATGCATCTTAAAGAATAATCGACCACTTACACCGGAATGGTGTGCTCTATAAAGTAATCATTCAGGCGGCAACAAAGTCTTCGAGTGGGAATAATTGCCATGGGATGATTGTTAATCACATGAGTTAAGATTTAAAAAATAAGAAGCTGATTGAACTTATTATTCCTTCTTATCATAATTTATGAGATCAATAAACTATTTTTAAGTATAAATTCGATGAAAATAAAGATTAAGACGAGAGGCAGCACATGAGACTCATTGAAAAAAAGTAAGAGGCGGCTAGGGCAGAATAAAATATAAAAAACACTTAAAACATTCCTAAATCAGAGGCCTAAAATTACCTATTTTGCTCAAGTTCAAGAATTACTATAGCGTTGAGTACCTTATATTTATAATAAAATTTCAAAATTCCAACTTTCACCTCGATGCATTTTGTTGAGTGAGGGTTATTGCCATAAGTTATTACCATCCTCAATAAAGCATTGCATGTAAAGTACAATTCATGCAATGGCATGAAAAGTGCATTCAGCATACGAAGTAGAAATACCTTGTACTCAAGTTCGATACAAAACGCCTTTCATTCAACCAAAGAGGCAGGAATCTTAGGAATAAATATCTGTAAACATCTGAGATCGATCCCAAACACACCCACTGCCAAGGCAATGCCCAGGTGAGCGCTCATTTAGTTGGTTGACTACAAAGAGGAGTTGCACCTTCACGTTGACAGTACATCTGCTCTCTCGTAGCTAACCTCCCAATGCAGTTAAGGTTAAATGTCTTGAAAAAAATTAAAGGCAAACCTCTTATGTAAGGAAACATAAAATAATCGAACCTAGTATCTAGAATCTGAGTATTCCAAATCAAACGTTTACTAAGAGCTCCTGCTGAAAGTTGATTCTGAAAGCTGTATTCGATCTATTTCAGAGAATAGTCCTACTTCGTAAGGGTCCCATATGCTAGCGGCAATCTCCAAGTGAGGTCTCACGTGTGAAAAATAACATCGCCTTTTGACCTTCTCGTCGCATTTTCCTAATATTCTTTTGATAAATCCCAATTTGCGACTAGCCTGTGCGCAGATTCCCCGGACGTGTTTCCCCCAAGACAGGACCTGAGTAAGGGTCACAACTAAGTTTTTAACTGGCTCTACATTTCATAAGTCTGTTTGATTAATTATTTACGTTTCGTTGACCGAGTTATTCTTTTTCCAAAAATTCATAACAATTCACTTCTGAAAATAAAATTCTAACAGCTGTCAATAGGCTTCGTACAAAATAATCTTTCAATTAGCAAACACAAATTGTCTCAAAAATGCATGAAAAATATTAGCTATATTTCTATTTGCGGGCATGAATTTTTGACGTCCTTCGAGATGGTTTCACTGCCTCCTTTGTCATGCTACCTATTATTGATACCTATTTCATCTACGTCTACTAAGAACCGTCTAAGCCACTTATCCAGGGTGGCGTGGCATGGGGTGATTGATTCCACGTACCAGGCATGCACTTCTCGTCTCCATTTCCAGGTCAATCCCCACACTCGCTCCTCCTATCGGCCGCTAAGCGAGATGGCCAAAAAGCAGTCAGGAGAACTATGGACGGCAAAACTAGAGACTAGGAGAGTGCAACGTTTGCGAGCATGCTAACAGGAAGTGGATAAGCGGGTCTTCCGCGCAGGGTCCAACTTCCACGCCAAGTATGCAAGATCGCGCTTATACCCCAGCTAAGAGAAGACTGCGGGAATAGGAAGACAAAAAAAGGAAGGGAAGAATGGTACGGGAAAGAGAAGCTTCCGACTCCATAGTCATTAATAGGCTAAAAGGCATAAAACGGAACGCGAAACAACATTTGATATCTAGTGTTTGCTACGATGGCTCTTATGGAAGAGGAAAAATCAGAGTCACAACTGGTTGTCCAGCCCAGTCCGCTAGATCATGCTAACAGGCAGTACACTAGTTAAAGATACAATCTTTGAGCCCCTAAATTTGTAACACCTTATGCCATATTGACATCCCATAGTATGGTATTCCACCGCCTATGGCAGGTTCAAATGAAAAAATAATTCTATAAAATAATTTTTGGCGAAGAAAACTTTTGCAATTTAGTTACCTACCATATTGGAAATTTTTTTCTCATTATTTGTCTATTGTATTAATGTGAATCCTAATTAACATATTTTGTTCTACTAATGAACATTCTTTGTGTTTAAATCAATTATTTACTTGGTTCTTCGGAGCATTATTAGTGTTCAAAACACTCAATAATTAACTCAATTTACTCAACAATGAAGGATGAGTTTTCCACGTGGAAACCAGAGGATCCATTTCATCAAATGCAACTCTTTTGTTTTCCTTCCTCCCGTTAATATTCAACCGTCACCCTCGGCTGGCACCCATTTACTGAAACACTCGTTCTCTTTAATTGAGGTAAGAGCAGCGCTTCCCTCTGGTGGCGTCGTCGGTCAACACACGCGTGGACCGCGTATGCGCAGAGGCTCACCCTCGTTCTCCTTCGCCAGGTGGCGCTCAAGAGGCAGCAGGCGGCCGAGGATGCCATCGCGCTGGGCCTCCGGGCCATGGCCACGGGGCAGCAGTTCGGATTCCTGCCCCCCGGGCCCATATTCGCCGCCCCACCGCAGCCACAGTGCCCCCCGCCGAGCAACAGCCCCAGCGGAGGAGGGGGGGAAGAAGAGGTTGAGGCGGAGAGGACGACTCGCCCCCAGGGGGCAGGAGGTGAGTGTATGGAGAGAGGATTGCCGGGAACGGAGTAATAGCCTCATAACGTACAACCTCCTGAAGTATTGTCCGCGGAGGCCAGTTTCTGCAACACCCAGGAGTGGATCCCATTCTCTATCATGAAATGACCGATCACTACACGCTCAGGTTACATGTCCTATTAAAGAGGTGAAACAGTAATATTCCACATTATTCCTGGAATGTTACCTAACATTAATCGCGTGGAGTGTTGCGAAATGTCACATCTTTAATTGCATGTCGACATTCCTCAGTTACTTCGTCCTCCCATCGCTTCAACACGGATTAAGGCCGCCACACACCGAATGCTATGCTAAGCGTGCTATCAGCTTTCGCCACGTGTCTTAAGACCCCGTAAAGCGATTTCCCGCTGTCCGTTCACACCAAATGCGAGCCATGCGAACCGATGCGAATTTCCCTAGCGCTATATCGCAAGGGATCGCTCGGCCGGCAATTTCCTCTTCGCTTAGCTTTCATGGCCCATGCGCAGTATCTATTGCGGTTAATGAGCGCTTTCGTCCCGCCAGCTCAAATACATTTTTAACCTACTTACAACAGAGCAACTTAAACTAAATTACGTACATTAGTTCTGCACACTATGCACATTGTATAAAATCATTCATCATTGCTATGACGTCAATAGTAACGGAATAGTCAAGTGTTGAACCTGAGAAGTGCGTTTTACGCTGTCCGCCATCTTGCTACATAGCACGGCATGGTTAGTTTCTGGTGTGTGCGCGCACATAGCGGACGTCCGTTGCGAGAACAGTTCTCTCGCTTAGCATAACATTCGGTGTGTGGCGGCCTTTAGACGTTTTTATTTCTTAGAGGGTGAAATTTATTCACGATCCCGTTGCATAGGCTTCATGAACACGGCTGGACGCTCCTTAACATTTCCGGAAATGAAAGGGTTGGACAAATTAAATTGGTAAAGATGTATTGACAGCCAAAATAGGAATGTAAGACAGCTTTGAAAACGAATGAACGGGCGGGATTCCAGGGGTCTTTCGCGTCATTTCAACTTCTAAAACGATAATTTCGCTGGCGTTACAGAAGGTGCCTTCGGGTCTGAAGTACTCGGTGAAATTATGTCAAAAGGCTTTTTTTTTCGTGGAAAAAGTAAGCAGTTTTTATAATCGTGATGTTGAAAATGAGAATAACAACTACGGCAACACTGCCACGGTCCCCTGACTTAAGCATTTGAAGTCGGTGTTGTGCGAAAGAGACCTTTCCATTTCGATTGAGTCGAGACGGAGGCAAGGCGTAATTGCCTGTTCTTCGTAGCCCTCTGCTATTTTTTTTATTCTGCAACTCATTGCTCTCGATGCTTGCCCAATGTACAATTCTTGGAAATAACACTTGACTTGTACTAGATCCCACTAGGCACACGGTTTTGCAGAGAAGATTGGCATATTTTGGGACGCAGTTGATATGTGTTACAATATTGTGTTTCGCAAGGGGCCTCTCATTTTTTTTGGGCGTCCTTGCTATAAGTATTGAGTTACAGCAACGCTGATCTCTTGTCCTTTTTAGTGCCTTCTTTCCTTAATTTCATCTCTTACTTTCATGCTGGAAGGGGTCAGCACGAAAGTTATTACTCTCAAGTCGTCAAGAGTTATCGATAAGGCTTGAGGGGATAAAATACTCGGAGTGAATAAGGCATTTGTTGTCCTTCTTGGAAACCAGTGTCTTAGAACGGAAGGCGTATGTTTCCTCGATCTCCATGGTAAAACTAGGGGAGTCATTGTTGTTGCTCGGGTGCCGCCGCTCGGGTGCCCTTTAGTTCAAACTCCCTATGTAGTCAGATGACGAAAGTGTCTTCAACATATCTCAAGAGAAGCTTATGCTACTTGCATGTCCGTAGGGCCTTCCTGTTGAGTTATGAAAGATCTTAGGTTTTCGAGGGGAAAAAATAGAAATAAGTGATCTCGGGTTTCCCATCGGGTAGATGACAGCCCCATGCACCAAGTTCAGCACCAAGAAGCCCATCATACACCCTGAAGACGATGGCAGATTTATCCATCGCAACGTTGATCCTTGACGACACTGGCACCCATTCTATGAAACTCGATATCTTCCTTCACTCCCCTCGAGTTTCTCCGAAGGATAGAGGTTTGATACAACGGGTGATAGTGGCAAACTCATGGCAGCACCCTTCCGTCACTCGTAAATGGTTCCGTTGTGATACCAGTAATTTTTAGACAGAAATGTATAATTCTCGGTAATCTTCCGCCAGGATATCCCTGAAATGAAGATTATGTGATCTCGACGGATTCATTTGTAGGATTTCTGGTAAATAGGTTTTCCAGGTAGAAGCTGTAAGTTCTAAGGAGGGAGTCGCAGACTCTTTTACTGCCTTAATCATCTCGATGGAACGTGCGAAGTTTCTTCCGCAGGCAGAAGTATTCGCATGAAACGGCAGAGTAACTTGGCCAAATATTGTTTCCCAACTGGCTGACTGGGGAGATTAGGGCGTTGACGAAGGGGGCGAAGTGGGATTTCTTCTCTGTGGGTCTTGGGTAGTCCTTACGATCTTGGGGCTTCGGCACATGCTCGGGAAATCGGCGGTGCTCTTCCAGCGGGATGGAGGACCGGTTGCTTTGGTCTGCTTCTGCATTTTGGCAGACGGAATCACCATTCAAAAATACCAGTCCAGCACTGAGAGAGAGAGAGAGAGAGAGCTGATCTCGCGTCCATGGCATTCTCATTTCATGGCGCCTTACTGGCATCAATGACGTGCGGGTTGCGTCGTTTTCAAGTTCTACGTATGAAAGGGGCAGTGGATCCGGTGCGCCGACCGTATATCAGCCGGGGGCGATTACTCACAGCCAACAAATAATCTTTTGCACCTGGAACGTTGAAAAAAAGACCGAGAGGTTTCAGCATGGCAAGGAAATTTTTATGATGGAGAAAAAATTCGCTTGTAATTTTTGCAGTTCTTTTGGTCTTGGTCTTAAATAATTAACCTTCTGGTACGGCGAACTCCAAGAAGTGGCATCCCTATACCCTATTTCCATTCCTTGGTTATAAAGTAAAGGAATATTTAAAAATGCATATTTTCATGACTATTACTCCGGCAGAAAGTAGGATGTCTAAGACAAGTGGGGTCTGGAAGCTATGCAACCTGCTTGGCATTGACACCAATATGGCGCCACGTAACGGGCATGCTTCGCCTCCAATTCAGGCATAAGCTCTGGTTCATAAATACTTCGGTACTCAATGCAGGGAGATGGAAATTTTGAACGGGTAGTCTCTCCTAGGGGTAACTCCTTCGCCTTTACGTCGGCCGCGTTGCTTCTGCCAGTCGGAAAGTGTTTTTAAACTCTTGAGTTCTTCTCTTTGCCAATCTCTCTTCCCAACTGTTGGGGCTTTTCTCTCCTCGCATCTTCGGCTTCCATCATATCTAAACTGATTTCCACGTTATAACTTCAGCGTTAACTTTCGCATGTATTACTATATGCCGTTTCAAGTGGAGCGTTGCCAGACAGGTTATATATTTAAAATAGTGACATCATGGCATAGTAATCACTATCATATAGAGAAAACTTATCTCAATGTGGTATACATCTTTTTTTAAATTGTATAAATTTTCTTTCATTCTTGAACTATAATATAATGTTACTAATTAGCTACGTTCTGAATCAGCAATTCATTGAACCTATCGTAATTGGGTAGTGGCATAAGCAGGGTCTTAGGATTATTTTCACTAAAACTATGAGCTAATGCATTATATGACCCAATTACTTACATCTGTTGGTTTAATTGAGGAATTGTTGTTGAACTGTTGTTGATTTAGCGGAGTTCACACGCAGATATTCCGTAAAATATTCATTATCAATAAAAAGGAAGTCCATGTGAAAACTTCTAATCGATTCATAGAATGTCATCAAATTTCTATTTTTACGGTCATCAGCCAGTCTTCTGCCTAACTCCTGTAAATAGGTCTTTAGTTGAATTCTTTAATCATTTAACACGTTTCAAACGCCCAATGTCCTCCCACTTTCATGAAAATATTCGATTATCACAAAGTGTTGAATTTTGGTGACAAATTCGTCCAGATTCAATTGAGATTATACAATTATTAAAACAATTATTTCGGAAGGTGGCTTTACGAATTAAGTGACGAACCGAAATATTTTTGCACAGGATGATATTTATCAATAATATAATATAACCTGCTAAGTTACCTGGCCGTCTCGGGACCACACTTCTTCATGGGCCCATACCATCACTTCCTTCGTAACTCATATCATATAAGAGGAAAGGGATTAGCTACTAGTTGTCAAAACCGACTACAGTGTTATTGATTATTTTATTTATTTAAATAATTTACTGAAAGCGTGGTTTTTAGACAAATACGATGCGATATAGCGCTAGAGATGTTCGCATCGGTTCGCATGACTCGCATGAGAGGACAGTGGGAAATCGCTTTACGGGATCTTAAGACACGTGGCGAAATCTGGTAGCGCGCTTAGCATAGCATTCGGTGTGTGGCGACCTCTATCCTTGACTATGTTGAAGAATCAACAAAACGTTTTGACCATTTACATCCATGGTGATGACAGCTTCTTAAGTCGAAGTTGCGGTGCTGAGATGTACACCTGTCTGCGACGTATACTTCGCGCAAACTTCACTACTTTCGGAATTACCGTTGACGGCCGAGTTTTACAGGGATGGTCTGGTCATTTTACTTTGTGTTAAAACTTTACTTTTTTGCTACGGATATTTTACAATTCATTTTAGTCGGCTGAAAGAGGGAAAAATCGATAATACTGTCGACATTACATCGTCCGCCCTTAAGCGGTAACGTATTAGGCGAGTCCCGATGAGCTAGCAACGATGCCTGTCGCTGACCTGGCCAACCTCTCCTAATATAGGGCCTTTAGTTGTAACAACACAAGAAAGAAAAAGCGCAAGGTCACCCAGTCGTGATAATTGCCATATCCACTCACCATCAATTCTCTATTTCCAGTGCTTGTAATACGTTTTGTGGTAGACTTGATGTCAATGTTTTCATAGAAGAGGATTAAAAACACGGCATTACAGCGAATTTCAGAGCTAAAATCAGAAAGAAATCTACCATACGCCTAATTTTTTTTACTTAATTTGGTACTCTAGAAACATGACGTGTACAACTCCCAAATTCTCCATAGGTACTGCATCGCTATAACGATACGAGAAGAGTATTCATGCATTGTGTTCAACACATTCCTCTCTCACGTACGACGCTACATCTTGCATTGTTGCATCTCTTGCGTCGCACGGCACGAAGTAAAGACTAAAATTTACCACGGGGAGTAAAGGGATTTTCCTTATGTTCAAAATAAGGTTATGCTAGAAATTAAAGCGAAATATAGAGAATTTGATGAAATTGTAACATGCAGAAGATAAAGCTTAGTTAGGTCAGCCGATTCCCTTTTGCGTATACTATTATTATTATTGCACAAATTGTTACAAGTCGACAATTTAGTCGGGTGGTAACATATAACAAGAAAATACTTAAAGAACAAAATACAAAATATAAAATACGAAATACAAGTTATCCATTTGGTCGGGTGGTTACATAAAACACAAAATATACGAAGACCAAATACAAAACATAAAATACTAAATACAAAAAAATAGGAAAAGCCCTCAAAATTCAATATTTTTACCCCCGTCATAAATATCCTAGTATTTGTTAGGAAGGGCTCCAAAACTTCCTCCGGTAAACCATTTTAATCCCCTATCCCCCGATGTAGGAAGGAAAATTTTAAAGTATTTGAGAGCTGCCTCGGAGGCTCAATCTTACAATAATGATCCTTCCTCGCCAGATAACTTGGTCCTTTTAACCGGTTTGATAGGTCCCTCCACGCAGGATCACCGATAAATGCCTTATAGATACACTTAACGCGTGCTTTCTTCCTCTTCGACTCTAATTATTTCCAGCCCAGCGTATTTAACATCTCCGTAACGCTTGCCTTCCTTTTAAAATTTCCCATTACAAATCTTGCTGCTAAACGCTGAACTTTTGTCAGTTGCTTGATCTCACCATTCAGATGAGGATCCCAAACTCACGCCCCATATTCTAGGATAGGCCTAACAAACGTTTTATACGCGAATTCTTTAGTTTTTCTGCAGCTCCTTCCAAGGGTTCTGTAAAAAATGTAATGCTCTAAAAGCTTTGGTCGTAGTTCTTTCGATGTGCGGTCCCCAATGCAAATCCCTGCTTAAAGTCACTCCTAGGTACTTACAACTTTTGGTTTCCGTCAGTAACTTACCCATGATGTGGTAATCATTCAGTGTACCACTCCTACCTTTCCGAAATCTAATAAGTTTAGTTTTGCTTGCATTATTGACCATTTTATTCTCGTTAGACCATGTATCCAATATATTTAGGTCATTTTGTAAGATACCTATCCGTATCATTACTCAGGAATACGGTGGAAATATTTAGATGTTTTGTCCCCGAAGAAGTCTCTGGACGACCGTTGAATTCTTTAATTTTGAATGAGAAACACGAAAACCCAAAGGGCCAGAACGAAGTGTTATTGTACTGTTTTCCGGAATTTAGCCTCCAGTGAGCATTTGAAACGAAGGCAGTCTTCGGTTTCTCTAAGCCACGCACCACCGGCATCGGCGCCCCTTACAATCATCTCTTTTGTGTCCTTGTGTGTGCGTTCGCAGGGTTGGCGGTGGAGGTGGGGGAGCGGCGGGGGCGGTGCGGGTCGCCGGGGGCGGAGGAGGAGGAGGCGGGCGGCGAGGCGCAGGGGCGGCCCGCGGGCGACCGACGCCTGCTCTCGGCCGAGCGCCTCTCGTCCCTGGAGGTGCTGTCCAAAGTGTTCCCCGCCAAGAAGAGGTCCGTGCTCGAGTTGGTGCTGCAGCGGTGCGGCGACGACCTGCTCAAGGTGAGTGAAGGGCGCTATTGCTTTGTTTTGGCACTACGGGTGACGTTGTCATGGAAATCCACCGAAATAGACGGAACTGTTTAGAGGGAGCCCTGTTTAATTAGCCCAAATCTTCACTTCTACGATTGATTATTATTATTCGATGCAGTGAGTTAAAATTGTCGTGGCGCTAACATGGTTGTATCATCGTGCATGTTGTGAGCAAACTCAGAGCCAACCTTCTCGTTGGTAGGGATGGGTAAAGAATACCGGTATTCGGTACTACCGGCTAATATTTTTTCTATTTTTGAACTACCGAGTACTATTACAAATCGGTTTTTGCCGGAAGTACCGGATTGAAAGTACCGATACTCGATCAACATTGCCGTCTCGTGTACAAGCGTTCAACTGCTATGGGGAAATAATTGAATGACGGTAACGCGTAATACTGGAATATGATTAAATAAGCGGATATATACTGGTAATGTAAAAAATATCTTTTCTTATGACTATTTATTAACTAATTTGCAATGGGTCTCATTACTTAAGTAATACAAGAAAGCGAGAATATGGAATTTTTGTGATTTTCAGGAGGTATTATTGCAAATATCCACAAGGATATTACATGCAGGCCAATGAAATTCCTCAGTCTAGTGGGCGATACGGTGTAACGTATTTGTGGGCTATACATGTTACGGTTGAAATTCGTTGCAAGTGGGAGAGTTGAAAAAAGGTAATTTTTTGGAAAATGATAAAATACTAAAAATGCGAAACTTTCACAATGAGAGTGTGTATTTGTGTAGATAGTAGTGATCGTATTGATATTCAGCCATGAAAATGCTGTTAGCTGTAAGACTAATGTATCCGTGTTGTTAATAATGTCTGTGAGGTTGGGCACTTAAAAATACACAATGGAACTTATACCAATTCACTGTCATTCAATAACACAGCCTTAGAAGCTACTCACTAATTAAATTGCATAAGCACTAAGACACTTCACAAAACAAATAACAGCACTTCACTTAATTATATTTCACTTAATTTTCACAAACATGGGGCATGGGGCCGTGTACTGTGGGAAGTGAACACGGGGTAGTAACACTGAACACAGTAAGAGCAGTACCAGGGGACAAATTTGTGCGATCTAACTGATAGGTTTGTAGTTCACCGCTCTTATCGGTGTAAGTTATACTTCGGAGGATACCCCGATCAGGCTTCGCATGAGGAAAGATTCAAGTCCTTCCAAAGAATATTCTTCAGCCACTGTTGTATACTGCGTTCATTTCAGGGAAAATAGAACACAGAGACGTATCTCCCATCCTTGGTGGGAAGATAGTCTGCTTTTGCAACCTGTCACACAACAACGCTCTGGCATCTTTAATTTGAAAAAAGTTGTTGTAATAAAAAGTCGTTTAATGGCCGGCCGGCTAGTTACAATGCTGTTAGAAGACAAAAAAAATCTTGATACCCCACCTTCAACTTTCTAAGTAATATCTTAAAGTCATTGTACTTACCTCAAGCCACTCAAGATCCTAAAATTAAGCCGAGTTCTGACTTTCAAACCAGTGAAATTATGCGTTTTTAATCACACGGATTGACTTCGCACACAAGTCGCCATGCTTTCAATACAAAACGATCAAAACCCTACTCAGCGTTGCCAAATTTCCATGTTCCGGCCTGTATTCATCTACATCTACATCTACGATGTACCGTGCAAGCCACCACTAGGGTGTGTGGCACGGGGTGATTCCACATCAGGCATGCAGCACTCGTCCCAGAAAAAATCAGAACCTCGCACGCTCCCCCTGGCGCTAGGCGCAGGCCAAAAGCAGTCAAGTGAACAGTGCGCAGTCCAACCGGAAACTGGGAGAGTGGTACGTAAAAGAACATACAAACATGCAGAGAAATGCTATAGACACATCTAGTGGTTAATATTACTGATACTGTTAATTTATGAATACTACGAGATGCTACTTCATGCAAAGAACAAAATAAAATAATGCCGGAGTAATCGACCGGTGTGAAGAGTTAGTAATGATGCTATGTTATTAAATACAAGTGAAAATTCTACTCTACCTATTGAGGGTGGGAGTTCCATGTGATTAATCTATCGCAACTATTATGATCCCTTATTGTGCGTGGGAAAAAGGACATTTTGAATCTATCGGTTCGGCAGTCAATTTCCTTTATTTTATTCTGTGATCACTTCTACCGCAGTACGTTGGCTCTAGCAGTATATGTTGAACGTCCGGCAAAAAAACTGTCTGCACCGAGTTTGCGCAAAAGATTTAACCTGTATTTCTCCCTTCGATCAGTTGGAGATTCCCACCCTTATTCTTTCAACAATTTGGTAACACTGCTAAGTTTATCGTAACAACTTTTCACAAATCTTGATGCTCTCCGTTGTATTCTATCTATTTCAGAGATTAGTCCTACTTCGTAAGGGTCCCATATGCTAGCGGCGTACTCCAAGTGAGGTCTCACGAGTGAAAAATAACATCGCTCTTTAACTTTCTCGTCGCATTTTCCTAATATTCTTTTGATAAATCCCTTAGCATGTATTAGAAATACCTTAGCATTAAAGGGGACTATGGCAGTACACTGTATGTACTAAGTGAAGTGGAGCCAGTATTAGGATGCTGCAACTCATGAGTTACCAAATTAAATTCCACTTGGGGGTTGTGTTTGAAACGCCCGAGATGAGTTCGCTCACGTAACGAATGAGTCACGTGGTACAATACAACGAACTGTTCAAGTTTTTGGTGTGTTTGAAGGAGTCGGATATGGACAATTCTACATCTACATCTACGAAGCACCGTGCAAGCCACCACTAGAGTGCGTGGCACGGGGTGATTCCACACCAGGCTTGCAGCACTCGTCCCAGCACAAATCAGAACCTCGAACGCTCCCCCGGCTGCTAGGAACAGGCCAAAAAGCAGTCAGGAGAACAGTGCGTAGTCCAACTAGAAACTGGGAGAGTGATACGTAAATGAACATGCAAACATGTAGAACAATTCTATAGACACATCTAGTTGTTAATATGACTAATACAGTTAATTTATGAATGCTACGAGATGCTACTTCATAAAGAGAACAAAATAAAATAATGTCGGACATATCAAGCAGTGTGAAATGTTAGTAATGATGTTGTGTTATTAAGCACAAGTGAGAATTCTACTCTACCTATTGGGGATGCGAGTTTCATATGATTGATATATCGCAACTATTAAGATCCCTTATTGTGCGTGGGAAAAATGGCATTATAAATCTATCTGTTTTGCAGTACATTTCCTTTATCTTATTCCTGTGATCGCTTCTACCGTAGTACGTTGTCTCTAGCAAAAAATGTTGAACGTCCGGCAAAAGACTGTCTGCTCCGAACTTGCGCAAAAGATTTACAGCTACTTACAGCTATGTACGTTGGTTCTAGCAGTATATGTTGAACATCCGGCAAAAATATGTCTGCCCCGAACTTGTGCAAAAGATTTGACCTATATTTCTCCCTTCGATCAGTTAAAGATTCCCACCCTAATTCCTTCAACAATCCGGTAACACTGCTAAGTTTATCATAACTTTTCACATATCTTGCTGCTCTCCGTTGTATTCGTTCTATTTCTGAGACTAGTCCTACATCTACATCTACAAATACCCTGCAAGCCAGGGTTGTGTGGCAGGGGGTGAGTATTTACCAACATGCAATACACTATACTCTAAAGTTAGTGTAACTACGACTATTTATGCATTAGCATAAATCGCTTATGCTTGTCACGAGGCGATGCTTCACAAGCATGCACTACACCTCAGATATTATCACAATGGAGAGGGACTGTTAATATACAGGGTGTTTCAGGAGGAAAGAGCAATATTTCTGGAGGAGGTTGGGGACGTGCTTTTAAGCATTTTTTGTCCTGTGAACATGGGGTCGCAACTCCTTAGTTACCGAACTATGGCAACGCAAACATTTTGTTACCAGCATTCTGCAGTCACCATGAAAACGCCGAATATCGATGACTTATACTGGTTGAGGAGATATTAAACTTTTCACAGTGGTGCATAAGAGACGTATAGTTCTTTTACTTCTATCATCAATGCTAATATTTTCTTATTTTCAAGATGGCTCTCAAATATTCGTAGTAGTATCATACTTCAAAAGCAAATACTTTACGATAGCAATTTTATTTTCGGAGATACGATAAAATGTGTTACTAGCAAACTTATAGTAAATGTTGTTGCCTATTCATTGCCGCAAACATATCTTTTCTATCTTTATTCATACGGAAGATATGGTAACTTAAGTGATGCAATTACCACGAGACAACAAATGTCCTTCGGGGAAGAACTTTATTTTTCTCTAATTACCTACTATCGCCGCAAAAAAGGTAGAACGCTGAATTTTAAGCATTCGTGCGAAATTCCGCCGGGGCTCCAAAGAGCCGTGTAATATATCGTTTTACTCCTTGTTTATTTGACTACAAAATTCATTCATTGAAAAGTGATTAAATGTAAACGGTTAGCTCCTACGGTCGAAAGAGTGAAGAAAAACACGCGAAAAACTAGGAGAACGGCGAAACAGTCGTCTTCTTCATCTCGTCACGGCCAAAATATTTAATTGGTTCACTTCATTACTTTTTTACGAAGAGGACGCCATCTCAGTATTACAAATATTCTTTTAAAATTTTATTTTACTCATTCTTTGATTTTTTAAATGGCCGAAAGCTAGATTTCAATTTCCGAAGTGTGGAAAAGTATATGGATATCGAAATTACGTATGCTTTATGGAAAAAATATTGCAAAACTTCTCATGTAAGGAAATTTTTATATTCATCCCCAAACTTAAAATAAACGACAAAGAAGAAAATCGCTCCACGGCAATGCAAATTACCATTTTGCTCAGTTGGCAATTGTTTAAGCTCCTAGCCGCGCGTTACTCAAATCTCATTGCCAAGACCCCTCTAGTGAGACCTCTGTCCAGCGCTGATTGGACAAGAAATGGGAAAGGCTCTAGGTGTTTCATATTCTTTTAACTTTATGTGAATGGATTTATATTGAATATTTCGCAATTAGATATTTAATTCAGTCTCAGAAATTACACACTTTAATTCAGCAAAATACTGTTTGTTTATGTGTTAGAAGTTTATTGATTCTATGGATTGTATTGTTGCCACGAACGGAGCTTAAACAATTGCCAACTGAGCAAAATGGTAATTTGCATTGCCGCGGAGCGATTTTATTCTTTGTCGTTAATTTTAAGTAAGGGGAAAAATATAAAAATTTCCTTACATGAGAAGTTTTGCAATATTTTTTCCATAAAGCATACGTAATTTCGATATCCATATACTTTTCCACACTTCGGAAATTGAAATCTAGCTTTCGGCCATTTAAAAAATCAAAGAATGGGTAAAATAAAATTTTAAAAGAATATTTGTAATACTGAGATGTCGTCCTCTACGTAAAAAAATAATGAAGTGAACCAATTAAATATTTTGTCCGTGACGAGATGAAGAAGACGACCGTTTCGCCGTTCTCCTAGTTTTTAGCGTGTTTTTCTTCACTCTTTCGACCGTAGGAGCTAACCGTTTACATTTAATCACTTTTCAATGAATGAATTTTGTAGTCAAATAAACAAGGAGTAAAACGATATATTACACGGCTCTTTGGAGCCCCGGCGGAATTTCGCACGAATGCTTAAAGTTCAGCGTTCTACCTTTTTTGCGGCGATAGTAGGTGATTAGCGACAACAATTAAAACTTGCCTTAGAGAAAAAGAACGGAGGAGAATATGAAGCCAAGATCATGGTCAAGTAACTGAAATCACCTTGGTTTACAGTCACAGCGGTGACAAAGGCATTGAGCGGGAATTAACAATATGAATGAAGAGTTTCGCCCAATTCCAGAAGTAGAACTTTCTCCTTTGTATAAAATTTTAATTATATTCAATGAGAACTTTGCTGTAACTACTCTATGGTCACTAATGCCCTCAACAGTGTTTACCTAAATTACTTGTTGCGGTATATTTGTTGCCAATAAATCAAGAATGTTGTCCCCTCTGTTAGGCGTGGTACCTATCTGATGAAGGGCATTTGATGAGAATGTGTGCAGCAGGGACTCACATATATCTTTGTCTCTTCCCCCTGACATGTAACTGTAGGTCCTCCAATCTATAGAGGGTGTATTGAAATTTCCACCTATGATTAAATTTCTTTCGGTGTTCCTGGATGTGATGTTTTTTATTTGTGTTTCGAGTCCTAAAATTGAGGCGACGTCTGTGTTAGGTGGCCAGAAGTATGCGCACACGAATATTGTTTTTGATTTAGGGCATCTAATAGAGTACCATACAGATTCTAGGCTGGTATCTGGGACGATTTCTGCTTGGCTGACAATGGTTTTCTTTACAGCTATAAATACTCCGCCTCCGGTTCGGTTGGACCTATCATTTCTGTAAACGTTGAATGATTTAGGAAACATTTCACTATCAGAAATATCGTCCGTCAGACAACTTTCTGTGCCAATAATGACGTTACACTCCGTGCTATGAATAAGGTGGTGAAATTTTGGAATCTTATTTTTTAAACTACGGCAGTTAACTACTGCAACGACTACTGCTTCATGATTATTGTTTATGCGTTTCGGGGACATTTCAAGATTGCTGTCTTCAATTAAGCTATTCTTGGGCCTTATACTTGGAGCACTCTTTGCTAAATTACTAACTGGCAACACATTTGTGTAGTTGCAAAATACATATATATTAATGTTCCCTCTCCATTGTGATAATATCTGTAGTGTAGTAGTGCATGCTTATGAAGCTTCGCATCGTGACAAGCATTAGCGATTTATGCTAATGCATAATTAGTCGTAGTTACACTAACTTTAAGGTATAGTGTAGGTAATGCATGTTGGTGAATACTCACCCCCTGCCACACAACCCTGAGGTGGCTTGTATGGTATTTTGTAGATGTAGATGTAGACATAACTATTGACCCCACTAATTGACCTGCCCTGTAGCCTACCGTCTATGTTAAACTGTTCGAGTGTGCTCAAGTATTCTGCGCGCTACCTCCTGAGATACCTCGTACGTATAGTGGACACCTGAGCGATTTATTGTCACCCGACACGAATCCAGCACTGGCCTGAGGTCCAAGAACTCCGCTCCCTCGCTCCCACATACTTCACTGAGTCTCTGGTTTATGCCTTCCACTCGGCTCCAAACCATCGAACCCCCGATCCGTCCTAGAGACTTATACTTCGTACAGTACTCTACGCACACTACTTCGTAAAGTCCTACTTCGTAAGGGTCCCATATGCAAGCGGCAAACTCCAAGTGAGGTCTCACGAGTGACAAATAATATCTCTCTTTAATCTTCTCGTCGCATTTTCCTAATACTCTTTTGATAAATCCCAATTTGTTACTAGCCTGTCCGCAGATTTCCCGGACATGTTCCCCCCAAGACAAGTTCTGAGAGCAAAAAGCCTGAATACCATAAACAATGAGCTGCGAAAATCTACAAAAAAACGATGAATTTATTTAGGTTAGTAACGGTGAAGTAAACAAACAGTAATCATTAAATTACAATCAGTTACAAACCGTATGGGCAAATAAAAGTTGTTAATTTATCTTTTTCAGGTAAATGTTGATTGCACTGTGATATCTGTATTACTTTATTTTAATTTCTTTTATTTCCGTTGATATTTAGCTACTACTACGCTAATGAAGGCGAAATTCGGCAATTAGTAGAGTTGAAAATGAAAGGTACAGTTAAGTGTGCCAATTGAAGTTATTCAGTGAAGATATTTAGAAATTATCCGGGTGAATGTTTAAATGTATGCCACTCCAACACAATAATGTTCATGTCAAATTTCTGTAAACTCAACGTTAATATAATGAATTAAGTGTTTTGATATTGCCGTTCCCTTGATTTGGTTTTATTGCATAAGATATACGATTAGCTACCATAAATGAAATGAAACTCAAAGAGTTTTCCAGGCGTTAAAGTGTCTGGATAAATACCTATTACGTAAACGTTTCAATACATCTGCATGTGCCGCTGTCTCAATATTGGTACAAACCTCTAGTCGAAAGTTTAGAAGTATTACTTATACCATTAGGAATTCTATATGAATGTGTGAGAAACTGACCTCGGAGATAACTCATTGCCAGTATTTGTTTATGTATGTCAAATATTACTCCCGTGCTTGCTGTTGTTGGGAAGTAAAATTGCCAGTGGGACACCTAAATCAATGCAATGTGCAAAAAATGCCTTACTGTTTTTCTAGAAACTCCAGCTTTGATAAAACCATGCCTGCCCACAATGACCAACCACTTCTCTTTACTCCCGTACTCCCGACTCCCGGGTTCACTTTTTCAGAGCGAGTCTATCTTTCTCAGACAGACTTCTAGTTATTTATTTAATTTTGAAATATTATTGGAATAATATTTGTTTTGATAATATTCAGCTTTAAAAGGTTTGAATTCGTATTTATTTCTGCGATATTTATTGAGATGTACTTATGAAGTTAATAGAGGTTTTAATTAATATATTTGAAATTTGGGAAAAAATTAAACATGTTTTATGGACATAATTTTTAGACTTTTTCCGCCTTTAGCATTATTTTTTCGATTACTGCTTTTTCTAGGGCGAAGTTTTGAATAAGAAATGATGAGAATAATTTGATATACTTAATTGCTATGTGACTATGAAAAACCTTCCAGAAATGTTCCAATATTCCGAAGCCGAGAGATTTTCTGCTGCTGGATCAAACACCTAAGTATTAGTGATGAACTACTGATTAGGTGAACTATGCGAACTTACGAGGTGTAGCACGCAGGATTTATTGAATTGATATAAGTGTAGATGAAACTTAAAAATTAATTTGTGAACGCAGAGAGGCAACTGATGCAATAATATGGACAATAGTTCATTCCATTTGGTATAACGTGGGTGAATTAAATTACTTTTCGCTGATTAGGAAAAAGAAAAATGACTTTGCACTCGCAACATGCATTCAGCGAAGCGCGAAACGCAACTATAAACTGTCTAAATAACTATAATTTGTAGTCTCCGAGGTAATAACTAATGTTCAAATTATGTCAAACCGTACTTATATGGAAATGATGAATTTTGCGAACATGTAATTCCACATTGTTTTCACAAAATAATTGGTAAGTATAACAAGCCGGGAGTTGGTGCCAGGTTATATCATAGTTTGGGAAGCACTTCGGAAGATTACACTGTATCTGTCTCTGATTTACACCTACAATATTACTCGTAATTAACTAATCATGAAACCTAGCATTAGTAATTATCGAATTGGATAAAAATAGCGAACATACGCAAAATTGTCCATGGATTTATTATGAGCGAGTGTGTCCATCGACCAGAGAAGTGCTAGGAGGTATGTCGCTGATATATTATAAGCGTAAAGTGTAGCACATTACAAGATGGATAATGATGCAATTCCATCGTAAATGAATTAGAAAATCACCATATGGCATTATTTAAACTGCTTTAAATATATTGTTCATGATAAAAACAAGTTATTTTACAAGTTCGAAAGAAAGTAGTTGGAATTAACAGATTACTCACCACTAAATGTTAATAAAAAATAATTGGTGATGATCTTTGCGTAAATATCTACTGTACTGGAATCTGCATACACCAGTGAAGTGACTAAACTAAATACCTGACTTATGCAGTCAGAATTACGTTATTTTGCTACTAGTTTATAATAATAATCAGTAAAAAGTATCGGTATACCAATAATAATTCGCCGGTACCACCGGTCCGTTACGAGTAGTGCTTTTAAGTACTCGTCAGTGAAATGCACTGGTGATCGATCATATGAGGAAGCGAACGTGTGCTCGGGTGGTGGTGGAGAATGGTGGAAGACGGTGGGAATGAACGCCATTCGCCACTTTTGGAGGACAGAGAGAGGAGAGTTCCTCATTGGGAGCTACCGCCCGTGCCGACACCGCGTGAGGTGGCCATCTTATATTGGCCTTTTCTCTCACGTTCTCTCTCTCTCTCCGAACTTCGTCCCAGAGTTCCCCTTCTCTTCTATAAAAGACACCTCTTCTCCCACACGTCCATCGTTTCTTCTCCTTGGTGCATTCCCCATTATTATCGATCTCTCTTCTTCCGGATTCATGAGATTTTACCACCTTATATTATTTTTAAAGTCCCAGGCAACTTCGTTTTATTACATTCCGCCTTTTCCCTTAACCTCCTCACTCCCACACAATCTCTTATGCCTGCAATTCGTGCTCTGTCCCTTCTATTTGTCCCTGCTATATAGTTGAAGAACTTAATTTCCTCAGCTTACAGTCCCTCTATTCCCTCTCGTTGATCACCTGTTTTTCTGATTCATGTGCAAATATTAGTGCGCAATAAATTTCATTTATCATTGCACTCGCCCTTCTTGGCACTTCCCACTGTACCATCTCCCTCTCTCCTCCCTTTAGTCTTGTTTCACTCCAGCTCATAAATAAATAAAAGGTTTCCTCAACTTTTACTGGAGCTCCAATTCACTGGACATCTCATTCAGAGTTATTGTCTCTTGCTATAGCTAGAGCCTCACTCTTCTCTTCACCGATATCGATTCCTACTAACTTCATTTGTTGCTGACACTTATCTAGTTTCTTTTAATATCTTCCTTTTTTACAAATTACCTTATCATCTGACAAATTCATGTTTCTTGTTTCTCTGTTGTGTTTCCTTCGTTCTATAAACCTTGTCTACGGCATCATTGGGGCTGTTATTTAATAGCTGCGGTTTCATCGTTTCTCTAAACTCTTCTGTAGTTCCTTCATTCAACAGATTCCACGTTTAAATTATTATTATTATTTCAAGATTATTACTTTCCACAGGTTAGCCGTAAAGTCACCCAAAGAAAATTGGTAATCTCCGTCCATACGGAGACTTAGGGAATAAAATTCACGTCCTTCAATTTACTGTCACAGGTACTATCGGCGACCACAAAATAGAATTGCTTTTTTGTTTTATCATCCCAGTCAGATATAATTTAATTTTTTATGGCTTATCACGGAAAGGAAGACAAATGAGGAAGTGCTTGACATGGTGGGCGAGGAGAGGAAACTTATAGATGAGATTAGGGGAAGACAGGGTAGGTGGCTGGAAGGGGTAATGAGGGACGATGGTTTGCTGAAGGCCGTGATAGAGGGTAGGATGTTGGGTAAGCGGGGAAGGGGAAGGAAGAGAATCGGTTTTATGGACGGGATGAAGAAAGGTACGACTTATGCTGAGATGAAGAAAGAAATATTAGAGGTAGAAAGGGCACGGCACGTGTAAGAGTTCGTTGGATATTCTCTGACTTTCATCACAACCTACCTCTAACCGGTAGACTACTGCAATGAATCCACTTCTTAAATGTGCAGTTTCCTACTCGAAGGCCATGCCATCGGTAAACGTCAAAGCAAATAATGCCCTTCACCATTTCTCTCTTGGGAGCCAAAAGCACTTAATGTCCATGGTATTTTATTTCATTATGAATCCTAACATTCAAGCCGTCTACGGAGTGAATACTACTCTTTAAATCTGTTCACATACTTGCCCATCTCTTCCGATCTCTGGGCAGTAAAGTCACCAAGATATGTTCATTGTTCAATTGAGATTTCACCATTTCTTCGAAAGCATGTTCTTCTTCTTAGGAGCACCTTACTTGTGGTGCATGTATACAGTAAATGCTCACAAATTCATTTTCACCCATTTTGACATTCATCAGTCTTCGAAAACATGGATCGCTATCTCCAAACCGTTCATAGTTCTCAGATTGACTATGAAAGTTACCCTCTCTTCTTCTTCATTTTCCGGCGAGGGGTTAGTAAACCCAAAAGCCTCCCTTCTCCTCTCACCCTTCCAATTCACCATTTTATTTACTTATTTAATGTGTTTAAATTCCATCCAACATGAAAAAACATAATTACAGGATGGAAAAAAACAGTTACAATAACAATTAATACCAGTCAAGGCTGGCTGAAACTGTACATATACACAATCTAACATTAATTAACACATTGTGAGCTTTTTAACAAATTTTCAATTATATCCTTGCGAAAGTGCTCCTTATCCTTGAAAAACTTTAGATTTTTACAGAAGTTATTATAACTAATACAAATTCTAATTAAGGGTGCATTTTTAAAATAGTTATTCTTTACATCCCTTATGTAAAATGAACTTTTTTGCTTCCCTTTATTTGTTGGAATTATAAATTTTATTTTACCAACTAATTCTACACAGTTACCTTTGTTAATAATATCATGCAGGAAAAGTAAATCATTCATAATTCTTCTTTCACTCATTGCTTGAAATTCGAACTCTTCCAACATGGTTTTATATTCTACATAGTTTTCAAACATTGGATAAACATTGTGGCGTACATAATACAATTGTCTCTAGAATCTTTTCTGGACTTTCTCAATCATTACATCAGATGTTTTCAAATGAGGGTTTCAAATCACTGAGCAATATTCCAATTTGCTTCTTACATATAAAAATACAAAATTTTTAACACTTTCTCATCAGGGAAATATTTGGAAACACTATACAGAAAACCTAACAATTTATATGCAGACATGATATTAAATCAAATATGATTATTAAAAGTCATATTTGTGTCAAAAATTACTCCAAGGTCTTTTATTTCAGTTTTTCTTGGTATTTTCTGCTCTTTCCTCGCATAATTATACTTAATCACATTCACATTAATTACACCTTGAGGCAAAAATACAGCGAGTTTTCTTTCCTCCATCGATTCAACTCTTTTCTCCGTCATCATCACTATCTTCCCTTTTCCAATTCTCAACCATGTTCACATCCTTAATGTAAACTTAATCGATTCCAAGTTGTTTTGTTGGGTTGGCTTGTTTTATTTTTGACATAAGGAAGTTAACAGACAACAAAGTCGTTGAGCGGGGATTATCCTTATGGGTTGACTGTCTATCAAATGCGACGATATTTATAGTTAAACTAACTGCAGGAACTAATTAATCGTTCTAACCTTCAATTGCATTAATAATCTTTGGGTAAACTGTCATTGTGATGAAGCATTACGACTAGAGGCCTTATACCAGACTCGTTTAAAATTTTTCTTGAATGCAATGTCTGAAAGTAAGAAATATAAATTAGAGAAAATTATCATATTCCTTAAATTTAGTTTTTTGTGCGAAAGGGAAAAAGAGAGAGTTATATATCGTACTTTACATATTATAAAATAGAATAATAACTCGTTCCACCTCGATGCATTTTGTTGTTTGTGAGTGTAAGACCTTTGCTCTATACGTTAATTACGCATATCGTTAATGTGGGTCAGTTCGTCTAGTACGCCAAATGGATATGCATATCATGCTTAAACTTAATTAAGCTTGGCACTCAAGGACCGCCTTTCAACCGCAGCTCTTAAAAACATTACACGATAACTCGACGGTGGCTTCGGTGGTGGACGCCTGCCAACAACTCTTATAAGGTCGAATCCCTCCTGGGTGGAATGCTCACCACCTTTTGGCTTTGGCTGTTTTTGTCCACCTCAGACCTTTCGTCTACCAATAATATTTCTTTCTTCATCCCAGCATACGTCCCTCCTCTCTTCATCCCGTCCATGAAACTTATTCTCTATCTTCCTCTTCCCCGCTCACCGAACATCCTCTGGCCTATCTATCACGGCCTTCAGCATCTCTTCGCCTGTAATTACCTGAGCACTTTCTTTTCATTCTCCTAATCCCCTCCAGGAGTTACATCTCCTCACTCACAACACTTTCTCATTCGTCTTCGTTTCTTTTTATCCATTCGCCTCCACACCCACATCTTGAACGCCTACAGCATATTGTTAACAATCCACTGGGTATTCCTTTTTAATTATTCCACGTTGATGCCTGTTGCAACGCTACTCTCCATCTGTCTTTGCCAGCCTCTTCTTTTCATCCTAACCCGAATTCCAGATCATAAGTTCCCTCGTTTTGCCGAACGCCTTTTTCACCAGTGCAGCTCTCCTTCTAAAGTATTTACCTTGTTTCTTCGTGCAAGAGTTTAAATTGCTCTACTTTCTCCAATGCATTCCCTCCTTTTATGACCAACCTCGCTTTCTTTGTCTGAGGGAATCTCATTACCTATGCTTATCTTCATTCCGTATATACCGCACCAATTTTTAAATGCATTTACTAAATCTTGCAACCCCTTCGATGATTGACTTACCAACGCCTGGTCGTCCGCGAATCTAACCGACTTTATGAGCTGGCCTCTCCTACTTTGATTCCCACATTTAGCTCTTCCCATGCCTCTCTTACCATTTGCATGGCACGAATGTTAAAAATCAAAGGCGAAAACGGGCAACGTTGCCTTACCCCGTGACCTCTAGTTGCCCACCCTGATTCACCGTCGGATACCCTCTGCGCGAGACATAAGTTTTGAATGAGTCTCCTACCTCTTGCCCATGAATATACATATGGATCTAAATCTTCGGCACCACTGTACATGCAGTAGTGTTGCCTAGCTTTTCACGGCGCTGCAATCGGCATGGTTCGCTTGTGTGTGTCAAAAAATGGCCTGTGTTAAAAGGGAGGCCAATTCCGGTACCTTTATTACCAGTATCTCCATTTAAATCACGGCCTTTCCTTCGGCATGGTTCGCTTGAGTGTGCCAAAAACGGCCGGCTTAATTGGGAGACCGATTCTGGTGCCTTTATTTCCAGTATCTCCATTTGAATCACGTCCTTTCCTTATTAGAACCACCTTCTCTAAAGTGGCGGCGCTACAATCTGCTTGGTCATGATTCTTCGGTGCATGCGGAATGTTTGGCAACACCCACTGGGGGCAAGTTTAGGATCCATATGTATATTCATGCTCTTGCCAATCAATTCCTATTTCCAAGGGCAATTTTACTAGTTTCT
This sequence comes from Pyrrhosoma nymphula, assembly GCA_963573305.1. NCBI lineage: Eukaryota > Metazoa > Arthropoda > Insecta > Odonata > Coenagrionidae > Pyrrhosoma > Pyrrhosoma nymphula. The sequence goes on from OY754327.1 coordinate 184,785,114, forward strand.
TTCAATAATCTAATTCTAATGCACTTTAGAAATCCACAATGCAAACAAAAACGTCCTGATTATACTATAGGTTCCTTTCTATAAGTTTTCGCATCGCCACAATCACATCTAGACATCCGTCCCTTTCCTGAACCCAAAATGGTCATCGCGTAAGTAGTATTTTGCTTTCTCTTTAACGTTTTAATCTTGCACAACTTTTTCCGAGTGTGAAATTGTATTCTCTCTGGTATATATCACGAATGCTGACGCATTTTTTCTTCTTCGACATAGGTATCAAGAATGTTTTTCCTAAGTCCTCTGGCCATATTCCTTCCTCGTAAATCCTATGCATAAGTCCTAAAATTTTTATTTTTTCCTTTTTTTTTTTTTCAAAATCCTTGATTAACTCCAACGGGATGTTATCTGCTCCCGCAGTTCTGACGTAGGCTTCCGCGGGGTTTGGATGGAGGATATTTCCGGTTTCCAGGGTTTCCGCCACGTCGTTCCATATCTCCTGGACGATATTTTGCCTTGCTACACTGCAGGCTTCTTTGCCTTGTTATCCTGGTCAGTTGACCTGAAGAAGCCTGCAGGATAGCAAGGTGAAATATCGTCCAGGAGAAATGGAACGGCGTGGCGGAAATACCGGAAACCGGAAATATCCACTGCTTCCACAACTTCATCTCTCATAATATCCTCTGTATATTTGCTGAGGACTGTCTCTGGTCCAAGGCTCTCCTTCTTTGCTGCTCTCTGGTTTTTTATATCTCCATTCACAGGGCTATTTCCGTTTCCATACAGCTTTCCACGCATTCACTCCACCTCCCATGTATACCGACTCCCATTCGACTAATATCTTCCTTGTTTTGTGATAGTCCTATAGTATCGTTTACCATCTCTCGTGCATCCACTTCCTCTCTTTCTGTAATAGCTTTTCCATTTCCTCGTGTGTTTATTCCCAACAGTTTTCCTTCTCCTCATTGGTCACTCGACGGAGTTTATTATTTGATTCCTTGCACTTCCTCTTACCTGGTTCGGTGTTGATGTTTCTCCTCTTCTTCCCTATTATCTCTATGATTTCTCTCGTGATTAATAGCTTCTTAATCTTTCTCGTTTCCATTGATCGCTTTTCTTTTTTCTCTCCTACTCTTTTCATCCCTGTTTTTATTATTTCCCATTTTTTCTCAGATTTTTCAAATTTCCTTTGCTTCGCATATTTTTCTGTCCACTAGATCCTAGTACTCTCTCCTTTTCATCCCATTATTTTAAGAATCCACGTTCTACCATTCATTCCTCCCGCTTTTACTTCACCTTTTGAGTCTAAAATTACATTTCATTAGAATTAAAATATTATCTGAATCCGCATCCGCCCTATGGAAGCCTTGCGTGTTTTGGACATTGTTCCTCTGTCTTGATTTAATCTATTTCGTACCTCTCTGCATCCCCTCTCATATTTCATGTGAACCTACGTCTAAAGGTGATAAATTAAAAGGTTGAAGGTTTAACTTGGTAGAAGGTCATCTTGATAGAAAAACGAAATTTGTTACTCCCACAGTTTATTATTGAACCCAAAACCAGTTTGGACAGTAACGTCATATCCTGGTACATCAATAGTTGCTGGTACTTGTAAAATTGGAAGGCAATTATTTTGCAGCATTGTGAAAATTAACGTTTTCCACTTCTAAAGATGATCCTTGTTGAGTTCTCATTAACGCGTTGAAGTTTCATCACTCTCAATCACCGCGAGGGCCCTCAATACTTCGAAACTAAATATATGCGTTTTTCGGGCGAGAAAATCGCTCCACCGCGTGGTAAAACGCATTAGGGAAAGTTCTTTGGGGCAAAATTTCCGTCGGTTTTTATGAATCAATTTGCGTTTCTAAGATATGGTACCACACAGATCGAGCCCACCCCCCTCCCACCCAGGGTGCCTTCCAGCACCGCTGCACCACTGAGGTAAATCCCGCACCATTCCCTTCCCCTTACGAGACTGTACCTCTACTCCCAGCACCGGCGCATAGTTCCCGAACACGCAGTGTCTCTCGAACTCTGATATTAGGTGTCATACTCTGGGACGTTCTTAATAATATTCAGATATTCTCAATCATGCAAAGGACATACTTTGCACAGTTTCAATCTACTCGATACACCGTTTGATTTCAAATTCTATAGTGACAAGGCTGCTTTACACATGGAAGTTAACTGCCATGGAAGTGGCAAGTTAGCGATATCTTGACATGAATTGTATTTGTAGGGCATTGCTCTGCTCACACATTATTTCATATTTTCTTCCCAACGAAATAAATGGCTACAAATCAAATATTTACGTATATTTCTTCGCCAAACTCGTTTGTTGTTTAAATGTTTAATACCCGCCCTCAGTCATGCATGCATCACAAGAACTCATATTTAGTTTCGAAGTATAGAGAGCCCTCTCGGGGCTCGGGTTCCCGGTGACAACTAAGAGTGTGTAGAAACTTAAACACGTTAATTATAACTCCGCAACGACCGTCTTTAGATGTAGATAACATTACTTTTCTCAATTCTGAAAATAATTGCCTCTCTACAATATATTTGAAGACTGCGTAATAGCCCAGTCTAGATAAAAAAATCTTGTTCAATGTTATACAATGTATATCTGAAGGTTTTAACTCGTAGAGGGCCTAATAGATTATAAATACATACCGAGGTCCTGTCAGATTTGCCCTGTTTATTTATAAACATCGTCTAATGTCGGGAAACTCAATATTCTGGTTGCAGACTTTCCCAACTATGTTTTAGGGAATTGTTGTGTTGGTAAAAGTTGTAGGTATTTAAGATAAGATAAATTTGATTTTTTTTATGAATCAAAATTGAGAAATAATTTATTGAGATTTTGGCGAAAAACCCTCTTTTTTGCACTATTTTTAAAATGTTAATAACTTTTGCAATAATAGCCATAAATTATATATAAAACCTTGTTAATAAGACCATTATGAGTCTTAATTAGTGTGAAAAATTTCAGTCAGATTAGTGCAATAGTGTATGAGAAATCTCAACTATTTATCCCAGAGACCGAATGTTTAAACAATTATAGTTGCCCAACTAATGATTCTAAAGGTATTTGTTGATATTAAAAAGAAAAATATGAATATGTCATTGGCATGTAACAGTCTAGAAACCAAAACGTAAATAAGTTGTTGGGGCATTGTTGTAAGTAAGTAACTGAAATAAAGATGTACGTGGGTGTACTGAAGAACTAGTTTCTTAAATTTAAAAGAAGAATTCAACAGGTTATGGGCCCAGATCGCAAGTGAATCGCTAGATATTTGTTATTCATCACGAATAAATCCATCGTGAATTAACCGTGGAAGTATGTTGTACATTAGGCACTAAATGGCTGCCGGTAGTAGTGACTACAAAATTCAAGTGGATAAACTCGAAGGATCTGAAGACTGGGCTAAGTGGAAATGGCACGTTTCGATGTTATTGAGAGCGTACGCACTTGAAGATATAGTCTTCGGTACGCGCAAGCGTGTTGAAATTGTGGCAAACGCGACAGCGGAGGAAAAGGCGGCGGATCATCTGTGGTTGAAAGATGACGCGAAGGCGGCAAGTTTGTTAGCTGGTACGCTGGGAAAATCCATTGCAGAGCTCGTGTTGACATGCACCCACGCAAGTGAAATTTGGGATAAGTTACACGCAAGATTTGAGCGAAGCAGTACGCAACGGCTAAATATGTTGATCGAAGCATTTTTTTCGTGTTCATCGTGACGAAAAAGAGGACATCACCTGTCGCGAAGCTGCAGAAGCTTTTCGTTGATTTGAATAACGAACTCCAGAAACACAAAGAAAATGTTTTGTCCGAAAGAATGTTGGACGGTCGAATTTTATCTACACTAGGAAAAGAATACGACAATTTTAAAGACTTGTGGGGCACCATTCCGTTGGGAAATCAAAGTCTGAACTTATTGATTGAGAAGCTGTGCACGATTGAATTGCGAGACCAAAGTACGCTGGAATCGGCAGCGTTTGTTGCACGCAATGACCCGAAGAAGAAAAACCAACTAAATAAACGTGGTATTTGCGAAAAATCGAAGAAAAGTAATGAACGTGCAAAACAAAAATTTTCATGCCATAAGTGCAAACAGATCGGTCATTGGGCAGCGGAGTGTCCGATGAAAAGGACCTAGATGGAAGTACTGGCAACAACCAATCTGAAAATAATGGTGCATCTATATCACATGCTCTTGGTGCCTCATTTAATTACTATGCTGAAGCCGACAGGTGGTACTGCGACAGTGGTGCTACCAATCACGTCACTGCGAATAAGCAATATTTTGTATCTTATACAAAATTCGCTGTACCTAAAATGGCTTCACTCGGAAAACGAGGTGTAAGCATGCTGGCTCACGGAAAGGGAACTGTTAAAATTCAAGTGCATTTGAACAAAACTTGGAAAAATGCGGAATTGAAAGACGTTCTGTACGCTCCTGAAGCAAGTGCTCACTCATTCTCCGTACAAGCAGCTGCACGAAAAGGTTTTTGCACGAGACTAGATGCTGAAAGTGTCAAACTTGAAGACAAAGACACAGGGCAAACGGTGATGACTGGGCGCGTAAGCAGTGGTCTATACGTACTTGACATACGCGTTGTTAAACCGGCACAACCTATTCAAGTGAATTTGGTAACATCGTCAGATACACTGCAAGTGTATCATGAAAGATTCGGTCATCAGCACAAGAAGCACGTTAAAAGCGTCTTGAAGCAAATGAATATCAACGTAGACGGGTGCAAAGAAGAATTCTGCGATGGATGTGCCCTAGGAAAAATGCATCGGTTGCCATTCAAGAGTTGAGTTAATCGCCCGATGGTCACTGGAGAGCAAATTCACGCCGATGTGAATGGACCCATTTCTACGGAATCACTTGGAAGAGCGCGCTACTACGTTTGTTTTAAAGACGATTTTAGCAAGTTTCGTAGAATTTTCTTCCTGAAGCAGAAAAATGAAGTCAGTACCGTCTTGGAACAGTTCCTGAATGAAGCCAAGACAGATGGTCATGTTATCAAACAATTCAGGTGCGATGGAGGAAAAGAATTTGACAAGAAGAAAGTTTCTGAACTCCTTTCGAACAAAGGAATAGAGCACTGCATTAATCCACCTTATACACCACAGCAAAACGGTGTTGCGGAACGAGAGAACCGCACGATTGTGGAATGCGCGCGTTCTATGCTGAATCTAAGCAAGTTGCCAAAAGCATTGTGGGCAGAAGCATGCAATACTGCCACATATCTTTTGAATCGCACTGGGAAGTCCTCCATTGAAAACAAACCTCCTTATGAACTGTGGTATGGACGACCTGTAGGAAGGCTGAATCATCTGAGAATCTTTGGATCAGAATGTTATGTGCACGTGAACAAGCATTTCCGCTCGAAGTTTGACGACAAGGCTGTTCATGGACATTTAGTTGGGTACATAAACGAAAGGGACGGATTTAGGGTGTGGATTCCATCTCAGAAGAAAATTGTTTTAAGCCACGATGTAAAATTCAAGCCTGAAGTTGTTTGCAATTTGCGCACCGACGTTGCTGAGTTTGTAGTAGATCGTGAATAAACCATGAGTCAGAGTCAATCTAATCCAACTTCCGACGTGAATAAAAAGTCAGGTGAAGTCAGCTATGACAAAAACACAGAAAGTTTATGTGAACAAGAAAAATATATTACGACGCTTAGTTCCGGAGGAAGTGAAGTATTAGGTAAAAGAGAGGAAGTAATAGAAAAACATGAAGAGAAACAAAGAAGGATACGCAAAAAGAAGAAACCAGAATGGTTGGCAAGTGTAGATTATGTGTACATGGCTGGACCTATTATCAAGGACAAGGATGATTAGAACACATCAACTGATCGAACCAGCTGATCTGCTAACCAAGCCATTGGAAAGGGTCAGATTCGAGATGCTGCGTGAAAGGATTGGGGTGCAGAAGATTAAATATGAGTAGATTTTTTTATTTTTCTTTTGAAGGAAGTGTTGATATTAAAAAGAAAAATATGAATATGCCATTGGCATGTAACAGTCTAGAAACCAAAACGTAAATAAGTTGTTGGGGCATTGTTGTAAGTAAGTAACTGAAATAAAGATGTACGTGGGTGTACTGAAGAACTAGTTTCTTAAATTTAAAAGAAGAATTCAACAGTATTAAACGAATGTGGATGTATTATTCTAAGGTTGAACTACAAGGTAAGTTAAAGAATAACCTATTTATTCTTAAATTGTTGTTATAAATACCGTTTAAAAAATGTGTTCTTTGCTTATAATCAAATGGAATAACTTTGTTATTTTTTATGATACATGCTTTTAATTAAATGGACTGAAAACCTGGTTAAAAGCCTTTATTTAAAGAAAGAACCCTCTACGAACAACGGCTGCCAAGATAGCAACCTTTTTAAAAATCATATCTCCGTTTATTATAAACATTAAGAGCCAACATTTCCACAAATTTCAAACGAGAACCTATATTTTATGACCAAATTGATATACATGGTGATTACAAAAGAATTCGTCGTTTTCAAAGATCTGTATTTTTCAAATGGTATGAGCTACAGAGCTGCACGACCCCTTAAAATGATCGATATTTTCTCTAGTTTTGTTGACAAAAATAACATTTCATATATTCTATATGTCCTCCTTGAGTAACCCGAACAATATTAAGTCGATATTTAAATTCCTCCCACACACTGTGAAGCATGTCAGCAGTTAATCTCTTCACAGCCAAAGTTATGCGTGCTTTCAATCCCTCGCTGTTAGTAGGCAATGACGGCACAAAGACTTAACCTTTGACATATTCCGACAAAAAATCGCATGTTGTGAGATCAGGTGACCTCGGAGGCCACAGATGAAGGACGAGGTCTTGCCTTGTAAAACGACCAATCCATCTTTGTGGGTAGTTCTCATTAAGATGAGCACGAACTGAGAGGTGCCAATGGGGGGGGGGGAGCCCCGTCTTGCTGAAACACAAAATCATTGGAATCTGCTTCCAGTAGAGGAAAAAGCAAATCTTAATCAATGACTACCAACAGCGAGAAATTGAAAGCACGCATAACTTTGGCTGTGAAGACTGTAACTGCTGACATGCTTCACAGAGTGTGGGAGGAATTTAAATATCGACTTAATATTGTTCGGGTTACTCAAGGAGGACATATTGAACATATGTAATGTTATTTTTTCAACAAAACTAGAGAATATATCGGTCATTTGAAGAGGTCGCGCAGCTTTGTAGCTCGGATAATTTGAAAAATACAGATCTTTGAAACCGACATATTCTTTTGTAATCAACCTTTATAAAATTTGTAATTAGATATCTTATAATAAAATTGGGAGTTTCTCTGATGAAGCCATTGAATGTAAGATTTATATTTTTAAGTTTTATTTATTTTGGCTAATCAGATGGGTAGAATGACAAGTTGTCAAAAAGTAGCAGCATTGTGCCATATCAACATAACGAAAATCACAAGAAGTTTAGATAAAATTGAGGATAAAATAATGTTACAAGTATTTTTTTCTTTCTAGTAACATTTTTTCTAGCAATCGATTTCCCTCCTTCTCAATTAAATTTCTTCCTCTTTCAAATTCCATTTTCTCGGCATTTCTTTCCCTCATTTTCATTTCACCATAGTCTTGTCTCCTCATTTCTCTAATTGCTTTCATCTCCATATGTTTTGTGAAAGAGTCAACTTGTTGGCGCTTGATTTTTATGGACTCCTCTAACAATGAAGTTCTCTTACTTGCAAATTCACACACGGATTCTATTGTAAGTGCCTTGGAAATTGTTGTGAAAGATCAACATTTGCTTGAGCAACCTTAGAGCCAGTACCATGAGAGTTGCGATCATTTAAACGTGAGAGGCAGCAGAATGCTATTTGCTATAGCGACAGATGGAGCTGGCAAATTCTGTTCACATAGAGAGCTCGAGGGATTGGAAAGGTCTGTAACACCTGCAGATACCTCAATCTCACTAGATTTTTGCAAGCCAGATGCACGAGAAAAAGTCTCAACTTCAGAGGATTTTTTATGACCTTTTGAATCAGCAATTAAATCAAAAATATCATCTGGTAAGCTGTCAGAAAAGCATGTCAAATATGAATTATTACCACTTATATATTGTCCCATTTTTTTTACTTGTTTTAAACTTTTATCATTTTGTCATGTTTCCATAATTACACACGCAGTTAGAAACTTGTAAATAACAATAAATATACAAATTGTATGGTAAATGAGAGAATTAACAACTTAAATAAAATGTGTAAATACTTAAAAATGCTGAATAAGCTTTCGTTTTGTTTAAATTAATGATAAGTTAATTTCTTCAGTATCATCTGGTAAGATTTCATAGAAGCAATTCAAGTTATTAAGTTCGCTAAGTCATCAACGAAAAAATATGTCCGGAAAAAGTGTCCCACAAAAAGATGCACTAATACTTGAAGTGCATGATACGCAGTTCGTTAAAGCAAATCCTAAGTGTTAACAGTAATTTTAATTTCGACGACAGAATTGATAGATAGAGAGAATAGAATTTCGAAAGGACGACATTCAAAGTTACCCATACCTGGTATGTGGAATTGCAACTCGATAAAAAGTAGCATGGGGTATTAAATTATAACAAATTAAGGTTATGAACCACCTGACCGATATTATTTCAGAATGAAATAATTTCGAAGGTATGGAAGGTACGTTTTATTATATGTTTTTCAACGCCGCATCTGAGTTACCTTCGGATATCTTGTTGTAATTCTTGAACACTTCGCTCCACGTTTGTTATTCTTGAATCAGTTGGTTGATTTTAATTAATCATATAGGGTAAATTTCATGCGAGTATATTTTTGGAGATGTTTTCAAAGTCGTCTTGTGGCTTGCATAGAATTAGCAGTTTAAAGAATATTATCTGAAAATTGTATACAATAATTTCAGCTTTTAATTACAGAATTGGCATCACTAAGTTTCACTTGCGCAAGAAATAACGATGTCACTTTCGGTGAGAATATTACAATGAGGATTTAGCGTGTGTTGCGACTGCACACTGAGGCTATCCAGAGATTTAAAATGTTTTTAATGATCTGCGATGGATTGTATGTGTGTTTGTGGTATCTTTTCAAGTGTCAGAAAAAATAGTTTTCATAATTATTTCGTTGTTTCAATTATTGCCTTAAACTAAGATTTGGAATGCATGTGAATTGAAGTGAAGTTGGAGACTAGGTGGATTTCTCTGGTCAAGTGTGGTTGCTTACGTCCCAGTGAATGGATAAATAGCGTAGTGCGTTATTATTCTTCATTCAGTGAATTTTGTCGCTCCAATTGTCATCTTTTTATTTTATTGTATTGTGGTGTCCAATTTGATTTTATTGAAAGAATCCGTTTACGCTTAAGATGGTTTGAGCGAAAAATCACTTCACCTAGAATTTGATGAATTTGTCCTCATTTTAAAGAAAAAACTATTATCTTTCCAATGATATTCAAAATATCAACCCCTTGCCGAACTACTTTTTGAGCAATTTACCAAAAAAATAAAAGCTGTTTTACGTGGGATAGATTACGACTGTGCGCTCTAGAGGGAGAATATTTAAAAAATAGGAACTTCTAGCACCTAGATTTTGTCAAAAAAACTAACAGTGTATAGTTTTCATGTTTTCTCAACTATTTATAAAAAAATAATCTATTACTCACCGAGGTAGTTTTTACAGAATCGCAAAATAAACCTGCTGTTTGGAAGGGTTTTCAGCCATACGGCGGGAAAAAATGAGTTAAGATAGAGACTTATGTAACTTTATTTATTTCATTACTGAGAATTTAGGTCATATATAAGTATATCTTTGCGCCATTAATATTTCAATATTTATTTCATACTTCTTACAGACGCTGGAATAAAAAAAGAAAATGTGAATATGGTCTTCATTATGACTAGGGAACTATCTCACTCAAACAACCTTAAGGCAGGTTATGACTAATTGGCAAAAGGAATTAGAATATATCCTCGGGAGGTATATTTCTGAAATTTGATAGTCTTTTAAAATTGAGAGTGTGGTAGTTTACTTGCAAGTGAAAGGTTGATGATTTTTTGTCTACCAATGAAATGTATGTTGTCTCATTATGCGTTATTCAGTAAATGTAACCCCCTCAAAAGTTATATTTTAATTCACTCGCCTTGATGTCATTAGCAAGGATTGTTCCTTTAATTGTGTGCCGCTGTGTGTTCCTGGAGAAATAGTGGAAATAATTAAAAGCTGCCTTTTATATCTCACGGTAGGTAAAAATACATGCTACAAGAAATACCACGAAATCCCTTGACAGACAGTAAACGATATTGTAAATGTGAGTTACTTAAGTATTTTTATTCGATGTATGAGATGGTTGTGTTTTAATAGTAACGAAAATTTAGGAGTACGTTAACGCTGGAGACTAGACTTTAAAGTATTCGACGAAAATATGTGGAAATGTGTCACAGACTGCATTATAACAGAAACACTTAGACCTATCTGTGCTGGATCGAGTGGTGCTACTGGAGTGCTGCACTTTGTCGTATAGCAGCGGTTGAATTAATTTTCAGACCACTACTTACAATTTATTGTATTTCTTAACTTTATTTTCTTTTTAAGCTTTACATAAAGTAGATCGAGAACTTCTCTTTCCTTTTCAATTCAACAATCTCCATCAACAACTCCCTGGCAACCTTGAGACTAAAAGGTATTGAGGGTTTTCTTTATCATTTAGACATCATTTAGACATCATTTAGACATCATTTAGACATACGTCAACTATCCCCCCCCCAAAGCCCTCAATTACTAATGGCTAACCCTAGTTCTCAAGTTATACCTAGGTTCTACAGTCTTTCTAACCGCAGGTGTCACTTGTCGAACCTCTTCAGGAGCTTCGTCTTCCCTCCGTAGTGGTCGAGGCAGCAACTTCAATTCCGACTGGTGAACCTTGGTGGGAGGGTCTGTCTTCAGCAAGTAAACTCCATTTCCCAGCTTCTTGTCAACCTCGAAGGGTCCGATCCATTTTGGAGCAAGACCAGCATGGTATCCCTGAAGCTTGTTGCTGAGTTGGTGGTTCCTCCGCAGAACTAGCTGTCCAGGCTGCAAATCTTCTTCAGCAACCTGGTCTACCGCTTCAGCTTCCTTTTTAGAGCGCTTGGTCGCTTCTTTGTGCATCCGGTGAACCTGTTTCTGGTGATTCTCGACCCAGGCCACATAGGGGATATCCTCTTCTTCTTCAACAGCCTCGATTCCCCAGTCGCCAGTGCATCGAATCGGTCTTCCCAGGAATAGCTCTTGGTCCTTTTTCCTAAGAATATTTCATTTGTGTTATAATCTAAAACAGCTCCATATTTAGTTAAGAAGTCATGGCCAATTATCACATCGCTGATCAAATCCTTAATAATTAATGCAGGAATGTCAATGTCTATGTTGGAAAACTTTGCTCTAAGGAATGTTTGGCCTTGTACCATATAAAGTACATTATTTGTAGCACCGATAACTCTGTTACCAGGAGAAATTTTAATATCATCAAAATCGTTCATTATCCTATCTGAGATAAATGTGTTACTAGCTTGGGAATCTAAAATGGCTTTATAAGTTTTATTTTTGACACAAATCGTTATGGCTGGGCGGGGACCGTCCTGGTCAACCCCAATCTGTCCAATGGTATTCTTAGTATTCCAGTCTTTATTTGTTGTATTACTTGACACCCGGGGCTTAGTTGTATTGTACCCAGGGACATCCTCCCCCAAGACAGAATGAACCCTTTTTAGTTTTCCGGGCAACGGTCTCGTACATGGCCAGGTTTTCCACACCCAAAACATTTCCTCTGTAGGCCAGTTTCTCGATGAGTAACGTTTTCGTCTGGCGAAGTCTTAATCTTCTTATACTCCTCCTCTAGTTGCCTAATGACTTCCCTTAATTCGTCAAAGGTCTTCGGATCTTTCGGATCGGTCTTAGCCACTCTTACCAAGGGTCTCATTTTATCATTGAGTAGCTCAATCATATAGGATAGAGCAGAACTACTGTCCTCTTGAGGATTCAATCTTTTAAAAAGTTGATATTTCTGGATCACAAACCCACCAGCTCTCATGCCCGTAGGCTGCGTTTCGGTTAAGAATTTCCGATTGACAGCAGCCTTTACGCCATCAGAATCAAATCTAAGACATAACTCCTTTCCAAAATCGTCCCAATTCAGGTCCAGGCCCCTTATATTATTCCACCATGTAGCGGCCTGTCCCTTCAATTGTTGTGACACCAAATGCGCATAAATATTCTCAGGCAGATTCGTCCTTCTAAGTAAGGAAACAGAGTTTGTCAAAAACACTTTTGGGTCTTCTTCTAACTTACCGTGATACTCTGGTAGTCTTTCCCTAATAACTTTAGGGTCAACAAGCATCCCTATCGAAGTAGCTGGTTGAATATTCGCATTGGAAATCGTCATGTTTAGCAATTCATTCTCTAATTGTGACAATCTTTTTGAGACATCTTGCATTAGCCCATCCAATTGCGATGTTTTTTTTATCAATGTTGGTGTAAAGGCCAAGTTCATTAGTTTATAACTTGGCTACTCTTTCATTAATTTCGGCAATTCTTGCATCCAACCCTTCAAATCTTGCGTTGAATTTGTTAATTAGTTCATCAACCTTGGATTTAATTTTTCCAGATAGTAATTCAGCATGAGATTTAATATCTTCTTTTAATTCATATTTCATTTCTTCGAGTTGCAATTTATTTTTTTCGGATTGGGCCTTGATTTGTTCAGTTAATTTGTTAAACATAGCACTTACTTCTTGTCCTGCCTCAACTTCGTTGATTTCGAAGTACTCAGGATCTTCTCCGCATTCAATAAGATCCTGCCGGAGCCGCATTTCCAAATCTCCTTTGGTTCCTGTCGACGGAAGTCCCCGCTGTGTTAGCGCCGTCCTCAGCTGGGCGATCTTCATGTTCGCGATCTTCATCGTCCTTCGAGCGCGTACTCCTTGCGCAATGTCCTGTCACGGTCGCCAATTTGTCGTATAGCAGCGGTTGAATTAATTTTCAGACCACTACTTAAAATTTATTGTATTTCTTAACTTTATTTTCTTTTTAAGCTTTACATAAAATAGATCGAGAACTTCTCTTTTCTTTTCAATTCAACAATCCCCATCAACAACTCCCTGGCAACCTTAAGACTAAAAGGTATTGAGGGTTTTCTTTATCATTTAGACATCATTAAGACATCATTTAGACATACGTCAACTTAAGTTCTTAGTTAGTGCTGTTGCTCTCAAGAAAGCAGATGTGATCTACAAAAAAACTAGATAGACTCCGGTCTGCACAAATTTCAGTGATAGTGCCCCCGCTAGTGTCAAATCGCGCAGCCCGTGTGGTGAACAGTGTGCATCCCAGTGTGCTCCCATTTCACCCGGGAGTGGTTCATTTCTTGGATCACCCCTTCTCTGAGTCTCCTCGACAACGGTTTTTAATTCTCACCATTTAGTCCCCTTCATCAAAATTCGCTGGTTAACCTGGCAGCGGACTTTGACGTCGCTCTACAGAAATATAAAAACGGGACTAAACATCGCATGGCTGATTGTATTTCTTCATTTATCGGCAGACCATTGGAATACCGACCTGGGACTCCTCAGCACTTGAAGATAGTTCGTCAATTAAAAAAGTCTCTCAATGATGCAAATCTTATTTTAACTAAAGCTTACAAAGGTAATAGCATTGTCATTTTATCCAAAACTATGTTCATTTGATTCATTTCTGACAAACCTTAATTTTGAGCTTATACATTGTGACCCGACAATTATGTTTCAAAGGAAAGTTAGAGAAATTCTATCACAGTGCTGTACCCTAGTTGGTTCATCAGAGAGGTGTAGTTTAATTAATATGAACCCATTAGCTCCCAGATTATATGGTTTACCAAATACCCACAAAGAAAATGTACCCATACGACCAATTGGGTAAAGGTGAGCTTTCGTCTCGCACTTTCAAAATTTGTTTTTGAAAAACGTAGGAAACTGACGAAATTGAATGTGATACCTTGGAGTAGAAGAAAAATGCGGATTTGTAAAAATGTAAGAATCATACCCGTGTGACTAGTTGTTTTTGAGATATTGACGTTTGAAAATGACCAATTTCGCGATTTTTTCGTCCGTTTTCGACGCCATATTTGGAGGTTTTATGAACATCCGTTAGAAGGATAACACTAATTTCACCTCTACAATATTCCTTTACCCACCCCCCCAACAAGCTTACGGGCCTATGGAGTGAAACAGGGGTGCTAGGGTGGGACGGTACGCGGGCCCGATTTCGCCATTTTCAAAAGTGAAAAACGCATTTTCGTGAATTGGATAATCGAAAAACATTTTTTGCGGGAATGGTAAAGTGGAAATGGGTATTTCTGGGAGTCGAGGACGTTTCTAAATGATGATTTTCACGGCATTTTCGTGATTTGGAAAAGCGGAAAACGATTTCCCCTTCCATAACTTGCCCTGAACCCACCCCACAAAGAGGTTTGCGGGCCAACGGAGTGAAACACGAATTGGTTATATTCAAAAGTGAAAAACTCATTTTCGTGAGTTTGAATAGCGGAAAACGCAGTTTTAGCGCGATTGATAACGTGGAAATGGGCATTTCTGGGAGTGGTTGGAGTTTCAAAATGCTGTATTTTACAATAAATGTGAAAATGGAAAGACGTTTGTTAGGAATAATTCTGGGTGTTTTGCTATAGTCGAGAGAAGTTTTCGCTCATTGGTGATTTTTGGTGGGCATATGTAGAAGGCTAAAATGTAATTCTGCGTATTGTTTCTGGCATAAAATCCCTCAGGTGACAACGTTAATATAAGTGGGCTTTTGTTAGAGGCTAATGAAATAGTATTGTTGACGGAGTTCCCTCGGGTAGTGTGGAAGGGGGAAATTAAATGTCAACAGTTGGAAGTTAATTGTTGAGAGTTGAGGGGCTTGTTGGCATTAATCATTTTCTGACTTGCGTTTGTGGTGTATGGTCGCCATGATTTGCCAATCGTGTACGAACACGCAAATATCTGCGATCCAGTCTTTCGTTTCGGCGGAGTCAGGCTTGCTCTTCCTCGAAAGGCACGGGTGTTTGTTACCCAGGGATGGACACTCGTGTCCTCGCTGCGGGAACTCGCAATCCTCCATTTAAAGTGAAACGTGAAATGTTATTAGTTCAGTGGAATGAATGCGAGTGATAAGGAAGTGTAAATCCTTCATTTGAAGTGAAATGTGCAATGTTTACTGCGGTGGAATGAATGGAATTGCATTGTAATAAATGGCTGTTGCGGGGCGAGTTTCAGTGGAAGGAGGGAAGAAACTGTGTAGGAGAGGTGTGTATATGCTAGAGAATCAACTGCTCAATCGCTGCGCCACGTACAGTGGATAAGAGGAAACGGCACTTTTTCACAAGATGGCGTAGAGGAAAAAACGCACTTCTCAGGTTTGAAAGTTTCCCATTTTTAAAGTAGTTGATGCATTGTTGTGTTGAAAGTGTTAAACAAATTTGCAAAGTTTGCATAATAAGTGAGGTGAATTTGGTTTCGATATCTCTGTTTAAAGTGGGTGAAAATCGCGAAAACAAGTGCGAGACGAAAGCTCATCTTTACTGATTGTTTCCCATTTCACTGCCCCCTGTCATAAGCTTGCCATAAGACTAAATACTCTCCTCAGAGAGTTCTCTGGATTTAAGTCGAGATGGAGTGTAAAGAATTTGGTTGAACTTACTCAGAAACTAACTAGTTTAGTAATAGTAAAATCTTCTCGGGTTTGCCACCGGGTAAGGTTTTTAAAGGCCAACGTTTCGACGAGTGACTCCCTCATCGTCATCAGGGCTGAGACTGATTGCCGAGTTGGTCCATGCCGGGTTTTTTATAGCTGGCCAAGGGCGGTTGAAAACCCATTGTTGACCGGCTCGTTCAAGGCGGTTTGAATTTGAATTGTAACCGCGACCGTTTAATTTTATTGAGTAGCGGTCTCCATATTTGGCTGATGTACTGCCCAGAGTCTCGATTTAACTTCTTCTCCTCCAAACTTATTTTGATAGTCTCTTTCATCAAACGATCCCAATATCCATTTGAACGGCAAAGGATTTTGGTGCCGTTAAAATTGATGGAGTGCGCATTATCTAGACTATGCTCTGCCAGGGCCGATTGTTCGGGTTGAAATAGTCTTAGATGAATCTTGTGTCCCTTAATTCTGGTTTCCACAGTGCGTGCAGTCTCTCCAATGTAGGCGAGGCCACACTCACAATGGATGCTATACACTCAAGGAACTCTGAGGCCGAGGTTTTCCTTTACTCTTACGAGCCGATCTCGAATTTTCCCTGGAGGTCTATGTTGTCTGAATGTTGTATTTTTGTAAAATTCTTCCTATTTTTCCCGCGATAATGGAAATATAGGGTATGCCAAGTGAAAATCTCTGTCATGATATCCATTACGTTTGAACGTAGTTTTCAGATGTTGAAAGCTGGAAAAAATAATCTACCCAGGAATACAGAGAGAACAAACACAAAAAATGGAAATTAACAAATATATTTTTGTATCGTATAAATATTATGAAAAAACTTTTGGAAAAAAATACTTTGCAACAGTAAACTTATATTATGTGGATTTATTCTTCAAGTATTGTTAGTAAATATCATGCACTTATTAGTTTCTAATATCGCATTGAAAACTTATTTGTGGGTCGCTTGTTAACGGGTTAAGGAGAAAACTGTACTAAGTATTTGATTAGTAGTGTGCACTTCTTTATTGTCTTTGCTTTGCACTATCATTTTAATGGCTATTCAGCCCTGCTTACATTTGTTTGATAGACGTTTTACATATCAATTTCACTGAAAGGCCAGTAAAATGTTTACGCTGCGAACGTTATCGATCGAGAAATCATCACTGTCACGCCTGACACTTATCTTCACCGCTGTGCGACGCTTGCCGATGAATTTTTGTTTTAAATTCGACGGTGGTCGTATCCGTGTACGAGCGTAATAAGCTGTCCGTTCCAATTTGCTAGTGCACCCCAAGTGTATACTATCCCATAGTACACAGTATATATACTAAGGGCTATACTTGGATTGGAAAACGACCTCCCTCTCCAAAGATCACTTCACTGTGTCGTTCGCTTTATTCAGGGAACGTAATAATTTATCACTGAATCTAATGATTCCACCACTATACGACACAGTTTCAGGCAATACTTTGTGGAAGTCAATCATACTGGGAGTAAAGGATTGAACACTGCAGCTTCCAGATTCGACCCCTTGGTTGTGCTGGATTTTCTGAGTCACCTCACCTCCAACAACTACACCCCACCCCCCTCCTCCCCCTCTCCTCCTTTAACCTCTTCCTTTCCACCCCCCCCCCCACTTTTTCCAACGGTTTTGTACTATATATACCACTTATGCTAGACTTTCTGTTCACCTGATGATGTAGCACCGCTACGAAACCATGGTCGTGTTTAATAAATATCTAAGTGGAAGCTGCAGTGTTCAATCCTTTACTCCCAGGATTCCACCACTGTCAATACGACACCCTGAAACATTTACACCAGAGCATTCGTTTCAACGGGAAAAATGAGGTCGCATCGCTCACCACCGTGGAAATATCTATGTGGAGCATTCTACTCCTCATAGACATTTCCACAGAAAAATCGCACGATTATTTATCGATTCTTCAAAAAATCGATTATGCCTCCCCGATTTTTTTACTGAATCGATTCTCACGACACGATTATCATACGACGCGATTAATCGATATCTGAGTAATCAAGCCCATCTCTGCTGAGTGCCTTCTTTTGTCTCTCTCTTAGGCCATCCAGCACTTCGTGGAGAGCGCAGCGGGCGCGATGGTGGCGCCTGCAACGGTCGCGGGAGGCAACCACTTCGGCAGTGCGGGGACGCTGGCCGAAGACGACGCAGACCTCCTGATTGGTGAGAAGAGTTGTTGGCCAACCCTTGTCTAACCCCTCGTCCGGCTCACGTACGAGAACGTGTCTTTGTGTTGCATTGCACAGTGCCTAATTAATAGATAATATCCGTGCGTTTCGGCGTTGCTCGCGGGGCCAGTTCAAATCTATTGTGACATGGAGAGATTCTTGGCTTCGGCGGTCACCTCACTTCTGTTCTCCATCTTTTCCCGTTCTTTATTCTAGGAACGGAGGCTGGTGTGTGGTAAACTGTGACACAGATGTCCCGGAAAACTATTTTCATTTATACATAAATGTCTTGGGTTAGAACACGGATGACAATAATATTTTTCCATAATAATTCACCGGAGTTTCCATTGGGTATACTTTATAGCCATGTAAACTAATACGCACACATTTTAAACGATTTCTTCCTTTCTTGCTTTAACCAACTGCTTAGTATCTACGGATGCTTTTTCTCCAATGTTTTTGTGACACATGATCGAGTATTTAAAATATATGCAATGAGGTTCGTAATTAATTGAATGCTTTGCAGTCTTTCCGAGCCTTCCCATGGGAACTGTTGTTGTATCTTCGGATCCAATAATCGTAGACTGAGATCTGCTATTTTAGTTAACACCCTTTTCCTTTAGTTTAGGCAAGTTTGGCATCTCGCGCGATGGCTGAAGTGGCTGGAGCGATTTTTGTTTATGTACAGATTTTCGTGATACTTTGCATGCGTGTCCTTATTAGTAATATCTACCGATAAAAGTGAAAAAAACTGCATGCTACCGATTTCGTTTCCTGGCAATTCAATGATATTTTAACAAGTACTCTTATGGCACACGGCATATATTTTGAAACAATTTGATTAATTATGTACAGATTTTCTCCTAAATACGAAATAATAAGTTTCATATTATTATAATAGCTGCAAACAAATATCAAGGTATCATGCCGAGTAAGAAAAGCGTATTTAGATATGATTTTCTCGTAAATTTCGAATTTCGCGCCGAATATCCAAGTCAAAACAATGCTTTAATTAAGGCGAAAAGTTGAAATATAACTCTTGCATCATATACATTACTGCATGCATGGTGATATTCAACGTATAAACAGGTGTACTGGAGTGAAATTTGGTCCAGAAATATTTTTTTCGACTTACTTGAAAAGTTATTGGAATGTGCCTTAAACGACTCACGATTACCGCTCCAGCAACCTTAAGGATGCTGGTGAGGTTGGGAGGGGGGCGCCTAAAGTTAAGAGAGGGACATTTGGGGAAGATGTCCTCGGTGGTAAGATTATCAGAGAGGAGTGGGAAAAGGTTTTTAAGGTTTTTTTGAGGGAATTTACGCCTAGAAAGTAGGTGGTACAGAGGGAAAGGTTATGATTATTTTTATTTTGAGTTGCTTCAGGAAGAAAAGGTTTTTTTTTGGATGGTCTTGTCGAGAAGCGTCTCAGAATATTCTCGTAGGAGAAGGGATTTGTGTAAAGAGGAAAGGAGTTTATTTAGTGAATCAGGGTTATTGCATATGCGGTGGCCTCGTATGGAGAGAGGTAGTAGGGGAGGGATCTTTTAGTGTGGGAGGAATAGCAGCTGTTGTAATGTAGGTATTGCTGCTTATTGGTGGGTTTGATGTGGACTGAGGTGCTGAAATGGTGGTTGGAGAGAGTGATGTCTACATCAAGGAAGGTTACAAGGGAAGAGGAGAAATAAGAGGTGAAGGAGACAGAAGAGAATTCGTTGAGAGCGGAAATAAATGAATTAAAGGAATCGACGTCATGGGGCCAGAGAAGGAAAATGTCATTGATGTATCGGAGCCAGGGCAAGGGTTTTAGGGCTTATGAGAATAGGAAAGAACTCTTCGACATGGCCGAGGAAAAGGTTAGCATAGGAAGGGCTGAATCTACTTCATAATCCTTCCCAAGGCGCAGCCTTTGGTTTGAAGGTAGAAGCGGTCGTTAAAAGAGGAGTTGTGAGTCAAGATGAAGTGGGACAAGTCAATAAGGACAACGGAGCTTGGGATACGGGGATTACGGCGAGTATCAAGATAATGCTTGATGGCGGATAATCCTTCGGAGTGGGGGATAGAGGTGTAGAGGGAGGTAACATCGATGATAGCCATGGTAGGTATCTTTGATGTAGGACGGCAGGGAATAGACTAAATGCTGAATGTAATGGTCGGCGAAAGTGGAGGCAGTAGGGGAGTGGCATGAGGATACTATTGGTCGGCCTGGGTTGTTGGGCTTGTGTATCTTCGGATGCATATAAAAGTGGGGAGTGTGGGGATGAGAGGGAGATAGCAGAGAAATGTCATTACTTGTGAGGCTTCCCTTGGAACCTTTTGTCTTGAAGGAAAGTGATGATATTTTGATGGAATTTTGGGTTTGGGTTATGAGAAACTGGGGCATTGGAAGAGGGGTCCGAGAGTTGCCTGCGGGCTTTGTTGATGTAGTCGGAATAGTCCAATACTACCACCGTTGGGGCTTTTGTCAGAAGGTGTGATAACTCTGTTGGGATTGTGAGAAAGGTCTTTTAGTGCTTGGATTTCTACCAAGGATAATTTGGGGGCGGGGTTTAAGGAATTCTGAAAAGAGGGATCGCAGATTTTGGAGAGGAGGAGGTGCGTGAAAACTTCTAGGGGATGATTGGAAAGCAGAGGATTTGGTTCATGTGAGGAGGGCAGTTTGAAGTTGGTAAGGGGAGGATGTACATTTTGAAAAGAAGTGTCGGGAAATGGCTGTTGGGAGGACTGGGAATCCCAGAAGAATTTCGATTTTACTTTTCGACAAAAATGAAGGGATGGATGAAAAAGGTGGGGAGTTTTACGTTTCCTTACGTACGTTTCTAGTACGTTTCCTTCCTTCCTGTGAAAAAGGTTGCTATTGGCAAGTATGGATCCGACAGACTTCTCAGCTGTTTTTTTCGTTTAACGGGACCAGTGTGACCGTTCATGAAAAGGAACAGTCGAATCGCCTCTCTCTCTCACTACATAATTGAACTCCTTTGTTCCGGCAGGACGCGCTTCCGGGGACGACGCAGGTGCGGGTGTGGCTGCCGCAGCGGCGCCCGCGCCTCCACGGCGCCTCCGCCCGCACTCCTCCTCGTCCTCGACGCGCTGCTCTTCGTCGTCTTCGGCGTCGCCGGCGTCGTCGCCGCACCTGCGGCCCGCCACGCCCCCCGGCTGCTGCGCCGCGGCGCCGCCGCCACTCCTGCTCCTCGCCTCCCACCGGCACCCGTCCGCCTTCACGCCCGTCTCCGCCACGCCACCCTCCGACACGCCCTCCTCCTCGTCTTCCGCATCCCCGCCCGCCGCCACGCCACCCCGCCCCGCCCTCCACCCCCACCACGCCCTCCTGCACCACCACCACGCCCTCCTGCACCCCTTCCCGCCCCCGTCCCTGCTCCTGGCCCCTCCACTCCGCCCCCCCTCCACCCTCCTCGCCGACCACCTTCGCCTTTTCGCGCCCCCACCGCCGCCCCGCCTCCTGCTCCCCCCCGCCCCGCCCCCTCACGCCCCCGCCCCGCCCCCACTCCGCCCCCACCACCTCCACCTCTGCTGCGACGAGTGCAGGGCCTTCCACCACGCGGCGCTGCGGGCGGCGCACGACGCCACGGTCCCCTCCGACCGCAACAGGATCTGAGTCCACGCTCCCCTCCGCACCACTACCTCCGCACCACTGCGTGCACCACCGCTCCCAGTCGACGTGACCTCAGCCACGAGAGGCGCCCACGTCGTCTTCGGATATGAAGGAGGGCGCGTGCCGCGAGGAGCGAGGCCGGACAGATGCGCCCCGAGCTGGTCCCTTCCGGAGCATCCGTTGTAGCATTCCGGCGAAGGGCCCTCTAGACGCTTCCCTCGTGGACATTAGGCGAAGAATATAAATGTATAAAGGTTGTATGTGAGTGTGTGTGTATGTAGATGGATCGAAATAAAGTGGGTGTGGTGAGCGAGAATAATAGTCGTCTTCTTTGGAAGTGTGATCGAATCAAAGGCCGCCTTCAACACGACGGATAAGGTTGGCCTGCTCGAGTTGATACTAGTAAAGTAAATTCCCTTCATAAATAAATAAAAACCCTTCATTGAAGTACACGTGTGGCTTTCCCAAAGTGATGTTAGTGCAAATTTAGAACATGAAGACGCTACCTTTTGCCTTCTCAAGTTGATGTTAGTGCAAGTTGACAATCTTACACTGAGGTGCATATGGAATTTTTGATTTTCTATGTTGATATTTGTACAAGTTAAGACCCTTACATTGCGGTGTATATGATATGTTTGCACTCCTTAGTTGATGTTAGTGCAACTTAAAAACCCTACTCGGAGATGAATACAAAAGTTTACCTCCTTAGAAGGATTATGAGGCGGTGAGTAACATGTCGTCCAAAAGGTATACCCAATTATTAGAAATTGAAAAACATGCTTTGAGATTCAGATAAAGATTTGCTGATTCATCACTAGTTTTGACATTAATGCGAGCCTTCGCTTTGATGCACGTGAAAATTATAAAAATCGTGTGATTCTCTGTTGTGCAATTTTATCATCGCATTTGCATATCTTATTACGGAGACCAGGATTTCTTAAAGGGAGTTGCTGGAAGTTCTGCAAGTGACGAAGAGGAGGAGATATGCTATCTTGCTCTCATTAGCCACATCTCAGTACGCCGCGAGCATTAATTTGGGGCTCCGCATAACGACTTTATAACCGATAGACAATGCAAAGGAAAGCCTCACGCTTTGTTACGGGCAAACAGGAAGTGTAGCACAGCTGATGGATGGTTGGGAGCCGTTGGAGACACAGTTGAGACTCAAGCCACAGATACATACAGGAGTTTACGCGAAACTGATGGATTAATATCGAGTCGACTGCGATGTCTGACTCCACTGGGAAGGCCTATCGAGTCCGAACGTACTTGTTGTTATGAATATAAACTAAAATTGTGCTTGAATATTTTCACTGTCACCAGAAAGCATGGGATACAGTCAGCGTGAGGAAGTAGTCTTAAGGGTAAAGAGCAGAGCAGATCCAATTCTAGGAACACCCCACTACATTCTGCATGGTTTTTGCATCCACCTTAAAAGTTCAATTAATTTTAATCTTTGGACCTATTCTTAATACTTATTTTGCAATTGATTTTTATTTTTTTAACTCCTCACTAGCCGTTCAATTAGAGGCAACTCTACGATAAAATTCAGGAGAAGAAAAGAGAATTGACTGAAGTTGACCATTTTTTTCAAGTTAACCATTTCAGTAGTCATGAGAAAAGATGAGTTTTCTCTCGCATGGACTCCATTTTCGTTCAGATGTGTGCGACAAGTTTGGGTGAAATCGTTAAGTTCCCTGATATTGTTAATCGTAATCTTCCCAATGCCTCTGGTTCGTATTCTCCATTTTAACGGTGAAGTAGCATTACTCTCCTTTTGTTATCGTCATAATAATAACCCATTTCACCGTGCACATGTATCCTGAAAATAAAAGGGTCGGTCAAACAAAGAATTCTCAGATGTTCTCTCCATTGTTTTCGGGTTAGCTGCGTCAAGTTTTATTCAGATGACGTTTCGTGGCCTATGCTGGCCACTTCTTCAGATCAGGTCTGAGATGATCTGAAGATGTGGCCAGCATTGGCCACGAAACGTCATCTGAATAAAACTTGACGCAGCTAACCCGAAAAAACAATGGAGAGAACTGCAATCCAGCGCTGCGAAAGACTCAAGCAGAAATTCTCAGATGTCACTAGTCGCCTAAAAAGCTTGAAAATTAAATTCCTCAGAGAGTGTTTCCCCTGTACAGCCACTGGGACAGAGGATAGACACGGAATAGAAGCGTCGCCAGGATACAAGAGGCTACAATGACCACACTCACGCGTGCAAAATGAATGTTGAAAGAGTGGAGATAGAAAGAGAGACATCAACGTCCATCAAGGAAGGTTTTGCATTCATTGCCTATTAATTCGCATTTGGCCAACAAACAGTGGTAAGGATAAGCAGAAAATGAATAAATACTATCAGGTGAAAAACGTTTGGAGGATACATTTTTTAACCAATTTCTTCTGTAATTTCAATACTTTTCTCATGTAATCATGTTAAAATTCTATTTTCACGAGTGGAAGGATATCTTACTGTGCAATTATAAATTTATTTGAAAGCCTTTATATTAGCCTTCTGACTGATTCCAATGTGTGCATTTAAGTGGTCAGATTTTATTCAAATATAGTAAGTGGCACTAAATACCCTTTTCAGCTCATAAATATGTGTTGCATGTTGCAAATTCAATTGAGTTGGCTCCACTGACAACTGGTGAACTTTGAGCGGAGGTCCAGGAGTCGCGAATCAGAGACTAAAGATAATATACCAAGCAGCAAGTAAACACCACTCTCGATGAATTTCCAGGCTACACACATCTATGAAAATACTCTTCGATGATTGATTTTATCATCTGACTCATTAATTGGTGCATTAGGTACTGCATTAAATAAATGAGCCGAGGCGTTATAGACTACCCTACCTCAAATGGTGCGTAAACTCTTTCAAGAATCACATGGATTGGGCCAGCGAGCACCAGGAGTTGGATTCAAGAGAATACCATGCCGAATTATTCTGATAATTGACGTGGATAATAAGGTGGTTAATGTGATTTTATTATAATGAATAAATTAATGTGCATTCAAATACATTTTTAAGGTTTTTTTTCATCAATGATTTCGTTCTCAGTTTCAGCATTGAACTTCCTCGTTTCGCTGAAGGTAACGATACATTCTACATTAAAATTAAATCATCAAACTGCTCTCTCTCTCTCTTCACCCAGTTTTTTACTTTATTGATTTTAAGTCATTGAAATTCTTAAATTGGTGCTAGTTTTCCAATATATTTAATAATTAGAAGTTTTTTATGTAATAATTATGAGTGTTTTAAACAAACTTCTCCTTTCCGGGTACTTAAGAAATCTACTCTCCCACGATATTTTCTCAAATAATTTCATTTCGTTAAAATTACAGCAAAATTAAAATCGACGGTTAAAAATACAGTCAAGAGTAACATTTTCATTGCGATTGGACATGAGTATGAATTTTCTCTCCCTTTTTTTTCGATCGAGACCAATGTGCTCACAAGCAGAATTTTAAACACATTTAGACTTTCTGCTCGGCGATCATTTAATAGGCGATATAGAATGGTTACACGTGCCACGATATCTTACGTAAGGTGGTTCCAGATCAGTTTCCTCCTCCTCCTCCCCCTCCACATAAGGCAGCCCTCTACCCCCAAAGATATTAAGCAATTCTTGAATGACCCCCTTGTCTACAGAAAATGTATCAATATAGCACGTTCTGAGGAATCTATCATGTTGTGTATAAAAAATGCACACGATTTAATAATATGGGCGTCCTAGGGGGAAGGTGAATACAATTGGGGAACCCGCAGAGCAGAAATATCAACATCGAGGCGAACAATTGTGAAGCTACGTTATGAAATACCGAGGCTACCGAGAAATTGAACTTTCGCTTCAAGCGTTTTCTGGGAAAATGTCATTTCGTGATTCGAACGCTTTTGTGACTTTATTTGCGTATTTATTGACACGAAGCTCTGCAAAAAGTTCTGATGCAGTAACTAGTTTTGCCCAGAATAATATTAAAGCTGTTGAGCTGAATGTGTTTTAGTTCTATTCCAAACACACTCGATCTGACCGGTTTCCCCGGTAAAAAGGAAGAGATGCTTTCGCAGCGGAATCTGTCAGACCTGTCCGCACGGACAGAATCCATGCATGCATTATGGAGTAGTACAGCTTCCCAACAAACGGAGCGCCGCCACTTTCGCTCTCGGGGGAAAATAGGCTTCTTTCCTGATGGCATATTATATTTAGGTCTCAGCCACGAAGAAAGGGAAATTCAAACACAGTGAGGTGATTGCTTAATCTATTGATGGAAAAATCGATTTCGATTAAAATCGAAAATCGAGTTTTAATAGTCAAAGATCGAGGAAATTGAGATCGAGCCATGATCTTCGAGTTTCTATCCAAACTCGATTTTTCAACTTCGATCTTGACCATTTCGTACCGTTTCGCAATCAGAGTGCTGAGTATGATAATGTCATCCGTCCCATGTGAAAGACTTTTCTCTAAGCCCGTAAAATTGGAAAGGCACGCCCTAGAATCTAGATCATCAAAAAAGCATCTCAATCAGTTGATCTTTCTTAAAAATTTTAGGGAAGCCAAATGGTTCCAAGCGGTGATCCCCAAACTTTAGTTTGCGTGCAATTGTAAATTTTGACTACTAATAATTCAAGAATGTATTCTAAGTACATTTTTAGGGATTTTTTATACTATTCAAATATGTATTATGAGCGTTTTTCGAATGAATAATAAACATGTTTTTGTACCAACTGTATTTTTTTCAAAAAAGAACCGTCGATTTTTTTCGATTAATCGATCTTTTGGTTCAAACTTCGATTTTTGTTGAAAAGTCGAGCTTTTAATTTCGATTAAAAATCGATTGCTCGAAAAATCGACATTTTTCCATCACTAGCTTAATCGTCCGAATCGGTGATGGATTCCCGGCCTCTCGCCTGCCCCAACCGTGTTTGGCGCTGGTCACGAGAACGGAGGCACGTTATAGATAACCTTGTACGCATTTGAAACTTCCCATTGAACTCTCTCGTTCTCGCCGTTGCTTTTCCTCTTTCCTCCCTTTCTCTTCTAGTCTTCGCTCCTTCTCTCACACTCTTGCAAGGTCCCGTAATTCTCCTGGTGTCCACCTTTCTCACAAGGGCCTGCGGTACTAAAAGAGAGCACTGCCATGATAAAGGGCTTCCTCGTTTAATCGTGAATACAAATGTATCTTCAATGAACCTTTCAAGTATAGTTGTGGATTTTCAATTTCTACGCAGATGAATAAGCTGTGAATGTGCAATTAATATTGAATTAATGCATACGCAAATAAAATAGACAAAAAACAGTAAGAAAAATATTACCTTTTCCATATGACTGATTGCTTTCTTGAAGTGCTGAACTATTTAAGCTTCTAGGTGGAGTACGTGTCTACTTTAAATAATTTAACTAGATTTATCACTTTTTCAGCGTATTTAAAAAAATATATCGAAGGTATTTATTTAAGATGGCAGATTTACTTTTTTTAAATACCGTAGTAAGCTTAAACGTGTTTATAGTAGTTAAACGGGACACAGGGAAGGAAGATATCAGGGATGAAGTCAAAAGAAGAAGGATTCCAGTCCCAAAAGTTGTTGAGTTGAGCTCGTAGACTCAATCCGGGAAGGAGGCAAACGAACAACGAGGAAGGGGACTGCCCAACATATTCACTCTACTTTTAACTTTAGAAAATACGGTATAAAACAACAAATAAATTCACCCATCGTACTCATTATAATTAAGAGAGCTTGCACGTCTTTTTTTCTACGGGGAAAAATAACGATTTGATGAATATTATTAAGAATTCCGACATTGGAGGCCGGAAAATGGCAACGTCGCGGATGTATTTGGTTACCAATTAAAAAATATAAAGATTAAAATAAATCGTAATCGTTATTTTGTAAACTATTTAACTTAAACGTTAATTTTTAGAAGAGTTAACTTTTAACTTTCAATCATTAAAATTATACATTAACTTATAAAAAACTAATTTCAGTTAATTTTTCGTTTATTTTTTGGGAATGCCGACATGTTCGAATTTTCTTTTCCTCATTTTTCAGACAGGAGAGGACGGATGTCCGATACAAATTTTGAAATGAGAATTTTATTAAAGTTTAATTTTAACTATTACACTCTTTTTTCAGTGTGAGATTTTGAGGCTTACAAAAGAGATAATGACGGAAGGGTATATTGATTATAATGAATATATTAGCATAAAATAAAAGTATAATTTTTTGTGTAGAAAGAAAAATGTTTTAAAATATCAGTGAGACCCACATAAAAGTCTACATATCTATATGATGATAAAAACACAATAATAACTTCCACACTTTAAATGTTACAAGTACAGACCAACCCTGGTTTCGACACACGAAAAATTAAATTAAAACGTTAAGATCGTAATAACCGAGACATTATGGTAATGACTGAAAAGAATGTAATTATATATTACTGAGATTTTGAGGCTTACAAACGAGATAATGACTGAGGGTATATTGATTACTAGGTAACCCGTGCGAAAATTTCGCACGGGTTACCTAGTAATCTTGCGATCTAGCGGTGCGATTTACGCTATCAGGGAATAAGTATGTTAAGGAAACGGTGTAATTGGGTTTTAAATAGAGAAGAAGGTGTATCATAAAGTACTTTCTTTTTACTTGTTTTCTTGAAAAAAAATACAAAACAAATGAATGCAATACAGGCAAGAGAGTTTATCGAAACTTTTAAGTCAAGTTAATGGGTAAATAGTGAAATTTGAGATTGAGATTGTATTTTTCGTCAGAAGCCGTTTCAGTTTTTCGTCAGAAGCCATTCAACGTTTAAAATGATACCTCATTTATCACTGTAGGTGCAGTATTAACGGAGCATATACGGAATTACAGAAAAAGACCTTTCTGTAATAGTATATATGATGATAATGAGTATGGGCATAAAATGAAATTATAAATTTTAGTGAAGAAAGAAAAATGTTTCAAAAATATCCGTGAGACCCACATGGTTGTTTACGCATCTTTATTCACCATACGGTTTTTTAAGGGAAAAGGAACGTCAATTTGCCTCAAATCAAGTGGTGCAACATATAATGAAGTCAAAAGATATAATAGGGGATGTTGACCTCCCGGCAGGGTCTGAAGGACTAACGAGTCAGGGGGTGAGGAAGTATTTGTGTTGAGATCGTCAAGCCGATGCAAATGATAAGCTTTATAGTAGACTGACACGGAAAAATGTGTATTTTTCTTGGTGACTGCGTAAATACGTCTTTTTTACAGGCGCTGACTTAAATTCAACTAAACTCTCAATCGATGGTTTATTCGATAATCCCATCGGTAGCTTATGTCACCTTTTCCGTTCACAGAAGATTGCAGTAGTCCTTTACATGCCCTTCTAATCAAAAATATATTCCACAATGGGATAGACATAATATATTCATAAGGATTGAAATCGTTTTGACTCCCCGGGACTTCATGCAAAAATATTTCGAATTGACCGTTGCCAACCTAGAGCCAAAATAGTTATTAACATTTTTGAATTCACCAGCCTACTTCTCCAATGCATTCTTTAGTAGAAGATCTCTCTCCTGATTTCCACAACCATTGGGAGAGTACTTTATTTAAACAGAGTTAATTCAGAATCATATTAAACGTAACTTATTTGCTGAAGTTTCCGTTCATTAAATAATATCCCTAGTGTTATTATCTATGAAGATATTACGCTGTTATTAGTAGGACTAGGAGGATTCACAGTTTCATCAATAGATGAGGTTGATTCTCCTCATGCGTTACGGGAGATTGAGACAAAAGGAGAACGAAACTGGTTTAGCAGCGAAATTGACCTCGTCTTGAACAGAAGAACGTCTACATAATTCTGTATTTCCAATAAAAACCAAGATGAAAGCATTTCTGCCAACAAACTACATCTTCAGAACGTATACTAAGGTAGTGTGGTGCTATGTTTATATATTTCACAATTATAACAAAACCTACTATTAATTTCTGGCTTTCCCGCGTAATATTGAATGAAATGAGTAGATAGGATAGTTACGTTTTAATTCCAAAAACATCTGTTTACATTTTCGATGGTTTACTCATTTATATTAACAGTGGAGCTCACTCATTGGCTTGAGCTTTGTAAACATATCGTTGACATGGCAGCGCAGAAATGTTCAGATGACATCAATAACAGAATTGAGAAATAGGTATATGTATTTCAGTTATTCTCAATTCCGAATCACGTTGCGGAGGAAGTTTTACTGCTAATTTATTACATGAAACTTAGAATAATTTCAATACATCAATATACCACAGTAGAGCAAGGGCTACAGTGCAGAAACGACATCTCATGTAGGCCTTCAATTGCAAATTCTTCCATTGCTACCCTGAAAAAGCCTCAAAATACAACATAACAATTAACGTCGCGATACGAAAAAGACAAAACTATTTTGGTGGGATGAATGATCTAAGGCTTTCCCGGCGCATAGCGATGTTGGTGGGGGTTGTTTAGGTTTCCGACCGGGTGGTCAAACTCTGCTCCATTTCTGCCGACGTTTCGAAGAAAGAGTCCTTCATCGAAACGTCGGCAGAAATGGAGAGGTTTGACCACCCGGTCGGAAACCTAAACAACCACCAACATCATTTTAGTGGGATTAATATTGATAATGGTGCTTGAGTGTAATCGATAACATTTCCGACTTATCATCTATTCATCTATCATTTCAATGTATGTTAACTTTCCTTCGCATTAAGGTGATTTCCGTTCTAGCCTCGGCCTTGGTCAATCATATTAAAGAGCAAAGTACAAGTTCTCCTTCTCCGAGAAAAACAACATGAATTATCTATCTATCTATCTACATATATAAAAGAGGATGTCTGTTTGTCCGTCCGCTATGCGTTTCCATACGGCAGCACGGATTACGACCAAAGTTGGTACATACGTCTCATGCTCCCGAACCCAGTAGTGCTACTTTCGATTGCGTCCGACGCGTCTTTAGCGTCGTTTTCTCATTCACGAACCCTGCAAGTGCGCTCAGCGCCACCTAGCACCCATCCCCGCGCTCTGCTTACTCTCCCACCTTCCGATAACAACCCCATTCAATCTGCCATGTTAGCATGTTTGTGTGCGCTGTGTGCGAGGTGAAGGCCGATTTGGCGACTTCCATTTCCGATACTTCCTTTTTTCGCAACTTCACCGTTCACAGGTAAATCGTCCACGAGTTTGTGTGCGAGGTGAAGGCCGATTTGGCGGCTTCCATTTCCGATACACCCCCACAGAAAAAACTGCCAACATAGTCTATAAAGAAGTGCTGTAAGCCGTCCCCCATCAGTTTCGCATTCCGGAAATAAAGAGTTTTTTATTTTGCCTTTTTACACTGTTTTCTGTTTATTTAGATGACCGTCACCT
This sequence comes from Pyrrhosoma nymphula, assembly GCA_963573305.1. Taxonomy (NCBI): domain Eukaryota; kingdom Metazoa; phylum Arthropoda; class Insecta; order Odonata; family Coenagrionidae; genus Pyrrhosoma; species Pyrrhosoma nymphula. Next base: position 184,816,040 of record OY754327.1, read on the forward strand.
AACCTGCTTTGTTCCTTTTCCTACAAATCCTGCTATGTTACCATAAAATCCAAGTATCCCCCTTCTCCTTCCCGAGCAACGCCGGATGGCCTGCTAGTCGCTAATAAAAAGCTATTATCTACACAGGTCGCATATAATATATAAAAATAACCTTTGAGCACATTTTATTACTGGGAAAAACAGTGAAAGTAAGCAGGAATATGTTTAGTGAATTATCAAATAAGTGTGGTGTCTACTGAATAGCATTGAGAAAACGCCAATAAATCATTTCACTGAAAATATAAACGCTCACAATACTTTTAACTTAACCACAGTACATTTGCCGAGTTATCAAGACACAGCGATATTGATGTCTACGACAGGAAATCGCACGATATCTCAGCGTTATCGGCTGACATGAAGGGCTGTAATAGCAGTGGAAGACGGCATGTGATGACTCAGCCGAAATCGTATGTTGGGACGTCGAAAGAAAACAAATGGCAAATATAATATATTCTAATTATCTTACGATAAACCACCTGGTAACCGACTAAAATCGTAACGCGAAGAGAAATAATTCCGTACCAGACATCAAAAGCGTCCACTTATGGTTGAAGCAAGTTATCCGACTTCGCCCCGAAGAATTTCTCTTCCAACTCTAAAATGATAAATAACAATATGATTTGGAAATCGTGTGAAACAGGCTCCAGAATATTGTCAAGACGGAGAAGCAGGCGCAGAGTTATTTTGAACTCAAAAAGAGCGAGCATGAGCCAATGAAACCACGGCCTATCGCGACGGCAGCCGTGACGTCAGGCCTCATACTTTCAATGTGGCGCGCTCTACCCTCCTTTTAAAATGCTGCTAAGTTTTCATTCAAGTATTATAAAATAAATAGCTGTGATTCAGAAATACTGAATGAATTTTTACGCAAGGTTTATTGCAATGTTTGAGAGACAGATAGATAAAATGCTGCAGCAAATGTTGGAATGTTCCTCATTAGTCACACAACAACTTCGCTGCGTAAAACTATGACTTACTGCAAAGTATTGCATCAAATAAAAGTATCTGTTATATCCAAACTTAGCTTCCTAAAAGGTATCCACTGTTCCGTAAATTAAAATGACAACATCCAAAGAAGTAAATGGTTGCCAACTTTGATTTACATTGAATATAGAACAAGTTTCAAATTTCTGAGACTTATCCTTCACTATGGATATGCACACCATAAATGAACTTGCACGTGGTATACCAAACAATTTCATGGAATAATCAGAATATTTTTCTCTTCACTCATCATTTTCGAGCATTAAGTAAAGTAAAAGTGATTCCACATTCGCATTAGAAAGAACAAAATTCAAAACTCGTGTTAATTACTCTTACTGCTTGATACACCTTACTTCAGTTAAAAGCTACGACAATTAATACGCATTCGTAAATTTTTAAGGAGGGTTACTCTATTATGTATTCATTAAACAAAGTGCTAAAACCTCATAGAGTAGTCATAACATTTCACAAATGAACAACAGCGTGAAGAATTTAAAAATAAAATTGGCATCCTGAGAAGCAGCCACCACCCTCATCGGGATTATAGTATGTGGTACACATTCATGACATAGACAACGCGAGAGCATTGAAAAGGGAGAACACTCCGTTTTCAAACCGAGCAACTTCCCATCACCAAAGCACGAGGTTCGGGGCTATCTTTTATTTTTGTAAAAATATTAATATTTAGCGGATGTGGTGTTTCCGACTAACAATTATTTGTGAAACCGGTATTAAATGTCATGTTTCACATGCAGGCTGACAGAGAAAATGATACGGAGTACCTCATGCTACAAAAATGTTTATCCGTCTGGATTAGGCAATTCGTCCGCTATTCTTCTCAAGAGAGGCCCCAAAAGTATCTCCACCTCATTTCACCCCATTCTCATCTCCCGATATGACTCCCAGCTCCTCTCTCTCATCTCGTCTCCCCTCCTCTCCCCCACTCACCCCCAGGAACTCTAACGACGCGGTTTTTTTTTAGTGTAACAGAGAAGTGGAATCGCCAATTCAAGTGTTTCATATGAAGCATTAATCGGTTTCACCGAGTCACGCTTGGGACCACGAATTACAAAAAGTACACACCCGATGGGTTGGCCAACGCTTGCTCAGCTTCGCTCCTCTGAGCTGAAAGAGTATTCTTTACCACGTCCTATTAGTTACGCCCCCCCCCCCCCAAATCATACTTACAGCTGGCTCCTTCCAAGACTCCCTGTTCCACAGGTCGTCTCTTCCCTTCTAATAGCAATGTTCAAATCTAGTATTGCTGCGTGTGTTTCCACGTAGAGGCAAAACATGAAGAGGCTGTTTTCGCGGAAGGAGTGCGGTAGAGACGCCCCCCGTCTGGACTTACACGCCAATTTCGCATTAACCTGCACGCGAATGTTTTACATGCATCATGCTAATATGTGCCTGATTTTCAAATATCGGTATTGTCTAATTTTAGCGAAATGACACGAAAGCATTACAAATATTTAATGATATTATCCATCTGAAAAGTGCAATGTATTATTTCTTACAACAGCACGACAATGCAAAGTGTTATTCGGTGTCCTGTGGAAACGAACGGAGAGGGCACTGTCATCTGAAAGGGAACAGTGCCGACATTGCGTGTCTCGAGTCCCGATACATTCAAGATGTCATATTTATAACTCACGATACAGCCTTGCCAACCGGTTATCCATAACCTTCAATGTTTAATACGCATTAACATTAGCGTTTATTTAATCTTACATCTATGTAGTACCCTACAAGCCACCTAAAGGCGAGGCGTGAGTTTTAACCAAAATGCACTACATGAAATCCAACAAAAGTGAACGAAATTACGTCCATTTACGCATTCGTTAAAACCTGAAAATATATCAGGAGGCGAAATTTCACCAGCAGGAGTCACTATTGGTATGCTACTAATGTTGTAGAAACTATTAGTATTACAATAGAGTCTCAGTTATCCAACCTTCGGTTATCCAACCTTCCGGTTTATCCGACCGTCCCCGTGCACTTTTTTACCCATGTTTAAATATGGTTTCGTAGTTCACTGTACTGTAAGTACCTTCTATACAGCATATTAATTACTTTGCCGTAAGTGCAGTCTTTCATATTATTACTTGTACGTCACATAAAATTAAGTAAGACACATGTATTTGAAAAGTGTTCAAAATGCAAATTAAATTTAACATTTTTTTACATTGTTTTTTATTATTTTCCGTGTTATCCGACCTTCTCACTTATCCGACCTTGCCGCGGCCGGTTTAGGTCGGATAATCGAGACTCTACTGTACTACAGTGTTTTTCAAATAAAGATAGAGATAAAAGAGTTATGCAGAAAGCATGCCAGACGTGCCGTTATCTCTGCGCAGCAAACTAAGACACAAGCATCAGAGAGAAAATTAAGTCATTATCCACACTAATTATCAAAAACGTAATTATCACGTTTTGGTGGTTCGCCTCTAATCGTCCGTGGGAAAAATGGCAATTTGCAACTATACCTATTACAGTTTATTTCCCTTATTTTATACTCTAATGTAATACAATGTGGTATTTCGATCCCATGCAATCCTTCTTTACGCAATGTGGATTAAATTGAAACATAATCGTGTTCCTGAAGGTTCCACGAAGGATCTATACTCACTTGAAGTCACAGAGATGAATTCCTTAAATAAATATCACTACCACATCATTTTCTTGATTCCTAGCCTTGAAATTATCGTAAAATGACTCCCACTCATTACAGCTGATGTGGTTATAGTAATTCATTTGAATACGTGACGGCTAAGCTATAGATCATTCAATAAAAAATTTAATGTAGATGAATTTAGTAAACACTAACAGACGCCTACCTCTTCATAAAGTGAACGCCACGTGTTAAGGTATAAAAAAAACCGGATAGTAGCAACGAGGTGTAATAAAACATTATTTAAATAAAATTTTTCCGGTCTGTTCAACACGAAAACGTTAGCGTAAAAAAACTCAATATATCAATTTCATTTTCTTTCCCGGTAACTGAGCGTAAATAATAACTGGATTGCTGACTGATGTAAACACTGCGGGGAAGTTCCGCGAATCACTGCTTGCTCATGTACAATAAAATAATATCGATGTTTAATAAAACAATAAAATAATTTGATGGTTGAAAGTAGTGGGCTTTATCAACATGCCGTCCCCAAATGTGAGGGCAAAAATCGTCAATTCTAACCTACAAACTGACATTCAAACCTAAGTTATGTGGAATAAATGACAAAATAGTGAATGAAATATTGATAAAGGCGTGAATTATGAGGAATGGTCGAATTAAACTCATACACAAAGGACATTTGGCAAATTGAGTGAATTGGCAGAGGGCGGAGTTGATGGGGGAAGATATATGTCTGAGGAAAGTTTGAATGAAAACGAATCATGGAGACGATTGAACCTTCAGAGAAAAAGGATGCTTTCAATCGCGTCTGTGCAGTGCAGGGCCGGGTCAAACAGGGCCGACGCGACGCGGTCACGAGAAGACAAAGGACGAACGTGAGTGGCTGGACATTCAACAAGAACTGGGCGATCAGGATGCCACCGAGGAAAAAATAATGGAACTAGATGCACCGGTCTGCATTATAATAAGCTTCAATTAATGCAAATTATTATACTTAACTCCATCACAGTGCAATTTCACCAAAATGCGGATGCCTTCCACGGCAGCACTACCTGGCCATTTCTCAGAGAGAGAGAATTTCCGCCCTCAAACGATGTAAGGCTCTTATTTATTTATCAAGTGGCGGGAGTATTCAGAATATTTTGATAGTGCTTACGTACGGACAGCTGTGCTCTCGTCTTGAGGGGTAGGCTCGGCCCAGGGGCCGGCGCCGGACGCTGCCCGGGGCGCCCGCCCGGGGCGAGGGGGGTTCGCTTGTTTTACGTCAGAGGCAGCGGGAAGAGGGTTGGGGGAGGGGAGTTGGTTTGCTTTCCGTGAAGGGCGAAGGGAAAGAGGGGGTGGAGGGGGTGGAGAGGGTGGAGGGGGAGAGGGTGTGGAGGGGGGGGGGAGGGGGGGAGGGGGTGGAGACGCCGGCGCCTTCTCAGCGAGCCGTGTCGCCTCATCTCGTGAGGCGTGCCACATCTCGGATACGCCGCGAGCCATTTGAGAAGATTCCATCTCCGTCAAACACACTGCCACGAGCGAATGCAACACAGCAGCTGATGGAAGGAGTGGAAGCCGCTTCTCTATAGACTCACAGGATGCTCTACACGCTAGGATTAGATTTCTTCCGATGGCTCTTTGGAATTTCATTTGTGGATGAATGTTTTACGGTTTAATCTGCTCTAGAACAGAGATTCAGACCAGAGCCAAGTTACTGTGCGCGTGGCACGCGGTGGGAATATAATTTTGACTCCATCCTTGATCTCTAGACGTGATTGAATCCACAAAACAGGAGAGATACCAGATAGGTACAAAAATTGAGTATTTGGATACATTTTGAAAACATATACAGTTTCAACTTTGAAACATAAAAGCCCTGAATCAAAAATTTTATCCGTTATACTGTCCGAACTTTGAAAATAATAAGCGATTAAAAATCCTAATTCGAGCCTTGCGTACTTAGAAACGGACCACGTCATATTGAGTCTGCTGCAATGCCATACCCCATACTCGGAAACAAGGGTGGTCCCAGCCTTAACTTTGGGGGGGGGGGGTCATCATCATGGATTCCATGTTTTAAAATTTACTGTCGAGGCCAATACCAAGGAGGAGGGGACGTGATCGTTCTAGCAATAAAAATGGCAATTTATTCTGAATGTCAAGTAAAAATACTTTGGTATATTTTCAGTCTTTGCTCATTATAGACCATACATATTCAAGATTTTGGGGGGGGGGGCATGACCCCCTCCCCCCCTGGGACCGCCCTTGCTCGGAAATCGCTTTCGAGTTTGTTTGCATACGTTCTGGGATTTATTTTCTCCCTTGAACTGTGAATATCCTGTACAACTGTACAAATATTAGCGAAATACGCCAACCTGGTGCCAGATAATATCCACGGCAAAATTAGCACGAATGAGAAGTGATAGAAAGGAACGAAGCTACAAAATATTTGCTCCGATACATTTAGTTATGCCTGCCAATGACTTAAAGAATAATCCTTTTATCAATCCTGCAAAGAGCCAAAACAAACAATAGCGCGACACACGGGATATCGGTGCGTGAAATACAATGATTGTCTATGAAAACTACAAATTTGAAAATGAAACCTATAAAACTCGCGACTCATGACCAACCCGTCAATGACTTATTCCCGCCACCGTCGACAAGCCAGACTGTTGCGCAAAGAATACTCATGGCATGATCTTGAACAACTTGTAGTTTTTCTTTCTGTACAAAAACTCATCAATATTAATACGGGATCATAAAATGTTGTTCATTAGAACTACATATTTTTGAAATATTTTCAGTTAAACGTATTTGTTCAGCTCGATGAAAACATTATTATTCGTCCATCAGACCATTACGTACAACACTTTTGACGGCTAACAATCTGACATCGCATGTGTGGTGTATAAATACATTTGCCCCTCAAATTGCGCGGTCTCACAAGACGCGGTTATAGTCGTCTAGCCCATTTTAAAAGACGTGATTGTTCTTCTCGGCAAGACGCGATCGGAACGAACTTGTCAGTTACGTGGCATAATGACTAGCTAAATTGTTTCTAGGATATGTTCGAAGTGGTAAACCTGTTTAATTAATAACAAGTTGTGAGTTAAGAACATCGTAATCAATGAAATCTACTACTCATTCATCATTTCATCTCGAGAAGCCTATCAAATGATTTCACGCAATAGGCAAATAATAGGTGACGCCTTCTGCATTGTATGCGTTCGAAGTAACATTTTGCATGTCCTGCGAGCTTTGGCTTCCCTTTTCTTCGGGGTTTAAACTGGGGATGTCGGTAGCAGGGATGCATTAGGAGGAGAGACTGGTGGTTCGGCTGTACTGCTTGTTGGAATCAAAACAAAGCTAGCATGAAGATTTCGGGGGTGAGGATAAATTTTCTGCGCACGACCATTACGCTGAGACGGATAATTTATAACTGTAGATAAATCGAAAGCAGACCAGTGAAGCTCCAGGTAAGGTAAACGAATCCACAATACGTGCAATGCAGCAATTATTTGATTTAATTTTTATTTTAGCCGATAGATAGCACCGTTAGCAGCAACAGCTGAATGTCCCATTCTCCGTGGTCCCATCAAGAGACGCACAATAGGTACCGTCTCTACCATAAGGGCACACGGGGCCCGAGCCCAGGGCCCCAGACCTCACCGGGGCCCCGAAATGCCAATACATTGCCTCAGAAAAAGAAGAGCTCAATTTTTTTCGGTTCTTAAGTAGATACCTTCTAAAATTAACATCAGAATTTCAAATTATTCCAGAGAGTGAACAGTGAACATTTTAACAATAATAAATACGTATTACTTCCTATTTGGTGAAACTGAATAACTGCGCCATGAGCATAATAAATGTAAAAACATAACGGAAAAATATTTTTTCTTGTCATTCCCTTTTTTTACTTTCCAACGGGGCCCCAAACATTTTTGTGCCCAGGGGCCCCGGCATGTCCTAAGACGGCCCTGGAGACGCGCATGATATGGCTTGCTCAAATTCATTGCGTTAAATCTTGTTGAAGCACTTTATTCTTTACGTACCTTGGTGTGTAAATACGATCTATAATATTAAACTAGTTTCATGAAGAACAAACTTCTTATTTTCAAATGATATTTTTATCAAACTGGATGCCTGTCCTATAAAACAAATAAAAAACGGAGGAATCATTGGTTGAGAACTTACCAATACGAAATTGCAATCCGCAATGCAGGGCCGCTGATTAACCACTTTTTAGTCCGGGACGGACTTGTTTTATTTCATTCTTTTATTCTTTGTTTTCCCCAAGATTCTTTTCTTTTCTGTTTAACCTCTCTCCCTGTCCTACTCCCGTCTGCTTCTTCGTTTTTGTTTTGTGCGTGCACGGCGAGATATCGCCGTAGTTTGGCAGTTCCTCGAAGTACTTTGGTCAAGGCGGACAAGGTGGAGTCGTCTCAGAGAACTCATCTGGGAGTCACCGTAGAGGGACTGGTCTAATTCACGTCTGCGCGAGTCAGCTGACGGAAACCATGAAGTAGCAACGGACGGGAGTGAGTGTTTATTCCCTTCCTTACCTCCTTTCTTCCCCCGTTCTTCACCATTCTTTTTATTTTCTTTCCCTTATTGATTTCCCCTTTCCTTTCTATTCTTTTATTTCTTTAAGTACGTGTGTTTAAGGTCCGTCCCGGTTGTTTAAATCTAGAAGTTCCAAGCTTGGGACCACGGGTACTATATACAGGATTCGCGACTCGGCCACGAGAAGCGCTGTTTTCTGCTGTCATTTCGCGAGCTTTTTAATAGCTTCCAAATTGTCCGCATCGTGGCGCTTTAAAGAATAGGGATCTATTCGTTCCCGATATTCTCCATTGCTGGAAGTTCAAGTGCATGTGCCTGCTTCGAGTTAAATCGCTATAAACAATAGTTTTCCATTTGAAAGCCGGTGAGTTAAGGTTTTCAGAATTTAAAAATGTCTTTCGTCACTATGTTCAGATCCCTCCCGAGTGTCAGCGCCGCGAGTGGCAGCTTAGGAAACCTAATAAAATGCGCGGGTAGTGGCAGCACTTGTCGTACCCGACTCGAAAATCCTGTATATAGTATCCGTGCTTGGGACTAGTGGGATGTGCGTACAGACACAACATTTCGAGTCGAATGAAACATTAGGTGTTGAGGTTGAGGAATGAAACTTGTTATTCCCCGTTTTATACTTTCATGTAGCGCACGTTCACAAGACGAGACGATCTCCTTCAGGAACTCCACCTCGCCCTATAATATGTGAGGGTTTACGGCGTATGGTTTTCTCCCCTAGAGTAAAGCAGCCGAGTGTCAATATCGCAACGGACGTACGTAAATATTTTCACTAGCTTCTTGGAAAATTAATTTTAGATTCGCTATCAGTTAATATGTGCAAAAGATGTGTCCAGATAAACAGAAGTTTAGATCAAAAGCATTTTCATTGCTAGAGATTTGCAGTTTAAACTATGAACTCCTGTTTTAAATAAATTAGGACATACATCCACTGCAAGAGAATTCATCAATTGAGGTTAGAGTGAGTGGTGGTGGAGACATGTGCGTCATTAAACGCATTGATTATAATAAAAATTCAAAGAATGGAGATTGATATTTTAAAATGAGGGAGCTTGCTACTTTTAAAAATGTTCTCTTTATGGTCTCGATGTTGAGTGCCATAATGTTCACACGCAATCCGAAGAGGCTTTCTTCTTTAAATTGGCAATACTAAGAAAGGCGGAACCAAGTAAGCTGCTGGTAAGGCGCTGCCCTTTTTGGTAGCAATTTCCCTTGTATTTGTGTACGATTGTACTATGAGAGGTCTTTTGAGCAGTTCGTTTTGTTGTCGAAATGGTGGCCTGGCTATTAAAGGAACTTTACAATTCAGGAATAATTAAAAACTATTTGCACAGCATACATGTTCCACTATCACGTATATTCGCTAACGCTCTCAGAATGTTACTGATGAACATAGAGCCTCACTGAAAGTATTTTAGTCGAGCCAGATTTATATTCGCTGGACTACCTGGAGAATCTCCAGTGCACGAGACGAGAGAATAATTTATCACATATAAGTGTCCGATATGTACAATGAAGCAACGCCTACCACATTACGAGAACTAAGCCACAGAAGTGGGATTTCTTTGGGTCACACCACGCGCCGGACCGGCCGCCACCCGCAGCAGCGTACTGGACCTCTCGACTTAAAACAATCTTGAAGTCAAATCTGCCAATCAAAGCAAGATTTTTCTTTTGTTAAATATTTTATATATCATGCTCTTTTAGTCCATGTAAAAATATCCGGAAAACAAAGCGGCGTTAAAAACGTTATTGCTCTTTTTATTTCAATATGCAATTACAAATAAGGTTATATCATCTCAATCGTCTCAGGTTCAACTTTGTGTAAGTTCATTTTATAAATGAAAAGGAAAACTTTGTTTTATTCCACTAATTTATTTCCCAGTACTACTAGTTTCGACGCAGCGGCATCATTTTCAGAAAGCTTAAACATTTATATTCAAGTTAAAAAAACTTGGAGGTTACTAAATCATTGGGTTATGATATTTAAAGTGTACTGTACCAACGTACGTGAAGTAATTTTTGGAAGTACACATGCTGTCCGGGAGTTTTCTTCCATAAAGATAATTTTTTCTAAAATCGACGGAGTTCGCAAGACAGGCGTCTCGTATTTACCCCGAGTGACCCATGTTTGACGCGTTTCACAGATTACCATTATCAGTACAATGACCATCGTGGCAGCCTATATTGTGGGCCATACATTGTAGAATACGAAAACAGCTTACCAAATTTCCTCATAGAAAGTTGAAAAAATTACTAGTTTTTCGATTTGGGACCACTGTGCGACAGCATGTATGTACATACTTCAACATGTATACCTACACATAGTGTGAAAACAGTGATTGTACATAAGTCTACTGCATGTTTAGTTCATTACACACATTTTCTTACTATTTAAGTATATTGATACAACATATAGCTGTATTAACAATAAAGAACCCTAGAAAAACGGGAAAGAGCGATGTGCGGTTTCTTTACGAAATTCCGGAATTACCCTAGAAATTTCAAACTGCTGTAACTATTGACCAGTTTAAGATAAAATTAAATAATGTCCCATTTTAAAGGTAGTGTAATTCTCTACAACTCTGCTTCTGAGGCTTCTGTAAATCTTAAGGCTGAGCCGCTAGAAGGAAATATTTGTCAAAAAACGTGAGGAAATTAAGCGTTTTTCAAAAATGTACTATTTTCGCTAGCAAATACCGCGATAACTATGAGGAGTGGAAATTAATGTGCAAGAAACAATTTTGCAGCACATTTTGTCAGATTTAATGTTAGAATTATTAATATTTTCGCTACCACGCGCCGTTTTATATGAGCGAATAACCAAAAAAAGGGATCTTGTTCGCCCCCCCAGCGCACACCTCCTAGGTCCGGGGACTTTTAGTATATCGCTGAAGTTTGGTCTTGGTCCTCTTCGTCCATGTCCTCTACAACCCCTTCATTGACTGGACTAAATGGGCAATGAATCGCATTTATAGTACAAGTAGCAAGCTAAGCAGCATTTGGTGCTGGCAACTCAAATGAAATTTCATGGAAACAAAATTTTCCGTATAAAGTCATTTTTGAATCAACAATCTCCCCCGTCCGCAGTCGAAGTTGTTTTTTCACTCTTTTTCTCGTCCACATTCCATCTCTCCCCCCGACGCTTCCAACTGCCTTCCTTCACGACTCGAGAGACACTCAACACAGCGTCTCGCCTTGCCGTAACATGTGGGTTGACGGGGAGGGGAAGGGGGAGGGCTTGAGGGGAGGCAGAGAGGGGGTGGGCTCATTTTGCAAAGTCACAGTTCCGTCGTGAGTCGAGATGTGAAAGGATTTCTGGACCAGTGGCTGGTGGCGGGCGATATAACTCTTTTGTGTTCAACAAACACTTCTTTACGACTCGAAGAGTGTAAGAGAAAGGAATTTGCATTCATGAATGAATGAATATTTATTATGCTCTAGGTAAAACCTATTTGAGCAAAAAAGAAAACACAGGAAATGTTCTACTCTTAATAAATGACATTTAGACAAAAATATGGCATTATGGAGATTATTGCTAGGCTAACAAGTAATACATATTTAGATAAAAAATGTAAAATATTCAATATTAATAACACAAAAATATAAGTTTTAACACATATCATAATAAGCACACACATACATATATGTATATTTATGTAGAAAGTTTTAATAACATCACAAGTTTAAGATGATAACTTCAATAAGTTGAGGAGACTAACTTAAGCCCTAGACTTCAAATAGGAGTACAGCCTTCCTTTAAACGACTGAAGTGATTGTGACGTCTTTATATTTGGCGGTAGAGAGTTCCAGAATCTAGATGCTGTTAAATGAAAAGATTTGAAGTATATATTGGTGCGGGCTTGAGGAATTTGAAGGTCAGAAACACGGCGGGTGGAAATTCCAGTAACTTTTTTGCGGGGGATGAATAATTCGTACAGGTATGCAGGAGTCTGGTTTTGGAATAAGGAGAACAGAAAAGATCCCAAGATATAATTCCTTCGGCAATGAAGAGGTAACCAATTCAGATCAGTGTAGAATTTGGACAAATGTTCATCTCTACGTAAGTCAAAGATAAATCTAACACAGGAGTTAATTAGCCGTTGCAGACACATTTCAAATACACTAGGTAAGTCATTATAGACTAGTATACAGTAATCAATAATGGGGAAGATAACACATGAGACAAGCATAATTCTCGTGGAAACAGGAAGATTTTTCTTTCGTAGTTTCAATAAATAAAGAGCCTTATTCCCTTTATTACATACTTCAAGCACATGCTGATCCCATGATAGGTTGCAGGTGAGCGTGAGTCCAAGATATCTTACAGTCTTGGTAATCGACACAGTGGTGGAAGAGACAATTAAATTTGGAAGGCTGTCGTAAGAAATTGTGTTTAGAAGTCTTTTATTACCAAAAATTATAGCTTGAGTTTTGTTGGGGTTTAACTGAAGGCAGTTCAATTCGGCCCAGTTGCATATTGAGCGAATCTCTGAGTTAATCATGTCGATTTTGTATGGAAGCTCTTCTACGGTAGAATGGACATATATTTGTAAGTCGTCTGCGTAAAGCATATATTTACAGTGATTGATGCTCTTAGTCAGATCGAGAGTATACAGAGTGAACAAGAGAGGTCGGAGGACGGAGCCTTGAGGGACACCGCATGAGACCGGGAGCCAAGAAGATAGCTCACTACCCTGACCCTTGACTGCTTGAGTTCTGCCCGTCAAGTAGGAATGGAACCAGTTCAGGGTGGAACTAGAGAAACTGAGGGATTTTAGTTTACGTAAGAGCAGAAAATGGTTAACTCGATCGAAAGCCTTGCTGAAATCAAATAAAACCATGAGTGTGATCAGTTTGTTGTCGGTGGCGAGGCGAATGTCGTGCGTGACTTTGAGCAAGGCAGTCTGGGTACTAAAGCCTTTACGGAAGCCCGACTAATAAGGATCAAGTTTATCGTGCAATTTGAGATATTCAAAAGCTTGAGTATGAACAATTTTCTCCAGTGTTTTAGATAAGCCGCAGAGAATTGAGATAGGTCGAAAATCAGAGGGATTTTCGGGTTTACTGACCTTGCGTATAGGTGTAATGAGGCCCTTTTTCCACACAGTTGGAAACTGAGAATAAGTTAAAGAATGGTTGAGAATTTCGAGAATATATGGCAGTAGAACATGTATGGCCTTGTTAACGAACACCATTGAAATTTGTTCGTACCCTAGGGAGTTCGATTTGGTAAGCTTCAGGTGCTTCAAAGCACATTCAGGGGTGATGTATTGGAAGAAGAAATTATTAGTATCGAATGGGACAGAAAAATCGACAGAATTTAAGGCAGATATTGGCTTGGTGCTTCCACTGGTGGACAAGGAATTGAAAAATTGGTTTATTTGATCTATATAAATATGGTTAGGCAGTACATTTGAACGCTTTCGTACCAGCCCCAGATTCCTTAGTTCACGCCATGCTGTCTGTTGATTTCTGACTTGCGAAAATTTTGAGCTAAAATACTGGCGTTTAGCTTCCGAAATGCGAGCTTTAAGCAAGTTCCGTGAAACCTTGTATAATTGAAAATCTGTAAGCGTTCTTGAGCGAGTATATGTAAGGCGGAGGCGATTGCGTTCTTGAATTTGTTGACGAATTTCTTCATTGCACCAAGGAGCATGGGTACGTTTGAGATAGCACGATACCAAAGGAGCAGTGAGATTGATACACTTTAATATATGAGAGTTTAAATAATTTACTTTAAGATCAATACAGTTTGAATCCAAAACAACACTCCAGTCCAAGGTCACCAATTTATTCTGAAAGTTGAGTACATCGAAGTTTTTAAGCCTACGAAATTTGAAAGGCTCAGGTGGATTAGAGTGATATTTAAAGCGATAAGTGATTTGTATGAGATAATGGGCTGACAAGAAAGGAACAGTCATTTGGGAATAGGCTACTACCTTTTCAGGGTCATCGACAATACATAAATCAAGTAAAGTGTGGCTGGACGAAGTGTGATGTGTTGCAGTGAAAGGGATAATGTGCAGATTATTACTAAAGGTAAATTTGTGAATATATTGGCTATCATGATTATCTTTAAGTAAATCAGAATTGAAGTCACCTACTACGACTACATTTTTAAAGGTGGGGAAGAAGCGGAGAAAGTCGTTCTCAAATACAGACATAAATCCAACTTTTGGGGGGCGATAGATTACACTTAGCATTAGTTTTTGCGAACCTAGTCCAGTGATTTCGACAATCAGGTATTCAGGTTGAGAACAATACACTGCAGGAGAGGAAATTCATCCATCAAGCAAAGGAAATTATATTGGGATTATGACCTTGCGCGGTCGGTCCGTGAGGGATCTAATTGTTTGTCAGTGAAATATCATTTTCCAGATGCGTGATTCTCAATTGCAAGTGCCATTACATATAACGACTAGTATCGAGCATCTTGTTTATATTTTACCGATATTCATCGCATTTAGTGCTTTTCGAGAACTTTCTTTCTCGCACTTCTCAAGACAGTAAACCTCTCCTTAGAGGTACGACCAACTTACCTGTATCCCATTCGAAACTCATTTCAATGGCTTTATTGCGTTTTACGTTTAGGCCTAGCTCTCTTTTATTCATTACTTCTATTAGAACCCATTCCTTCGTTCATCTTTGAAAAATATAATTGGGAATAATCGGCCATTTAGCGCTGATATAAGATTTGAAAATCATATTTTTTCCGTTTAAATGTAGCTACATCACTCATATGGTGGAACGTTGACGTTCTTACTTTTAAATTATTATTTCTCGATAATTACCACGCAAAGACTCAATAACTCATATGTTGTCACTTGGGTTAAAAATTTTCAGGGTTCGTTATTGATTATTTTAGCCCAATAGGTTGAAGAGCGATGATTAAACTTATGCACTTCCTGTTTGTAGCCGCCATTTTTAAACAAACTTGACAACGCAGTCGGTGGAATTATGAAAATAAGTCGGTCTCCTGCTGCCGTGATCCATGTATGACGTCCCAAATGCACAGGTTGCACATGATTTTTCCCATGGTAATAAGTATTAAGGATTACCTCCTCAATAAATACATTGAGGCACTCAAATTTATTCAACGTTCCAGTAATCATAATCTGGATATTAAAGGTCTCGAAATATGACTTAAATATTGCTCTGCCCTTCACAAAGACGCTTTTTTGCCTCTCTTGAGGATTGAAGAGTTGTGGATAATAGGTTTCGTTTAATATTTCGTTTCCATTTCAAACGTTTGAATTTGTATCACGGAGTCAAACGTCAATATTTTTAGGACACACATGCTATTCTCATTTTTAAATATTTAAAAATGGATTATCCTAGGTTTTTTATACAAATTCATTTTCGGCAATATGAACTCTTTCATGATCTATTTCATTCACCGGGCGAGAAGTAAATTATGTAATTTGCGGGTATTATAAGATTTTATATTAAATACACACAAGGTATACTTACTCTTGGCATAACCGCTGTAATTTAAAAAATCATATTATTATCTACAAATCATCAAGCGTGCTCCTTGATGGATTTGTTACTGATATACTCTCCTAAAGAAATGATTTTTTTCTGAAAGGGAAACTTAATCAATTGCATCACGATATCATATGCCTCGCGTACTCAGTTATGTATCCCGAACGCAATGCAGAAGGGTCAATTCCAACAAATAAGCAGAGAGCAGAGCGTCGTCATATTCGTCGAGGCCATTACTACCTATATACCTACCTACCGTCGAGGCCATTATATACCTATATGGTGCAAATTTCATGAGTTTAGGTCAAATAATTTTTTTATTTTTAAACTTTTGCCGACGTTTCGGATTTTTATTCATCCATCTTCTGGGCTATAAACAATGATGTATGATGATAAATGATTGACAGTTCTGTTTTGGTTACATAATTGTAAATTTACAGACATTAAATATAAAAATACATAGACATTCAAGATTTTTACCTTAAAAGTATGGTGCTGTTTTTATTTATTTACAATTTTAATTTGGTTGCTAGGATCTATTTCTTTGTTGAAAAGTTATGTGCCATTTATTAAATTATGATAAATTTTGCTTTGATAAGTAATGTCTGTTCTTTTATTGTCAAAAAGATTATTCAAAGAAATGTACCATGTATCCAGAAATTATAAAAGTTGCAATAAAAGAACAGACATTACTTATCTGAGCAAAATTTATCATAATTTAATAAATGACACATGACTTTTCAACAAAGAAATATATCCAAGCAACCAAATTAAAATTGTAAATAAATAAAAACAGCACCAAACTTTAAAGGTAACAATCTTGAATGTCTATGTATTTTTTATATTTAATCTCTGTAAATTTACAATTATGTAACCAAAACAGAACTGTCAATCATGTAACATCCTGCATCATTGTTTATAGCCAAGAAGATGGATGAATAAATATCCGAAACGTCGGCAAAAGTTTAAAAATAAAAAATTATTTGACCTATACTCATGAAATTTGCACTGCATATAAAAAAAGAGGTGGAGAATAAATACCATTCCGAATAGTACCTATAGGAAGCAGAAAAGGTCTCTCTCATGTAGAGGAATGCGGTAGTTCTGATTTCGCTTGACGTCAAGTATCACCACTCGATCGCTGAAACTCATTGAGATGGAAGTATACCTCTGCAGTATAACCATTGTATAAACTCCACGCTGGGGAGGATTCATGCGTGTTTTGTTGGCGGTGGGAACATTGGGCGATTTCTCCGTCTAGTTAAACACACAACCCTCCCCGAGAAATGGCCGATTTCCATCTTCATTTCAACTCGACGTCGCTACGAGAGAGAAAAAACCTTCCTTCCCCTCCTTCCCCTCCCCTCCTTCCCCTCCTTCCTTCCCCTCCACACTGCCCTGAGTGCTCTCTCCCTCCGTGTTTAGCGAGTGGAGTGAGGGGGTGGGGTTGGGTGGGAGGGAGTGCTTCTCCTTTGACGTGGGTGGTCCATTAGGTGGCGAGGGAAAAATAATAACGTTGCTAATAGCAACAACAACAACACCGAAGGAGACAGGTTCCCTTGGAAACCACACACGCGGTCGGAAGGCGGGCGGAGGGGGAATCGTCCCTCCCCTCCAACGCCCACTCCCTCGTTCCCAAAGCGACGGCCCCCCCCTCTTTCCTCTGGCCGCCCCGTGCCTTCACCTTCCGCCCCTCGACAATTCGCCCCCGCTACTCGTCAAATCATTGTCCGCGGGAGAATATGCGAGATCGCCTATTGGCGCATTCATATTTGTCTCGTCACAGAGAGGAAGTGGATCGAGAGGAAATTCGAGCATTTTGGAGATAAATTAATCACGATCGCTGCTCTCGTCTCCGATGTGTCAACTTTCTAGCTGGGAGTTCCACTTTTGACCTCCAGATAAATAGACCCACCGGGCACGCACCTCTTTGCCATCAAGTGCGGCGGCCTCGAGCCTATGCCCTTCGGGGAGTATGGGCCGTCATCTGAAATTCGACTAGAGAATTCATAACTCGTTTTTTATTAGTTACCAGTGCATATGGTCACGCTTTCATCAAGAAGCCAATGGCG
Organism: Pyrrhosoma nymphula; assembly: GCA_963573305.1. Lineage (NCBI taxonomy): Eukaryota > Metazoa > Arthropoda > Insecta > Odonata > Coenagrionidae > Pyrrhosoma > Pyrrhosoma nymphula. Next base: position 184,833,815 of record OY754327.1, read on the forward strand.
GACATTCAAGGATGATGACCGATTGCCTTCTTTCGTTCCGTGAAGGACTCTCCGATATGAACCTCAGGCCGAGGAGATGTGGGCAACAGGAGCTAGTGCCCCCACGCGGCAAAAGGCCGCCATCGTGGTGCCCTCGTGCTTGGATTTCAAATAAACACATAGTAAGTGCAAGTGTGCATACATTTCAGGTTTTATCCTTCGAATGGTCTTCAACCGCATTCAATAGGATTCAGTCTCTTGGCAGCATGCAGCCTCTCTCCCGTGCATCTCCCATCCTTCCGTGTCTCTGTCCTTCGCACCAAACCCTTCGTTTCTCCCGCTTCACCCGTTTCCTCGAGTGTCAACCCCTGCCAACCTCCTTTGGGTTTGGCGATAAGCCGGTGGCTCTTCCTTCAAAGCATTATCACCGGTCGCACGCAAGCCTTTGCACTTTCTTCAGCGACTGAAAAGAATCGCTCACGACTTTTCGAATTGCTTCGCAGGAATAAATATTCACCCTGAAATCCGTTGATAGTGGACATTCAGCAGGTAATTGTATTGATAGATTGATTTTATCATTTATCGTGACGGATAAGAACAGAGAACTTTGATACCTCGCGAAAATGTAAATTTTAGAAAGAAAAAAGTAGTCGACTTCCTTCCGACACTTTCCCCTGTTCAAGTGAATGCCGAAAGGATTGATACCTTGTAGCCATTTCCAGCGGAGGCACTGACGGATCTGGAGAAGAAAGGACCACTATTGCCAACTTCTGGAATCCGGACTCCATATTTATTTATTCATTTGTTCCTCGTATAAGCTCATACACAAAACGGTAAAAATTATAAAAATACAAAACGAGGAACATAGGTTCCCCTTAGGATGACATCCTGTTTGGGGTTAACCGACTCTTCTTTGTCTAACGCAATTACACCAACTTAGAAAAAACATAAATCAGTCACTGTGCCGAAAATTAAAAATTGCTTTACAAAAATAAATAGTGGATACAAAAATACAAATTATAAGAAAATTAAAATGGAAAAAAACATTGATAATTCCAGAATATACAGAAGAATCTAATTAGAATAACTACAAGTTACAAAGATAGTTATAGTTTTATATAATTGTGATACATAAATAATATGAAATGAGCCTTCTTGCCGGAAAAGAATCTTAAGTGAATTAATTAAAAAGAAGCATGACATGAAAAATACAAAATAAAATAACGCAAGTATCGTCTCTCTATCCAAACAAAATACCTCTACTCATTCCTTTTAAACAAATATTCCATATCCTTGTTCTCGAATAACTATTCCTTAACAATTTTTTAAGAAGTTCCTTCTTAATCAACACCAGTTCCATTCAAAGGTAGGGAAACAAACAATTTAGGGCCAAGATAATGAATGAAATGATCGGCCAAAAATTTTATTTTTTGGTTTAGGTATAGCAATATTACAATTTACGATTTTTTTAATATTACGATTTTTCGAGCAATCGATTTTTAATCTAAATGTATAGCTCGACTTTTCAACAAAAATCGAAATTTGAACCAAAAGATCGATTAATCGAAAAAATCGACAGTTCTTTTTTGAAAAAAATACAGTTGGTACAAAAACATGTACCAACTTTTTTAAATAATAAATTCATTCGAAAAACGCTCATAATACATATTTTAATAGTATAAAAAATCCCTAAAAATGTACTTAGAATACATTCTTGAATTATTAGTAGTAAACATTTACAAATGCACGCACATTAAAGTTTGGGGATCACCGCTTGGAACCATTCGGCTTCACTAAAATTTTTAAGAAAGACCAACTGATTGAGAGGCTTTCTTGATGATCTAGAGCGTGCCTTTCCAATTTACCGGACTTAGAGAAAAGTCTTTCACGTGGGACGGTTGACGTTATCATACTGAGCACTCTGATCGCGAAACGGTACGTGTTGGGGTATTCACCCTTTATCTCCTCCTAGACTTTCATAGGATTGGGGTTGACTTTCCTATCGGTGGGTGGCCTGTTGAGGCATTACCTAACTTCTACTGGCATTCCCCCAACGCTGTCCTGGTCGGCGTTGGCCATGCGGACGCGCTTATCACGGGCTTCATTAATGAAATCTTGGATTTTATGACTTATAAAAATGAATCTCATGTTACTTCAAAATCAGGGGGTGAAACGAAGTTACAGCAATAAAAAGTAGGTATTATCATGCGAAAAGTTTTGTCACAGACTTACTTCCACGCGCAAGAGACTCCCAGTGCGTCACTCATCGGAGGGAGGGACCCTCGCGCGTAGAGTATATCTGTGAAAAAACTTCTCATGCTGATAGTACGCTGGAGCTGGACTTTACTAACCCAGGTTTCTCTTGGCAGCATTGGCGTGAAGCGAGCTTCCAAAAGCAACTGCTTTGAAACTCGGATCAAGCAACGTGGCTAAAGAGTAAATAGGATGCGTCTCGACTCGAGCAAATTTTCTGTCCACCTCGTCTGTGAGGGTTTTCTTCACGTGCTTGCCAATCCGCGTTACTGCATCAAACTGACGTGTTTTCTGCGAATGTCATGAAAATTGTTAAGACAAAACAAAATCGTATTTCGTACTTTTAATGAGATTCCAAATTCATTATTGCTTACCTCCTTCATATAGGCTACCAGAGAACTTTGCTAACAGACGCATTGCTGTCAGTAGAAACCTCAGCTGTTACGCGGGCCAATGGTTCAAGAAGTTTTTTGACCTAGGTGAACGTATCTAGCTCGTCTACAGATAGCATGGGCGGAGGCTTCCTTTTTGTAGCCTTCTCTCTTGGCAGTTTAAATAGGATAGTGCCGATCATGTCTGACAGCGAGAGAAATCTTTCCAGAATGTCGTAGCAAGAGTTGTGTCTATGCTTAACTTCCATGATGAGTCTCAACTAAAGGTGGGCGGGTGTCCCTGCATCTGCCTGCAGCTTCTGGAGTTCCGCGGTGGCCACATCGCTACTGCGGAAAAAGCCCACCGTTCTTTTCACCTTCACAAGAAGTGACCTCAGTAGCAGTTCATCGAGGACCTCGTCATCCTCCTCTTCTTCACCGACTCCCTCGCCTGCGTTCGTATCCGGATCATCAACATCATCTTCCTCATCGTCATAGACGCCGTCATCCTGCTCTCTTTCTCTCCGACGGCACAGGCGGCTTCTTGTGGAGTTCTATCCCATGCTCTTCGCCTGCGCTCCGCGCGTGGGAGTAGGGTAGCTGACTACTACGCGCTGCTGAGATCAAACGAAATGGTCAAGATCGAAGTTGAAAAATCGAGTTTGGATCGAAACTCGATGATCATGACTCGATCTCGATTTCCTCGATCTTTGACTAATAAAACTCGATTTTAGATTTTAATCGAGATCGATTTTTCCACCTATGGCCTCCAGTCGCTTTGACACTGTTAGACTCGCGTACGACAAAGGGGGTGATTTTATAACTGGGCTAACGTTCGAACGTTAGAGATCCTTGGATCGAGCTCACTTTAGAGAGAGTGATGACCAACGACCGATGTCATGAAAGGGCGATTGCGGAGCAGACCATCGAACGTTACGGTGTTGTCAGATATACAGCATATTTCGCTCTTGCTTCCCTTAATATACGCATACGCAATGAGCTTAATTTTGAAAGTTTGGACTTATATTTTAAATAATTTTAGGGTAAATAATTTAGAAATCATTACAATGCCTCCGAAGTGTAAGCTTTCTTCCCACACACACACTGCCCACAATACGTTTTCATTAAATAAATGAATTCCTAATTACTTACATTTCATACTAAGACTTTTAGGCACAAATAACAGGAATGTCTGCTAAAATGACCTCTTGTAATATTTCATTAGCACTCGAATTGTCTTAACTATAGGTGAGAGCAGATAAAAAATGCTACATCACTGAATTATAGGATTAGTGTACCTTTAACGTCTTGACTGGGAAATAAAACTCTTAAAATAATGTATTTCTAAACGGCGAACGACATTATTTTTTTTCATTCATAACATCTTGTAATCCACTCCAAAAACAGCGCTTTCCCATAGAAATGAACCTTGTCACGGTTTAAAATATAAATAGCATTCTGAATGATGATGTCAGAAATAGCATTTTTCCACTGGCGATCCAGTGGATTTTTATTGTGGAAAATTGCAATTTTTGTCTTATACGTGGTAAAATTCCACCTCATCACGCTTGTTACTTCTCGTCATCGAAAGAAACAAAACTTATGTTCTACGGTTCAATAAAAAGATTACATAATTGCCAAATCCTAGCTCTGCGCATATGACACCTTTGCAAACAACTTCAGACATAAAATGATTTGGATAATACTTACTTGCTATCCTCTAGTAGTCCCCAGTATTACGTCGGTGGTTTTTGACTTGCAAAGGTCCGTCCTCCACCGTGTCCATGTCTCGACGCACGCCACAAAGTACGGACTGAAATTTGACGAGTGTTACACTTCTTCACTCCCGTCGCGACGACTCCTCTTTGACCACCCAGGTGGACCGTTTTATCTTTGAGATCATTTGCCCACCCGGGATCAAATGATTCCCCATACTGTACATGTATTCATTCTTCCCTCACCACTTCCCTCCCTCTCTCCCATAATCACCTTTCCCCCCTTTCTTTCAACTCTGGTGGCTTCCTCTCAATTTCAGTCCACTGTCCTTTCCACCGGCTACGCGTTATAAATTAAATCATTCCTTCTTTCACTATCCTTCTTGGCTCTCCCTGCCTTAGGTGGCCCGAATGGAGGCTAACCGAAAAAAAACCACTCTTCCCAACAATTTATTACAGCGAGGAAACTTTTACAAACCACATAACAATAAACTCAACCACGACCCGGGTTTCAACGGCTAAGCGTCATCATCAGGTGAACGAAGACTACGTTTTAACCACTCTTCCCCCCTCCCTCCCAAACGCACCTTTGCTCTCGAACGATTAAGCTCGTCCGTCTCTCACAGACCCCATTCAGTTTTATTAGTAACGGGAATATTGTACAAGTTTCAAAGTCGAAATCCGATGCTGTCAACCAAATATCGTAACACTCGTGCACCAACTTTGCTTCTAGAGACTTTTATGGGTACGATAAAGTCTCTTCCTAGGTAACTAATCCCACAGTGAACTCGATGTGTCGTATGACGGATTTGGAAGCTAAGCTGTTTCAAAAATAGGTGAGTGTAAATGGCTTAGGATTATCAAACACTCCTGCATGAACTACTCTTGATGAAATTACTTCATCGGTAATGAGATGAAGTAATGATGGAAAGGCGATTATGTTGCGATCGTAATCCCTAAGACATACAACTTTCCTATGCACAGCATTCCTGCCCTTCCTCTGCATCTCACATTCATTTTGTGAACATTTTTATTCCTTTAGCATATCCTCATATTTTCAAACCAGGTCCAATTAATGTCTCGCTTTGTACTGACTTCGGGACATTTGTATTTTAGATCGGCACTCGAGTGGAGATTTTGCCAAAACATCACTGAAACACCACTCGGTTGCTACTTTGGTATTATAGGATTTGAGTGACGACGCTCCCTCCAGACTACCCTCAAAAACGAGCGACCTCTTTGCCGAACACTCGGCAGCCCACTCAATTTTCAATATGTCTGCCGCTATCACATCGCATATTTTATAGGAAATTTGGACGTAAAACGATTACACGGATGGGATACTATTTCAGAAATCCTGGTTTCTAGTGATATGATTGCCTCGAGTGAAATTCGTGACAGCAGTTGCCTTTATTTTTGAAAATTATATTACCATACAATATCTTTGAATAGGAAAAGTATTTTCCGGGTTAAGGCCGCGTTGGTCCATTTGGGCGGACGACAGTTTCGGGCGCATTCCAGCTCCCGTCTTCAGGTCCAACTGATGCATGGTCAGAACCCGGACACGTGATTAAATTCGACGAATCCAAAATCATTGCCAGATAAAATAAATATTTCCCTCGGTTGATAAGGGAGGCAATAGAAATAGTGAACCACGGAAAGAACTTCAACAGGGAGGACGGTTATCCTCTCCCTGCATCTTTCAAACGGCTTTTCCAACAATGGGATTCAAACCGAACGTATCAGCGCGCACCTGACTAGATATATATAGAAGAAAATGATGCTCTGCAGATCAGTTGGACCTGAAGACGGGAGCTGGAATGCGCCCGAAACTGTCGTCCGCCCAAATGGACCAACGCGGCCTTAACCCGGAAAATACTTTTCCAATTAATCACCGCGGAAGCCTCCGTACCAATCTTTGAATAGGTATTGACCACTTTAATAATACATTGGTTAATTGATGGAGGTTTGGTCATGTCTTTTTTAAGAAACTCAACTTCCTTTTTCCGCCAAGACGTTTCGCCTTTTTATTGATGAGGATTCTTCAGGGCTCAAATGATTAACTTTCTTACTGCGACAATGGTAACACAAAAATACAATGCTCTCAAGTACAATTTTCAGTCGACTTATGACGATACCAAATCTTATTACTCGTATCTTATTAAAACCATTAAAACAATTTGGGAAAGTGCATTGCTGGAGCCAATTCATGCACTCATTTCACAGTCACCGAATTGCAATAAGAATGCATTCACCTTATCGGCTTCCAGGGCATCATTTTGGTTTATTTAACCCTTTCCCTTCTGAAGTTTAAATGCTCAAAGACGTTCTCCCTCTTAAGTAGGCCGAAACCGGCCGTAGATTCTTCTCTCTGGATACTGGGAATTTAAATTCGCCGAGCGGCCAGAGAACGCCATACGGCCGGTTTCGGCCGAGTTAGGAGGGAGAGGGTTAACACCTTGAGATTATAAGTTATCACATTAGTGCATTGAGATCGTCTCTTAAATATATAAATTCGGTTGATAACTCTCCCGCGTCATGATTCAAATAATGCAATCGCTAACTAATGGCAAATTTCACTCATAGAAGCTCAGCAGTTGTTTCTGCCAACAAACAAGGCGACGCACGAAAGCTTTTGCAACAAATAAATCGAAATTCAGACCCTCACATACCGCGAGGCCGTCAGGAATTATGTCGATAAGTAAATCGTAGCAGCTTTCCGATGTGACCCTGGTTTAATGTGGATGTTTACCTGGTATATATGCGCTAGGCGCAAACTTTAAAACAATTTTTGTCCGAAGAACACAAGAAATGGATAAAAATTTTATGCCATATGAAAGTTCAAGAATACGGGTGAAAAAAATGACAATAAAAATGCATCGTGTACTTTTTGAGAAATATGCGATCAAAATAGACCGTTTTCGGTTTCTTTTTCAAGTGATTTCGTCGCCATTTTCCAAGTTTTCCAAAGCAACCGGTGGAGGGGCACGGACTTATTTCATCTCTAAAATATGCCCTTCTTATTTCCCCCAACAAGGTTACGGGCCTTTGGAGTGAAACAGGGAAGCTGGGGTGGGACGATATGTAGCCCAAAAATTGCCCTTCTAAGTCCTAAAAGGAGCATTTCCTGTGGTGAGGAAGCACAAAATGCAATTTTTTTTAGAACAAGAGTGTGTAGAAGGGCATTTGTGGAAACGGAAGCTGAACATGCCATTATTTTAAGGAAAACGAAGGAAGCGGAAAGCTGTATTTGAAGGAAAATATGATGCATTTGGCTCAGCGGTGTGAAGGCTGATTATAGGCGGATAATTTCTGCGCTATACAATAAAAATCACCTTTTCAGGATGCCGTGCGTAGGTTGTGAATGCTCTGTAGAAATGCGGAAAGGGAGTTAGGGTTTTCATAGTAAAAATAACGTAGTCAAATCACGTGCATTTATAAAAATTTAATTTTAGTGTATTTATTAAAAGGAATGAAATCCATGTAGTGGATGGGGCATTGCTGTAGCGTGGGCGATGTTGTGGGGTATTTTTTTAAGCAAGTCAATACCTGGAGTGGATTGGAGTAGAGATCGCTTTAGCGTGGACGATGTTGTAGCGTACTTATTCAAGCAATGAAATCCCTGGAGTATGTGGTTCGTTCATTGCTTTAGCATGAGCGGAGCTGTAGCGTAAAGATACGCTACAACGTCACTCACACCACATCAATGCCCCCCCACTCATTCACGCACCCCCTCCCCCACTCCAGGGATTTCATTCCTTTAACAAATACGCTACAACTTCGCCCACACTACAACAACGCCCACCCCCAATCACCCACCTACTCCAGGGATTTTATTGTTTATAATAATATAGTACGTCACGCTACAACTATACACCCCTCCAATCCAACTACAGGGATGACTGCGATATTCTACAGAGGAAAAATCATTCGCCGAACCCGAATCCCTCGATTTCGCGCCGAGCGCTTTTACCAGTTAAGCTACCGAGGCGTCCTTCTCCCCTGTGGATTATTTGGTGGCTTTATAGGATCATGGTGGTCAGGACTGCTAGACATATGATGTCATTAGCAGTCCAAAGCGTGTGCTAAGCGCCACAGTCCGCGAGGATAAAGCCATACATTTAACGCAGGAGGTGTTCGCTCTTTTGGCTAATTTTGAGGATACCGGGACTAGCCACGGTAGTAACCTTTACGGAGTCACCCGCAAGTCCAAATAATCCACAGGGGAGAAGGACGCCTCGGTAGCTTAACTGGTTAAAGCACTCGGCGCGAAACCGAGGGATCCGGGTTCGAATCCCGGTCAAGGCGAATGATTTTTCCTCTGTGAAATATCGCACTTATGTGCACTTGCGGGTGACTCCGTAAAAGTAAATACCGTGGCTAGCCCCGGTGTCCTCAAAAGTACAGGGATGACATTTCTTTCACAAATACGCTACAACTTCGCCCACCGTGCAACAACGCCCCTTATCCAGTCACATGTCCACTCAAGGGTTTTCATTCCTTAACAAATACGCTACAACATCGCAAAAAGATATTATAATTGTGAGAAACGCGTCGTGAATCGGTGAGAATTTTAAAAGTAGGTAGGCGTCATAAAGACACTTCCGCGAGCTGGAAGGTATAGTATAGTAGAGGCACTGTATTTCCTGTATAGGAGAATCGCGTGGGAGTTTAGAAATTTTGTCCGGCAGCTGTTCTAGAGAAAGTAGGTGATGCTTAAGGGAAATGTTTTAGCCGGGACTTTGTATCACAGGTTTTTTAAAAAATAAATCCCTGGAGAAAGTCGCTGATTACTAGGGTAATTTTGTAGCCATAACTTTGTATTGCTGCCACACTTAAAAGAATATAATCGCTGGAAAATGTTGGTGATTGTAAGAGCATATGTTTTAGGAAGGAATCATCTAGAATTCTTCCTTCAGGATGATATTATTCAATGAATGTTTAACATATATCTGATGTACATGCATCTCTTGGTAATAAATAACACTTAACCAAGTTTGCAAAGTTGACAGACGGTTAACCGGTGTATATGCTTCTGTAAAATCTTGACTATAGGTTGATACATTTGAGAACAGCTCTTTGTTACTAAGCGTGCCTTGCATCCATCCTTTTTTCCATCACCATCGTACATGGCAGAAAAAAACATTTACATTTGATTGGCTTTTACCAGGTGGAAGACTAGCTAACTCCCAAATCTGATTTTATATTTTAGACTTCATATCTTCTCCTCCTAGTAATAGACCAAACTTGCCATTCATTTTATGTCATGTCTATCATATATTTCAATGTCTATATGAGTTAGGTACTTCTTCAAAATAGGAAATAGTATTTATCACTAAACCTTCATACTCCAAATTTACTTACTCGGGATTACTATCGAGAGGAATATTTGTTTACAAAGCAATTGCCTTTCTCCTTCTTCCTCTGTTACAAATATGTGAGAATTATCTTTAAATATTAATATTGCATAAGTCCCTGAGATACATTGGATTTTTCTTGAGTCTGTTTCTCATCCTCAACTCGGATGCAGTGCTGCCATTTGTGATCTCATCATTAACATAATCAATACTTAGGTTCAAGAACCTTATAAGAGGACGTTTATCTCCTACTTCGTTCGTGTTATCAACGGCCGCGAAAGAAATCAAGTTCCAACTAGAGGGGCTGCAACCGCGTGGTGGGCCAAGAATTTCTAGTCTTAAAATGATTGTGTTAAATGGCTGTTGCGGGGTGAGTTTGAGTGGAAGGAGGGAAGAAACTGTGTAGGAGAGGTCTGTGTATGCTAGAGAAGCAATTGCTCGATCGCTGCGCCACGTACGGTGGATAAGAGGAAACGGCATTTTTTCACAAGATGGCGGAGAGGAAAAATCGCAGTTCTCGGGTTGGAAAGTTTCCCATTCCTAGAGTAAAAGATCCATTGTTGTGTTGAAAGTATTTTACAAATGCGCAAGATTTGCATAATAAGTGAGGTGAATTTGGTTCCGATATATCTGTTAAAAAAGGGTGAAATTACGAAAACGCTGGCGGGACGAAAGCTCACATTTACCGAGGCCTCCCTCGCAACACCAGCGCATTAACTGGCGACCCGTAATTTGAGCAAATGACGATCGGAAGCGCACCAAGATTTCCGTCCTCATTGTAAGGTTCATGCTTAGGTTACTGTTCGGTTTACTTCTTAATCGTATTTTCCGCCGAGTGGTGCATTCCGTTTTACTTTTGTTTTTTGTGTGTGTTCGCCGTAAGAGGGCAAGGAGGTTCTCTTTTTTGATCCTCTAGACGAGGAGACAGTAGTTGAAAAGATTGTGTGCGCTTCGGACGTCCAGGAGAACCTGCACCATAGACATCGCGCCAGCTCGCCATGGCATTGACGCCTCCGAATTTTTTGTAAGTACCATTCGGCGGCATTCAGTTTCCTATACAGTCCACTTTTCACCTTTTGAGTTATTAAACATTTTTGGTCCTTCGGGCCGGATAAGGCTAACCGGATCGTACATTAACTTGGTTGGATCCATTTGATGAATCCACATCGTAATCATTTGTTGGTTATCATATTTGAATTCATTATTTGTCGTGGCGAGTGCTTGGGGAAGTATTTGTTCCTTGTTATTTCATTTGAATCTTAAGCTTTTCTTTGGTCGTTTTCTTCTGGTTTTGTGTCAGTCATTTCCATCTTGTAACATTGATTCATATACATTTGAGTGAAGTTGATTCATCATGTCCGATAAAGAGAAGAATAATAGGCTAATGAGGAGATTTCGATTAACTAAATCCAAATTTTAAGAGAATATGCGTATTATTGAAAAGTTACACGAAATATCCGTGACGGCTGAAGGCAACGCGGAAGATAAAAACATTTTTGAGAGTTGGTTTTTGCTACTCGATGATCAATATAAGTCCTTCGTTGAATTATCGGATCAACTGCGGGAAATGACTATTGAATTAGAGTTGGAAAAGGAAGAAGCACCACAGTTAAAGGCATTCGATAAGGTAGAAGGCTACTACCACGAAATTTACTCCTACGAGCCGTGATTTGCTCCATAATCTATACGAATTCGGGAAATATACCAAGAAAATACATTTCTTCCTCTCAGCATCAAACGCTCCCTTCTCCCTGGATTTCAGCAGCGGTATTGTTTCTTAACCGCCGCTGCTCCCGTTCCCATAGCCTTTTCCTGAAGCTCGCGGAAGTAATGGGGCCTCTCCACGTGGCCTCTCCACGTGGCTTTTGATTATTGTTTTTCGTGGAGGTCAGACACTCTTCTGTCTGCTCTCTCGCCATATCCACTTTGAACTATTTTGTTGCCATTGTCTCCAGAATAACCACAACATATTCTAACTCTGGTGGAATGAGCAACAGAAATTCTTCAATTCTTCTTCGGGAGTTGAAACAATCTTCCGCGTGTTTCAACTCCCGAATTAAACGGTGAAGTACACCACTTGTCAAAACTTTCTTCACTTGGACAAAAAAATAGTTTACCTAATCTGTTGATAGGGAAATTCAAAAAAGTTGCCGTCGTCTCCACAAATCTGTCCGCCAATGCTTTCCAAGCGTCAAATCAGTGTCTGAATCCTTGATTATCTCCAACTGCCCATCTTGAACACTTTGCCCTACAGCACTCATGCATAATATGTCCGTTTTCTTAATTACCTTTACATAATCTTCTTTACTCCTCTTTAGATATAATGAATCACTATCAACTGCCGCATGCTCCTGTAGCTGTTCCTGAAATGGAAGATCCCAAATATTCTATTAGGTCTTCCTCTTCTAAATAAATTTTCATTCAGAAGTACAAGCCATTGTAGTTTTTTTCTTTCAGACAATGCGATTCGATAAATGTTTTATTCCATTGCAGTGAACTTTGAAACACACGGTACGACACAGTTAGCGGTAAATATACACGGTTTTAAACCTATTGTAGGGTTTCATTTGGAAGGACACTCACAAAAGCTATACAAGGACGTTTCGACGGTCATGCCGCCATCGTCAGCAACAAGAGACTATTGTTCTTCTTCCATTTCTCTCAAAGATCAAAGAGATCTTTTACTTTCTCCATAATTTGTCCATAAGATCCCACATTATATCCACCCCTTCCTTTCCCAAGCTCTTCCATACTTCTATAGAGATATCATCAGCCCCACCGCTTTGCCATTTTTAATTTTTCTTGGGGCAATCTCTACCTCCTTCCTATTTATTCCCATTGTTAGGTACTTCCTCATTTGGTTTACCATCCTCCAATATCTTGCCTACGTTTTTCTCATTTCCACCAATCACTGATGAAGAATAATTATTCCTCAGGGATTAACTTCATCGCGCAAACGTATATTAAGACCTGTTAGTTTATTTCCTCGGTGCATGACCTTTCCTGGCAATGGAATCTACTAAGTATGAAGCTCCAGCCGTAGCTCCGAAAAATATACAGCCACAGAAAAGTACTTAGTCACAAGCTTCATGTTGCCTCGTGACAAATCCACCGATAAAGCGGTTTTACACAAATCACATCTCAGCTCGAACAACAACCTTCTCTTCCTTGTGCTCAGTGCCCTCATAGGTAGCCGACATTGCAAAAAACATCGTCAATGGATACGCGCAGTTTCGCGCACGCTAATATAAATTACTTAATATTATTAGGGAAAGAGTTACAATCAAATTTCATGTTCGTATAACATGAGGGGACGATTACTCGGGATTGGCTGATATGGTGCACGCAGATAATGCTGGAACTGCCACGAAGGTGGAGTCATCATCGTCTGTTTACCCACGATCGTCTTCTGCCTTAAGAGAACGACCTTTCTTTCTTATTTGGAATTTTGAAGGAAGGCTCTGTCTTGGCGGTGAGAGCAGCATGGGGGCGATGGGTCTCAACAAATCAAATGGGGCAAATCAAATGAGTCTAATCGAATCGAACAAATCGAATTGGACCGATGGAATTGGCCGAGTTGGAGCCGCCCCCCCTCCTCCTTTCTACCCCCAAACAGACACCCTCGGGCTCCCCTCCCGCCCTCCCGCCCAACCCCACCGCCTCAAACAATCTCTCATTCCGAGAGCCGCCGCCGCCAACAAAGGGAATGGGGAATGAATTGGCCGGAGGGTCGCACTGGGAGCACGGCACGCGATGGCCACGCTCCAAGCGAGCGAAGCGGGAACATTGGCAAGGACGCGTGCTGAGCTCGATTTCGATTGTGAAGGAATCGATAGGTCGATCGTGGCCTCACCACGTCCTTCAGGCGGCTTTACCCATAAAGGTTCTTTGGAAGTAATGAGAGTTACTATATCTCGCATTGTATCGCTACTTGTAAGGCATCGATCTTATTACTCATTACTTCCGGCATTTACGCAAAGAAGCGGAACAGCGGAACTAAAATGGTGTACTTATCCAGTACGTTGGTACTCTCCAATTTATTGATTTCTTTTGGTTCATTTTTATGTATGCTTGGTAAAATTTATGCTGTTCTCGTTTGACTTCTGGAATCTCCACTTTTTGGTTACCTATAAAATCGCAATAGATGCGCACTTTAGATCAACGGACGACGTTCTGCTTTGAATTGAAATAATTGTAAATCCATATCCACTGAAACCAACGGAAACTAAAATCGTATGCTAAATTACAGCAATTAATATAACACATTGTGATGCAGCATTATTGTGCAATTTCCGCGATACAGTTCGGCGTAACAATAATTAATCACATAATTAAACACAGCTCAACTTTTATAAATGCTTTTTTTAAACAAATATACAAAATATTAAATTAAATTCGTACACCCTTTCTAATTTTATGCGAAATATATAATAAACCACCCAACCATTTGAAAAAAATTGATAAAGGAAATTCTTTTAAATCTCAAATTAAGAACTACCTGTGAAGAAATGCATGCTTCCCACGGTCAGAATAATTCCGTATTGTAAACACCTAAGTAGCAGCATTCCTTATTCTTACCGGATTCTCTGATTCTCTGAGCCACTATGTGTAAATACGAGACTTCAGTGTGTGTCCAAATTATGACATAGGTACATGTGTGTATAATATGTTATCATTGTTGTTATAATATATTTTTCGCACTGTTTGTTCAATTTTTATGTTGTAGATATCTACTCGTTTAAACTTTTGTACCCTCCGACTGAAAAAGACTAACGATGCCAATAATGATATTTATTTATAATTCTCAATTTTCAATTGGAATGTACAATATTTTACCGAATGTAATGCAATTTCACCGCAGATTCTAAATGCTGCTTGCATGAAAAACTGAAGCCAGTATATTTTCCTTGGATCCACGGTCGATAACTTCCGCTATCGACCCCTTACTGCCGTGGAAGTCCGTGCTCACGCGTCTAAGTGCCCACTGCCAGCGACTTGAATAGAGTATTTGCAGACTTTTGGGAAGTGACATCTAAAAAATCTATGGATACTCCAGACACTAAATTTTCATTCCGACGCTCGAGAGGCCTTTCGTTAATTTTTTATTAGCTAATAAATTATTATTGCGCCGAAACACTGGTCCGCCATGTTTTGTAGGCTCTGACGTCATCTCCCATAGTCGACCATTTGTTGATTTGGAGATTGTGTGACTGTGTAGTCTCAGCGTGCGGACGAAACTTTAGCTATTAATTAGCAAATATCGAAATAACTTCGAAAAGGCAAATACTATTTCACTCTCAACGCACAGCTAGGCTAGTTCGCTTCTGCTAATATGGGAGATGACGTCACACTACGGAGAACCAATGGTTGGGCGTTTAGACCTAGGCAATTTCGATGCTAAAATTATGCATATTAAAAGCTATTTATTAAACTAATTAGTTGGAATTATACCTTGGTATTTCATACGTGGCATTTCGAAACCAAACACTACTCGCTATAATAAATTTCAACAAAATACCTCACTTACGCAAATACTCTATTGCTATTGTCAAGGAAATAACTTCCATGTGCCAATAGATTGCCTGCCTCGTCCCTCGTTTAAACTGTTCGATGAATTTAGAGAGAGAGAGAGCCTCCGATGAACAACGCAATAAGGCCGTAAGAAGACGCTGTGTCGGAGACAGGGTGAGAATGCAATAGGTCCACACCCCTCTCCCTACTCTCTTTTCATTGTAATACAGGAGAGGCTTTACAAGTGGAAGCTTACTTCTCTGGAAGTGTCGACGCGCGTCGCTAAGTGATGGACCATCGCTCTACTCACTGGTTAATTCCGTGAAAAAAATAGAATGACGAAGGATAAATATGGATGCAGTAGTTTCTAGGAGTGCAGAAATTTGGCGATCAATGCGTTTGAACTCTTCTCCTCCTCCATGCATTCGTGGAATTTATGAAAACGTGTGAAGTAAACTTGCATCTATGTCCCGCATTAAATTTTATAATGATTTTATAAATTGTTCAATAGAATGAGTCGCGAAACTTTCATTGAGCATATACATTTTTAACCACAGCAAACATCTCTTTGTAAAACTGAATACTAGAAATAATAAATCCTCCGGCATTTGATTTGTTCTTTGATTTGTAATCCGCCATCGTAGTTATGTGACCAGAATTTAATCGAATATAATGCGAAATGAATAGCAGAAACAAAATTCTTTTCTATTAGATATCCGTAGATGTGTGGTCGGTATTGAGGACATTTCTATCCGTGATGACATTAATTCCACCATCGAGGTCCGTGGCGACAA
This sequence comes from Pyrrhosoma nymphula, assembly GCA_963573305.1. Lineage (NCBI taxonomy): Eukaryota > Metazoa > Arthropoda > Insecta > Odonata > Coenagrionidae > Pyrrhosoma > Pyrrhosoma nymphula. The sequence goes on from OY754327.1 coordinate 184,849,795, forward strand.
ATCCCAGTGCCAAGGGCGACCACTATATCCACGCCCACCCACACCCGCGGCGCGGCAGGCCCACCGGGAGGCCTTGCTCTTCTCTCCCCCCCCCCCCTCAATCGTGGGTTGTTACGGCGCCCCCCGGGTGAAGGGAGGGGATGGATAGGGAGGGAGGCAATGCCCCATCGTTGCGGCTCGTGATTTCGTGGTCCTGTTTTCCTTCAATAGACGCGGGAATTCCTCCGAGGGGGCAGACGGTGCAATGTCCTCCATCCCCCGGCCACCCTCCACCCATCCCCCTCTCAGGGGCGTCGTGCCAGCGCATATAACACTGATTCGCGTGGCCCTGCTTTACACGAGAGAGGTGATAGCTGAGGCGCTGTGACGTGCTTTCGCGTTTTGCCATATTGTCTCGCACGACCTCGTTACATACACGTCGTGTGAAACCACACGTTTATCCGTCGCCTATAGTAACAGCTGTATCCCCCCGATGGTATCCTTACCTTGACGTGGCGGTGGGGCTTGCGCGCTCCGACTACCTCGAGAGCTATGCCGGCGGTAGGTTAGCTACTGGTAGGGTCTCCCTTGCCGGAAAGGCCTTCGTGAGGTAGGAGTCAGACAAGAAGGGATACCCTGGTCCTCCAGATTGGGGATTGGGCGTAGGGTTGACAACCCTATCCTGTAACACAACTTTTGTTCAGAAACACCAACAGAAAGCCTCGGAATTGGACGGAAAAACGGATCTAGACCCCAGCTTTGCCCTAAGGACTTGATATTTGGTACGTGGAACATAAACACATTGGCAACACCAGGAAATATGGATTTAGTCATTGATGAAATCAACCGTTATCAAGTAGATGTTGTAGGTCTCCAAGAGAAAAGATGGCCATTTAATCGCTAGCTGAATCCAAAGAATTACATTCTGTATTACAGTGGCTGTGATAATGGCAACCATTACGCTGACGTAGGTTTTGCCACAAGGAAGAAATTTGTAGAGTCTATCAGCACTTTTTATCCAATAAATGAAAGGGTATGCTACTTACGATTAAAAGGGAGATTACAAAATATATCAATGCTATGCTTTTATGCTCCGACAGAAGATTCTGATGATGATACCAAAGATATTTTCTATGATAACTTAGACTGAATCATGACATCATTACCCAATTATGACATGAAAATACTTATGGGTGATGCAATTGCAAAGGTTGGGAATGAATCAAGCTGGAAACAATACACAGGAGGCAATAGTTTGCATGTTAGTACGAACGATAATAGTATGAGGTTGATAAGTTTTGCCAGCTTAAGAAGTCTTAAAATCATGTCAACAAACTTTCCACGCAAAAATATACATGAAGTTACATGGGTATCTCCCAATGGTTTTGTTCAAAACCAAATATATCATGTTCTCGTAGAACAACGGTTCAAAAACTGTATCTCTGATGTTAGAAGCATGGGAGGGGCGGAATGTGGAACCGACCACTATTTGGCGAAATTCAATGTGATACAAAGACTGTGCAAAGAAAAGAGGGAACCAAACTATATGAAGCCAAGTGTAAATATTAAAAACTTGGAAAATCTGACTATAAGATCTAATTTCAAAATTGAACTCTCAAATAGGTTCCAGGTTCTAGCAAGCCAAGAGCCAGACAATAACGAGAAAAACAGTCCAGATACTATGGAACGAGATTAAGCATTCAGTTCAAGAGGGTGCTGAGAAGGTGGTTGAAACAAAGAGAAAATCTAATAAAACGAAGCCGTGGTTCTCAGAAAATTGCCAAGAATTAATTGATAAAAGCTGGAGAGCCAAACAAGCACTCCTTTCAGGTAACGCTGCAGAAAATAGAGCAAATTACAAGACTTGTAATAGAGAAGTAAACAGCGGACTACGAGCCGCAAAGAGAGCATATGTTAAAGACCAAATAAGAAAAGCAGAAGATGACAGAACACAGAACAATAGTATGGAATTTTTCCGCACGGTCAGCTTTTTTAGATAGGGCTACATGGCAAAAACATTTGGAGTTAAAGACAGCAGAGGTACTATAACATGCAATAGGTAAGAGGTATTAGATATCTGGAGGAAATATTTCGAAGAATTACTAAAGGTAGAGGAGACAGGCAACGATGACGAAGAAAGAGACGATGACAGTCCACAGCAGGTGCAACCAGCGATAGAAGACCCTTCTTTAGAAGAAGTAGAAGAAGCCTTAAAGTCTTCAAAAAGTAACAAGGCTCCAGGAGAGGATGGCCTATCAGTGGAGCTGCTGTAAGCAGGAGGGCAGGCCCTTCTAACAAAGATGCATAGCTTAATAAGGGTTATTTGGAGGACTGAAAAATACCAGAGGACTGGAAAACGGCAGTTATTGAACCAATCCACAAAAAAAGGAGATAAATTAAATTGTAATAATTATATAGGGATTTCCCTAATAAGCACAACTTATAAAGATATTTTCAAAATTATATATAATCAGTTACTTCAATATTCCGAAGAGATCATTGGGAAGCACCAAGCAGGCTTTAGAAGCCAAAAGTCAAACATAGATCAACTATTTTTCTTGAAACAAATATTATCAAAATACTGGGAATTAAAAAAAATGTGACATTTTATTCATAGACTTAAAAAAATCATACGATAGCTTGACCAGAAACAAAATGTGGATGCTATTGAAGGAATATGGGATACCTGACAAATTAATAAAGATAGCAAAAGCTTGCATAGATGACTCCAAAGGAAAGGTTAGAATCAATGGGGAAGACAGCACAAATTTCAATATAAATACAGGAGTGAGGCAAGGAGATGGGCTCTCTCCCCTCCTTTTCAATCTAGCTTTAGAAAAAACCTTAAAAGAAACTGAGAAGCTTGGCATAGGAGTGACAGTAGGAACAAAGAAAAATATTTTGGCCTTTGCAGATGACATAGCTTTAGTAGCAGAAGATTGTGATGGTTTAAAATACTTGGCGAAAACCCTTATAAAGCTATCAGTAAAAGTAGGACTTAAATTCAGTGATGAGAAAACCAAATATCTAGTGGTAAGCAGGGATGCGGATGCATTCACAAATTCCCTGAAAATTACCAGCCATACCTTCCAAAGGTGCCAAGATTTCAAATATTTAGGGGTCACAATTGATGAGAGCAATAATGAAGAAGCGGAAATCAAAATCAGAATTCTAAAAGGAAATAGATGTTTCTGGGCCCTCCAAAAACTAATGAAGAGCAGGATTATATCTAAGGAAACCAAAATAAGACTCTACAAGAGTATAATACTGCATGTAATTTTGAAATTTCATTCACTGAGGAACCGATGAAAGAAATCACTATTCAACGCGATGGGATAACTAAACAGTTACAGTCGATAAAAAATAGTAAATCTCCGGGTCCGGAGGGAATACCCGCGCGTGTCCTCAAGGTGTTAGCGCCACAGATCGCACCGTTCTTAGACATAATATTCAAGAAGTCATTGTCTGAAGGAAAGATACCATTAGAGTGGAAAATTGCAAACGTTACACCGATATTCAAAAAGGGAAACAGACACGACCCAGGGAACTATCGACCAATTTCATTAACGTCGATTATAGGCAAGATACTCGAACATATCGTCGTTAGCAATATCATGACGTTCCTGGACAGTCGTAACGTCCTCCATGGCTCTCAGCACGGCTTCCGGAAAGGTAGATCATGTGAAACACAACTTACGCTCTTTCTTCATGACGTTCTCAAATCTGGTGAATCGAAAAGACAAGTTGACGCATTATTTCTAGATTTTAAGAAAGCTTTCGACACGGTACCTCATAACAAACTTTTATACAAATTACAGTCATGCGGCCTAAACGAAACAGAAGTAAACTGGATACGCGACTTTCTGAGTGATCGTAAGCAAAAGGTAGTTCTTGACGGAATTAGCTCTGATGTCGTTAAAGTGACATCAGGTGTCCCGCAAGGAAGCGTGATCGGACCCCTTTTGTACATTATATACATAAATGATCTGTGCTCTCGAATTAGCAGTAAAATACGTCTATTTTCCGACGACGCTGTCATCTATCGTGAAATTAGTGATCACTCTGACTTTGAAATTCTATCATCGGATTTAAACAACGTTCATGTGTGGAGCCAATAGTGGGGACTCGAACTTAATCTGAGCAAATGCACGGCGGTACATTTCTTGCGGAGGTCGTCCAACTATTCCCATGTATATGCTGTGGAAGGTGTTAACATAAAGGCGACAGATGAAGTGAATTATCTAGGAGTTACGATAACTTCGGACCTATCGTGGGGAGCACATATAAGAAATATTTGTGGCAGAGCTCTGAAGAAGCTAGGATTCGTCAAGCGTATTGTGGGAAGATTTTCGGATGAAAAAGTAAAAGAGAGGTGCTATTTCGCACTCGTCCGGCCACACCTTGAATATGCAGCGAGCATATGGGATCCGGTGCAGAAAGACTTAGTCCGGGAACTTAATAAAATACAAAGGAAAGCTGCGCGATTCGTCAAAAACAGCTACGGGCGTAAAGACAGCGTTACACAGATGTTAAACGAATTAGGCTGGGAGCCGCTAGAGACTCGGAGGCTGCGCGCTAGGCTTAGATTACTTGAACAATTGAGAATAGATATCTTTGAGAGTGACACGGAGAACATCATATTAGAACCCCACTATATTTCCAGGTCCGACAGAAACGACAAATTAAGAGAGATATTTTGCCGAACGGATAGTTATGGGAATTCGTTTTTCCCTCGAACAATAAGGGACTTCAATAAATGCTAGGCGTAATTTCATTAGAGCGTGTCCATTTTATATGTAAACGGCTGGTGTCCTAACACCCCCCGCCACACGCCTATTGAAGCGGCTTGCGGGGTAATATGTAGATGTAGATGAATATTACCTGAGGTCCTATATGGGTCTGAAATTTGGGCATTAAGTAAAAAGTCAGAAAAGAAACTAATTGTGTTTGAAAAAAAATCCTACGAGCTATTTTTGGACCAATATGTGACCAAAGCACCTGGAGGATACGGATCAATACCGAATTAAGGGAGCTACACCAAGAGACTGACATCAGTGCCCAGATTAAGAGTAGAAGGCTTAGATGGGCTGGGTATGTGAGCAGGAGGGAGCCGGCCTCAATACTCAAGATAGTGGCAGAGAATGTTCCATGAGGCAGAAGACCATTGGGGCGACCAAGACTGCGTTGGGGAGACCAACTGCAGAAGGACATAAAGAGATTAAATGTTGCGCCCGAGCTGATGAAAGACCGAGTTGGATGGCAACGAGCTGTTGGTGAGGCCAAAAACCTTCTTATGATTGAGTGGCCGCGTAGGTGAGGTATAGTAACTGCTAAAGGATTGGAGAAAAACGTTATTAATTCTAATTCACTGTGATGACTGGGAAATATTACAATTTTCTGCATACACGAATGCCTTTAAGCTGAAATGAGAACAGCATAACTCTACATCCACTGATGGTTTCCTGCCGTCCGCAGTAATCGCCAGACGATGCGATGAAACCTGGCCTGGTCATGTTCCTTGTGGCACTTTGTGTTGTTGCCACTGCCCATCGCCTCTCTAGAAATTGTAGCTGCTGTAGGGGGGGGGGGTATAGTAGCCGTGGTTCCCTATCGCTCATGCCTATGCTACAAGACATATAATGGTTTCCCATGATATGTCTTGTAGCATATATGATTACCCACCTATGTCAAATTTAAGCCATTTCCTCAATTTCTCCAGGCACACGCATCGACACTCAAACAAAGGAACAATCCTTGCTAATTACATGAATTGGAATGAATTAAAAGAAAACTTTTGAAGTGGAAAAACTAACTGAATGAAGCATGATGAAATATACATATGCATGTACAATGCATAGGTAGACAAAAAATCATCACGCTTTCACTTGGACGTAAACAACCACACTCACAATTGAAGAGACTCAAGTAATACAATATTCCCATTCAAGGAAAAATCCAAATGTCTGATGCCAATTAGTCACTATCTGCCTAAAACGAAGACGGATTAATTAATTCAACAAAATCCCATTGGCCACCAAAATCCAACTAAAGAAAAAATGGCTAAATTTACTGAATTAGGAATATTAAAACTCTAAAATGTTTATCCTTTCACTTGGACGTAAACAATCGCACATACCATTCAAGAGCAATCCACATAGTCACCAACTGAATTTCGATTCCCATTGATTTCATATCTTAATTTAGACAATAGTAGAAATAACGAAATGAATGCTCTAATATCTTCTCCGACACATGCAACGTACCTGTAACACTTTGAATGCGATGCCTGTCATAACTCTCTAATTATTTTAAAACGAATAAAACTGGATTTTATGGAATGGATTCGATTCGTCCGAAGCGAGGTAGAAGAACCATTTGTGAAACGTTGCAATAGGGTTTGCTCCCAAACAGGAGTTCGAGGATCGCCGGATTTAAGGTGGGGGCGGAAGAGGAGGTGATTTCGCAGCAAAGGTAATTCGAGCGTTGTTCGGAGGGAGGGGTTTCAAGGAATCAGTGGATGTCACCGTTCCTCCTCTTCAACCAGCGTCAACCCGCCCCTGAATCCATTAGGGATAACATCCACTCGACGACCATGGCACATTGCTAGGTACTGACACAAGGTGGGTCGTTGCGCATGCCCAGAACGGTTGCGTGCGCGTCCGTGACGTCACCGAAGCAGAAGAGAACTCGCGAACATATGTATACGGAGCTGGTTGAACGTTTTTCCGGTCTTTCGGGTTAAGTTTGATCAAAACAAGGAGTGGAATAGAAATAAGGTATTTGGAAGTTGGAAGAAGTATTAAACTCTACTTAAACTTCGCTTTGCTGAATTCATTGTGGTAATGTCCCCGAAAAAGCATTGTCTTCACTACGCCCAGCTATATCTGATGTGTGCTTGAAATAGAAAAACCATTATTCCTTCGTTCGTGTGACGTTTACCTACCGATATATTCTTTTGCATATTGAAAAATCACTTAGTAAATTCCACACTTTATTTACGAATAAACCGACCCAGGTTTCGGCAACTCAGTGCCATTTTCAACCTTGAAAATGGCACTGAGTTGCCGAAACCTGGGTCGGTTTATTCGTAAATAAAGTGTGGAATTTACTAAGTGATTTTTCAATATGCATATTAAACATTTCCACCAAGTTACGCTGGAAACAATTTCTGATTTATTTTTTGTCATGTTCTTCGTATCGAATAAGTTACCAACCCTCTAGAAGCATACAGTGGAATATAACTTGCTGATTAATAATTAACTTATTTGTATGGCGTCAAAAAGCATTCCTGATAAGTTCCCGGCAAACCAAGAAAGGATCAAATCAAGTATTTTTTGCGATTTTTTACAACAATCAATCTAGATTTCGAAATATCACTAAAACTCATGTTATATCTAGATTTCAGAATCTAGATTTTCCCATCCAACCTTATTACATATTGAATCTGGATTTTGAAATCCTGAATCAGTTATTTCATTCGAATGAATTATATAATCTGTTAGCGCAAAAACATTCATAATCCTATCTTTTTACGGTATTTTTTGCTATTCTAAATCTTTATTTCGGGATCCCTTCAAAACCCTTGCTCAATCTAATTTTCAAATATCTCTAAAATTCATGTTAAATCTAGATTTAAGAATCTGGATTTAACAAATTTAAGTCTAGATCTTTCATTAAGGTTAATATTTAATGTTAACTCTAAATTTCAGACTCTAGATTTACTCATATCAAACTTTAATACGTACATATTACATCTGAAGTTTGAACTATTTTATCAGTTATTAAATTCCAGTGAATCATAGAATCTTGTTGCGCAAAAACATTCATAATCGTGTCTTCTTATACCCCGTCCTACTAAATTCCATTTATGATTGACTATTTTCACATTCACTAAACAATTATCATCAATCGTGAATTAATCACTTTTATGACGATTTAAAAACTACCCGAACTTGATACTTACTAACGTGATGTAAAGTTTAACCTCTGCGAGATATCCTTCAACAATTTTTTATTTTTGTGCAACAACAACTTATCTCTATCCACTCATTTGGTATTGTTATTAACTCACTTTAACTACTCGTTCTAATGCATTTTCAGACATTGTCATACGAACTGATATTGAGGTAATAACGCCTCTTTTGCATCTATTTTTAAAACCGGTTTTAGATATTTAAGTTTATTTGTGAATGGAATACGACTGTATGACATACGACATTTGTTCAGTTTCAATCTAGAGAGGAATCGGGGATGAGTGTGTTTTAAACAACTTTCAAAAGAAATGTTTTATCTGGGATAATAAATGTCACGAAAATATCTTAAAATTACCATATAAGGAAGGCTGAGTAGGGAAAGAATCTCGGTAGGCAATTGCATAAACAAAGCAGCGAATAAGATTTGAACAGAGGCTTTCAAATCAAAGATTTTTAATATTATAACCAATATTATCTACGGTGCAAATTTCTCGAGTATAGGTCAAATGATTTTTTATTTTTAAACTTTTGCCGACGTTTCGGATGTTTATTCATCCATCTTCTGGGCTATAAACAATGATGTATGATGATAAATGATTTACAGTTCTCTTTTGGTTACATAATTGTAAATTTATAGGCATTAAATATAAAAATACATAGACATTCAAGATTTTTAATGACAATGAGAACTGAAAATAATTTATCATCATATATCATTGTTTATATCCCAGAAGATGGATGAATAAACATCCGAAACGTCGGCAAAAGTTTAAAAATAAAAAATAATTTGACCTATACTCGAGAAATTTGCACCATTGAATAAAGAGGTCGATAAAAAATACCATTTGAATATTAACAAAATTGTTAGAAAATACCGATGAAATAGTAGGTATAATTTTCTCAGTCACGAATGAACAGCCTTATAATATATTATCACCTTCAATCCTCCTCTATCCCTAGACCACTCCATGCGAATTTTCCATTGTTCAAAAACAGTGCTGGCAGTCATCTAGTCTGTGAGGTCTTTCATGACGTGCCTTGCTTTCTCTTTCACAGCTTCAATGGTATGAAATCTTGTTCCTTTTAATGCTGATCTGACCTTGGGGAACACATAAAAGTCACATGGTGCCAGATCAGGCGAATAAGGCAGTTGGTCCAACACTGGATGTTATACCTACTTGGCTAGAAACGCCATGATTCACTAATGCTGTGTTTTCTAGATGCGATCAACCCTCTGACCTTTGAAAGCAGTTTCATGAAATGACGAAAGAACTCAAAATCTTTTTTAGACTTATTGGGACTGCTTCGCCTTGAAGTGATGCAAGAGTTTTGAAGGTTTAATAGACTCGGCACTCATGACAACCTCGCAAAAAAACACATTGTGGCTTCCAAGGATGTTAAAAATGAAATGGAGGCGACATACCACTTGATTCTTGAAGCCAATTCCGCCATTGCAGTCGGAACAGTTTAGACCTTCCTCTGGCTTACGTGTCCGGCGGTCGCGTTCGATTTTCGTCAAATCTAAGTTAAAAACCACAGGCAAAGCGATGTTTTGTGACTGGTTTTGCCACACCTACTTGGCACAAAATCGTTCCCAAGCACCCCTATTCTTGCTTCACTTTTGCTCATAAGCGTTCACGGTCTTGCCTCCTCCATTTTGTTTTAACCTCCTTGGTGACTTCACTATTCCATTGCTAGGAGGTTAAGTAGAGCCATGTTTGGGACAATATTCCGAGAATTTGCGTTTTCTTTCCATGGCAAAGGATTTGTAAAAATATTTAAAAATTAAAATAAAATGTTGATGAATACGACTTATGCATTTAAACTGTTCAAATAGTTATTTTGAATAAAAACAAAATAAGAAAAGAGTATGATAAAAATGCAGATGCCCCATTAAATTGTGAACCCGACATAACTTTTCATAACTTGCAGGTTATATCCGGTTATTAGGTTAACATTTACGATGCTATTCAAAGTTCAAGACACCGAAAGAAAATGACTAAATTATTACTTTAAAATCAATAATTTTTAGTTTGCTGTTTCGGGCGGCGACTCCACAGAAAAGTCTTCGCGACCCACCCACGGGTTCATGGGAACCCGTGAACGGCAAGATCACGTAAAAGGCAAGAAGGCATGTGTGCGTAATGTCAGATTGGTTAAGAATTATTATTTCAAATTATCCAATAATAGTGCATCGTGCATTGATTGATTTGCATGGCCTTTCGGAATCCCGCCTCTCGCCGATTTCGAAGACGGCTCGAGAAGCGAACCCACCTCGAACAGCTCCGCGAACGCCCTCGCCTAGATACGTATAAATCTCACGCGTTATATAGTACAGTCACCTACATATCAATGCACTTGGCGAGTCTTTTGGAGAGGTGCGTGCGTGAGTGCGAACGATTGGGTGTAACGCACGCACGGCCGATAGGAGGAGGAGGGGCGGATTAGTTCACCTCGCTGCCGTCGTGTTTGCGGGGGGGCGGCAGCACGCGCGAGAGGAAGGATGAATTCCAGCCGCAAATCGCGTTAAGGCGCACTTTGTTTGCTCCTCTTGTCCGTCTGTTTGCTGCCCCCACCCCCCCTTTGCCCTCCCTTGCAGGGGGGGCGCCTCCGTGTTGCCATGGGGATGGAAAGGGATATCCCTCTCTCTCTATTGTCTTTGCCTTTGGCACTCTCGAGTGAGACAGATGCGCGCGCGTTTATACACATTACACGCTCCATCCATCGCAGAGCGTCTCCCAAACTCCCCCTCTCCGCCCCCGGGGAGGCAGTGGGGAGTATGGGGGCACGGAGCGGGGGACAGAGGGGCGGAAGGGGGTGGGTGGGTGGGTGGCAAAGGAAAGCAATCTGGCCGTCGCTTCCCTTTTCACTCGCTCATTCGATTAGAGCGCCACTGTCGTCGTCCCGAGGGGGATAACTTTACCTCCAACCCCCCCCCACACCTCCACCCCCACCTTCCCCTCCTTCCCCCTCCTCCCCCCTCCTCCCACTGACCCCACTGACGACGGCGCTGTAACTGTGTAACTGAAAACCAGTACTCACAAAAACCCACTGAAAATGGAGAACTTCGGCTCGTTTACATTTTCAAGTATAGAACAGTTTACAGAGATATGCCTCTTTTAAGTTTTTTCTTCTGCCTTTTTAAGTTGCGTTTCACGAGAAACGACATTTCCAGAGTGTGCAGTGGCGCTATTCCTCGATTTCAAAATTTTTGGTTTTTACTCGTCCGCTCGCCATTTCAAAGCTCCTCGGCCAACGCCTCTTTGCGCACGCGGCCACCCGCGGCGCTGTAGGCGCCTCGCTTTATACTTCGTGCGTCACACAAGGCTGAAAATAAAAAAAAAAACGGAAAAAAACAATCATACACGCTTCATTGAATGATTTCGATGGCACGATTAGCATTTTCGGCGGGAGAGAAAAGCTATGGGACCAATGACGAGGGCGCCATCGCTTAAATTTTGCTATTTCCTCTGTCATTTCCGCATGTACATCCGATTGGTGAAGGTTCTGTTCGACCTCTTACCTGATGTTCCATCCGGAGTGCCCGGGTTTGAATCCTGGTGCACTGGCTGATATTCTCGTGGTTATGGAAGCACGAATCCTCCTCGGGTGCTCGCGGAGATACCCTCAACTAAGAAACACCTAACATCTACATATATATCTACAAAATACCCAGCAAGCCACCTCAATAGTGTGTGGCAGGGGGTGAGTAGTCACCAACATGCACTAAACCATACCTTAAAGTTAGTGTCACTACGACTAATTATGCATTATCAAAAGTCGCTAATGTTTGTCACGAGGCGAAGCCTCACAAGCATGCAGTACACTGCAGATATGCTCCCAATGGAGAGGGACCGTTATTATAGATGTATTTTGCCACTACACAAATGGAAAGAGATTCAAGAGTTATGCTGATAACATGCATGGCGTTCTGTAAGTACTAGGTAGCAGATAAGGATACAAGTATTAGGTAGAACTACTACTAATAAGAGCTACACCTGACAAACCTGGTTAAAAGTCTTATTGGCAGCTGTTCTGGTCTCTTATGGTTCGCGGGAAAAATGACATTTCAAATCTGTCCGTCCTGCGGTCTAGTTCCCTAATTTTTTCTCATGATCTGATCTACCGTAGTATGTCGGATTTCGTAAAATATTATCAACGTCGTCAGAAAATAGGCCGGCTTGGAACTTACATAATAGATTGAGCCTAAATTTTAATAGACGGTCTGAAAGCGTTTCCCATCCTAGTTGCTGCAAAAGGTCAGTAACACTAACGAGATTATCATAACGGCCTTTAACGTATCTTGCCGATCTTCGCTGCACAGGTTCTAACTCAGTTTCCAAGCCAACCTCATAAGGATCCCAAATACTGGCAGCATATTCCAAGTGGGGTCTAACGAGGGAGATGGGTAATTTTCCGTACATCTGATGACATAGGGAACGCCAGGGTGGCTTTCGCTGAAAAGAGTAGGCTACTAAAAGTCTCCGGCTTTCTCTACCCTTACCTCGTCCTCTTGCTTAGGAGGTTCAGTCTGGAATCTCTTTCCGGGCAAAGCATAGCATCTCACAATTGGCTTCTCTACTCTTCCTGAAGGGATTGTTGTAAATCCAGGAAATAGTTTGAAAACTACAAATGCTGTTGCTACCATCGTACGTGTACGGGATCGGGCACCTTACGTTGTATCCGAAACATATTCGACCAAAATAAATGTGCCGGAGATGAACCGCAAACCCCAGAAACTGACTCGTTCTTTCTTACTAGCGCCTCAACCCACTCGGCCAAGGTGATACTTCAACAACGGTGAGTAAAGCAAAGAGTTTACACGGAACGTAATTATATATTAGCAATTATCTTGCGAACCCTTGGGTGATCAGTGCTATGGGAGAGAAAGCCGTGACACTTTTTCTGGACTCTCTCTCTCTAGTTTCAGAAAAAACATTGTGTCGTTAGCGACCTCAACATATGTCTCGCGATGTCTACTTGTCAGTGAAAACACTGGATCGTATTTGAAACATTATTCGAGTCTGTATATAAGTTGTAATCTGCCGGCAACATTTTCAGTAAGCAAAGCAACAGTTGGGACTTCCATCAATTTGAAGGCGAAATTTTTTTATATCTCGACAAAATATATATATCTCCGTGGTTTCAGCATTCGATTTCAAACTCACGTCATCAGAATGAGAATGCATAACAGTGGAAACGTAGTCAAGTACAAAAATAATAAAAAGTATAACTATTCTCGGTTAACAGTCTTCATACATCAAACAGCACGATGTGGTATTAAATACAGACCTGTGATATTTATGAAAAAGTTATGTTCTGTCTGTTTTCCTGATTCTCATAAGAATTTCTAGGATTTCATTTTCTCTCAGAAATAGTATCTTCGCGTGAGTTGTAATTATCATTCTTATTCTTTATTTGACTTCATACATGTGCTCTTCTAGTGTATGGAAACACGCGAGTCATTTGTTGCGAAGAGGGTCCTCTTTAAAACAGTGATTTGTCTTGGGATCTTGTGCCGACAATGCACGGCTGATGCATGACAGAAGTCCAACTAAATCACACCCTGATATTGGCATCAACTAAAAAAAACCCAAAGATATTGATTTCAGTTCGAGCTATTGTTGCATTCGTAAACGTAACCGATCTAAATTCTAATCAACAGTGTAACTTAACAGCTTAAAACTTTAAAAAACACTATTCATTCAGTTTGAGCTGAAAAAAGACGTTTTCAAATCCATTCCTCAGCTCTTCAAAAGATATAACTAGGTAAACTAGAGTACTAAGTTTCGATCCTCCCTTTTTTCGGCCACGACATCTAGTTAAGAGTCCGATTCATAGTCGACACTTTGCGCTAAAGCATAATTTAGATGGGCTTAAGTGTCCTTTATGCGTTTCACTGACATCACTTTAGACGAAATAACGCTAAAGTGTCACTTGACCGTTAAGCGATCTCCGGAGCTCACTTTAGGTGCTAAAGTGATCTTTAGAGATAAACAAAAATGGATGCGCTGGTTGTGAACGAAGCTGAAATCCTTGTCGACTGGGTTGATATCGCCGAGGAAATACTAATGCTGGTGAGAAACTATCACCGGAGATACATAAAGGCCGTTTTACACGGTAAAGTTATTGGCACAATCTATGATTGCGTGAAGTATAAGCGTTCAGGAATTTCTTAATTGTACCATATAAAACGGCAAATTGTGCGATTGTATGAATAACTAAACGGATAATAGAACCTGTTCTAATTTCATTCAGACAAACACAAAATTTCGTTCAGTTTCATACATTCGTTTGTACAAAAAATCTCACCGTGTAAAACGGCCTTTGAGACACGAAAAATCCGGTTGAATATTTCCGGTAAGATGAATTTATTCGCCGGTTTTCAAAAAATGTCGTTCAACTTTGTCGTTCCTTTTGCGTTCAACTTCCATTGTCCACCCAAAATAATGATATGATAAAATGATAACTATGGCAAAAACGCTATTATTAAGCATACAGACCCAACAAATGACTCTTAAACGATATTGAACACTAAACATAACCAAATGTAACTTTACTAGATTTACCAAAAACAACTAACCAAAAAAACAAAACAAATATCGAAACCTATTGACGTACCTCGACTTATTAATTGTCGCTAATTAATAAAAACTACGCTACGTATTTATTATATTAAGAAACAAGAATAAAAACCCTAAACTTAAAACGAAAATACTTAAACTTCCCACCTTACTACGTTAAAAGAAGGAAATCCAACCCAAAATAACATCGTGAATGCCACAATCTCTCGGAGGACGAAATCATAGATATCTGGCGAAAATGCAACGTTTGTCAACAGTTTCCGAAACTTTGTTTACTTCCATTGCCAACGTGTCAGTTTTTCATTGGGATATCAACACTGTGGCAGCGTAAGTCTCACTTTTTGTAGTGAGACACTTTAGGCAACAATGAAATGCACTTTAAAATGCACTTTATCCTAAAGTGACTCTTTACAAAGGCGATCTTTTAAGTCTCAACTATGAATCGCATCTACATTTCCTTACCGTCACCAAATTTTCATTGTTCATTGCAATTAGAGCGACAAAGGACCCTGAATTTGTTTTAATTTATTTATTTTAGTTAATCGGAAAATTGTGATATTACTTCGCGCATCGTGACAATTCGTGGTGAAAACTTTTCAGGCAATAAAGAGAACCATTTGCCAAGAGATTGACAGTTATATCCCGATCCTGGAAAACAATTTGATATGGAAGAGCATCCACGGTTTTAGATCTTTTATCACTATGTAACACACTTTTTGTCCCTGGCAAGTGAGTGTAATTTCCATCTTTCTTATGTGTAAGAAGTTTGGAAAATGGCCATTTTAACTACCAAAGTTTGCTTTTGTACTCAGGAGATAAATTTTCATATTCCCATTTCCGTAAATGGGTAACAAATTTTTAATTTTGTAAACAGACAAAATCCAGATAAAATGTAATGTTTATTTATGCTTCAAAACAAAGACAATATTTAGAAATGTGAGGTTTTTCTAGATTTACGATTGTACTACTCATCACTTTCCCCCAGTCAGTCCCCATATGTAGTCTCCCATCATGCTGTCATTGTACTGTCCTTGGTATCGACGTTAAAAGGCCATATTATCCTGGTGGATGCGTTCACCGTGCTCCTCGGAGTATTCTCCCATGCTCCGCCTTAAGTGATCCAAGTGAGCATCAATGGTATGGAGTTTTAGAGACATCCTGCAACCCATCTTGCCATAGTTCTTAACTAAAGTCTCAACAAGACGCACATAGTTGTGTGCCTTGTGATTCCCAAGGAAACCTTTAACTACTTCCACAAAGCTGTTCCAAGCGCCTTTTTCTTTTCTGGTCAGCTTCTTTGGGAATTCAGTGCACACGATGACCTTCTTTACCTGTGGTCCAATGAAGACACCGGCCTTGATTTTGGCGTCAGAGAGCTTTGGAAAAAAACTAAAAAATATGCAAATTACACATATCAATGTCCTGGCTACAAAAACAAACTTTTTTTCAGCATAATTGTCATTTTCTGTACTTTCTAGACATGGGGAAACAGGAAAACACAATTAATTCCCAAGGACAGAAAAAAAGTTAAAATTTGTTACACAGTGACTCAGTTACTCAGTTACTCAGTGACAGTGACACAGTTACTTTAGAAATGCATTCTCGTTCCCACCCGGCACAAGGGATATGTTCTTCAGAAGAATACAAGGATATACTATGGATAAAATTTGTTATTTTGTATCTTTCCGCAAATCATTCCATCCGGTGAAACAATATGACATCTCTCGGATGGAAATATATTTCTGAAAGAGCATATTTTATTTGATATTTATGACAAAATAATGATTAAAAATATTTCCACGCATTGGCGCATGTATGAAAGCCCCCTCAATGAGCGGAAAGGTGACGTTTTGAGGGTAGGGTTGCGATTAGGGGGTGGGGTGGGAGGAACTCTCCCTTCGGTCTGTTCCCTAGGGAGGGAGGGAGGGAGATCAGGGAAGGCCAAGACCGTTGGGGAAGAGGTGTGGCCATCTTAGGGTGAGACAGGAAAAGTGAACGCAAATTCACGAGCACCCACCTCTGCTCTGCTTTCGTCTATTTACTTTAGCCAGGTCACTCTAATTGAACGGTCACTTCTTCGATGTTTACCTATTCTCAATAAAATCGCATGAAGTCCCAAACATATGGTGCATTCGCAAAAGAAACAATATCTACACCTCATAACCATTTATACGTTCAACAAAATCTTATCTGTAGGCAGAAGAGACATTACATCAACTCCCAAGGTAATGTTTATAAGCCATGACCAGAAATATAGCATTGATGTACACGTTGCTTAATTTAATAATTCAAGTTATTAAAACCTTAGTTATGCAGTGTCACTTTCATAGTGACTACTTTCCTCCCAATCGCTTTTCTAGTTTAATATTTGTTAATTTTTACTCTCATGTTAAAATATTTCACTTCTTTCTTCAAGATTTCTTTTCCCCCTTCATTTCGACACAGGCCTTTTTTCACTTTTCTCGTCCAATTTCTTCTAATCTAATAACTTCAAGTCTTCCAAAAAGAATGTTGTGTTCAGTGCCACCTAATTTTTAATTTTCTCCCATACATTTTCCACTGGGCTAAGTTCATGGTGGTAGGCAGGTATTCTCACGTATACCCCAAAGATGGTGAAATACACCATGAAAAAATCATTCGACTTGACCGGGGTACTAACCTGGATCTCCCAATTGTCGATCAGGTGTGTTAGTCAGTTATACCACCTAGCCATCTTAATTCAAGGCGAATTTCAGCGGTCCCGGACAAGTCAAATGATTTTTTCATGGCAAATTTCACCCTCTTTGGTGTATGACTTCGCACCCGTGCGCGTGACTGCGTGTACCACATCATCACCGCTGGGAGAGCGTTTAAAAACCTCCACTACGTGATGAGGAACATA
This sequence comes from Pyrrhosoma nymphula, assembly GCA_963573305.1. Lineage (NCBI taxonomy): Eukaryota > Metazoa > Arthropoda > Insecta > Odonata > Coenagrionidae > Pyrrhosoma > Pyrrhosoma nymphula. The sequence continues at coordinate 184,867,212 of OY754327.1, forward strand.
AAAAATGCCCGAAAATGGTAAAAGAGCTGGCATATTTCACTACCGTTTGGCCAATGCTTGAGTATGCCACAAATGTCTGGGATCCCCATGATAAAGGAAAGGCAAAGAGCTTGGAAAAGGTCCAAAGGAAGGCAGCAAGGTGAGGAAGCAATCGTTTTGGGGAGACAAAAAAATACCGATAGTGTTAGCAGCATGTTAGAAGAATTGGGGTGGAGTCCACTGCAAGATAGAAGGGAAGTAAATAGGTTATTGGGAATGTTTAAATGCTACTCAAAACATCCAGCCTGGTTGGAATTGGAGAAGAGGCTGGAACCACCAAATGTTTTGGGAAAAAATGACCACCCGCTGAAACTAAAATTAAGGAGGCAAAAAACGAATGCTGCCAAATACTCCTTCTTAAATCGTGGGGTCCTAGAATGAAATGAATTACCAGAAGTACTCACAAAACCTTTACCAAGAAATGTAAATATTTTTTAAAAAATGTTACTCATAAAAAACGAGAGGAGTATTTTATGTTGTATTTAGGTTTATGTATTTTTTAAACCTTTTTATTAATTTTATTTCAACCGAAAATAATGATATATTGCCACCAGACAATGTCTAATTGCAGAATCAATGTAATAAATAAATAAATAAAAATTTGTGCGATCTCAATGATTGGAAAATTGTCAGAGGTATTCTCGCTGTTGATTTGTATTTATTTTTCGGTGCAGCTCCAGCTTCGTCTCCCTGCTCTTGTTCTCCGTTCCCCGTCCACGCCTCCTTGCTCTTTTCCCCCTTCTTTGGAGGGAGGAGTGGTCACGCCGCGGCGGGAAAAATGCAGCATGACCACAGAGTGTTTAACATGCTGGGGATGAACTGATTTCTCAGCCATTTAAATCGATTTATCTGGTTTAATTTTGACTCTGATAAATCTGTAAATTAATTAAACGAATATATTGAATGTTTATACCATTTCATACTATTTTGAAATCACTTGAGGGCATCAAGTAAGCTATTCTTCCTGGCCATCGTTGTTGGATACGCTGCCTAAATTGTTAGTGACGTTGCTTCTTTCAATGTTATTTAAGTGAATCTTATATTAATAAACTAATTTCTGGATAAATGTTATTTCCTGTGGTTGGTTTATATCTTTGATTTCCTATCCTAGGGATGTTTGAGTTGTTTTTTCTATAATTGGTGGTTGCACTGATACGTCTTTAATCTTTTTCTGAGTGTTCTCTGCTATCTGTTTAGCTGTTGGTTTGGTAAAATGATTGATACTGTTTGAGAGTGGAAATAGGTGAGTGGAAGCCCTTGAGTTCGTTGATTTAATGTGGCTGAAAGCAGATCATGAAGGGCCTACGTAATGACTGGCTAAAATTTAAATATATATTACCTAAGTAATCCTCGAGCAGTAGAATTTGAAGTAGCTTCCTAGTCTTGGCAGTAGGTGCCACTGCATGTAGTGCTGTAATGACTGTATTATACTGTAGTAATCCATGTCGTGTAGTTCTGTATATTGCTGTTTTGGCACTGTAATCGTTCTTTACCAGCACAGATAGAGCTGATCTCGCCCTCAAGGCGTGCCCATTGTGTGGCGCCACAAATGCTGTACGTGTTGCGTCATTTGCAAGTCTCTCTCGTACAAATGGCAAAAGGGGTTCAAGTCGCCCACCGACCGCCGCCCACCTGCCGGGAAGCGACTGCTCACTGCAAAAAAATTACGTATAAAAAAAGGACGATATGTTTCAACATGTCAAGAAAATTTTTATGGCGGGGAAAACAAGTGATTGTAATTTTCACAGTACTATTGATCTCGATCATGAATATTTAACCTTCAAGTATTTGAACCCATTGTGCATTTTAGTAAGTGACTTTCATATGCTCTCTTTCCATTACTTGGTTTTAGACAAAAGAAAAGTTGAAAAAAATGCATGTTTTCGCGAATAATACTCCAGCAGATTAAAGGATGTCCAAGACAAGTAGGGCCAGGAAACTATGCAACCCGCTTGAAATATTTGTCATTATGGCGCCAAGAAACGGGCACTCCGCTATGGAAATGGGAGATGAACTCTCTGAGCTCTGGTTTTCTGATTTCTGGATCATCATTGGTTTGCCAGAGCCAATCAAAGAAGGGGATGTGGAGAAATTTTATCCTCGAGTCATCTCTTATTCCAGTCTATGCGGACATATATCCTTCATCTATCCTTGTTTTATTCACGTTTTATTCCCGCCCAATCCTTTTTTCGGGATAGCATATCCTTAGCCGGGATGCCATGTCCCAATCTGCACATATAGTATCCGGCCATTTTGGGATGCTTACCACCTTTTGCCGGCTGGATTTCTTCCAGGGCAATGAAAGCCCTGGTAAAGGACTTTAACAGGGAGTTATGTAAACGCGAATCCCCATTACCACCACAAGGCAAAATTTAAGTGCAGAAAGTGCATTTGCCATATGGTCATTCCATGAAAAGATCGCTGCCATTAATGCAATTTATGCACCCTCAAAAGGTTCAGGTATACCACATGAGGTGAAGGTATACCTTAATCAAAATATTTTGGGGAGGAACAAGAACCCGTAGAAATGTAGGGACGAATGCAAAGTGGAGTTTACAGCAATGCATGTGGTATCGAGAAAATAATTTTGTGCCTCGCACTCTACATTTACTGAGTAACCTTTTTTACTTATAAAATTACGCTGTTGTCTTCTCAACACAGCTATCAACCTCATTCTTTTGAAATACCAGATCCTTCAGTCCCCTGGAATGTCTACTGCCCTTACCAACTCTGTCACACGTAAGCTCAATTCAGGACTTCTACATTGCTTTCCTATTTGGCATCTTTATTTAAAATGAGCGTGGAAGATTGCATGTACCTATCACTAAGGCACCCTAGAGCCAGGCTTCGCTATTTTTTAACTCTAACCGACCCCGACAATTGAAGTTCTTCGCTTTTTAATACTCTCTTATCATAATGCAATGTTTCTCCACCTGCCTTACTAAAATGGATGACCTGACTGCAACATGGTATCAAGTTACTGGGTCAAGGAATCCTAGATGGATGGGAAGCACTCCCCTAAGTCTTCATCCGATTAACAGCTATGTTGGGGAATAGCCACTTATAATGGGGATGTTTCGAAGTGCCAGTAAAACTAAGGTCAAATCCTTTTCATCGTTATTTGTCTTCATAAGGGCTTTTTTTATGGTCTGAGCCTGAGAGGTCATATGGCCTTTCTGACATAATATTGGATTGAAGATACCGGAGACTGGATATATCCTGAATAAAATTCCAGTCTTTCGCACTATTTGTCTTAAGAAAAATTAAATCACGGATCTGCTTTGCCTACGTGCTCGTAACGGTAATAGGAACGTTGAGAGTTGAAAAACGCTCTGCCGTTACAATATACACATATTTTAGCTTTCATCGGTGAAGTGCTTTTCTGAGGCAAATCTCCCAAGCAAGACTTCCTCTTTCTAACTTGTTTTCATAATCCAATATACATATAAACGTTAGAATAGTAAAAATTAATCGTTGCCAATAAAGAAACTTGTTTTATCTAATAAAACACTTTTAAATATCAATTAACAGTACCACATGGACCATATTACCAAATTCATTCAGTATATCGGTAAGGATAGGTTAGACTGAAAGTAATATAGTCCTCTGAAGCTTTACAAATGCAGGCCCCTTTTTACGCATAATATTTATTTCTTCATCTCCGCGTGCATCCTACCTTCTTCATCCCGTCCATAAAATCTATTCTCTTTCTTCCCCTTCCCCGCTTGCCCAACATCCTTCCCTTAATCACAGCCTTCAGCAACTCTTCGCCCCTCATTACCGCTTCCAGCCACCTAACCTGCCTTCCCCTAATCTCATCCAAAAGTTTCCTCTCCTCACCAACTAGGCCAAGCACTTCCTTATTTGTCTTCCTTTCCGTCCACCGCACATTCTCCATCCTCCTCCACACCCACATTTCAAACGCCTTCAACCTATTTTCGTCTTCCTTTCTCAAGGTCCACGTTTCTGCCCCACACAACGCCACACTCCATATTTTCCTCTCCAACAGCTAGCTAGTGCTCATCTACTCCTTAATATCCCTGCCTCTAAACCCAATTTTATTCTTACGTAATTCCAAACATATAAAATTGCTCAACTTTCTCCAGTTTATGCCCTCTCTCAGATAAAATAACGATTCCTATCAAAATTATGTGTGTAAAAATTAACAGTTTAAAGATCAATGTGCCTCTTTTTTTTAGCCAAAGTTATAAAAATTGGGAAAAATAGCTGTTCAAGTTTCGCGGAATGGATTGTAAACGTCTATAGTATGAACTAAGGTGATGCAATTTTCCACAGATAAAATTTTATCTGTGGAAAATTGCATCTTCTATCTTTATGCATTCGGTTACTTGCAGATACATCCTTTGCCTTCTGCACATGGTAATTTATTCCATGTCACGGTTCTTTCGGTTTCTAATCAATTCCAAATTCTGTCCTAGTATCGATACTTCGTCGCTCAATTTGATAATTATGTCCTCAAATTTTATAATAAATAAAGGTAGCATCTACCACGAAACGGGGCATGATATTACCTTTTGTATTGTATAGTGGGCAAACAAATTTATCACATACGCAAAAAACAATTTACCCTGCGTATTTTGTGATATGTATTTTATGATAATCACCATATCACTAGCAAGTATGTGCTGGAGAATCTAGCATGAAAGTGATGTTAATGAGCTTCCTTTTATTATTCCTTTTAAAATTTTTATTATTCCTTATTAAACATATTAAATTTTTTTTAGCGAGACATTGGCTATTTTTCATTCTTGCGGAACTTTACCTTGTGATTTGTAAAAAATTGATATTTAGAAAACTTGCAATGTTAGGGCATAGCGTGTGAGGCCTTCTGGGGGCCTTGTTACATTTTATCGAGCGGTAGCGGCTTACTTATCCCATGGCGCTGTATGATAATGACACCAACTGGTTCACAAATGATAGGAATGTTTGCATCATGCATGGCGTCATCCTTTGTGTCTACACATTCAAAAAAAGGCGAGCCTCACAAGCATGCACTACACTATACCTAAGTATTTTATCTATGTCAGGGGGATCGTTTTTGTTTTAATGTGTTTTCCAACTATATAAATGGACAGAGATACCAGAGTCATGCTGAATAAATGGACGGCGTGCTGTAAGTGCTATGTAGCAGATAATGATACAAGTATTAGGGAGTACTACTACTTCTATAAACTACACTACATATCGACAAACCTAGTTAAAAGTCTCAATGGCAGCTGTTATGGTCCCTTATCGCTCGCGGGAAAAATTACATTTTAAATCTGTCCGCTCTGAAGATTATGTCCCTAACTTTTTTCTCATGCTCGGATCTGCCGTAGTGTGTCGGGTTTCGTAAAATGTTATTTACGTCATCTGATAATAAATTGTTTTGGAATTTAAACAATAGAATGAGTCTAAATTTTAATCGACACGTCGATTAACGACGTGTCGATTAAAATTCGGACTTAATGGTAACCAAAAGTTTTTTTTTCAGTAGGGAAGATGAAACGTTGTACAGTTATTCTCAATAGGTTGTTGCATGTGATTTTGCATGCCATATGTCATAATTCGTACGCGTTAACAATATGCATTGGCTCAAATTTGGCCCACAAGGAAGCGTAATCGGCCCCCTTTTGTTCATTATATACATAAATGATCTATGCTCTCGAATTAGCAGCAAAATACGTTTATTTGCTGACGACGCTGTCATCTATCGCGAAATTAATGATCACTCTGACTTTGAAATTCTATCATCGGATTTAAACAACGTTCATGTGTGGAGCCAAGAGTGGGGACTCGAACTTAATCTGAGCAAATGTGCGGCGGTACATTTCTTGCGGAGGTCGTCCAACTATCCCCGTGTATATGCTGTGGATGGCGTTAAGATAAAGGCGACAGATGAAGTTAAGTATCTGGGAGTTACGATAACCTCAAACCTATCGTGGGGAACACATTTAAGAAATATTTGTGGCAGAGCTCTGAAGAAGCTAGGATTCGTCAAGCGTATTGTGGGAAGATTCTCAGATGAAAAAGTAAAAGAGAGGTGCTATTTCGCACTCGTCCGGCCACACCTTGAATATGCAGCAAGCATATGGGATCCGGTGCAGAAACACTTAATTCGGGAACTTAATAAAATACAAAGGAAAGCTGCGCGATTCGTCAAAAACAGCTATGGGCGTACAGACAGCGTTACGCAGATGTTAAACGAATTAGGCTGGGAGCCGCTAGAGACTCGGAGGCTGCGCGCTAGGCTTAGATTACTCGATCAATTGAGAATAGATATCTTTCAGAGCGACACGGAGAACATCATGTTAGAACCCCACTATATTTCCAGGTCCGACAGAAACGATAAATTAAGAGAGATATTTTGCCGAACGGATAGGTATGGGAATTCGTTTTTCCCCCTAACAATAAGGGACTTTAATAAATGCTAGGCGTAATTTCATAGAGCGTTTCCTTTTTATATGTAAACGGCTGGTGTCCTAACACCCCCCGCCACACGCCTATTGAGGCGGCTTGCGGGGTAGTATGTAGATGTAGATGTAGATGAAATTTAGACAAATTTCGCAAAAATCGCCCACCTTAATTTTTTTCCTAATATCACCGATTTCTAGCTAATTCTGAACCTTCTGTAGTAAATCTGTGGAATAAAAACTTAAACATGTTGGTATAAAAGTTTTTTCTCATTAAATATTTTTATCTTTATGGCAATACAGTAATATTTACATCACCGTTACGTGAGAAAATAGAGGACTCTGTTTTTCGTCTATTTTTCACCTTTTTGTAGTAAAATAAGAAAATTGACATCAACAGACACTGAAATACTTACATCACGATAATAATGAAGCTTTTAGAGATTGAATCCGAAGAAATCATCTGTGATCGTGCGCAACGCCGAAAATAAAATCGATTTTTCGATCGTGCGGCCTAGTCCGGATCTGACCGCCCGCAACGGGGAATGCCAGGTGACGCGGCGGCGTGTGTTGGGAAGCGCTATTGTTCCATAACCTTCTTTATTGCTATTTTTAAGCCATATCAATTGAAAAGAACTTCCAGGTTCGTAACAATGATGTTAATACGGGGAAATCGATCTCCTCATACAATGTCTTCTGAGCATTTAGCCCCGCTTTCCTCGGATGAAATACAGGCTCTAAAGGCCGTTTTACACGGTGAATGATCTTGCGAACGATCATTCGAATGATCATGCGCATAACGTTAATGCCTCGTGTAATACGGAAAATTCGGTGACTTCTTGGTCATGCGCATAATCATGCGATCAAAATTAGAACATGTTCTATTTTTGATCGCATAATCCCGTGAATGATCGGATGATACGAGCGCAGTACGTCCATCTTGGTTGTTTTGATATTGAATTCACCTCACATCGCTAAAGCTAACTCATAATAACATATAATGAAGTAAAGAAAAGCCATATCAATGTATTTGGAAAAAATATCTCTGTAGGCAGGATGCAATGCACACGCTTTGACAGACGTGGAATGGTCATTTAGTTAAAAATATCTTGGATGTTTTGCAATATGAAAACATCGAAATCTCACAGGATTAACCTAAATAGATATGATAAGACCTTGAATTGATTATTCAGGGCTGCAGTACAACGAGTACAACAAATCTGGCCCTATTTTGACTTCAGGATGGACGGCAGAAATATGTTCATAATGATATCAACGATATCTACACTACAGCTTTCATCAAAGTTTTAGGCTAAAGAGTATGGGAGATACTGCCAAATGCAGAAAGGAGGAACAGATCTTTGTGTAATGATCTCTCTTTGGACCTGTTTATTGAAATAATCATCCTTTTATACAGTATATCATTCATTTCTCACCGCCGACTGAATATATCAGGTATATGTTTATAAAAATGCTCATACCTTGAATTGAACAATTTAAAACATTTTGTCTAGATCGTAATCAGACCCGCTGCAAGAACCACATGTCATTTTATATCCCAATAATTTCATCTTGATATCACCGTGATATTGGTATCGGGTGACCATCTTCGTTGTTTTGATAGTGAGTTTTCTTCAATTCGCAGAATTAAACCCTTATTATAAAATATTGAAAAAAGCGGCAAATTGTTGGAACGCTTGTGCGAATGTCTCAATGCCTGAACGGGAAATGGAACCTGTTCTAATTTCGTTGAGACAAACGTAAAATCTCACGTTCATACGTTTGTACAAATTCTTTCATCTTGTATTACGGCCTTACGGTAGTTTGAGCGAAAAATCACTTCACCCAGAATTTGATGAATTTGGCCTTATTTTAAATAAAAAACTCTCATATTTCCAATGATATCAAAATATCAACCCCTTGCTGAACTACTTTTCGAGCAATTTGCCTAAAAATAGAAGCTGTATTACATGGGATAGATTATGGCTGAGCGCTCCAGAGGGAGATTATTAATCAAATTAGGAACTTATAGCACCTAGATTTCGTCAAGATACTAACGGTATGTAGATTGCATGTTTTCTCAATTATTTATAAAAAATAATCCATTACTCACCACAGTAATTTTTACTGAATCGCAAAAGAACCTGCTGTTTTGAAGGGTTTTCAGCCGTACGGCGGGAAAAAATGAGTCAAGTTAGAGACTTATGTAGCTTTATTTATTTAATTACTGAGAATTTTTGTCATATATAACTATATATTTGTGTCATTAATATTACAATATTTATTTCACACTTCTTGCCGACGCTGAAGTAAAAAAATAAAGTTTTAATATGGTCTTCATTATGAATAGGGAACTATCTCGCTCAAACCATCTTAATAAACACTACAGCAGCGGTCGCTAAAATTGTCTCATCACGGTCCATTTTCAATAGTATAACCTAGTTCATTTTCATTAGTATAATAAAAAAGGTCACTCACTAAACTTTTGTAGTCACTCAGTGTTTAAGTGAATAATCTAAACGAATATCTAAACCTAATAATAATTTAAGCGAATATCCAAGTATATATAATATTCATGATCTATACCCCGTATATACGACCGTGATCTAAACAAACTAAACAAAACACCGTCTGCTCCGTCTGTCGATACAGCTATGTTGGTCGGAAATCTCCCGTAATCGATATATACAGTCGATACATCTACCACCGCGCATTCATTCTGCGCAGAAAATTCACTGAATTAATACGCCGCGTAAAAAGGGAACTTTTCTGGTCATCATTGAAATTAATTTGCGAATTAATGCTCGAATGATGATGCGCAAGATCATTCGCGGTGTAAAACGGCCTTAACACTGGCATTTGACGCATATATTTTAGTCTTTGAAAGGACATGGCTGCTTTTTTAGGCTAATTATAAACTTCTAAGACACGAGAACTTATTTTGAACTGTACCAGCGAGCAGCTGGTGTCCAATTGCCGCTCTACCCTCACTGCGGAGGGCTTGGCAAAAAGGGTCTTTTTCATGACCCCGCGGACCGTTTGTGAGTTCTGGCACACAATATATCCCTGCTTCTCTCTTTTTGAAAATTGAAATACTTAACTTATTACGCTTCACTGATCCTTTTACATTCATGATCTACTATAATAAGCAACGATGTGTATATATATGTCAGTAACTTTCAAACAAGAAATACAGTCAAAGCTGAACGTTCATTTGGCGGCAGACCTATTTTTACTTGCAAAATTAAATTAGAAATACTGGTTTTCTGTTATTGAAAAAGATACCAATAGAAAGAAAATAAAATAAAAATTCTTATTCCTTCAATCGAATTTTGTATTCCGGTCGAAATTCCGAAATTTTTGCTAAAACGTAACGATTTTTCGTAATATTTTAACATTTTTGAGTCATCGTCCCCATAAACACCGTACTCATTGTTAAAGTCGATATTCCGTGATAATTTGCACTAAATAAGATATGAATGGTTTATTACAATCAATTTAAATGATAACATTCTTAATAATAAATCGAAATTTTATTTTTTATATTAAACGGTAAACTAATTGGTAATTTTGTTTTCCTTCCCGTTGATATTCGACGGGCCCCTTTCCTAGAGAAATAATAAACTTTGGTAAACTCCATACTAATTTATTATATTAAAACCGACCCTTGTTTCGGCAACTGACTGCCATTTTCAAGGTATTGTTCTCTTAGGTGGCTGAGAATATATACTGAGCCACCCAAGACAAGTAACGCCTGAAATGGTTTCGTTTGGTCGCATTTCCGTTCAATTTACTTTAAAAGCAATTTAAGAAAATTCCACGAATGTGAATGGGAGTCGTAGAGTTCGCCATAGCCATTTTCACTGTTGACCTTCGTCATTAATATTTATTTCTACGGAATTAACGGGAAGGCAGAACGATGTCCCACGCGAGACATCGCTTCACTCTCCAGACTTCCAGAGAAGTCAACTTCCATGCAAGTACAAAGACTTCCCTCGCTTCGGCACCTCCCCACCCCTTTGTCCGGGGGCAAACACAGCTGCCCCTGGCGGCGGGGGCAGCGACGGGGGCGGCGGTGGGGGCGGAAGGGAGGAGGCCGTGGTGTCGTCCGTCTCCCTTACACTGCAATCAACAGAGGGGGCTCACGAGATCCTCCGTGCGGCCTCGTCACATCCGGTAGAGAGCATTGACAGCTTATGAACCGGGGAGGATGATGAATTCAGGGCCCTCCGAAGGAAAAGATTGGGTGAATTCTGTACCACGAAAGCAGGAGGCTAAGGGCCGAATTTATAGTCGTTACCCAGCAGTCCCACAGCTCCTAGCAGGCCCCTTCGTCAAAAACGGTATTTATAGTTAAATTTCCACCCCCAGCAGCCCCCTTAGCCTCTCCTAATTCTGGCAGGAGATGCATGCTCCACCAGGGGCCCCCTTATCGAAAAAATAACACTACAGAAAAAACTAAACTGACTCTAATGAACGTGCATAGCCTTAAATTAATAATTTCGAAGATTTGGTGTTAATAAAACAACGGTAAGATTTGCTCATATTCGATAAATATCTGATGTGACGCCAGACTCATTTCATGAATGTTCATATACACTAGCAGCATATTTTTTCCCACAATTTCTTCTTCTTGTGGCAGGAAACTGCGTCCGTTTTCTTACTTTCCACTATATCTTTATGCTTCTACACCAGGTCACACAAAATCTTCTTCTCCACACCGTTGAAGCTATTTGCACGTCGAGCGGCCATCTTAACAGTTTTCATGCTGCGTCTGGCTCTTTATTTATCCGTATCCATGTTGATCTCGAGCGTCACCACTGAAATATTTGAGCTGCGAATTCTATTTCCCGCCGTTTGTAGTCATTAGTTACCAGGTCTAACCCCCAACCATCCCCTACCTAGCAGCTTTCTTAATTTTGACTGTAGGACGCACAATTTAAGGGGCCTGCTGGGTAGGGGATGGATAAGAGGACTGCTAGGTAACGACTATAAATACGGTCTTAAGTGTCTCCCGTGCCGAGTTCACCCGATGCATGGACGGACCAACAAAAGAAGAGTGTCCGGCGCCAGGCGTCTTAATTAGTTCTCGATCAATCGGACTCACACTCTCCTCGCTCTCTGCAGCCAACAACCGCCTCCAGCTCTCATTGCACTGAAACTGCCAGAGGTGCATTTTTCGCACGTCTACTTTTTTGCGTTGACTACTCACTGGACGCTGTCATCTATCGTGAAATTAGTGATCACTCTGACTTTGAAATTCTATCATCGGATTTAAACAACGTTCATGTGTGGAGCCAAGAGTGGGGACTCGAACTTAATCTGAGCAAATGCACGGCGGTACATTTCTTGCGGAGGTCGTCCAACTATCCCCATGTATATGCTGTAGATGTTGTTAACATAAAGGCGACAGATGAAGTAAAGTATCTAGGAGTTACGATAACCTCGGACTTATCGTGGGGAACACATATAAGAAATATTTGTGGTAGAGCTCTGAAGAAGCTAGGATTCGTCAAACGTATTGTGGGAAGATTTTCGGATGAAAAAGTAAAAGAGAGGTGCTATTTCGCACTCGTCCGGCCACACCTTGAATATGGAGCGAGCATATGGGATCCGGTGCAGAAAGACTTAATCCGGGAACTTAATAAAATACAAAGGAAAGCTGCGCGATTCGTCAAAAACAGCTACGGGCGTACAGACAGCGTTACACAGATGTTAAACGAATTAGACTGGGAGCCGCTAGAGACTCTGAGGCTGCGCGCTAGGCTTAGATTACTTGAGCAATTAAGAATAGATATCTTTAAGAGTGACACGGAGAACATCATATTAGAACCCCACTATATTTCCAGGTCCGACAGAAACGATAAATTAAGAGAGATATTTTGCCGAACGGATAGGTATGGGAATTCGTTTTTTCCCCGAACAATAAGGGACTTTAATAAATGCTAGGCGTAATTTCATTAGAGCGTTTCCTTTTTATATGTAAACGGCTGGTGTCCTAACACCCCCCGCCACACGCCTATTGAGGCGGCTTGCGGGGTATTATATGTAGATGTAGACCGTGGTGTTTATAATCATAGTCATTAAGAAAACAAGTGGTTAGTGTTCCCGTGAGACTCAAGACTTTCTCGTTTCGAGACCGAGGTCTGTAATGCGAGACGATGTCGCTATTTGTCGAGACGAGACCACCGCTGCAAGATTCGCGAATGTCTCGTGAGGAAGTGGTGAAGAAAACAATCCACGGCGGGATTAAGAATCCTCCCTCTTAAATAATACTTGACAAAGAACTTAATTTCAAAATTGGAACGTTCCGGCATCATTAACATTATGATTCCACCGAAAACGGTTTAATTCCCTGTATATTAGGGAATATATTTAATAGCAAAGAATTCACTTTCTGGCTACGGTAATTGCCAAAAACCTTTTCCTATTTTTTTAAATTTTTAACAATTTGAACTATGACCTGGATGCGTGAGAACGTGCGTTGCAACAACGTTTTCACTACAGAAATACAACACGCATAGCAGCATTGGCATATCATTGTAACGGCGTTGCTGAGAGTGGACGCATGCCCGTTGCAATGACGATCTCACAACATTTCAAGCAAAAAACGCAAATCAGGTATAGGAATATTTCAACGCTCCTAAGTAAAATGTGGCACAAAATTGACTTACACTACTTTTGCCCCCAGCCAATCAATCAACGCAGTAATCTATTTAAATTGATTTTGTAGCGTGTCAGTCAGTCAGTCATTCTGTATCCTTTTTGTTTATTTCTCTCTCAATCCTTGAGCTAGAGAAATGAGGTTTGGTGCATTAAATGTGGATTCTCTGTGTGTATGATTTGGTAGTAGTTTTGGATTTTTATCAGTTGGTGGTGCAAAGAAAATTGCAAATAACTGTGGTAAAACTGCTAAACAACGATGAATTTCTTTAGGTTAGCAACGGTGAAGTAAACAAACAGTACTCATGAAATTACAATCAATTACAAACCGTATGGGCGTATAATAGTTGTTAATTTATCTTTTTCGAGTAATGTTGATTGCACTACGATATCTGTATTACTTTATTTTCATTTATTTTATTTCCCTTGATATTTAGCTACTTTTACGCGAATGAAGGCGAAATTCGGCAATTAGTTGATTTGAAAAGGAAAGGTGTAGTTAAGTGTGCCAATCTAAGTTATTCAGTGAAGATATTTAGAAATTATCCGGGTGAATTTGTAAATGTATGCCATTCCAACACAATAAGGTTCATCTTAAGTATTTTGTAAGTTCATATTAAGTATTTTGATATTGCCGTTCCCTTGATTTGGTTTTATCGCATAAGATATACGATTAGCTAGCGTAAGTGAAATGAACCTCAAAGAGTTTTCCATGCATTAAAGTGTCTGGATAAATGCCTATTACGTAAACGTTTCAATACATTTGCGTGTGCCGGTGTCTCAATATTGATTCAAACTTCACGTCGAAAGTTTATAAGTATTACTTATTCCATTACGAATGCTATATGAATGTGCGAGAAACTGACCTTGGAGATAATTCATCACCAGTATTTGTTTATGTATGTCAAATATTGCTCCCGTGCTTGCTGTTTTGGGGAAGTAAAATTGCCAGTGGGGCACCTAAAACAATTCAATGTGCAAAATATGCCTTGGCTCTCTGTGTGATAGAAGGCAGAATTTTTGCCCTCATCTTTTTAGCTGTGACTAACCAATCGTCGGAGTGACTGTATCTCAAAAATGGTACTCTCCTCAGTCAACATTACTGTCTCTACAGTCAGTGAGCATTGCACAGAAAAATGAATATTATGACTTTTCTTTACTCCAAAATGTTTACTTATGTTTCAAAAACTATTCTCAATGTTTTTTTTTTATTTTTGTGAAACAAATAAACTCATTTAGCAGCATTACCCACTGCTTCCCCTTGAGTAGTGCTAAGAAAAGGAAAAACACCAAGTTCACCTCAAGAGCACACCAGACAGGGACTGCCTGCAGAGTAAGCAGTAGGTCTGCTAGTATTTATTGTTAAGTGCCCTAACACATACCAAGGCTATTCCCAATGTAGGTACTTACTAAAGCATTATCATGATATTATCTTTCCATTGGTTAAAGAAATATAATCTATTTTTAGATTCACGATGACCTTCGTTGCAGTCGTAATGTTAAGATTTCAGAAGAATTAAAATAACTTAGTTAACTCCACTATTATCTACCTACCTCCACTACTTATCGAGACCCGGGTTTCGGCACTTGGAGTCATCTTCAGGTGATGAAGATGACACCAACTGATGAAACCCGGGTCGTGATGATAAATACTAGCGGAATTAACTTAGTCATTTTAATTTTTCCGTAATGGATGAATTCTACCAAATTACGCCTACAACCGTTTCCTTTGTAAAGATTTTTATTTATTTATTTATTTATTTTATTTATTTATTTCAAAGTCCCAAAAAATGGCACAAAGGCTTCTTACATTGGGTGACAAGCAAACAAATAAATAGAAATTTTAACAAAATATACCCTAAAAAATGTAAAAGATAACAGAGAAATACATTGGAAAGAAAGATTGGGATTTATGGACAAGGAGATGGGATAGAGGGAGTCTACTCGGTAATATGTTTTCTGAGGACTGATTTGAAAATGGAGGGTGTGGAGAAGAGGTCAAGGGAGGATAACTGCGAGGCTAGGGAGGTGAAAGTTTTCGGGATACGGTAGAGTAGGGAGCGCTGGGACATTGAAAGTCTGAGTTTGGGAATGTCAAGAAGGGAGTTATTGCGTAGGGAACGAGAAGGAACATGAAGAGGAAGAAGGCAGTTGGTACGGAGAGAGCCACTCCAAATGCTATGGAGGAACTTCATGTCATACAGTACATGACGGAGAGAGGTTTGGGATTGAAAGGGAAGAAAGGATGTATTCTTTTGATAAGTTTCATGCAACTCACAGATTTAGGCTTAAGTTTGTGGAAACGCAACGGATGAAATAATTTCTCGCTTTCTACATTCCACGCTTTTTTATTTTTTTACCAACCATGGTTTCCACGTATAATGTCATTTTCAAGGTACTATGGGGGAATAAAGTTTCCCAACTGACGGAACCACTATCGCTCTGAAGGAAAATCACTTTACTTTCTGACGGAATAGCATCGCAGGGAAGTGGAGGAGGTCATTCTATGCTTTGGGGAGGTTGGTGTTTCAAGCTGAATGACTGGAGGTGGGGGGGGGAGAGAGAAGAAACATACACACAGTGACAAGGGCGGAAGTTATGACGTACACAGATCGGGCGACAAATTAAAAGGTCATTGACATCAATGGTGAATGCAAGTCAAAAGCAAGATTAACATTTTTCTTTCCAGCATTTACAATCGCATACTTCTCTCTAAAATCCTATTTTGTTACCTTTACCCAGTTCATGTAAAATTTCCGGTCCAAAGTTTCTTCTATGATCACACTCCAGTAAATGCTTAGCAAACATGGATCAAACACACATCACTAATCATGAAGCACTTTTTATGTTCTTTTAATTCTAATGCCTGTTGCTCACGGTAAAATTTTCCATAAAAGAGTTTTATAAAAAATTTTATCGAAAGTTTTATGAATCGTACGTAAAACGTACTTGCTTGCTCACGGTGAAACTGTTCATAAAACCGCAATGTCCTGCCATCTATGAGACGCTTTGGGAACACTTGAAGTGATAAATGCACTCTCTTTTTGATGACTGTTAGGTTAAAAACTATATGTATTGTTTATTTACTTACTTTCTGATCACACTTTACGGTTCTATGGCTCTAACGCATTCTTCTAACAACAAGAAGGATACTGCATCAACGTTCCATGAACTTCCAGCCATGTTTGTTTACGTTTTCCTTGTTTGGCGTCCCATGGATACGAGATTATTATCAACGCGATGAGCGGAACGTCTCATTGGTTGTTGCATAAAACAGTTTTATGCAAATAGAACCTGTCCTATTCCATAAAACGTTTTATAAAACTAGGTTTTATAAAACGGTTTTATCGTTAGCAAGCTCATTTTTATAAAATTAGTCGATTTTATAAAACGTTTTACCGAAAATTTTACCGTGAGCAACAGGCATAAGAATAAATTTTCGTCCAGTTTGGCCAACGTACAATTGAAAGTTACAATTGAAAGCATACCGAGTTACAATTGAAAGCATAGACTTCACTTTTGTCAGGATGGTCAAACTTATCTATAATAATAAATAAAATTATACCTATGTACGCGGAATTATAAAATGCCAAGTTCAACTTCTTTATAGGCATGACTTTCATGATCCTGTACGTCAAATTTCCTAATAATGGCAGCTTGCATTAATAAAATTGATCGTCGACGGGCTCACTTTGTGGATTTTTTCCATGATTTGAAATTAAATAACTTAGTAATTTTCCACATGGTTTACATTAACGTGATTGCTCGTCCTTCCTAAAGGAAGAGTCATCAAAGAGCGAGTGGCTTGCTGTTTAAATTTAAGGTCTAAAACATTAATAATAGGGTCATTATTATAGCCATTTGTCATCGTAATCTTCAAAATAACCATTTACATCTAATTATACCCCGAAAAGTTTTTTTCCAACATCATATTCTTTTCCCAATCTATGCGGATACGCTCTTTTCATTTTTCGTATAAATTCTAGGTTTATTTAGCGTTGGAAAGCACATATTTCTTCTATTTTAATGAGAGCTAGAATAGCCGTTTTACAAGAACACAATACTACAGCAGAACTGATTGCTGATGCAGCCAGAGAAAAAAACCACCGACCGGTGAAATATGGTCGCCAATACGGATTCCAAGTCGTTATTTGAAATAAAAATAATGCTATATGTTATGAATAAATTGATTTGGGGATAATAAAGATTGGCTTACATTCATTGCCTTTATGAATGTTTGCTCGTCATAGAAGAGTCAGATTTAGGAATTGTCCGGGTAAATTAGTGTTGGGAAACAATGATAGCATAGTAAGGTCAATACAAAATATTTGTACTTAAATAAATGAGAATTATAAAGTAGCAAAGTAGCGAATAGTTGCGCACAGCACAATAAATAAGACTAAAACTAGCGAAAAGCTATAGTATATTTCCGAAATAATAAAATCCACTAAGGATTCAGTATGAATAACTCAAAAACGCTGCTTAGAATTGCGAACCATTTCCTTGATTTTGCAATAAAAATGGAAAACAAACTATGAAAGGTAGGCAGAGGTACTTAGAGGTACATTTTATGCATCGCATTTTTAAAGCATTTATTTTTGTCTTTACGATTGGAGTATTATCGGAAACTTTTAAGTGTAGGGTGGAGAGAGTAGATAGCACGGATAATCTGCAATCAGTATAATCTCTACACGGATAATCGAGAGTTTATTATATTGCATAATTAATTTCACTTCTCTCTGGCTATTGAAAAAAAAGCATTCTGATGATTCCTTAGAGATGACTATTGAGAGTCTGATGGCTATCGAGTCCCAATATTTAATAAGACTTGCAAAAGTTGAGTGTTCTTAGATAAAACTGAAGAACTCTATTAATTCTGGTTTCAAAAATGGTAGATTTTTAGTAAATTCTATTTGGGCTCTCCAATGGGTTAATAACTGCATTCCCGCCGATGTTTCAAAGGACCCTGAAGACGATGCGCGGCTCGTTCTTCGAAACGTAGGCAGAAAAACATGGTTTGATCCAAAGGTGAATCCGAACAGATTTCACTATCAGCACACGCCGGTAAATCATCAGATATTTTTGGTAGCCCTTTACTATTAATTTATACAAGCAGTTGAGTTCAAAGGCCATTTCATAGTTCTCTGCATATATTACTGAATAGGTTGAAATTTCCCTTAAGTGTGTGAGTCGCTTTTGTCCTCTTTTTTTGGGTAATTCGATATTTCATTAGTTCTCCATTCCAGGGTTTTCTGCGTCTGTGGCAGAATTGTATGAGCGCTCTCTTACGTAGCAAAGGAAACTGGGATAGTGTTTGTGGAGTACTAATATTGATGGTTGCTAAAAAGGTTTCTTCCTGAGCAATAAGCAGGACAACAAGTTATCTATTCTATATCTATCCGTCCATGTGTAGGAGGAAGTTGAATAGGTTATCGGAATATGTGGAATGGAATGTGTGAAGCACCTTTTCAGTGATTTAGAGCTGAGTGGGATCCTTGTTTTTGGGATACACACGGAATTTACTCCGTGACAATAGAAAATGTGAATAAGATGACGCGTAAATTGTAACTTGATATTCTCTTTTTGGAAAGATAATGCGCCGGCTCTACCACAATGAGTCGCAGCTAAGACGGCGTCGGATTTCGCGGTGAAAAGTGTGGAAAAGGGAGTGTAAAGGCCGTTTTACACGGGGCACGTAATTGCACAATCTGATGTATGTTCGAACGTGCATTTCAAATTGCGTCGTGTAAAGCGGTGAAATGCTAGAACGCATGCGCAAATGCATGAACGCGAGATGGCAAAATAGCCCCTGTTCTAATTCCGAGCTCGCATTCTCGCAATTTCAACAAATTTTTTTCCGATAGATGTCGCAGTAGTAGGGACCGGAAGAAGCTGAGTGACGATAAGTGTTTGCTGTATTGGTGGATTGCATTGTGTGCAGTTGTTGTTGCTTGTTGTACTTTGCGGAATAAGTTTGTGCTGGTCACACAAGGACGTGTGACAACATGTCAACAACGATGCGCACATAATTTCGTTTCTTCTTTGTTCTAACAAGTGACTCGCTACTCGCGCACTCAACAGACGACGAAATTTCGTGCATGAATGCTTGCTTACCAACATCGTGTAAAGCTACCGCTAAAGGTAACGCATTCGTCTGCGCAATAATTATTGCACGCAAGATTGAGAAATGAATGCAGTGCTAACCTGCGCAATGACGTGCCCCGTGTAAAACGGCCTTAAGACTTGGAAGGGGAGGGACCTTCGTGTTCCATGCGTCGTCGTAGTTCGCGAAATATGCTTAGGAGGTCGCGCACGCGGTCTACGAACGTCGCCCCATCTTTCGAGGCAGATTCACTCCAACTCACCGTCGTATTTCATCTTAACAACCCTTTTATTAAGTCTGTTCTCTCTCTTCCCCTTCTCCGATTACCAAATGTCTTCTCCTCTATCATGCCTTTCAATATCTCTTTTCCTCCCAGTACATGTTATAAACAAAGGGGCGACGTATCGCACATGTATCGTATGGAAAACTTTATCGATAGTGGCAAAACTGAGGGGGTGGGGTTAAAACCGAGGGGGAAGAAAGACCGTGACCGGTAGAGGCGCTGTCGTTGAGTGTTTCAAGAGCACATTTGCAATATAAAATATATTAATTGTATTTATTTGTAATTAAATAAAATTCAACATTTTGCATTATTTTAACGCCAGTGCGTATTATTTTTAACTTTAGTACGTATATAGGATTTAAGTCTTTCCCGGCGAATGCTTAGGATGAATAGTTCTCGGGTTTCCAGCCGGGTAATGGTGTTAAACTGCACAGACGTTTCAATGGCGTCAACTCAGTCTGCCATCATCTTCAGGGTTAAACGTCGGTGCAGTTTAACACCATTACCCTGCTGAAGACCCGAGAACTATTCATGCTTTAATACGCATAATTCATCAGGGAGTTCAAGCTATTGTAGTCTCGGCACCAGTTATTTTAGTCTCGACACCATTGGAGTTGCGAAGTTGAGTTGTGATTTTGATGTGTTTTACGCATGAAGCTGAAATACTGTATTAATATTTGCTACAACCGGGCTGAGAGATTGTTAGATTGGCGAAACCTGTGCATAGTAAGCGATATGCGGTGAGTTGGTGCAACAGTGTGTATGAATGTCGTTTATACGTAGATCTATTTTCTCGCTTTTCAAATAGGCTCTCAGGTATGTTGCATTTAAGTTTTCGAAGAATCACGGTGCCATGGGCCATTTGTTAACTACAGAAAAATGCTGCTATACTCGTGAATTTTAATGATTCTTCGCAACTGAGTGTTCGGAAGTATTTTGAATTCTGGTAATGTTGCATCAACACAGGGCAGAGAGGTGGGCAAGATTCTGCCCCTGTATGGATTACCTTCGTTGATGATTACAGAAGTACATTAATCAATATATTTCTTTCTTGCTATTACGTGATAAAGTTTTCAACTCTCACTACACCGACTGCAGTTCCGAGCATTATCGAAGGTTAGAATATTCGTTATGTTTACATGATGTGCATTAGGTGCCATGAACTGTGATGTGGTTGTCTCGCCATCAAACTCCCCATTGTGCATTACTGTGACTTTTGATTTGGTGCCCTCCCCAGACCATGTGTGGTGCATTGGATGGCCTGAACTGTTATCACGTTGTCATGTCATGTTCAGTAAACATCACCATCACTTGGACTTTTTGGATGGATGGATAATAATGGATGAATGTAATTTTTCCAAATAACATTGGTAATTCCAACCTACTCTGTGTTTTGAATGACTATGCTCAACCTTTAAGAATGGTCTACAGCGGTGTTTTATTGTGCCATGTATTCTCATAATAACCTGACCTCAATCTTTCCTGTTTCATAAAAGTTTCCTAAGCTTATTTATTGTGCAATCGGAAATACCATCAAGTTAATACGAGTGAGTAATATTTTTTTCATTTTCTTACAGTACTAATTACAATTACATTTTACAAGGCTTAATTTCAAACATTAGTTTATAATCCATTGATTACGGATAATCCTGAACTAGCGATTCAAACCCCGCACTAGTATAACTATTTAAACCTCGCGGCAAACGAACGACCCCGTATCGATGCCGGGTTCGTGGCGCTGATGTACATCACTTTCAAAAGTCGGTCCACACGGTGAGCGCGACCATCTCCGTGTTCTGTTGAAATCGAGCTTCACGTTTGCATACGCGTTCCATGACTTCTGGGGGCCAATTTTACTGCTACGACAGGCACAACTTGAGTTTGCTTTTTACTCGCTAAGAGAACTCGCGTGACCTTCTCCCTCCGACAACGAATAGCCAAAACAATCCCAACCCCCACTCCCATAAGAATGCGCAAGCCGAAGAACCCGTGAAGTGTTTTCGGCTGGGTCTTTCTTGTGGGAGGACTTCGGCCGGTATTTCTTGTTGGAGAAAGAAGGCGATAATTTCCCGTACTCTCCTTATGACATGGGTCGTCATGGCAAGAATCATTAGTCCTGCGCAATGGGGACATATAGCACATGGGGAGTCTCGTTTGCATACAGGAAAACTAGTAATTTATAAAGTTATAGTAAATACGTTGCCAAAACCCACTGCTGCAAAATCAGCTCGGAAACCTTTCCCGACAATGAGAAAATAAAGATAATGTTAAGAGATCAGAATTTTTATTTCGCACGTAATAAAAATAGCTAAGATAGATGTTAAAATGAAATCGGGGAAAGGGCGTAAGACTTCCTCGGTGAAGACCAGCAGTATGGGTTAAGGAAAGAGAGCGGGACGCGAAACGCATTTCTGGTGATGAGTATTCTAACATTCATTTATAGATAATAGCCACTATGTCTGTATTTGCTTCTTTGACTGCTGGAAGACTTTTTGACAGAGTACATTGGATGAGAATAATAAATATTACTGCAGAAAAAGGGAGCACACTGGAAGTTTAGGCGCATAATTATAAAACCTTTCATAAACACCAATACGGGAAAAATTAACGCTGAGTATTCACCTGGGATGAGTAACTGATGGGAGTCCGATCATTCTCTTGCAATCGGGAGTTGAGATTTATTCAATATTCACTCCGAATTTCCCTTAAGATAATGGCTAGTGATCGGTCACTACTTAATTAATTTTTGAAAATAATCTGGGCATAATGAAAGGAAACAATCCAAGCCTGGAAACGCTAACTCTTAGCCTATTATTTGTGCCACGAAAATATCACAACTTTTTTGTGACCGAAGTCAAGGGCACTGAATTTGGCATAGAGCTTTTAAGTACTCTCACAATGAGGCACACAATGTTTTTCTCAGTAAGGCATTGCTTTTACGAGAATGTATTCAAACTGAATTTATTAATTGACTGCCTTGCGATTGGATATATTGATTTATCAAACCAATCTATTTATGCTAAAGGATTGACAGATTTAAACAGTTTAAACTCCCTTATATCTCCTCAGCAGCTCATTTCTCGTCAGTGCGCGTGAAAGTGTAGGAGCAAAAAGTCCAAAGGAGCAAAAAAATAGCTACCTAATTAAAATTACGTCGTGCGTTTGATACCTTGGATTTCACAAAAATTTCTTTAGCT
Source organism: Pyrrhosoma nymphula (assembly GCA_963573305.1). Classification (NCBI taxonomy): domain Eukaryota; kingdom Metazoa; phylum Arthropoda; class Insecta; order Odonata; family Coenagrionidae; genus Pyrrhosoma; species Pyrrhosoma nymphula. The sequence continues at coordinate 184,889,910 of OY754327.1, forward strand.
AGCAACCCCTGACTGATAGATTCCTTAGTCAGAGAGGTCAGTGGAGTTTTACGATATCTCCAGAATATGTTGCCACCATAGTGAACATAGCTTCTAGAAATTAGAGGTTAGTTCAGGAACGGAGAGCTGAGTGATGGATATACTTGCAGTGAATGAATCTTTGTTTTGTATTAACTTCCTAAACACAGTCGCAATGCATTTAACAGACCAATAAAAACAATGTAAGACGAATTACAGACTATAAAGCAAAATTAATATTGAAACATGCCTTCGGTGTAACGCCGCTCGAAGCTGATTTCTAAATATGCAAAGCGAAGTCATACCTATTTCATCCAACACATATCATTACTGAAAATTATACTTTACGATATTACCTAAAAAAGGATAAAACCCTAATTAGGATTAAATAAATGCAAAACTGTGGCGAATGAAGCTACAAAAAGTGGATTGTAATTTATCATAAATGAATGCGGTCATTTTTGAATGAGTTTTCCTTCAGTGGAGAAATAACTTAATTGACTTCTCGCTCTCAGAGAAGACATGCACTCCATTTAAAAATGCCTACGATGAAAAACTGCTCGTATATAAAATATAAGATTTTCAAACAAGCAACATGAAAAAAGTTCTCGTTATTTAGAATAGATTTAAACGAAATAGAAGTTGTGATTTAAACTTAAAGTTGGCGTTCATTTTGCAGCGAAAATTAATGGGAATGAGTCAAAATTTGATAAGGTTAGGAAGAAAAGTGTACATGATAATTTGGAATAGTCATTTTCAGTATATTACCTATAGTAACAGAAATCTAACACAAAATGTTCATTCATCAGAGAACAACATTAATATTTCGTAATATCGCCATAATTTTCAGTTGCAGATCGTAATCGCGACTGCATAGACCCAACCAAATGTTCTATTACACGGGGACGTTGGCTTAAAGAATTCCTAACATCCCGTATGTAGACTTATTAAGTTTTACTCGGTTCTTTCTCCGTCGTAATGCCACTCATTCACAATGTTACCCTACGCTTTCTCAATACGAAAAAGATCCGGGGAGTTAGCTGTCCAGGATAAAACGCAATGTCGAGAATTATCCGCAAAATATTGCTTTGTGGTGGTCGGCTCGTCGAACTATTTTCTCGATTTATCAAGAATACAATTAAGCCCGCTACTCGTAAGAGTGAAAAACACTTAACGCCTTTCCCTTTTGCATTCTCCGCCTACCGTTGCCCACCACTTGGAGTCGGGGGAGTTGGCTGGTCAGCGATACCGGGAGAAGGTCATACGAGGGTCTCCATAGTTGAGTGGAAATGAGTCAAGTTGGCCCTTAGTAGTCGCTGAATGCATAGGCAATACCCAAAGTTCGAATTCAGCGAAATGCGAAGTTGGCCGCGCTCACCGCGTGGACCGACTTTTGAAAGTGATAGTACAGAAACCACATTGGGCTTATGCCTCTGTCGCCCCTTTCATATAAATGCTCGGGATGATTTTAAGGCTTGTTTTTTTCACTCAGAGTCATTCGATACTTTGATGGGATTCCAGAAGCAAGAGAGAGGAGCTCCGCAAACTCTTGTTAGGGGAGCCTGATCGCCGTGAATCACTCCCTCTGTCAGCTAATAGGTACCCCCTTGATAACAACCCCATTCCTTTCTCCAGTGTCCCCTTTCGCTCCACGTATCTGTTGCTAAGCTAATCTTACAGGCATGATGAAAACCATAGGCATGATACATAAAATTAGTACTATAACAGACATTCACAGATGGCAATATTTCCAGGATTATCCTAGGAAAATAAAATTATGAAATACAGAATAATAGCCATATTTTAACAGCATCATGAAGTTAAGGAAGTCATTTATTATTCTTTTTTAATTCTCATTTTAAATTTGTTGGATACATCTACAGACTGTGCGTGATTAGCCGAAGAGGCATGTGGCAGTGGTATTTGGACCAAAGCCATGATAGGGAAGGGATTAGTGAAAGGAGGGGGAGAGAGGATGTTAAAAATGTGTCATATGTTAGCGTCAGACTGTTTCGTTATGAACACCAGTGGGACATGGAAAGAAAGACTATTTGTATATTCAGTTTGGCAGTGTATCTCTTCTATTTTGTTATTTCTATCAGTTAAAGAGATTAAAGAGTTCTAAGGATCTAAATACTATATTTTTATATCGTACTGAATATCGCCTGATATTAATTATTTTAGTAATATAAGCATGGCGTACATTGACAGCTGCGTTTTTCTCTCTCCTCCTGGATTCGCTCCCCGCAGATTCAAAGGAAGCGTTTGCGTAACTCTCTATTTTATTTTTTCGATTAAATAGTTCTGTGCAGTCTCAAATGCTCGCGGTGGGTTGGGGACGAGGCGCCTAGCCAGAGCGAAATGGTGTCTCGAGGTATTTATTTTTGAGGGAGAAGATCATATTCACTTGGTGAACATTGCAATATGATGAATTACAGTAATTAACGTTGAACCTAAAGTGAAGAAATAAGTTTTTGGCACATTATATAATTAAAAAATGCAGTTTTAATGGCTACCGTGCGTTGACGTTCGCATTTAAAAATACGTGCTGTATGTATCCTAATCTTGGGACGTAAGATACCAGTAAAAAGTTGTTGCATAACGAGTATGGCCACGTCTTATGTTAGTACTCCTAAACACCTTGAGATAAGGGAGTTGGATACCTAGTTTGAAAAACTCAACGAAGGAGCTCTTAAGTAACATAATTTTCATCGTATGGTTGGAGGTAGCCTGATTCTGATTTCGTAGTAATTTGGACAAAGAATGGAATTCGAAAAAAAGAAAGGCCTTGGAAGGAGTCGATTTACTCACATTTAGTCTGTTTAACGTGATTATTTACTCTTAGAATCCATTTCTACGATTTAGTCCTCACACTCTCCTTTGCCAATTTCCACTGCCCATTCGAGTTGAATAAACATGAACCCGTATCGGCAGCAAGGCGTCGCTCATAATTAACGTAATCAACGATGAAGAAAATTACGGTTATTATTTAACACCCTTTTCCACATTTTGATTTGGGCATGTTGGAATATTTTTAGATTACTAGATATTCAGGAAAATAAGTGATACAGATATCTTTTTTCAGGACCGGAGAAAGAGTGGCTAACTCGGTACAAGTGTATTTTATTCAGTAATTTGGTATAGAATAAATACAAATTATTTAATGCATCATTGTAATTAAAAAACACTATAGTACCTAATTTTTTTACCGCAAGTTAGCTTGCATATCCTCTCCACGCATGGCCATTGATCACGTTTGAGGGCGTACGAATTGTTTGCGTCGTTCAGATGATGCCAAAGTGGCATGGATTGATAAAACTGTTTCATTAATCGTGGTTGTATCATTCCCCTATATAGAGAAAGGGCTAACGGAAATAGTTCTAGACAATAGATTCGAGTTTATAAAACCTTAATTGTGTAATAATTAACGTTAACTATTGAATAAGTTGACATCGAAAAACATTAATAGAAAATCACGTCGCCTGCCACTCTCATCCGTATCTAATAGAACCGAGATTACGTCCTACGTATAAATAAAACAATTTCTTTTTTTAACTTTGAAGTAAGTGTTCCATTTTAAGAGAATTTACTTTTACAAAACCACACAAATGATGATGATGCTTACGCATCGAAATCCGAGTCGTGAATTTCTAAATTGTGTGGTTTTGTAAAGGTTATCATTCAAGTCTCCACGTCCTGTATATGACACACCAAAAGGCCTTTTTAACCCACTGTCCTTCGCACGCATTTGGACGCACTTAATTCCCTATGAATTAGGTATCAAATGGTATTGTAAAAAGCATGAAAATATTTGGAAGAAAAATCTTGATAACTTTGCCAAGTAAATTTTTGATAGTTAATTTTCAAATAAATCGCCATCATGTATAACAAAAGCTACAAGTACGATATCTAAAAACGAATGATTACAAAAACTAAAAAAAATTACTTCAAAAAAACATGCTTATTGATGTTATAAGATGTTTGCGTAAACTAAAAAAAATATTTTATTTGTTAATGCAAAAACAGCATGAAATAAGGAATTGAAAACTCTATGATTCTAAGATTCTTCGAAAATCAAAATATAAAAATGTCGTTTTTAGTGATCCGCACTGCGGTTCGCTCATATTTCTACTTATGGTCACACTTCTTTATTTCATAGTTAAAAATGAAAACGTCATCTATGTCCTACAAAAAATGTAAAACTGAACAATGTGTGAAAAAATAAATTAAAATTTTTTGAAAAAAGGCAATTTATGCGCATATTTTCCTAATTTAATAAATGATAACATAGTTTTTAATGTTTCTAAAATCAAAACATAAAAACCTCGTGTTTATTGAACCGCACTGCAATTCGCTTGTATTTCTATTTATGTTATGAGTTTCTTAATTTCAACGTTAAAATGAACTCCTCTTCCATTTATTACAAAAAAATTAAAATCAAGTAGGTACAGCGCAAAGAAAGAAATTAAAAATTCTTATATTTGCAATTAATTCGCCTTTTCTCCTACTTTTGTAAATGATGATATAGCTTTGGATGTTAAGAAAAACAAACCAATAAAATGTCGTTTTTATGGAAGCACACTGCAATTCGCTTATATTTTTATGTATAGCAAGACTTATTTATTTCATCGTTAAATTGAACTCAACTACCATTTCTAAAAATAAAATGTAAAACTGAATACACGTGAAAAAAGAAATAAAAAACTCATTGAATTAGCAGTTGTGCACACTTTTTCTATTTTTTATGTAGGAAGACATTTTTGTATGTTTCTAAAAAGAAGACGTAAAAATGTCGTGTTTAGTCAACCAAATTGCAATTCACTTGTATTTTAATTTGTGGTACGACGACATCTTTATTTCGTCTTTCACAATGAACTGATCTTCCATTTCTTACAAAAAAATGTAAAACTAAATACAGCATCAAAGACAAAATTAAAATATATTGGAATCGAAATCAGCAATTTATGCGACTATTTTCCAAATTTGAGGCACCTGTACATGAAGACAATTTTGGATCTTTCGAAAAAAAAACATTAAAAAATTGTTTTCAGCAAACCAAACTGCAATTCACCCGTATTTTCATTATTGTTAAGACTAATTAACTTCATCGTTTAAAATAAACAAACTTTATATTTCTTATAAAAAATGTAAACCTGCATACAGCGAAAAACTAGAAATAAAAATCTCTTGGAATTAGCAATTTATTCGCCTTTTTTACTAGTTTTTTGTAGGATGACATAGTTTGGGATTTTTCGAAAATTAGAACATCAATATGTCAATTGTGGTGAGCCGAATTGCAAACTGCTCGTATTCGGTAGATTTCGAAGAAAGACTACCTATTGTAGTCGTTACCAAGGGCCATGGTATATACAGGGTGTTTCAGGAGGAAAGCGCAATACTTGGGAGGAGGAGGATGTTGGGGACGTGATTTTAAGAATTTTTTGTTCGGTGAACATGGGGTCGCAACTCCTTAGTTACCGAGCTATGGCAACGCAAACATTTTGTCACAAGCATTCAACAGTCGCCATGAAAACCCCCAAAAGCAGTGGCGTTCAACAATAGTTACAAATAAAAACTGGTCTAAGTTGCAATTAAAGTTTGTATCTTTCTTTTTTAGCCGAAATTTACGCATATTGCTTACATTTTCCAAAGCAGTAACTGAAATTGTCAAAAATTTTCCTCTTCAAAACATTATTTTTTTAAATAACTTTTTTATTTTGAGATATACGAAAAACTTATTAGATACACAAAAGTTAGCAAATTTTATTTAATCTTGAAAATTGGTAACATTATTTTCATATCGTAATTTTTAGCCAAGATATGGCACCTTAAACGGTACCGTTACATGAGCACATTTTTCAACGGCTCCCTTCCATGCATGGAACTGGTATTGGTTTACCGAAAAAGACAATTGCCTTCACCAATCTAAGCTTAGGCATTAATTTTTAAACGTTTTGAAAAGAACAACCAATCACTGATACGCCAATGGAGGTATTTCTGTGAACCAAATGAAGTAAACAATCAAGCGGCAACAAAGATGTCAAGCAGAGATTATTTCCATGAATTAATTGTTGATCATCGGCGCTGAGATTCAGCGTTTAAGAAGCTGATGGAGCTATTAATTTCTTTTGAGGTTACTTAATCAATAGAGTGTCTTATATTGAGGTAAATTGTCGATGAAGTACGAGACATGAGGCATCACATCAGAACCTTAAAAATGTTTTTAACGTAATGCCTGAAGGAAATAAAAGTGAGAAGTCATCGATATTCGGCGTTTTCATGGTGACTGTCGAATTTTTAGGACAAAATGTTTGCGTTGCCATAGCTCGGTAACGAAGGAGCAACTCCTTAGTTACCGAGCTATGGCAACGCAAACATTTTGTATGATGTTTTTGACCCCATGTTCACTATTTTGTAAACACGCTAACTGCCGTAATTTTGCAGGAACGACTTTCAAACTTATACATAAAATCTAGAAGTGCAAAATCTCGGTCAAGTTCGCTATTGAAAATCGGACCAAAGGGGTAGAAATCGGGAAGCTTTTTTTAAAATCAGAAAAACACCCATATCTCCCTTAGTGTAAAACATGATAATTTTTTTAGGTGTATTATAATTTCTAAGAATATTGCAAATGATTTTTGTTTCGAACAATTTTTATTACACCAACAATTAACTCAAGGGGAGGAAAAAATAGGGGTTGAAGGACAAAAAAAATCATAATTCCCTAATAATTTACATTACAAAAATTTTTATAGTTATCTGAACTTGTCAATATCTACAACTTTTGTTTCAAACATTTTTTTGTACGACCAACCGTTATTGCAAGGGGCGTCAATGTTACCTATTTGTATTTTAAAATAGGTATCTTATAAAATATTTAACTATTGCACTATAGTATTTCAGCAAAAAAAACGGAGAAGATCAATTTCTTTTTCTCATTAAAATATGAAATAATTGAGCTACGAGTTTTTTTTTGAGTAAAATGAAGCTAAATCTTCATATTTTATAATTTATTAAACCGATTTGTCTCAATTGACCGATAAACTGAGAAGTTTAAACTTTTCGCGCAAATATTATGCAATTTTAGAGCTTTTGTCATTTCCGTTGCTACGCATTTATTTCATTGTTACCCAGCCTTGCAATACGCATTGTAGGCTAATAAACTTATGTTTCAGTACAAATAAAATTCCAACATATAAAATATGTCGCAGAAATAATAAGTGTCGATAAAATGGAGCCTACACGAACAAATAACGTCTCGCTAGTCACCGAGGGAGGTTTCAGTTTTGAAATGAAGCGGCCGCCCCTGGAATTTTCAGTCGGGGTGAATATTTGGCGGCGATTCAGCGCTTAGTCAGCGGCAGAGAGCGACCTGACATCATTATTTCAAAAGACATGTACTCATTGGCTGATTTCTGCCGCCATCTTAAGCGCATGCATGTACTACAGTGCTTATTTGCCTCCAATGCATCATGTTACAGAATCAAACAATTTTACCACCCAGGTGGCGTGCGGCAATATATATCTGGCTACAACTCAGCCAATATCAAGTTTATTGCGCTGAAACTTGCGCTCATACTCCATCCGAGTGCAATTCAGCTATTCGTGTTGTTCGCTAGTATTTATTAAAAATATGAACTTCGAAATCTACCTGCGCCTGTAGGCCAATGCCGAAAGGAAATTTTTTTATTTATGGTAAGACTTCTATTTTCATTGTTAAAAATAAACACGTCTTCCATTTCTTAAAAAATAAAAAACTGAATACAGCGTAAAATAGGAATTGAAAAAATATTGGATTAGCAATTTTGGCGCCATTTTTACTTCTTTTTATTAATGATAACATAGTATTGGATGTTTCGAACCGTGGTTTCGAATATGAAAACATACAAATGTCGTTGTCTGTTTCTTTTTTCCGGATTAATTCCGCGATGTTAAAATTGTAAAAAACAAGATTTCGCTGGTACTCCTACCAGCTTTATCAGGTTAACTGAACTGATTCCTTAGTCTCGCTCGTCTTTATATATTTGAGTGAGGACTCCCATTGTTGCCGGAATTTTTAAATTTGAAAAATTCGTTTAAAATTTCTATTCAACGTGTAACCGTCCTCTTGGTTGACGTTCTCAGGTCTCTTCGCAATTTCTGTAGCCTCCCTGATTAATCTTGGGTAATAGCGTACCTCTTTTGATATTAATTTTGTCTCCTCAAAGTTGAAATTATGAGTGGGGCCGCTGAGATGGTGTTCGGCTATTGCAGAAATGCGGTAATTATTATTTCTAATTGCCCGTTGATCCTCTATTAAATTCACAATGGAAATAGAAAAGGACAACCACCTTACATTCATAGACGTTACGGTCCAGAAGAAAGAAGATGGGACATTACGTCATTCTGGGTACCGGAAATGTACCCACACTGACCGCTACCTACATGCCACATCGCACCACCACCCTCAACAGAAAACCTCAGTCATGAGAACGCTATATCATCGAGCTTTTACGATCTCTGACGCCGATTCCATCGCCGGTGAAAAGCAGTTCTTATAAAGGGCATTTGAAGAAAATGGTTTCCGCCGTGACTACATCTTGAAAACTGCACGGAAAGAAGAAAGAAATTCTCTCGTGGTCCGAAATAAAAATCCCACTGACCCGACAGAAAATAGAGATAAACCAAAGGCATATGCCACTCTCCCTTATGTGTCTGGAACTACAGAGAAAATCTCCAGAATTCTATTGAAATACAACGTAGTTAGCAGATTCACATGCGTGACGAAGACAGGGGACGTACTTCTGAAAACCAAAGACCCGCTTCCCCGGAACCTCTACGTAGGAGTATATGAAGTGTTGTGCAGCTGTGGACCTCCATATGTAGGCCAGACATGCAGAGCCCTAAAAATACGCCTCCAAGAGCATCAACGGGCAATTAAAAATAATAATCACCGCATTTCTGCAATAGCCGAACACCATCTCAGCGGCCCCACTCATAATTTCAACTTTGAGGAGACAAAATTAATATCAAGGGAGGTACGCTATTACCCAAGATTAATCAGGGAGGCTATAGAAATTGCGAAGAGACCGGAGAAAGTCAACCGAGAAGACGGTTACACGTTGAGTAGAATTCTTAAACGAATTTTTTAAATTTAAAAATTCCGGTAGCAATGGGAGTCCTCACTCATGTATATATAAAGACGAGCGAGACTAAGGAATCAGTTCAGTTAACCTGATGAAGCTGGCAGGAGGACCAGCGAAATATTGTTTTTTGCAATTTTAGACATCGCGGAATGAATCCCGAAAAAAGAAACAGTCAACACTACATTCGTGGAAGCCTACGATCTAAAAAAAATGTCGTGTTTAGTGAACCACACTGCAATTCGCTTGAAATTTTGTTTATAAGTGGACTTCTTTATCTCATCGTTAAAAATGATCACATCTTCCATTTCTAACAAAAAATGTAAACCTGAATGCAGCGTGAAACAGTAAACTAAAAACTCATGAAATCAGCTATTTATTTCATATTTTAAATCTATGATATCGCCATCATTCGTTGAAATATATTTTTTAAACTCTTTTTTCATATTTTTATAAATGATGGCATAGTTTCGGATGTAAATAAATTAAAAACATTAATATGTCGTGTATAGTGAAAATCACTGCAATAATTTCGTAATTTTAATCATGAAAAACCTTATTTGTTTCATCGTTATAAATCAAAAATCTTTCTAGCCTTAGAAACTTATGTAAAACTTAACACAGCGTGAAACAAAAAATAATAAAACTATTGACATCAGCAATATATGCGCCATTTTTCCTATTTTTATACACGACGACTTAATTCTTGATGTTTCGAAAATAAAGATATAGCAAAGTCATGTTGAGTGAAGCGCACTGCAAGTTGCTATTACTTAATATTTTATTTATGGTAAGACTTCTTTTTTCATCGTTAAAATGAACTTTACTACCATTTATTACAAAAAAATGTAAAAGTCCTTGTAATAAAAAGAACGGTCGCGTTTATAGTACCGCACGGAAAATCGCTCGCATTTTTATTAATGATTATACTTTATTATTTCTTAGTTTTAAGTGAATAAATATCCATTTTTTAGAAAACATTCTAAAAATGATTACAACGTAAAACAATAAATTTAAAATACTTGGAACTTGCATTTTATGCGCCTTTTTACCTACTATTATATATAAGGAGCCTAGAAGCCAAGACGTACTAATGACAAAAAGTTAGCTTTGAGTTCTTCATGTTTAAAGTTCAACTTTTTGAAGTAAAGTTGGATGACTTCCGGTGTTCCACCGCGGTCTTAGTCTTCAAATGACTACAGTTTCGTCCTCGTTCCAGAGGACATCTTCAGGAAGAAGTCTTCCTGAAGATGTCTTCTGGAACGAGGAGGAAACTGTCGTCATTTGAAGACAAGAAACGCGGTGGAACACCGGAAGCCATCCAACATTACTTCATCACGAAACACCGCGGAAGCCTACGTCAAAATTTCAACTTGTAGTTGTTTTTCAATGTGTTTCTTGAACTAGATTACATTCACTCCCCTAGATCTCAGCACCCATCAGAAAATTCGCTTAAACCCCTTGGCCACAACAATTTAACATAATTTAGAAACATATTTCTGCACTTAGCTCGAAAAAACTAAAAAGTCACTTGTACCCCATTGTCTTCCAGACTTCTCAAATAGCGATGATATAGTTTTGGATGTTTTGAAAATATGAATGTATAAATGTCGTTTATATTGAACCGCACAGCAAATCGCTCGTATTTTTCTTTGTGGTAAGATTTCTTTAATCCGTAGTTAAAAAAGAACTCATCTTCCATTCCTTCTTTATTCTATTTAAAACTTTTCTTATTTCATATAGTTAAAAAATAACTGATACCGTAAAAAGTAAAACTTAACACCGCGTGAAACAAAAATTAATAAAACTCTTTAAATTTGCCATTTATTCTCCATTTTTCCTATTTTTATAAATAATAACATATTTTTGGATGCTTAGAAAATAAAAAATTGCATGTCTATTGAACCGCTCTGCATTTCGCTAGTATGTTAATTTATGGTTAGATTTATTTAATGCACAGTTAAAAATAGTCTTATCGTTCATTTCAAACAAAATAACAACTGACTACAGCGTGAAACAAGAAAATAAAAACTCTTGGAAATTGCAATTTATGCGCCTTATTTCATACTTTTTATATGATAATATAGTTTTAGAGGTTACAAAAATCTAAACATAAGAATGCCCTGTTTACAGAACCGTACTGCAAATCGCTCGTGTTTTCATTTATGTTAAGACTTCTTTGTTTCATCGTTAGAAATGACCATACCTCCATCATCTCTAAGAAAATCATATAAACAGAATTCCGCGTGAAAAAAAGAAATAAATTAAAATTGGAATCAGAAATTTATGCGCCATTTTTCCTACTTAAAAGAGATGACTTAGTTTCTAATGTAATGAAATCCAAAACGAAAAATGTCGTTTTTAGTTAACTGCTCTGATAGTCGCTCTTATTTTAAATAATGTTTAGACATATTTATTTTTTGGTTAAAAAGAAACACATCTTTCATTTCTTTGAAAAAGTTAAAACCAAATACAGCGTGAAACAAGAAATAAAATAACTATTGAAAATAGCAATTTATGCGCTGGGTTTCCTACTTTTATATGTGAAAAAATAGTTTTAGATTTTTCGAAAACAAAAACATAAATATATCCTTTGTAACTCCTTTATATCCTTTATAAACGAAATATCTATACCTATATATCCTTTATAAACGAAAAATGTCGTTTTTAGTTAACTGCTCTGATAGTCGCTCTTATTTTAAATAATGTTTAGACATATTTATTTTTTGGTTAAAAAGAAACACATCTTTCATTTCTTTGAAAAAGTTAAAACCAAATACAGCGTGAAACAAGAAATAAAATAACTATTGAAAATAGCAATTTATGCGCTGGGTTTCCTACTTTTATATGTGAAAAAATAGTTTTAGATTTTTCGAAAACAAAAACATAAATATATCCTTTTTGCGAACAGCACTGCAAAGCACAGCACAGTATTTAAATTTATGGTAAGACTTCTTTATTTCATCGTTTAGAAAACCATAATTCTTATAAAATAATGTACATACAACTGAATACTTCGTGAAACAAGAAATTCAAAACACTTGGAAATATAAATTGATCCACACATTGAGCGATGTTCATACAGGATGGCATTGTTTTTTATATTTGTAAAATAAAAAAAATGTCATGTTAATTGGATTGTTCTGAAAGTCGCTAGTATTTTTATTTGTTTTCACTTTTTTATTTCATCGTTAAAATTGAATGCATGTCCATTTTTTAGAAAAGAACTTAAAACTGAATACAGTATGAAATAAAAATAAAAATGTTTTGAAAATACTAATTTGGGCGCATTTTTTCTTACTTAGAAAAAATTATAAATGTTTCATAAGGTAAAAAGAATCCCCATGATGTGGCGTGCAAAAGGGAAATACCATTAAGTATACCATAAACAATTGAATAACCACCCATGGAGAGGATGAGGTGAAACATAGACCTTAATAAAGGGAAAATAAGAAACCCTTGCACCGAATCAAAGATTTTCTTACGAAAGTAAAAAACAATCCCTTTAAATTATTTTTCACGGTTATAACATTTTTCACACGCCAGTGATATATCACGTCCTTCCTCTCGTCCTTGTAGTTAAGTCGTAGGAAGTTAAGTTTTGTGTATTTTCTATTTCATATGGTCATCAGAAATTATCCGTAAAATATAATGCGCGAGGAATTTAGTTATGTATATTTCAAAATGGTTCTCACACTTACCTTGTTTTCACAAATCTTAACACCGTTATTTAAGTAAACTTTCACCGCTCACAAATTCTAAAAACTAATAAGTTATTGAGATTACAAATAAACCCCTCCAGAGTGAACATGAATATTTTTACACGGAAATCTCGGCTTCGACAACTAACCCTTTCCCTACTAACGCCGAATATATTCGGCTTTAAGTTTCTTGACCAGGGAGACGAAGGCCGAATATATTCGTCGGAGATTTTTCTGGCCAAGGGAACGAATGCCGAATATATTCGGCTCCCCCGCTTTTATGACGGTCGCGGGTACGCGAAGGCTTAGTTTTGGGACCCAACGCAGCTGGGATTAGGCCTCACCCACGAAATCCGGGAGCAGGTACCTGTACCCCTCGTCGTATATTTGTGGAAAGGGACCACGGTCATACGATTGTTTGTTCAGTCATTTTGCAACATTTATGTTTTTTTATTTCAGAAATTATAAACTAAGAATTGAATTCTCTGTCTTTTGATGAGCGTTTACAATTTTTAAACGAATTTCTACGATAAATATTAACTGAAATCTCAATTACAGTATGATACCAACACTTGATAATGCATACCCGGAATAGTTTATTTCAATATTTTGTTGTTAAATAGGTTAACATCCATTAAAATTTATTTTCGGATTGGAAGTGATTGTTGCATTAAATCCGTTAATATTGACCGTAGAGCTTCGTTTAAAATTTGACAATGCACAGAAAAAAAACTAGGAATTCAGTCTAAAGTCTGCAATTTAAGAGCAAGCAACAATTATGCATGTAGCTAATACATATAAACAAATCATAAGTTGACCGCGAAACAATGTCGCAGGGTGGGTTTTAAACCCGGAAAGGAGGTAGCCCAACTACCCTCAGAGTTCGAGATAATGCGGAGTCCCTGCTGAGACGGGTCGAAAAAGGTTGGGGTCTGGGGGTGTGTGATTACCTGCGAGACCCTTCTTAACGGATTCCCCGCAAAAATGCTCCCTACAGAGGGTACGAAAAAGTCTCTTGGAGCTCAGTGTAGCAGTCATGCTAAAGAGAGAATTCTACCGTCTCGAAAGGGCTAGCATGGTCGTTATAGGAACGATGACTCAAAAACGCAAAAATTCTGCAAAATATCGATACATTTTATTACTTTTTTCACAATCTCGATTAGAAAAAAACATTCGGTTAAATAAATATGAATCTCTAATCAATTTTCTCCCGATTTCGTATCACTTTTAAATCTAATTAAATTTTGCAATTAAAAAAAAAAGGTCTGAACGATGCCAAACTTCAGCTTTACATGTTTTTTTAATGGAAGTCACTGAAAAACATATAAACACATAAATAAATTGACATATTTTACGTAAAACAAACGTTTGGCACTTTTTCTGAAATCAGCTCATTAAGACAATTAATTTGAGTATAAGTTGATGGGTGTCCTACACCTGGAAGTGGCGAAACATTTCGAGCATACAAACAAAAAAAACAAATAAACGCACTTTCTCCTTTATATGTAGAGATGAAATATTTTGGATGTTTCGAGAATCAAAACATCAATAAGTCGTTTTTAGTGAACCCTACTGCGATTCACTCGTATTTTCAATTATGGTTGGACTTCTTTATTTCTTCGTTAAAAATGAACACATATTGCATTTCTTATAAAATAATCTATAACTGAATAGGTACTACATCGGGAAACAAGAAATGAAAAACTATTCGAAAACCAATGAATTCGAATTGTGTGCGCCTTTCTTTCCTGCAATTTTTTATGATGACATAGTTTTGGATGTTTTGAAATTTAAAACATAAAAATGTCGTTTTAGGTAACCCGCACTGCAATTCGATAGTCTCTTTATTTATAGTATGACTTCTTTATATAATCGTTGAAAACAAACACATCTTCAATTTCTTATATACCAACGTAAAACTGAATAGAACGTGAAACAAACAATAAAAAAAACTAATGGAATTAGCGATTTATGTGACTTTTTTCTAACAAATGTATGTAATGACATACTTTTGGATGTTTAAAATTCAAAATTAAAAATTGTCGTTTTTCGTTAACCGCTCTGAAATTCGCTTGTATTTTTATTATGTGTTAGACCTGATTATTTCTTTTTTAAAAAGGAACATATTTTCCTTTTCTTTAAAAAATATTTATTGTTAGATATTTTCAAGATATTTTGATTTATAATTCACGCTGTATTCAGTTTTAGATTTTTTTCTAAAAAATTGATATTTATTCACTTAAAGCTATGAAATAAAAAGTGTAATCATTAATAAAAACGAAATGCAATTTTTATTTATGGTTACACTTCTTTATTTCATCGTTAAAAAAAGAACACATCCTCCATTTCTTAGAAAAATGAAAGGGTGAATACAGCGTGAAACAAGAAATTAAAAACTCTTGGAATTAGCAATTTGTTCTTTTTTCTCATCGTTTGCATTTATAAACGATGGCTTATATTTTGATGCATCGAAAATCAAGACAAAGATGTCATGTTTAGTGAACCGAACTTAAATTCGCTCATATTTTTTTACGGAAGGACTTCCTATTTTCATTTTTTTAAATGAACTCGTATTCCATTTCTTACAAAAAATGTAAAATTGAATACAGTATAGAGCAGAAAATAAAAATCTCTTGGAATTAGCAATGTATGCACCATTTCCCTACATTTATAAATAATACCATATTTTTGAATGTTCCTTAAAGAAATATATAAAAATGTTGTGTTTAGTGAACCGAACTGCAATTCACCCGTATTTTGATTTATGGTAATGTTTTTTTTTATCGTTAAAAAGAACTATTATTGCATTTCTTAGAAAATAATCAAAAACTGAATACAGCGTAAAAGAAGAAATTAAAAACCCTTGGAATTAACTTAAGATGCGCCATTTTCCCTACTTTTATATATGATAACATATTATTTATTTTGTATTGAAAATAAAAAAATGTCGTTTTTAGTGAACCGCAATGCAATTCGCTCATATTCTCATTAATGGTAAGACTTTTTTATTTCATCGTTCAATACGAGCAGCTGACCTAGATATTACTGACTTGAATGTGACTATTTCACATGTCACCAGTAGTGAGACTGACACTGATAAGGAGGTGGTAAGTTGGTCTCCAAATACAAGGAAAAACGTGCCTAATCGAGGCATTAAGCCAACGCAAGCAGTGGGAGAACTGGCCACAGAATCTGCCGAGGACGCAGTGTCGTTTTTAGTGAACCGCACTGCAATTCGCTCATATTCTCAATGGTAATGGTAAGACTTTTGGTAATGGTAAGGCTTAAAAAAAACTGTTACTTAATGGACTGTCAAGGTCAAGGCTAGGCAATCAATGTCAAAGGCTTGTCAAATCGCTGTGCACTTGGAGGAATATGGAGTAAAGGGCGAGATTGCCTCATGAACAGAAAACTAAGATAAATATTCTATGCCATATACGATTTAAGTTTTTCCCGGTGAATAATATTTAGGTATTCTTCTCGGGCTCTGCACCAGGTAATTGGCTTCATATTGGACGAAGTTTCGGAAAACGACTTGTTTTCCATTTTCAAGGCGTGTTACTCTCTCTGTGTAGGATTAAGCACTGAACTGAATTGACTGTTTGACGAGTCCAACAATTAAGCTCAGGTGTCGTCTGATTGGCTGATGTTCCTTTGAAATCTTTTCTGTTCTTTCTTTATATTTGTCATGCAATGTATTATAGGTGCCCAAGTATTGCTCAGATGAAAGTCAGTATCCCGATTGAAATTTTTTGGATTAAGGCCGATTTCGGTGGCTTTCTTGATTATACGGTCCCAGTAGCGTTGTGAGCGGCAAAGAATTTTTGCATCTCCCCATCGAATGGCATGATCTTGATTGATGCTATGCTCCGCCACTGCCGACTTCTATGGTTGCGCTAATCTACAATGCCTTCGGTGCTCTCTCAGCCTCGTCTCAACCGTTCGGCCTGTTACCCCCACGTATATTTTTCCGCATTCCCACGGAATCTGGTAATCTTTAGGCCGATAGGATCCTTCGCCTTCACCAGCGCCTTAATTTAGGTGGTGGTAGGTGGATAGTTTGGATGTTATACCGTCGTAGAATGCGGTTGATCTGAGAATTTCTTCCTCAACCTCTCAAAAATTTATATCCTGTTTTTAGCATTACGCTACCAATCTATGTAGGTACATTTACTCTGTTATGAAGTGAATAGGAGTGGGCGATATCATTTGGGTGTTTTTAACCCGTTGATAATGAAAATTATGATCCCATATTTTGGGTGAAGGGATGATCCCGCTTAAATTCTAGTATTTTTGAAAATAGACCACGTTTGATTAATATCATCAATTAAATTAACCAAATAATAAACAGGATTTTAATCACATTTAATATTCAAACACAATATTTTCAGTAATTAGCAGATTGCAGCCATGGTTACTTGGAGCACTTTCCAGTCGCTCAAGTGAGCGGCAGTCCTTTACTACTGCGCACTCGAAACATAATTTGGGAGCAGTGGCGGTCGGGATGGAAACGACCGGAAGTACTCAGGCGTTGATTTTCAGCAAAAACCGTGTGTTTCTTGAGGAGATTTTAGTTCAATATGTTGACCATCATCAGCACGTTGTTTGAAGGGAATAGTTTCGTCCTCGTAGGCTATTCGGCCGTGACAATTTAGTGCACCGTGCCACCGACCGACAACGAACGTGGCGCATGCGCACATCGCCCTTCCGTCCGCGCTACGAGCATGTGGGCAGGCGCCAATTTCAGAAGAGAGCTAAGGGGGTGTGGTTCCCCCTCCCTCCATTCACCCTTCCACCCCCCCACCCTGTTTCACCAATCGCCTTTCGGCGGAATGCGCGCACTATTGACTCTGTCGACTGATTGATCACCCAAGGGATGGACGGTTTGGTCCCCTCCCCATTCGAGTGACCCCTCCCCCCGTTTCTGAGTGCACCCCCCCCCCCGTGGTGGTGGGGAGGTACACACCGAGATCGATGGAGAGGATATGAAACCCAAGACGGCACAGAGGGAACATTCTAGCGATGACGCATCGCCTGGGGGCGACAGCCTTGTGTTGACACTAGCGCGTTAGGCGGAGGGAAATTCAGCTCTCAGCGGCACTCCGGCGAAAGGATTCGCTTTCCAGCCCTAGTGGGTTCCAGTCGCGGGAAATAAGGTGTCGCCACTGACCCCTCGCGTGAGGGCGACCCGAGGCTCTATCTAATATGCATATCTTTCGCACCGCCGCGGCACTATTACGTCTAGAGAAGGGCCACTTTGAAAATTACCTCGGTATCTTTCGTTATTTACCGCACCCTTTGAAAATTACCGTAATCTTCCAAATTACTTACCTATGTTTGAGATAATTTTTCATACAGATAATTTCCCAACATGTTTTTTAAACTCAAGTTCACATTTTCTACACGTTAAATAATAAATTGAGGCATGTCAGACAAATTTTTGGAATATTTATCTTAAATTATAAAATTATAGAATAATGTATTAGAATATTCTTCTTGAAAATTTCTCATACTTTGACAAAAGAAAGCCAGATTGCGTGTTGCTGCCATAGTTCTTTTTACAATTTTAAAAATTTCTAATAGATTTATGTTATGTTAGGTATGGTTTAAACATCAATATTCCCTTCCTATTGCTATTGGCGTTCTTATTTAGCTATACGTTTGCTGTGAAATGCTTAATACTAAAAATTACTGGAAAATTAAGGTAATTTTCAAAAATTACCGTAATTTACCGTGGTAATTTACCTCAGATAAAAATTACGGCAATTTTCCCATCTCTAGGTAATCGAGTTGAGAGCTTGACGAGAGCAGCGGGGCATGCTTTGCCGGCATGCTCGATATATATTCATTCGCAGGAAGCGCACGAGAGGCAGCACAGTCGCGAGATGGTCCGCGTTCCGTTGGCTGGCCCGCGTAAGCATTTTTACGTTGGCGCCCAATTTGGGCCAAATTTATGTTTGGATTAAGATTGGCCCAAACATCGGCAATGAGATTCCTAACTTCAAATAGCGTCTAAATATTTATACTTAGCCCAATTTTTTTTGGAAAGGCATTGCGTAACTTGTCCCTAAGATTCATAAATTTTCTAAAAAAGTTTGTGTAAATATTCACGTAAGCTAACGCTACTTTGGGAAAAATGTGGAGTGACTTTATTGAATGAATTAGCTTTCGTAAGTAGTAAAAAACTAGCTAAATTTCACCAAATGGTGTTACAACTTTGTAGTAAGTTTATTTAAGTAAATTGGGCTAAGTATAAATATTTAGACGCTATTTGAGGTTAGGAGTCTCATTGCCGAAGTTTGGGGTAAACTTAATCCAAACATAAATTTGGCCCAAATTTGGCGCAAACGTAAACATTTTTACCCGGGGGAGGCGACTGGAGGCGTCTCTTGCACTACTGAGAGCGCCACCTCTCGAAAATCAACGCCAACTCTCTCCCCTTTGCCCCTAAGCTCCTCCAATCACCGACACTCTTCCCATTCCCTCAACCTCTCTTATGGTTCTCAGAGCGAATGAAAAAACCGTCATCATTATAGTTTCAAGGCAATGCTTCTCCTACTGAAGGAGCCGCGGGTAATCCGAGCCAATCAGAAACCAAATTAATATCTCAGCTCTGAAATAGAAATACAT
Organism: Pyrrhosoma nymphula; assembly: GCA_963573305.1. Classification (NCBI taxonomy): domain Eukaryota; kingdom Metazoa; phylum Arthropoda; class Insecta; order Odonata; family Coenagrionidae; genus Pyrrhosoma; species Pyrrhosoma nymphula. The sequence continues at coordinate 184,909,381 of OY754327.1, forward strand.
CATCGGAATACAAGGCACCCCATGACTGGAAAATAGTCTACGTCACTCCAATGTTTAAAGAAGGAAACAGACATGTCCCATAAATTACTGGCCTATATCTTTAACATGGAATCTATGCAAGATTCTCGAACACATTATTATTAGCAATATTATGGCCTTCAAGGAGAATCGAATCTTCTTACACGGCATTCAGCACGGCTCCGAAATGGTAGATCTTGCGAAACACAGGTTGCGCTCTTCCTCAATGACATACTTCAATAACGTTAATCGTAAAAGCAAGTTGACGCGTTATTCCTTTATTTCGAGAAAGCATTCGATAAGGTTCTTCACAAAACTTATATTCAAATTACAATCATGCGCATTAAACCAATAAATAGTGAATTGGATAACTACGTGACTTAATAAAAGATCGCAAGCAAAAAAAACAATCATTGTCGCCATTAGCTCTGATATGGTAAGAGTTACATCCGGCGTCCCACAAGGAAGGGTGATCGGCCCACTTTTGTCATTATTTAATAATAATGACCTAAGTTCTCGAGGTAGCAGTAAACTTAGATTATTTGGACGGCGGAAGTTCTATCATCGAACCTAAATAACGTTATTCCGTGGTCCCAGGAGTTGGGGCTGGAACTAAATCTTATTAAATGCACTACAGTACACTTCTTGTCGTCACACCAACGCCATGTCTACACTGTGGGTGGAGGAAACATAAAGTCGTCCGACGAAGTAAAATATCTTGGAGTCACTTAAACTTCAAACTTATCTTGGGGAAAACACATATTCAACATATGCAGCAATGCCTCAAAGACAATAAGATTTATCAAGCGTATATGAAATAGAAGGGTCCTCGGATGAAAAAGTGAAAGAGAGGTGCTACTTCACTTCAGTTGGGCCATGCCTGGAAAACGACGCCAGTATATATATATGTGGCCCTGGACAGAAAGATTTGATCCGAGAAGTAAATGAAATGCAAAGGAAAGACAAACGAACAAAGAGTTTAAATACCTTTGAAAATACCAACACTTCACCTTCAGATCTTCAACCTGTAGACGACACAAAGTGTCGAAACCCGGGTCGTGACAAAAAATATCTTACAAGTGGAATTAACTAAGTTCTTCCGTAATGGATAACTTCCACAAAGTTAAGCCAACAACCGTTTCCTTTGTGAACAAAGAGTGTTATACAGCATTTAGAGGGATTATGTTGGAGATTGCTATAGAGACTCGGAGGCTACATGCTAGGCTAAGATTGTTTTTTGAAATTCCGAACGGGACGTATTTCAGTGTGACGCGGAGAATAACATTTTAATGCCGCACAGCATCTCTAGGTCCGACAGGAAAGATAAAATAAGAGAGATAAGAGATAGGTAAGATACATTGCCGGACAGATAAGTACAAAAATTCATTCTTTCCATGCACAATAAGTGACCATGATAAAAACTGAGATCAACTGAAAACACTCCCAAAATACACTCAAACTATAACATTCTCCTTTACACCTTCACACGGCTTATGGTGTCCTATCACCCCCTGCCACACACGCCCTTGCAGCGGCTCGCAGGGTATTATGTAAATGTGTAGATGAAGATGAAACAGTAATCCTAAAGCTATGTCTGCTGTACTCAACTGCTAATTTGTTTTAAATTGAGACATTTGTGTCAAAAACAGAAAACCTTTCCGAAAAAATGACGTCAGAAACAGATGAACATCATGTCATATTCCAATTAGTCAATTATGAAGTTTATGAAATAGTTTTAAACCATTTAATTCTGCAGTTCGAAGGATTGCAGGAGAAGAAAGAATAGGCTTTCCAAAAGCCACATGATTTGAAGTGTGTGTATAATTTAGTGTTTTTATTAGTTCTTTAAACCAAGAATACAAATTTTAATCAAAATAATATTTAAATGTGAACGATTTGTGCTGCCCTACAGAAAAATTAAATTTTCCATATGATAATCTTGTTTTCGTTTTAAACAAGCCATCGAAAAGATATTTATCCAGATGCGTAAACATATCGCACGACGTATCGTCAGAAGGTTATTTAGGTGCAGTGAAACGGAAGGAATTTCGATGAGTGCGTAGTCATGGTGATTAAACTCGGTCGGTGACGCAGCGCGGGCGGTTTGTCAAATACTTGGCCAAAGTTGCAGAAAAGCAATGTAATCACATAGGTACCTACACACTCTGGCGACTTTTTGTTGTAACTAGATTACTGATAGCGATGAGTCATGCTTTTAACCAACAGTTGTTAATGCATGTGCAGTATTCTTGACTTCCATTAATTTTTTGTTTATCCACTGTGTAGTGCCCTCGTGAAATTCATCAATTAGGTTTTAATGTCATCAGTAAACTTATGTAAGAACAATCTTTTTATTAATAATTTCTCCTTAAAAATTAAGTTCCCACCTATTTTCAGAAGAATAATATGAATTTATTCGGATAGAAATACTTTGAAACACTAATTATGCAACAAAATATTAAGCTCTTTTCACTACTTCGTACGAAATAGAGATAATATTTAACCTTACGGAAATTCACGCATTTGACACTACGTTACTCTTGAGGTTTGACAGTATTTCTAATTTGACAGTCTTTCTGAAGGGCGAGTCGCCCATCGTCTTCAAAGCTGAGTGCCATTCAGAAGCAGAGTTTTAACCGGTGGAGAACTCGAACAGACTTCGATACCAGCGTACGCCGGGAAAACATCACACCTTTCTTTTCCTCATGAAAATCCTTTTACCATGCCTCCGAGAACGGGACAACTTGCGAAAACTCATCAATTGACTAAAATATAATTTTTTAATTATTTTATGACTTTTACTGTTACGGAACTCAAGGAAATATTTTGGATCCATGACATTAGATCACGCGACAATAGATCACGAAGACAATAGATCACGACGATAACAGATCACGCGGCACTAAATCACGATTAAAATGGGAAAATTACTTTGTAATATATTTTCCTTCAATATTTTGTGGATATTTTGCCGCAGATGTGTAATTGGACCACCCCCCCCCCCCCCCAAACAAATTACCCCAAATTATAATAAAGTGTGTAAGTGTGATTTTTATCATGCTATTAGGAATTATAACAGTGAAATATATCTGATGAAGTGAAACCCGTGAAATTAGGTTATTCTATCTTTTACTTATTTAAATACAGCGTTTTTTGTATTTCGTGATCTGTTGTCGTCGTGATCTGTTGTCGTCGTGATCTATTGTCTTCGTGATCTGTTCTTCGTAATCTGTTGTCACGTGATCTGATGTCGTCGTGATCTTCTGACGGGGTACCAATATTTTCATATGCAATGAATTTAAAAGAGCAACACATGCGTATTGTCAGTGAGACACGTGACTGAATCCTTTGTGGCGCCCGGCGCGAAAGCGTTTCAAGCACGACGTGCGGGAAGGGGGGTCCCGCACGTCCCGACAGTTCGCCCGTCGGCCGGCAGGTCGCTCCACCCGCCGCCCCTCCACCGCAAGGTTCCGCTGTCGGCCGCGGGGAGAGACGGCGGCGCTGCCCCGCGGCAGCAGGTGGTGCAGGAGAGACACACCGACGACACCTGCCGCCGTCGCTATCTTCTGCTTCTCTCTCCTCTTGCTATCTGCCTTGTGTGTGTCCCGACGGGGGGGATTAAGGGAGGGAAGAGGATACAACACCTATCTCTATATCGCGCCCGGGTGTCTTGTTGCGTGCCATTCACAGTTGGCATGCGGCGCGTCGAGTGGTGCGGACGGGTGCAGTGACGACGAAGAGACATGCCTCTGTTCAACAAGGCGAAGGGCGCGGCGCGGCGGGGGGCGGACGAGGGCGGCGGCGAGGCGGGCGGCGGCACGGCGCACGACGCCGGCGTCCAGAAGCCCAAGCTGGTGTTCCACTGCCAGCAGGCCCAGGGCAGCCCCACGGGCATCATCTCTGACTTCTCCAACATCAAGGAGCTCTACCAGCAGGTTGCCAACTGCTACGACTTCCCACCGGAAGAGGTACGTCACGTGGTCGCTCGCGATTCGAACGACGCGTCGCGGCGCATGACGCAATCTCACTCTATCTATCTTTTAATCCTCATTATCGTCGGCGCGGCCGAAGATAATGGGACGATTATCGGTCGCCTCGGAATGCATTTCATTTCCTCGTATCCAAGCGACCGCGCCGCCGGCAAAAGCGAAGAGAACAGTTGCCTGGACACGCAGTTGTGCGCGTGAGTAGGGATCGAATTGCTATCCGTGTCCTCCGCAGCCTATTATAGGTTGGACGTGGAGACGACAGTTGAAGGCGGACAAATTTGCTCGTGATCTGGAAAGGGAAACGGTTTGGCGAGAGAGGTTTTGTTGGAAAGAAAGAAGATAAATGTTTTTGCACACCTAGCAATGTTTTCATCTAGTTTTGTGCCTCGCATTCTGACAATAGCTCTTGTTATCCATTCATGTTGCATACGCTAATACGTAATTCATCGATAAGAGTATATCATTCTTTCGGAAATTGAAACTCTCACGAAAAATATTGGCCGCATCAATAGATTTCCGCATTATCTACTCGTACTTCATCACTCATCGTACGAGATAATACTGTGGTGTGTAAATACGTAAAATTAAGTTGAAGTGTATATTCACTGCCCTAAATTTTCCACATCCTTGGGGACTTGGAATTCTGCTTTTGATTTTCCGCCATATTTGGCCGCGCAGTGTGCAACAAGTGAGGTTAAATATTCCGCTCGCTGAAACGGCCGACCGCTCTCGCACCGAAGGCAAGCATTCGACCGGAACGCCCCCTCGGCTGATTCACCGTTCTGAGGGCATGTGAGCTAACGAAAGCGGCGGCGAGCACACAGCTGTGTCTGGGCGAAGCCTTGCCGCGGACAAAATGTGTCAAATACTGATGGGTGGCAACTAAATTATGACGCCAAAAACTCAATCTTCTGTAATTAATGGTCAGTTGCTCGATACTCTTTCACATTTTATTTATTTACCTCGTTCATTTGATTTTTTCCGCCATTTGTGTGTTTGTGTCATGGTTGCCATAGCAGCGGCTTAACTGCAGCTACTGCAGACCTTGATCAGCAGTAGCGACAGTAGAATTCACATTAGGGAACGTCATCAATTGACTGACGTCATTGGTCACTTCGCAGTGCTGCCAATTGAATATGGAAGGCTTTGGCATCACCGGCAGTGAATTCCAGATCTCGCTCTAGATATGTGCTTTTAATCTAAAGTACTTATTTCATTGTACTAAAGGGGGAATCAAGTTTCCCAACAAACGGAGCGCCGCCACTATCGCTCTCGGGGAAAAATCGCTTTCCTTTCTGATGGCATGTTACTCCTAGGTCTCAGCCACGACAAAAGTGGCCTAACAGTGGCAGATTCAAACACAGGGGCCTAATCGTACGAATCGGTGATGGATTCCCGGCCGCTCACTTGCCCCAAGAGTGTTTTGCGCTGGCCACGAGAACGGAGGCACGTTATAGATAGCCTTGTATTCATTTGAAACGTTGAATTGAACACACTCTCGTTCTCGCCGTTGCTTTTCCTCTGCATTCTTTCCATTTTTCTTCTCTAGACTTCGCTCCTCCTCTCGCACTGTGGCATTCTGGGATTCACCCGTTGTGTCCACTTCTCTCCCTACAACCTACGATACTCAACACAACATCACCATGGATAAGGGTTTCCTCTTTTTTTTTTAAACGAATAAAAACGTATTCTTATATTCTAAGCACCTCTCAATCATGGCGAGAGATTGTAAATGCCTACACAATAAAATAAGCTGTGAATACGCAAATACTAATGAATTAATAAATACGCAACTAAAAAGGCAAATAAACAGTGAGCAATAAAAATATTACATTTTCTTTATGTCCGATTGCTTTTTTTCAAGTCCTGGACTATTTATGCTTCTATAGTAGTAGTAGGTATCCACTTTAAATAATCTAGCTGGAGTTATCTATCATGTATTCCAGCATATTAAAAAAAAAGTTTTATTGAAGATAATTATTCAAATTGGAAGAGTTACTTTTTTTAATACCTTAGTATTCATAAATGGATATTTTATATCTTAAGTTCAGTATTGCAGATAAATTCATTTTAAATAAACGCAGAGAGAATACACATATTCGTGGAAGATTCTCTATTGGTCAAATTCTCTATCAACTTCATTAATAAATGCAAAGGATAGAAGTTTTACACCCACTCAGAAACGAGATACTTTCCATAACCATTTACTGACGCACGTTTTAACTCATACTTAACTATCAGTAAGTATTTATTGTCGCCCCAATCGCAATCAATAACTCCTTGCAGTCTCCGGCTCATTGGCCCCATTTTAATTTTGAAATTAAGTTGGGCACCAACACAAAGATGTCCATACCTCCTGGACGTGAGCTTTCAGTGTCTCTTGGTTCCTTCCATTGATAGTACTCCATTCCTTGACCATTAAGTCGCAAGCATTTTGTACCTACTGGGTTCAGGTACAGTGAGTTTGGTGGCTAGGGTAACACCGCGAAATGCCTCGACCTCGAAAAATCTCCTAAGTTTCGCGCACTGTGGATAGGACAGTTGTCCTGCACAAATATTATTTCTTCGCATTCTGGTGCTACTTCGTGTATGTGTATAGAGGCTATGAAAATTTGAAGGATTCGGACGTAATCGTCGCACGTCATTTGAGGTGGTGTTCTTAACGGCTGTGCTGGAACAGCAGCAAAAATTGCTCCCAAAAAAACGGATGTTCAGATTTATTTTTCTTTTTTGGGAATGTTTGGTATTTAATGTTTCTGGGTGATACCTGAATGACAAAAGAACTATTATTTTTGTTTCTAATTAGGGTAATGTTCTCAAAATTGCTATTAATTACTTAAGTCGTATTTACCTAGAATTGCGTGTTCTCCATTGCTGTTCATTCCCAACACCTTTAATGTTTTATCATCAACGAAAGTTACAATATTTCTATATGATTGGTCCATATCCAGGTACGAATGAGCAAAATCTAACCTCACCGTTTCATTAGGTTCGTTTATCGCTGGCTTTCTTGCCAGCCCGCAGTTTCTCATGCCAGCTCCATGGAGGCGGTTTATCGCTATGCGGGTGCTGCAATTTAAGTTTATGTCCTCTTTACCACAATTTTAACGCCAGCAGTAAGGAGATTGTCGGTAGGATGTTAACTAATGTTGCCATCATCGTCACTTGATGTGCATCTTAGCCTCCGCTTCATTGTCGCGGTACCATCGTCTCATCTCTCTCCCTGTAGCATTTTAGCCAGAAATATAATTGTGTTTCTATTTAAATCCATTGCCCTCGATATCTGAGCAACAGTTTAGCCTGCCTCAACTATCGCATCGATTTATCCCCTCTATCCTGGTCTTAGTGGAATGTTTTAAATTTTATCGGGACACGATAAGATATCGGAATACGATAAGATATCGGGGTACGATAAATATCACGATAAAATATCATGATATCGCGTCCCGATAAAATATCACGATATCTCGCCCCGATAAAGTATCACGATATTGTCACGATAAATATCACAATAAAAGATGGTGATATTGCGCTCGTTCAAATATCGCGTAAACGCGCCCGATGAATGATCGTGATATTGCGCCGGTTAATCGTGTCGGAAAAAGACACCCGTTGGGTTGGCCTTCGCTTAAGCTGGAGCAAGCACGTTTGAAAACTTACTATTCTGATACCTGCTAATTCAAATTCTCAGCAGTTCTCTCTCTCTCTTTCAATTTCAGTGGTCCGATAGTTTATAGGTGACGTCTTGTTCAAATTTTGGAAGGAACTGAAAACAACTGTTTGTACATTAGTGTATATATTGTCCACTGATCTAAATATACCGAAGCAAACTCAGCAAGGAGAGCTATATCACGATCTTTTATCGTGATATTTATCGTGATCACGATATTTATCGTGCCCCGATATCTTATCGTGCCCCGATAAAATATCGGGGCACGATAAGACGATATTTATCGAGCAACGATATATCGTCAATTTTAAAAACTCAAAATCGGATTGGCGGTATATTAAAATATCGCAATATTTTACGATATATCGCCCAGGCCTAATGCCCGATGGTGGTACGGAACCGACAAAATGCAGAATGACCCCAAAACAGTTTTTCCCCCAATGACCCCTCACGCACAAGATATAGGTAAATGTTCTGACCGCTTATTCCTTAACACGACTCAGGTGGGACTCATTCTGCGAGAAAGAGACCGGTGTAACGGAAGAAGATCACTCCTTCGTCTTATCTTTGTTTTACTACCCTCCCGGCTTCGCTTTTACCCACAGTCGTGGCTTCCACGAGTGAGGGGAGGGCTCATTGTCAGTCAGCCTACATCTCGTTGATGCAGCCGATACTCGGACGAACGGAGAGGAGCCGTTATTTCGGTCGATTCAAATAGTAGCTGGTCCCCTTAACGAGTGGCGGCGCTTCGTGTGATGTCGTTAAGGCCTTTGAAACGTCGTGCTCTCTTTTGGTGTCTTCGGTGACGGGCGACGACGGGTAGAATTTGATTTTGCAAGGCGCGTGTCTGTGTGAGACATCTAAAAGGGAATGCGGGTGTGTTCCAAATTGTTTCTATAATGGAATACTTATTTTAGCGATTTCCAGTAATTTGGGAAATGAAGTCATAAGTGTCCGTTCGACCTCGCAGTTACTTTTATTGGAATTTTAGTTCACAACTACGATCTTGTTCCATGCTTGTAGGTTCGATTCTTAACATTCTTCTGTGCTGCAGTTGAAGATGGTTAGACGTTTTCGAGTTTGCCCACCATATTTACAGTTTATCGTGAGACTGTAAATTTGAATTTTGGTCGAAATCAGACTTTGGGTCGCTTAATAGGGGTTCGGCGGGGTCAGAGGGTGTGTCTCTGCTCGGAGGAGGCGCTACCCATCGAGACGAACTCCGAACCGCGCACCACCTCGCCCCCTCCCCCTCCTGCCCCCTCCCCCTCCTCCGCACCTCTCTGCCCCCCCCCCCCATCCCAACGCCCCCCGAGAGAAGCTCACCACAACGGAGTGCGCATCGTTGTTACCCCAACCCTCGCACCTTGAATATTTATTACATTAACAGGCGGAAAAATAAAAACAGTTTCTAAGAGTACATCTAAAATAATACCCTGCGTGCCGCCGCATGGGCGTGTTTGGCAGTGGGTGTTAGGACACCATAAGCCGTGTAAATGGAGTAAAGGAGAATGTTATAGTTTGAGTGTATTTCAGGAGTGTTTTCAGTTGATCTCAGTTTTTATCATGGTCAATTATTGTGCATGGAAAGAATGAATTTTTGTACTTATCTGTCCGGCAATGTATCTTACCTATCTCTTATCTCTCTTATTTTATCTTTCCTGTCGGACCTAGAGATGCTGTGCGGCATTAAAATGTTATTCTCCGCGTCACACTGAAATACGTCCCGTTCGGAATTTCAAAAAACAATCTTAGCCTAGCATGTAGCCTCCGAGTCTCTATAGCAATCTCCAACATAATCCCTCTAAATGCTGTATAACACTCTTTGTTCACAAAGGAAACGGTTGTTGGCTTAACTTTGTGGAAGTTATCCATTACGGAAGAACTTAGTTAATTCCACTTGTAAGATATTTTTTGTCACGACCCGGGTTTCGACACTTTGTGTCGTCTACAGGTTGAAGATCTGAAGGTGAAGTGTTGGTATTTTCAAAGGTATTTAAACTCTTTGTTCGTTTGTCTTTCCTTTGCATTTCATTTACTTCTCGGATCAAATCTTTCTGTCCAGGGCCACATAGATAAGTAGCACCTCTCTTTCACTTTATCATCCGAGGACCCTTCTACTTCATATACGCTTGATAAATGCTATTGTCATTGAGGCATTGCCGCATATGTTGAACATATGTATGTTGTTTTCCAAGATAGGGTTGAAGTTTAAGTGACTACAAGATATTTTACTTCGTCGGACGACTTTATGTTTGCTCCACCCACAGTGTAGACATGGCGTTGGTGTGACGACATGTAGTGTACTGTAGTGCATTTACTAAGATTTAGTTCCAGCCCCAACTCCTGGCACCACGAAATAATGTTATTTAGGTCCGATGATAGAACTTCCGCTGTCCGCATCTTCGCCGATTTCCCGGTAGATGACCGTATCGTTGGCAAATATTCTAAGTTTAAGTCATTATCAAATAATGAATAAACTTGGGCCCATCACGCTTCCTTGTGGGACGTCGGGTGTCACTCTTACCTTATCAGAGCTAATGGCAACAATGATTGTTTTTTTGCTTGAGATCTCTTATTAAGTCACGTAGTTATCCAATTCACTATTTATTGGTTTAATGCGCATGATTGTAATTTGAATATAAATTTTGTGAAGAACCTTATCGAATGCTTTCTCGAAATAAAGGAATAACGCTTCAACTTGCTTTTACGATTAACTTTATTGAAGTATGTCATTGAGGAAGACCGCATCCTGTGTTTCGCAAGATCTATCATTTCGGAAGCCGTGCTGAATGCCGTGTAAGAAGATTCGATTCTCCTTGAAAGCCATAATATTGCTAACAATAATGTGTGCGAGAATCTTGTATAAATTCCATGTTAAAGATATAGGCCGGTAATTTATGGGATATGTCTGTTTCCTTCTTTAAACATTGGTGTGACGTAGACTATTTTCCAGCCATGGGGTGCCTTGCATTCCGATGATGTCTTGCTAAATATTATTGCTGGGAATGGTGCGCTAACTCCTTGACCACGCATGTAGTTATAACTTTGAGATCTGGGGACTTAAATCTTATAAGGGAACGTAGAAGTTAAGTTATTCCATTACGTAGAATAATGATGTCAGATATCGGTTCATTAATGACAGGAATGTCTGTGTCATGTACAGTGTCGTCATAATTGTGTACACTTTTTAAGTACCTAGTAATTTAATATGTTGGTTTTATCGATACTGTTGGTGACTACTTCGCCGTTTTTGTCCAATATATACTCTACAGATGAAGATTTGCCCTGAATCTCTCTCGTTTAAGACCAGAATGACTTAGGGTTTAAATATAATAATTCAACTTGTATTTTTTTCTTGAAGTTTCGTAGAGTGGAACGCATTATTTTCTATGTTTTTGAATGTTGAGCATTTCGTTCATTTCTCTCTTGCCGCGATTTTCGTCGTTTTGATGCCCAAGTTTATCAAGGTTTTCAATACTTTTGTACATTTGCCTCTGTGACCTGAGATCCCGCCTTACTTCGTGATTCTACCAACCAAGTTCTTTACTCTAACATTTGAGTTTGTGTGGAATATTATTATCATCTGCGTATATTTTTCAAAAATGTCCCCACGATGGTTCAGTGCTTTCGTGTTTTGTAGTTACTACAAATTCCTTGAATGAAGCGTCAAGTGTCTCTCCAAATTTAATAAAATCACATTTTTTGAATGAGCAGACTTTTACGTTTTGGTTTTACTTTGGACTAGGTGGGCGGAGGTGGAGGGCGCTCTCTTCAAATAAAACCCTTCTCCTCCCTCATACCCCCCCCTCCCCCCACATACCCCTCGCTCCCCCTCCCCACCCGCAGAGCGAACGTTCCTTCCGAAGTCGCGCGTGTCGGGGAGGCTAATGGAAGCACATATTGAATCGGGATCCATGACATTAGATCACGCGACAACAGATCACGCGACAACAGATCACGCGACAATAGATTACGACGACAACAGATCACGCGACACTAAATCACGATTAAAATGGGAAAATTACTTTGTAATATATTTTCCTTCAATATTTTGCGGATATTTTGCCGCAGATGTGTAATGACCAACCCAACCAAATAACCCTAAATGATAATAAAGTGTGTAAGTGTGATTTGTATCATGCTATTAGGAATTATAACAGTGAAATATATCTGATGAAGTGAAACCCGTGTTATTTGGTTTATTAAATCTTTCACTTATTTAAAGACAGCGTTTTTTGTATATCTTGATCTGTTGTCGTCGTGATCTGTTCTTCGTGATCTGTTGTCGCGTGATCTGATGTCGTCGTGATCTTCTGACGGGGTAACATTGAATCGCAGCGGACCTCTCCCGTGTCACGCGTGAGTGCAGTTGTCCAGAGGGCCGGGGTTCGTATCTCGCCTCAGGAAATGAGACTGTCTCGGGCACTAAGGTCGTCGCGGAGGTTACCTGGGGCCTAATTCTGTAACTCGTAGCTCCGGAGCTAAGAGCTTCGGCTCGCTCCTAGAATTAGCTCCTACTCGTATTCTGTAATTCACTGGATCTAACTCTAGCTCCGAATCGGGGTGGAGAAAAGTCAGCAGACGAAGTGGTAAATTTAAATTCCTGCGAGCGAACGATCTGCCAATCAGAATCGTCGTTTCATTTTTCGTGACGTTTTTCCGGCTTGTGCTTCCGGAAAATAGCAGACAGCAGTCGAGAGTACCAAAAGTAAATAATATTGAAGCATTATTGATTGTACGACTTTAACATATAAAAAAGTAACTTTTTAGCAATATAAAGACTATTTTACAAGCTGTAGAATTCTCAATGACGACTATCCAGGAATACCCTACCGAGTTTAACGTGTTTACATATGGAAAGCTGTGAAAACATCAGCTTAATGCATGCGCAATTATATGATTTTATGAGTTTGTTCGCATCGAGAAGAAGAACGAAGCAAAAATTAAACACCTTGATAACGAAAATTATTACCTGAATCAGTTGATTTTTTACTTAAGAGAGCAAATTATTATAGTAATCTAGCATAACACTTGTCATCCTCAACAGCTGTTTCTGTGAATGGCGAGTTGCAAGTAATATGATTTCCTCAAGGTTTTACAAAATTTTCATATTCTTGATGGTTAATTTAAGTAAATCTAAGGTAAAATGCTTTATTCGTAGCAGGCGTTAATCTATAGGTTAGTTCATTGTTTTACCATTCCGTCGTGTATACGAACGTCAGTGATGTAAGTACATACATGATGATAAATGCAATAGATCGGCCATTAACTGATGATATATTTGTTATTCTGTTATATTTTCTGCGAAAAACTACTATTAAATCTACAAAATGCACTCAACACTTCGAAAATTACCATTATTTAGGAATTCCCACTGAAGTGTGCAGCTATAATTTATACCCACATGTTATTCTCATATAGGAAGATTGGCGACGTTTACTTGAAGTTCTCCGTAGAACTTTTATTTTCAAAGTTCTACGGAACTACCGATGAATACTTATGCAACTTAAATTTTAATAAGGTACCTTAAGAACGTTCTACGTTAGGCAGCTAGTACTTGAAGAATCTGTATAGCATGATACACTCACTTTTCACTTACGGAAACGAACTAATTAGCAATTGATTTACATCATTTAATTATATTGGTTTATGCATATGAGCAATCATATTCTGCGAGTGCATGCGTATGATAACTTTAACATAGACATGCATTTATACATATAGCTTTTTTCATGGATTGGACTTCCATAATCGTACCTTACCTAAACATTCTATCGTGCATTTTCCTTCTCTTCACGCAGCAATGTCAATATTAAGAGTAACACCTCGAACTGCTGTTGAAATAATGGTATTAATACGTAAGCGCATTGATCGTACTCGGCCACACATTAAGAACTTGTTTAACAATAATAAAAAAGTTGATCATTAGTTGATAAAAATGGAATTTACGATCATATCCTTGCGGGTTAACAACATCAAAATAAGAACAAACGTGAAAGCATTACAACATTTGTTATATGACAAAGGAAGTGCTCCTATCGACTTAGCTCAATGCCTACAGTTTTATTAATTTAAAAACGATTCTCAACAGTATGAATGACAAAGAAATTCAATGGAATAACGTAGTAACCATGCAAAACACGTATTTATCGACGAATGTTCACGAATTGATCTCCGAAAGACAAGTAAGGCAGCAATATTGGCATCGAAATAATTTTCCATGATGTAAACAGGGATGGGATTTATTGGTTAAAATAGGTTAAAAAATAAATCCTTTGGGTATCTTGATTCTTCCGCCGCGGTAGATAAGAGTATCACCTCAAGAAAAACTACCAAGAAAGAGAAAATAATATCATCGGATTCACAACAACATGCACACATCACGAAAAATCAACAAAACACTGCGGGAATGCGCATGGATTTCACTGAAGAATACTCCTAGCGCGGTCTCGAGGCTGGCGCTAGCCGGAGCTCCGATCTGAGGCATGCTGGGACTCCGAAAAGAGCTTCGGGACCGCTGCAGAATACCATGAGGAGCTAAATAAACTCCGAAGCCTTCTCTAGCTTCTTCCGGCGCCTTGAGATGCAATACAGAATACGAATTGGAGCTAGGAGCTTATTGTAGCTCTTTTAGGCAGTTAGCTCCGGAGCTACGAGTTACAGAATTAGGCCCCTGACCCGCCATAAAACTCTCCTCTCAAACGCACGAAATCACACTTAAGGGCGTCAATTCGTGAAAACTTGCGCGATGAAATAAGTAAAAAAATGTTTTCAAACTGTTTGATTCACACCGACTCTTGATTTCGACAACATTTATCGTCATCAAGGTAAAAAATAAAGCATAGCAGAGGCTTCTTGTGTAAGCCAAACGAGAAGGAGAAAGGGGGGTGGGGGGATATTGGGGGAGTGGGGGAGGCTGAGGAGAAGGTGCGGGCGGATGTCAAAACGGGGGAAGGGGCGGGTCGGTGGCAAATGTGAATTTTGCCCACGGAATTGGCTCATTGCGGGCATTTTTATCTCTTTAATCTTTCTCTGTCGTTGTTGTCTTCTGGCTTTAATTGTTCCATGCCCAGTGGGGAGAGAACATGCAGAAGACATTCATGAACTAATTCAAAAGTAGTCCACCACTGAATTATCATGAGCATACAACCATAGAACGTTCATTGAATGTTCAAGTGTGAACTATTCATTTGATACTGTTCAAAGATCGTTCATTGAATGTTCAAGTGTGAACTATTGATTTGAGACTGTTCATAGATCGTTCATTTCCAGTCCACCAAGTATTATTCAAAAATGCTTCTTGGTTGAACATTTAAAGAACATCTTTAAACCTTTCAAACAAACCTTTTCAAGTTCAAAATCTTGTTTATTCATAGTAATATTGCATTTATATTTGTATTACATATTCATAGTAATTAATTTCAAATTATCATTTTTTATTTGAGAGAGCAGGGAAGTCAGTGGATAGATAATACGATATGAATCGAGAATCATTTCACGAGAGCTATGTTTTTAAACATTCCTTCATGGTTCATATGTTATTAATTAAAAAAAAGTTCAGCCGCAATTCATCTACGTTGAACATTCTATGAAGTATTCCAATGAACGTTCTGTGCACTATCTGTGAGAGCCAATTGAACGTTCATTGAATGTCCTTCTTGAATGATCTTTGAACGTCTAAATAGTCTTCACTGAACGTTCTTTGAACATCTTTTGGACAATTAATTCCCCACTGGGTGGCCCTTACCTATGCCCTTTACCCCCTCCTCCTATGAGGACGCACGCCCTCTCACGGCGCAGCACGCAACTATCGCTTCTTCCTTGTCCACCCCCTCCCTTGTTCCCCACCCTCTTTTCTCTCCCTCCCCCCCCCCCCCCATCGACACACGGTGTGACCCAACAATGCAACAACTCTCTCCTCGTCATGGTTGTGTACATAAATATCAAGTCTCGCCATTCCCTCTCTTTTACACCTTGACGATGGCGCAAGTTGTCGAAACGTAGATCGGTTTGAATTAGACAGAACACGGTGCTAATTTACTTGCTAGCAGAAATGCCCGTCGATACTCAATGGGAGAGATAAAAGTAATAAGTAATTGTAGGAGTTCTATGCATATGGAAAAGAATATGACTTCTCAATTCTCATATTAGTTTTTTAAGAAGTGGAAATTCTCCGTTTTGTTGCTTAATGATGCTATTTTACTGGTATTGATAATTCTTAGTCTCTTCTTTTAATTTTTGTATTAAGTTTTGGTCAATTAAAATTCCTTTATTTCACTGCCAACATGTCGGAAAATTTATTTCCACCCTCAGGGCTAATTGAAAATCATGTAACAATATTAACAATATATACAGGTAGAAACAGAAAAATAACAATTATTATAACAACTTTGGTGATAACTGCACTGTACATTTTTTTATCGGGTACAGTAATTTAACAAATATCAACAAACCTGTGAAATTTTAATTACACTAACATGATGTCAACCGTTCCAATTGACAGGGTAAATATAAACAGTTTCTTGGCAACAAGAGAAAAAACTAGATTACACCAAACATTAATTTAGAAAATCATGAAAATTGCTTTATATAAATACAAAGATAACAATAACATAAATTAGAAAAAAACAAACATCATATTTTGTATATGTAAAACACTATTAAAAAGCATATATTAATTTATAAATAATGCCTTTAGATTTATTGTATAAGACTTACGTAAATTCTACTTAATTTATCTATATCCGTTCTCAAATTGCATGTAGGTATTTGGGTGTTTCATGATATGGACCATTTCTAAAATAAAATAAAATTTCTAAAAATTTCATTGTATCATGTATTCATGAAATATAATTGCTGACTAGCAGGTTTGCTAAATTACGTGGCATCGTCATTTCCAGGAAATTAATCATCATTCCATGGCAGATTTAAAATAACCAAACAAATTGCATTGGCGAATGAGGATTCCAATTTCTATTTACACTTGTTCCAATTATATGCCAAGTCATTTGAATTGTATGATATAGTTATCCAACCCAGCTGTGTACTGCAGGCAATCTCAGAATATGCCATTATTCAATGAAATACATAACATTATATGAACCATACTTTTTTTTCAAATTAGTTCCATGACAATTGAATAAATAAAAAAAAAGAAATTGCAACAATTACTGTATAAGAGGGGCAATATGTATGTCATTCATGATACGGCTAATGGTTTCTGATGGAGAGCACTTTTTCATATACATAAATGTCAAGTACATAGATAACTTGAAATTGACAAAATTGATAGCCTAAAGGTTACTCTGCCTTCTTGAATACTGTCTTTATGCTTTGTAGTACGACAGAATCAGGGTAGAATTTTCTGTGAATGCCAAGCACTTGAATAATCTTATTAAATCAGAAGTATATAACTTCCTCTCTTTGCGTTGTTCACCGATGTCAACATGATTATAGATATTAAAATAAATTTATCAGATACTCGGTTAAATCTGATTTTGAATTTCCACAACGTGATAGCATCTTTAATAATCTTCCAATACACGTTCATACTTGGTGGTCAAATAATAAATTTCTTATGTAATTTATTCAAATGAAAAACGTTCTAAATTTTTTTATGATTTATATGCAATAGCCTCTCTCAACAACTTAATAACAATCATGCAACAGGAGAATATTCATCTATTTTAATTCCAATATTTCCTAGATACGAAATTAAGAAAAACCCCGAATGCATGATATGACTTATGTCTAAAATCATAAATAAGTACCTTGGCGTTCACGGAAATTCATCTCTTGCAATCTTGTACCACACCCAATGGTCACATCTGTGGTTTCACATAGAATTCTGCAGCAGTGGTAATCAGTTTAAAAAACTAATATGCCATGAAGTCGCTTCCAGAAAAGCCAATAATTTTTTTCGTAGACTTTCCAATACCCGGTAATGTCGTTGATATCAAAGGTTTCCTGGCTTCGGCTTTACAAACGTTCTGTCAACACAAATACCAAACATCTACCCTTTTCTTTTGTACCAAGTTACGATAATCACATTCTTCCAGTCGTTTCACACAGTAGAAGTCAAAACAAAACAAGAACTAAGAAGTATAAACTGAACAACTCATTGGCACGGAAATTGAGTAACTTACAACCAAACGTCAACACTTCACTTGACACCCTATCTGCCTCCGAAGCATTTTCATTTTTCAATATTGTCACCACCGTTATTGTCGATTTCTTGTTTATCTCTACTTCGTTTGCTGTTGGACATTCCCGCGTCCTGATTCACAGGCCTCTCCTTCATCCCATGCACTGCTCTTGCATACATCTCCTAAACGATCCATCCAACTCTCTTGCATTACACCCATCACACTTCATCACATTACACTTCAGTTCTTGACTTCTTCCCCCTCCACCCCCTTGCCTCTTCCAAACACTTTCTATTCCTTTCAAATATTTCCACTCTGCGCTTGCTCTTGTCTCAGCCGCACACGCATCCTATCCTTCACAACGATTCTCCATTCACTCCGTTTTCCTATCTGCATTCATCGCATGTCTTCCTTCGCTCCTTCTCAGTTTTGGCTGCTCCATCAATCTCTTGTGCGTCCCTTCATTTTCACTCACTTGGTACAATTTTCATTCCATTATACATTGCCTTTTGTTTCCCCTCTACCACTTCTGTCCCACGTAAACTTTCAGCACAATCTACGATCATTCCTCTCAAAATCTCCCACGCATCAACCACTCTCCAGTCACCGATATATTCGTCCCATTTTCACGATAGGTCCATTTTTTTCATTAGGGTTTTCACGTCCCATTTTCGAGATTTTCATGTTCACGTCCCATTTTCACATCCAAGAATAGTTGTGCTTTGTTCTCACCTATCTTGCAATCTTTCCAACCTTACAAGATAAAGATAAACTGTTTGCGCGCAACATTCTTCCTCGGAACCCACCTTCTACCCTGACACTCAAAGTCCTGGCCTTCTACACTTGACACTGTAAAGGACAACCAAAGTGGTCTTTCCCACATTCGGCACCCCTATCACCCTTTTTTCTATTACTAAGGGCCAGTTTACCATTATTAAGGTAAACTTCCCGGTAGCTAACCGCAGGATAGCTCTACCCGCCGGGTAGCTCTCATGCACGGATATTAGAATATTTCTTTTCTATTTTCTACACTCCATCCTCTCATGTACTGTTTTTCCCACGCATTTCAACCGCTGGCTAGTTGCCCGATATAAATGTGTGGCAACGTTGCTATTGACTCCTTAGGGTGAACGTGAATTTTGAGCCAAACGCTTTGATTGGTCAATGAACACTCTGAACAAAAGAGTGCTTTTATTCGCAAGGATCGGCACGTAGGATCACGCGTAGGATTCAAGTGTGTACAGTCAGAATAGTCAAGTGAAATGGACATCATATTAATTATTAAGGGCAAACGTGTTTCCTATGCTAAGAGGCAAGAGTGAATTGATAGAATTTAGAAACTAGGCGTATTCTCTTGTCGACATAGGTTCAATATGTTAAAAGTGAGAAAATGGCCCAATACAATAATAATGAGATTTAAAAATCATCGGGCGCCAATAAAAGTACTTTGTGGCATGCAAGAGGAGGGGGGGGGGTAGGGAGAGGAGGGGAAGGGGAGGGGTGGGCGTCCGGATGTGCCGGGTGAGAGTGATACGCGTCTTGGGAAGGGAGTGCTTTGTGTGGCTCTGTATGATGGGATCGCATTTGATAAGGAGTTGTGCGAGTGCACGGGAGATTATGTGTCGAAGACGAAGGAGAGATTAGTGGCGAAATACGCGTGCCTGCCCGGGAGTGGGGGGGGGGGGCGGGGGGGGGGAGGGCGAGGACTCAATTGCGCGTTTCCCCTCTCTTCCCACCTCAACCCTCGTCCCGTGTCTCTGTGTAAATGAAACAATAAATCTCTTCGCAAGTTATACTTCGTCCATTATTATAGCGCAGTTGAAAGGGAATGCAGCCAATCAGTGGAAGCGTTCAATTACTGCCGCCTGTGGGGAATGGAATGGGGGTTATTTTGTAATCTCACTTTAGTAAGAATACGTCATAAAATGTCACTTTTTCGTAGTTCAACTCCGCCACCCAGGCGGCGTGACCATCTTCGGATCTCAATCGGTGAACTGCCGGTCATTTGCTGGTCTTTTAGACGATTCATCCGCTCTGATCCGTATCTTTCGACTCTTGATCCGTTTCATTATCTCCACCTACCATTAGTTCCATCTCACCTGTCATAAAGAACGTGACATGGAGTCACCATCGTTTCCACTTGAAGCTTGAGTTGGAAAATAAACAAGGTCGCGAAAGATACAAACAATTTTAAATCGTATTGTTGTCATTTGCATAACGCGAAGAACTTCAGCATTTTCAACTCCAATATATTGGGCACTTGAAGGTATGCTTTGTTTGAAATGCTTATGTTATTATTAGCTTGAATTATCTGTGTATACATTTCGTTTCAATATTTCCCAAACAATGTTGTTGATACCTTTGTTTTCGTGTGCCTATCCGCCAGTGCATGGAGAATGGAATTCAGTTATTTATACCATAATTTCATAATTTTAACAAATATTGCCTTAAAATCTACGTTCTTGGTGTCTGTCCCCGATATTTCCCGTACTTGTGAATCGAAAACTAATTAGATGCACTAAATTGTTTTTAAATATTGAATGATCGCTTACATGTCACTTGTAGTTTTGACTGTATTTAGATTTTCGTGGTATGTACAGTGTAAGATATCTTCCGTAAGATGTTGAGCAATCTGGGTATTCGCTGGTCTCGGCATCTTCTTTTTGATATAAGGTAATTGAAGCTTCGACAATTCACGAACCGTTCGTGAGCCGATCGTTAAGAGAGGGAAACGGATCTCCCGCCTTTCCACTAGGAGTCACTTAAAAGGTGAGATTACAAAATGACCCCCCAAGTGAGCGAAAAAATGCCCGAGTTCGGAGAACGAGACTGTCAATGAGAGACCTAACTAAATTCTCGTCTCTTCTCGCTGCAACACTAATATCAACGAATAGACGAAAATGATTATTTCAATATCGACATCTCGAAATATTTACTGATGAAATAGATTTTAACGTGTTTAATAACTTCCTTAGATTGGACTGAGGTGAATCTTCAAAATGATGCGTCATCAGCTTACTATATACAGGGTGTCCCTCTCAAAACTCCCACGTTTCAAAAGCCCAAGGAAAAAAAACTACAGTAGGTATGATCATGAAATTGCAAAATATGCTAGAGCATCTCTAATAATTTATATTCCCGCGTAAGACGTGCCAACTATTGTCGCCAGAGTGCAGCATGATCGCATGAAGTGAAAATGGCGACTCCACACCAGCGCGCGAGCAAGCAGTAGTGTTGTTTTCAGAAATACAATCGCCGATTAGTGTGCAAAGAAATTATCGTAGATTGTATGGATGTAATTCACCTGATATGAAAACAATTAAGAAATGGTATTGTAAGTTTCTGGCAACTAGAAGTGTTCTGAAACATTCTGGCGGTGCACGTCGTATGCTCGTATTGTCAGTCGCTCCTTCTATCGGCTCCTTCACCTAGGTGACCTTCGCCTTAAAGGACGTCAGTCAGTTCGAGAGACCGTCCTTCTCTGTAGGTCTCCTTCACCTTCTCTTAGAAGGAGCTTTTGTTTACGTTCACGGACTGATCCGTTCACTCGCACGGACAAAAGCGAAGCGTAACGAAGAAAAATAAGAAACGAAAAACTAATCGCTGAGTCATATGACGTCAGTTCACGATGGAGCGCATGACGAACATCGAGAAGGATATGCTGGTTAGTTTAATTATTAAATATAGGGAAATAATTGAAAATAAAAGGACAGATTAAAGATCTCACGGGTCGAGCACGCGACGGGTGTCGTGGAGCACGGCGGGGCGCGACGGGAGGCGAGGTCGCACTCGGGCGGGAATCGAACCGCGCGAACGCAGGGACACCGCGAGAGACGCATCATCAACGCTATGCGGGGTTTTCATCGGCAAAGTTGCATGCTGGAATGGATGAAAACAATCCTCTATCCACCACTTCCCCCTCGAAAGATGGAGCAATGGGGAAAATATATGCTTGTTTGTAAAATTGATACTAATCGTATCGGAAATAGTCGCTATCTTAGCAAAAAAAGAGGACTCTTTTCAGTTGAGCAGTGAATGTGCGATGGGGAGAGGGAAATGGAAAGCAGTCGACGACGCATGCGTCATATGCAACGACCCTTCATCTTTCAAGTTATCGTTATTTCCCGAAATGAAAACCTACGTTTCGGAGAATGTTTGCGGTAACAGAAGAGCGTTTCGAGTTTCCTCGGTGGGTTGCCCCGTGTGCGCGACGGTGTTCCCTACGGCAGCGCCCCGCAGTCCGCCCACGTTGGCCCTCCTCTCGTTCGGGTGTCGCCGCGTGGGACGGCGGGAGTATGCGGGGAGGGGAGGCCGCCTTAAGGATTATTGATATGATATCGCCAAGAGATTACTGATATGAGTGATTGATAACGCCGGTGGCTCGTCGGTTGGTCCTTTGACTCGATGGTTTCCGGCTCAATTATCTCGTGAAATTGGCCTTCGCAAGATTTCGAGGATTCTTTTTTTCATGGAAGTAGACATTATTAGTCGACGGGCCTAAAACCGGTCGTAAAACATCTACATTTACATACTACCCCGCAAGCCGCCTCAATAGGCGAGTGGCGGGGGGTGTTAGGACACCAGCCGTTTACATATAAAAAGGAGACGCTCTAATGAAATTACGCCTAGCATTTTTTAAAGTCCCTTATTGTTCGGGGGAAAAACGAATTCCAATACCTATCCGTTCGGCAAAATATCTCTCTTAATTTATCGTTTCTGTCGGACCTGGAAATATAGTGGGGTTCTAATATGATGTTCTCCGTGTCACTCTTAAAGATATCTATTCTTAATTGCTCAAGCACTCTAAGCCTAGCGCGCAGCCTCCGAGTCTCTAGCGGCTCCCAGCCTAATTCGTTTAACATCTGTGTAACGCTGTCTGTACGCCCGTAGCAGTTTTTGACGAATCGCGCTGCTTTCCTTTGTATTTTATTAAGTTCCCGGATTAAGTCCATCCCGTGCAATGAAAACAGTGCATCCCGTGCAATGTCCCAAGTTATGCTCCTTCCATTGTTCCAGATGGTTATACGACGACGAATAATATTTCCTTGGGATTGTGTTCGCATTGTTTTATTCGCGATCAATGGAACCCTTTCCCCCGCTGTACTTTTGCTTGATTTTGGAAACATTGGAATGAATTGAACTCGGCCAGAAGGGGGGCAAAGGGAGGGTGGAGGGGCTCATGAGAGGTATGAGAGATGCTGGGTCCATCTCCATCGACTCGCGCGAGGCTTGCGAGATGCGTCCTTCATCGGTCCACTTTTGGAGTGCCCCCAAGCGGGGACAATTTGACGCAACCCGCCGTGGGAAATTTCGGGACCTCAGGTGACAAAACCCCGCTCTACAGCTTGTGGGTGGATGAAATGACATGTTTTTTCTTTAAAATACTCATCATTGCATGTAGTGTAAGGACCCGCTGCGGAAAATACAAGTTAGCATTACATTTGTACGTGAGAGTTGATTGAACTAACCTCGAATTTGAAAATATGTTGAAACATCTTTGAATTGGCCGGATACAAAGGGGAAACTGCGGATTTTCCTCCCGAATGCTTGGAAATGAATGGTGATACTTTGTAAAGATTATATTTTTGAAATTTAAAGTTTTAGGTTGGGTTATTCAGCTAATAAGGCTGCAAATCATGCAGTCTCGGATTTACATCACAGGTATACTTGGTTTACTTTCATATACGTGAACTAAGTATATCTGTGATGTAAATCCATGACTGCGTGATTTGCAGCCTTATTAGCTGAATAACCCAACCTAAAACTTTAAATTTCAAAAATATAATCTTTACAAAGTATCACCATTCATTTCCAAGCATTCGGGAGGAAAATCCGCAGTTTCCCCTTTGTATCCGGCCAATTCAAAGATATTTTCAAATTCGAGGTTAGTTCAATCAACTCTCACGTAAAAATATAATGCTAACCTGTATTTTCCGCAGCGGGTCCTTACACTACATGCAATGATGAGTATTTTAAAGAAACCATGTAATTTCATCCACCCACAAGCTGTAGAGCGGGGTTTTGTCGCCTGAGGTCCCGAAATTTCCCACTGTGCGCCGGAGCGATAAACTGAGCAAAGTGGGTTGTGTTTGGGGGTTGGCCGCGAAGTGGCGCATGCATGTCTGTGGACCCGACGGCCGATGCCTGGGGAGTGTGGCAGCGGGTGCCAAGGCCGTGAAAAGCGTGGGTACGGAATTGGAAAAAGCAATGTTAGGAAAAGAGAAAGGTGACGGAAGGGAATATAATCTTTATGCTGACGAATGTGTCGTATCTGCTTCGCGTCTCTGTTGTTGCCGCAATTGTTATGCGCGGTGCGTGGGAAGAAAGAATTCTTGCGACCATCATCAGCTCGGCAGTGTATCTCATTTATTTTCCCTCTTCCATCAGCTCTGGATACATTCCGACTCTGGGGTTTTAATAATATCCTCCGTGACATCATAAAATGCACCAAATGAGTTTCTCCGGTAAACTTTGCCTTCCTTGCTTGCCTCCTCAAGTCTCCCGCTGCTCCCAGAACAATGCTTCCATCGCTTTCGTTTTGCTCTTTGCTGTTTTTAACCTAGCTTGTGACTTTCCTTTGCATATGTTGTGATCTTCATCTTTCTGTGCAGGATCAAAGGTGCTTACGGCGTCCGAGAGACATTCACAGCAAAGTTGAATGCGTCTTTCGCCTCTCTTTATCCGAGGCCCTTCCCATGATTCGCTTTGATAAATTCCCTCGAGGCCCGCAGGTGCTTCACGTGGGTTTTTCCCATTAGCCCTGAAGATACGGCGAAGATGACTCCACCCACTTTATAGATATGGTGATGATGTGATCTCTTTCGTAAGCAGAGTACTGCAGAGCATTTACTAATACTCGATTTAAGACAAGAATAATTGACATTGCCAAGATCCAATGAGTGTTTTGCGCTTCCTTATGGGACTTTGGATGCCACAAAAACATTGTCGTAACTACTGCTCTCCGTTACTGCTCTATATTGGCAATCAAGAAGGAAGCCACGCATCCAATTCACTAATTAATTTTCATTTGATGAACAATGTGAGCATAAATTCTTTAGTGATGAACTTTGCCAAATGCTTCCTTGAAGAGCGCGTCAACTTGGAGATTTTTTATTCCACCTGATTATATCTCGAAAGAAGATTCCTCGCTGGGTTTCGCGTGATCTAGTACTCTTCGGGAAGCCGTGCTCTGTAGGCCAAGTTTCGGTTGTCCACGAACCTCGTGATCCATAGAAACGGTGCGATGCGTGGCGCCAATTGCTTGAGTACGTGTGCAGAAATTTGGACCTTGGGACTTCTTACATTTTATCGAGCGAAATTGTTGTGTTGTCCCATCGAACTCCATAATCTTGTCACTCATTGGTTTCAAATGGCAGAGATGTCGATGTCATGCGTGGTGTCCTCTATACACTTTCAAAGAAGTAGTTTAATATGTTGGCAATGCCGATACTGTCAGTGACTACTTTGCCATTGTTGTTCTTTAAAAACTACAGTCGAACGTTTCCACTGAAATTATCTTGCGTATGACCAAAATGATTTAAGTCGGTTTCTTATAAAAAAAATTCACCTCTTATTTTTTTCTTGAAGTTTCAAAGAGCAGTAAGCATTATTTTCTTGTTTTTTTTTGGCGTTGAGTAATGTAGTTTTTCTTAGTCTTGAGTTCCGTGGTATTTGTCACAATATTTGTTGGTTTTTTCGAGCACAATGCGTGAATTCCTCTGCCTCCTAAGTTCCCGTCTTACTTCGTTATTGTATGTATGTACCAGCGAGGTTTTTTGCTCTCATTTTTTAGCTTTATGGGAATTAATTTATCGATTCATTTGCGTAAAGTTCTCAAGAAATTATTACATGTAACTTCGGTTTTTTCGTCTTTAGTTCTAGCAAAGAATTCGAGAGTGACACTTTCACCGAAGTTAAAAGAAGTCATGTTTTCCGTGTAAATGTTTCGTGTTTTATTTTGGTTTTACTGCGGACTCCACTGTTGCTTTTAAGTAGTAAAATATTCTTGTGATCATTTATGCCTTCGGGGAGATCGATATATTTAAATCGCAGGGTGACTGACAGCATGGAAGATTAAGTAGTTAAGTAGTTAACAGAGACCCACAAGAGGAAAATTGTGGTTTTGTTAACTACTTAGGTTAGAGAGAGTGGTTTGAAAACGCATTGAGTAATGGCTGGTGAGTGTCTCTGTTTCTTCATCTCGTTGGTACACTTGATATTAGGGATGGACGGGACTCTAAGAAGTACCGGTTATTTGTTGATGAGTATTAAAAAGCAATAATTCTCCTCGCCCGGTAGTACCGACGAAAAAATACCGATATTTATGTGATTCATTAAATATTTTAATGAATTACAAATTAACATACGTTTCACCCTAATTTTCCGGTATTTCGGCAAATTAGAATATCAATCCAAATAAATACGCAGAAATTTCCATCAATCGGCATTTTTTATTGAACATTCATCGCAAACATTCATTCAACGAGTCGTTTATCGAAACGGTCGGAAACCCGAACAACCTCCAACATTCATCGGGAATATCCATCGGCTATTCAGGAAAATACTTTTTATTTTACGCTGTATTTTTGCACTTGTCACTTTTTGTTGAAATTATTTTAATTCATGTGAGGAACGATCGGTATTGTTTAAATGTTGTGGTCAGGTAAATTCCCGTGTTATAGTGATCAATCCACTAACTCGCACTTAAATTTAACTTACAGGAATAAATATTTGTATTTATACGGTTCAAATCAACGATTATCTGGTGTTCGGCATGCGTCAAAAATTTACACTTATCTATTATATCAATAGTTATAACGAACATATCTCAACTTCAAGGTTATGTAATTAAGAAAAAAAGACATATTTCGAGAATATTTGAAAAATTTAGTGCAGTTAGGAAATTTTCGTAGTTAGTTCCGTTAGTTGAGGCTATATGGGAGCACTGCCTAAATTGCTGTATTTTTAGTACCGGTATCGCCGGTAGTACCGATTTTAAATACTCATCGGTACTACCGGAATAAAAAATAGTAATCGATACTACCGAATACCGGTATTTTTTACCCATCCCTGCACTATATGTTTCCCAATTTATAGACGGAAAGTTGAAATCCCCGCTGATAATTATATTTGTTATGCTTTTTCAGGTTCTCGAGGGTTATGTCGATGTTTGAGATTCTAGTTTGTATGTTTTTCCTTTGATCGAGTGACCTATAAAATGTACGATCATATATGTTTCTGTTGTTGCGTTCTTTGATAGTGTGCCGTACACTCTTTATTCCATTGTCGTTGAATATCACTACGTTTACCAATTGATCTCAGATCGGTCTGAGTTCAGACCGATCTGAAAGTTCAGTAGGGAGCTAACTCAGATCGCCTGGTTTACCAACACGGTCTGAAAATATCGATATTGAACTATCGATTTCAGTAGTTTGAATTATTTTGAGATTTCTTGCATATTTCAGCCGCACACTTCTCTCCTTTCCCTTCTTGCAACAAATCACGCCATAAATGATATCGATTATATTTTGTTTACCATCGGCAACCAAAAGAAGAACGATGAGCGCCACGCTCCGGCCTCTTCGGATCGATCTGAGATCTCAGACCGGTTAGGGAAAGCGGGCTGACTCGGCTCGCTTCTCAGATCGATCTGGCCAGCGCGCTCCGTTTACCATACCGAGCTGAGCCAGTCAGATCGATCTGAGATCGATTGGTAAACGTAGTGTATGTGTGCAATGCTAATAAAATGTTATTTAACTGCTACGGATACTCCATCGCCGGCCCTTTCAGGTCGATCACGTCTATAGACTTCATAACCTGGTGGAAACATTCACTATCGCTTATACTATCTTCTGCGAGCCAGGTCTTTGTCCTCATTACTATGTCTGCGATTTGAAATATATGATCAACACCGCCTGACGCACCTTGTTCTTCACCGTCGTCCAAATCGGTTCTCGCAAATGGACTGAACTTCGAATCGGCACGCGAGACCGCATTTTCGAAGAAATCATGGCGTGTGCTGAAGTCGCATATATGAGGAAGGTACTAACTGGGAAAAAAGGCGAAGATATACCAATAGGTGTCGTCACTATCTCACGGGAAGCAAAACCGCCGACAGCGATCGTATCCCGTGAGCATGAATATACATATGGATCCTAAACTTGCCCCCAGTGGGTGTTGCCAAACATTCCGCATGCGCAGAAAAATCAGGACCAAGCAGATTGTAGCGCCGCCACTCTAGAGAAGGTGGTTCCAATAAGGAAAGGCCGTGATTCAAATGGAGATTCTGGAAATAAAGGTACCGGAATTGGCCTCCCAATTAAACCAGCCATTTTTGACACAGAAGCGAACCATGCCAACACCATCTATATACAAAGCCCCCGCACAGAACCTGCCTTGCGCCGTAACGTCAGAGCAGTTGGTCCGAAAGCCGCGAGAGATGGTGATGGCCTTGATCATAATCTAAAACGTAGTCTACTTTATCTTTACATTTATCATTAGCGACCCCTCGGCGCGGCAGTAGTTTTCTGGGTGGCCGATAGAGGTAGACAACGAGGGGTTGCCGTGACAACCATAACAAATAACAAAATATTTACGCTTAAAGCGACGATTACTGTTGAAGTCGGTCGCAGATGTACTTATTTCTGCATTTCGAAAAGTCTTTTCAAACAGTGCTGTAATTTCAGAAGATTTGTAGTCCAAAAACTTTCGTATTTTGGATCTATCGATGCCTTCGCGGTGCAGCGTGTTGAATTGTAAGGGAAATTATGATTATGGGCCAAAAGTATCGGTATTTAGTTTCCCTAAGAATCCAGATCTTAAGAAGAAGTGGCTATCAGCGATTCATCAAAAAGATTTTCAGCCCACAATTCACTCCAAGGTAATTCCTATTCAATTAATATATCCTCAATAGATTATAATATGTAAAAAAAACGTATGAAACGTAAGTATATATATGTGTCATTCATGCGGTAAATATTTATTGCTACGAAACTTTATTCTTTCCTATATTTGTGAATTTCACTTTCGTGAAGAGGACATCATACGTGAGACAGGCTGTTACGATGAAAAGACAGGAAATAAAAAAACAGTTCCTTTAGCTATACCGAAGCTTAAGGTGGTTTGAGCGAGATAGTTCCCTAGTCATAATAGAGACCATATTCAAATTTTATTTTTTTATTTCAGCGTCTGTAAGAAGTACGAAATAAATATTGTAATATTAATGGCGCAAATATATAGTTATATATGCCCAAAAATCTCGGTAATTAAATAAATAAAGCTAAATAAGTTTCTAACTTGACTCATTTTTTCCCGCCGTACGGCTGAAAACCCTTCAAAACAGCAGGGTTTTTTGCGATTCTGTAGAAATTACTGCGGTGAGTAATTGATTATATTTTATAAATAGTTGAGAAAACATGCAATATAAACACCGTTAGTTTTTTGACGAAATCTAGGTGCTTGAAGTTCCTAATTTTTTAAATATTCTCCCTTTGGAGTGCACAGCCGTAATCTATCACATGTAAAACAGCTTACATTTTCAGGCAAATTGCATGAAAAGTAGTTCGGCAAGGGGTTAATATTTTGATATCATTGGAAAGGTGAGAGTTTTATCTTTAACATGAAGTCAAATTCATCAAATTCTAGGTGAAGTGATTTTTCGCTCAAACTACCTTAAGCAAACATGCCCTACCATCATTACTCCCTGGGGATCCTTCAAACCTTCGGGACGTGAAGAGCAAACGCGAGGACCCTACACATAAGCGGGCAAGACTTGAGAACTCACAATTGGCGGTTGGCATCGCGGAAAGTTTGAAAACTCAACAGGAGTACAGCGAGAGGTTTTGCTTCGTCTCCATTGAAGCCCTTAAGTTATGTTTGAAAAATTTAGCATTACCAGACAGTTGGTCATTGATTGAAAGACGAGATCAGTTAACATTTCTTTCCTTCGAATTGTGTCCTCACCCAGAAATAAAGGTATCGGTTATTGTGGAGAAAGACCTAGTGGTCAAAATATTCAAGCAGAATGCTTCCATTTCCAAACTAGGCAGTGCTTTATATCCGCGAATCATTAGAAATGTTCATGAATTTTTAAAGGTATTTGATGATGTGCAGAAATTACATTGTGAGAGTGATAGAGAATATTTATCGAGTTACTTGCAATTAATTCAAGAACTATAAATCAGAGTGAAAGAGGAAATTGGAGATTCTGAAAAGGAAATTGCAAATTTTGTATCAGAACAGTTGTCCTTCATTACAACACCCAAAAACAGGCATAGGTACAGTCCTTCATTGCTTATAACCTGCAGTCACATTTATTCTATTTCCCCGCATGCGTATAGATTTTTGAGGAATTGTGGTTGCGTGACATTTCCTCACCCCAGCACACTCCACAGAATTTCTCAAGGTTTCAATTTGAATCCTAAGTCCGAGCAAACTGATGGAAATTTTTTAATGTACGCCAGACAAAAGTTCTCTTATTCAGATGTGATGGACAAACACGTCGTTCTTTTGACGGATTAAATCCATCTAAACCCGTATTTAGATTACAAGGAAGGGAGTATAATAGGAGTGTCGTATAATTGCGATGATGCTGTTACTACTGCTTACGTTTTTATGATTCAGAGCATTGCTTCCAGCTACAGAGACGTTGTACATATTCTACCAATTAAAAAAATTGACGCGAAGGTTTTGCACGACATGATGTGTTCAATTATCAAGGGTTTAGAAGATACTAGCAGGCCACCCGGCGTTGCTCGGGAAGGAGAAGGGGGATACTTGGAATTCATGGTAACATAGCAGGATTTGTAGGTAAAGGAACAAAGCAGGTTAGGTGACGGTCATCTAAATAAACAGAAAACAGTGTAAAAAGGCAAAATAGAAAACTCTTTATTTCCGGAATGCGAAACTGATGGGGGACGGCGCACAGCACTTCTTTATAGGCTATGTTGGCAGTTTTTTCTGTGGGGGTGTATCGGAAATGGAAGCCGCCAAATCTGCCTTCACCTCGCACACAAACTCGTGGGCGATTTACCTGTGAACGGTGAAGATGCGAAAAAAGGCTGTATCGGAAATGGAAGTCGCCAAATCGGCCTTCACCTCGCACACAGCGCACACAAACACACTTTCATGGCAGATTAAATGGGGTTGTTATCGGAAGGTGGGAGAGTAAGCAGAGCGCGGGGATGTGTGCTAGGTGGCGCTGAGCGCACTTGCATGGTTCGGTAATGAGAAAACGACGCTAAGGACGCGTCGGACGCAACCGAAAGTAGCTCTACTGGGTTCGGGAGCATGAGATGCACCTATGTACAAACTTTGGTCCTAATCCGTGCTGCTGTATGGAAACGCATAGCGGACGGACAAACAGACATCCTATTTTGAGATTTCTTATAGTTGTCTTTCAATCTTATATATAGATTGGTTTTTCTGTCATGTGCATATCTAGTGACAACAATTCTATCAATCGCCGAGCAATATCTTTTCTTTCAAAGGAACACAAGGTTGATGTAGTTTATAAACACGCAATGAACACATCTCGTCCACTTTTTTGTTATCGATGCTGTACATATAGTTAGAAGCGTAAGGAATAATTGGATTAATCAGAAAAATGAAGGAAAGTGTATATTTTATCCACCATTTTACCCCAGTGAAATTTCAGGGCCGACACGCAGGATTGCTTCATTTGAGACAGTAAGAAAGTTATATCATATAGAGCGGAGTAACGTAGTTAAATATGCATATATACGCTGACAGACAAGGCCTTATTTCCCTCAGCACTCGAGAGACAAAGTGTAAAACTTGCTCTCCAATTATTTGACTTTTCCGTTGCTGAAGGGTTAGAGGTGGCAGGAAAAATCTAGTCTTTGCCATTACTCCACAACCGCTGAATTTATTCGAACTATGCGGAATTGGTTTGAAATTATGAATGTTCGTACTCTGTTCAAGGGTAAACATAAATTAAACATTTTTCAAGAGCCACTGACGTCATATGACTCTGATAAAAAGATAATATTTTTATACGACGTCCTTGATTGGCTACAAGCTTGGGAAAATTTGAATCTCACCAACGGTTTTTTTACTAAAGAAACTCTTCTAGCCCTCAAGCAGACATCACATGCTGTGATTGAAATAGCCCGGTTTTGCGTTGATGAGTTGAATATGAAGTATATGCTAATCGGAAAACTACAAACTGATGCATTAGAGGATCGCTTTGGCCGATACAGGCAACTATCTGAGTCTCAGTATCATGTACCCATTACAAAAATTTTCGAATCTGAGCACAAATTGCGAGTGCAAAGTATTTTGCCATTAGCACTGAATAGTTGCGGTCACGGAAATGCTCCCATAGGCTCTCTTGTTGATGATGAATTATGTGATGTTGACATGACAGAGGACAGTTCGGCATTACTGGGCAGAGTATATGTTGACAAAGAAAATATTATCAAAATAAAAGATAGTCTCACATCCCTTACGTATGCCGCAGGGTATTTCGCACATTCAGTGTTAAAAAAACTTAAGTGCCTTCATTGCAGAGATGCTCGAGTGACGGAGAAGGACCTTGAAGTGCATGAAATTTTCATTTTAATAGCTTCTTTAGACAGAGGAGGTTTGAAATATCGTGGGTATCCATTCATGTCATATGCTGCTGTTATGTTGTCGTTTCCAAACTGGTATCAGATGAAATGGAAAATGAGTTTTTTTAAACTGACCAACCACAGGAGGAGTTGTTTAGAGGTGACCTTGGAGGTTATCCAGTCCAATGAATATCTAGATATGGGTTACGTTTGCCTGAACGGACACACGTTTGTCGATATTTCTAAGATGCTTATTTGTGTATCCTGTAATATTGACCTAAAAATTATTGTCGGATCATAAATGATTCGATAACTTCAAAAGGAAGTGCATCTTGGAAACTTGGAACTTTAAAAAGGTAACACCATCGTAGTTTTTTTAATAATTAAAAATTATGTATTTTTAAATCGCATTATAATTTGTATGTTATTATGACTGCAATAAAATATGTGTGATGATTTGATATGATCTCCATGAAAAATAGTTCCTGTAATTTCTGTCCTACTAAAATACTCGTACTACCAAGAATGTTACCATCGGAAGAGATTTGTGGATCGGGACATGTAAGAATTCAAATCAACAAAGTTGATATGAATTTCATTTTCCTTCAAAGGTATTTCTGTGTGGTTCTTGTAATCGC
Source organism: Pyrrhosoma nymphula (assembly GCA_963573305.1). Taxonomy (NCBI): domain Eukaryota; kingdom Metazoa; phylum Arthropoda; class Insecta; order Odonata; family Coenagrionidae; genus Pyrrhosoma; species Pyrrhosoma nymphula. The sequence goes on from OY754327.1 coordinate 184,942,414, forward strand.
TAGCAAGTATTTAAAAATCATTGTGTTCGTAGTTGAAAGAATGTAAAAAAGGGGGAGTATGATTTGCCTTGTCGCGCTTTCAAAAAGAGTGATATCGGAATAAGTCTGTGACGTCACGCCACAGTGGTACGGCTTTATATATAGGTAGTGTTGACCATGGGCGTTGACCGTGGGCGGTTGCGGAAATTTGACTAAAATCAAAGCATTAGGCTTGGTGCAAAATGACCCCTTGGTCGATGCACCAACGGCGCCCGACCGCGCGTCAGGATTCAGCTATTTAAAGTAGGAGAAGTGCTTATGATGTCCACAAAAGCGGAACCAAGGCCTTTATTTGCCGATCGCTCGTCGTGTGTACGAATCCGCTTTCCCAGGCGTAGCCTTGTGTTTATTTCGCTTGGTTGATTGCAAATAATTGTGGTTAAATGAGGCGTTTATCGGTATGGATGCGTGAAACGGTTTATTCTCTGTGCTAGCAATACATTTTACACTAATACGGTGCTATTTCGTGTCGAAATTTACCGATGAAGGAAAAGTAAACAGTTCTGTGCGTAAAGAATGTATTTAAAGTGTATTCAATACTTCGCTTGCGTGATGTGAAGTAAAACCCTAAAGGAAGTCAATAACCGTGCCCGTTACCTTCCAACGTCATCCAGCTTAGGGTTGCAGCGCTGCGGTCTAATACCCTGAGCAACAAACCAAGGTGTACCACTGTCAATGTCAGATTTCTGGCCAGGGTATCCGGAAAATTCGCCTCTGCGCGGCGGCATCAGCATCATCAGCCGCCGCGGCACACTTGTCCCATCGGCGCCCAACGATTCCAACCTCTCTTCGCTCTTTCTCTCTGCTCCGCTTGTTTCACGGAGAGGAAGGGGGGGAGGAAGGTCTGTTAGCGGCAGCCCCGGATGGACGGGAAACCGCGCAAGTGCACCTCCCCAACAACCACCCCAGAGGGCGGCGGGGGCGTGGGGGGGGGGGGGGGCGCGTCACGCTCCGAGGGGCAGAGCGGCGAGCAAATTCAGGGCTGCCAACCGCTGCAGCGAGGGAGATTCCACGGTCCCTGCGTCTCCCTCTCTTTGGGGCTGTAAGTCTTGTTTCTTGTACTCGAACTGCAGGAACGATGCCCTGACCCTTTGCAACATGTTCATTATAAAAGTACGAACTTTTAGAATGCCCTTCTCACCTTCTTTCGCCAGTTAAATTGTAAATTAGGACATTTACAATTTAACTAGCGAAACTTCTCGAAGGGCAATCGTATTGTTAATTAATTCAGAAATGTTGACGTGCACCTTGCACAAGAGTGGACTCTAGGGCCCCTGCGCTCCATCTACGTGGATGTTCCGTAAATTCATTGATTATGAATGAAATTACTTGAGTTAACGCAATAATTTTTCGAACGATAACCCTTTCGCTGTCAAAGCTCGCGCGTCACCTACAACTTTGTGTACGCCGTAAAATATAGACGTTTCCCTTCATTTTACGTCGGTGGATGCATTACACGTCTAAATAATAAGAACTATGACGATGCAATTTTCCACATAAAAATTTTTAATCGACCCGGGTTTCGATGCACTGAATCATCATCAGTGCAGTGCATCGAAACCCGGGACGATTAAAAATTTTTATGTGGAAAATTGCATCGTCATGGTTCTTATTATGTTCAGATTCCACAACATCTCGCCTGATTCCTCCCTTTTTGTACACCTCTAAACATGAACAATCACCAGTGTTATCGCTAAGATCCGTCGTCCTCTCCTTCCAAGGTCATACCCTCGCGCGCGAGAACACCAATTGACATTTGACAACTGTTTTACAGTGTCGATTATTTACTCCCTACCCACCGACTTGATGTTTGTTGATGTTCGCTCGTGCGAGGTAGCTGTGACCAGTGCCCTTAAAGCATTTATCCCTCCCGGATTAAACTAATCCCACCAGTGAGGCTTCCTCCACCCCATTTCGTTTCTCTTCCCCCCAAACTCTTTCTGCCACCGAGAACAAGCTTGAGAGGAAAATATATTCCTCCACCCCTTCACGTATTTCCTTCTCGGGTCATCCTTTCCCTCCCTCAGGGGGGTTGTGTTTGAACCACTCGAGATTACTTCGATCACGTAACTAAGGAGTCACGTGGCACAACAACGAACGGTTCGAGATATTTGCTGTGTTTGAAACATTCGGATGGATAACTTACGCGTCTGATATGTAGATTATTGCGACTCTAATCGAGATGTTCGACTGCATCAAGGATATCCCGATGAAAAAACCCGATCGGAAAGATTTTTGCGAATGGTTTGAATACACCAACATCTCGTACGGTTCTTGATTGTACCACATGACTCCTTTGTTACGTGATCGAAATAATCTCGATCCACCAACCCTCACTCCCTGTGTTCTATTGATGCCAATATAGTATATTCTATTGATGCCAATATAGTATATTCTATTGTTGTTAACGATTAAAACCATGGAAACTGAAGGATAACAGACTCCTAACTTCGGTATGAACCCCTTTTTGAAGCTGCCAACCGCGGCGCCACTGTCGTACTGGATGCATGGAATCAGATGATCCCTATCAACCCAATGTAAACAAACGCGGTATTTACTTTTTTTATTTCGTACTGTGGGAGATTACGGCTAGTTAGAAAGCAACTAATGGTTCTTTCCGTGAAATAATAATGTTAACCACACACGATATATGAATTGAATAACAGAAAACCCCTCATTAACCTATCATGGATCATTCGAGAGTGGATCATACTACGGCAACCATGCAACTACGATGATGTCGTAACCAGATCTACGTTTCAAATTTTCCATCATAGGGGTTCAACAGATGAAAGGAAATCCTTTGAAAATGATGGGCGTTGAGAAATATGTTTATATAGAGAACGGCTACAAAACAAAATCATTAGCGTCGGTATGGATAATGAGCGTAATTCACAAGTAATTGAATTCGGTAATGCATACCTTCAATGATCACATCAAAGAAATATAAATCACATTGAGAAAAAAAAACAAATTCTGTCAAAATAATAAAAGTTCTGCAATGGATACATAGGTAATCATCATCATCGACCATACCTAGCTATACGGTAACGTGAAGAATAAAAAAGAGTACTTACATTAGTCTTAAACAAGCTTTTATTCTTCACACCTAAAATCTTGTTCTTTTTAAAGGTTGTGGAATACCCTGTGGAGCATCCACGAGCAAAGCAATATCTTTTACCTACCCATTTTCAGTGGAGCAATCAATCTTCTTATATATCAACAATCGGAATTCCCAAACAAGCCGCTATTTGTAAACAAAGTGACAATATGCATTCATCCGAGTCCTCACTAAGCCACCTATCGTACAGCTTCAAAAATGAAACAAAAAAACAATGAAAGTGCACTGAACTGGCGGGGCTGATTGGAACCTTGATATCAAACGTTTTATTGTAGTATCTGTTGTACTTAAGGGACGATGTCCTAGTACAAATATATTACCTATGTATATATACCCCCTCATTCTCCCTAGCCCACACCGCCACGCGGAGAAAACAGTTCCGTCTAGTGTCGCCAGATAGGAAGATTATGCATTTTGAAACCCACTATTATGCGACCAAATAATGATTATTTTTGCGGCAAAATTCTGATATCTATGCTGACATTATGCGGCTTAAAAATTGCATTTATGCGTTTTCATGAAAATTATGCAACATTTTGGAGATTGCCTCCATCACGCATACAATCCCGTCAGGCCCTTTGTCATTCTCCATATTTTATGGAAACCCATCTGGTGTACTGCATTCTCATCAGGTAACCTCAATTATTTAATCAATTCGGAGTTCATTCGGCAAAATGGGAATTATAACTGTTAGAAATAAATATCTCATGAGACACACTCAATTTTAGGACATCCTTTTACTGAAGAAATCAGGAACTGGATGGTGAAAAATAAACCGTGAAGCTAAGGATTGACATTTTTATTGGATAAAATGTAACAAAAAAAACAATTACATTACAGTGAACAGGGATAACTAAAACAATCACAGTAAATGCTGATTATAACCCTTGAGATTTGTCAATTTATATCACCTATGGCAAATTAGATATTATCATGGGCATGGGATGGGGTCATTAGGATCTTCATCATTGAAATCCTGCCAGCAGCATGCTGTCTCACAATCAGAGGCTGCTGTAGAATTATTGTTATTCATAACATCATCACATTCCATTGCCAATGTCATACCTTCACTAAGATACATACATACCATACTTTCTGTATTTTTTGCAGTCAACCTTGTTCTTTTGGGTGTAAGGATATCATTATACCCTGAAAAGGCTCTCTCACTATCTACGCTAGCAGCAGGATAAAAAGAACAGACAAACAAAGAGCGGAAAATTCGGCATTTGTTGCTTGCATACTTAAAAAAGTATCATAAACTACATCAAATTGTTTACTCTTCTTGTTAGGAACATTGGATTTTGTAAATTGCTTTACAGAATCACTCAAGAGCCCATGCAGCACTAAGAAATTGACACGTGGAATGGGATCCAGTAAAGATATGCCATTTTTGGCTTGATTGGGATGTTGATGCTCCCTCCACTGTTCCCTGTCGACGCTCACAGCCGTGCTGACTTCCTTGAAAAGGCCGGTTACAAAAGCCCCACCCTCCCAACGACCGACATCGGACATAGCCACCAAGATACGTTGTATTGTATACAGAGATTGTATTTCGGTGGCTACGTTCGATGTTGGTCATTGGGAGCCACCGAAATTCATTGTATTACGGTAGCTACGCATCAAACAGGCGCTGGAAGGCTGGCGAGGGAATTAGAGGTGAAGGGCATGAGTCCGGTATCGAGAGAGGCCGTAAAACTGCTTTTTAGAACGAAAATTAAGCCGGCTGCGCGAGAATTACGCAGATTATGCGCGCATAATGCAAATTACGTAGTATGCTGCATTAGAGGTCAGATTATGCGATATTATGCGCAGAAAATTTGTACTAGGTATGAATTAAGGTTACTCAAAAATTCAAACTATTTGCATTCTGATGAAATTAAAAAAATATGCGATTATGCGGTCCGCATAATCTTCCTATCTCTATCCATACTACGCCACACTCCATATCAAGCTCTTCACCAGCCTCTTCTTTACATCCTTATCCCCGTCATCAGCTCCCTTCTATTATTGAACGCTTCCTTCGCTAGCGCTATTCTCCTCCTAATGTATTTGCTACAGTCCATTTTCTTCATGCGTACTACCATAGAGTAAAGAATAATCTAGAATAATCTAAGAACCATTTACTCTATGGTACTACTCAAGTACTTAATTAAATTGTTCCACTTGCTCGAGTTTGTGACTTCCTACTCTTATTACCAGCCTCGCTTTCTTTGTCCTAGTGAATCTCATTATTTTTGTTTTCTTATGATTAATCTTCATCCCGTATTTCTCGCACTGATTTTCCAATACATCTACTAAAGTTTTCAATCCTTTCGATGACCGACTGATCAACGCCTGGTCGTCCGCGAATCCGACCGACTTTATCCGCTGGCCTCCTACTTTGATTTCCAATTCTAGCTCTTCCCATGCCTCTCTTACCATTTCCTCAGCATAGATGTTAAAAAGCAAAGGCGACAACGGGCATCCTTGCCGCACCCCGAAACCTATAACTGCCCACCCTGATTAACCCTCAGCTACCCTCACCTGAGCCCTCCAGGCTATATAAAAGTTTCGGATAAGTCTCCTATCTCGCCAATCTATTCCAAATTTACCGTGTATCTGCATTATTTTCCCCCATTTCTCTAAGTGAAACGCCATTTCGAAATTGACAAAGTAAGCAAAAACATCCTAGTTATGCTCTATGATTCTATCTATAAGTGTTCCCATCATGAAAATTGCATCCCGAGTAGCCTTCCTCTTCCTGAATCCAAATTGGTTATCGTACGAGAGGTAGGTTGCACTACTCTTCAGTCTTATATTAATACTTCCATGCAAAACTTTTGCCTCGTGGGAAATTAAACCATTGTTTTAAACTAATTGGCTGTTCGATTAATATGTTCTCCGATTTGTCCCATCCACCAGTTTTTCTTTGCCCGAGTGGTCACTCGCCGGAGTTATTTATTTGATTCCTTGTACATCCACTTTCCTTAGACGGTATTGACGTGTTTCCACTTCCTTCTTTCCACTTTCCTAATCATTTCTTCCGTTACCCACTGCTTCATTGCCTTCCTCGTTTCCACTCTTCCCATTGTTTTATTTCCCGCAATTACTAAGCCTGTTTTTTATAACCTCCCACCTTCCCTCGGTTGTTCCCATTTGCTCTGCTTCACCTCTGCTCTTTTCCACCAGCTCCTGCTTTTCCCTCCTTTTCCACCCTTCCAATTCTTCCACGTTCCACTCCTTTATTTTCACAAATAATACAAATTATGTACATACATACAGTCATTTTTTTCAAATTTCTTTTGACCTGCTAATGGATTTGAAATTTTTTTTAAACAGTATCACTGCTATCATCATTTTCAATGGCGGTATTATTTTTATAGTTTTACAAATATATAAATGGCGCAAAACAGTGTCGCATAACACCTATCTTACTCTGGGGTTACGTCAGTCTTCGATTCGATAGCAAGAAGCTCATTTTGGGGTTGAGAGATTTGTAAAATAAATCACCGAACACAGCATTTGGCAATAAAATTTTAATCAGATGTAGGTAGTATTTAGTTTGGTTTTTGAATTATTTAAGTAATAAGTAATTCTTTTACCACATTTTTATCATACATTATCAAGAAAAAAATACTAATCACAGTCAAAATCATTGTCTGATAATTCTTTATCAGTCTCTTCATAACTCTGTTCGCACGTTTCGTCTAGGGTACTACTAGACTCCTTACCTCAGCAGGTAATTGCACAATTTTTCTTTTATAAATTCCTGAAATTGTTGATAATATGGGATCTGATGTAAGAATTAATCTTCGAAATAGATCTTCGTTTTTGGCGATCCTGGAAAATATTTCTTATGTGGTGTTCCCGGAATCTTCTGATATCCTTATTCCTAACCTCCATCGCCTCTTCGGACAAATGACCAATTGGGAGGATAGCTTCCTTTGCGATTGCTGATCCATGAATTAGCAGCTTGTGGATGACGGGTGGCATGTAATACCACGAATAAAGTTCCACCAATAAATCTGCTGTTTAATAATTCTATTCTGTAAATAAGCATCATTTATTATCTCCATTGTCTCAGGCTCAACTTTGTGGAAGTTCATTATATATTAAATGGAAAGGAAAACTTTGTTATATTCCATCAATTTATTCTCCGGTACAACTAGTTTCGACGCAGCGGCGTACCTGAAGATGACGCCGCTGCGTCGAAACTAGTTGTACCGGAGAATAAATTGGTGGAATATAACAAAGTTTTCCTTTCCATTTAATATATAACCATCATTTATCTCGTGGCCACAGGCCAAAGCCTTTATTCCTCTGTAATTATTCTTGCGACATTATATTGCGACATTTAATTGTTCTTCCTTTTATCTCTTCCTCTCTCGCCCTAAGATCTTCTGTTTTCCTTCTCTTTGCCCTCTCACTGGATTCCTCAAAACAGTTTTTTCGGTCGGCCAATTTCAGCTCCGTCGAACCTTCAAAGAGTAATGATTTTCATTAACACGTGGAATCAGGGAATACGGATATCACTGCCAACTCATCACAAATCACACAGTAGATACTCACCGGATATGCTGGGAAGATATTTGTATAAAGCCGGGGGAAATTTCAATTTCAGCTGTAGCCTACTGCCAAACTTTCTTCAGAAAAAAACTATCAGATCATGTGCTTTGCTTCCACTTAAGAAGAATTTTGAGAAAAACTTTTGCATAAAACGTGATAAAGTATTTTTGGCATTAACGTCCTCATTTAAATTAAATTTGCTGCTTAAGTAGTCCAGTACCTATTGTTTATTAAATGAAATAGAATATTTTCCATTTTCAATAAATTTTTCATGAATCTCAAAATGCATGAAATTTCTCAGATCCATACAACCCTTAGCAGAGTCTTTTTTTAAGATAAAAAACAAAATCTTACACACTTAATTACACTGATTGAACCACTTATAGCCACCGATTCACGCAAAAGTATTGAAATTGGAAATTCACAACACCAAAACACTACGGGCTCTCCTCTTCAACCTTGCCGAGTCTTGTTTCCCAAACGTAAAGAAGATCCACACCGCTTCCACACTTGAAAGAAAATACTCACAACTCACGTTTTTCTCTGGCAAGGTATTGAGCAGAACTGAATTCTAGCGAGAAAATTTCGGACAATCGATGCTTGAAAGTAACTTGCGCTGAGTTTGCCATAGAGTGAGGACCGTGATCCTATCATCGCCCTTTTCCTAGGGACTTCACACACGTTCAGGGGGATAAGGCTTACCCCATGCACCCCCGGTGGCCGAAGTGCAATTCATTCCTTGCGCACAGAGAGCGGTGGTTGGGTTTTCCCGTTGAAGAGCAATAGAAATGCGGCATAGCTCAGTCCTTTCCGGTAGCCGTTTACTCTGCAAGTGGCACGGAGGCGACAGCGCGATATTAAGGGTGCGGTCCAAAAAGCGCTACAAATGCTCCGGAGCGTCTGGAGCGAGGTTGCAAGCAGTCCGAGTCTCTCCCAGTCGCTCCGGAGCGCTACGTTTATCCCATGACGTTAAGGAAGACGTCATCATATTCCCTCCCGCCTCGCTACAGACGCTCACGATAGAAACCAGGGGCGACCGGAGCGATTCATGGTTTCATGGCGGGATTTCAAAGATGACAGGTCGGAACATTACTCGTGGATGCATACAAGGTTAAGTCCACTCAATATAATTAGTGCTTTGACTATTTGAAATAGTGATCAGCCTACCAGAATATTAGATATTTCTGAACCCTGTTAATTGGAATAAATTTTACATTTTTATGAGGTTGAGAAGCTTTACGTCCCCAAATGTAAGAACAAGACAAATATTTCCTCCAATGACCGTTGGAGTAAAATATGTCTAGTGTTCTTTATTTATACATGTAAATTATTATTATTTTAATATTTGTATATATATATATATATATATATATATATATATATATATATATATATATATATATATATATATATATATATATATATATATATATATATATATATATATATATATATATATATATATAAAACTTCCAGGAGAATCACTCGGGTGATAAATATACAAAATGCCCTCTCCCTCCCCCTCATCTCATCTCTCCCTGCTTCCTCCACGCCCTCTCCCCGCTCTTCGTCTTTCCCCTCCTTCCCCTCTTACACCTTCCTCTCTCCCTCTTTCCCCTCCTTCCCCTCTTACACCTTCGTCTCCCCCTCTTTCCCCTCCCATACCTCAATCTCTCTCCTTTTCTTCATTCCTACTTTAAACCTTGAGAAAGGTGGAGCTGATCTTCACCGAAATATCGGAAGTTTTTATGTGTAAGTGTTCTTTTTTCCGTGTGTATATTTTTTATCGGCCACCCTCTTGGCATTTTGTATATATATATATATATATACAATATGCCAAGAGGGTGGCCGATAAAAATATACACTCGGAAAAAAGAACACTTACAAATAAAAACTTCCGATATTTCGGTGAAGACTAGCTCCACCTTTCTCAAGGTTTAAAGTAGGAAATCCTACTTTACTTAATTCCTACTTTAAACCTTGAGAAAGGTGGAGCTAGTCTTCACCGAAATATCGGAAGTTTTTATTTGTAAGTGTTCTTTTTTCCGTGTGTATATTTTTATCGGCCACCCTCTTGGCATATTGTATATTTATCACCCGAGTGATTCTCCTGGAAGTTATATATATATATATATATATATATATATATATATATATATATATATATATATATATATATATATAAAAGCACAACTAATATATATATATATATATATATATAAAAGCACAACTAATATAATATATATATATATATATATATATATATATATATATATATATTATATTTGTTGTGCTCTAAATGTATGAACGCAAGTGAATTATTAATTATATCTTTTTATTTACACGGCCGTTGGAGTAAAACATTTTTCGTGTTCTGAAATTTCAATGGTGTGAGAATAGGTTTTCGTGCGTATACACACACCGTACTTCATGTAGAGGCCGTGTGAAAGTCGAATTATTCCAGACCAATAATATGCCTTGAATCTTTTGACGGATATAATTCTGAACTTTTTCTCAAATATTATGAGCCAAAGTTTCAGGTCGATTGTTTATCATTATAGGTACGGTTATGAAACCTTGTTGCAGAAATCATCACATTATCAGCAAACTTCGGGAAAGTTAAGTAAGAGTGCATGGTTTTAATTTATAATTAATTTAAAAGTAATGTAGGCGCAAGTTGTTAATACATAGCCAGATATATGACTTCCATTTGAAAAACTTGAGTCCCAATAGTCTATTGAAAGCAGTGCCTCCCCGATTTATCTCCCTTGTTATCATAAAAATAGTAGCCATCGTCTCCGTCATTACTCTCAAAATTACCATAAATCCGACCTGACCATTAACAGATTAATTAATCATCTTGGGAAACGAGAATTCGTCTGAAAGCAGGTATACTCCAATGCAAATAGCAGACGATTCCTTCTTTCCGAACAACAACAAACGGCGGCAATGACACTTTGCCACAAACGCTCCGAAACCGGTCCAAAATGCTTTCCCCTGGGAGTCATTCGGAGCACTGGGAGCGGACGTGAACCGATGCTCTGGAGCGTTTTCGGCGGGAGCGCCCCGTAGCGCTTTTTGGACCCCACCCTAAGGAACAATGTGCCGCGAGAGGACGAAGAATAATCCGCCTCCCAGAAGGACGTAGTTTAGGGATGGAGTAGCTTTTTAAGGAATCTTACAATTATAAATTCTTTCAAGTTGTTTGTAAATTACTTGTTCCCCAACTACGTCTATTTCCTTCCGTTGGAGCTCTCACGCTATTTTTAGGTGAACATTGGGACTCTCAGATAATATTTGAGCCTAACTGCATGCCGTGGAAATACACGAGAATGGGAAACGAGGAGAAAGGTTCATTAATGAGATAAAAATGTGGTACAAGAAGCAACATATGCAAAAACTTAGAAAAGCAGCCACAAAAATGGGATTCCCATGAGTTATACTACGCGCCAGCCCGCCCGCCGCGCCGCCCGCGTCAGCGCACTGCATCGTTTTACTTAAATCAACCTTGTGGTCGAATTTGCTAGCAATAGCAAGATTTTTCTTTTCTGCTATGTTGCATATACTATACTCTTTTTACTCATTTAAAAAAACTCTGGGGAGCAAAGATGCTCTAAAAACGATATTGCACTTTTTATTTGAAAATTAAGGTAAAAAACGCTATGCGTTTAAAAAAATACTAGAAATAGAAAACAAAACATAAATTGAATTAAAGTAGGTTTAAATGCTACGCATGGGTTTATATTAATATTTCATAACATTTGTTGGCTAAATATATCGTCTAAAGGTTGTCCTCCATGAAGGTGAAGTTCTCCAAAATCGACTGATTTCACGCGACTGGCATTTTCAATGCTCCATGTTTGACGGGTCCCAGAGACTACTCTGATCAACGTAAATACCGATATAGTAGCCTATATTATAGACCATATCCTGTAGAATCCGAATACACTATTCACAACTTCCCCGCCGAAAGTCGAAAAAATTACTTTTGGCCAGCTTTTTTCGATTTGGGACGATCTGTGCGCCGTCACACGGGCCCCTTCCCCTTCCACGCCGTGCACCCGTTCGGAAGACATTTCACGACGAATCATCGCATTGGTCGCATTGCCCTCTCATGTGTCGTCTCGCGTCGCATGGGCACGCGAGGAGGAGAGCTGCTGCATCGGCGCGTGAAGCCCCTCTTCCCCTGCTCTCGACACAATGCGCGCCCTCTCCTCCGTCACTTCCGGTACGCGGCCATCGCCGTGACCCGATTCCGCCCACCGTTTTATCCTTCTTTCCGCGGTCCCCGGCGGTAGCACTCCGCGTCCGTCATCCGCGCGATATACTTTTGTCAAACCTTGATTGTTATGTGAAACTTGAGCTTAATGAAGCCTTTTTCTTCTCCTTATGGCATAAAATTGGCCAAACATCCATGCTCTGCGGGTGACCTTTGATTACCTCGGTTAAAAAGCATCAGTTGCCATTCCGGCTCATAGCGCGCCATGACGTTCGTTAACGGACTCATCATTTACACGTTGCAGCTTACCTTTCATTCCCAATGTCTCGTGTTGACGTCACATTCAAGGACTCGTAGCGCGTTTGCGTGGGATTGTAGTTTTAGCCACGGCGGCGTTAGGGAAAGGAAAGAGTCTTATCTGTCAGCGGAGAACTTACGAGCGTGAATCTATGAAAAGTTCATGGTTGGACAAGCTACAAAAATATTTTAAGCCAGCTACTATTCAGCTACTCCCTCAAAAAATTGGCGGCAAGTCTATTAGCAACAAATTGAAAGAAGCACCAGCTACGCCACAGCTACTCATAAAAAGTTACCGTGAGCAACTTTCAACTACTTTTGGTTTGCCCTCACTTTTTTCGAAAATAGTTTTTTAAAAGTTTCGTTTAGTTCTTTGACTACTGAGCTGTAGTTGAGCGGCACACAATTTAAATTTAAAAATTTTAATGTAAATAAGTTTACCAGAGGAAATAACATAAATTTACATAGTTACAGCACAAATAGCTTTTTTCAAAACAAATTGTATATGATGTACAGTATCTATAGTACACAACCCTGAGCACTCAAAGCAACGGATTTAACATTTCACCATATTTGCTCAATAAATGTTTCTGCGATTATAATTTAAAAGCAAAGTACTACAATATTTTTACGGGGAAAAATCTTTGTATGATGGTTCTTAAACGACGGATTACATCAAAAGTGTAAGGGTAGAATTTCCAGATGATATAGAATGAATTTTCAATCCATCACTTTTATATTGATGAGCACTGATTTTCAGTGTCATCGTACATATATTGTGAAAAGGAAAATGCGATAAAAGCGAGTAGTTCTGACCTTACAGATTTCCAAAGTTAAACCATCCTTCGCGCAGCCCAAAAGTTGAACTCTTTTTTTTATAACCTTATCGCTTAGGGAATACGAACAAATTGTTGGGAAAATATTTCATTTGTCTTACGTAATTTAAAATGAATCAGAGATTTCACTGATACATGTTCTAGTCAACGCATGCGGTGGTTCAATGGCTGGTGGTTCCTCCTAATGTCTTTGCTACTATGTCCATTTTCTTCTAGCGTACTACTCGAGTAGTTAAATTGCTTTACTTTCTCCAGGATGTGCCCTCCTACTTTGATGACCAGCCTCGCTTTCTCTGTCGTAAAGAATCTCACTACTTTTGTTATCGTATGATTTACGATTATTGCGATTTATGAAGCATTGTATGATTGATGATGTTGGTCATCACTCGATAAAAGTGAGGTCGATCAGAGGTTAACGGATCCCTAAAGCTCGGACGTTCACAAAGTTTTAAAATCGCCGCCTCCCCCCTCCCTGGTCGTCCGCGAATATAAGCTTCTCTATTAGATGGCCTACTACTTTGATTCCCACCTCTAGCTCTTCCCATGCCTCTCTTACAATGCCCTCGGCATAAATTTAAAAAATCAAAGTTGACTACCTCAACCCACGGTCCACATCCCCCACCCTGATTCTCCGTCAGCCACCCTCACCTGTGCCCTCTGTGCCATAAATAAATTTCGTATGAGTCTTGTATCTCGCCAATCTATGCCTTTTACTCCGAGTATCTGCATCGGTTTTTCACAGTTAAATATGTCAAACACCCTTTCTAAACCACAAAGCAAGCATCACGTAATGAGGAGTTTTGGAAATTCATAGCCATAATATATTGTCACCCTTGTTTCCTTCGTAGATCTAGAGAAGGCCTTTGATAAAAACAGATGTGCACAAATGCTCCGAATGTTGTAAGACGCAACAATAAAATACAAGGACAGAAAGGTTAACTGTTGACTGTATGAAGAGGAAGTGGTGGTGGTGAGCTGTGGAGAACACGTGAAAGAAGCTAACATCAGACTGGGAGTAACGCAAGGGTTCTTCCTATCACTGATTGTCTTCAACGGCTACATAAGGAAAGCTGTAGATGAGACGAGAGAAAATTTAGGGAGACGAGGAGGAGTCAAGATCCAAGGTGACGAACCGGACATGCTGAGATTCACTGATGGCATGTAGTTGCTGCTGAAAGCGAAGAAGAGCTGACTTAGGCGATAGAAGTAATGGAGTACACCCCAACAACAGGATACAACATGAAAATACAAAAGAGCTCGTGGTGAGCGATCAAGGTGAACACGCTGAAGTGAGTTAACCTTCGTAGGAAGAGAGGGGAGAAGAGAGGAGTTAACCTTCGTAGGAAGCGAGTTAACATTGGGTGGGGGAAGCAAACGAGTCTTGAGCAGCAGAATACACCCGGCGAAGAATGAATTTAAACAGAAAGGAAAACTCCTTACTCCAATAACATTAGCATAGACACGAGGAAGCGTATTTCTACACGGCAGTGAGACCTGGACACTCGGGGTGGCAGGAGAAAGGATAGTGGAGGCGTTCGAGATGTGGTGATATAGGATGTTGCTACGGATGCCCTGAGTGAATAAGGTCAACAACGAGGAGGTTCTCAGACGGGTGGGGGAGACACTGTGCGTGCTTAAGCAGCTATGGAAACAAAAACGAAAAAACACTTAGGTAGGACACCTACCAATGCACGAAAGCTTGCTGGTCACCATCTTGGAAGGTACTGTTGAGGGAACTAACTGCCGGTGCAGGGCTAGGATAGAGTTTATGAATCAAGTGTCAAAGGAGTTAGGCTGCCCCACCTACGTGCAATTGGAAAGACTGGTACAGGATCGGAACAGATGGAGAACTGCCTTCAACCAACCCCCGGGTTGACTACCGAAGAAGAATCTATTGTTATACCTGCAATAATAGCATTAAAAATAAATAGTGGAGACAACGGAATTAAGTAAACACTATTGACAGTTAAAAGGGTCTGTCATTTTGTTATTTACTAACTAGACTGGACTACATGGGGCGATAGGCTGTCCGGATCATATGAAGTCCGTATTAGCTGTGTACTTCTTTAAAGGAACAATTATAGAGTTTTTTTAGCGGAGTATTATTTTTTTATCAAATTCTTTTTAGCGACTTTTAATTACGTACTTTTCATGAGGCTTGAGGCACCTCCGAGTAAGAATTGTGGCTTGAATATGACAACCAATGTGAATAAAATATATTTCATGATACTCCCGAATATGAAAGGCAAATATTAAACAATTTTGTATCTCGTAAAAAATGAAGCGTGCTCGAAGTTATCGAAAGCACATTATGATTCCATTTCCCGTAATTGATAGTAATATTGAAAATCGAGAAAACTGTTATCATTGCCATAAAATTTCGAAATTATTACGAAACGTTTTAATTACGAAAGTCAATTAATATGCATCAGTGGCGTATGAATGCAGTAGTCCTGTGTTAAATGCCCGGATGCCGATTGGCATACCGTCTCACCATGGAACATTTGATTCCATTGGTAACGCCAACGTTTACAACTTCTATGTTTGGCTTAAAACTCCAATGTCTCTATAATCTCATTGACATTAATACAATTTCTTTTATCGGATTCTAAGCAAAGCTTTGCGGCATGAATTAAACACTATTGACAGTGAAGAGGGTCTGTCATATTTCCTGTAAAAGTTTCTCGGGAATTCCACCGGGTTCAACTGGTAAAGAGCACCAACCTTTCATTTGTCTGTCTGGGTCTGTCATTTTGTTATATAGGTAACGAACATAAATATTACTCTCAAGAGAATATAAATGACGGCCGTGTAAAATCAATGTAAGTATAGGATCTGAGTATTTCCCGGCGAATTCTTAATATGAAGAAGAGCTATCGGGTTTACAACCGGGTGATGATGGTGTTGAACTGCACCGACGCCCGTGGGCTGAAATCGAAAAAAGCTGGCCAAAATTCAAAAAGTGACTTTTTCAAGAAAGGAAGCTGAAAATTCGCATAAATATTATCAAAAGACCTGTGAATGCGATGACGGAAGGTATTTTTCTTAGTACTCAACAATTAACAATAACAATGAGGTCAAAACTACAAAAAGTTCGCAAAAATGGTCTACACTCAATTTTCTCACGAAATCTTCAAAATCAAGACCTTGCTAAACCTTTATGGGTAAATAATTGGAATAAAAAGTGATTTAATTTGATAAACCAGTTTTTCATTTTTGTTTTAATGTAGTCTACTTACTTATTTGTAATTATTTACCAAAGAAATTAAACAAAATGGCATACTCTCATTTTTGGTCATTATTTTAATATTTGTAGAGAAATAGTTAATTGCATAGCCAAGCAAAATGAAGTAACCTATATTTTACTACTTTCACATGGGAATACAATTTCGGTCCGGCTGCCGCTGCGATCTTAGAGCGGTGCGCTTCATTGCAATCGCGACTTCCGGCGATACAAATTACGCCATAGCATTTGACATTCGCGTTCCTCTCCTCGGGGTTTTCTGACTTTTACCGATGCGAAACACATAAATAGGTAAATGAATGTCTAGGTATTCAATTGTAGTGACTAGTCAACTATATCGACCATATATTAAACGGGATTCAGGAAACAATATTGTATTGTGCGGTGGTGATGCCATCTCTCGACCCCTTGATAAACAGCACCCGCACAGCACGGAGGTATGTCCGGGCTAATCGAGTCCCGGATTAGCGCGAGGGTGTGTCCAACATTGAAGGCGGTTATCTTAACCATAGGCTCACCACATTACTGCCCTATCTGATGACATCACCTTTCGCACCTACACGAATTCCTTTCGCTCGTGACATCATCTGATCTCTCCTCTTCTCTCCCCGACAGATCCTCTTCTGCACGCTCAACACTCACAAGGTGGACATGGGCAAACTGCTGGGCGGTCAGATCGGCCTCGACGACTTCCTTTTCGTTCACCGTAAAGGTCAGTCCTCCCTCTCTCATTGTTGTGTTGTTTGTTGGTTTGTGGCTGCTCTCCTCTCTCTCTCCTTCCTCTCCCTTCTCCATCATCCTCTCCTTTCTTCCTCTTCTTCCTCTTTCCGTGCCATTAACATGCAACCGATGCCTGAAGAATCTTGCAACCACCCTTTTCGCCACCTCTCGTAGTCGCACGGTGGGCTGAAATCGAAAAAAGCTGGCCAAAAGTCAAAAAGTGATTTTTTCAGGCCAGGAAGCTGAATCTTTGCATAAACATTTTCAAAAGACATGTACATGCGATGACGCTAAGCATTTTTCTTAGTACTCTGCAATAAACAATTTGTATGAGGTCAAAGTTGCACAAATTTCGCAAAAATGCACTACCGAAGTGCAGGGGGCGGGGGAGTTGCAGCTGTGCGACATCAGCTGTGGGTTGGTGGCCTCGAAGAGACAATACTCCTGTGTGGTATGCATGCTGTCTCCGTTAAAAGTGTACCTATTCGTCACTAGGCGATGTCAAGCTGGTAAGAAGAGAAACGCCCGGGGTGCACCCGAAGAAAGCAGTCTTTCAGTACCTCCTAAACCTTTACCCTATGTAATAAAATGCGTAATTTTTTCCGCGATTTCTCCAAAATATAATAAATGGAGCCTCTTTTCAATTTTTTTATCTCAAAAATCTCCATAGCGGAGTATGCCATTTTGTTTAATATCTTTGGTAAATAATGACAAAAAAGTAATTAAACTACATTAAAACAAAGATAAAAAATAGTTTTATTTTACTGCATCACCTTTTATTCCAATTCTTTAAACATAAAGGCTTAGCGATGGCTTGATTTTGAAGATTTCGTGAGAAAATTGAGTGTAGACCATTTTTTCGAAATTTGTGCAACTTTGACCTCATAAAAATTGTTAATTGTGGAGTACTAAGAAAAATGCTTAGCGTCATCGCATGCACATGTCTTTTGAAAATTGTTATTCAATGTTTCAGCTTCCTGGCCTGAAAAAAATAACTTTTTGACTTTTGGCCAGCTTTTTTCGATTTTAGCCCACTGTCCGTCGCTTCCCGTGGATCTGCCTTCTTCTCCGTACACTTCCTCGCTTTTACCATCACATCCTATACCACTCGCATCCACCTCCAAAGCCAGGGCTCGTCACCTTAAAGTCCTCCATGCGAGGCTCTCCTCATTGTCGCAGCCTTGTCCAAGAACGCACGCGTTCTCCTCTGGCCGTCTTAGTGACGCACGCAGCGGGAGGGGAAAATAGTTTTATCACCGAAAACGCCCCTCTCTCAAACAAACACTCTTGCAAATCTCAGATGAGACAAATGATGAAATCGGGGTCAAAACAAATATTATCGATGAACAAATAACTAAAGCAGGCGCGTTTCACAGCAGCAGCCAAATTACAAACCGATAATCAAAGGTCCAGCCGAACGTTTTCTAGTATCCACCCCAAAATAAAATAAAACACTTTTAAAAAAATGGTCTTATTTAAAAATGCACTAAAAATTAAAATATAAAATTGCACTCAAAAGTAGAAAATAAATTTTAGATTGAAATTTCCTAAGTTAAGAGATCTTCTATTCCAAATTTATAAATATATATTAGTTGAAAGTGAAAAAGAATATTTGTTTACTTTATCTGTGCAAATCGTCGATGATCATGAGGCAAGAACGTATCGATAGTAAAAAAGGTACGTCTAATTGATTATCTAGTTGATCATCATGATTATAAGACCAGGATGCTCAAATTCAACTTAGTAAATTACTTTGCAGGCTCAAATTTCACCTAGTAAATTACTCTGCACCTTTTACTAAAATAAGAATGCAAGTTGAAGATGTAATAGAAGTAAAGGCAAAAAATGTTAATTGAGTTTCGCAAGATCTTACCTTTCTGAATCCGTGTTGCGTTTTTGTTAACAAGTTCTGCATATCGTGATGTCTCATAACTGAACTTACAATTATATGTTCAAGGAATTTGCAAGAGATAAATGTGAGAGATATCAGTCTGTAGTTCGATGGCTGTTACTTATCACCGCTCTTGAATATGGGAGTGATATTTGCAATTTTCCAGTCCATGGGTACTTTGTGTTCGTTGATGGATATAATAAATAGATTCTGCAAGTAGGGTGCTATTTCGCAAGCTAATTCTCTATACACGTGGGCAGGAATTTCTTCAGGACCTGGGGATTTATTTGGGCTTATGGATTTTATCAAGTTTTCTATTCCGTCAGTGCAGATATCTATAGGCGGTATCTTTTGCTGGAAGTGATCATTTATCTTTACGGATGTAATCTGTGATGACTTGGTGAACACACTTTGAAAGTAGGAATTTAATATGTTGGCTTTGTCCGAACTGCTTGTTAATAATTCACCCTTTTCGTTTCGTAGTGGAATAACTGTTGATCTATTGCCTTGAACTTCCCTTACGTATGGCCAAAATGATTTTGGGTTATCCTTTAACTGTTCCACTAATGTTTTTCTTCTAAAATCCATGAATGCATTCCAAAATGCTTCCTTCCAAAAGCCAACCGTCTATGTTAACAAGCATCCTGCGCGCTATCTCCTGCGATGCCTCGTACGTATAGTGGACACCCGAGCGATTTATAGGCACCCGACACGAATCCAGCACCGGCCCGAGGTCCAAGAACTCCGCTCCCTCGCTCCCACAGATTTCCCTGAGTGTCTGGTTTATGCCTTCCACTCGGCTCCAAACCATCGAACCCCGATCCGTTCTAGGTACCAGTCTGCATATGGTAAGCCTCAAATTGGTACCAGATTCTCCGCGAGTACAGCGGAACTTGGAACATAGGTCTCACACATATAATGTATGCCTGAAACATTCTATTGCGCCTAAAGATACGAAGAGTGCGATAAATGGCCCATTGTATGTTCAGAGGAAAGAGTGGGCACATTGAGTGTAAAAATTATGTATAAAATAGACTATTGAATATTCTGGGAATATTTTTCATATTTTTCTATCCAACCAGTTAGTGAGACTTACTTCGTCTGTGCATTCGATTCGCCGTGAAACGAATGCGAAAAACAAATGCATTTCTGCGAGTACGAAGAGTTTCGTTTACGTGACAGAGGACTTTATAGGCGCATGTAAACAGTCGCTTATAGATGTGGATTCACTTTCCTTCTGTCCCCTGTGGTCCAATTGTGTGTTACATTTCGCGGTCGGCAGCGTTATTTCTCATAGAACTCTCTTAAGAATTTGATTGCCAATTTCCTCTTTCCCGAGTTGAAAACTTATCGTCAACGTTTAATAACTGGTATGAATCGTTGTGCCCGTAATGAAGGATGCGTTTTGTGTACTCACCATCTTTGACACCGATTTTATCAGTCATTATGCCGGAATGTCTTTAAACTTAATCCATTTATTTAATCGAATTCACTATGTTCCTCTACGGCATTCTTAGTGCTAACGCCATCGTCTGCGTGGGTGGAGGACAAGTGCTGCCGTCAAGTTCCAGCTTTCGCCATGGCTTCAAAATCGAGCCAAACAAATCCGCCAAGTGCCACTGGCACGACTTGACGCTTACCTTGCCTCCAGCTACTTCCATGGAACATGAAAATCCTCTCCTTTCCCTTACATCCCCTCCATTCTCTCTTCCCTCGCCCTTTCGTGCACCTCTGCTGAAATCTTTGAGAACGTCCGGAAAAGAGAAAAAGGAACTTACTTCCATAGACTCGGACACTGAACAACAATCTTCAACCACCAACATTTGACGTTTGAAATTGAGCACTTGTGAACTCGCTTTGGCAGTCGAAGATGACGCTTGAAGCGGCGCTTTGGCGCAACGGTAACCGTGGATGCTCGCCTAAGTAATGCGTACGTAAATATGCAAACTGCGGTTTTGGTACTGGAAGCAACGGTTGGGTGAGTCGAGGGCGGGGGCGCGGGCGGGTGTCGTGCCGCCCGAGGAGGAGTGACGAACCCGCGATCGCTCGCTCGAGAGGATATTTATTCTCCGGCACTTCGTTCCCACGGACACACACACGCACACGTTCTTATTATCTAGTCCCACTCATCGTGGAGAGAACAAAGGAAGGTCTTGCCTCTTTGTGAGACAGATCCCGCTGGGAAGACTTTCGCGTGCATTTGATATTATCTTCTTTTCCATGAGCAGTTGTATTGTGATGCCAGAATCTTTGGTTCGTGATTTCTTCAGAGTCCGATAGTTGCGACTATTTGGCTGTCGCAATTTCGTCCACTTCGACGGGAAACTTCGAATTGGGTGGAACGGTTGCAAAAGGATACTTTGGGTGATTGTTGAAACCCTCATAAATTGTTGAAAATCTCATAAATTGTCAATTCGGACTTGATTTAATTGTGTCTACCCGCTGTGGCCTATCAGTAATTGACGATCTCCTTAACATTGTGAAAATCAATTATTTCATACTCTTGTCAACTTTGCTGGATATATGATGTTTTGTTAAAAGGGGATTCTTTTGAATGGCTGAATGTATTAATTCTTCAATATTTTCATGTAACTCAGTTCATGATTTTCCATCAATATGCATCTTCACCTGAATATCATGGTTGAATTGCTCTTCTCATCTCTCATCTCATCAGGGTCTGATTTCATTTGTCACGCCTTTGTGAATTAAAACTTGTGTTATTCGAGAAGTTATGGTTTCTGTCTACGTACCTGGCCCCCGGAATTGTCAAGGGTATAATTTGATTTCGTGACGTCGCCCGACTGCGCCGTGTTACAGGAGGAGAACGCCGAGACGCGATTATGATTGTAAGTTACTTGGTGCCGGTAGCAGATATTTTAGGCCCTGTTCTTGGTGTGTTAAGGTTAGGAACCATTTGGTTATTCACATCAGGAGCGTGGTTATTGTATGTAATTGTAAAGCGTGTTTAAATTTTCCTTACGAAGATGCATCGCTCATTTCCGGGGCTGGCCCGCCGCGCCGCTTCGTCGGGTGGTGATGCGGCACCATTCGACGGGACTGGTCTCGATTAGGGATTAGGAAGGGGTCACCGCGGGGATCAGAAGGGACCGTTACAATATGTACATATAAATCCTACTATTACATATATAAAAATGTAGTGGTGTCTGTCTGTATGTTCGTTACGCATCTCCTCAAAAACTACTGAACCGATTGAGCTGAAATTTTTCAGAGGGTTCTAGCGTATACACTAGAAGGTGCTGTAGGCTATATAAAAAAGGCTCAGGGTCCTAGAGGCCCCAAAACGGGCCCCTGTTAATTATTCCCATAATAAAAGCATTGGAATTAGTGCAGGGGTTGTTTTTATTGCTTTTTTAAATCACCTTTAATCAACGCTAATGTTGCTGGTGGTACAATCGGGCGTAGAGGAAGATCGTTTGGGGGAGGGGGTGGCGAAGGGCGGAGGAGAGAGCAGCATTTGCACCTAGGGCGTTCGCAGGTTGAGGAAAGCGGTGGAGGTGGAGAAAGGTTGAAGGGAGGGTCTAGTGGATTTAAGAATGTCTCGCAGGTTTGAGGGACGGCTATAAGAAACTTTGGGACATGAGGGTAAGAGGAGGGATTCTTCTCCCTCCTCTTTCCATCATGTTCCAAAGTTACATGGTGTTATTAAAAATACAAAGATGCATGAAATATGAACTTTGCTGCCATCTCAGCATTCAGGATCGTGTGTGACTAGGCATGAGTGTTTGGGAAATGTATGGTTTCTCCTTGGGCTCATTGCTAATTGGTCTTATCCACTGTTAAACGACAAAACTTAAGTCGTGAGCACCCTTGTGTTTCTTCAGATGATTTAAACATTAATGTTACCATCGCTTTGTTATTTCAGCATGATATCGCGAATTTAAGCCTCACTTTAGAAACATTAATTGTCTGACATTGCTTCAGCGTAATCTACCTATTATGCATAATTTTATTACCATTATTATCAAGTCTTCAGTATCTATGGCATGGCTCAGTTCACCTATTTTAGGATGAAGGGAATATAGTTGCCTATATTCTTATTGTTCCTCCTTAAGTTACTTACGTGTTGTCATACTATGTATTCAAGAATATTAAAGCATTACTACCGTATAAGATATTACTTGCTTGAGATGTCCAGAGGAGGAACAAATGTCACATTGTCATAAACCATTCCTTTCTTCCTCTTTCAACTCTTCTGTTCTCCCTCGCAGGTCGCCCCAAGGAGATCGAGATTACGAAGACGGAGGACGCCCTCGGGCTGACCATTACGGACAACGGAGCGGGCTACGCCTTCATCAAGCGCATCCGAGAAGGTAGTCTCATCCACGCGGCCAAGTACATCGAGGTGAGCGAAAGAGGCAGTCCTGTCAGTCAGTCCACTTTTTAACGCCGATGCGGAGCGACGGATGCGCCGCGCTGTGGGCGAAAGAAGCCCATCACCTTAGCCAATATTATCTTTAAACTGCAGTTTCAGGTGTTACTTTGTGGAACTGCATATTAATATATAAATATAATTAAAAACTTTGTATATTCCACGCAATAAAATTTAATTTACCGACCCGGGTTTTACGTACTCCGTAGACATTTTCAGGGTCTATGGAGTCCCTGAAAATGTCTACGGAGTAGGCAAAACCCGGGTCGGTGAATTAAATTTTATTGTGTGGAATATAAAAAGTATTTTTATTTTATTTTTAAATAAAATTATCTTTGTTGAATGTGGAAATGGAGTGATCTGATTTTAGAACACTCGAGAGTACAAAGTAATTGCCATAATGTTTTTCATTTATGGTGTTTTAGTAAGATGTTAAGTTAGATTTTAGCGGCCGTATTCATAGATTTCGAGTTAAACCTGGGGTTATGCGGTTTATCTTAGTCCGGTATGAGTGGGGTTTAGAACGTACTAAAAGTTGGTATTCATAGCTTGGGTCGAGATAGATAGCCTCGGGGACTAACGGAGTCCGAGACTTGCCTACCGCGCGAGGATGGAACGCTTGGCAACAGCGCTATTCGTCAAGTAGCAGGGTATTTCCTGGATTTTTGAGCTGGTTTTTGGGGTCTTCTGAGGAGTTGTGCGTTACCTGCGAACCCGAAATTTTTTTTGGATGTTTGCACGATGTTATTAATCGGCCATACGAGTTTGGCCTATGTTTGTGCTTTAATACCAAAACATTTTAGCTTACTTAAAATTCTGGTTGTATTATACACTACTGATGGTTAAATTTTAAAACTTATATTATAGATATTTTTGTGGCGTTAATAAGTTAATACTTACATTTAGGTCATTGGTATTCGGTGAGGTTGGAAGTTGGTTACAACTTCCTTCTGTTTTCTTGGCTGCTTCACAACCATTAATATCGTGCATAATAATGCAAATCCATTTTCGTAAATATTTACCATATTTACGTTAGTTATTAGTTTGTAGTGTGTAGTACAATTTTCAAATAACACTAACACAATAATTGTTAACTAATTATAATGACAAACAAATAATCTCCTCCGTGCACAGAGCACACATAAAAACAAAACCACATGCTTGATGGCAGCAACTGCAGCAGGTGTACCAACAAAAGCTTAGCAAAATTTTAACTTGTATAAGTATAATCTTGACCACTTTTAATTATAAATGAATGTTTTTTTCTGGAGCTTTGGTCTATTATTTTTTCAAATAAATATACACCAATTTTCCAAAGTTTCGCCTTTTTATGTAGGCTTCATCAGGGCTAAAAATACAATATATACAGCTAA
Organism: Pyrrhosoma nymphula; assembly: GCA_963573305.1. Lineage (NCBI taxonomy): Eukaryota > Metazoa > Arthropoda > Insecta > Odonata > Coenagrionidae > Pyrrhosoma > Pyrrhosoma nymphula. The sequence goes on from OY754327.1 coordinate 184,967,089, forward strand.
CAATTAATAAATATTCAGTATATACCTTTAGGTGAAATTTAAAGAGGAGAGTTAAAGGTTTATCACAGTTTTTTCCAATATGTAACAACAATGTTCTTTTAGAAACAAAAATTTTAACATTAACAAGTATTTACCCGAGCATATAATTTTTTATATGGAACAGAACATTAAATTAATAATCTTAAGCAAAAAAAATATAAAGTTATAAAAAATATAAAAAACAGCTAGACTTGTGATAAACCTTTTACTCTCCTCTTTAAATGTCACGTAAAGGTATATACTGAATAGTTAACAATATTTATGTATATTCAAGCACGTTTTTTCATGTATGACTTATGTATTGTATTTTTAGCCCTGATGGAGCCTACATAAAAAGACGAAACGTTGGCGAATTGGTGTTTTTTTATTTGAAAAAATAATAGGCACAATCTACATAAGAAGTTTATTTTATTGCCCTCCTTCCATTCATTCTAAGAAAACCATTTCAATAAAGTGGGTACCTACGTGACCTGTACTTGACCACTTGGTTTATCCGTTGGGGAAATCCCTAAGGTGTGCTGTTTGTTATCCACCAAGACTGACCGCCAGGTTTTCTGATAAGTTTTGTCAGAAAAGAGGTAAAAAGCTTTATATGGTTCATTGAAGGGAATGGACGCCTGGAAAGTAAATAGTGCACATGGAAAGGCTCCAATAGTGTATTTAACTAGGTGATTTGGGAAAATAGGAATACTTTTCGAATTTTCTTGCTGAGGAGAGCTATTGGGTATAGCCTCGTCAGATAAGGAATAGGTGTAAGTTAGAATTTGATTACTCAAAAGGGAATCCGGGTTGTTGCAGATGCGGTGGCTTCGGATTAAGAGAGTAAGAGTAGGGAAGGGATATTTTGGTGTGAAAGGGGCGGCACCTATTTCGGTGAAGCTGTTGCTGTTTATGGATGATAGACTAAAATGCTGACTTGGCGCTTTGAAAGAGAGATGTTAACATCAAGGAAGGTTATGAGGAATATGGAGACGGTGGAAATGAAAGATATTAAGGAGAATTCATTGAAGGGGGAGATAATAAAAGATTTTATAAAGAATTGATGCCAATTTGAGGCGGTGTGAGAGTAAGAAAGGCTCTTCTACAAGGCCGAGGAAGTGTCGTGGGAGGAGATGGATCTGCTTCCCTCGGCACAACCTCTGGTTTGGAGGAATTGAAACCCTTGGAGGAGTGGACGCGTGCGGAGGGATCTGACAACTATGGTGGCCATGGTGGCGGTGTCTCTGGGTGGAATGTGGGCGCTCAAGAGACGTATCTTTGATATCAAAGAGTAGGGATCAATGGCATTTACACAGTGAAATTATTGAGCCTATACGTTAGTTTGTGACCAATAGAGAACGAAAAACATAAAATATCCTTAGTTAAATGAAGTATTAAATTACGATCATAATTTTAAGATAGGAAATTTGGTAAGGGTTCGTGAGTGCCGCGAAACGATTTTTCATTGGGAGCATAGCCAGTTCACTGGCAGGGGTATAGCCAGTGACGAATGACGTCACTGGCTATACCCCAGAGAGCCATCACCGCAAACTACAGCCCGCATATCCAAAATATTGCGTTTTTCTAAGTTTTTGGGAGAAATATGTACTTTAATATCCTGTACCAAGAAGGTTTCTTTGAGGCTGATTCTGACCAACAACCACCAAAAGATATTTTTATTATTTACTTGTTAAATTAAAACAGATGATCGGATAATTGCTAGAGAGATAAGAAAATCAAAGAAGTAGGTCAAAGCTCATTCTGCTAAAAATAATACTTTATTTATTGCACTTTATTGAAACTCGAGTGTTTTTATTTTACTTTAAACTGTAAAATGCAGCAATAAAAGTAGGGAAGAACTGAATCTACTTTAGGTTATATAGTATTATATTCCTGATCCATATCCACTGTGGTGGTGTGGTGGAGATTCTGATGCGAGGGCTTTTCGAAGTATGACTACCAAATTGAGCTTTTAAATGCACGCGGTAGCCCAGGACATGAATAAATAAGAAGCAAATCTATAACATTAAGCGGGCGATAAACGAAAAAGTAGACAAAGTGAAGGAGCTGTACTGCCTTGAGGCGTTCTTGTTTCTTATCTGTTGCACCCGAGTTTGAAACGTAATATCTCGATAACCGGCATATCGTTTTCACTCACTAGCACGTGAACTTGCTAGCTTGTCATTTCTTGCATTGATTAACAAGGAACATTTTTTATGCAATTATTTTTAAATTAGCATTCTTACGTTGAGAACGGAAAAGCGGCTCATGTCCCGAGATCCTGAACAGAGAGGCGGCGTATTTGGTGCTTCAATACTACGAAACGAAGAAATTGGTCCTCATTCCCTCCCTAAACGTAGTAGCTAAGGTCTTTTAGAGTGCTCATGTGACAATGCATGCCATAAAATTGACTGGTTTTTCTGTTATTAAATGTTTTTGAAACTGCGTTATCTCTTGAACCACTCCTAATCGAAAATCTCAGACTGTGCAATTTCCTAGGTCTTCACTTCAATATGATGAATTTGATGAATTGATGAAAGTCATCATACTGGGATTACTACGATTTTTAATGACTTTTAACATTCATTGGAGGAATAAAAGCTCTCAAGAAGGCTGAAATATGCGTCAGAGATAAATGTTATTTTCACTCGAAGCAATGCAAAATGAAGAATGATTCAATTCGAGATGCTTACGTTTGAAATCGTTTTAGACGTTTTGAAGGTCTCTAAAACTCGGGTGACAGAATCCTGATACAAACAGTAAATAATTTGTTTTTTAATAAATTTTTGCGCAGTTAAGCAATGCACAAATGCGTGCCATTGAAAAACCAGAAATGCTACTTTGAAACTTACTGTACTAATTGTAGCCCCAACGTCGTCAACGTAACAAACCTGGCATCATTTACACTAGCATTTATGTGTCTTTAAAAGACGTAATTGTTTACATTGCATTTTAAAATCAAATATCGAACATCGATTGAGAAATCGATTACGTAAAAATAGAAATATTAAAATGCGTTTTGGTTGAAATTTTCAAACGTTTCACACAATGAATACGACCTTTTAATTGATGTAGTGTGCTGAGGAAGGAGCAATATTTCCATTTCGAAAGTAAACAAGATAATTTAGTATCACTGAAGTAAGGCGTGTTAAAGTGATTAATTAGCCATTACAGTTACTCAAAAAGCTATGTGTACACATGGATTGAATATTTTTCCTTCCCAGTCAGCCATTGTAATAGAATGGATGAAGGAGACATTCATTTCCCGAGACAAATGCATCGGGCATTGAATCAACAAGTACTTATTTTATCCTTCGGTACCAAGAAGTTTAGGAGAGTTTTAGAGGAGTTGCTGGTGAGATTGCTGTGGGCTAAAGTTTCTCCCGCCAAGAGGATTTAGGGATTTGAGAAAGGATGGATCGGAAGTGTTGGAAAGGTGGAGGTTATTGAAAATTTGCACAATGGCTGGAAGGGAGAGGTTTGGGTTCGTAGGATGAGGGAGCCTCGACTTTTGTTAGGGCAGAGGTGTTAGGTTTGGACGTGGGTGTGTGTGGGAGATGATTGAGAGTTGAACGATTGAGAATCACAGTAGAATTTCCACTTGAGGTGTTTGGAGCTATTTTTATTATATGTATAGATTTGCGTGTAACTTGGCATGCCTGTTCTCATTAGTGTTCTCATTATGGATGAAAGAGAAAACATTCCATGTAACTCCTTTGGTTTTTTGGCAATTCAATGCAATTTTAACACGTTAGCCTTATTGCACATGACACATATTTCTTAATAATTCGATTGGATTGGTACATTTTTTCTTTTAAACGCGAAATAATAAATTTTTATTATTATAATCGCTGCTATGAAATATAAAGGTGTTACGCCGAGTCCAATGTTCGAATAATAAACATATGTCAAAATAACTTCGCCTAAATTTCTAATACCGCGCCGAAAACTGGTCATGCATTTATTTTAAAAAATAATTAAAAATAAAATTCTTGTATCATTTCCATAACTGCCTGTAGGGTGCAATACACCGCAAGACAGATGAACATAATTGTGATGTGGTCCAAATATTATTTTTTGTCGGACTTGAACAATTATTAAAACGTCCACTCTGTGTCTCACAATGACCACTCCAGCCACATTATAGTTTCGGCAGAAGTTAAGTGTGTGTCGGTGATGAGGTTGACGGTGATTGCCGAAGGGAGGAGGATAAGGACCAACCTTTTTACAGCACCGAAATTTTGTCGGTTTGGGAAGAAGAGAATAGATTAGCGAGGAAGGACCGGGCAGCAGCGGGAGGTAATGTATTAGGTTGAAAGTTCGCCATTTTCAACGGTAGGTGGAGCCCTTGGAGGAGACGTGTTAGGAAGAAAGCCTTTTATTGGCTCCTGGGAACGAAGAGTGGGAGTTGGAATGATGAAGAATTTGAGGGCAGCTTCGATTGATAAGGAATTCTATATTGGATTGAAACGGGTTTGCCATACCCATGTTATCGCCCTGCCTGTCTTATTCTCATACTAAACCCCACTTCTAAAATTCCTCGCTTTTTATTTTCCTTTGGCGCTCGTGGCACAGGTGGGCGACCACATCGAGAGGATCGACCAAGTGAACCTGGTGGGCAAACGACACTACGAAGTGGCCAAGATGCTCAAGGACATCCCAAAGGGCGCCGTCTTCACCATGAGACTCGTCGAGCCGCTCAAGGCGGGATTCGGTGAGTCTCCCTTTTCCACTCGTGATGGGCCAAGTCGGTCTTTTGAGAGATCTCGGTCCCGTCAATCATTCCCACTTTTGAATCAATCGTGATTTTAAGGTCTTGATTGAATGTTGTTCAAACTAGCGATCTGTACCAATTGCCTAGGATCATTGATCTCGCAGGAAAGTCGAGGTTGATACAAAATCGTGACCAATATAAAAATAATTCATGATTGGTTTCATATGACTTAACTGCCTACATCTCACGAATGATCAAGCAACTTGCGCATCTCACGTTAGACCTAAAAATCACGATTGATTTGGCCCCGCTCACATCTCGAGATTGATACTTGATATCATATCAATTATTCCTATCGTGATTGGTAAGGATGAACTCCTCGGTCATTCGAGAGATCCAGTTAATCAATCAATCTTTCTAGAGAACTTGATCAGGGGAGTCCATCAATCACGACCGACCCGTCACTACTTTCCACCCCCCAACCCCCCCCCCCCCCCCACAAAGCCAATTCAATGTACACTTTGCTCTCCATCGGGATCGAATGGGACCGGGCGTGGAATGGGTTTTAGAATGGAGGGACCTTCGAGGAGGTTCAACCAGGGTGGCGCGACAGCTCCGAGTAAGCTCAATGCGTGTAACACACGTGAGTACACAGGAAGTGATCTGATTACAATCGAAACACCAGCTTCCGAGGAAACCCACATTCATTTTATGTCCGCTTTAGACTTAAAATTATATTTCCTATGCTGAATAAGCCAAACAGAATCTCAAGTTTTAAATAAATAACACCACTTTGAGAACTTTCCTGAATATAGCGCGCCGAGGAATCACCTGGTAACAGGGCCTCGAAAATATTACGTACTTACAGGTTATTGATGGAATGAGGAAAAATGAAAACTCATTCACAGTACTTTACCAGTTTCCCAGAACAAATATTTATTCACAGATACATAAAAAATACTGACTTTAATATTAATACAGAAAGTGGCCCTTCAAAATTTAATAATTTAAACCAGACAATTTAATAAACGAAAGGAAAACGTAATTTGACTGATTATTTTACAAAAATTGTATCTAAATGATGCTGACTAGCAATTTAATCTGGAATCCATACACTTAAACAGCTTACATTTATAAGACGACTTGAAGTTCTTAGAACAATTACTATTGCGAAAGCAAAGGACCGCAAAAGGACACACAAACGCCAATTGAACAGAGAAATGAGATGTAATTATTAGTAAGCCATGTCGTCAATATCACTACGATGTGCCATTTACAAGATAGACTTATTCAAATACATTGGAAATCCCTCGATGTTCATGCATACGCGAGGAATATTTTATCCCTGGTGCAGTGCGGCTTCTTCAATCGAGCCATTTCCCTGGGCACTAATGATTCTTCACGTAGAACGACAGGATAATACGTGAAGTAGACAGAAATAATAATCAGGCAAGTTGTTGTAATCGTCAACTTACACATTCATTATGTTTACTGTTGGCCCCGTACATATCATCTAAGTAACAATCACAGAATCGAAAATGTACGCACCGTTTACTTTACTGAGTCACGGCGTCGCTGTTGGACTGATGATGATACGTAGGTACTTCATTTTTAGTGTCTTCCTCGCCATGGAGGCAGCTATAAACACACATGATCTCCATTTCACCGTCACGAATATTCGTCTGGACACAGAATACTGCCAATTTACCTGACCTTTATTGCATTCAGTTGGCTCTTGGTCACAACATTCACGAGATTCACTCACTGAGTATTGAATGCATGAAGATATTCAAGCCTGCCGAAAATGCGGTGACGATATACTTACGCAGAAATTGCCAGGAGAAAATATGGGCCCGGACCGAGACTCGAACCACGGACTCTTGGGTTGCGCACCGACCACCACGCCACCCAGGGGGGGTTATTTTGTAATCTCACTTTAGCGAGAATACGTCATAAAATGTCACTTTTTCGTAGTTCAACTCCCTCACCCAGGCGGCGTGACCATCTTCGGATCTCATTCGGTGAACTGCCGGTCATGTGCATGTCTTTTAGACGATTCATCCGCTCTGATCCGTATCTTTCGACTCTTGATCCGTTTCATTATCTCCGCCTGCCATTAGTTCCATCTCACCTGTCATAAAGAACGTGACATGGAGCCATCATCGTTTCCACGTGAAGCTTGAGTTGGAAAATAAACAAGGGCGCGAAAGATACAAACGATTTTAAATCGTATTGTTGTAATTTGCTAAACGTGAAGAACTTCAGCATTTTCGACTCCAATATATTGGGCACTTGAAGGTATGCATTGTTTGAAATGCTTATGTAATTATTAGCTTGAATTATCTGTGTATATATTTCGTATCAATATTTCCCAAACAATGTTGTTGATACCTTTGTTTTCGTGTGCCTATCCGCCAGGGTATAGAGAATGGAATTCATTTATTTATACCATAATTTCATAATTTTCACAAATATTACCTTGAAATCTACGTTCTTGGTAGATATTTCCCGTGCTTGTGACTCGAACACTAATTAGATGCACTTAATTGTTTTAAATATTGAGTGATCGCTTACATGTCGCTTGTAGTTTTGACTGTATTTAGATTTTCGTGGTATGTACAGTGTAAGATATCTTCCATAAGGTGTTGAGCAATCTGGGTATTCGCTAGTCTCGGCATCTTTTATTTGATATAAGGTAATTGAAGCTTCGACAATTCACGAACCGTTCGTGAGCCGATCATTAAGAGAGGGGAACGGATCTCCCGCCTTTCCACTAAGAGTCACTAAAAAGGTGAGATTACAAAATAACCCCACAGGCTTCCCAAATCCCCCATTGGCAATTTCGGAGGATACGAGGGAACTAGGTGAGTTAAGCCCTCTGCGGTCCATCAAAGATGGCAGCGCAAAGGAGAGAGGAGGGTTTCAAATGAGCCACAATCCATGCTAAGCACGGCACAATTGCTGATATAGGTTGCAGCCACGCATGGGTTGTGGCTTCTTAGATGTCCTTGGTTCGATTCCCTGTCCAGGCCAATTTTTGTCATGGCAATTTCCTAATTCTTTTTAATGGCAATTTCGCACTTAATGTATTTCGAATATCACCAATGGTGAAATAACTTCTTCCGTTGTTATAATTCAACACACCTGATTCCTCGAGATGCAGAGAGCGAGATCTTCTGGTCCACACGTCCTTTAACGTTTCCCTACGGTAAACAAACGATAATTTTTTCCACAATAATGTTCATGTAGCCGTGAATATGGGCCACAAAAACCTTTGAATGATAACGTCCAGCCAGCTTCAATACCCACCTCAAGTTCTCGAGTTATGAAATTTGCGGAAATGTCACTAATGAGAGAGTGAGAGACATAGAATTAATGTAAATTAATACATATAATGAAAATTTAAATGATATCCATAAATTGATTTGACATTGCAAATACAAAAATATTACGAAGGCCTTCCTTGAGATATAGGCTGCAAGCGACGACGCCCTTGTGCCGTCACGACCAAACCATGACCGCAGTCGATTTTACTGTACGCAATCGAAGCAGTTTTCAATTCGAGATATCGCTATTTCGTCGTCCCACTTGGTTCAACCATTTAAAGCAGTGTTTTTCAACCTGTGGGTCGCGACCCCCTGAGGGCTCGCATTGGCTTGATTGGAGGGGGGGGGTCGCGGTCGCAATCCAGGTAAAATTACAAGCAAGGGTCGTACACTACACTACAATAAAGGTCCTACACTACAATTAAAATACAAATATTTCAGAGAAAATTTATTTTTAAATATTACAATCACACCTACACTACATTAAAGCGATCTACAACATTAATTTCAGTGAAAAGGCTGTGCATGTTTATTTTTTTACCAATTTGTCGAATGGTGGTTCTATTTTTGAGACGCAAATAGGGGAGTCGCAGGGGGTCGCATATTCAAGAAGGTTGAGAAACACTGATTAAAAGGAAATAGACACTCAGTGCCATTCAGTTTATGGATGATTGAGGTCACTTCATTGAAATATAAAAATTGGATAGCAATGGATTAAGTAAAGGCATCATTTTCAAAGAGAGTAACCACTTGCTAACTGTAAAACAAATAAGCTAAATATTTCGCTAGACCTGATGTGGAAAGGTGATGTTAGAAATACCTTTTAAAATGTCTCAAGTTAACCAAAAAAATTAAAGTATGAGAATTTCACAACATGTTTATTAAATTGCTCTACACACGATTGTCCTGAAAGGGAAAACGCTATATCACCCGAATATACACGAATGTACACTTAACGATTTTTTAAACAATTTAAAAGTGAGGTGCTGTTTTTTGCTTGGATTTTTTTATGATTTCGGGTGGGAATATATTGAGACCGAGTGATCTCTTGGATTAAATGGCTTTCAGGTGACACTTTGTACGACTAGAGAATTATCCGGACTAGAGAATCTAGAAAAGACTAGAGAATCAGCCGGAATTGGTTTCTGCTATAGTTTAGGTCGGGTAGTGGTTTTATTCTGAGGGCATGCTGTCGTCGAAAGGCACCGAGGAGTACAGAGGATACACATACAGTCGCACCCTACGTGTCGAGTACCACTTCTCTGGAAGTGCTCTCGTCGCAGAATCCCAGTGGGGGCCGGGAGTCCGCTGGAAAATGTCATTCTGAATATTTATACCCTCCCAGCTACCCAAACCCCCCCCCCCTGTGACCCCTAGGCCACGTACCCGAGGACAACAAAGGCGTAGAGGTGCCGTCGATCGGTGCACCGGAGACCGCTCTCGAACGATCTGATGACGTTTTGTCGTATGTGATTTCAGCCAACATCGGCCCCCGCGGTGACCCTCGCAAGGGCAAGAAGCAGCAGTCTTACGGCTCCGGGAAAGAGACGCTGAGGCTGAGGGCCAACGGAAGTGCGGCCATCGAGCAGGAGGTAAGGCACTTTTCCCTCGCCCGACGCGTCGCGACGCCCCGGCCCCATCGGGCGGCGGCAGGCGTCCTCTCTACTTCTCGACTGGCCGCGTCGTCGCTTCGAGAGGTCGATCAAAAATGCGGAATCCGTCCACCTGAGCCATGTTGATTTCATTCTCACCTCGCAGTGCTTCATTTATGAGTTGCATTGTACTGCTTCAAATGTTCATAGCTTGCCAAATATATTTGTCTAACATGGCACTTTTGCATTTACCGCTACTCAATGTTCACACTAAATCATTGGTGCGTGTTCAACATAACCTTGCAAATGTGTCTTTTAAACTTGACATTCACTCTGCCAATAGTAACTGCATTCATCTTCCCTCTCTCCTCAGTGTCGAGTATGATCTTTCTGTAGATATAGTTTTGACTTGTTACTTCTTCACCACTTCTGAATAAGATAGGTACTTCAGTGCCCAAGAATCCTTGAACAAGTAAATTTCAGAGTCCCTTCCTCTAATACTGGATACCACTAGAAGAATAGTTGCTGGATAACAATAATTCAATCCTTTTTTACTTCGCTGAATTTTTAAAAAGTACCCGTTTACAAATATTCGTCTTGTGTACAGTTCTGTTTTTAAAAAATCAGTTCCGGTGCCTCGGTGCCGAAAAAGTTTCTAAGTCCCAAGTTGACGACGATGTGAAAATGTAGCATAACCACGCCCCCCTGAGCGGGAGAGCAATAACCTCTCCAAGAGGAACGAGAGCCTCTCCTCCCCGTAGCTGGGCGAGTTGAAAGACCAACGGTAGGAAATTTTTGACCTGCGAAAAGGATTATTTCCGAGGGGAGGGGTAGGGTTTCTTGTGATGTGTGGGCAATAAGAAAAGGGAGATCTACGAAGTTCAGGCGCGCCAAGATCCCTCACACACGACAGATGCAAGCAGCCACGGAAAACAAGAGCCTATCTTAGGTCTCAATCCCCGGAATTTCTTTCGTTTCTTATGAGTATTTTAATTTATACGTTTATCCATTAACGTAACTTTTTTCAAATTTTTGTCGCATTTTCTTTATCTGGAAGTCCTCGTGAATTCGCAATCTATATTATGTTTCAAATGGTGTAACATATTCTGGATCGAAATTGGATCGTTTCATTTCGCTCTGAAGTAACCGATAATGTCAGGCTCGAATTTGAGCGCACAACTGTCCTTGCAAAGCATTCTGGGAAAACATTTTCTATTGACTATATATTTCTGCGCAAACAATTGTCAAATTTAAAAATGATGAGATTTGAATTTCACATTCTTTTAGCAAATAATTTCATAATAACTCTAGGCTCAGAAAGAAGGACGTACAGATTGAAAAATGAACCTTTCGCACTCATCTCATTCTTCTTGTGAATTTGGTCGTTTTATTATCCAATGCAGAACTTCATATATACGTGTATATTATGTGTTCACTAATGACATTATGCCGTATAAGAACGACTTGAGCTGGCTGATCTTAGATTAGTTCAAGTTACCTATCTGGTTCAAGTTACCTAGATAAAAGTAAATTAAAATAGTATCCACCTTAAATGGAATTCTTGCAACAGTTTTAAATTGGGATTAAGAATTACGTATCACATTTGCAGAAATACATTAACCGAGTAAAATAAATTGTTACGAAGAAACTTTAGTATTTTTTCATTTTGTCTTTGTCTGTCTTTTTTCTTTTTTATCTCAGGAGATAAACTATTAAGCAACTTAAAGCCCATTGATTTAGGTCCTTGAGCAGTGTTATAAACACAAATAAAGTTTTGATGGAGGTCTTTACAGGTTCTAGTATAGTGACAGTGGTATATGTCATTGGACATATACTGAAGGATATTATTTTTTACATTCATACTAACAACATATATGTAGGTATATACATCGAATTGGCAAAATACACAGTTTTTTAAAAAGGAAGACAAGGTACACCATAAGGAGCATTGCACATCAACCGTTTGATGCGCTTCTGTATTTTGAAAATGTCAATAGTATGGGGAGAGGAACCCGAGAACAGAATGCTGAAAATAATGAGAGATAAAAATTCGCTATAGTTAATAGATAATAACAAATCAGTATTCACAGAATGCCTGATGCTCCTAATGAGAAAACGTACTGAACTAAGCTTATTGCGAAAATATAAAATATTACACCGAGTGAGTTAGGGAATGTACGCGTCTTGTGTAAATGGGTTATTTAGGGTCTAAACAATGTAAAGTGTAATATTCATTACGAATATTGTAATAACCAACCTTCATACTTCGACCGTGAAAGGTTGCTCTTATATTGCATGTCATACTGAAGGAAATCATTTGTAAACAGAGCAAGATGGAATTTGCATCAAAGAACTAATCGTTTGGGATCTTACGCCGACAATATTTTCTCTGCGTATATGTAGTAATAGTAGAATTACAAGAATTGAAAAACACCCTATGATTACTTGCCAATTTGCCGTAGAAGGATTACTGCATTCGTACACGCAACTTAGATTAATGCTAATAGACTTCTTCTTACTCTAGAAACACTGTCCTTTTACAGTGAGCTTAAGAAATTACCTAATCTAAAGCTGTCATATTTCCCTCATGGCTTGTGCGCCAATGTAAACAAACGCATGTACATTTCCCGTCCCGTGCATTTGGCCATGAAACCCACTAAATCACTGCCACCTGCGTTTCCATACAATCGCCAATAAGGCTATGCCCTTACATTTTAAATGACTACTTTTTAATCTTTCGCATTTTGACCGCAAAGACAGAAAACAAAATGAACGAAGAGAAGAGTTTAACATGAGATTGGCCCCTTTACGGAGTGTTAAACAAGTAGTAATCTTTCCATGGTTAAAGTGAAAAGTTATCAATTCCATTGGCCTTAGGTTTTGAAACTTTTTGCTGCGATTACTTTGACCATGACGTGGTGAACGCGTCGTTTATTCTAAGATTTCCTTATTTCTTCGACAAATTTTCATTTATTTTATTCCGCTATTGTCGGTTCGAAATTCTGGCATTACTGCTAAACCAAGTTAAAGTATTGACTCTATTTACTCATTTCAGCCGGATGACTTCATGCAAGCTGGAATTGACAAGATAAACAGTCTGCTGGAGAGTTTCATGGGCATCAACGACACCGAGCTAGGTAAGGAAACATTGAAGATATATTGTTGATGATTTTGGTGATATATTTAAATAATTCAATCTGAGTTTGGACAATGTGGTATCGATGTATTGGAATTTCACCATTTTAGTGTGTTTGGTATGTAATCAATCGTCCCCTCATGCAAAGTATATACTTAAAGGACACCACATGACGTGGGTGATCTCAGCGGTAAATTCCATTTAAAACTAGTTGGATTCAACAAACGCGCTTTCATCTGTTTTCAACTTCCTTCAGCCAGTCATTTCAATTTGTTTTAAGTCGGTTGTGGCCACTCCTTCCTTGTTTTAACGTGCAAGTTCCACACTTATTACTTACTACCAAATTGCCCTAACCCGCAATTGTTAAGACATTGGCAACTTGATAATTCAAAAAAGATATGGTACTTTTTTCACAGATTTTTATTTAAAGTCGACCGGTTTCGTCGCATAGGCGACATCATCAGGTACATGAATATGGCAAGTGGCAGAATATATACAATTTTTAAGAGGGTGGGGGGAGAGGAGGGATAGGGTGGGGGGGAGGGGTTTGGAAGAGGCAGTGGTAAGGGGTGGGGGTTGGTGTGTGAGGGAACGTGGATGACTCGATGGGAGGGGGGTGGTGGTGGATATAGGCTAAGTGGACGCTTGGTCAGGTACGCTGTTCACAGCGGGGGTTGGGGCGTCAGGTATTGAGAGTCAGGGGAATATCCAAGAGGGGGGAATGGCTCACAAAAATGTTCTCGTTAGCAATTTTTCCTGCCTTTAATTGCTTTCTTATCTCCAGCTCCTCCAAACAGTCCATTCTTCTTCCTATGCGACGATGATGTCGCCTATGCGACGAAACCGGTCGACTTTAAATAAAAATCTGTGAAAAAAGTACCATATCTTTTTTGAATTATTTAGAATGGATTTTCACAAAGTGAAGCCTGAAACCATCGAGTTTATCATTGGCAACTTGCTTATTCTCGTAACTGTCCGTTTCGTTTTGCGGATGATTAAATTGTTTCCTCTTATTTTAACTAAACTATCGTCAAGGATACGCCTACTAGGTCGATATCGAACTATCTCGTTTGAACTATATTAGAAGCGAGATTGTTTTAGGTAGCATTAATGGGTTTAACATGGATTATTCTGAATACGCCCGCTCGTTTCTTGTTTAATTAACTCTCGTTTGTCGTGTACTAGATGATACATGAGTATCGTTTCAACTGGCAGTTACCCATTTTACCTAGCAGGTGAATATATGGTCCTATTTTGCTTTGAATAGATTCATGTAGAAAACCCGTTGCGAAAATTTTGTAAGGAAACTAAAGACCCATACAAATATTTTTAACGAGGGGAAGGAACCCGTTAAAATTCAACGGGTGTGAAATGCATTAAACTTTTTTATAAGAAAACCACAAAGCCTGAAAAAAAACCGTCAGCGTGGTCATTTGAGGAGTTCATAACCTATCTTGTGAGTTGTGTTCGTTGTAGTAGACACGCTTACCGTTTTCCAGGTGCACGGAGAGATGAGTGACTGTTGGTCCTCTTTCATGCAAGGGAAACCCAAAAATCGGCAATACAGACTCATTACTACTTAAATAGTAAAGATTGATAGATAGTGGCCTCGTCCCTACGGTTCTCTTGAGCCGTCTTCTGAGTGATTAACAGCTTGATCGCTTCCCTTGTGTACATACATATATTTGCATTAAACGACTTAATTCAGTTGCACTATTCAACGTTCATATATGCGTTGAGTAACTTAATCAGGATTGGAGAGTAGGGTACAATCCAGCGGTTGACAGCGTCAAAAGGAGCATTTAGAGCAGCAGCCATGTTTATTTGACCTATGAATCCTTCGTCACCCGCATTTCACCTTCGGCATAAAGGGTAGCCATAATGATTGGTTTCGGTTGCTAAAAAAATATGGTGATTCTTAGTGCACTTGCCGATTTTTATGCACGGATGTCGTTCATTGCGCAGAATTTCCGTTCTTCATTTCGGGTAAGAAGCATGTAGTGACGTCAATATAATTTCCGCTATCTTAAAACAGATGGGTCTGTATTTGAACCAGATTTATAGCTGGTTACCCGTCCGTAGGATGGGTAAGGATGACATTTGTGCGGTTCTTAGCGTAACCCAACAAACACCACGGGAAGATGCTCATGAGATCGCTGATGGGCATGTCTTTGAGCACCCAAGTCTAACCTTTGTCATTTTTCTTTCAAGGGCTCATTTTCTCGCAAATAAGACATTCATTTTGCTTTAGAAGATTTTTTTCGAAAGGTTACTCTTTTTTCTATTAGACATGTAGATTGATACATTGATGGATATTATATATATGGAAGTCCAAGAAGGGAAAACACAGCGGCAAGTGAGAGTCTTGAATAGGCAACTCGATGATTGAATGAATGTACCTAAGTTAACTGCACTTTAACACTTTTAAACATATTTAAATAACTCGTAACGTTTTTGATTTGGGAATTGGTCTAAAAAACATTTCGCAATCGTAATGAGGGGCAGATGGTTCCACTACGTGTAATACATCTGAGTATTAAACGATAATAAACAATGCCGTGTTTGTTGTAGCAACAGAGGCATTATTACCATTGCTATTCGCTACACGTAAATATTCTTGCTTTTTTAACTCCTTTATGTGTATCGTTTACTACGTAAGTGTTCTCTCATATACGTTCAGTGCCCATTTGAGAGCTATTTTGAGAATAGACGTTGAAGAGTATACTTGTTGTAAATATGCATTCAATTTATCGATTACACCCGAAGCAATCTATCATGGGGCCCTTGGGACTCTGGGTCCATCTAATACAGATTATATTTCTACGTGCTATCATGTACTTGCAGGAAAACGTAATATTTGAATGCTAGAGGCGTGAATATCCCCTGAAAATCAAATCCCTGGTTGTCAAGGAAATATTTTATTGTTGATTTCAGAGAAAAATGTGAAATATTTCAACTGAAAACATGAATTTCAGACAAATTATATTGATTGATAAAATTATAAACTCCATTTATTCAGCCATCCGATAAAAAAAATTCCAGCCCTATATTTTGAGTGAAAGTACTTCTAAAAAGCAAAACATGAAACAGACTAAATTATAACATAAACACTGTAAAAGTGTAAAGTAAAACTTTCGCCGGATACTTTTATAAAATAAAACCACTGCACCGAACACAATGCTTAGCATGGACCACCAGGGGGGAACCTTCGGGGGCCTTTGGGGGCCCTTAGGGGGCCCTTAGGGTTTTTTAATATGGCATATGACACAAACATATTTTTTTATCTACATGCCAAATTTCAGCGCAAAATGTTCAATAGTCTTTGCGTGATGGAGCAACAGACAGATAGACACCATTACATTTTTATATATTAGTAAGTAATACACCCCTAACCCTGAAAAAAGGGGTTTTGGTTAATTGAACCCTACAGTGTTTGTTGTCTACCAGTAACAAACTTGTGTTCCAAATTTCATCAAAATCGGTCCAGTGGTTAAGGAGGAGATGTAGAATATACCCACATACATACATCTATTTACCTTATACACCTTTATATATATTAATAATTAATCATTATTAATTAATAATAATAATTAATAATATAAAGATTGTTAATTAACGAAAATCCAAGCATATTCCGAGGCTCTGGGTGAAGCTTATTAGTTATGAAACTTTTTATGTGGACTGGTCACCGGCCTGTCGCAAATCCCAAACCCTGGAGGGCCTTTTGGCTACTCTTAGTTTGACCCCTACCCTTTGACCTGTCTTGCTCGGGTGGCCCTAGCAGGAGCTTAAACTCCTCTTAGCATAACTCTAAGGGTTGCTGGGGCACACAAACCTCTCCACCACGATAAGGTGGTAGCCTATGCAGATGGACCAGATGGTGAATGTGAAGCCGGAAAAGGCATAAAGTCTAATTCTGGAAGGAAGAAGAATTGAAGGAAATATTAAAAGGCCACATAAAGAGTTTACTTAAGAATTACTGAGGAATGACCCTTAATAGTTCGCGTCGGGTCATATTGACCAGACGACTTTTTCGTTGAAGATATTTTTAGGAACATTTTATCATATTGTACTTATGAAGAGTTCTCGGGTTTCCAGCCAGGATTATGGTGTTGAACTGCGCCGACGCACAGTGGGCTGAAATCGAAAAAAGCTGGCCAAAACCTCTTTTTTTTAGTCCGGAAGTTGAAACTTCACATCAAAATTCTCAAATAAACTTTTTTCGTAGATTTTCGCAGTTCATTTTAATTTTGGTAAGTTTATTTTGGATTTCTGCGATTAAACTAAAATTTTTCAGCAACGGTTTCGCCGTGCTATTCTGCCGGCTTCGTCAGGCATTCTAAATCAACAATGAAAAATAAATAAACAAACTTAAGCGGTTATTATGTACAGCATGATTAATTAATACTTGAGTTTTTCAAAAGTCTTTTCCACGTATAAGGAAGTTTGTAGCCATCTTCTCTGTTTAGGTTGTTAGGTCTTTTTTCTATTTCAATGGCTTCCCTGATGATCTGTGGATAGTAGCTAATTTCTTTACATAAAACTTTCGCCCTTTTGATGTTAATACTGTGACCTTCTTAAAGTGTGTGCTCAGCCACGGCAGAGTGATACCAAACTTTCTTCCGAATAGCCCGTTCGTGTTCCTTCAGTATGCATCCTATGGCTCTCTTTGTCTGGCCAACATATGATTTTCCGCAACTACAGAAAATTTTGCTTATGCCTTCGAACATTGTGGGAGATAATCTAAATCGCAGAAATCCAAAAGAAACTTACCAAAACATTCTCAAATAGTTTATTCGTGACATGGCGTGTTATTTTTTCCTGTAATTGCACATCAACATTATATATGGGGTCAAAGTTGAACAAATTTTGCAAAAAACGCCCGACTTATATTTTCTCTGTGAATTACCAAACTTAACCTCTTGCTGTACTTTAATGGATTAAGCCATGGAAAATACTGTTATACTATTTTATTATACAATTCTTTTTATTTCATTTGATGTTTTCTTAATGATTTTATTTTAATATTAACCATAGATACACAACAAAATGGCGGAGCCTATTTTCAGTCAAATGTTTACATATTTGTTGAGAAAAAGTAGTTGGTACCGCCTGGTTACGCTAAGTAACTCGTACCACACCATTCTACAAAGCTTCCAGATTAGGAATCTAAAGAAAAATCTTGCGCAGATTTGGACCCCGAATTTTACATTGTTTTTTCGAGCGCGCCGTCGAGTCCGGTTCCGCCCGCCGGCGACGGAGAGTACGGTGACGCGGAAAAGTGTGTGGATGCGATATGGCCACATTCACTTTTCTATAGTGATCGTCGATATAGGTATAGAGATTGAAAAGAGCCACCATAAAGATTTTTTTAGTAAACCATGCTAGAAATGTTTCTCATAATCATATCTCGGGACACCGCAAGAGTTAAACTGAAAGACTTCTTTCTTTGAATGCACGGGGTTTTCGCATACGCCCTGCACATCGCCTATGGAAGGAAATGTGCATCTCTCGTTGACAGACAAACTCTCTTTCTAAGGCACCAGCCTTCTCAACTCTCCAACTCCCTCTTACTACTTCAAGACCTGCCGAAAAGGGTCGTTTTATGACACTGCGGAGCCCGTCGCACAGTGGTCCGAAATCGGAAAAAGCCGGACAAAAGTCCAAAATGGCTTTTTTTGAGATAGAGACTTGAAACTTAGCGTAAATACTCATAAATGATTACTGATTATAGATTTATAAGCCATTTTACATTAATACGACCCGTTGCTGAGATACAGTAGCCCAAACATGACCAATTTTTCAAAAACACGCGCGATCTTGTTTTTCATCGAAAATCTTTGAATTTAAGCAGGTGGTGTTGCGTTGGTATGATTTTGATGGAATAAAAAACGCAATATTCCTTTGACCTGGTGCTTTGCCTATATTGTCCATGACTTTTGAAGATTTTGGCTCTCATCTGTCTGGTTTTGCAACGCAAAATGGCGTACCCGTTTTTAACGTGAAATTTGACATAAAGTAGACATTATCTTTCGTTTACGAAATATATAACTCGGGAAATTTACATCACAGTGTAAAGTAGAGATTTCTTAAGAATACTAAGCAGAAATCTTGGAAAAAAGTTTGCGACGAAGGAAATGAGAGCGATTTTTCGATCGCGCGTCAAGGCAGAGCTACACGACGCAGGACCCTGCGGCTCGGTAACTGCGGTCGATTTTTCAAGTTTTTTGAAACTTTATTCTTGAAAATCGTCATTTAAAGCACGGAGCGTAGTCAGTGTTGACCTAAAACACTGTACTGAGGATATTACCAGGATTATAGATCGATCGACTAACCATATAACGCATTACTCTAGTGAAGATGCTAGGGACTGGATATTTGTCGGAACCATCCCACGTATAAGAAATATGCTTCGGGTATGAAGTAGGGTTAAAAGATTAAGTCGGCATGCTAAAGAGAGAGAAATAAACTGTTTCCGGGAAAGGCAACAACCGATACTCTTTTTCCCTTTCCACCCTCGCCGAGATGGGTCGCGCGGAAAGGGGCGTTTTATGACGACGCACAGCCTTTGACGGTATTTAACGGATTCTTCCACAAGGGTTTTTCCGGTTTTTCCTTTCCCCGGCAGAAATGCATGTCAACTTGCAGTTTTATTTTGGAATCGGTGAAGAAGTGTCGTGCTTGTTGTTCTAGTGTCGTGTCGTGCTCTAGTGTAATTCTCAAGTTCGTGTTGCCCAGTGATTTGATGCGGGCTTTAATGAATTCCCACTTGCTATTCTCGGAGTTGGACAGCGCAGTGATTTTCCTGCTTGAATTTTTGCTAGGTGAGTGTTTTTTAATATTTCCATTTCAAAGATTAGTGTGTTTGCGTACTACTTCAATGAAAGCGTTAAATTACTTATCGATTTTTACTGTTGTTTTCGCCTCTCATAAATCATGGCAGTTATGATTTTGATGCGTGTTCTCTTTACATATTTATAATTTTCAAATCACCGCACAGGGTTTTGAGCGTTTTCTAACGTAGGAATGGATTCAAACCAAATTACTCGTTTTGAGTTACATAATATAATATTAGAAATGAAGGGAAAGACATCAGGTGAGAAAACAATACACTTGCTGGATTTTTATCGCGGAGATTAAATGTAGAGAGCTATGAGGATGCTCTTGATGGTCTCCGTGAATTACTTCGGTTGTGATTCTGGCATTAATACGAAAAAATGTGGAAACAATGTAGCCGGAATAATGAAATATTTTCAGTGCGATGTGAGGCATGGCTCGCAGAGTCAATTATTTTCCCTGAAG
This sequence comes from Pyrrhosoma nymphula, assembly GCA_963573305.1. Taxonomy (NCBI): domain Eukaryota; kingdom Metazoa; phylum Arthropoda; class Insecta; order Odonata; family Coenagrionidae; genus Pyrrhosoma; species Pyrrhosoma nymphula. The sequence continues at coordinate 184,987,177 of OY754327.1, forward strand.
TTGTCCGTCAATAATTTCCTGGTACTTCAAAGGCAACTAGTATGTATTATATTTAAGTATGTTTTGAACTTATAAAGAAAATTATATTTCTGAATATCTATACTTATTCTATATCTTATACATTGTTTACACTATTCTATATCATACAATTATTACTTTATTACGTTCTTTGGAGCGGCCCGAGAAAGATTTTACTTCTTCGTGTGACCGATCTAAAAGAAGGAAAGTTCAAAATATTAAAAGTTGTTCCTCAGTAGCTGAGCTGGCATTAGCAACCTCTCTTGGTTTAAGGGAGGAAGGAGATATTGCAGCCGCACAGTTAATTACGGAAGTAACGACAACTACTCCCACTAGAGCTAAGAGAGTGCTTAGGCTTACTAAGTGGAGGAAGAGTGATGAGGTGCAGAAAGATATGTCTCCAGAGGAGACTTTATCTTTGATCATCACCATTGGACTGACTAAAAATCAGTACAATGTATTAAGACGCTCCGCTCGTACTTAAGGACATTCCTTGTACCCCAGCTATGCACGAAGTGTTAACAGCAAAAAGTGCTGCATACCCAGAAGCAAAACGCATCACAGAAAACGTATGCGAAGTGAGTCTACAGGCTCTATTTCGGAGTTTCGAGACATTCACATTATAAACAGTGTTGGGAACAGGCGGATTCTTCCGATTAATATTTATTTATGAGCTCCCTGGTGCTACTTCGTTTGCTGAATGACGAAAATGGTATGAGTTTAGAGGCATTTCAAATTGCATATCTTGCTTACTACGAATTAATCTGACTGTAGTAAAATTGAGTACTTAATTCCATGTCTGCTGTTTTAGGTGAAATAATCTGGAAAAATCCTCGTCCATCATCAACCAGATTTTGCCGGCCTATTGGCCTCCGGTGACTGAAGGAAACCAAGGAAGTTGCTATCGAGGAAAGTATTTATATTCAAAGGCAGATTGACGGGCTGAAAAATTGGAACAATGGAAATTACTCAGTCAATTTTAGCTTGCTGCTAACCATTATAAATGGAAAAGTAAGCAAATTCATATTTCTATTGTGATAGACAAGAATATGGTAGTGCTAATGGATTAAAAAAATTAAATTACGATTATTTTAGGCATGCAACGCGTTAACTGACTATCCGAGTATGAGGTGCTACATCTGCGAAGCTACAGCTATGGAGATGAATGATTTGAAGGCAATGAGGAATCGACCTGCAGATGTGACTAAATATTCTTTTGGATTGTCAACCTTGCATTGCTACATCCGGTTTTTTGAATGTGTGCTACACATATCGTACAGACTAGAGTTCAAAAAGTGGTAGGTAAGAAAGAATACAAACAAGCTGGAATCTGGTTCAATGGTGAAAATGCCTTTGAATTACGAACAAAATTCTTTAAGGGCCCGAGGAAATCTCAAAAACTGCTTATACAGACAAAAATAAGAATTCAGATGGCTTTTAGAGAAAGGATGGGGTTGATTGTTGATGTTCCAAGGCCTAGATCAGGTAACACGAATGACGGTGACACGGCAAGGCGTCTCTTAGATTCCCCAGACTTGGCTGTGCGTCGTCATAAAACGCCCCTTTCCGCGCGACCCACCTCGGCGAGGGTGGAAAGGGAAAAAGAGTATCGGTTGTTGCCTTTCCCGGAAACAGTTTATTTCTCTCTCTTTAGCATGCCGACTTAATCTTTTAACCCTACTTCATACCCGAAGCATATTTCTTATACGTGGGATGGTTCCGACAAATATCCAGTCCCTAGCATCTTCACTAGAGTAATGCGTTATATGGTTAGTCGATCGATCTATAATCCTGGTAATATCCTCAGTACAGTGTTTTAGGTCAACACTGACTACGCTCCGTGCTTTAAATGACGATTTTCAAGAATAAAGTTTCAAAAAACTTGAAAAATCGACCGCAGTTACCGAGCCGCAGGGTCCTGCGTCGTGTAGCTCTGCCTTGACGCGCGATCGAAAAATCGCTCTCATTTCCTTCGTCGCAAACTTTTTTCCAAGATTTCTGCTTAGTATTCTTAAGAAATCTCTACTTTACACTGTGATGTAAATTTCCCGAGTTATATATTTCGTAAACGAAAGATAATGTCTACTTTATGTCAAATTTCACGTTAAAAACGGGTACGCCATTTTGCGTTGCAAAACCAGACAGATGAGAGCCAAAATCTTCAAAAGTCATGGACAATATAGGCAAAGCACCAGGTCAAAGGAATATTGCGTTTTTTATTCCATCAAAATCATACCAACGCAACACCACCTGCTTAAATTCAAAGATTTTCGATGAAAAACAAGATCGCGCGTGTTTTTGAAAAATTGGTCATGTTTGGGCTACTGTATCTCAGCAACGGGTCGTATTAATGTAAAATGGCTTATAAATCTATAATCAGTAATCATTTATGAGTATTTACGCTAAGTTTCAAGTCTCTATCTCAAAAAAAGCCATTTTGGACTTTTGTCCGGCTTTTTCCGATTTCGGACCACTGTGCGTCGTGCGGTTTGTTGCGTATATTTTCGGGAGCATATTCTTTTTTCTCTAACAAAATGCACGTGCGCATTTATTTGTATGCACGTGAAAAGCTAAGCTGTTGTAATTTGTCACTTGTACCTTTTCTTCCAACGCATCACCTATCATACGTTAGTACCTTATTAGACTTGTTTATTATCGATGACTTTCTAAAGTTACCGATCATGGTCAATATGCTGTTCCTTATTTATCTGACCATGACTTGATATGTATCAAATTCACTTTTAAAGTGCCTCAAAGTAAACCATCTTAGTGTGTTATTTCAATTTCAAAAATTTCGATTTCACCAAGTTTCAAAAGGATTTTGAAAATTTGTCATGGACCGAATTTTGTTTACCTTTTCCGTCGACGAAAAATTGGCCATTCTTATAACCAACGTAGATACATCAGTTATTAGACATGCATGCACCTTAGAGAAAGATAATACCAATGTAAAATCCTATTACATGGATCACTCAGAATAACATGATTTACGAAAGGGATATGACTCGTAGTAAATTCGAGCGACATAAAAGAGAACAGTTTTTGGAATATAAGAGGCCGAGAAATGAGACGCTGAAATTAATGAAATAGGCAAAACATGAGTACTACATATATCCAATGTTTTCGGATAAGTGGGACTCTAAAGCAATTTTATATTAAATAAGTCGACTATGGTTTGCAAAATATCGTAAAAATAATGAGAAACTTAACTTCTCTGTCGATGAATTAAATGCATATTTTCTCAGTCCTCCCAATACTCCTTCTTTCAATCTCCAGCTGTCGAGAGCCAGACTCATATAGAGTAGAATGGAATGAGACTGACCGGAGAGATTATCATGACTTTAGTCAAAAAATATTTTATTTCCCCTATTTTTCTAAAGTACTTTCATAGAATTAAATCAAACGCTGCTGAAATGGATAGTTTGAACACCATTCCAGTTTCCAGTGAAGTTTCCAGTCCTGATAGAAATTTAAAATTTTTCATTGAGCTTTTCCATTTTTTCCTCTCAGTAGAAAAATAGCTCAAATTTAACCTATAAAAAAAGAACCACAATCCAATTGAACTATCCCATTTTCGTCCTATATCCTCATTATGCACAATATCTGTGCCACTTCAAAGATTTATTTATAACTCTACAGTTGATTTTTTCTCTACAAATTATTTAATAGATAAATATTAATCCGATTTTCGCAGTGGCCATAGCACGCAGAATGCTCTCGGGTAACTGACATTCGTTTCGCTGTTGATAACAAAACAGTCTCTGCATCTGTTCTATTTGATTTTACGAAAGCTTTTGGCATTGTTAACCACGACCTCGTCAGCTCGTCAAAATGAATAAACTAGGATTCTCTTACCCGGTAACTGAGTGGTTCAAATCGTATTTACTCATTAGATCTCAAGCTGTTAAAGGTAATGATCACCAACTCTCTAATTTGCCAACTTAAACCTGTAGTGTTCCTTAAGGGTCAATTATTGGGCCTCAATATTGGTGATATATAATTAAAATGATGAACTGAAAAATAAATTACAATTATTGCTAAATGATGATCTAAGGTTCATATTTTATGCTGGATTATATGAACACATCACTCATTATTTCAAGCTGAAGTGGTTAAAAATGAATGATACGAGAAAATTACAATTGTCTATTTTCATGATTATTATCTTGTAATTGCCCGAGTACTAACACGAAAGCGTTATGGTAAACTTCAGTAAAACTAAAGGGTGTTACGTGGGCAAAGATGTTTAAAAATTCCAAAATGTTGAACCAAAACGTATCAGTTACCTTGTGATGAATGTGGCAATGAGAGGTTGGAAAGATATTCCCGGTTATACAACCTACAGAGGTATATAAACCGGCCGGGAAAAAAAGAGAAAACATTTTTTTTAACAGGCTTAATGCACCGAAAAAATCAAAAAAATATGTGGGGAGTAAAACCTTCGTTGTCCAGGTTCCAGTTAGAGTCTCCGACCCCCAAATAAACTTTAAAATTAATGGTAAAGATTCCAAGATTTCTTCTAAGATAGGACTTTGGCGCCTTAGAAGAAGTAGGTGGTGCATGAAGATAGGTAGAATACATTTGGTTGTCACTGCTAGGAGGCAATGAAGGGGGATAGGAGTTTTCAAGGATTTTCTTACCGAGGAGGACCTCTGGGGATATATTTATACTGGAAGGCTGAGTAGGAATACTTCTAGGAAATAAAGATTGCTGTAGATTATCCAGTGGCTTCATGTGTTAAGAGGGAGTAGGGCCTTTTGTTCTGCGAGGTATGGCAGTCATTGTGATGAAAGTATTGCTGTTTATTGATGGGTCCTATATGGTGGGTAGAGGTGGTTAATTGGTGAATGGAAGTAGGAAAGGGGTTGAGATTAGGGATTGGAATTTTAAATCCAGAATCGATTTTCGATTTTGGTTTTATAAATCGATTTTTTTAAAGCTCGATTTTTTGCCCAAAATAATCGAAAAATCAAAATCGATATTTTTAAATAGGAAAGTAATTGTCTGCAGAAATACGGATGTGCTGTTGTAACAAAATTCAAAATATGGGTTAATGGAAGCACTAGGGATAAGAACTAATTACGGTTAAAATCATTAATACCATATATTATTTTAAAGATACCTTGTGTGTAAAATCACCTTGGGTGTGACGTCAAATGCAGGAGAGTAATAATCCATTCCAGATACTTATATAAATATAATATAACTAGCAAATTACATATATTTTAGTTGCAACAAGAATTGTATATTGAACCCCAAAATGAAAACAGAATTTTATTTATTTCTTGTTTGGAAAGTCGTGGAAGCAGTGTTCCTCAGGGATGGACCTTAAAAAAAAACTAACATATTGAAATGTTTTCCGGATAATCGATTTCGCACCTGAGTTGCAATTAACCTGGCGTGATAAAATAGTCGAGGCAACTATAGAAAAAATCCTGCTGGCGAGTTTGTATAATTGGGGATATTCTCCCTTAATCTCCTTCCAGGCTTGTAGTAGATTGGGGTTGGACTTGCGGTCCACTGGAGGGCGGTTTTAGGGATTGGAAATTTAAATCCAGAATCGATTTTCGATTAATCGACTTTCGATTTTGGTTTTAAAAATCGATTTTCTAAAAATTCGATTTTTTGCCCAAAATAATCGAAAAATCGAAATCGATATTTTAACATATAAAAGTAATTGTGTGCTGAAATACGGATGTGGTGTTGTAACAAAATGCAAAATTATGGTTAATGGAAGGACTAAGGATAAGAACTGAATACAGTTAAATTTATTAATACAATATATTATTTTAAAGATATTAATAAGATATACAGGGAAGTAATAATCCATAACACATACTTATAAACACATAGGTAATATAACAAGCAAATTACATATAGTTTAGTAGCAATAAGAATTGTATATTGAAAAGTGGGCATATCACAAAATGAAAAACAGAATTTTATTTATTTTTGTTTGCAAAGCCGTGGAACCAGTGTTCCTCAGGGATGGACCTTAAGAAAACTAACATATTTAAATGTTCTCCGAGTAATCTATTTTGCACCTGAGTTGCAATTAACCCGGTGTGAGAAAATAGTCGCTCACACGGCACGGTAGAGGCAACTATAGATAAAATCCTGCTGGCTGGTTTGTATACGTGGGGATATTCTCCCTCAATCTCCTTCCAAGCTTGTAGTGGATTAGAGTTGGACTTGCGGTCGACTGGAGGGCGGTTTACGAACTGGCGCAGCTCGATTGACAAAATTCAAACGCTAGCTTTAGCTAGCAAGATAAAAATCGAAAATCGATCGGCTAGAATCGATTTTGATCGGTTTTTCAAAACAAAAAGTCGACTTCGATTAAATCGAAAATCGGAGTGTGATAATCGATTTTCGATTAAAATCGAAATCGATTTTCCAATCCCTAGGCGGTTTACGAACTGGCGCAGCTCGAATAGCAAAATTGAAATTCTGTAGCAAGCTAAAAATCGAAAATCTATCGGCTAGAATCGATTTTTCAAAACAAAAAGTCGACTTCGATTAAATCGAAAATCGGAGTGTGATAATCGATTTTCGATAAAAATCTAAATCATCGATTTTCCAATCCCTAGTTGAGATGACTCTCTAGTTATGTGTGCATCCCGAGCATTTAATTCCTCATTTATTCCTGGCTATGGTGCAGTTCATCAATCATGTGTGTCCATTTTGATCTGAAGTTGAAGCAAGTGTGTTTTAATTCCATTTCTTTCTTTCTCTCTCTCTCTCCATCTTAGCGACCCTTATCTGGGAGAAGGCGGAAGGGAAGAAGAACAGTATGGACTTTGCGGAGGCCATTGACGAGTCTGATTTGGAAGAGCTGGGATTCACAGACGACTTCATCATAGAGCTCTGGGGAGCCATCACAGACGCGAGGGCTGGACGCATAACTCACTAGACTGGCGAGCGCGCGCGCGCAGAGCCTACTAGCTGTGGCCTAATCTACGAGGACATCGTGCCGTGCTTTGCACATGCCATGTGTGTTTACGATTGTCCGTGTGTTAGTGTGTATGTGTTAGTGCGTGTGTGAGTGTGTGAATGGGCTTTTTCTTGGTGCTCTACAAATGAAAGTGAGTTTTAATCATTCCAGAGTTGGAAATCCAAAAAACGAGGAACTGGAAAAGTCTCCTCAGAACTCAAATCAGGGAATGTGAAGAAAACAGAAGAAGAAATTTTAATAAAAACACTGCCACTCCCTATTATTTGTGATCTTTGGGATACAATATTCTTTTAACTCTATAAATTATAAGCTAGAGTAATACATGTTACAAATATACATCTAGCATTTGAGTTCAACCTCAGGCAATGGCTGGGCAAATTCTTCATTGAAGTTCCACATATTCAAGTATTTTGGATTTTTTAAATTTCAATGTAAAATAGCTCATTGTCCTGCCTACAAATACATCTCAGATTCTGAATGCTGACTCAGATACTAATGTCTAGTCTAATAATTCCCCATTGAATTCCATTTATGAACGTTCATTCGCTGGAAAAAAATTGGGAAATGAGAGAAATGTCCTAAGTATTTAATTGGTGAATATTTTATTCAATAAACAGCTCAAGTTTCAGAGTAAATGATTTCTTTGCATTAATGTGAAATAAAGAACATGAATTGCGAATTACAGGTCGTTTCAAATCAAAACCCAAGCATCTAATAGGATTGCAATCATGTTCTTGTTCCCTTGTAGAGGTTTCTGCGGCAAATATGAGAGGATGTGAGACTGATTAGTGATTTTTCTTACCATTTCCTTGCTTTTCAGATTGTACGTTTAGGTATAAGACATCTGCAGAAGAATACTCAGGGCTACCACATGCTACTCATTACCATTTATGTACTGAGAAAAATCCACTGCCCAGTTGGTACACTTCCCATTCTGACGCAGTAGCCTCATCTTGCTATTCCTTCCCTGTTTACGAGTATGCAACGCGGGCGGGAACATGAATTAAGATGGAAAGCGTCAGTTTCTCTTTCAAAATCCGAAGAAGGGAACTTATACACAGAAATATACTTCGAAGTGGAGCTGTAATTGCTTTTGTAACCACTGCACTAAACACAGTACTTACTTGGAATCTTAAAAGAGGATATTTAATCCATCGCTGCTTAGAACTTACTAGATATCTTTCCTGTGCGAGAGAGAATTGTTTATTTTCGGTTTTTCAACACGAGTTTCCATAATAAGTTCCTTGCCTTCAAGAAGAAGAATTAGCATAAGTTTAGAAACTTTGGCCCAGCGTCAGGTCAAACAATTAGATACGTATGACGAGGAAATCCACTACACCGGACGTGATTGCACTGGTAACGGCTGCCTCAGTCGCATTGTTGTCAAATATATCGACACTCGGGCCTGTTTAAAGATGGCCGTGTACATGAATACTAGATAATATAGGTATATTATATAGTGTCCATGGCCGTGTACAAGAACACTGTTCTTTGCCGTGTATCAACCCCGTACAGCTGAATTAGGGAGTAAATATACCGATACACAATACGTATTCCTACTAAATAGCTGTATCCTTAGTGAAGACCAGGGGAAATACCAAGCAAAAAATTTGAAATACACCTTGAAACAGATCGTGTAAACCTTAATATGTCACATATTTATCGCATATTTAATGCCTATTTTAACTTTTTAAAAAGAGTATGGATAAAGTTGTCTGAATTTATAAACTCATTCAGTAAATTTTTACCGTGTGTAGTTATCCTTTGTTTTTATTTTTTATGAATTTATTGATATGTATAGCAACGTTTTTATCCCGTAAGGGCTCATCCCTATCCCACCACGTGGTTCATCCTTCGCCCGAAATTTTTGCTAAAATGGGAAGCTTGCAAACTAATCGGAGAGATTTTGATTCTGACTGTAAACACTATTGATAGCTTTGAAAGCTCACATTTCCCTTAATTTGTTATATTGTGTAGGAAATCCCCAAGGAGATAAGAATTGCAACACTTTAAGTCTGTATTATGAATGAAAATAGTCGTAAATATGAGCAACATTAACTCCAGATTCAATTATGATGCAAAGTATGTGAAGATCTGTATATATCTTACATAAAATCTTTGACTGCCATATGCAGATTTTGACACTTAGTATAATTTGGATTTATGATGGACTTAGAAATATAGATTCGATGCCATGAGAAATCCGTAAAAAATCTAGATTTGATACTTTCCTGGATTGCAGGCAAGTATTTGTAAGGGTGTTCTACTTGGTCACCTTAAATGCGAAGCTAAAAACAACTTGTGAAACTAAGAGCATATGTGAAGCTTTTACATTGGCGTGCAGCCATATAAAGCACAATTTGGACGAAGTGTGTGTTTCCAATTCGTCCATATGTATATAAATGATATGTCGCCATGTGGACTTTTGATGTGGAACCTTTTGACTTTTCATCATCTCAGGCCATTCTTGATTTAATGAACGGATTTCGTTTAATGGTCACATTAATTAGAGTTAAATGCGTCTCGGCATTAGATTTTTAGTTTAAAAAGTGTATTTCACAAATAATCAACTGTCTGCGTCGTCCGGGATGCATACAATTCTGATGTTCGAAGGGCTTAACCCGGGGCAATTTGTCACGGCACGCCACAGACCTATTTCCGGCCTCCTCCGCCTCTGCAGTGGAGGCTGCTGGGGGCAGACTGCTCTCTGCTGCCCCACGCTGCGTTCCCCTTGCGGCAGAGGCCTTGCTTACTCATCGTTATTTGTAATTATTACCATGAGATGATGTTAAACGAAACCGGAACCAACCAATGGTTTCGTTCCGGAACAAAACTATATATTTTTTCATTAAGTTTCAGTTCGGAACGAAACTATATGTTCAGCGAGACTCAAGTTTCATTACTGCAATGAAAGTATTAAGAGGAACGAAATATAACATTCCGGGACCGTTCCTACTCATGAATAGTTTCAGTTCGAGTTAAATGGGGATGGACTTTCGGTTTCGTATTTCTGGTTCCGGCAAGAGGGGCATTAAATGTTGACTACTTACAAACAGGGCAGTGATTCGGCACGGTGCTGCTCTTTTAAGTTTATTTTTCGACCGAGAAGGTGCGGAACACGAGGTACGATGCAATGCCTGGAACAAAAAGGCAATTTACTCTTAAAGGTATGAATCGGCAAATTCCCATATGATTACGGAACGGTATGTTCTTTTCTTCAGAGTTTAGTTTCAGACCGATGTGGCGTATGTGTGTTTGACTGTAATTGGTGATCTGCGGTATTTAACGAACGTAACATGGAGGTACTCACAGTACATCTGTGAGTGAGTATCAGCTGACCAAACAATAGTAATCCTGGATCTCCTAGGTGTAATCATTTATTGGGAAAGCTTTCAAGTAGCGCAACAATAGGGAAATCGAATGGCAGCAGCTAAATTCTTCTCCGTCTCAAAAATAGGTACCTTAATAACCGTGGCAACGTAATATTAAGCATAATGATTAATTTGCTAGCAACCTATACCTCTCGTTGGGTAAACATATTCAGTAAATTACCGGCCAAGCTAATCGTAAATTGGGATTTGATGAAAGAGTACTTGGCAAATGCGACGATAAAGTTACGGAAATCAGCTACTTCTGTCTTGTTAGACCCCAGTTTGCCTGTATTTGGGGTCCTTGTGAAGTAGGCTTGAAAACCGACTTTGAACGCGTACAGAGAAGATCGGCAAAATACGTTATAGGCCGTTATGATAATGTCGTTAGTGTTACTGACCTTTTGCAGCAACTGGGATGGGAATCGCTTTTAGACCGACGATTACAATTTAGACTCAATCTATAATATAAGTCCCAAACCGATTTATTCTATGAAGACGTTACTAATATTTCACAAGATCCGACATACTGCGGTAGATCAGATTATGATAATAAAATTTAGGAACTAGACTGCAGAACGGACAGATTTAAAATGTCATTTTTCCCGCAAACGATAATAGACCATAGCAGCTGCCAATGAGACTTTTAACTAGGTTTGTCGATAGCTAGTGTAGCTCTTAGTAGTAGTAGTAGTAGTTCTCCCTAATACTTGCATCCTTATCTGTTACCTAGTACTAACAGCACGCCATGCATTTTTTCAGCATAACTCTTGAGTCTCTGTCCATTTGTGTAGTTGCAAAATACATAAATAACAACGGTCCCTCTACCATTGGTAGCATATCTTTAGTGTAGTGCATGCTTGTGAGACTTCATCTCGTGACAAACACTAGTTAAAAAAATGTTTTTATTGTTTATTTCCATGAATTTGCATCTGCTTCAATTTTCACTTGGAGTAGAAGTAGGTACATTTTGCCAAAACTGGAGGGTCATCAATGGTGTTTTGTCTATCCCCAAAACATTTCTATGCCATTGATGATAACAACACTGAAAAAATTGAACATCAATAGCAGTAAAATAAATTACTACCTTCCTTTATCGTCGGTTTTATTAATTTTACGTCACTCTTGAAAATTTACGGTATTTATTTTGAATCGAAAATCAAAACACAAACAAGGTAGGTACCTTAACCCAATTACCTAGATTGAACCTAGGTTCTTCCAGGGAAGACAATCAATATTACTATTGACATATATTTTTTTATTATTTTTTATTAAAAGGGAGAGACAAACAAAGGTGATAAGCATTAGCGATTTATGCTAATGCATCATTAGTCGTAGATACACTAACTTTAGGGTTTAGTGAAATGCATGTAGGTGACTACTCACCCCCTGCCACATACCCTTGAGGTGGCTTGCAGGGTATTTTTTATATGTAGATTATTTCCCATATGAAATCTATCAAATTGCAGCTGAATTAGAGGTGGGTCGGTCGCGAACGAACGAATCTAATCGAACGACTCTTTGAGGTGAATTGACGCACTGAATCGTTCATGGTAATGAACCGTCGTTCCTACGACTCGTAACAGAGTCCTCTACATGGCCACCATGACAACTATCACTACTCAGCGGCGTAGATGAGAATGGGCGCACCACTCGGCAAAGATGGGAATCAACAGACGCCACGAACGAACGAGGAACCGAACGAGTCCTCCCACCCTTCAACTTTGAAGTTTGAGAGAGGGGGGACCTGTGTACTCATATAGCGCGAGGAATGGGAGGAATCGCTACCTATGAGTCCGGGAACGTGTGATTCAATGACTCGGCAAAGAATCATGATATCTCTGACTCTAATTGAATCAAGAGTTGTCGAAGACTCATGAATCAGTGAGGAATCATATGGAGTCGAAGAATCATATGAGCCGAGGAATCATATATGAGTCGAAGAATCATATGAGTCGAGGAATCATATATGAGTCGAGGAATCATATATGAGTTGAGGAATCATATGAGTCGAGGAATCACATGAGTCTAGTGAATCGTCGGGGAATCGGTGATTCTTGACAGTGTAGTAGAGCAGACAGAGTAGCAGACCCAAGAATCAATTATAATGCTTAAGGAATCGGTTATCGGAAACCAGGATCCCTGATTAATTTTCAATGAATCTTGATTCGCACAGGGACATGCGATTTTTAGTGAACTTGCAGAAAAAAATTGGTCTTTGTTCTGAAAAATTCAGAATTCCATGGTCTGTGGTGGTTATTAAGAACAAAAATATATTGATGTTACCTGAATTATTCATACGTTTTGGGGTTCGACCAATGAAATACCGAAGGAAACTGTTGTAGACATGATTTTGCGGAGGTCATCCATTACGTAAGAATTAAAATAACTTTGTAAACTCCACTAGTATTTATTATCACGATCCGGGTTTCAACACTTAGTGTCATCTTCAGGTGACCTGAAGTGGACACCAAGTGTTGAAATCCAGGTCATAATAATAAATAATTAGTGGAGTTAACTAGTTATTTTACTTCTTCCGTGTTACCAAACATTAACTTTTATCGAGAGAAACATCATTGGAGAAATGTTCATTACCCACTTTTATCGTATTTCGCGACGACATACTCAAGTGAGTATGGATTTAGTTCCCTTCTGTCAACCAAGACAACATCTAGAAATAAATTGCTTGGGCGCACAAGCAGACATTCGGATTACTACGAGCAACTGGCCACGTTTGAAAAAAATCTTATGTAATAAAAAGAGAAAAAGGTTCATGAACTAGTTGACTAGAAGACATTTGAACATAAGTTTTAAGTTAAAAAAATAAATTTCATGCATAGATGTATCTTTTTGGTTTAATATAATAATAATAATATAATAATAATCTTTAATGTCCTGTCGGTTATACAAGTACAACATAGGACTTAGTCATACAAAAAATTACATACAAAAAAATTACATATAAAAATACATACAAAAGAAGAAACAAGCAGTAATGTACACTCTACAAAAATTGATCACTCAAAAATTCATCTACACTGTAGTAGCATTTATAAATAAGCAGTTCTTTTAATTTATATTTAAAGACGTTTTGGCTTGCTAAACATTTAATTGAAGTAGGAATCTTATTGTAAATCATTGAGGCTGAATGATGAGGACCTTTCCTGCTTATGTTTAGTGGCTGATTAGCCAAATGAACGTTTTCTCTACCACGTGTCACATGCCCATGTATAGCAGAATTGGGCATAAAAAGGTGTCGATTGCTTCTGACAAACATGGAACAGTTCAGGATATAAATACATGGCAGAGTGAGTATCATGAGTTTCCTGAATAGAGGTCTTCCTGGTGTCTTTATTGAAACCCGTAACATTGATTTAACAGCCCTCTTTTGCATAGAAAATGCCTTGGTAGCTGCACTAGCATTTCCCCAGAAGACAATTCCGTAGGCTAAATAGGAATGAATTTTGGCATAGTAGATAAGACTCAGAGTCTGTGTGGAGGTAGTTGGAGCAAGTTTCCTAATCATGTAGATCCCAGTAGTAATTTTTTTGATTATTCCAGTGATATGTGGTTGCCAATCAAGATTCACGTTAAGATATAATCCAAGAAATTTGGTAGTGTCACAGTGTAGTATTGATGTATTAGAGTCTGTTCTGAGAAGAGGGCTTAGAGTTGGAGGATTTATTTTATTATGGAAATGAAGAAAACATGTCTTGTTTTCATTTAGAAGCAGGTTATTTGACGTACACCATTTGGACATAGTCGTTAAGGTATGACTGGCAGCACTGCTAGCATCTAGAAAATTGTCACCTATGTTCAGTGTGGATGTATCATCCGCATATAAGATAACTTCACTGTTAAGTAGGTTATCATGGAGATCATTAATGAAAATAATGAATAATAGGGGTCCTAATATAGAGCCTTGTGGTACGCCACAATTGGTTAAAACTACATCGGATCTAAAAGCACAAACATTTGATTTGTGCTTGAGGTCTACTTGCACCATTTGTTTGCGATTTGAAAGATAAGACTTGATTCAAGATAAGGCATTGCCATTGATCCCAATTTTAATGAGTTTAGAATGAAGTATGTTGTGGTCTATGGTATCAAATGCTTTTGACAAGTCAAAAAAAATTCCAATGGTCTCTTTTTTATTAGAAAGTCCCCAAATTATCTTATTTACAAGATGAAAGGCAGCAGTTATGGTTGACTTTCCTTTTATGAATCCATGTTGGGAAGGGTGTATGAGGTTAAACCTGTTTAAGTAGTTAAAAATACGGCTATAAAATAGCTTTTCAAAGACCTTGGAAAACACAGAAAGAATGGCAATGGGTCTGTAATTTTCAGAATCTCTATGAGACCCTTTTTTGTGGATTGGCAATATTAAAGATGTTTTGAGAGCTGTAGGAAAGTGTCCATTCAAGAGGGAAAGATTGAAGATATCACTGAGAGACTGAGATATAATTTTTGCAGCGAGTTTGACAATTGGCATAGGTATTCCATCCAAACCCACAGACCACTTATTGTCAAACGTACGAATGACATTCTCAACTTCAATAGGATCTGAGGGAGCAAGAAATATAGAGCTAGGATAACTTATCGAAGTGAAAGTTGGAGATGCAGTGGAGTTCACTGATTGGCAAAACTGTTCATTGAAGTGATTGGCAATTTCCAGCGGCTCCGATACTGTAATATTTTTGAAATTGATGAGTGAAGGAATACTTTTTTTCACGACGTTACTTGTTTGTTGCTTGATTGCATGCCATGCAGTTTTGCTGTGGTTATTAGATCTAAGGATACGTTGACTAAAGTAATTTTTTTTAAATTCATTAATTTTAAATTTGTATTCTTTAAGGAGTTTGACATAAGCGTCATGAAGTGAGGGGTCACGATATTTCCACTCATTATGAAGGCGTCTCACATCAGCACCCATATTCACTAGGTCCAGAGAAAATTTGATATTCCTATTGTTATGCCTAGAAGTAATATGTTTCAATGGGAATGCATGGTTAAATATCACAATAAACTTATTTAAAAAGGAGGAAAAACAAGTGTCAACATCACTAGAATTTTCATTGATGACCCAAGTTTCTGCTGCCAGACATACTAAGAATTCCTCAATGTTCATAGAATTATAAAGCCTTTTAGAGACATAGTTCGTTGCATTGGGATTTGGTTCAACCAGTTTCAGCCCAATGTTGAGTGCACAATGATCAGAAAGCAGGTGAGAAATAGTCTCACAAGAGATATTGCTGGTTGAAATGTCAGTCACTACAAGATCAATGAGGGTAGAAGACTGAGAAGTTACTCTTGTTGGATTACAATTAATGATGCCTAAACCAAAAGAATGGAAAAGAGCAATTAAATCATAACATCGTGCAGAATTACCAAATAAGTCAGTATTAAAATCACCAAATAGTATTATTCTGTCAGTTTTACCATTGAACACGTTTTGAATGGTATCACTAAGTTCGGTCATAAAAGTATTAATACAAGCACTCGGAGATCTGTAGATGACTAAAATACCCAGACGAAAGTTTTCATGCCGAAGTATTGCAGCAGCACATTCACATACCTTTTCAATATTATTGTTAATTGTAATAGGTGATACTGACATCGAGGATTTCACATAAATGGCAACACCTCCACCTTTACTGTGGGATCTACAAAATGATGACACTAATTTCATGCCATTTATGGCATAACACTGAATTTCGTCATTGAGAAGCCAGTGCTCCGTCAACAGAAGAACATCACACATTTTTTCTTGTATAAAAACTTCAAGTTCAGTAATCTTATTTCTGACAGATTGAATATTTAAGTACAAGAAATGTACAAAACCACGACTATCAAAGTCTAGTCACTTCGATTTCGACCTGGTACTGTAAGAGCTATTTACTAGTGTCCCTCGATGTACAGCGGCAACCTTGCTTGTAGACGTTTTGTCATCAGTCACTTTGTCACTTGTACTCGAAGAGGAGGCACAGACACTTATATTCGGGGGAATAACTGTCGCACAAGCTGGTTTCACAGCTGATGGAGCTGTGAGTTGATTAACAAATATATATATAACATTTAATTTGTTAATCTGTAATATTTTTTTTCTTTTTCATGTTTCATTTTTGTCTTTATATCTACTATTAAATTTGATCATAAAAATTTGTTTTGGTCGCATTTTCGCTTTCATTCTTAAATGAATAATTACTTTAAGGGGCGCGAGAAAAAATTAAATTTTTGGGGAGTGGGGAATAAAAATTTTTGGGGCCACTGTTACGAAAAAAATTGAACGAGAACGAGCTCCAAGAATCGACTCCTTTTACTGAACGACCGAATAATGAGTCGGTCATCGGAATGAACGATTTTGCCCATCTCTAAGCTGAATGTTCTGAGCTACCCGTGAATGGATTAGCGGACAGAACTGACTATAGTGATACTATATTCCATGTTTCAATCATCGTACTTATTCCAGCTATCGTTTCCATCCAATCACAAACGGATGGTATCACAGTGATACTTCCTTTGTTTTCTGAAACAATATTTCGCAATTCAAAGTTTAGTCATGTAATTAATTATTCCATTATTTTTTTACATTCCACCACTTGTACCACCCAGGGGTGGATCCAGGGAGCAATCTTGGGGGGAGAAATTTGGAAACTTTTTTTAGGGTATGGGTCTGTGCGTGCACGAGCGTTCCTGCGCCTGCGTGCTTATGTGAATCTTATGTCATACGTCTTATATTTACTGATAGCTATGCCTGTATATTTTTCCTATCCCTATTGGTGATATATTTAACATCATCAACTATGGGTTTGTTAACTCCTCTCCTCCAATTCTATCCGCGATCTGGTGCGGCCTGATAATGGTACAGGGGACGCCAGAAAGGAAAGGAAGCAAAATTCAAAGAATTATCAGCCTGCGTACGCCTTTCTTTCATTCTCCCATACCCGTCACCCAATTATGCTCAATCAAATTACTACGGTCAATATTCTATTGCAACATTTGTCTGCATCCCACATTCATGGAATTGGAACGAGCAATAGAATTGTTACGGGCTACCTACGTTACTCATACATCAGACCTCGGAAATTGTGGAAAAGTTAGCTTAACGCATCGATTTCACGACCACTGATTCGATGGTGGCCAAAGTATATGAAGATGAAATTGGAGATATTTCACACCAGTTTTTTGGGAAAAGTTAACTCCGTTTTACGATGCATTAAAAAGCATAGAAATTTTCATTGAAAATCATGTTGTACTGCTAAAACCCAAAAAGTTTTATGTCTCCCTATTTCGCTTGGGAAACCAAGAACGTTTTGCCTGAATAAGGAATGTTTTGCACTTTACATGAAAAATAAGGCAAAACACTTTCCGATAAAGTACTGACCAAAATACGTTCTTTTAAAAATAAAATTCAGTTGTTATTGGAGATACACCGAGTGTATGTTTTAAAAGTGTGTGGGGGAATTGAAATAATTATCAAGTGAAAGAGACTTACAGGAAATTCATACCAATTTAAATGATAGACGTCCTAGCTAAATGGCAGGTCTCACAAAGTTTCGTTTCTGTAATTCTTAAATACAAGTCGGCGCCTCAGGCGAATGCACACTATAGGTGCGTACGCATTACTCGGTACATCTTGGACATGCAATTTCCAACAGACAAGCTGGGCAGACAATATAATTTGGCGAAAAGAATAACTAGCGTTATTTTAATCTTAAAATTATGGAGGGACTACTTATAGGAAAACATTTCATCTACATCTACGTACTACCCCGCAAGCCGCCTCAATAGGCGTGTTAGGACACCAGCCGTTTACATATAAAAAGGAAACGCTCTAATGAAATTACGCCTAGCATTTATTGAAGTCCCTTATTGTTCGGGGGAAAAACGAATTCCCATACCTATCCGTTCGGCAAAATATCTCTATTAATTTATCGTTTCTGTCGGACCTGGAAATATAGTGGGGTTCTAATATGATGTTCTCCGTGTCGCTCTGAAAGATATCTATTCTCAATTGTTCAAGCAATCTAAGCCTAGCGCGCAGCCTCCGAGTCTCTAGCGGCTCCCAGCCTAATTCGTTTAACATCTGTGTAACGCTGTCTGTACGACCGTAGCTGTTTTTAACGAATCGCGCAGCTTTCCTTTGTATTTTATTAAGTTCCCGGACTAAGTCTTTCTGCACCGGATCCCATATGCTCGCTGCATATTCAAGGTGTGGCCGGACGAGTGCGAAATAGCACCTCTCTTTTACTTTTTCATCCGAAAATATTCCCACAATACGCTTGACGAATCCTAGCTTCTTCAGAGCTCGGCCACAAATATTTCTTATATGTGTTCCCCACGATAGGTCCGAAGTTCTCCTAGATACTTCACTTCATCTGTCGCCTTTATGTTAACACCATCCACAGCATATACATGGGAATAGTTGGACGACCTCCGCAGGAAATGTACCGCCGTGCATTTTCTCAGATTAAGTTCGAGTCCCCACTCTTGGCTCCACACATGAACGTCGTTTAAATCCGATGATAGAGTTTCTTGCAAACGACTTCCAGAGGCGTGTTGCATTCTATTTTTGGCGCAGAAGAAGAGTCATATTCGCAGATAGATAGGCAAGATATTCGCAGTGGATACTGAGAACTTAAATGGCCATGTTTGAATCTAATGGCATAGATACAGTAGACACCGGTAGACAAGTGCAGCCTAGAAACTGCTGCCATGAATATTGCTCTTCTTATGAAGCGATTCTGGATATCTTACAATTAGAGGTTGTGCGTGTGATTTTATCCCAGCTAAGAAAGCGAAGATGTGTCAAATAAACAAAGGTCGCAGTGGTTTTGTGCTCCAAGATATGAATCAAAGATTTCTTTGAAATTACAGCACAGCTACAATATATCCATGTGCAAGTGATAGGTACATAACATACGTCTGGGAGAAAGTCGTTGAATCGCCAATTTATCATGATCTCTCCCTCCAAAAATACTCCTATTCGAAAGAAATCTTGTGTCCTTTTAAGGCCATGTCAATACATAGCTGTTTATATTATCTGTAAAATAATACTTTACTGCTAGCTTAACCAGTTAAAGCTAATACCATATGGTTAGCACAACAATTAAGTCAATGGATGCTACAGTGCCGCATTCATAGAAGCACATAATTTCTTATTCAGCTCCTCAAAAGGAATTTAGTTTAAAACCTCTTTGGCACCTCGTTTAACTAGGGAGCTGAAAAATTGGAAGCAAATCGATCGCGAATGATGATATATTAATGTGTTTGTAGGCATATTGAGTGTAAAATATAAGCTTAAAAATGGCGATGTTTCGAGCGGTTCAACATCCAAATCGCTTGAGCAAATTTTGTGATGCGTCGTCATGGAGACATCGCTACAACAGCATTTATGCGCCTTGGTACTTTATAATTCTTTGTTATTAGCTCAACGTCAGCCCACAGAATTGATATGAGTGATGTTTTTGCTCGCCTATGTAAATCAACAGTTCCTTAAGCCCAGGATGCCGCAAAACTTATTGTTGGAGGTAAAAAGCGAATATGCGAACACATATAGATTAATTATTCCTTTCATTTCATTCATTACAGTAATCTACCGGTTAGAGGTAGGTTGTGATGAAAGTCAGAGAATATCCAACGAACTCTTACACGTGCTGTGCCCTTTCTACCTCTTGTATTTCTTTCTTCATCTCAGCATAAGTCCTACCGTTCTTCATCCCGTCCATAAAACCGATTCTCTTCCTTCCCCTTCCCCGCTTACCCAACATCCTTCCCTCTATCACGATCTTCAGCAAACCATCGTCCCTCATTACCCCTTCCAGCCACCTACCCTGCCTTCCCCTAATCTCATCTATAAGTTTCCTCTCCTCGCCCACCATGTCAAACACTTCCTCATTTGTCTTCCTTTCCGTCCAACGCACCTTCTCCATCCTCCTCCACACCCACATCTCAAAAGCCTTCAGCCTATTTTCGTCTTCCTTTCTCAAGGTCCACGTTTCCGCCCCATACAACGCCACACTCCATATCAAGCTCTTTACTAGCCTCTTTTTTACATCCTTACTTAAGGTCCCCGTCATCAGCTCCCTTCTATTATTGAACGCTTCCTTCGCTAGCGCTATTCTCCTCCTAATGTCTTTGCTACTATGTCCTCTTTCTTCTAGCGTACTACCCAAGTAATTAAATTGTTCAACTTGCTCCAGTTTGTGACTTCCTACACTTATCACCAGCTTCGCTTTCTTTGTCCTAGAGAATCTCATTACTTTTGTTTTCCTTTTATTTATCTTCATTCCGTATTTCTCACACTGCTTTTCCAGTGCATCTACTAAAGTTTGCAGTCCTTTCGATGACCGACTGACCAACGCCTGGTCGTCTGCGAATCTAACCGACTTTATCCACTGGCCTCCTACTTTCATTCCCACGTCTAGCTCATCCCATGCCTCTCTTACCATTTCCTCAGCATAGATGTTAAAGAGAAAAATTACCATTACACAACTTGAAAGATAAAATCTAACATATTTATCAAAAAAATATTTTTTTAAAAATCATGATTGAAGGGGTACATGTTTGCAGAAAAACGCTTGTAATGTTTGAAAAATAAAAACATGCTCTAAATTGCAAAATTTTAACTAAAGGCATCATAATATTATGCGCCGTTGCTTTTTTCTTTCAAGAGAGCATTTGTTTCTGTGACATAAGTATCATGCATCCGGATATATCGAGGACAACTCAAACATAAATTTACGAGCTCAAATTTTCATACTCCCGTTACTAAGGCAATGGATGCAAATTTTGCCAACCAATGGACGATTCCACAGTTGAAGGTCGATAGTAGCGCCGTCGGGAGTAGCTGTAACTATCGGGACAAACAAATCGTGTTTTTGTATGTTTACCATTGGGAAAGGTCATCTCGCTGATTTGTTAGTTGCGTTAAAATGGTGAAAAGGTGTGCTTATGGGTTGTGCAAAAGCGACACGAGATATAGGAATAAGCCCTGTATGGAGGGAGTGGAGTTTATTTTAGGAGTTAAATTTTGAGCCACCTTCACTGGTTTTGAACGATTAAAAGATTAGTTCAAAGGCTCCATGTTTAACTGAAACCAAAATTAATCAAAAGAGAAATTCACTATTATTTAACTTGATTCCCTCAAGACTTCAATGGTTGGATATGATTTGTTTGTCCCGATAGTACCAACTTCTTCCGCGCGCAAGCGTTGCGTGACGTCATTTGTAAAATCGTCCATTGGGCATGGCCAACCATGTGGTAAAACGAAATAGGCCGAAATCGAAGAGGTCAAGTTTACTATCGGTATTTCTTTGGTCGTTTTGACGTGCAATTAACTATAAGAAAAATTAAGAAACCACTGAGAAAGTTTTCTACGCTCCGTCGGAAAGAACCGACGTACTTGTCTTGAATATGATGAAACGTAATAAAATTTACGAAGTTAAAACATAAATAGAAAAAACATTAGAAAGTCTAATTTTAATTAAAGTAATTTTATGACAGTAAAAAACAGGAGCATGAGGAAAAAACAACCTGTTTTCGGATGGCACACGGACGACATTCTTTTCAAAATTTCAACCAATAAATCGTTTTATTGACTCTCGTTGATATTTCGACAACATGCGTATTCCAAGAGAAGTTACATGGTGAAGTCAAGCCGAGGATCAAAACTGAATTTTTGTAGGGGGATAGCTTAGTTGTCGAAAAATTTTAGGAGTTTGTTAAAACAAACATTACCTGGTATATTTTTACTGCCAGAATAATAGATTGTGGTTAAGTGGGATTTACTAAGCGGTAGTTTTTTTTAAATGACAGCGAGTGATACAAATTCTAGGAACCTTAGATAGTTTATGAATTGTTTTCATGGAAGCCTCTACGATGATTACTGAGAACGAAAGAGATACATATGTTTCGGAGTTTCACAACATTGGAGTTTCTTTTTCATTATATAATGGTGTATACCAAAATGAATTATTTCAGGATTACAGGTTTACCGATTCATGCGTTTTAGGATCTATACGGGATGTTAGAAGTAGTATAAGTAACAGAATGGAGATATATATTGTTATGATATAGCTATGCACTGATTAATATTTAAAATAAGGGGTAGTGTCGATTTCAGGGGGACTGCATGGCGGTTGGACCCAGGTAGTCTCCACAACACCCTCATTAGGAAGGCCCTCGCTCGCTTTCGAGCTAATCCGGATCCTCTCTCGAGGTTGGGGACGCACGAGGCACGAGGTTGGGGACGCACTGCCTTCCCGGCAGGTAGAAAGTGACCCCGTGCAGTACAATTATAAAGTTTATAAATTTTGCAATTTTGTAACTTTTTCGCATCGCCATCGAATCCCTTGTCTCAAAACGTTCACGAGCGTCTTTTGATTGACTCTCTAGGATGAAAATTAAGGATTTTAGTGTCAGCATAGAAAATGCGGCGTTGGGTTGGGTTTGGTTTGGTTGGGTTTGGTTTGGTTGGGTTTGGTTTGGTTGGGTTGGGTTTGGTTGGGTTGGGTTGGGTTTGGTTTGGTTTGGTTGGGTTGGGTTTGGTTTGGTTGGGTTTGGTTGGGTTGGGTTTGGTTTGGTTGGGTTGGGTTTGGTTTGGTTGGGTTTGGTTTGGTTTGGTTGGGTTGGGTTTGATTTGGTTTGGTTGGGTTGGGTTTGGTTTGGTTGGGTTGGGTTGGGTTTGGTTGGGTTTGGTTTGGTTGGGTTGGGTTTGGTTTGGTTGGGTTGGGTTGCCAGGAGTCATAGGCGCATTTTCTATGCTGACACTAAAATCCTTAATTTTCATCCTAGAGAGTCAATCAAAAGACGCTCGTGAACGTTTTGAGACAAGGGATTCGATGGCGATGCGAAAAAGTTACAAAATTGCAATATTTATAAACTTTATAATTGTACTTCACGGGGTCACTTTCTACCTGCCGGGAAGGCCGACCCTCGTGCGTCCCCAACCTCGAGAGAGGATCCGGATTATCTCGCGAGCGAGCGAGGGCCGTACTCACTTACCGTACTTTATACGCGTACTATAGTACTGTCAAATAAGTCACTGGCAAGCGGAGATCCGTGAATATAGTAGGACGCGACCGTTGTCAGGAGAAGTATCAGATCCAGCAGGATAAATCACTATTCCCAGGCACTTGATCGTATTGTTAATTGAAAGAGTTAATCTGGTAAACTCCAGCAAACCAAAAATCCACTCAAAATCAGTTGACGAAGCGAAAATGATTAATCTGTCCGCGCAGTAAAATAAAAAGGCACGTTTAAGTTGACGCCGAAGACGATGTGCCGAATGAGACGTTAACGGGCCAAAACAATGTGACACATTCAAGGAGCACGACTGCATCGATTGCATCTACGTGCTGTAAAGAGCGAATGAGACCGCGTTAGCACCCAAATACGCTCACAGTCAGTCAGCAACCAACAAATGTAATAAATGATGTGTGTTAACCCGCGCGCCGTCTACTAGGGAAATAAGCCCTTACTTTATAAGGGGTCAGGAGAGGCTGTTTGAGACAAAGTGACCGATACATGCGAGAGATCCCTTACTTTTTAGGCGATGAGGGAAGCAGCTTTGCAAGAGGTGTAGGCAAGACAAATGTGGAATGGACGAAGACTCTGTGACTCATCTTCTCTCCGCCGAATTCTGGTCTTCCGCTGCCCAACTCGAAATGCCCGTAACAACGTGTTAATGAAAGACAGTTTATGCTCGTTAGAAAGAAAAAATAGATGTTTTTCATACCATATCAACGCTATTAAGCTGTTGGAATAATGAAGTTTACTATAAAATCCTATGCTATTTCTCGCTCGCCTGACCTCTTGGGGCATGGCCGTGGATCCGCCACTGGTACCACCAATATTTCTGTTTCTATTGATTCCTTCTATCTTAGTTGAATTTTTTTTATTCTATGAACATGAATGGTCCAATAATGTGCCAATTAAAGACATGTTACTGCATTTTTGGGTGGAGCAGTTAGAAAATTATCCTGTCAATAAGTATCACACTATACAGGGTGTTTCAAAAAGGACTTTGCAACTTTACTTTGAAAATTCAATTAAAATTATTCTAAAAAGGTACAGAGCTCGTTTTAGTGTTGTTTTAAAGGGAAACACATCAAGTTTTGACTCGCGTAGTCCGCTAGTGCCTAATCGCCGCATAAGCCCGCCGCGTGTCCATTTTATATGTAAACGGCTGGTGTCCTAACACACGCCTATTGCGGCGGCTTGCGGGGTAATATGTAGATGTAGATGAAGCCGCACTTGAGCCGCACAAGCGCTAGCGGCAGTTACGTTAAAGATGGCTGCCTTCACTGGACCCGAGCTTGCTAGCTGTGTGTTTTGGTTTGAAGAATCGAAGTCGGTGACAGTACAAAAACTTGAAGTGTTTTCCTTTAAAACAACACCAAAGCCAGCTCTGTACCTTGTTTCATTAAATTTATATGAATTTTTAAAATTGTGAAGTCCTTTTTGAAACACCCTGTATAATATATTGTTGTTGAATTGAAAGTAGCTATTGTTTAAGTTCAATACAAGGTGCATAACGTAAGGTATTACAACTTTTTGTTAGCTCCTTTAATGTACCATATTACCATATCCATTATCTTGCTGACTGGGGTCATATCCAGCAAACCGCGAAGCGAGATGAAGAAAATCAGGGAAAATGGATTCGCCAAAGTGTGAGGTAAGTTACATATGTATGTGTGTGAGGGGAGGAAACAGAACGATTCGAAGGTGAGGATTGGTAGGAACAAGGAACCTTCATATTTATTAGCATCACACAATGTTGCAAAAGGTGACTTTAGAAGGAATTTCGTATACAGGCGAAACTAAATGTGAAATGATACAGAAATAGAAATATACTACAATATGACACGAGTAACGATATCAGACCCATCGATAACCGTTTAATTACGCTGTCGACACGCATGCGTAATGAGAGATTTAGAAGTCGGAAGACACATCAACCAAGGCTCTTGTAGCACTTCAATCCTGGTACTAAAAATGGCAGTTATAATCAAACCTAAAGAAATGCGTGGCAGTAAATTTTCGGAGAAGGATAAAATACGCCAGAACGATCTTACAAATTAAGAAAATCAGAAATAGTAGCGTCGAGTCCGCGAAATAGGTATTTAGGGGTAACAATTATTCAGAAGCTATCTCGGATGAAGGTATTCATGCCTGCCACTAAACACGGCGATGGAATAATGGATACATTGCCACGGTAAAAAATCGGCCTGGACCGCGAATGGAACCGCGGACCTTTGCCTTGCCTTTTATTTATTCCATCGCCGTGTTTAGCGGCATTCATGGACATCATCCATGGCCTAGCTCGGCATATAAGTGCTGCTACCTATAGGATGCATCCTCATGATGGGCTGTGGCTTCCTTGGGAGTCCTCTGCTTCCTTACGTTGCCATCTTTGATGGACCACAAGGGCTTAGTATCCAATACCCTTGTATCCTCCTAAATTGCCTCTATAATTAGGAATTGTCTGGGTAACGTAGTGGTCTGCGCATTGACCCGGCAAGCCAAAGTTCCGTGGTTCGATTCCCTGTTCAGGCCGATTGTTTCCTGTGGCAATTTATCCAGCTATCTAGGAGTTAACATGTTTCTGAAATATGCCGTCAAGCTAACAGAAAGCTAGGATTTATTAATGGTGTACTTGGAAATTTCGATGATAAAGTTAAAAGGCATTGTTATTTTTCACTAGGTCACACCTAGATTACACTTCTAGTACTTAGGATCCTTACGAGCCAGGTATGATATAAGAACTTGATCGCGAGCAACGACGTGCAGCTAGGTTTGTATAGAGTTGTTACGAAAATTTTAGTAGGTATATAGTGTTTGTGATATTCAAATGCTGTAAACCTTTCATATGAATAAATAGTTAATATTAATACATCATCACTATGTAATGAATTTATTGAATGTAGGCGCTTGCGTATAATACGAGAAGATTGGGCATTTGTTTCGAGGTGTCGGACAACTTTTAATTCATTATTTCTTCGTTATACGGCAAATTATTTATTTATAATACAAAACAAACTTCTTACAAAATTCCACAAGGCATCCCAAATCTCTCTCAACAATCCCACTCTTCTTCTACGTCAACAAACACCTCGCAACCTATCATCCAAACAAAACATTACAACAATAGACAAAACAACAACTCTTTTAAAGTAATATAAAGATTATAAAAATAATTAAATCAATTCCGAAAACATGACGCCAAAAGCGCCATACGTTACAGTTTCATGACTCACTCAAGTGGACCTGGAAGCTGCCTCTTACCATGCAAGAGTTTTCGATTCCCACACCACTTCATTATCATTCGTCACCTCTTTTCATTATCTTTCATACTTATTTCCAAAGTTCTTTTTGCATTCTGCACTACAATGAATCAAGCACCATCTAAAGTGGGGAACAAAAGGCTGATTCAGGCTAGTCAGGCTAGCGAGCTGATTTATAATGTCATAAAGTTCATGAGGAAAGAAGTGGAGGAGGGAATAACCATTCCTTATTGCTCTAACATCTTTGATTGGGTCGTAACGGCCACAGACATACCAAAGCGAACAGAATTCCACATTGCGGTGCAAAGAGTTGAAATAAACTCAGAAAGTGATTCGGAAAGTGAGGAGTGGGACTGTGATTAACGCTCGTAAACTTGCGCTTGAATATTCTTTGTTGAGAGTAAAATATTTTTTTTAATTCACTTATCGCCACTGTCACTAATTTACAGTGCACCATTTCCGGCTACCGGTTTCAAAAGTTTACTTCATATCTGTTGAGTAGTATCTTAGAGTATGCGTACATTGTGAGATATGGAATATTATCAGCATGCTCAGAGAAGTCCGCTAATCCGTACAGGATAAGTTTTAAACATTCGGTTGCAATGTTGCTTACGTGTATGAGAATTAATACAGGATGTTAGCGAATCAATCATTGTTAATCATATTGTAACAAAGCTTTCATTAGAAATTATAACATCATCTATGATTACTATTGTTTGGTCGATTTCTATGATATTATTCGCACGTGCATATTTACTGTAACAAATGGATTGAATACATTCTACTCCAACATCGAGATCTCTGCATACCCTGAGGAAAATTTCAAGTTAAAACGAGTTGAAGCCAGTTAATACAAGTTGAAACGAGTACTAAACGCGCAAGATGAATACAGTTAAAACGAGATGAAACTAGTTTCATATAGTCGAGTTGAATCCAGTTAATACAAGTTGAAACGAGAAGAAACTCATCGAGTTAAATCCAGTTAATACGACTTGAAACGAGTACTAAACGCGCAAGATGAATACAGTTAAAACGAGATGAATCGAGTTTCATTTAGTCGAGTTGAATCCAGTTAATACGACTTGAAACGAGTACTAAACGCGCAAGATGAATACAGTTAAAACGAGATGAAACGAGTTTCATATCGTCAAGATGAATCCAGTTAATACAAGATGAAACGAGTAGAAACTCGTCGAGTTGAATCCAGTTAATACGACATGAAACGAGTTAAGAAATACAAGTTAAAACAAGACTGTTCTAGTTACGACGAGTTGGTTTTACGAGTTGAAAACAGAGCAAATCGGCCATAACCACGTTAAAACGAGTTGAAATTACAAGATGAATCGGGTTGAAAACAGTTAAAACATGCGAGTTGGATTCAACTCGTTTCAACTGAAATTTTCCTCAGGGCACAGACTCTGGGCATTTCCCGAAAGGAGGTTCATATGGCCCCCAGATGAATTTGCATTGTCAACGGCGCGGGACGTACAGCAAGTCATTTCTGAACACGACAGGAAGGATAATCGTATGCGAGCAAATTATTTCCACGTGATAGATGCCGGAATGTGAAACAAATAATATATATTTAGTTACTTATCTGAATTCAGAGTTTACTCAAAGGCAATCAATTGATTCTGGCCAGAGGTGCCTTCAATGCTGAAGACCATTAACCTTTATATGCATTTAAAACTCAATGTATATAATCTTCAACCTTCACAAACTCGCTCCGTCGATAAGACAAGGTAAGAGCAATTAATTACTCATAGGTTGTAATATTTTTTTCATATTTATGAAAGCATTTGCTATTTAACATGGCTAGTCCCGGTATTTTAAAAATACGCAAAATATAATTCACTGAGAAGATGAATCCTATTCCAATTTAATCGGTCATTTTATGCATATTTACAGCTGTCGGTCGCCTCACTCTATTCGAAGCTACGAGCATTCTTATACTGGTATATTTTAATACTTTGATATTACTACAATTACGTACCTACGCAAATTTATATGAGGGTTTTAAATGATTTTCAAATTATTTCAAAATAAACTTCCAATTATTTCAAAATAATTTTTCATTCGTTTAAAAATAACTATAAAATAATTTCAAGATAATTTTGAATTAAATTAATATATTTTTATACTATGAAATGTTAAAAAAAAAACTTTTCATGCAAAGAAATGTCTCAGTACTTCCTACATATGCATATATATGCTATCAACAAAATGAGATGACAGGATACGGAACTTTAAAAGAAAAATACCGCATACATTATTTTAAAAAAAATTTTATTTTGCTACTTGGAAAGGGTTGACGGATTCTTCCTTCGAGTCGTACAGAGAAATTTAATTTATGTATTACCAATACACGCAATTATCTCTATCCTTATAGGCTAATATTCTGCACTACTCGAGTAATAATAATTACCACTATCAACAGCCAAACACGCTTAATATAAAGCCATATTTTTTAAGATACGCCTACGAGGGGCGTTCAAAAAAAGGGTCAACCACTGATGTTAAGTTGAGCTCAACGGGCCTTCGCATCGAGTGTTTCTCTAGAATTGACGTATAGGTAGTCAAATGGATCCAACATTGCCGGCTAGAAACTGACAATTTTGTTAAACTAAGCGCATAACTTTTGGAAATAATAATGTAGACAAGACTAAAATTCATTTCATTTAATTTGCATTACCATATTTTCACTTATCGAGTTAACATTAACGTAAAACAGAAACTTTAATTGGTATACAGTATCAATGAACTTAGATGGGAACATTTTTTTGCAATAATGTTGCCATTGATATCAATTTGAAGTCAGCTAAAATGTTTTTAAGGTGTATACGTCAGTTTGAAGTTCGTTTTAGAACACATACACATACACACATACATGGTTCAGACATCATCCTCGGCGTAGGTACACTTGGAAGAAGCCGGGAGACACAGATAGGTTCCAGATAGATTATATAATGGTTCGTCACAGATACAGGAATAGTGTTAAAAACTCGCATATTTATCCAGGATCTGATGCAGACACAGACCACAACTTATTAGTCATGAAATGTCGGGTATAACTGAAAAAGATAAGAATGGGAAGGAGGGTACGAAAGTGGAATACGGAAGAAATAACTGGGGCAATGAAGAAGAAGTATCGAGAGAAGGTGGATGAGATAATGGGTGAGGAATATGGAGTTAGATCAGTGGAAGATGAATGAGGAAGTTTGAAAAATGGAATTATAGAAGCGGCGAAAGCAACGGTAGGCGTAGTCAGTGCAACTAAAATTAGAAAACCGTGGAACACGAAAAAGATGATCAGGGAGATGGAGGAGAGAAGGAAATGGAAGAGCGTAAACTCAGAGCTAGGTAAGAGAAAATACAGAGAATTTAATAACAGGCTTAGAAGAGAATCAAAAAAAGCAGAGAGAGAGAGATCAAAGAGAGGCGTGGTGGAGAGAACAGATCGACGCGTTAGAGAAATACCAAAAAGAGGGAAGAGCAGATGCATTATATAGGAAAGTAAAGGAACTGACGGGTGGTAATAAGAGAAGGGGAATTACAACGATAGCAGACAAGACGGGAAAGGTGATCGTAGAACCGAAAGAGATCCAGGAGAGGTGGAAAGAGTATGTTGAATAGCTGTATGGTAAAGAAATAAGGGCGAATATGTTAGATATAGAAAGGGAAGACGATACCGACAGAGATGGCATCGGACCAGGTATCCTAGATAGTGAAATCGAAAGAGCTCTACTAGACATGAAAAGAAATAAGGCGGTGGGAATAGATGACATACCTGCAGAGTTTTTAAAGAGCATGGGGAAGAACGGAAGAGGAAAACTTTTTGCACTTATTCGTAGGATTTATGAGGATGGAGTGTGGCCGGAAGACTTCGCGAAGACTGTACTAATTCCTATACCAAAGAATAGTAAGACAAAAACGTGCGAAGACTACAGGACAATAAGCTTAATATCCCACGTGGCCAAAGTAGTTCTGAGAATTATAAAAAGAAGGCTAGGGAAGAGGGAAAATGAATACCTGGGTGACGACCAGTTCGGGTTTAGGAGAGGGACGGGAACGCGAGACGCTATAGCGGTGATGAGGACGCTAGTGGAAAGAAACCTAGAGTATGGGCAGGATGTTTTTACATGCTTCGTAGATTTCGAGAAGGCGTTTGATCGGGTGGAATGGACGAAATTAATGGGAGTGTTGAAGAAATTAGGGGTCGATTGGAGTGACAGGCGTCTGATTCGGAATTTGTATATGAACCAGACGGCGCAGGTTAGGGTAGCCAATGAAGTATCGGGATGGGCCACGATAGGACGGGGAGTGCGGCAGGGGTGCCCACTATCGCCGCTGCCTTTTGACGTGTATTCGGAAGAAATGGTAAGGGAGGCATGGGGAGATAAGGAGGTAAGAATAAAGGTAGGAGGTGAGCTGATAAAATCAGTGAGATTTGCAGATGATCAAGCATTAGTTAGTCAGTCTGCAAAGGAGTTACAGTCAATGGTGAATGCATTAGAAGTGCAGTGCGAAAAGTATGGGATGAAGATCAATCACAAGAAAACGAAAGTAATGAGATTTTCTAGAAGTAAGAGGGCGGGGCTGAATATAAGGGTGGGAAGGCAGAAGATAGGGCAGGCCGAGCAGTTTACGTATCTGGGTAGTATTTTGGAGGAGAATTGGTTCAATGGTAAGGACAACAGATGCATAATTGCGCTAGCTAAAGAAGCATTTTCGAAGAGAAGGGAATTGATGAGAGGGGGTCTGAGAAGAGACGTAAATAAAAGGCTGGTGAAAGCTTTAATATGGAGCGTGGCGCTATATGGGTCGGAAACTTAGTCATTGCGAAGGAAGGATGTGCATAGACTTGAGGCGTTTGAGATGTGGGTTTGGAGAAGGATGGAGAAGGTTAGATGGATGGCGAGAAAGACAAACGAGGAGGTATTGGATATGGTGGAAGAGGAGAGGAAGCTTGTGGCAGAGGTCCGGAGAAGGCAGAAGAGATGGATGGAGGAGGTTTTGAGAGGAGAGGGTATGTTGAAGAGAGTGATAGAGGGGAGAACACTGGGGAAGCGTGGAAGAGGATAGGAATTCTGGACGAAATAAGAGAAGGTAGAAGATATGAAGAATTGAAGAGTGATCTAATAGCGCGCCATCCTTAGGAGGGAAAGCGAGACAATGTGTATGAGGTTGGGATGCAGAATGAGGACTGTCCGAGGACCTACCAATCAGCTGGTAGAATACTTGAATGAATGATATAGAAAAGACCGAATAGCGAGAACAGGAGGAGGAGTATTTA
Source organism: Pyrrhosoma nymphula (assembly GCA_963573305.1). Taxonomy (NCBI): domain Eukaryota; kingdom Metazoa; phylum Arthropoda; class Insecta; order Odonata; family Coenagrionidae; genus Pyrrhosoma; species Pyrrhosoma nymphula. Next base: position 185,019,097 of record OY754327.1, read on the forward strand.
TCGTAGTCAAAGATGAGTTCGTTAGCAGAGCCGAAATATTTCCAGATAATGACTTAGAAAATGTGTGGTGTTCCATTAAATGCTAAACAGAAAAATTTTTATTTGCTCAAATTTTAGACCACCCGATGCGGACATAAATTCAGTTTTACAGTTGGACAGACAGGTGAAACGTCTCACACGTCAAAATAACGAAATTAGCATAATTATCGGTGGTGATTTCAACGTTCCCTCGATAGACTGGAAGAAATATAGTTTCGAAAATGGCGGCAAAGATTAAGGTGCTGTGTGCGACACTCTTCTCTTCACATTCACATCTAATTCCTCACAGCAATTAGGCACATAAATTTACTTAAGTATACACATAACTGTAGTCATATGAAAGTATTAAAACATACAAGTATAAGAATTCTCGTACCTTCGAATAGGGTGATCACTCTATTTGAATCTACGAGAAATTTGAAGCTGTTAGTCGCCTCGAGGCGACCGACAGCTGTAAATATGCATAAAATAATCGGACAAATCGGAATTATATTTATTTTCCCAGTGAATTATATTTTGCATATTTTTAAAATACCAGCGCTAGCCATGGCATATCGGTGTGACAACTGATATATCGGACGATATGCTCCAAAGTGATAACTAAATTTAGTTAATAATGATGAAGTTTGTCGGTCGCGGTTCTCAAGCGCTACCTTCATCCTACGTCCGAAGTTTTGGAAAAAATGGGAAGCTTGCAAACGAATCGGAGAGACTTTAGTTCAGCCAGCAAACACTTTACTGAGAGCTTTGCGTAATTAATTCCCGTTATACATTATATTATTTCTATTTTTATTGGAACATTTAACAATTTTCTCCTTTCAACATTTCCGCAAGTTAGTTACGTCTTGATTGCAACGTGAACACACGTGAGGGAATTGGAAAAAATCTTGTTTATTCTTTGTCATATTGAATTTATATTCATACTATGTGACAATATAGGTTTCAATTAAATAATGCCAAATTAATTTTATTGTGATGTAATGGTATTTACTCAGACTTTCAGGGAATTTCCATTTAAAAATTAGTTACATAAGTTACATTAACCCTCGGAAGTGGCCAGACTTTCTTGACGCACGCTTTTTGATTTCGGGTGCGAGAATATGAGCGTACAGCCGTAGGGTAGCTGATCATGCGAGATAGATACACTGTTGTTAGGTAGATACAAGGTAGATTAATTTTATATACTACAGTATGCCATCGCGTAGTAGTACATTCATAGTATTTAAATGTAAATTTTCATTTTTTTATTTTGAGTAGGCAGGGAAGAGTCAGTGGAGAGGGCAAGGGAGTTCCAGGGGAGTGGGCTAGGGAGTTACAGATTTTTACCTGAGATATGTTAAAACAATTTCAAAATAATAATTCAAAGCTTCTTAAAGAGTTAAATCATATTTTAAACTTATGGTAAAAATCATATTTCAATGATGAAAAAACATTTTAAAATCCTAAAAATAGAAAGCTAATATGTTTTCTAAATAATTTTAAAATGATTTAAAAATATTCTTACAATATATTTTTAAATACTTTTTTCATAAGATACTTCTACTTGGGGGGGGGTCATATAATGCATTAGATCATTATATTTACAGAGAAAATAATCTTAAGATCGTGCTTTTGGCACTTCCCAATTACGATGGGTTCAATGAAATGGTGATTCAGAACGTAGATAATTGGTAACATTATATTATAGCTCAAGCCGGAAAAAAATCAGGGATAAAACAATCAACTATAGAAGAAAAAGACGTTTTCGTGGAATGCCGCTATCACTAAATTAGTCCTAAATGAGAATAACGAACCCCCAGTATGTAGTAGAAGAAGAAGTGTAGTAGTAGAACAATATGAAATGAAAGTTTACTGTAGGTATTGAGTGTTTAGATAGTGTGTATATGTGCTTTTTTGTACATAGTGCTCCACAGACGTCTTACCAAAGATTTAAGGCGCGCGCTGCCAAGTTTCACCATTACCAACTGCGCAAAATGGTGGGGTGTGTTGCCGCGGGGGGATTTTCTTCTTTGTGGTTTATTTTAAGTAAGAGGAAGAATATCAACAGTTACTTTCATGAAAAGTTTTGCAATATTTTTCCATAAAGCATACGTAACTTCGATATTAATATACTTTTCTACATCTCGGAAATTGAAATCTAGCTTTTCGAATTCGACCATTTAAAAAATCAAATAATGGGAAGATTTAATTTTAAAAGAATATGTGTAATGCGGAGATGTCGTTCTCTCCGCACAAAAAACAATGAAGTGCAGCAATCAAATATTTTGGCCGTGACGAGGTGAAGAATACGACCGTTTCGCCATTCTCCTAGGTTTTCGCGTGTTTTTCTTCACACTTTCGACCGTAGAAGTTAAATGTTTACATTTAAACTCTTTTCAATTTTTTTCACTTAACAAGGATTAAAACGATATATTACTCCGCTCTATGAAGCTCCGGCGGAATTTTATACAAATGCTTAAAGTTCAGCGTTCTACCTTTTTTTGCTCCGATAATAGTTTCGTTTAATATCCCTGATTATTACACAGTGAGGATAGGGCAGTGGTTCTCAACCTTTTTGTTACCAAGGAACACTTGAGGTGTTTATAAATGCAAGCGGCATACCAGTGAACGAAGAAAAAGTTAATACTCTTATAAAAAAATAAATAAATAAATCGATGAACAAAACTTATCGTTTTCAAACAAAAATAACAAAATTGAAAAATATCTATTAGTTTAATAATTGAATTTATTATTATTATTGATCTTTTATGATTTTTATGAGCATTGCGTCAAACTTAGCAGAGGCTTGCGACACACCGGTTGAGAATCACTGGGATAGGGAGTTGCAGTGGCATAGTCGAGGCTACTTGTGACTACTTTTTAGTAATTTGTAAGCGCGCGCTAGTGACAGCTGACATTAAGTTATGCGCATTGCGAAGAAGTGCGAGCGACGAATATTCAGATGTGTGGTGTATCTTGTTGACCTTGATGGGACGACTCGTTCCCGAGTCTTTTAAAGGCATAATACTTTTTAAACAAGATGAATTCAATATTAAGACCTTTTGCGCATCCATCTGTTGGGGGTTTTCTCTCAAAAATTAGTTTAAATCACACTTTTAAGGTAAGGTGAAGGTAGCAACGTCGTGCAGTTTGTTGTTATTATGTTTCTCCTCCTTTTGCGATGTTGTGCATGCTTGCGTATCGACAGGTATCGGCGGCATTGTTTTCAATAGACGGAAAGAAAAGTGCTAAGTTTTACCCTAATGCCGTGGAAGCAATCAGAGATGTGCCCAATGGAGCTAAGCTGTTAGTTGGAGGTAATGTCTTCGGAAGAATTGACTTGATAGAATTGGTTATGATATTATGCATGGATTTGAGTATTCGCCCATTTTTTCTCAGGAGAGTTGATTAGTCTTATATCATTTGCTTTCATTTAGGTTTTGGGTTATGCGGCATTCCAGAAAATCTGATTTCGGCGTTGATCGAACTTGGGACAAAAGATTTAACTGTTGTCAGCAATAATGCTGGAGTCGATAATTTTGGGTTGGGCCTCTTACTGAAGCAGAAGCAAATAAAGCGTATGATTGCATCCTATGTTGGAGAGAATGCAGAATTTGAGAGGCAATACTTAGCTGGAGAATTAGAAGTGGAACTCACCCCACAGGTGTGGAATACCAAATGTATTAATTTTATTAACACCCCACAGGTGTGGAAAACCAAATGCATTATTATTATTTACACCGCATTAGTATTTTTTTAAATTGCTGTAAATGAGCATACCAGTTGAACGAAAGCATTCATAAAACTTTTGTTCCCACCCCTAATTCTCTGGTAAACTGGCCAACAGTGATAATGAACTAACGTAATCTATGCTGTGAATGAAGAATTTTGCGCTGTAATCTTTTATGTTCTTTGATATTTAGTCCGAGAAGAAATAACTGCGTACAACATTAACTATCCAAGTAAACAAAATACAATCGAAATCTAAGGAAAAAGTGAAGAATTACCACTTGCATCAACCCTCCTTTTCTCACTCGCATGGTTAACTATTCTTATTTATTAAGGGAAACATGAGCTATGGGAATCATAAGCCTTTTGTCAGCTGCACCTGGAATTTGCTCTGTTGAAGACTCGTGGTATTCTGTAATCACCTTTGATTGATATGATGTGAGTCATTAGTTTCAGAGCCCAGCATTCAGGCCATTATACTCAAGGCACATAACTATGTGTTGCCTCTTGTATGGATGGATGAATGTGCTGTTCAAAATGGAGAATTGCAAGGATGACTCTACAAGTGCAATTATAAGAGAGGAAAACGGCCCATTTCGATTGCATATCTGCATTTTCACAAAACTGACAATCAAACTGCACAATAAAGTGCCTTGTTTAAAACTTTCTCTAATGCATAAATGCAGGTGTGCATTAGTGGGTACGTCGATGGCTGGGGTCATTTGGGTCCACTCAATGTGAGTATGTTAGGGCCAATTGGCATTTCTTGAGTTTACATATTAAATCAATTTAACTCTTGAACTGTCTTGTAGCGTCATCTTCATGTTCAAATTTTAGCTTTAAAAATATAATTTGAGGATATATTCTTAGACTAATAGACTCAGAAACTGGTGTTCTCCATTTACTACATTGCCCGGCCCGTAGGGCACACTATTTCCTCTCGTAAGTGCATTCCTCAAATGGCCTGTATCTTCTAATGAGCTGCTGAAGGTAAACCTACCTCTTCACGCATCCGATTGTGCATTGCCATTGGAGGTGCCCACCTCTCTACACACTCCACAGACTGCATGGCAGCAGCGAGCCAAAGGTAGACTCTCCATCACTCATTTGTTTGTGGGATTCTACGATTAATACCTTCATTGCACTTGCCAATTTTAGTAATTAATAACCCCTTTTTTCTTCTAAAGTCTTATCCAAAAATGAGAGTGGATCTTAAAGGCCAAGAAATACAGTGCCGTACATAATAGGGCACAAACAGTTATTAGCGGAGCCATAGCGGCATAGGTTCAATCAGAATCATAAATTCCTCTTGGGTTCTCCTCTGGGTCAGGTTCTCCTTACTGGCCATGTTTTGGAGCATTTATTGGCCAGTATCAAGAGAGAACATGACCTGGTGGAGATCCCTTGAGGAATTTCTGTACGCTAGGAAAGCACCAGATCTTATATTCAACATTATCTATTCCTTCTTTATATAACCACCTTTAACAATCAACTTTGCCTTGTATTATTTTGCTGTCATTGACATCCTGCTAAACACCCTCATGTATTTTATTGACATTTTGCCCAGAGATAGTGGAACTAACTCCTTCATTTTATTTGCCTTCAATGTCCCAAGCTAATCTTCTACAGCTGCAAGCCACAAGTCCTGATCATATCTCTTCTTTAATTCTTCATAGATCATTGGAGGAATCGATTCTCTTAAACAACTCAAGGGCCTCATTTTTGCATTTAACTTTACAAATCACACATGCCTCAGCTATCTTCTTAAGACGAATTTCTGCCTCATCCAAAAATTTGGCCTCTAATCCTGAAGTTACATAATATCCTAAGTATTTGTGTTCCTATAGTTTTTGTACTAAGCACTGTATATACTTGAGTTTCAAGGGTATAACCAGGAGGGGGGGGGGGGCAATAGGGTTGATCGCCTTACCCCAACGATGGAGAAATAGCTCAATTTTAATATCCTACATTCAAATTTTGATTACTGCAAATGAAACATGGGCAATTGGTTTTGACGTTTTGTAGGTAGGTAAAGTCCTTATTAAAGGTACGTTTTCCAAGGAACAGCTGTGGCGATCATCACTGGTAAGAGTCGCCGAGTGTAGGGGAGGGGCACAAATACTAATCACCCCTCCAAGAGCTTTCCCTGGTTATGCCCTTGAGTAGTATGAGTTGAGAAATGTCTATCCATTTTCAGTCAATGAAAACCAACATATAGTCAAGTTACTAATTAAAGTGATTTATTTGGGGTCTGTATTTCTGCCTATCGGCCGCATAAAATTATATGTATAATTATTTCACGTAAGATATGGAGAATATTTGCTGAGAAATACATTAGATTTATGTTTTAAGTTTCATATTTGGACCTACCAGTGACCAATGCACTCGGTAATCCTGCTTGGGGATATTAATTTATTCTCCAAAGCAGTTTTTTTATGTATACATTTTGCATATCAAACCCAAAAATACTAGGATTTGCAGATTTACTACAGGTGACACTGTGGCTGTAAATCTCCGCAAGTACTGATGGTGTGTATTTTTTACATGCCATCGGTAAATATAAATTTGAGTTAAATGACATTAAATATTGTGCATATCTAACCCAATGAGATACGTGCATACGCATTACGTTGTTCCCTTTCGAGGAAGGTGCAGTCAAAAGGGTCAAAATGGTGATGGGCCTGTGAAGCTGACTCGACTTGAAGAATTTCCTCCATTCTGCCCTATCCTTGCAAACCTCTCTTGCTTCAGTTGCGCTCATACGTTGCTTCACACACGCTTTCCTATATTATTAAGACTCCCAATATTCCTCCTCTTTTCAAGTCTCTTCCTCTACATTCCCATCCCATGACATTCTCGATGCACCCCGTGTCGTCTCACACCATTCACTCCACTCTCGTGCATCTGTTTGGCTATTCAACTCTTGTCCACTCCCTTTGGGCATGTGGCCAGACCAGCCGAGCTAGCAACCACTTCCGGACCCGCACTCTTTCAGGAGACCCAATCATTCCTAATCCTATCCATCCTACTTTTGCGGCAACAATGTCTCGGGTGCCCCATTCCAATTGTTGTACACGCTGCAACCTTGATTCCTTCCTCAGGGTTTCTAGGCTCGGTGCAACACTGATGGTAAAGGATTCTTGCCCTTGGCATCAGTTGGTCAGAATAAGAACACACACATTATAACTTTTCCTTTGTTTATATTGTCAGTTCCACTCTATAAACGAATACAGACGACACATACGCAAGCATAATGAAGAGGGGAAAATACAGCAGGGAGTCGGAGCGAAACACGAGAGAGAGCAGTGCTTACCAAGTCAGGCAGATGATCAGGTGGGCTGGACCAAGGGGCATTCGGGTCGACCAACTGGGGTCTAAACACGGCACTACAGATGAACTATCTCCCCAACTGACTGACCCTTGATGCTACTTGTGCCCCCCAATGTATAGTTATGGTGGGGAAAGGGAGGGATTTTCCACATTGAGAAAAATATGAAAGGAAATACATTTTGTTGGGATAGGAAGAGAGGAGGATGGCGCTGAGAAACTAAGGCGTGACAAGTGGGTAGGAGTGCTGGATAAGGAGGAAGAGGAGATGCTGTGAAGGACGAAAGTGAAGCTGGGAGGAGAAGGATGCTTACGAAGGGAAACGACACCTGTTCACTGCTCTCCCTCTCTTGAAACCCGGCTCATGACACAACTGCACTTACTCTCATGCTTATCCTGGAATTCTCAGGTTTTGCTGCCGTGTATTCATGTTGGGAGGAGAAAACTTTTGCAATTTTCACTCCCCTAAACAAGCACTCCGACTCCACACTTTACCTCCCAACTTTCATCTTGGCATCCACAGACCTTTTAATCTCTTCCATCTTTGCGTCTGTCTTTTGCAAAAATTCGGCCAAGATACACAAATTCCTCCTCTTTTTCAATTATTTAATTATTTACCCTCATCATACTATCATTCTTACCACTCTCCCCATTGAAATCTTCGACTGTGTATAATCAAGTTTCAGTCACGAAATGCCTTCCTTTTTTTTGGCCAATGGAAACATTCCTTCGACTTATGATATGAATGCACTCTCACTAATTCAAGGTGACCTTTTTTGGATAAATATTTCTGCTCTGCATGAAACCATATGTATCTCTATTACTCATAAGCTCTGGAGAATATTCTCCAAGTAATGTGTTTGATTTGTGTTTTAATTGTATTAGGGCCAAATACACTTGGTACTTCGCTGTGCGATATTAATGCATTCACCTAGCCACCTGTCTTGTACAAATATGGCATAGCCAACCTGAAAGATACTAGGATTTACTGATTTCCTATGGTTGACACCGGGGTCTTATATGTATCTCCATAAATATACTGATCAATAAGTTGAGCATTTTTGGCATCCTGCCGGTAAAAATTATATCAATAAAAATGTCATTTCATATTCTGAATACATAATGAACTCAGTGATGAGATTAGACAAAAACATGTCTAAAGATACTAATAGATGTGGATAGATACACCCCTGTAAATATAGGGCCCTATCCAATTACATATTAGAGGACACATCAAATCCAACAATGAAGAATCCAAATCCTGTTTTCACTAAATTACTAGTCTCAGTTCGTTCTCATTACGCATTCATATTTAAAGCATGTCCAAATCAATTTTTACATTTTCATGGAAGTTAATGAAGGCATAAATATTTCTAGGTTTTCCCTCGAGCTCAAATATATTTAATTAGATTTTAAATAGAAATAAAACGCCAGCAATTTTAGTTTCTCAACAAAATAATTAATTCTTAAAATAAGGCAGTAAGTAAGTAAACACAAGTAACTCATTAATATTTGCATATGAAATGGAGCTTTCTTACTGTATCAGGATCTAATTAGCTTCTTTGTTCTCAGCCAATCTCTGGCAGTGAATGAAGGCTCTCTTCAAAATTACCACGGCTAGAACAGTGCAAAGGTGCTGTCTAACAAGGTGTTTCAAAACATTTTCATGTTTGTCTTTGGGTTGATTTGCAGGCTTTTCCATATTCACAGGATGATGTTTAATGTCTTTTTTTTTTACAAATTTCCTCATGAAATCAGTGACTTTAGAGACACTACTGTGGGATAAAGTAATGATGCAAATTGTGACTTAATCAACAGTATTTTTCTCAGAAAAGCAATGCATACTTATTTCACTAATGAGCCAATTCACATCACTCTTCGAAATGGCCTGACGTTTGTGGCTCAACCAGCTTTGATTCCCTTGATTTTTGTCACAAGACAAGAGTATGGTACAAAAAGATGTTTTGAAATATTTTAGCTTTTAATATTTATAAATGGTATGGCAATTTATGTATGTGAATCTAGTGCAAAATGGTGCAATGCAGCTTTGAACTGTGACTCCATTAATTGCAAAAATTCCACAGGAGGAAAAATCATTCGCCTAGACCGGGACATGAACCCAGATCCCTCAATATCATGCCGATTGCTTCCCTTAGTTAAGCTGCCATGGTGTCCTCTCCTCCCTGGTTCCCAGTCGAGGCAAATGATTTTTCCTCTGTGGAATTTTGGCTCTTATGTGGGCGACTCCATGAAGTGGCTAGTCTCGGTATCCTCTTAACACATTCAATGCGGAGCACGTCAGTAGACGTGCTCCTGGCTACTCCGACTGATGGAGCACATCAATTGACGTGGCCATTCCCTTCGGAAGCACTTTCACTTTTTTCGAGCCGATTTTGACGACTCATGAAAATCAGGCCCACATTGAATGTGTTAATTTGTCTCTCCAATAAATGTCGGTCTTACGGTCGGATTCCGAATGCAATGACCTTATCGCGATTAGTAGGCAGCAACCTGACTTCTATTAACTTAGGCCCCTTAAAAATCTATTCCTGTTTCTTAACCCAGTTTCATTTTACCCATTTTTACTGGTCTTGTATTAACTTGCTTCGTGAGTTTAATCGCAAATCTATTACCCAATTTTTGAACCTCTTTTCGTTGTTCAATCTTTCCCAAATTTTGCATACATGTTTAATCTCGATGACAGTACATAAATCAATCATTATATTCACTAATGACCTAGTTGATCTACTAAAATTAAATGGTTTCAATTTTATATTTCTTTATCCTAACATTACGCAACCCGCATTACATTGTCTGCTCGCTGTCAGTGCTGTTGCAATTCATTGCAACCATCCTTTTACCATTTATATTGAGAAGAAATGCAAATCATTTAAATTTCAAAGAACCGTTGCACAATTACCTAATACGAAGACGAATTTTCAACTTGCTTCGTGAGTTTAATCCCATATCTATTACCCAATTTTTGAACCCCTTCCCATGGAACCGTTAGACATTTTACTTAATTTGTGAAATTAATAAAAGTGTGAAGACTAAAAAGTATAAAATAAAAATATGTTTTAAAAAACACTTTAAAAACTGGTCTTATTTCAAAATGCAATAAAAAGTAGAAAATAAATTTTAGATTGAAATTTACAAAGTTAAGAGACCCTATATTCCAAATTTATAAATATATTAAAGTTGAAAGTGAAAATGAGTATTTGTTTACTTTATCTGTGCAATTCGTCGATGATTATGAGGCAAGAACGTACAATCGTACGTCTAATTGATCATCTAGTTGATTATCATGATTATAGGACCAGGGTGCAAAGTAATTTACTAAGTTGAATTTTAAGCACCCTGGTCTTATAATCATGATGATCAATTAGACGTACGATTATACGTTCTTGCCTCATAATCATCGACGAATTGCACAGATAAAGTGAACAAATATTCATTTTCACTTTCAACTTTAATGTATTTATAAATTTGGAATAGAAGGTCTCTTAACTTTGTAAATTTCAATCTAAAACTTATTTTCTACTTTTAAGTGCATTTTTATTTTTTCGGTGCATTTTGAAATAAGACCAGTTTTCAAAAAGTGTTTTTTTATATATTTTTATTAATAATCAGATCTCTGATTATAACCTGTTAACTCCTTTAATAATCCATGTCAATGGATCAGGCTTAATCTTGCTGAAGTCATGTGGTAGGGCCCAAAAAAAATTTTTTTTGGGCCCATCTGTCAAGAACACAAAAAGAAAGGAGTCTGCAGTGCTCCCATCGGCTTTGAAATGATAGATTGGGAAGTTGTGAGGGTGGTGTGCCACATACCAAATTTTTAAATTAGGTGACTAGTTATGAACGCATTAACACTTATGAAGTGAGATGACGTAATGTCCAGAAATGATTATTCTTTTGCTAGATTTTGAATTATAGGGTTCACTGTGTCGTGGTGCATATGCCACCCACTCAACCAGGATTTGAATATTAATTGGGATGATTTAATCAAATCTCAAATTATGGATTCAACAAGACTATTGAATCATCAAATCCTGACCACTTCTCTATGAATTACATATCAATCACGCTAGTAATTCACCCCATCAAGTAATTATGTGCTAAATTTTTGATAATTGAATATAGTGCACCAGAGGAATGTGTGTGAGAATCTGCAATGATTTCTCTCTCGTGTCAAACTTGAATCCATTGTTGCAGGGTACGTTGGCTGAGCGCCTGAGAGCGGGGGGAGCAGGTATCCCAGCCTTCTACACCACTGCCGCATATGGCACTCTGATCCATGAAGGTGGCGCTCCCATCAAGTACGTAGCCAACGGAAATGGCGAGGTGAGTGGAGTGGAACCCGTGTGAGCTGTTGTTGCATTTTAAAATGTTGGTGGCAATGTCTCACGGTTTGACTCGGCAGGTGGAGATTGCGAGCTCTCCGAGAGAGCAGCGGGAGTTCGGTGGTCGCCAGTACATAATGGAGGAGGCCATCACGGGAGACTATGCCCTCGTCAAGGCATGGAAGGCCGATAAAGCAGGCAATTTGATATTCAGGTATGCTTTTCTGCCTCTTCTTCTGAGAGTTTAAGCACTGTCTATTATTTTACAGTCATGACACTCAGTGTTACATAATTTCCCTATGCCAACTTGGTGCTAAAGTTGGTGGTGCTCGTCAGCCCCCTTGCTTGGGCTAAGGGGCTGATGAGGGGGAAACGAGACATTTTTTCTAAGGTGTTTGCTACGTTGAATCCTATGAAAGAGGAAACAACAGAGTCGCAGCCGGTCGTCCATGGCCCGGTCTGCCAGATAGGGAGAGAAAGTCAGTGGGAATGAAATGTCTATGAGTGGAAATGGTACAGATGGGAGACCAGACAGAAAACAATACAAACCATAAGGCGACCCATGAATCATCACAATGGAAAAAGAGAGGTATTATAAAGGCTGCAAAGTCCACGCAGGAGACGGACGGAGAAGCGCACCAGGACATTGAGCATTACTCACAAAAAGAAAATGAAAAGTATAAGGAGGCACTGCACAGGTTAATGTTATTCTTAAAGGAGGTGGTGAGACTATAGTTTCCGAATAGCTCCATTGGTTAAACCACCTACCAGAAAGAGGTAAAATGCCAAAATAGGCCTGTCGAAATTGCACGAAGTATTGCCACTGAGAAAGCACTGCTAATTGAAACCCAGAGTGAATGAGGGAGTGGTCTAAGACACGGCACTCGATACGAGGATGAGCCAACTCATCAAGGCCTTAACCCTCTCCCTCTTTACTCGGCTGAAACCGGCCGTACGGCGTTTCCTGGCCGCTCGGCAAATTTAAATTCCCGGTATCTAGAGAGTAGAATCTACGGCCGGTTTTGGCCGACTTAAGAGGGAGCGGGAGGGAGGGAAATTCAGAAGGGATAGGGTTAAGTAGGAGAGGCCAACAATTTGTCTTCCATGTATTCAATAAGACGTCACAATTATGACAAGCTAAAACATAGGCACAAGGAAAAGAAACCCATCAGTTTTTTAAATTTATTGCAGCACAACTGCCTTCTCCTGATTCCAAGAGAGAGTAATAAATGAGGGACGGGGAGAAGAAAGGAAAGGAGAGGGGCAGGCAGGAAGGGATTGGAGGGGAAAGAGGGAGTTTAATGAAATACATTGATGCCTTGAGGATGGAAGGCTTTGTTTAACCAAATGCTAGATAGAGTCCTGCCGTGTTGAAATGGTCCTGCACAATAATTTCTGTGCACCCCCTCTCTGTCCTCGGCTACCCCCACTCCGGGCTCCTTCATTCCCCTACCGTGCCTCCCTTACCGTGCCTCCCGTACCAGCGTCACTTCATCGTAGTTGCCACCTCTTGCCGTTTCGGTTCTCTTTTCGTTTTGCACGGTTGATTTTTGAGACTGTTTCGGACATTCTTTTTGGATTTTGATTTGGATTTCTTTCTGGTAATATTTTGACTTACGCTTTCGTTTATTCTAATTGGTTTTCGGCTTTGGTTCTACAGATTTTGAGTCCTTAAATTCTTGTGTTGCTTATTTGCAATGACCAGCTCATCGAAATCTTCGTCTGCCCGAGGCAGGCCACTCAAAAGTCAGGCTCAAGAAATCATTTTCAAAGTTTGTCGATTTTTGAACGATCTAAAATTGGAGGAAAAACTACCTAAGTTTAAACGTGGTGTTAGCTACAAGCCAGGCTATGGGAGTTGGTACTACCTCCATGGTGAAGAGGATTTTAAAGGAAGGGAAATTGTCCTAGGAGAGAGGAAAAATGTCGTTATCAACACCCAAGGGGAAAAAGGGTGAACTGAAGAAACGAATAGAGCTGGACGACTTTGCAAAATGTTGCATCCGTAGGAAGGTTCACGAGTTTTACGCAGTTCGTAAAACATTGCCAACTGTGAGGACCCTTTTGGAAGAAGATGTAATCCTTCGCTGTCAGAGGACATTCTTACGGGAGATACTTCTGGAGTTAGGGTTCCGATGGAAAAGCTGTCAATCCAAGAGGAAAATCCTGATTGAGAGGCCCAAGATTGCTGCATGGAGGGAGAATCACATACTTACGAAGGATCAGGAGCTGCAGAGAAGAGGGGAAGTACATAGTTTATCTGGACTAAACTTATTTGCATGAAAATCATGTAAGTTCAAAATGCTGGCAGTCCCGTGAAGAGATCGATGTGACTGAATCCATAGGGAAGGGACGAAGGTTGATTATTGCACATGCTGGAGGTAATTATATCATTTTATTTTGTTTTTAAAGTATATTTTTTGCAAAACTAACTCTTTCAGGGGTAAAATATGTGTCAGTGCCGAATATTCATTTTTAACGAAATATTCATACTTTTCCATAGTTGTTTCATTTTCTTAGCCGCCAACTCAAGTTTTGATTCTCGGGTATGTACATTGGACTACCTGGGTTTATGTAGGGATACCATACGTTCTCATTTATGTGGACATGTCCGTATTTTTGACTTTCAATGTTGCGTCCACGTACACTTTTACGATTTCTGCTAATGTGCGCATTTTTTATTTTTGGGAAGTAAGATCTTTTCATTTTTGTTTTCGTCTCATATCACCAACTACAGTAAAACCTCTCTTTTACACTTTTGACGGGGATGAAGGAAAAAAGTGTAAATCGTGGGAAAATGTAATCGAGGGAAATCTTAATTTGTAGGATATAACATTGTCAGTAAGGAATTTACCCTTTTGTTGACATAATTCACCCAGATTGAATTTGAAGAATAAATGCCATGCTTATCACGGCAGTTGCTTGATAGGTAATCCACCTGCTGATGAAGATGGCTTGCATACTTCACAATCTCCTGATATTCTCAGAAGTGGTGCATGTGAAAGCTAGCATTCGAGGCTGTTAGACTCTCGACTGCCTTGTGATGGATGCAGGCTCGTCTCCTTTGCAGGAAAACGGCTCGCAACTTCAACCCCCCCATGTGCAAAGCTGGCAAGGTGACGATTGCCGAGGTGGAGGAGATAGTCGATGTGGACCAGATCCCGCCTGAGGATGTACACGTGCCGAGCATCTACGTGCAGCGAGTCTTCCAGGGCAGCAATCATGAGAAGAGGATCGAGGTGAGATGGTGTGATCTCGAGTTACCTTCTCGTACACCCATTGTTGTAATTTGTTTCTGGGCGTGGAGCCCAAGGGTACGAGGAGGAGGCATTCTCCCAAGTATTTTTAAGAGTTGTGTTTTGGAAAGGAACTAATTTGCTAGATGGGAGCACGATGCCAAAACGACTACGAGTGCAAGGAGGTCCTGGTCCATAAGAGGCTCTTGCATGGTGCTGGCCTGTCACTGCAGCCCGTACTTTGTTGCTATCAGTCACTCTATTGCAGTGGTCAGTCAGCGACGAGTGCATGCTCAAGTGGTCAAGCCCCAACCAATGCTTCACGCCTTTTCCCACCTCCCCTCTCTCCCCCCCATCCTTGTTCCCATCGCCTTTTAACAACAGCATATTAACCATTGGCTTAGTATTTTTTGAGTCATCTCTTAACCCTGGGTAATTATTCATTTCATCAAAATTTTTCTAATGAGAAAAGTTTCTTATCTCTAAGTATAACTGTTTAATAAAGAAGTGATTTCTACATGCTGTCAATAATGTAATTGTGTAAATATTTCTATTTTTAATTTATGAACGGGTAATTATTTAACAAAATACAAACTATATATTTCATAAATGTAAATTATTATAAAAATTGTTGTATTACATATTATAACAATCTCATTTCACATAAATCGTTGAAGGTTTTAAAAGGAAACTTTGCATTTATGCTAGTTGATTAATTTTAAGATGATCAATCAATTTTTGTTAAATTCATGTGTCGTAATCTGTAAAAAAATTTATCATAATTTACTTCTTAAATTGGATGCGACCCTCCCCTGTTGTTATGTTACCCTTTTTGTGCATGAAATTGTTTGCTGGTAGGTATAAGTACCAGTAGAATAGATATAAAAAGTAATGAATTATAATGTGTCTATAATAAATTTCTTTTACCTTTATAGTTTTTTGGTATGATAGTCATTGAAACATTATTCAGGTGTATGAAGGGCAATGTGGCACTGCTCCCACTCCCTCTTCTTTCCCCGTTATTTACACACTTCACATGCACAGGACGGGTTTTTTTACCAGATTTGGTGGTCTTTGGTTTGGGAAGTGGGCAGCTTGAAATTTTGTAGGTGACGGGCCTGATGTGGGACACCCTTACCAATTGTGCTCGAGCAGAGTTACTTCCTCCAGAATTATTTCCACCAGATTCTCCCTTAAGTCATCGAATTGTACTCTCTTCCATTTCTTCAGAATCCATCATATGCTTGTAAACTTGCACAGATATTGTCTGTCAGCTTAGTTGCTATCTGAATATTCTTTGACTGACTATCCTTTTGTTTTATAGAAGGAAGCTTTCCACATGCATTCTGGTGGTCTCCAACCATTTTCCCTTCATCTGAATATGTGTCTTGATCCAGTGTGTATGATCCTGTTCAAAAGTATCCTTCTTGAGGCCACTTCATATCGCTGATTTCCAAAATGGTGATGCCAATGCTCTGCATTAATATTTTCAGATTTCCCAGTCTTCCGCTAGAGTGAAGCGATGTTACATTCCATATTCTAACCGTAAATTGACCATCGCTCTTGATTTATCTATGCTCAATTGAGATATTTTCCCTCTGGAATACTTAAAGAGATTCCAAGGGGTGTACAGGTACATCTCGTTACACGTTGGTAATTGGTTCCATGAGGCACAACGTACGTTGAATTTAGATGTGAGTCGATCCTGCACCCCTGGAAAAAACCACCCAGATAGTCTCTGTTTTACATGTTATGAATATACCAGTTCGTAACCCGTCAAAAATGGCGGGCAAAATACCCACTCATACAAACCTTATTAGTTTAGTTTTCATTTACATATGATTTTTTAAATGTTATTTCACTGTCAATAGTCTAATATCTGGAGTTCAGTGTTCCATTGGATCATAATTTTTCTATTGGCAAATTCATGAAGAAATCACACGTGCTTAGCAAATTAATTTTTGTTATGCCATGGAAAACCACTTTGTCGTAAGTCCACGAAGCGCTCACTTCTCTGGCTATGGCATGTTCCATGCTCTTTCGTAAATGCATAGAACAACGGCTGTCACCTTGGTCTAATCTTTAACTGGTCGATAAAAACACCAACATATTTACCTAGTGTTTAATCTTGATTATCGTAATTTATAGGCCAGGAGGTTAAAATCGGACACTAGAAAACTAAAACTTATCCTTTTATGCGCAATGCCGTTCAAGTCTCATTGTTTTATATGCATTTCGTCATATTTTTAAGTAATAAAATAAAATACTCCTTCAAGTTCCCATTGATTCCCATACAATTCATTATTTGGCCCAGAAATATCTTCGGCGCTCCAGATACATTATTTGACAAGTGTTTCTGAAGTTGGTTCAAGAGCAATGAAATTTTTGTCCCTTAATCTCTCAAGATGTGGCATCTAATCAAAATCCTTAAAGGCGATTCCAAGAAAATTCCGACATACACAGGTGTATACAATAGTTATGCGCTAATTATTAGAGGAAAAGTCTTTTTGGCAGTGTCTAAAACTTACAAGGTATATATACATAGGGTTACCATACGTCCTGATTTATGCGGACATGTCCATATTTTCGACTTTCAATGTAGCATCCGCGTACATTTTCACGACTTCTGCTAATGTCCGCATTTTTTATTTTTGGGAAGTAGTAATATCTTTTGATTTTTGTTTTCATCTCTTATCACGAACTAGTTATATATATTTTTATATCAATTATTGAATGATACGGTTAGCGATCTGTTAGGGTGCTTTCCATTTAGGGCTATAGCTGGCGATAGACTGCCATTGCCACGCCGTGGTACTTTCGATTTAGCTGAATCAAGGGGCTGGCATCATTTATGGCGCTTCATGGTATGCTATTATCTCTGTACAAAAACTTAAATGAACAGTTGATAGATGACACTACTGGTCTACAATGGGTTGGTACCGTGTTGTTCAATCCGGTTGAGGGGGTCCGCATTTTGGGGTTTTAGAATATGGTAACCCTATATATACATCTGTCATGAAGTGGCCTTTAAGGTGAAATATTGTTGACGGTAGCTACGTAGTTGATATGCTAATTCAACATGGGGATTATGAGCTTGTGTTTATTTTTTCAATTTTCAATTTATTTTTGGGTCGAAAATAATGAAAACTTTGGGATTTCTCCTGGTACATCATGTGATGATTTACAAAAAATGCATTAGCATCTCCCCCCCCCCCGACATTGCCTATCATTGGTGTTGTTTATAATAATGTGCAGTAGTGGTATACATGGCAGATTTAGTTTTTAAAAACTTTTAAAACTAGTAAATAATTTACGTAATCCTATGCAAAAGTAAAATAAAATTAAGTAAAAAGATCACAAAACGTAATTGCGATCCTACACAAAATAAGACATTGCCAATGAATTTCCAGTCAATCTCTAATGCACTGTTCACTTCACAGTGCAATCGCTTTGTTTCATTTGTTCCAGACCCTATGCTCCAAATGGCGGAGTGCTTGGAAAACAGATCGGGAATAGACTTCATGAGCCCAAAGCAATAATAGAACTTGGCGTGAAAATAATCACATCCGCGATGTCTTTTCGTGCTCATTTCCATCAAAGACATAAAACATGGATGATGCAAAGTCTTTAATTACTCTGTGGTTATAAGCTTACATTTTTAAATTAGAATTTAGACCAAATTAGACCGTGACTATTGTGAACATAAAGTATTCCACTGGCAGTTAACGGAACGTTTCTTCATCGCACATCTCTCCATTCATCGCCATTCGCTCATACGTTCCAATCTTTGCTAACTCCAACACCTAGAATGGAGAGCTCTGAGTGTATGGCTTCCGCCTCTGATGGCACTAGGCAGCGCACATGTGCGTAACATGCCAGCACTAGACGACTCGATTCAAATCAGTTCAGTATTAGATTTGTGCTCCGTTTCCACAACAGCCGTATGGACCGATGTAAAAACCTGAACGTATTCCCATGACATTGGCATCACAACAAAGAAATTGCTGCAGGAAAACATCAGTGTGGACAGGGAATTGAATCACGGACCTTTGGTTTGCCTTTGGCCATGTACCAACCACAACGCTGCCCGAATTTTTCCTGTGGCAATTTTATGTTATTTCATCACCATATTTGCGGCGGCAGGCATGAATATACACCCGCTCCCCTATTAATGCTCTTAATTAGTTCCATAAAAGCGAGGCCTAATCGAAACAGTACTCTTCGAATCATCAAGTTCCATAGAGACTAATGTTAAGAAACTTAATTTGTCCCCGAGACACTGCTTTCACCGTAGAAAATTTTGTAAATTCTACTGAGAGCATAATAAACTGCAGTTAAAATCACTTTAAAAATTATTTAAAATTAAATAAACGTTTTATTCCATTTGTTCAAAATTTTACAGATAAATATGAATATAATTGCTGATACCTCAAGCCAAATGAAGATATTACGCATTTACACTTATGCGCACGTACTACAATACGTAATAACTTAAAATTGTGATCTCCCACAATCCAATTGTATCTTTAAATGCTTTTAAAAATGACAAACTTGATGAAAAAAAACTATAAATCACAAATGAACATCAAGCTAAGGGACTTGCCTTGACGGAAAATATTCATGTGAATAACCTGTAAAGGCCTTTTACTGCATTAAATGCTTGTGAGCACTTTGTAAATAACGAAAACTGAAAATCATAGAGGACAAAGTGTAAAAGATTAATAACAAGGAACAGTTGAAGGAACAGAAATCACTGTCATCATCACGTTAACCTAAGTTCTTTCGGTTCTTGCAGTTGATCCACCTCAATGTCATGGGTAAAGAGTCCTAAAGAATAACTGTCTAATGAAAGTTGTTTTTTTCTTTTTCTTTCTTTCTATTAACAGTTCCTTGTAACAAGTCACAGAATCCTTTAAACTTCTAGCAACTAGTGAGCTTCTTTCGAAATCAGGTTCACTTTCTTTTATGAGATTACATGAACAGTCAATGAGATTTAAAATGTCATTAATATTTGATGTAGTGTTGCTGATTTCTTCATCATCACACACATCTTCGCTCCGATCTTCCATTTTCCAATGATGCTGCATTTCTAATAGTTCTACATCAAATTCATTATATTCTTCATTAGTCTCAATGTCTTCAGCCTCCACTTCGTCTAAACCGATCATGCGTGCAAGGTCAACTGTTTCATAAATGACGTCCTCAGGTATATCAAAACCAAGGAAGTCAATCATACAGTTGTCCCAAAGATTTTTCCAAACAGAATTCATAGTTTTTTAATGGAGACCTCACTCCAAGATTTTGATGTTTTCAATGGTCTGTCGGTTATTATAACAGCTCCAAAATGCCTTCAAGCTCATGCCAGCTTCACCCTCAGTTGCCCTTACAGCTTGGTTGAAAAGTCTCCCTTAAATAGTACATATGCCATGAAAGTTGAAATCACGCCCTGGTCCATTGGCTTTAGAATCGATGTTGTGTTCGGAGGAAAGTAAACAGCCTTAACCTCCAAACATAAATCACTCAAAGTTCCTAGATGTCCAGGAGCGTTATCTAATATCAACAAAGCTTTGTAGTCTAAATTTGTCTTGAGACAGTACTCTCATACAGCTGGGCAGAAATAGGTCGTGAACCACATTTCGAAGACTGTAGTGGTTACCCATGCCTTCTTATTAGCTTCCCATAGGACAGGTAAGCTTTGCTTATGGCAACCTTTAAGAGCCGTGTGGTTTTCTGAATGATTAACTATCATTGGTTTAAGCTTAAAATCCCCAGCAGCATATCCACTGAGCAATAATGTTAGTCTATCTGGTAAAGCTATCAAAGGGTCCAGTGAGGGAGAAAATGTTTAGAGAGAAGCATAGGGAATTGAGGGAAAAGAGATAAATAGCAGAGAAAAGTGAAAGCTATGAGCATTTAGGAAATATAAGAAAGAAAAGCGTGGAATTCTTAGTTTTGGAGTAAATAAAGATTGAAAATGACGAAAATGGAAATATTTTCGTGACATTTTGATGCTATATTGCAATGTTTTTGGAAGTGCCGGTAGAGGAAGACGGACAAATTTCACATCTAAAATATGGCTTTAACCCACCCCCCCCCTTTCCCAACAAGTTTGCGGGCGTATGGAGTGAAACAACACTACAAAGAAAACTCATAAACATGCCCAGAGCACAGTCAAAAGGTTCATTCATCAATAAATTCCAATGCGGTAATGACGAGAGGTGGACAAAAGCCTTGATGAAATCGTTTTTCTTCCTTTTGTACAGAATATTCAGTTTTGACAGTTTTTTGTCAGTGATTGTCTCTTTCAGAAAAAAAACACATAGCAAAATACAGTTTTGACAGGCGACAGGCACACAGGGCAAAGCGATTGCTGCGAATGGGGGATTTTCAAGAGCGTTAATGCAGAACCGGAGAGCGTTAAACTGGAACAGGGTCTTAAAATATTTACAGCCCTAATGCAGAACAGCGGTAATCAGGGAGTGGGTGTCCATTCATTGGCGTTACAGCTGTAACTCTGTGCTGCCCTCTCCAGGATGTGCAGCAAAGAAGTGAAATGTAAGCAGTTACTAATTTCAAACGAAATTAGAATTGCCGCATTCGTGATACCTTTTCAATATTCGGAATGGCTTCATGAGCAAATGAAACTCCTCTCTGTTTGTCAAACACAGTTATATCTCACCATTATCCATTTTGTGTTCCTTTTCTGAGTATCGTGCTTCCTATTTCTGGTTCCTCCCCCTCAACGTTAGCATCAACCGATTTAGGGTTGGCAGCATCAGGAACTACGTGTTCCAGCTTCATGGACGTGCATTCCCGATGGTCCCTAACCCATTTTTCACGGTCTTTGGGTGACATGACTGCATGTTGCTTACAGGGGATGCCATCATAGTTATTCTATTTCCATTCATTCCATATAGTTTTAGAAAATGTTTTCTGGCCGGATGCCTTTCCTGCCGTCAAGCATTTTACACCTTCAGGCAGGTCTTGAGAACTTAGCTGCCCCTGACATGGGGAACAGGTGCCATTTGTAGTCGCCTGCCACGGATCAGACGCTACATGCTTAGGTGGCCTGCCCCATTGGTCCCCCAAGGGTGTGGCCCACCCTTAATCCCACCTCAGCCGTTTGTTCCCCGACCTGGTTTCCACTGGGGATAGGACCCAATCTCCGTCAGGGTACTTGGGTTAACATGCCCACCACATGTAGGTGACAGGGTGGTCGGGATGCAGAGGCTAAGGCCCCTAATTCTGTGGGCCGTGAATGTTTGAAATATGAAAAATGTGTCGTGAACATGTGCCATTGCCATGAATGAGGGGTTGCATCATGTGTCGTTATCCATGAGGAGGGTGTGTGTATGTGCTACTGATTAATTACTGGCTGGTCTTGTTGTCTCTTCTCTCTCACAGAGGCTGACCTTGAAGAAGAAGCAACGGGCATCCTCGGCAGCAGCCACTAACCCGACAGCCGCAATGAGGGAGCGGATTGTGAAGCGGGCAGCGATGGAATTCCGGGATGGGATGTACGGTATCCTTCACTCAAGGGAATATCCTCTTTATCTTGCATAGGTATTGTTCTTTTAGTGATCTTTGGAATCCTCTTCTGAACAATAATTTCTTGAAGGTTATTTATTCGGGGATGTAACCTATCTTTCAGTTACCCCAGTGTGTATATTGATATTGTAGTGGTCATAAGGGTTAACGTATCAGATGTTTTCTTGGCAAGTAAACAATCCATTATTTCAGTAGTGCATCAGGATAACCATTGAGTAGAGATTATAAACAGAGACGAGCTTTTGGCGTGACAATTAACAAAAGTTGTTGTATATTTTGGTGCTGAACATATCAATTTGCTGATTTCACTTGTGGAGTGTAAGGTTGGATTGGTGCTTGCCAGTGATGCTTTGGCACTACGAGAGACTTGCAAGTGGTCAGCCCTTGCCTAACTTTGCCTCAATTGCCCGACTTGAATGACTTCCATTGTCACAGCCTTGCTGCCTTGGCCAGGTACCACACAAGGTATCATCACCTGCACCACTTGCCAATCTCTGCCATCACGAGGGCAGCCATTGGAAGGAATGGCAAATGGAATGGCTTTGTGTATTGGCCGAAGGCAGATGGTGCCGGACCATTCCAAGTCTCCAGCGTTGGCTATCTTGTTTCAGTGGAGGAGCACGAGAACTGAGGGTGGGGGGGAAGGCGTTCGGGTCGCCATCAGGGCGCAGATGGGTTTTTTTAATGCAGCTCTCTACTCCTGGGGGGTTATTTTGTAATCTCACCGTTTTAATGACTCTTTGTGGGAAGGCGGGAGATCCGTTTCGCTCTCTCAATGATCATCTCACGATCCGCCAAGGTCCGATGGTGGCTCCATTTCATGTTCCTAACAACAGATGAGATGGAACTAATGAAATGTGGAGCCAAATGAAACGGATCAAGAGTCGAAAGATACGGATCAAGAGTCAAAAGAGCGGATGAATCAAATAAGTAGACTGGGAGTTTACCACTTGAGAGCCGAAGATGGTCATGCCGCCTGGGTGGCGGAGTTGAACTACGAAAAATGATGTAATTTTCCACATTTGATGACGTATTCTCACTTAAGTGAGATTACAAAATAACCCCCCTGCCTAACCTCTTCATTCAACTCTTCACATCAACACCCGACAATAGGTGCAATCTGTTGTGTCGTTCCATCCTAGGAGACCTCCCTCACAATCCTCTTCTTCTACAATTGTTTTCTGGATGCTGTCATGTCTCAGGATCTGTCCAGTAATATTACTACTCCTACTTGTCTGAGCTTCCCTACTTTCCACTGGACTTCATCGTCATGGATTCTTTCCTTCCATTTGATCTTCATCATTCTGCGGTCAATGATATTTCCATTGCATTCATTCTTCTTTCCTTGGCTGCTGTTTGATATATCTTGGATGTTTTTTTTTAATTCCACATTGACTACTTGCTCTCAGCAATCACTTTCATATCCGAATGACATCTTCAGAGTAGCCCTTCAGCTTCAGTCATTCCTCCACCACCTCACTCCCGCTCGGTGGCATGCTCGCCTGTTGGAGCCCTCTCCTCCTGAATGTGAATGGAAATATCAGTGTGTCTTTTTATCTGAAGATGTTACTCAGTTACGAAACAAGTCATTTAATGTGGAATCGCCAAGTTTATTTCTCCTTCCCATATGGTAATGGAGATTAATCTGCTGTTGTCACCCCAAGTGTCATGAATCCATGAGAGAGTGCACTGACACGGAGCATGCATTGATTGCTCTCCTCATTTGTTTTGACAAAGTACTTCCTTGATTCGAAATTTGTGCTAATGGGTGTCAGTGGACTCTTTTTCTGATGGAATTCCTTTTTGCTTGGTTTACTTTGCTCTCTCTCTTTGTCTCCACCACTGCTAACCCTGCATCCTGGGTAGTAAAGCTCTTCCGTCATTATTATCAGCAGTCATCAATCCGAGGATTAGTTTTCTGCTACTCTCTTCTCATCTCAACTAACTTCTTATGAAGTCTTCCTCTTGACCCATTTTCAGCCAAAGTTGCAAATATACAACATTACCATTTAACCCAAAAAAGATGAAACTGATGATATCAGGCCTGATATCGTGGAAATGATGGATATCCATGAACTGAGAAAAAACAACTGCAATTTCCACAAACTTTTTTGTATTTTTTCACAAATTTTAAAAATTATCTGATTTATTAGGCCATGTGACTTTCAAGATAAATGTGTTTTTATGAGTGAGACAAATCCCTTCATTATGTGTTTGATTCATCTTCCTTTGTCCCAAGAACTCGATAACTCAAAATATTCATTTTACGTCATAAAGCCTGGGTGAAGTTAACTTTGGTGAACTTAATGTTGTGTTTTCGCAACTTTGGCAGCTCCATGCACCACAGCATAATTTGATCATGGCACATATTGGGTCGTTACTTGCTATGTCTATTCAAAACTTAATAATGAGCAATGTTTTTTTAGTACAGTAAAGGTTGAAGGTTATTATTCACTACACTGCTGCCTCACATATAGCTTCACTTTCATATAATTTCCTCTTGACTGTGGTTTAAGATCTTTGTGACAATGAAACGTGTCACACTCTATGCTGCAAGTTACAAAACTTTCATGGAGAAAGTTTGCTGTTTTGAAATGAGGAGTGAATGTTTTGGCCAAATACAAAAGTTTAAAACTTTTGTATTTGCTGTTCCGGTGGGTGGGTGGGATACGGACCGATGTTCAGGAGTATTACGCCACGTGATTGTTTCAAAGTGCAAATGTCGCTCCTGTACCGTAAACGGGTGTGTGCTGGCCTCATCCCTACGGCATATGAACAGTTATGAAAAAATCACACATCAAATGGGTTCTCCTAAGGGGCAGAGGTGGAATATCACCTAGTCCCCATTTCATAATTTCGGTCTTTTTATGGAAACGACTTCGTAACTTGGAGTGTTCTCATGCATGGAGGCCCAATAATATGTTTTCTCCCAAACTTCTAGATTTTGCAGAAATATTACAAATCTCTCAATTGTCACTCATTGCAGTGCATACTTCTTCACCCTGATGCTCTTTGGGTATCAGAAGTAGCTCTGTGGGATTTCATGTATGAACTCTGCAAGGATGTGCATAATTCCGAATGGTCTCTGTTCCAAGTTACAAAATCCATTTTTGAAAAAGGTCGCTGTTTTGCAATAGTGAGGTAATATTTCACCGTGCTATCAGGTTGCCCAATCTATATATGAAGGATAATGAATAAAAGAGGTGCAAAGTTGAGAGGTTTTCCGTAAATTATGATACATTTTGCACGGCTGGGACTAAGCCATCATTGCTATATTTAAAGATTTACGAAATCAAGAGGTTCAATAAGCTGTGATTTTATTGCGTATAAACTATCAGCAGTTCTGAAAGAACAGGTAAATCACCCAAAACGCTTATTATGTGTTATCAAACCATTTTTTACATGTAAGTTTCAATATTGAAGGAATTGGGTTGAAAAGAACAATAACAATGGAAATTATTGGAACGCATGTAATAGCTACCTATATAACCCTTAAAATGTTTTAAAATTCAAATAATTAATGATTTAAAAAAATAAATAGAAAATAATGAACTCATTAAATTAGGATTTAAGTCTTTCCCGGCGAATGCTTAGGATGAATAGTTCTCGGGTTTCCAGCCGGGTAATGGTGTTAAATTGCACCGACGTTTCAATGGCATCAATCCTTAACCCTGAAGATGATGGCAGACTACGCCATTGGAACGTCGATGCAGTTTAACACCATTACCCGGCTGGAAACCCAAGAACTATTCATCCTCATAAAATTATATTAATCTATTGATTGAGACTAAGTGCTGAAATAAGCAATTAGGGAACAAACATATTGAAGTAATGCTATGAGGGGAAATAAACTGAAAATATAAAGCAACACTCATCGTACAACCAAGCACTGTCTTGGAGAGAAAGTAGCCTAACCCATAATGTGCTAATTTACATAACATTCCTATTGACTAAAGCCTGCTAGAATGCCAAAAAGTATGACTTGCTTAGTGCTGCTTGACAACTGAATCCATCAACGGCTAGCACGCAGAGTGGCAGGCCTTTAGTGCATTACTGAGGAGGAAGGAACGCAAGTGAATGTTGCCTCAAGGTGGCAGATGAATGATTAGCAGAATAAAGCTCACTCACCATTGGTTTTTTTGGGACCTGTCCCCTGCCCATTAGCGTTGAGTGTTCTTCCTTGTGCACCCTCCCGTGCAGGGACTGCTCTAGCAATACAGGCGTCCTAGGCGAATGATGAAAAAGGCGTCTTTAAAAAAATTTCGCGCGATCCATCCCCACGAGCAGGCGCGCTGTTTACTTCGTTCACAACGGGCGACCTTCTCTGTCACGAACTCGATTCACAATGAGCTGGGACTGAATATTTCGCTGACACCGACATACATCGGAAGGGAAAAGCCTGATAGAGGAATACAATGTTGGTTCGAAAATATTACATTGTTTTTCGCAGAGTTATCGACCGTGAATTGAAAACAGTTTACTGCCTTACTTTATGAAATAGGGTTAGATATGTTATCGAGTTTTAGGTAATAAGGTTGTCGGACTATAGGGTTTACTATTTCCCTTCCCCTTCTTTTTTCTCAATTTTTTTCTCGATTTTTTCCCCTTTTTTTCTCTTCACTTGTCATTTTGGCGCCCCTCAAATCGTGGCGCCCCATCACTTCACCTAGTTCGCCTATATGGTAGAGCGGGCCCTGCTCCCTTGCCCATGGCACTTGCTATTTGCTTCTTGTACAAGGTTTTGTTCCTTAATGTGTTGTGTAGCCAACCTCGGAATAGGGATCCCGATGCTTGCTAGCAACTACATCCCAGAGGGCATGACGGTACACCTGCAGAGCGAGAACGGACTCCTGGGGCTGGGACCGTTCCCAGAAGAAGGACAGCAAGTGAGTAGTTCTTAGGCAGCTATCGAGTGGATTTCGGTGCTCACGTTAGTGGTGTCCACAGTTGTGTTGGATAATTTTTCTGTCTTGTAAGAATAAATTTAATAAATTGCTGTTTCTGTCTCATTTTCCAGGACCCAGATTTAATCAATGCAGGCAAAGAGACAGTGACAGTTTTGCCTGGAGCTGCATTCTTCTCCAGCGATGAAAGTTTTGCTATGATCCGTGGGTGAGTATTGAGAGTTAGTACAAGTATGTATTTCGTTCTTCTGCTGCCGTTGCAACCGATGGTGTTTAGAGTTCCTAGTAATTTTACACTGTTTCTTTTTCAATATCAATATGAAATCAAAAAATGCCATCATATTTTTTTATAATGGCAAATTTAATTGTTTTGTAAATGAATTAATGTTTTTATATAAAGCTTAGGAATCTAAGGATCCATTAAGTGGTGCGGGCTCTTGCTGTGCATACAGTGATACTTTGGCTGACAAAGATAATTTTTTCTGGAATCAAATTCATTGGCCAAAAATATTTCTTGCAGAGGTTTCTATGGAAAACCATTTAATTTATTGTGGAGGTTTTTGCCACTGGTTATTTGCATTAATGGAAGATAGAGCCAGATTATTACATCAAATTTTATAGACAATTTTGGAATATAGGTACTGAGGTCTTGGTGGTACCAGATATTGAAGGTGAGCTTTTGATTGTAAAAATAGTGTAATATTATTTCAATGCATTTCAAATGTAAAATTAAAAATAAAAACCATTTGGTTAGGTCGAATAACGAAATGCCAAAAGATAAGCACAGCATCCAGTCTTGGGACATGAACCTAGTGCCATTGTATTACTAGTCAACGACTTTACCTCTAGACCACTTCCTCATGTCTGTAGTACCAGTGGCTAGGCCACCCGTCTCCTCATGGAATACATGTTAATGGCTTTTGCCGGCTAACGGTGGACGTCTGCGTTTTGGGGGAACCACCCCACACGCAGTTATACTGATTCAAAAGGAAAAAATAAACAGGAAAGCCACCCACAACCGGCCCCTCTTGGATGGGGGCCCTAGTAGGGTTGAGTGTGGCAATACTGATGAGAGATTCCATCCAATGCATACAAGCTCCCTAAGGGTATGCAGTGGCATATGGTACATCCCATGGGTATGCAGTCCAAGTATACATCCCAAGTCCCTGATAACAGCCTTGTCTACATTAAACACTTGCTCAGCATAGTGTCCCCCCTCTTGAATTAATTCGGCCAGCCTATTGGGAAATTCACTTTCTGCTTCCTCATCTCCACTGGCAGCTTCACCCTGCACATTAAGGTCATGCAAGTTTACGTGAGCTAAAACTATGCTCTGTATTATATTCTACTTGTCTTTAGAGTTCTGTCTGCAATTGGGTTGCTCGTTTTCATGGGTAGATTATTTTCCATATTCTTTTGCTTTATCACTTTAGCCTGGTGTGAAGCATCTGTTTTTCTCTGAATAACTATGATTCCTTCTTTTCGGCTCATTTATTCAACTGCTGTAATTATCAACGATGCCAATTAAATCAACATTCCGATATGCCAACGTAATGGGCTCTGGACTGAACCAGCTAAAAGTAGGTTGTTTGACCTCACGGTGGCTAACTGAATGGTATGATTGCTCTTGATCTGTTCATTGAACAAACTTTTGCATGGCAGAGAGCTAAAATGAAAAATAATTTCAAATTGATGGAGTTTGAGGTGGATAATGTAGAGTGTTGGTTCTAATAGAAGTATTCACTGACTGGCACAGTGAATAGCTCACTAAGTTTACTTAAGTGAATATGTAGTTTGTTTTTTAATCTTATCCTCATGCAAACTACTAGAGCTTAATAATCATCTCTAATCCATAGGGGGTCAATTATATGGTTAATAATGACTTGCTAAATACTTAGCTCATTTTTGTCTGAACAATTGGGTTTATAATCCCAAGAGGGGAGTGATTCAATGAACCCTATCCTTGGGCTACCTACTTGCCAACTTTCTTCAAAATCTGTGACCCAGTCATTGAATACTCCCCTTTTGTAAATTACCAGGACGGGAGTTATTCTCCTTCATTAGAATATATATGCTCTTTGTGAGAATGTGAACCGTTTTGGAGACATTATGACCTTGAGAATGTTTTATTACACAGGGGCCATGTGGACATAACTATTCTCGGGGCGATGCAAGTTTCGCAGATGGGCGATTTGGCCAACTGGATGATCCCTGTAAGCTCTCAACTTTCTATATCTTGAACTTATATCTTTCATGTTGAAGTTTTTGGATTGTTTGGATATTGGCTGTGAGTAATTTACTTGAGAAACTGTAACCAGTAAGTAGCCTAGTTATTTGTCTGGTCTCTCTCTTTGATCAGTCAAATGTAATCAATGAGCATGGATCGATTCCGATTCTCGGTTCTCATTTCCACCGATTCTTGGAGGAATCGAGAATCGAAGCCTTCAAAGTCGATTCTGAAGAAATACAAATTTAAAAAATGGACATCTTTTAAAAATTCTCCGTGATTTTAAATTTCCGTGGTGCCACAATATGAATGCTCATGATTACACACTTTCTCGCTCTAGTGGAATGACCAGTGAACTTGGCGAAAGTTTTTTTTCTTTTTCTGATGCTTGGAAATGTGGTGTATGCATTCATATTAACAGATATTTACCCTATAAGGTGCAAACGATTAAAGTCTATCTCAATTAGATAAAAGCACTCTCCAAGTATAACTTCTTACAAGTTCAATTTATTATATGCCTCCTTAGGAGGTTTACCATTATAATTAAAGTCCTTAGCTACTTTATTTGCCATGACTTTTCTCAGCAGCTTTGACCCTATTCTTCTCTTTGACTAAACATCGATTCTCATCTCTTAGTGCAGTGCAATTTTTACCATGTTTAACACATTCTTTGCGGCCGTTTTTTATTTTGTGCTTCCATGGTGCGAAGTCCATTTTTTTTACAATGCCTGCTCAAAATTTTGTCTGCAGCATCTTTTAATGATAATAATTAAATACCATTGTTGAAAATATCATATAACGAAAAAAACATTTTTGACGTCAACCGCCAATGGGAAGAAATATAGTTATGCACTCTGCAATACACACGGGGGATAAATTTAGTTTCACCAATTGTTTTTGTTCGTCGGATGTATTTCAGTTAAATGATGTGCATTACAGCTTCAAAAACAATGTTAAGGTCTTATATATGTATACCTTAGAATAAAATAAGAATGGAGCCCATAATTGTGCTTCTTTTTAGGGAATGAATTAATAGCCACCTCACGCAGGATGCCGTGTGTACATGATGCTAATAATGTTCACTGACCATCAGTTTATTGTTATATTTGTCCAGCATAGATACTTCTTCGCTGGGTTAAATTTCGTGTGTAAACGGTAGTATTTGAGGGAGAAGCAAGAGTGAAAGCGAAACTTACAGATATAAAGGCCATTTTACACAGTACATTTATTTGTACAATCTATCGTGCGAATGCATGTACAGTCAAGTGTGCAATAAAATATTGTACGAACGACTGAATCAGACTGAATGTTGCTTTACACGATGAGTGCAAACACACAATTTTCCGTGCAATTTAGTGGTAGAAATCGATCGGAATTCGCGAGTGTTTTGTTTATCATGTTTCACTCCTGAACATATGTTTCACTCACGTATTTGACACCTTGAAAAGCTGATCACCTGAAATTCAGAGTCTAAACTTGACCATCTGCCTACTGATAAATCACCCGGTTTAGACAAAGCTCTCTTGGACTCTTCTCTCTTGCTTTATATTCGACCTTTCCATCGTTTCGTTTTTTCTCATCTGGATTTTAGTGCAACAAGTCAGTGATGATTCTCGCCGGATCTCCACTCTTGATGGACAAATTTCGTGGGTTTATTATGTGTGTTGTGACAAAGTGTTATTATCAAGTGGTATAGCAGAACACGGGACCCTTTTTTTTTAGTCCCTCCAAATTTCCCTCCCTTGTATTTTTACCAATTTTTTAATGTATTTTTTTACAATTTCGTTACTTGCTAACCAGCAGAAATAAAATTATTATTACAAATATAACACGCGGGATATCAATAAATCTACTTGAGGATGCGACCAGTCATAAATTTGGGGGAATAAAATAGTTTTAAACCCAACGATCGCAATTACACTGAATAACCAGAACACCAAATAACACGACGAAATGACGAGGTAAAAATTTGAGTAACTTTGAGTTAACTTTTCTCAGGTTCTCCACTGGTTCAAACTATTCATAATTTCCGACGTAATTAATTCTTACCTTGAGAATGAGTGACGAGTCATCTCTCGAAACGTCGGCAATTATTAATAGTTTAAACCGGTGGAGAGCCCGAGAAGAGTTTACTCATTATAGATTATATACACAGGATAATAGTCACTCATATTATTCAACGGGAAAGTGTTAATCCTTTTTATAAACCACTTTATTTTCAATCGTAACACAGGCACCAGGTTTCGCCATATCTGTGCCATCTGTTGAATAAAACTGGATCGAAATTGTATGATTGTCTGAATGGAATTAGAACAGATTCTATTTTCCGTTCAGTCATTCATACATTCGCACAAGCGTTTGCACAATTTGCCACTTTACATGGTACAATTTCCTGATAAATGCGTTCGCACGATAAGATTGTACAAAAAAAGGTAACGTGTAAAACGGCCTTGAGTATCTACCCATGGCAACCCAACTCTGCTGGACGTCAGACCATTTGACTCGACATTCAGCATATACCTAAGGTCCTCACGGTTTCCCTCGGCTTACTTCATCTCAACAGCCTGATATAAGGATTTTAACCAATGCCTATTTTCTTATGTCAAAATCCCACCTCCCCTCCCCTTCCCCCCCTCACCCCCAAACCCAACCGTCCTACCAGACTTTCGAATCATGCCTTCAACATTGACACCCCGAAGTACGTGTCGACATATTCCTTCCTTCTTCCAACGGTACACCCGCACATCACCCGAAACGAACCCTCTGCCTCCCCTGCTCTGCCCACTCCTACCCTTCCCTCTCCAACTCCTCTGACTTCACCCAGAGTACCAGAAGAAAGGATTAAGCGGGCCTCTTCGCCACCCCATCCCTCATAAAGAGAACCAGACGTAAGCAACAAGGAGATGACAATTTTCAGTACATCAAATTCTTTAAGCCTTCATTGTAAAAATTATTTGTTTTCCACACGCACTCTTACTGCACTCGAAGCCTCCTCCAGGTTTATTTCCAGTCAAGTCCCCCTCCCCTTTCTCTTTAACGGTTAGGTTTTTTTTCCACTCTTCCCTATTGCACAATCTGCTTGGAATAAGAACAAATATACTTTCAATTACGTATATATCTTTTTCCGTAAGGATTATAAATATACATTACACTGAAATTTTCAAAGGTGGGTTGATTTAGGCAACTATGAAATTAAATCATTACTTTCAGCTGAGGCGGCTTGTTAGTACCAAATGTGGGAGTTGTGAGTTCGAAACTGGTTACTATTAGGCTGGCTTAAAAGCAAGGTTTTGCGTAAAAAAAAGGTTGACCCACAAGTAATAATTTTTTCAGTTAGTTTCTTTGAGAAATGAACATTTCTGGGGTTTTTCTTTGGTGTGCCACAGACCACCCAACGATCTGACAGCTTAGATCCTCTTCCCTTGTGCAGTTTTCACGCCAATTTTTAAGCGTAATATGAATGAATAAAGGCAGACACGTTTCAACACCCATAAAAACCTATTTACGTAAGCATAGATATTTTAACGTAAAATGAGCCACCAATCATTACCTATTTTCAGTCACATTAACTCCTTTTCCAGACGAATGGTCTCACATAATTATTAGTCTGTGGACCAAATATATACTGACCCAGAATCTCTGCAAGAGGTGGTACTGCTTATGAACTCTTCTTTCGGTACACATGTATATTGTATCCAAAGTCAGTGATTTTCAGTGATGTGACTGGGTCAGAGTTGTCACAGTCGGAGCTGTGATGAATAATCTCAGCCACATCCCATCCCTATCTTGAACAAGTCTGAATGACACACGTGTGTATGTTGACACAAATATTGCATCCCTGTGCATGTACGTTTGTTCCTCTCTCCGCCACAGGGGAAGTTGGTGAAGGGCATGGGTGGTGCCATGGACTTGGTGGCTGCAGCCGGCACCAAAGTGGTGATCACGATGGAGCACACGGCCAAGGGGGGTGCCCACAAGATACTGCGCGAGTGCACGCTGCCCCTGACGGGAAAGGGCTGCGTTGACATGATCATCACAGAGAAGGTAGGTACATATTTTTGTCTATAGTGGAAGAAACAGATAATCTTGGGTATAGGGATCATTGATCCAAAAATTTGAGCTCTGATATCCACTCTCCCATCAACTTCACTCAGACTTCATAAGTTTTCATTTCAAAGTTGCAAATTAATTGATTGGTGCATTGCGTCTATGGTCTTCCTCGGCATATCTTCCTATTGGCTGCTCCCTTGGTAATTGTTTTCAGTTGGCTGTAATGTCTGCAGATGTGTACCTTATCTCCCCAGTCCTTCGTAGGATGTCATCGCAAAGCAAACCCAAAAAAGTATCTTGTGTCGGCAGGGGTGGGGGGAGAGTGAGCTACGCAGTGAAGACGAAGAATAAGGCTGAATCGGCATTGTTGCTGCCATTGCAGCAGGGCGTCGATGAAGAAGCATGACATGGTCCATGCTATACATGATTGCTTCAATTGTGTCAAAAATATTCTCATGAGAATGATCTAAATTCAAAGAGAAAGGATCATTTCAAGGTACAGACTTTTTGGGCCCATATAGTCCATCTCATGGCAAAGTAATGCGCCAGCAAAAATGGTTGATTAAGGCTTAATTTGTGCATTTATCTCTTCAATATGGTTAAAATAACTTTTTCCTATCTTTGCCTTATGGAATCGTAAAACCATAGTTTTTATCTACCAGCAATCTATCGTAGCAGTGTAAATGTCGACGGTCTGCAAACACATTTTTAGCGAGGTATCCTGCCCCCTTGAGCATCTGCAGATATGAAACCTTTGTCCGTTTACCTTCCACAAGAAAGCGACAAATGGCAAGGCAAAATCCACGGTATTACAGAAATGTTGAATTCCACTCCGGTTCAACATTTTTCCAAAGACGGAAGCCCTCTTTTTCATTTAAGAGCATGCACGCTGACTGATGATCCTGATGACTTTGACTCTTTGGATTCCTTTATTTTAAATCCCTCCAGCCCAATTTCTTTATCATTATCTATTTCATCAGCCTCATCCACGGCTCTTTCTTGAACTCAACTTTCAATTAGTACTTCCCTTTTCAACTTGCAGAAGTGCTGACAAAAATTAATTTTTTTTTCTCTCAGAGTGATGAAATATATTTTGGTAACTTTTTATCATCTTTGCAGAACTGAAAATATACCTAGTCCTTGGAAAAGTGTTGAAATGTTGTGATGAAAAGCACACATGTATAGAGCTGTGGAAACTCGAGTGGCGCAACACTGCTAGGAACAGTGTGAGAGTCAGAAAATGTTTCCAATGTGGACCTGGCTTTGGAATAGTAAAGGGAATTCCATCAGTGAAAATCCTGGATACAACCAGGTGGACTCAAGGAATAACTGCATTTTAGCAACAATGTTAAAAGTAAAATCTCTGGTGATGAAGTAATTGATTAAAACATGATGAATCTTTGTGTTGAAGTACGTATAAACTAAAGTTAAAATTGGTGATTTATTTCTAATTGGGTTTTGATCTTTCTGTGAAGAATTGTGGAAATTCCCACCAGAGACAGCCGCATAAATTTCAATCTGCATTGCAGGAATCCATATTTGGCAGAGTTTCACATTGTATTGGCAAGATACTAAGTCCTCTTTTAACCCTTTCGCTATGAACGACGTGATAGAGTGGTGTAAATTTTAGACGCAAACGAACGAACGACGTGATAGCACGTCGTGCCGCTAAGCTAGCCCTAAGCAAGCCTAAAA
Source organism: Pyrrhosoma nymphula (assembly GCA_963573305.1). Taxonomy (NCBI): domain Eukaryota; kingdom Metazoa; phylum Arthropoda; class Insecta; order Odonata; family Coenagrionidae; genus Pyrrhosoma; species Pyrrhosoma nymphula. The sequence goes on from OY754327.1 coordinate 185,054,174, forward strand.
GGTGTGTGTTATAAAGGACTTCTTTTTGGGACGCCATAGGTACCCTTTCTCGGTTCGCGGGAGAGGATTACCTTGACCCTTCCTCACAGTGCGTGCCCCACTCACAGCAGGGGTCCGCGGTCAGTAGGGTGCGGCTTATTTTTCGAAAATCGGAAAAGCTAAAAGTTCCACCCGTCAAAACATTCATTTTGGTGAAAAAACACATGCGTGAAATTGTTGTTGAGTTGCGATATTGTTAACACGTGCCGCATGGGGTCTGAAATACCCCACTCAAAAAATGGAAATGTCGCACCATAATAACTGGTTTTAGAGTAAATCTATGATTTTACGATCCTTCAGGGCTAAAACTTCATTATTCTTTACCTAGCTTTAGCCGTTTAGGAGATGCAGAAGGGCGAAGTGAGCTCGAAATGCTTATTAGGGGGCGCCGCGATGCGCCGCGCGCCGGCGCGGACGAGTTCCCCTGTCCGTGACCCCCCCTCTAAGCGGCCCACGACGACACCGCAACTGCTACGGTGTCTCGTGGTAATTACATAGTTCTGGAGCACTCATTCACTGGTTATGGCGAAGAACATCGTGTTTTAGTAATTATTTCAATTTATTATTAACTCGGTCATAAAAATTACAAATCAGTCATCTTCATTTAAAATAAATCTGTATAGCTAGCAAAATCAAACAGTAATCTGAAGGACAGTGCACTAATGAAAAGGAAAAATACAAGGAGTTTCAGATACCAATACTTATCTATACATTTTTATTAAAGTTGTCTTCCTTACATCTGGCACCCTTCTTCTATGTTCTTGAACAACAAGTAACAATTCCAAGTCTTTGGTCAAAGTTCTGCAAAAATCTTTCAACAATTTAATTCCTCTCTCGGCATGGTCATTAACTGCTTGCAATGACTCGACTACTCTCTCACCATGGAGGTAACTTGAATTCCTCGCCCAACTGCTGACTGGTAGATCAAAAATATCGCCGCTAATTCCAAAATTTGAAAAAAAATTAGCCATTGTTTTCTAAATTGGAAATACTCATTTGTGGTACATCATCTAAATGAATGTGTCCTCCTGGACCATTCTTCTTGTGCTCCACGAGATTTGATACCTTCCACTAGCCTCGCTCTTTCTTCATCGCTAAGACAGGAATCGAATACTGAGAGACCCACCAGCTCCTCACGCAGTTACCATAGGTGTCCCATAATTTTTTTCAAGCAACTTTGGCGACAGTAATATTAGTGCTTTCATATTCAATGAGCTTCTTTAAAAAAAGTAAGTCATTTCTAGGTGCTGATGTTGCTAACGGGTAAACAAACCAGGCATGGATATAAACTTTTACAATAAATATGCAAACATCAAATAGCCCCTTGGAATCAGCATCGGTAATCAGTACTTGCTCACGAAAAACCCAAATTTTAAGTGCGTAAATTGCATTGCACATCCACCTCGCACAATGCATTGGCCCTGGCTGTAAAAACTTTACGCCTTTGGCAGGTTCACCCCCGATAAATATAATTGAGAGCTCTAAAAATTCCAAGTAATCATCTCTAGGCTGGCCGATCTGATAAAGGCAAATTGGGATATTAGCTTTGTAATATTTTAATAACTAATTCCTATGAACAAAAAATAGTAGCCGCGTGCATTGATTTGCTCTGTGTGAAGTTAATTATTGAGAGTTTCGTCTCCATTTTAAAACTTTCTCCGGGATCTGGGTAACTATCAATGGCCTCATAAGTAATTGTATCAATAGATGCCCACTGACGCTGGAATTTTTTTTAATAGCAAAGTTTATAGCCCAGCTGAACGTCCCCTTATTTGGTGATAAACTCCCTCCAAAAAAATTTCAAAGATATGGTGTCGGCAAGGCAACCATAGCAATTACTTTTTTTAATAAGTGCTCAACCTGTACTGCGGCGCCATTCTTAATCCCTTGAAAAGAATACAACATTGGTATTATTTATCAGTTGCATCATTATAACTGAAAACATCAGGAAAAGGAAAATAAACCAACCCTTGTTAGCGCTGGTTGCATCAAATGCAATTGCTTTAACATTTTTGGAAATGTTCCATTGTATCACGATATTAAAAGCTGCTATTGCAATGGCTATTCCGCTTCCATTCTGAAGCTCTGGGGCTGCAAGTATTTTATTGGTTATGACACCTGTAACAACTATTATCAATCTCTCTTTGGTGTCATTACTACCGAGAAATGCCATTCACCATTTTACCATCCCAATGCAAAGTCAGTATTGGATCCGGGGAAAATGACTCTCTCACTTTCTCCGCTGAACTAGCCCTGTGCTTATCCCGTTGTCTCCGAATAGTACTTTCATTTATGTTTGTTTGGGATATATCTCCTCCAAATGCGTCGCAAATGCGTCGCAAAAATACTCCTGCAAAGGTGTCGTCGAGGGCCGCTTACAGGGGGGTCTACGGACAAGTGAACTTAAATTAAAGGTGAAGGGTTAATTGTTGAAAGGATTTTCCAGAACTTTGACCAAAGACTTGGAATTGTTACTTGTTGTTCAAGAACATAGAAGAAGGGTGCCAGATGTAAGGAAGGCAACTTTAACCCTTTGAATGCTGCCCATATACATGACATAATTTCACCCCGTGGCGGCTTTCTTTTTTTTTACGTAAAACGTAAGTATGGATGCCAAATAAGTCAGGAAAAATAATTAAAAAATTTGGAGCGCTCTAATTTTTTTGTTATTAGAATTTTTATTTATGACGTGATATCACGTCATCAGTGACCAGGGATAGACACGTGATGCGGGTTGCATACACACGACTTTTTTATCATCTTCCATTTTTCTTTCACGTCGTTTCTTACATGCAGTAGCGAGAAAATATATGCAAAATGCATGTATTTTGTTACTAATGGTAGCAGCTTACATTTATTGAACACTCAAGAGTTTTAATGGAAGTAATAATGATTAGAAATGAAACAAGTCCACGCGGACAACTGTTTGAATAGGATAATAATTCCTTGAAATTTTCCTCTCGCTGCTGCGTTCGAGTATAAGGGTGCTGTCCTAGAATATTGAATAATATTTGTTCTCTTCTTTCTCAACCCACTATTTTGATCGTTGGGTTTTTTACTCTTTTCATATTTTCCGCTCCGTCCGAAACTTTTCCTCTAAGACGACCACCCGTAAGCGTTAGAAACAAAACAACTAACGGTTCCACATAGCATCGGCGATTTTGCTGCAGCTGCATGTTGGGCGGTGTTCCCTGACTTAAGATTTCTCTTTGTGTATTTATGATGGTGGATTAGGGTGTCCCTTTGTGTGGCACCACTCAGTCCGGCTCCGCTAAGGTTGGAGGGTGGACCGAGAAGAGGTAAGAGGGTGAGGAAGTATAATAGCACGCTGTAAGTGGCAAGATTTAGTCGGTACGTTTGTATGTACTGTGAGGACAGATTTCTAAGAAGTGCCTTCGGTATGTCATGAACATGGGTGTGAGGTAAGGAAAGATTTTGCCGACACGTGTCCTTTTCTAGGCTTTGGGGTGGTGACCGTGGTGAATCTGCTGCCAGGGTAGAAATGGATGCGGAAAGAAGGAAAAAATCAGCCCCAAATTTTGTCATTTCTCACTTCCGAACTGAAGCCGAAAACAAATGTTAGTTAGCTTGACAGGGTTCATTCAGGCCACTTATTGCAGATAGTGAGAAGAATATTCTACCAAATGCTCAAGTTTAATTTTTTACTGGTAGTAGGAACGTTTTGAATTATAGTGCCAAATTCGTTTCAGTTAGAGTTGAAAATTCAATAATACTTATTAATTGGAAGAGCTTTGCAGCGTCTTTATTCCATATTATGTACAAACCCACTCACTAAAAGCAAGAATGATAGTTATAGTTTTTTTTACTACTCATACGAGGGAAAGATTGGATTCGTAATACAATGGAAATTCCAAATCAACTTATATATATTTTCTTTGTACGTTTGTTATTGGGCCACTGTAAATTGGCAACATTTGCTGTATGTGGACATTTTTGATTAAATAAATATGTAAAAACCATACTCTTACATAATAACTGAGTCATGAAAACAGAAATACTTGCCATAAAAATATATTATATTTAAACAATAAAATATTTATCAGTAGAATGACACATCTATACACAAAAAATTACTACAAAAATATTTTTTTAACATTTAGATATGCATTTTTACAAGTACAAATTAAAAAAAATACTATTTACAATGTTTTATGATAGGGAGCAAAGCACTCGGGACAAAGTGCTGGAGAACCCTCACAATCAGGACATAAATATGCTGTCTCTTTCCTGCGCCCGACGGTGTAACAATGCCTGCAGCGTCGATATGTCTTCTTTCTGCCATCTTCTACGAGGATGAGTTCAGGGAAGTGGGATAAAGATTTTGAGTCAGGAAGGTATGAAGGTAGAATGAGGGATTTAATAACAGAGAGCCGGAATTTATATAAGGAAATGTTTTCGGGAGCCCTACGGTAGAGGAAATAGCTGTTGACAAGGATGATGTGAAAGATATGGATGCTCAACTTTTTGTACCATTTAAGGGTTTTCCTTTCAATAGGATAATATGCCATCATCTGATCAAAGTGGTATATTCCGCCCATCGACTCGTTGTACTTCACAACGGCCTCAGGTTTAGGAACAAGCCTGTCTCCTCTTCGGGTTTGCACGTCAACCATGCGACTCTCGAATTCGGAGCTGATCATCAGAACGTCCCTTTTGTCCTTCCACTTTAGAACACAGATACCATCGTTAGTAAAGGCATCCATAACTTCACCTCGTCTCAATTTAGCCTTTGCCACTTCGGAGGGGATGCCTTTCCGATTTGCCCTAAGAGTTCCTGTGCAATACTTTCTCCTCTCAAGCAGTTCGTGGATCAAATTGACGCTGGTGTAATAATTATCCATAAACAATGAATGGCCCTTGTCAAAATGGTCATTCATTAATTTATGAACAACGCGATCAACATGTCCACGCCCTCCAAGTTCAGAGTCGCCGGCCCCCATATACATAAGAAATCGCAGAACAAACCCGGAAGGCTCCGTCAGCATATATAGTTTGATTCCGTACTTATGCTTCTTGGATTTCATATAAATACGGAATCGCCGGTTCGTCCTCACCACTCTCCTCCTCGCTAATCCCCCACTCGGAGTCTTCCAAAATATCCGAATCCCCGCTCTCCTCTAGGAGCTCCCGTAGCTCTTCGTCTGTATATATTCGCCTGGAGAAGGCGTAGATCTCGGAAGGTAGAGTCATAGTCCTGGTAGGAGCGTCCTGCCTTGACGTTGACGGCTGCAAATCCTGCGCAGACGAAGGCTGCTGGTCTGTCGTCGAGGTTGAGGCAAGAGGAATTTATCCCTAAGACGGCGTCGCCTCCGCCTCAACCAAAGAGATTCGTCTTTTTACGCGTTTACGCACCACCTGTAGTTAAAAAATATTGTCTTTGTATCAAATTGATTAAATATGCATTTTGACAAATAATGGGCCAAAATAATCACTCAGAGTTATATAGACAAAAGAGGAAATGCTGCAGGCAATCATTATTACGCTCAACTAAATGAAAAGAATCTGAATGAACTAAATATGTATAACGGGTAACTGAAGACTTATGAGTGCTTTTAAACAATTAATTATACATATATCGAGGGAACAACAAAAGCTTAAGAAAAATTAAGAATCACTTTCTCAGCAGGCCATGAAAAAATATCCAATGATTGTATCGGAAAATAATCATACCTATGTATATATACATAAATATAAACAATAAACGTATAATTAAAAATAATTTAAATTGTTGATAATTTACTCACGTTTTTGTTTGATTAACTTTCCACACTCGCACCGCAGAACTACGTATTATTGCCGCTTCACTTGCAGCTTACCACTGAGGAGATGAACTGAAAAAAACACGACGAGAAAAAAAATTAGAGAAATGTTATAAATAATTAAATTATTCAAATGTCAGAGAAAACTAAGAAGAAAATTTAAATGAAAGCAATAGTTTACGTATTCATTGGATGAAAATGGCGCAATATCATGAGACAATAAAATAATAAATATACGACCTATCGGAAGGAAATAAATACAAATAAATAATTATATGCTCCAAATGGATTGGCAAAAACGGCCATTATATTAATAAGAAAACAATTAATCGAGCTTCAGTAGATAAATATAAGAAATGTAACATTACATTCAAGTACATTTGCCATAGCCAGGCATGTATGGCAACAAATACATAAACGTAAAACAAACTCGCACATAAGAGTGCGAGGAAAATTAATGGAAATCGGCTTACCTCAAGGCAAAAGAAAAACTTTTCTCCCGATGTATCCAGGACAGGCAGCTCGAAACGGTCTTCACTTCTGGGCTGCTAGAACTCAACTGAGCGACGTAGGGGTGTTCAAGGTCGTAAAAAATCTGAACCGAGCCCTGGGTGAAAGCCGTAACCCTCAGGGTAACCATGACGTGATATCACGTCATCAGCCCCAGGGGATAGTACACCATGACGTGATATCACGTCATGCCGCACTGAAGGTGTTAATAAAAACGTATAGATAAGTATTGGTATCTGAAACTCCTTGTATTTTTCCTTTTCATTAGTGCACTGTCCTTCAGATTACTGTTTGATTTTGCTAGCTATACAGATTTATTTTAAATGAAGATGACTGATTTGGAATTTTTATGACTGAGTTAATAATAGATTGAAATAATTACTAAAACACGATGTTCTTCGCCATAACCAGTGAATGAGTGCTCCAGAACTATGTAATTACCACGAGACACCGTAGCAGTTTCGGTGTCGTCGTGGGCCGCTTAGAGGGGGGGTCTACGGACAGGTGAACTCGCCGGCGCGCGGCGCCCCCTAATAAGCATTTCGAGCTCGCTTCGCCCTTCTGCATCTCCTAAACGGCTAAAGCTAGGTAAAGAATAATGAAATTTTAGCCCTGAAGGGTCGTAAAATCATAGATTTACTCTAAAACCAGTTATTATGATGCGACATTTCCATTTTTTGAGTGGGGTATTTCAGACCCCATGCGGCACGTGTTAACAATATCGCAACTCAACAAAAATTTCACGCATGTGTTTTTTCACCAAAATGAATGTTTTGACGGGTGGAACTTATAGCTTTTCCGATTTTAGAAAAATAAGCCGCACCCTAGCGGTCAGTTTCTTGCTGTTGTAGTGGAATAACAAACTTAAAGGTTTTTGCGTTATTGGCAAATTGAGCATTTTAAGTGCATTGCTTATGTTTAGCTCTACAACCACTATTTTAAAACGGAGTTCTACTGTTATTTTTAACGTAGTTTGTATGTAAAGGAATCTTTACCATTGATACGATTTTTGTTGCTAGAGAGCTTAATATTAACGTTAGAATTTCGTTTAAAAGCTGTAAAGTCATTGTAAAACAAGAATAATTCATTTCCGATCAAATAAATATCGAGGCTGTAGCAGCAATGTTTTTAGCAAAACCATCGCATAAAAAATAGTTGACCGCGACCGCATGCCGTACTGGGTATCCCAAGCGGAAAAGGGCGGAGATTATCTCAGCCCAGTGGCCGAGAAAAAGGTTCAACACCCCTCTGTCCCCCAACCCAAGTTAAGGAAATAGGTACCGGTGAAGATCCTAGCGTAGTGAAAGCTCCGTACTGGCAAAGCAAAAAAATTTTCCCCATCCCCGTCGCGAAAGGGTTAAGTGAACTTGAATTTCCACATTTGTGGTAATGTCTGAATGCATTGAGTTCTGGCATCTTATTGGTCTTTCCATTTCTTTCGTCAAATCTTTTGGAGGATTTTTGCTCATCATCACGAATCGTCATTACCAACATTAGTTTCATCCTCAAGAGTGAAGGGAATCATGGTGTAGTTAATACAATCATATTTCATAATTTTACATCTAATAATTCAATGCCTTATTAACAGAATAGAGGGATATACAAAGAGGACACTAAGTGTACACCATTGTATTCTTGCAATAGAAATTGCACACGGTAGCCATATTGAAAATAAGTAAAATATGTGGGAAATTCGAAGCAACTCATGTATCTATGACCTTCCATGAATTAAAAATTGGCATATTGACACAACGCTTCTACAGGTGAGCTGATGCTTTCTTGGGGTATGCTGCTAGTGAAGTCTGTTTAGGTTCTCCACCGGGTGTCACACTGCATTTCTGCCTATGTTTTGATGCACAAGTCGTCCATCATCATCAAGGTCATGCCCTGATGATGATGGACAACTCGTGCATCGAAACGTCGTCAGAAATGCAGAGTGTGACACCCGGGGAATAACCCAAACAGATGTCACTTCTACAGGTTGACTGCTGGTATTGAATGCAAATCACTGAATAAAACAATCATATGACCACGGACCCTTGCCCCATAGAGGGTGCTAATGCAAGGAAGGGTCCAGGTACCTGCTCCCGGATTCCAAGGGAAAGGCCTGATCCCCGCTGTGTTGGGTCCCGAAACGTAGAAGCTGTGTACCTGCGAGCACCAGAAATGGGGAAAGCATAGCATCGCAAATATGCGACGCTCGTTTGTTTGCGTATGAAAATCTCCGTCGTATATTTTTGACGTTCGTCTTCATGGTCAGGAAATCTACTGTTGCTTATTTCCGACGTTCGTAGCGAAAGGGTTAAACCTATAAAAATAATCGATTGCTGAAAAATCAATTTGCTTCACCACAAATCGATTATTTTTAATAGATTTAAATGGATAAAAACCACTTTTGCCAGATAGTATAGGCAAAATTGTTTGAGAGAGTTCCTTTTCAATAGGATTTTAGCAAAAATTTCGATTTTACAAAAAACCCTGGAAAAAATGGAGGAAACGTGAAAAAACGTGATGGAAAAAATGGAGGTCATTTTCGAAATCAGCACACCAAATAACATAAAACTAAGTGAAAACTTCTTTTGTATTTTTCAAAAACTTCAATTTTGCAGGCCTGTGTAATTACATTTTAAAAACTGAGATTTTGCTCAGTATCATAATTGAATCAAAGTTTGTGAAAAGTATTTAAATTGATCTGGCACCTGCCAGGTCTTAACATATTTTGAGTAGGTATACATAAGCATTACGATAGATGTTCATCTCTGTGGCTCACATGTTGCTCATCCAAGAAACTAGCATTTTGAAACATACATTAACGGATAAATTCATAATTACTGACCCTTAGTACTCTCCACAGAAGCATCAGCATAATTCCATGGCTTTGGAGGTTTTTTTTGGCTCACCACGGTTGGTGGAGGATTAGGCACATCAAGTATACTTTTGTACCGCGTGGCTATGCAATCGATTTTTTAAAACTTTGCAGAACGTTTCCCCTTCAAAGTGGGCACTACAAATCTAGATGCTGTTTTACAAATAACTGGGGGTCTTGCTTTCCAAATCCAACCGACGGCTACAAATCACCCATTCTTTGCACCTGCATCATAAACACATGTTTTTATCAAACCTTTTTTGCCATTTTACTTCACCAGTATATAGAAGCACCAAAAAATTCTAATGTTTTTTCAATCTCCTATTTAAATGTGTGACCAGTAAACATTTAGGAAATAATTTACCTCACAGGGTCTTTCAGAAAACTGAAGAAACTCTACTTTTCTTCCACCATTCTCGATTTATTCTTGCAGTTTATGTTTGGGCACCAAAAGCAAAACCGATTCTTTTTGTATTACATTTCTCCTCGTTCATTTTCCTCAAGTCCCTCCAATACCAGCTACAATGTTAATTCCATGAAATAGCTTATGAAGCACTTGTTCATGTTCACAAGCATGAAGTTCATGTGACTCGATAACGATCAACCTTACTCTCGTTTCGTTTCCTACTAATGCTGCTACTCAACCTTGATTCACTTATTTAGAACACGGTGGAATTTGCAGTGAGCGAGTTTTCAGTGCGGTCTGTCCTCTCTCTGTATCTTAACTCTGTGGTCTTACTGTTCCGTAACTTAAGCTTATTATCCACTCCAGTTATGTTTGGTCTTTGTAAAGCCAAACCTATGATCTGCTATGCTAGTCTTCAAACTACGGCCAGTTTGGCCAATGTATTTCACAATGCATTGATCTCACACAATTTTATGTACACCAATTTTATCTTATTTGTTATATTTGTCTTTTGAATTGAAAAGAATTTTACCAATTGGCAAAGGATTGTAAAAGGAAACTGGAACATTATTGTTTGAAATAATATTTTGTAATTTGTAGGAAACATTTTCAGCAAAAGGCAATCCAGACAAGCGGCTAGGTTTTCAGAATCAATGGACAGAGATATGATTAGGATAATTGCTTTCCTTAAAGTGAAACGATGGACTAATTAATGGATGTAATTGGTATCTAAACTGTTCCTGTTAGCTATGGTGTTAATTGTTGGTTAGCTCTTTGTTGAATCTGCCATTGGAATGTTTATCACTCTACAAATCATGGATCTCAGGACTACTGACTGTAATGCCAGGGACAATGGCATATGGAAATGTAGTCTTTCTGAAAAATATGCATGTTCATGCACTCATATGCATGGAAGTCTCTTATTAGTGGTGGTTCTATTAAGAAAATTCTGAAAGATATGGTCATCCTTCAAGTTGTCACTTGTTTGTGTTCTGATATTGCCATTAGCCCAGCTATCTCAGTCTCTCTTGAGTGTTGCCTGGCGCTGGAGGAAAATGGGGGATGTGCTGATTAAGGGGAGGGGATGTGTGCACCATTGATTCATTAACGTGTCTCTCTCTCCTGAGCAGGGTGTTTTTGATGTGGATCGTGAGAGGGGTTTGGTGCTCAAGGAAATCGCCAACGGCGTGACAGTGGAGGACATCATCCAGAGCACAGGTGCAGATTTCCAAGTTGCCCAAGAACTGAAGCCGATGGCAGGGCAGGACGTCTGAGGTGGATGGGACCATGGAGAATGGGATAACGGTGGGTAGGTGTGGTGCGACGGACTCGAGGTGTAATGCCGGGGATGCATGCGTAGTTTCTCCCCCTCCACTCAAGTTGCCATCAACCCAAGTGTCGCCCAACTGTCTATCGCCTCTTTCACATTCTCCAATGGAGTCATTTTCTCCTGAACCCCTCTGGCTCCTAGTCCAAGCACAGTGGGGTTCTGATTGGGGTTGTGATTTCTTCATCGAGTCACCTGGGCCATGTGTAATTACCCACGTAAAGCTTTTCCCACTCATCACTTCCAAGGTATAGAAGGTCAAAGTTTTGCTCATTTCCACAGGAATGTCTTTTATGGGAGTCAACTGTTAGAGTGCAGTGTAGGCACATGGAAGGAAGTAATTTGTAGCTCAGTGACCAATGAACAAATCACTGTCAAATTTTTACCTTATGTCAATGAAAAACTGCAAATGTGAAGAGTAAATGGTCTATCGTGATTGCTTACCTATGCCAGCCAGTATACATAGTTCATTAAAGTTTTTGCCATAAAAACGTCACTTCAAATTGTTGAATTTATCATGTAAAGCCTAAGGAGAGGCCAAACATTTTTTGCTCTAGTTGAACTTAAATACATACCTATATACTCCAAAAGACTGAAATAAAAATATGTTGTGGGATTTTAGATTTCTACTTAAGAGTATTTTGATATTTTATTTTTTCTGGATACACAGCTAGGTAATTTTAAACACTCCCAAAGAATTGGAAAACTGAGAAATCTCATTGGTGTGGCCTCCACCTGATTGGCTCTTCCCATAAGCCCCTGCTATCACCCCTCCATCTCCCAATCCTGTCTGTGGTTTAATGGTGGGTGGAGAAGTGGTTAAGCAGACATCGGAAAATACTCAAAACATTTTCATCTTAGGCTTCTTCTTGACTGGCTTCATAAATCTGTAATGGTGTTCATTTATTACTTTTACTTATGTTTGGCTTCCCCATTGTTAATTTTGTGGCTACTGGAACTGTGAACCACGTTGAAATTTCAGTGCCCATGGAAAAAGACTTTTTTCAAGAGTAATCCTGCATCCTCAGTCACATGTTTGCAGGAGATGATTATTTATGAGCAATTCACTCATCTTGATTGGAAGAATTTGACTAATGTTGTTTTAGACATTGCTGTCAGTTTGACGTCAATGCTTCACTCTGTCCTGTGGGGGCAGAACTCTGTTAAATGTTTGAGAGTGATTTATTTTCAAGGCTTTAAGGGATGTGGAATGTACTTGGGGAGACTATGGCATGACTCTTGAGTAGTTCTGGAATTTGACTTGCCCTAAGTGTAGATTTCTCAGCCATCAAGCGAAGCGTGCCTTCCGATGACGTATGAGGAGTAGCAGCACATGTTGTCCTCTCTTTGCTGGACATTGAAAAAAAGCTTTTGGAGAAAGTGTGCTCACTTGTATCATGTGAGTGCCACCAAATGTGTGTCTCCTCTGCCTTGTAAGTGTGCCAATATTTCCACCACATGTATGGCACACATGGTGGAAATGGAAATCAATAATGAATAATAAATCACTCTCCTATCTTTTGCAGAAGGCTTACATCCTTTTAGCCCTTCACTAAATACGTGATTAATCAGAAATATTTCAAACTGGCTGCACATTTTTACTTCATATTTAATACTTCTCTGAAAAATTTAAGACATTAACAACGGCTCTCACTTATCTGTTTTGCAGGGATGTCGTGAAGGAAGAAATATGTCAGCATTCTGGGATTCACTCTCCGTTGTGTTAAATTTCAATGTTTTTTTTTAAAGTTTATTTACATGTTTAATACTCTGTATAAACTCTTGACTTGAAAAAGTTGACTGTCGTTCTTAGTCGTGTGAATGTGCATTTCATTTTTCGTTTATAAACGTGCGTGTGAATATATTTACATACGAGTGTGCGTACACATATTCATGCATACTCTCGTATGGTTCCTGGCATACATGTCTGTTGGCATATGTAGTACATGTAAGTGCTTCATATGATTGCCTAAGTTGCAGTATAATGCTGTTGTTGAATCCAATGTAAATGTTTTCTGTGACAATTTTTTATACACACATTAATGGTGACATAATCATGTACTGGATTTACATTTGTATATTTTTACAAGACTAAAGGCATCTACTTCTTGCAATAGATTATATTTTTCTCTTATGTATGCAGAAAGTGTAGTGATATGTAATCGTTGTTTTCTTGTCAATATTCAAAACCAAAGCATATGGTAGAACCTTGCTGATCTGGATTATATCGGTCACAGATTACATACCTACTTCTAATTACTTTCCTTGAGGTTGATGGCCCTTGTGATAAAAATGGCAGCTTCAATATGGCATTCATGCATCAAGAATATATATTATGCAATATTCCCAATTGGTTAAGGCGAATTTCAAAATTCAAAATCTTGCAACAAAACAATGCTTATGTGTTCACAGATATCGTATTTAAGTATTGATTCTATTTCCTGTTGTCGGTAGTATTAATTTATTGGGATAACTTTGGTTAGGTAGGTAGGACAGGTTTGATAGGGTTAGGTAAGATTTCAAGCATATAATGTGCCAGTCAGCCTATCACAATGTGCCTGGAGGGTATCATAGTTTCCCGGCGTTTATTTCGTGTATGAAATGTATGAGAGAAAATGTGTTAATTACAAAAATTATGCACTCTTCATCATTTTTCGAGTTGTAGAAAATTACGGTTCTATTAGCTGAGATGTTTTCCCAAAGGTGAATTTTTAATAACCAAAATACGGTACGACAACAGGTACTATACGGTACTAATTCCATGGTAGGTATATTTAGCAATTGCAATAATCCCAGCATCAGAATAGTTCGGAAAAAGCATGCATAAGGTGTTGATCATGTTAATTTACCAATGAAGAAATTAATTTTCTGAATATCTCACGAAAACCTCTCTGAGACAGTAGTGATATTCTAGACTTTCGAGACTATGGTGAGACATCTCCGAGACATTCATTGCTATGTGGGAAAGCTATGATTGAAAGTTTTTGTGGCTCTTTGCTTGTGTATTCTTGAAATGCAATAAATTTTTCATGTGTAAAGATACTGAGACTGAGTGTTCAACTGCCTCTTATGGTATGAAACAATGCCTACATTAGTGGACATTACCCACATAGCAGAGAATGTCTCTGAGATGTACCTTGGTAGCCATGTGATGGTGTGCCCAGATGCTGGCAAGCAGGCTACTTCCCAAGATCAAAAAATTCAATTGCAATCATGCCGTCACCATTGGTTGGAACTCTTCTCTTTGAAAACACACAGTAGCTATCCAATAAACCATTACAGAGTTCACATGTGTGTACGCTGGGCTGGCAGTTGGTCAATATTCGCCATTAAAGGCAATATTTTTTTCAAAAAGTTAATAATGTCCCATATTTTGGAATATGGGTCAATAAAGTCAATACTTTGGTATGCATGCGAACATTAATGTGCATTAACACTAGCAACTAAACATGTTTAGGAACCATTTTTTGCAGCAAAGTTCCACTAACTAATAAATTTCCTACTCAGGAAGTATTTAGAAACACTGTATGGGAACATAAAAATTAAGTTTAGCAAGTGTTCCTTGTTTCCTGTAGAAAGTAGTTTTGATCAAATTATGTTTAGGAACGTTTTAAAGTCTCCAAAACACAAGCATTTAAACTTGTGGAGGACATTGGCAGTCCCAAGGGGGGGGGCAATTCCCCCCCCCCCCCCCTGGGGTTTTTCCTAAAAGTTTTGAGGGGGGGGGGGGGGGGGCAATTGCCCCCCCCACAAAAACCATTTTCCACTCAAGTTGTTTGTTACGAATTTCCGGGACGGGTCCCACCTCCATTGGGTGGGACTGCAAACTGTTTGCCTTAGTGATACAGCCACAAATTCAGAGCTGCGATGGGTGCTCAAGTGCATTGTGAGTGACTTCTGCTCTGCCTCATGCGAGGGAATTAGTGAGGTGTTTCAGAGTATGTCCGGGAATGAAGCTATTCCATACCCCAAGAGCTGCTGGCTCCCCCCCCCCCTCTGGTCTGAAGCCGCCCCTGGTGGAGGACGCCAACGTCTTATCACGCCATCGGAGAACATCGCTGCATTAAGTCTGGTCATCTAGGAAAACATTGTGATACAAACAAAACATTTGCATTCTTTTAGTGGGGTGCAGAGTTCAACTGTTGTAATCCAATCCATGCGGTGGAAAAAACCCATTGCTAGGAAATCTTTATAATAATTTGAGAACTTCTATAAATTTGAGGAAAATGTCTTCTGCTCTGTCGACAGTTTGGCCATTTTCAGTCTTTCCTCAGGTGATACTTCAAATGCCATCTGAAATTTCAAACTTTATATTCCCACAAAGTATTACTTAGTGAAGCTGTGAAGAACACCCGAGTGCTGCATCTTGTTGATGTGGCCACATTATGTCTTAGCTCACGTGAAGACTTGAAACACCCTGTGACTTGAAACACCATTGGAGCTTGCTCTTGAGTGGCTGGGATGCAGAGCAGTTTTTAGCATATTCGTCATTTGTCTACTTTGAGTTCATTGGTGAGTAGAGATGTGTACTCTGGTGTATATGGCTTCAAAACAGAAATTAACATTAGGGTGAGTACATCAACGTGTTTTTTTACTGTTAAGTGTTTACACATTCAGTTAATACTGTCTTCCATCAAGTATCGGCAAAAGAAAGTTTCACACTTAGTGGTTAGAAAGGTAGGACATGAATGGATGTATGATTAAGGAGTGGGCTAAAAACACACGATAGTCAGCAGTTCTGCATGGTTTGTGCATCAGCATTTGGAATAGGTTAAGTATTTGAAGGAACATTACAAATGTTAAGGACACAAGGATGCCTGTCGGCGGAAGCTTAATCATGGTCAGCTTCAACTTGCTGTGGTTAGGGCAGCAGAGGAGGCTGAGAAAGATCAAGTGGGTGATCCCCCTGCCGTCGGAGAGAGAGAGCACACTGCAAACTGTTTGCCTTAGCGATACAGCCACAAACTCAGAGCTGCGATGGGTGCTCAAGTGCATTGTGAGTGACTTTTCTGCTCTGCCTCGTGTGAGGGAATTAGTGAGCTGTTTCAGAGTATGTCCGGGAATGAAGCTGTCAAAAGAGACCGCTTTGAGTAGAACTAAAGTGTGGTACCTCACAATGGACACTTGGGAGCCGTTTTTCCGACGTGAACTTATGGTATTTAATCGATTGTAAGCTGACCTTTTTTTTTACATTTTCATCATCTCAGAAATTGCCACTCGGCTTAGAATTGGTGTCAAATAAAATCGTAATTGAATATTTTATTTCCTTGCATGGACTTGTGAAAAGAGGGTGTTGGCTTATAATCGATTAAATACGGTATGTCCAGTTCCTACTGCTCAATTTGCTGTGACGGAAACAAGAATAGTACAAATGCAAAAGATTTACAGGTTGGTTTTGGGTATTGGTTGAACTCAGCCAATAGTGTCAGAATCCAGCACCTGTAAGTACACTTATTTTAATGGGTCCACAGCTGGCGAATTATTGACTGAAAAAATTAATTATGCCATCGACAATGCTTCTCTCCCCCTACAGAAACTTTTGATGCTGAGTATGGACGACCATTGAAACATCAGCAAGTAGGTTGAGTGTCTATAATGAATAAAAAGGTAGTGGCCTTGCCCCTGCGGTGAAAATAGGCAACTATGGTATTTACATTTTCCATATGTATTGCATTCCAGGCTGGACTTGAAAAATTTGGTATAAATGCCTCCAATTTCCTGGTCCCCCTGCATGACTTTTTTTGCGATGTGAGGACTACCAGTCCATTCAGAAAAAAGTGACGCTGCCACGGCCCTCTTTCTTTAAGCATGTCACCTCAAGGAGACTGCTAACCCTTTAAGGGTCAGCCCGTGGTGTCATTGAACAGTGGCCTGCTCTCAGGACTTTGTGCAATTCATTCCCAACAAGAGGGATACTTTGTTGAAAAGTAACGTTGTAAAGTAAGTTGTACGTGGACACATTTCAGTACCTGAAAAAGAAAGACATGAAAGCAACATATGTAAGCAATATTGCTTTCCATTGTACTGCAGTGCCATTCTTGTCACACTCTACGGGCATGTTTCAAACAGAACTGCCCATGATTTTTGTGATGAGCTCCAGAGACTACAGATCCAAGTGGGCAAAGTATGCTAGCCTTCATCCATCAAAAAATCTTGGACTTGTGTAGGTGGTGTTCACTGGAAAACCTTACACCTGCAGCAAGCGTGTAAGTGGACAAGGAGGGGTAGTATATGAGATGTCAGATGTAAGGATTCCGTGCAGCTCAATCTATCTGATTTTTCTGTGTAGGCGCAATTATCATGCAGTGTGTTTGTGGTGTATCTGGAGATCAGGGGATAACACAGGACTTAATGCCCTTCGAAATTGGCAAATAATTAAATGTGGTATGGAAAACTGTTGCAAAGCTATCTATTGGATATAATCTTTGAGTTACTTTTGGGAGAGCAAGGACATGAATTGATACATGATCCGTCACACACATCATGAACGTATTATAACATTATGAAATATTCATGAGGCAATCAGTAAAAAAACTCCTCCAAGGAATTGCGTTTAATTTTCATAGGCAAATTGTAATTTTATAAATAGTTTACAGTGGTTACTGGGTAAATCCGTATATGAATACACAACATTTTAATGAATTAACACAGACAAAAATGCAGCCTATATAAGCCACTATAATACAGAACAGGAGGCGTTTTAAATCACCTAATATGTCCAACTATCATTAAAAGTTTTCCAAACCAACAGTACGTGCCAATCTAAGCAGTAATTAACTGTGGTAGAACATGTTACCTATTTCCATGGATATAATTGACTACTATAGTCAACAACTTATGAACTATTTCTATGACACACTTGTCTAACCAATTAACAACAGATTCACACAAGTGAATAGCTTGAATGGCATAATTTAAAGCAGTGTAACTTTATTTAGCAACTATGTGTAGAAAAGAAAAGCAATGTAATTACGTGCTCCAATTAAGCACAAATGCAATTAATATAATGCCATCAACGAATAATGAATAAATTACATCTAATTGTAAGCCATAAATGAACCGCGTAATGGTGTAACCAACCGGTATTCATGGTACAGATGGTATTTTATTTATTATCACAAATTTGTAGTACATATTCATGATAGAATTAGAATTGAGGAATAAGATCTTATTCATGAACATGCATATACATGTTCATAAAGGTGCATAGAATATATTCTATGCACCTTTATGTTCATGAATAAGATTATCGTATAAATGTAAACAAATAGATACCAGCGCCACTATGAGAAACATGAGGAACTACCAATGTCAACACGGCCGCAGCCGCGCATTTTTGTTTTTTCTTTCATTTCCTGTTTCTTCCGTATGGAAGGGACTGTTTGAAAGAAAGTGATCGAAGAGAATTTTGCTCTGGTGGGTGCTGAAATTCTGGAAGTGCAGGGAAATGGCCCAGAGCTATGGGAGTTCCAACGGCGAGTTGTCGGCCTCCATTCGGAATTGCTGCCAAATTTTAAAATCGTATTCGTGGTTGATAGATGCATACATTCTGGTGAGCTAATATGTTATGATTAAATTCTATTTTTAATGTCAATGAATCTTTGGGTCCTTAGTTTAAATAAATTTAAATTACAATTCAGCATGTTGAACGGTGAATTGGGTGTATATACGGCAATATGTTTCCATGTTTGAAATCCAGTTTTTTCTATTGAGCTGGTCGTGATTATCGACTTTGAAGGCTCAGAGAAAAGTTGATCTCAAGTAACTAATCACACTCGGCGAAAATTGCAACGAATTATCCAAAACATTGTTCCTATTGCTGCAGAAATTCTTAATTTTTACAGACTGTGTACTTATTCGGACGTTTATTTCTGGTTGTATTTGCCGTTTAGTGCAAGATTCTACTTTCTCCATTGCCCCATGTATTACGATAAATGAATTGTGATTATCATTATTCAGACCCCAGTCTAGAAAATATTTTAAAAGTCTCCAACATAACTATGGGTATGCTTATTTGCTTGCTTAAGGTTAAATGTTACTTTAGAAACAGTTTTTGTGGTTCTGCTCAACCCTGGTTAGGAATCAACGTCATTTCTATATTGGACAGTTTTTATTTAGCATGAGATGATAATTCATGAAAACCCTGGAACCCATCAAGGGCCAAAACATTTTTTTTCAGATGAAAGGGTTTTTCTTGAAGCTCAGGTTTTGCACTAGACAAGTTCGACAGTATCGTCATGGTATTTAGCGATGTATTCAATTCATGGTAAATCCGTGCCCAAAAAGTTCTTTAAAAATGTGGTAATATATTTGACTCGGAGACTTTCATCCGGCCATAATATATTTCATGGAGAGAGCATGACGCAACCAGCTCAGTTCGTTGAAAAGTCTAATCTACGTTAGGTATTCAGCTGCTCTCTCTTTTCTGCACCTTTATCGAGTGTAGTACATTCCATCCATCACGTTTAGTGTGTAAAGTGTAGTACATTCCATCCATCACGTGGGGAAGTAAACCCCTAGCTCCCCTATCATTATGGGGGTCATGCCAGGTTCCTCTTCTTCTCCCTACACTCCCCAAATAATCCTGCCCTTACCATTTTCAACTCTTCTTATTCATGCAGATGACTTCTCAGCTCTCGGTCACGTCCCTAACCAACCAATCCAGTTTACTGCCTTTTTTCAAATCCCTTAATGTACTTCTAATGGGAAAAATCTTGATTATCCCATGTGTAAATTTGAGCGTGCGTCCACCTGTCTAAATGCTAATAATGGTATGTGTGCACTGCATAATGTTGGTAATTTGATGGAAATAATTTTAACATACACCAGATTTACACATTTCAGCATTAAGCTAAATTTTTGCAAGTTGGCATGTGGACTTTATCAAAATATCTACTGTAATAATCACCAATGTGTTTTCCTATACGTCAGTAACTTTCACACAAGAAATACAGGTAAAGCTGAATCTTCATTTGGCTGCAGACCTTTTTTTATTTGCGAAATTAAATTAGAAATGGTTCTTTCTGTTATCGGTAAAGGTACCAATAGAAAGAAAATAAAGATTCTTATTCCTTCAATCGAATTTTGTATTCCGGTCGAAATTCTGAAATATTTGCTCAAAGGTAATGATTTTTCGCAATATTTTGAGTCATCGTCCCTATGACAACCATACTCAAGTCGAGATTCTGTGTACATATATCCATAAACTCAATGTATCTTTGCACTAAATAAGATATGAATGGTTTATTACAATGTATTAGTGTTGATTTTTTTCCTTCCCGTTGATATTCAAAGTACACCTTCTCTAGTAATAATGTAATCCATTAAATACTAGTGCAATTCATTATTCATGACTACACCATGACAGTGAGAGCTGTGACGTGGTTCACGTGGAAATAAACGAGGAGAGCCTCTAAGGAGAGAATAGGAGTGCCAGAATCGCAAGTATGTATACCTACTCTTGAGTCTCAATACGAAGGATGTCACAGCCGTAACTCAGGTTAATATCTTGTCAGCCAGTTATCACTGTGCATGTTAATGATTGGACATGTCTATTGCCTATAAATATAGAAATTGAGCTGCAGTGTTTTGACGTGTGAAATTAACACAGAGGTATCTATGATGATGAAATCTCATACTGGTCCTTGGTTCAGATATGAAAATCCACTCTACTTGCCTTCTGATTGTTAAAGTCATTGATAACATATTCATAGCCTAATCTGAATGCCATGTCTTTTTCTATGGATAGCATTGTTACTTCAAAGCCTGTCTTGAGACATGGTTAATCTCAGGGAATATTTGATCATCTTTAGCTTGGAGAAGCTTCTTTCGACACTAGGACCTGTCTCAGGTATGCTATTGCATTATCCTGTATGCCATGAGGATGTTCGGCAATGAATCCTAAATATATATTCCAAATGTGCTGAAGTCATTGTATGGCAGTTCTTACAAGGGGTGGATGGGTCAGACTTTTTAGTTTCGGGTCGTTCCGGGTGGGTATTTTTTTGACACTCGGGTCTCAGGTCAAGTCTGGTCGCATTCTAGAATTTAACCCATATTTATCTCAAAAATATCATGCAAAAATCCATAAAAATATGATATTTATGAAGGTCTATTATAGGAAACATATTACCAATCTGGACCTATATGGCGTACTACTGCATCCCTAGTAGCAGAGGACATCACAACGTTGCATCAACGTCCAAACACAACGCAGCTGGACTGGCAGGAGCAAGTTCTATTGCTCCTGGTAGGTCCACCCATGCCAGATAGGTTGAAGGGTAGGAGCCAGACGAAAGGTAGTTCCTTGATGGTGTCACGTAAAGAACACCGTTAAAATGTGGGTAGGGAGTCCCTCGCAACTATCACTTCCCAGAATATGAGAGTCATTCACAGAGAATTGATTCCTGGCAACTTTGGGATGCCGCCCACTAGAGCGGGTGTTGTGCCTGGCAGCGGGGGAGGCAAGGCCTTGGTCGTCATCACACGAAATCCTTGCACAACATCGTCATCAGAGAATACAAGGAATAGGAGGAAGAAGAAAAAGATAAAGAGGAGGAAGAAAGCAGCAGTAGAACTTGGAACGTCGGGACCATGATGAGGGCTGGGAAGCTTGAGAATATAAATAGGAAATGGAAAAAGGGAAACAGATGTCTTGGGGCTGTGCGAAGTGAGATGGAAGGATAGTGGGGACTATTGGGGTGATAGTTACAGGGTAATCTATAGTGGGGGAGATGAGAGTCAACGTGGGGTAGTAGGGCGATTGCAAAATTGGCAATGTTCGAAATGTTGACCGGCTTAGATGGTTCATGGTTCCAATCCGGTAAAAAAGAAAGGGGGAAAAAATTGGGATCGATTGGACAACGTTTAGGGGTCGCGCAACGACTTCGAATTCTGGAAAATAGCCCTTTTGCTAAATAAAAAAATACATATTTGCCTACTTTCCAGGGGCATGGCTGTTGCTTGAGTGGGTGTTTCACACAGGAGATGCTTCCACAGTGTTCCAGTAGTGGTATGACACTAATTACGTCTTCGCCCGATGTGGGGGTTCGGCAGAAGGCGGGGTAACAACGGCTTTCCGGTCTTCTTTGGCGTGGGTAGTGTTGCGCCGGTCCGCGGAAGAAGGATATGGTTAAGGAAAACAACTTGTCTCGTTCAGAGCTCACACGGTACTGGTTTATTTTCTGTATTGTACAAAGGCTCAAAAGGACGGTCGTTCTCGCGGTCATAGAGGTCCCCCTTCCCTTCAGGGCAATGACCGCTCGCCTCTCGCCGACGCTCTCCGTCTTCAAGTCCCTCAGACCGCTACACTGCCTCCCCCTTCGAAAGCATCGCGCCCCCGCGATCACTTATGTACCGGCTCCGTTGGCACCTGCTGTCCCTTGGTCCTCCTTTTCAACCTTCTGAAATAAAGACAAGAAAGAAAGAAAAATAGACCCCTCGGGTCTTCCCCACCTTTTAGAGCCCGACTTGGAGTCTATCTGGTTCCCTGGTAATCCTTTTGGGATACCGCGCCGTGGTTAGGTCCCAAGTGCCCTCTCTTCTGCAAATCTGGCCGTCCGCCGCCGGCGTTTGGGACTCCAGCGGCGGAGGAATGGATATTATTCTCCAACCACTCTCAATAGCGTTTGCTGGTTTTTCCTCTTGTACTTGGGTTTCTCCCGGCCCCGCCATTGTTCCACTGTCCCCTTCCTTGGTCTGATCTTCCTTGTCCTCGCTGTCTCCCGGTCTCGCCTCCCACTTCTGAAGGCGGTTAAAATGTACGACAAGGCGACGTCGAGGATTGTCTTTGTTTCTCACCCTGTACGTGACGTCGGACAGTCTCTTTATGATTTCGAAGGGGCCAACCCAGGGGCGATAAAACTTCCTGCATTTGTCCCTTTTTGTGGCGGGTACGTGGAGCCACACTCTCTCCCCTTCCTCAAAAGGGGTGCCATGACACCGGCGATCATACTGCTCTTTTTGTCGGAGGTGAGCCGACCCCAGCCCCTGCCGAGTGAGATCATGAGCCTTCTCGAGACCCTCTCTTAAGCGTCTCACGTTGTCGCCTTCTCTTCGCTACCCTACCCCTATTTGCACATTAGGGACGCCCCACTCCAACTCAATCGGGAGGCGCACTTCCCTCCCAAACATGAGGAAATAGGGTGTGAATCCTGTGCTGCTGTGCTTGGCCGAACGATAGGCCAACATGACAGAATCCAAATGTTCATCCCATTCGTCTTCATTTTCCGTCCACTGGCTCAACATTGCTAATAAAGTTCTATTAAACCGCTCGACCTGGCCATCGGACTGAGGGTGGTAGGGTGATGTCCTTGTTTTTACCACCCCCATCAATTTGCACATCTCCTGGAAGAGGCGGGATTCAAATTGGCGTCCTTGGTCCGTGTGGATTTCCCGAGGCGCTCCCCACCTACACACGAAGCCCTTAACTTGATGCGCCACTGTTTCTGCCTCTTGATTACACATGGCATACGCCTCGGTCCACTTGGTGAACTCATCGGCGACCACCAATATATATTTATTGTTTGTCTTGGTTCGAGGGAGAGGGCCCAATATGTCGACGGAAATTCTTTCCATCGGTCCTCCGGTCGGGCAATGACCCAATGGAGCTCTTGGCGGATGGGGCGGGGATTTCCGACGTAAACAACCTTCACACGTGCGGCACCATACTTCCACGTCTTTGGTGTATCCGGGCCAATGGTACCGCTCTCTCACTTTGCCTAGAGTCTTCTCAAACCCTAAATGGCCTCCGACGGGTGAATCGTGCAAAGACAGAAGAATTTCTTCTTTTGCCTCAGCCGGCACAATTAACTGTAGGCGGTCAGCGTCTTTTCCTTCTCCCTCCCACCTTCGAAAGAGGACCCCATCCCTACACACCAATCTGTCCCATTGTGCCCACAAAGCCTTCGCCCCCAGGCAGTCACCCCTTCTCTCCCCTTCGGGTGGCCGAATTCCGGCCTCAAGTGCATCCACTACCCTTCTCAGCACGGGGTCCTTCCTCTGCCTTTCCCTCACGCTTTCACTGGGGGCCTCTAGGATGGCGTCGATTTCCGCCGAAATCGGTTGCCCCTCCCCCCAGGCACACTGTTTACATACAGACCGGGATAAACCGTCGGCATTCCCGTGCTTGATTCCCGGCCGATGCACCACCAAAAAGTACTCCGACAATTGCTCGAGCCAGCGAGCAACTTGTCCTTCCGGCTCACGAAAGGATCTCAACCATTGTAAGGAATTATGGTCGGTACGCACCACAAAACGTTTTCCCAACAAATATTGTCGAAAGTGGCGTGTGAATTGAACACCGCCAAGAGTTCACGTCGTGTCACGCAATACTGTTTTTCGGCGCGTGAGAGCGTCCTGCTGTAATAGGCCACCACCCTTTCCTCGTCTTCCTGCCTCTGGCTAAGCACGGCCCCGATACCCATTCCGCTAGCGTCACAGTCGAGCGTAAATTCGGAGTCCATCCGCGGGAAGGCCAAAATCGGCGCACTCGTTAACTTCCGTTTAAGCGTCTGGAAGACGTCTTCGCATTCTGTACTCCATTTGAATAGTGCATGCTTCTCGATCAACTTATGAAGGGGGCAGGCTAATTGAGAAAAATTCCTTATGAACCGCCTATAATATGACACCGTTCCAAGAAACGCCCTAAGCTCCTCAAGAGATGCTGGGGACCGCCATTGTGTGATCGCGGCAATTTTTCCAGGGTCCGTCGTGACACCATTCTTCGACACTACATGGCCTAAAAATTTCACAGTACGTTTCATTATTTGGCACTTCTCAGGCTTAACTTTAAGTCCCGCCTTCCTCAGACGTACCAACACATCTGTTAGCCTTCCTATGTGCTCTCTAAAATCCCTTCCGAAAATAATGACGTCATCCAAGTACACCAAACAGGACTTCCACTGGGCACCCGCAAGCACTAGGTCCATTAGTCTTTGGAAAGTACTGGGTCCGTTGCACAATCCGAAAACTCATCCAGCACTATTTTAAGTTCCTCCTTTTCCACTTCACTTATTTCGGCACAGTCTAAATCAAAGAGAGAAGATGCAGGGGGAAGGTACGCGTTCTCCAAACTAAAAACGGGCTCGTTACTCACTTCCGCTTTTTCTCCATCACACTCCCATAATACGCCCACTTTCGTGTCTTTATATAGAGTCACTGTCTCTGCTGATGGATTCAGGAAGAGCATATGCGCCGCGGAACCCTTCACTTTATGTAAAATTCGTGCACCGAACACGCCATAACGTTCTAAAAGTTTCGGATTTGGCTCTATTATCCCTAATTTTTCCTTGAACCCCGGATCCGAGCTCATAAAACACTCCACTAACACTTCGTGGCAAGGAGGAAGAACGACGTTCTCTTTCAAAGTCACGGCGCAACATAACTCGCATTTTTCCTCACCTGAGAGAAAAGGCACAGCTTTTCCGCGGATGAGAACGCAATTCCGGGAAAAAGCCACGTCACACTGATGTGCTGGCAGGAAATCGGCACCCAGGAGACATCCCTTCGGTAAACGAGGGGCGATGAGTACATCATGCGAAAATTCTTCCCCTCCGATGCGAAGTACCACTTCTCCCCTCCCGAGAATCCGTAATGGCTCCCCATTCGCCGTCACTAGTGCAAACTCGTCTTTCTTCATTTTCCCCGAATTGTCGGTGCGGTTCCATATCTCTTCCGAGATCAAGGACACCGCCGCTCCCGTGTCAATGAGCATTTCGGCGGGGATTCCCGAAACTGATCCTCGCACCAGGGGCACTGAATCGGACAAAATCGTCCAAATTTCCTTTGCAGCGCCTCCTCCGACGCCCTCGATCAGTGAAGCAGCATCTCGGGTTCCTATTCCGTCACCGGCCGAGAAGGTTACCACCTCCTCGGCCTTTCGTCGTTTCCCGGGGAGAAAGGGCGTGTACATTCGGCTCTCACGTGCCCCTCTTCGCCGCACATCCAACAACGCAGCCGGTCTCTACGCCTCACCCTGGGTGTTGAGCGCCGCAACTCAGGAGCGGGGCCGCGGTCGTCACCACCCGATACAGCGATTCCTCGCAAGAATTCCAAGACCTCTCTCATTGTCTCTGAATTCTGTCTTAATGCGGCCTCCACTTTGTCCTCGCGATCGCACCCTCGGCTCTCCACGCCATCTTCTCGTGGTTCCGTGTTGAGGGTCCCCGGCGCCAGTGCATTTACTCCCCTGGTGTGTGACTCCGCGAAATGGATAGCCTCCATCTCGGTGGCAACGCCGATAGCGTCCTCAAGGCAAGCAGGTCTCACTGTTTCACCCACACTCGGATGTTCCCATCAAGTCCATCCAAGAAACTGTCGCGCACAACGGCCTTTCTCGCATCCTCGGGCCAAGAAGGGTATGCTCGCCGAGCGAGGCGCCCGAGGTCCGTGGCAAAGGTGGCGATGTCTTCTCCGGGATTGCGCGTCCTTTGGATGAATCGCGCCTTTTCCTTTTCACTCGCTTCCTTTGGGTTGAAACGCCGCCCTAATGCCTCCCGCGCCTTAGCGTAACTCTGCCGGCTTTCCTCTGGAAGCTCTCGAAACGCAGAGAGAGCGTTTCCCACTAGGCAGAGTCTCAGATAGAGCGTCTTCTGCTCCTCAGGCCACTTATTTATCTCCGCTACCGTCTCAAATTGGAAGACCCAGTCTTCCCAGTCCCCTGCACCACCAAACTTCTCCGGCATCACTATACACGCCATGGCTGCCGCCGCCGAACCGCACGCGAAATTTCCGGATCGATGAACGATCCTACCGACTGCGCCAATGTAGCGCCGGTCCACGGAAGAAGGATATGGTTGAGGAAAACAACTTGTCTCGTTCAGAGCTCACACGGTACTGGTTTATTTTCTGTATTGTACAAAGGCTCAAAAGGACGGTCGTTCTCGCGGTCATTGAGGTCCCCCTTCCCTTCAGGGCAATGACCGCTCGCCTCTCGCCGACGCTCTCCGTCTTCAAGTCCCTCAGACCGCTACAGGTAGTGACGCTGTCCATTGGGAGCATGGGAACGGCAATAAAAATCCTCGTGTTGATAAACATTTTATTTTTGCCAGCGATGATCACACAAACCATACGTCACTCGGAATTTTCTACAGCATTTTTATAACCATAACTTTTCCTATGTTCAGCTACAGTTGCTAACAAATATTGCCTTTGCTGTTCATCTTTGGTTAGGTTATTACTCGTAAGGAACTTCGCTATGCCATCTTTCAGCATGCTGCTGTGCCATTTAGTACTCTAATGTTCAGATCTATTTGCCGTCCTGCGAGATAATTTTCATTCTTCATCTACTAATCTGGATCCTGCATTAAAAATGATTTGTCAATGCCAAGGAGATCGAAGAATTTGCTGGTGTTTTTTGTTCACAAAATCAGAAGCCACTTTAGCACTTGAGATATGATACGCCTTAGCCTGGGGACTCTCTTGCCCTTCCCTCTTGGTACTTTTTTCATAATTTCTTGTTTTTTTATGTTATGTAATATTTGGGTAAAAAAAGCTAGCCCCACAAGAACTTCAGAAAAGTACCACAAATGTGCTGCAAATATTTCATAGACTATCTCCCAGTGATTGCCACTTTTTTCTTCTGAGCTAAAACTTGTAAGAACTGAAGGTCATCGCGTGGCGCCTCCGCTGCAAAAGGTGCTTTGTACCAAACCGGCTCATAGTGCGTGATGAAAACGCACCAACGGAAGAAGGCGCTTTTAGCAATTAAATTTAATTGTATGCTGAACGTAGGGAGGGAAATAGGGAGCGTAGTGGCCTAGTGGGTAGAGCGCTTGGCTACTGATCGAAGGGTCCCGGGGAAGTCTTTGAACGCCCCCGTACAAAAATCATCGGAGTGCAAGGTGGCCCAGGGAAAGGAACTGGCCCCCCTACCCTGAATGTGTGAAATTCACACGCCTTGGCTTAGTGGCTTACTTAGTCCGAGTTGAGCTCTACCCTCAACTATCCAAACCAACCTTCGGGTTGAATCACTGAGTGAGTGAGTGTGCTGAACATCAAAAATTTTAATGCAATACAATGCCTTTGCCATGCACCGAGCTTTATGGATTGCACTTGGCTTTTTGAACTACATAATAGACAGCTTTCCCAGGAACGCCAAGGAAAATGATGGTCAGCTCAGAAGCTCCTTATAATCCCCGCGTGGTAATTTAATCTGGAAACAATAGACGAAATAAAAATTCAATAAACTGCTGACGTAAATAAGAACGGCAGTGTGAACTTGACGCGAAGTTGTAACGGTACAAGAACTTCCTGGATGCAGAATTTAAGAACTTTGTCGGGGTTGGGAATATTCCTCAGGCAGCGTTTAGACGCTGATATGTCGTAGATTTAAGTAAAATTTCAGAAAAAAAGATAAATGAAAGAAATTCAAATCAATGTACTTCAATTAGTTACTCATTGACGCATAAAAGGTTCCTTGATCAAATTTCGTCCAGGTGGCTCTAAACCTGCGGAAAAAGGGGCATTCTGAGATGTTGGATTTCCCAACGAGATACGAGAACAAATACTGCGCTGAGGACTAGCTCAAATATGTGGTGGCGGCACAACTTCAAAAGTTCAACGCAGAGAGCGCCTTCCAGCAGCTTAACTACCCCGATGCGCTCGCCAGTGTTCTTGCTAGCAGTATCGCAGCAGACCCCACGCACTTTGAAAACAACTTGCCATTCCTCCAGTAATTTGAAAATGCTATCGCATGCTGCACGTTCTGTCCCTGATTCGAGCTCTGGGACGCTAAGTAGTGTCTCTCCGTGCAAACCGGACAAGATGATGATGTCTTTCTCGCAAGCCTTCCCCTGTAACAAGGAGTATGACTGACGTGCGGAGCAAAATTCATCACTGTAATTATAATATTATTAGCTTAACTGCAGTTATACTCCGTTTCCACTCAATCACGCCTGAAACCTCAGATTATTATTAGCTTACCTTTGTTACTCGGCAATAGCTTCCCATCAAAGTGAACTACAAATGGCCCAGGAGTGTCCTAGAACGCATTTTTCATATTCGTTGACATTCCAGTTCAGTTATCTATCCGATGTTTGCGCACTGAAATGCGCCTTCAAAATTTCAAGAACGTTTTTATCAATCCCAATAGTATGTGTAGTTGCTATTGCTGCGGCAGTTATGGCATGGGCAGCGTTCCGGTGACTTGTCAGGGTCCTTTCTAATGAGGATGTAATCTCTTTGTCTAAAAGCAGTCTTATTCGCTTCCTAACAGAGCCTTGGGTTAGGCTTGATACGTGCCACTTGGATTTTGCTACCAAAAAGTGCGCGATCGGAAAATAATATTCTTTCTGCCTCGCACGCTTCCGTCTCCATCCTAGAACATCGCTAGAGGAATGCAGACACTCCCCCTTTCCTCCCGGCGGTCACTCGTTTCCCCCCCGTCTGGACCACCCTCGACCCTTCTCGACCCTCCCGCCCTTGCTCTCTCCCTCTAGCAGACCCTCCCACTACCCTCCCACCGTCTCCACCCCAAGCCCTGACCGAACCACCCTCCGTCCCTTTGACTCCCTCTCAAAGAACCCTATGTAAAAAAAAACTCTCTTCCTCGAGACTCTCCCTCCCACTCCTTCCCCGATGCTCCACGCTGGAAGTTCGAAGAAGAGAAAATCGGCAACCCCTCGCCACTCCCCCAATCCTTACTGGGCCACGCGACCCAGCGCCCACTCTCTCCCCCCCTTTTTTTCCCCCTCTCGCTCAAAACCACCCACTCACCACCCTCTTCTCCCTTTTTTCTTCCCCTCTCGCTCAAAACCACCCACTCACCACCCTCTTCTCCCTTTTTTCTCCCCCTCTCGCTCTAAACCACCCCATAACCACCCTTACCCCCCCCTTTTTTTTTCTCTTCCCCTCTCGCTCTAAACCACCCCATAACCACCCTTCCCCCCCCTTCTTCTCTTCCCCTCTCACTCAAAACCACCCACTCACCACCCTCTTCTCCCTTGTTTCTCCCCCTCTCGCTCCAAACCACCCATCGTACCACCCTCTTCTCCCTTTCTCACCCTCTTTTGACCCCCACCTACGCACGGGGTCAAACCGTATAAAAAGGCGACGCTCGGCATGGAAAAGGATCACAGCGGAGGGAGAGGCACTAAGCCAGGACCCTCTCCGGGCGTCGCCAGCAGGGGCGCTCTCCGGGACCCCTGCGCTTCCGCCAAGTCTCTCCAAGGCCCTACGTCGCCCCCACGGGACGTTCGGCCAGCCCTCCGAGGCTCCAGCGTCGCCCGCTTGGTACGCACTTCGGCCGCTCTCCTTGCAGACTCCGGCGTCGCCAGCCAGGACGCCCTCCGAGAACCCTGCACTCTCCGCCAAGTCTCTACGAGGCCTGCGTCGCCCCCTTGGGACGCTCTTCGGCCAGCCTCCGAGACCCCTGCGCTTCCGCCCAGTCTCTCCAAGGCCCTACGTCGCCCCACGGGACGTACTTCGGCCGCTCTCCTGCAGACTCCGGCGTCGCCAGCCAGGACGCCCTCCGAGACCCCTGCGCTTCCGCCCAGTCTCTCCAAGGCCCTACGTCGCCCCACGGGACGTACTTCGGCCGCTCTCCTGCAGACTCCGGCGTCGCCAGCCAGGACGCCCTCCGAGACCCCTGCGCTTCCGCCCAGTCTCTCCAAGGCCCTACGTCGCCCCACGGGACGTACTTCGGCCGCTCTCCCGCAGACTCCAGGCGCCGCCCGCTGGGACGATCTTCGGCCGCCTGCAGCCAGAAGTCCGCTGATTCTCCAGAAGACCGGCCACGCGACTACCCTAGGACACACCCGCCTCCGACCCTGCACCTTCCCGCCTCCCTTCGGCGAATCCGAGGAGGTCCCCGCTCCTTCCCGCCTCCCTCCGGAAAATCCGAGGAGGTCCCCGCTCCTTCCCGCCTCCCTCCGGAAAATCCGAGGAGGTCTCCGCTCCTTCCCGCCTCCCTTCGGCGAATCCGAGGAGGTCCCCGCTCCTTCCCGCCTCCCTCCGGAAAATCCGAGGAGGTCTCCGCTCCTTCCCGCCTCCCTCCGGAAAATCCGAGGAGGTCCCCGCTCCTTCCCGCCTCCCTCCGGAAAATCCGAGGAGGTCTCCGCTCCTTCCCGCCTCCCTTCGGCGAATCCGAGGAGGTACCCGCTCCTTCCCGCCTCCCTCCGGAAAATCCGAGGAGGTCCCCGTTCCTTCCCGCCTCCCTCCGGCGAATCCGAGGAGGTACTCGCTCCTTCCCTCCTGTCCCAAGGAAGTCGTGCCGGCCGGTCGTCGCTGCTCCGAGGCGGATGAGTTCGCCCCGGGCCCTGTGACGACGTCAACCGTTCCGCTGGCAGCGGGACCCTCCGAGGCAGAGTGAAGCAGCCATTCTACACCGGCAGCGCGGCGGACGATTCGCCGCCGTGGACATCCCAGGCGAGGTCCCTGAGCCCAGGGAGAACGCCTGAGCTGTTGTAGGCGAGATCCGCCGGAAAGCCGCTTCCCCCCCCCCCGCTGTTCGGGAGGACCTGTCGCTGCTCTTTCCCCAGTGCTCTCCCTACCAACTATCCCAACGCTCAGCATTGGACACATTCCCGAAATCGGGACCAAGAGAAACTATTCAAATCCTTAACTGATTTTTTTAAAAGAAAAACTAAACTTTTTTGCCGTCTTCTAAATTCACAAGAAGACCTATTTTTGTACGCGACTTGGCGCATCCCGAAATCGGGACCAAGAGAAACAATTCAAATCCATAAATGATTTTTTTTTAAAAGAAAACCTGTTAACTTTTTTTTTGCCGTCTTCTAAATTAACAAGAAGACCCTTTTTTGTGTGCGACTTGGCGCATCCCGAAATCGGGACCAAGAGAAACAGTTCAATTCTTTTAATGATTTTTAAAATAAAAACTATAAACTTTTTTGCCGTCTTCTTAATTGACAAGAAGACCTGTTTTGTGTGTGTGTGTTTAAAGAGACCCCCTTTTGACGGGGTCCATCAACCTTTACCAATTTTTATTGTTTTTTTTTATTTCCGTGAGCTGCCAATATACTGTGAAAATCCTAACTTGTAATAAATCTTCCATTCACAAGATCGTGGGTGAGAATCTGTTCATACCTCCCCCCCCTCCCCTTTTCTCTATCCTTGAGATCACCCACTACCACTCCCACACCTTCCATCAATTAGCGGGTCTGCGCCCCGCCGCCGCCCACATCGCCTTCCTGACAGAAGAGGCAGCAGGATGGGGAAGGGAAAAATGGCCCTTCCTGAGGAGGAGCGATCGCGGGACGCGTCAGGCTTAAACTCTACGTATGATCTATTAAGTTAAACATTCAAGAGGAATTTTACAAAATAACAATATGTGCGTTAATTTACTAACCCTTATCCTTGGAATATATGTTATTATACGATTTTTACGTCTCTCGGTGTGTACACGTCTCACTTCCACTTTTCCCAATAGCTGAGCGAATCTCTTCTTCACTCCTCCTTTTCTGTGTCCCAGCTGATTCGAACAGTTTCACTGTACCTTTCTCGCGCTTAGCAGTATCCTTGTCGACACAGCTCATGTAACCGAAGCGGTTTTCCCTCATGGACTTGTAGAGTAATTAATCCTCTTCTAGCTTTATCATATCTATGCCATCGATATGACCAATGTCATGGGTATGATGGCATGGATGATGTATCCATGGATAGGTCAGTCATAAACTCATTGCGCTACGTCTCCCCGCGTTTTACCCATGCGTGATTTGTCTTTCTTAAGACAATAAAAGCTGTTGTTAATGCGTATGAGAATCTCCGTAGTATTCCTTACCTCTGCAATCGCAATTCCTGCTTTTTTCAGAACACCTCAAATATCCAAATAGTCAGCCTGGCACTTTCACGAATAGTTTTCTTCTCATTTTCATGAAGATGTGTGAAATACTGTAAGGACTGGTGAAGTTTTGGGAGCTTTGGACTTACAATGTGTGGGATGGAGCCCTCAATCAGCCAATCTGATGGGGTCGCCTCGTCTTCTTGCTGATGACGCCGGAGAGAAAATCGGTATGCTGGAGTCACTTGCGGGTTTAACCGCACAAAGGGAAACGAGTTTCGCCCCCAAAATGTAACAACCTCGGTGTACGTAGCCGTACGCGAAGTCCACCGCCACCGGACACCCTCGCTGTAAATCATCTAAACAGTGGGGCCGAGAATTTCAGGATGCATCTCGGCTGGAAAACAATGTAGTCCTGGCCCATGCGCCCAATGTACAGCGTACCTACCCACGCTAAAGAAGATAGAAATGTCGCTATTTCCCCGCCCTCTGCCGCACCCCCACACCGAGCGAAGTCGTAATTGGTGTTTAATCACTGCTGGAACACTGTGGAAGCATCTCCCGAGTGAAACACCCACCCAAGCGACAGCCATGCACCTGGAAAGTAGGCAAATATGCATTTTTTAAACCAAGAAAAGCGCTATTTTCCAGAATTTGAAGCCGTTGCGCGACCCCTAAACGTCCGATCGAGCCCGAATTTTTTCCCCTTTTTTACCGGATTGGAACCAAGAACCGATTAAGCCGGTCAACATTTCAAACATTGCCAATTTTTTAATCACCCTATTGGAGTAGGTATCGCAGGTATGATACTGAATACAAAATTGAGGGTTAGAGTAGTAAACATTGAACAAGTGAGCGACAGGTTACTAGTGGTAGAAATGTAAGTGTACCCGACGAATTTCGTACTGGTCCAGGTATACATGCCCACTAGAAACCATAGGGAGGCAGTTGAATTTCGTAGAAGAAATAAATCATCCCAGGCATCGGTACACATGGAAAATACCGAGTGATACTGGGAGATACCAAATTGATTACATAATGGTAAGGCAGAGATTTGGGAACAGTGTAAAAAACTCGCGTAGCTATTCAGGGGCGGATGTGGAGTCAGATCATAACTTGGTGATGAAGAACTGTGAAGTTAGATTCAAAAGACTTTGTAAAGGTAGGAAGATAAAGAGGTGGAATCTTGAAGCATTGAAAGAGTTGAAAAGGAGGGAATATCAATAACTGGTGGATAAGAGCACAGATGAAGCAAAGCGTATGGGAACAATACGGAGAAGATGGGAAGAGCGGCAGAGAAAACAATAGGAACGGTGGAAAAGAAGAGGGTTAAGAAGCAGTGCGTTCTGGAAGAAATGATAAAGAAATTGGAGGAGAGAAGAATTTGGAAAAACGTCTACACCGACGTAGGCAAGAGGAAGTACAAGGAATTGAGCAATAAATTCAGGTGAGTGATCAATCGGGCAAAAGAAAACTGGTGGAAGGGACAATGCGAGGAAATGGAAAAGCTGCAGGAGGAGGGGGAAGTGGGCGCTTTGTACGCCAAGGTGAATATGTTATCGGGTGGTAAGAGAGGTCAAATGATACCAAAGGTTAAGGACAAAACAGGGAAGATATTAATCAAACAGGAAGATATCCAGGAAAGGTTGAAAGAATACGTAGAGGAGCTATATTCCAGCAAGAAGACCGGTGAACCTTGATCTAGATGATGAAGGAACAATAGATAAGGATAACCTCGGACCGGAGTTACTTGACAGCGAAATAGAGAGGGCGTTAAGGGAGATGAAGGATAGAAAAGCCGTGGGAACCGATGGTCTACCTGCGGAGCTACTGAATAATCTAGGCAGTAAGGGGAGAAAATCCTTCGAACTTATTCGTAGGATCTACGAGGAAGGAGTATGGCCAGAGGATTTCGTGAAAACAGTAATAATACCTATTCCAAAGAAGAATAAAGCGTCAGAATGCGAGGAGTATGGACCAATTAGTTTAATTTCGCACGCGGCAAAAGTCTTGCTTAGAATTTTAAAAAGAACGTTGGAGAGTAGAGAAAATGACTATTTAGGCGATGGCCAGTTTGGTTTCAGGAAGGGGAGGTCAACTCGAGACGCTATTGATGTAATGAGGGTACTTATAGGTAGAAACAGAGAGTATAATCAGCATGTTTTTGCATGCTTTGTGGATTTCGAAAAGGCGTTTGACAGAGTAAACTGGGAGAAAATAGTTTAATGCAGATACTGGGGAAAATAGGAATAGATTGGCGTGATAGGAGACTCATCTGAAACTTATATATGGGGCAGAGGGCTCAGGTGAGGGTAGCTGACGGTGAATCAGGGTGGGCAGTTATAGGTCGCGGGGTGCGGCAAGGGTGCCCGTTGTCGCCTTTACTTTCTAACATCTATGCTGAGGAAATGGTAAGAGAGGCATGGGAAGAGCTAGAATTGTGAATCAAAGGAGGCCAGCGGATAAAGTCGGTTAGATTCGCGGACAACCAGGCGTTGGTCAGTCGGTCATCGAAAGCATTGCAAGCTTTAGTAGATGTTTTGGAAAAGTAATGCGAGAAATACGGGATGAAGGTTAATCATAAGAAAACAAAAATAATGAGATTCTCTATGGCAAAGAAAGCGAGGCTGGTCATAAAATTAGGAGTACACAAACTGGAGCAAGTGAAACAATTTAATTACTTAGGTAGTACGCTGGAAGAAACAGAGTATAGTAGCAAAGATATTAGGAGGAGAATGGCGCTAGCGAAGGAAGCGTTCAATAATAGAAGGGAGTTGATGACAGGGATCCTAAGTAAGAATGTAAAAAAGAGGCTGGTGAAGAGCTTGATATGGAGTGTGGTGTTGTATGGGGCTGAAGCCTGGACCTTGCGGAAAGAAGACGAAAATAGGCTGAAGGCTTTTGAGATGTGAGAGTGGAGGAGGATGGAGAAGGTGCGTTGGACGGAAAGTAAGACAAATGAGGAAGTGCTTGACCTAGTTGGTGAGGAGAGGAAACTTGTGGATGAGATTAGGGGGAGGCAGGGTAGGTGGTTGGAAGGGGTAATGATGAGCCATGGTTTGCTGAAGGGCATGATAGAGGAAAGGGTGTTGGGCAAGCGGGGATGAGATGAAGAAAGAGAATAGGTTTTATGGACGGGATGAAGAAAGGCAGGACTTACACTGAGATGAAGACAGAAATACTAGAGGTAGATAGGGCACTGCACGTATAAGAGTCTGTTGGAGTTTCTCTGACTTTTATCATAACCTACCTTTAACCGGTAAACTGCTCATGATGATGATAAAAAAAATACTGACGTGGAGATGCCGAGGCACTCGGTGAGTACTGGACCATGACTTCAGAAAAACCTACGGCAGTAATATGCTGTGTGCTCTTTCGTATCAAACACCCTTAGGAGTCCCTAAAACTTTTAATTACTTCCACTCATAAGCAAATGGTATACGAAGAAGTAACTATTTAAGTATTCAAAAAGATTGTTTTTGCTCCTTCACGTACTCGCAAGTGCAACTATGTATTTGGCTCGAAAATCCGTTATGTAATTTTTTCCTGAAGGTTTAGCTAAATATCCAGCCTCCAGCAATTTTTTTATGCAACTGTAATCTTTCGAAAAGCCAATAATGTTTTGTGTACAGACATCGAAAACACCTATGTACATTCAGAAGAAGCCAATAAGTCAAAGTGTGCAGAAATATTTACAGTGTATATTGTGATAATAGTAATTAGGCCGTAGGTGGACAAGAGTATGTGGTATACAACAGTCGTACTACATATAGTCGTCATACATACTACAACCAGGTTGTAGTCATGGCCTCTCCTCCCCCCACCCTCCCCTCATCCCCCCCCACACACAGTTACCCCTCACATCGCATTTGCACCTTCTCCTCGAAAGAGCGACTTCAGCTGGCCCCGAGTCACAGCCGCTGCGTCGGTGATGCTAATCTTTTGGCACAATGTAAAATACAGATTCAGCTGTGATGTGGTGGAACCCGTCCGTGACACAGAAACAAAATACTTGTAGTTTTGCGCCAATTAAATCTCTATTAGTTTAATTATTAAAGACTGCAAGTGTTTTGTTTCTGTAATTCTTATTTCTCTCGTTATTCAGGATTTCTTTGCCGAAGACTTGTGGGAGAGGCTGCCTCCCAGCTGGCGACAGGTGATGGACGATGCCGATTTTGAAGAACTAGGGTCGTGGTTGGACTTCTCTCAAGTCCCAAGGTACGTCTGTTATGCTGTCTGTATAGAGCAATGCGGGAAATACTATCAGCAATCATCTGTTTAGTATTTCCGTTCAAGTATTACATATCTCGCGATTTTGGCCTTTTTTGAACCCCCCCCCCTTCCCACACATGTAATACAACGTAAGATTTCGCGAACCTTTCTCCTCCCAATCCTAAGTAAGTTGTCATAAATTTTTGTAAGAAGATTCTCGTAGCTTCTTTTATGGATAATAAATTATCCTGTCGGGATTTGCTGCGTATTGTCCATTTTTAGGAGTTCCTTTGAAAAGGACAATACGCAGCTAATCCCGAAGGAACATTTTTATTTTTATTTGTCATAAATGTTTGGAACCGTGCACATTGATTAGCTGTTTTTAATTCATTGCATTGGACAAATTATGCGGTGACGCCCGCGGGTGCAAAGGTGTACACCGAGGGAAAGAAATTCACCATGAAACAATCATTTAGTGTGACCAGGGTCTCGGTCAAGCCTTATGATTTTTCATGGCGAATTTCTTACCTTTAGAAGTATAGAACATCATATAATTGGATCCAACTATATTTCCAGGTCGGACAGAAACGATAAATTAAGAGAGATGTTTTTTTTATTTATTTATTTTCCATCACCACCGAAAACAGCACTCATTGGCCTTTACATCGGGGTATTAATAATGGACGAGCACACACAACCATGCCCTGGGAAGTGAGAAATCCTCCCCAGGCGGGATTCGAACCCGCGACCTTTGGGTTAGCAGGCGAGGACGTTACCCCGCCGCCACCGATTGCCTAACGGATAGGTATGGGAATTCCTTTTTCCCTCGAACAATAAGGGACTTTAATAAATGCAAGGCGTAATTTCATTAGAGCGTTTACTTTTTATATGTAAACGGCTGGTGTCCTAACACCCCCCGCCACACGCCTATTGAGGCGGCTTGCGGGGTAGTATGTAGATGTATAGATTAACTGATTATTTGATGACCGATATTTTGCGTAATTTTGGATACCCTTTAGGATATAGGTAAACCCCAAGGTAGTGAAGCTGTTTCACCGGACTCCGCAGCGTATTAGAAAAAATGATGTCTTTTATCGGAGTCGCAATCGGTTGCAGATAATCTCTTTTTAATCGCACGGTAGATATATTGTGTGAGAACTTCGTGTGTGAATATCTCCTATCGGCGTTACTTCTTTCCATACATCATTGTGAAGATTTTACTGAAAGCAGTGTCTGCCATTTTTTTGTCGAACGCTAGTCATAATGGATTAAGAACATGCACATTATTAACAGCTGAACAGGAAAATACTGATGTATTGGAAAGTACCTTTCTGCATCCCATAAATTGCCACCAGTAGGTTCTGTACCAGCTTGACCTCGGCGCTTTGCAGAAAAAATTGAAGGCGGGCGGATTTTGCTAAATTTGTTCAACTTTGAGCCCAACGTATATGTATTGTCATTTCGTGAGAACTGTAAAAGTGGCACGACTTCCCTCATGCACCAATTAATGGAGTGTGACCGAGAAAAGTTTTAACTTCCGCTTATTCCCCACCTTTTGAATTTTGGTCGGCTTTTTTTCGATTTCAGCCCACTGTGGTGCGCCAGAATTAATGCTAAACTATAGAAAAAAACTTGTGATCAATTTTTTGCGTTCGTTAGTTTTGAGATTTCGTAAAAACACTCATAAAACTCGCTGTCCTTTAAAATGCCAGGTTTTTTGCGAGTCGCGCCTAATGTGAATCGCCTTATATCGAAAACCGTTATCGATATCCGGCTGGAAGTTACATTTCTATTTTATCTATAGGACCTATAATTATGAAAAAATGAAAAGGAGGGGTTGTTATTAATTCTTGTGCTCTTGGACTTGGAATCGCTCACATATTTTTATATAATTAATTTGATGCTTTTGAAAAATTTCGTACCTATCCTTCGGATAAAATGTGAGTCGGCCGGCTCTTTTCTTTGCGGCTTTCTCGTTGAGTTCTTCAATTTTCTCGCCAATATGTCTTTGAAATCCCTTTTTTATCTTCAAGTTTTCATTCGTATCACTCCAGAATACTGTTGCACTCTGTTGGATCATTTGAGGCCGCTTCAGAGAAAAGCATTTCTTAAATGCATGGAAAATTCTAAGAAAGCCGTATTTCACTTTTGGAGCCATCTGTTGACCGCTTGTAAAGTAATCGTGAACGCGGAACACTGCAGACATGAACAACGTATATAATAGGACGATCATCGAGACACTAAAATGTAAGCCAAAACATTCCGCATTTTCAGCACCCCGATCCAGAGTCCTCTGGATGGCCGTTCTCAACATCACTCCCTCCGAATTCCGCCATCTTTGTTCTAACGTCTCCACAGAGTGTTACAGGGGAAAGTGAAATTAACTTAGTTTTTGC
Organism: Pyrrhosoma nymphula; assembly: GCA_963573305.1. Classification (NCBI taxonomy): domain Eukaryota; kingdom Metazoa; phylum Arthropoda; class Insecta; order Odonata; family Coenagrionidae; genus Pyrrhosoma; species Pyrrhosoma nymphula. The sequence goes on from OY754327.1 coordinate 185,093,446, forward strand.
ACAAATACGCGATTCCCATCGCATTTTGGGTGATCATAAATTGAAATCAATTCTTCCTGGACCTAGTAGGAACATTTTACCAATAATTTATTAATTGGAAATCGTGAAAAATTACAAATTAAACGCGCATCAGTCCAGTTTTGATTCTTTTCACGGGACGTTTTTCCGGATATAAAGCTTACTATATTTTAGTGTTGACTGGTTAAATCATTTCCGAAAGTACTATTATTACTCTCATTGCTATTATAGCGATGCTAACTCTTCAAAGGAATAATAACAGCATTTTGGAGTTGTATATCAGCTGAAAGACAAGGGCGAAATAAATTTTGCATAGAATTTCTAGTAAACTTCCATAAATACCGTGCAATGGAAATAATACGAGGAATTTGAGGACGAATCTGGTCAATTTTAAGTGCTGAAAAATCGGAAATATCATCCTCCCCCAAAATAAAAAAAACAAGAGGGTTAATCAATTTGAACTGGCCCAAAAAATAAGTTGTTGCTTGACCAATTTTAAAAAAATTGAAACTTACCTAGTTCTTTCCCTCATGTCTTAAAACATTCAAACTATTTTTTTCAAATTTTTATCTCAAGCGGTTTACCTTGGGTAGCCATTTTTATAATGTTGCGCGAGTCCATTTTTTTGTTTGTAAAGGTTTACGTAAAAGTTTATAGGTATTAAAGTATTTATCGTAGAAAGATAAAACAAAAAGAATTTTGCTTGCAATTTCTCAAGGTAAAAACAAACCTCGTTATTTAAAGGATTTAAGGTTTTTCCGGCGAATAATATGAGTGAAAGTTTCTCGGGTTTCATACCGGGTAAGATTTTTTAAATGTAATCTTTCGATGGTTGTCTCAGCCATCGTCATCAGGATAATGATTATTATCCTCGTTATTTGTTTACCTATCTCTATCTTTTCTAAGGTGAAACTACAATCAAAGTTAAAAGAAAGTTACGATTGAAATTTCAATGTTTGGACTTTGTTTTTATTAGTAGGAGTGGATTATATAGTTTGAATTACTATTTCATTTGTACATATATATGCTAGTAGGTTTATCATTAAAAATATTTATTGTGATATACTTCCCCTTGAATTGTTATAAATTTTTAAAAAGTCACTTTTTTCAACTTTTTTTCAAAGTTTGGCTTTGAATAACTGTGATGGGGTTGGAGATACAACTCTAAAATTAGCAGAACTTACAGTCTTTGTTTATGTGTTCATGACCTATAACAAAGTACGTTGTGTATTTTACCAATAAAAAGGTTACAACCTCTCAAAAATCACAAAAACATCACTAAGTAAAATTCTGTTTTAACGCGGGTCTAGGGGGACGGAATTTACGCCCGCGCTATCGGAAAACCGCATTATTACTGGAAATTGGGTGGAAAACAATTTAAAAAACCCGTAAAGCTAAATTATATAGCTTTGTGTAATAAAGTAGAAATTGATGTTTTCTGAATTAAATACAAAGCCCTACTTTAACGGGAGTTACATACTTCGCATTTTCTTTTGGCCTGATAGTTGTCACATAAGTCTTAATGTTTTGCAAATGTAATGTAATTGCAAATGTAATTTGCAAAAGATGATCGTAATCGCTCTGTCTCTCTAACCAATTCATCACATTCGTCTTCTACTTAATAAAACTGTTGATACGCAGGGACGACGCGCGTTTCACCACACTGTGGCATACCCATGTGCACTTTGTGAAACGCGCGTCGTGGCAGCGTAATAAAGTTTTGTGGAAATAACAATGGTGGTTTTCTCATCATGGACGTCTTCTACTTCATCATTCTAGCTCTCATCTTCCGATAATGCAACTGTTCTTCCGCGGCTCTGGACTGCAGGCACAATTTCTTCATCGTTCTTATGGGCAGATGCAGGAATTTCTTCATCTTCACGCACCCGGGCCGCGAGATCATTCGCATTTAGTCTATTAGAAAAAACATTTGAAGCTTAACATGCATCTTCTTCTGTAAAACCCAACAACTCGTCTCCGTCTTCCATGCTATCGTCCTCTATACCTATATATGTACTTCGACCAGCAATTGTAAATTGTAGCTGAAGTTATTTTCTTCCATGCCAATCCAATATTGTACGCCATATTCTTCAGGAATTCTTCAACTGTTTTCAGGAATTCTTGTACTTGCAGTTCTGAGTTTATGACGGCAGTGAGCAATTCCCGCCGATAGTGGGCTTTAAATGCTCTGATAATCCCTTGGTACAAGTGCTGGAAAAGGGCAGTGGTATTTTTTGGTAAAAACGTTGCCACAATTTTACCAGTAGAAGGATGGTCAGGACACATACCCAAACAGAAGTGCTTTTTCTTCTAACGTTTTTCATCGTTAGTGATTCTTTACTGATGGTACAAAATCTTCGTTGAACTACGACATAAATATATCACGAGTAATCCGCATTCTTACTGTTTTTATAAATTGACAGGTAGTTCTGTCATATTAACGTGCTTGAAACACCGAGGACTTTGGTTTTTACTGATACTGTAAGGTTTTAATTTGTGACTTCCTGTTTTTTCTCGCAGAGTAATAAAGTCACTCTTTCTTTGCTCATTTTTGTACCAGATTTATTTGCCGACTCCTTAATATCGAGCGACTTTGTTGGAAGCAATCTGTAGTAGAGGGCAGTTTCATCACAATTATACAGTTGCTCTTAAGTGTACTCACCCTCATCAATCATCTTGATTGAAGTCCCACAGAACTCTCTAGGTACTTTACTGTCACTGGAACGAGATTCTTCTTCCATGTTGACTTGTGCTATCCCATGGCAAATTTTCTACCTCGATAGCCAGCCAGCAAAAGCAATGAAATCATCAGAACCGCCTATTTGTTTATTTAATTTAATTGCCTGTGCTTGTAAAAGTGGACCAGATAATGGAACACCTTCACTGCGATTCTGAACAAACCACGTAAACAAACATTCATCCACATCACTAGAATAGTATCACTTAATCTGGCTTATTTTCCATCAAGTCCTATTTTGTAATCAACTTTAATACTTGCCACTTGATATTTAATGCCGAAAATGCAAGAGCTGAAAATACCGATTCCTTTCTGCCTCACCTTTCTCCCTCGTAGACCGTCACTAGCCGGACCTTCCCGTTTTTTCCTCCCGTCGGCCCCCCTTGACCGTACCACCCACAGTGTCCCATCTCATCCCTCTCTCTTACACTCTCCCTTTCAATGAACCCTTTGTGTCTAGTGGAATACCCCGATTCTTAGAAACACTTGAGACTCTCCCTCCCTCGCCCCAGCAATCCTCCCACAACGCCCTGCCAAAATTTTTCTATTACACCGTAACAAAGAAATATTAAAAACAAAATACAAACCTAACTTTTGAATAAATAAAAAAAATCTACTTCTATTGCATTTCGGATAGGCTAAGGATAGAACTGCCAATCGTAAAGAAGATCAGAAACATCTTACGAAGCCTTACTCAGTGTGCCAAATGGTTTCGCTTTAACAAAGTTTTTGTCATTTTTGAGAGGTTGTAAATTTTTTATTAGTAAAATACACAACTTACTTATTTATATGTCATGTATACATACACAAAGACTGTAAGTTCTACTAATTTGAAATTTTTATCTCCAACCCCATCACAGTTATTCAAAGCCACACTGAAAAAAAGTTGAAAAAAGTGAATTTTTAAAAATGTATAATAATTCAAGGGTAAGTATATCACTATTAATACTTTTTTATAATAAACCTACTAACACATATATATAAACAAAAAAAATGTAAACTGTACAATCCACTCCTATTTGAAAACAAAATTTCAAACATTGAAACTTCGATCGTAATTTTGTTTAAATTTGACTGTAGTTTTACGTCAGAAAGGATAGAGATTGGTAAAAAATCTCAGGATTAATTTTTTTCCTTGAGAAATTTCAAACAAAATTCTTTTTGTTTCATCCTTCTAGGATAAATACTTAAGTAGTTATAGACTTTTACGTAAACCTTTACAAACAAAAAAATGGGCTCGCGCAACATTATAAAAATGACCACCCAAGGTAAACCGCTTGAGATGAAAACCCTTTCGCAGTGCTATGAGAGCAATTAGGAGCAGAGCAACCAACCATTTTTCTTTATTTCTTCTGCAAAAAAAGGAAAATCCTGCAGAGCGACTGCCTACCGCCTTCACTTTCACACAGTTAAACAATATGTGCTCTGAACAAAAATGGCGGAATGCGACGACTCAACTATGTAGTGTATTATCGTCAATCCAGAGGAATCTGCCCCGATCTACACATAAGGCCTTGGAACCAAGGAATGGTCACAGCTTCAACGTCCTGTACTTCTCGGTGCTTTGAAATGTTTCTTCAAGTTAAACTACAGTGATACGAAGAGAGTTGCAGTGGGTGTTGATATAGCCAGCAACTGTTGCCCATTCATCGCCATTGGAAACGCCGGCGGTTCCCCAGTAAAGCTGAATTACTGGACCTGTGCGAGTAATAAGGCTGGGAAGAGTGATTGTCGCCTACTTTCAAAAGGGCGCCGTGCCGTGTACTTACACCTTCGTCGGAAAACACGTGCTGGAATTTGAGGCAATATACGGCATAAAATAAGTAGTTCTGGTGGAGGATGGACCTCCTAATGTCAGAGTGTACCTCGCAAATTAGACTTGGGACGAGCTGCTAAATTACGAATGCATGCATTCGATTCCAAATGGACTGAGGAGCGAAGTGCATGGGCCCCGTATGCGCAAGAAATTGTGAATCTCTATCTGTATTCTGTGTTTCGTGATTTTGAGTAAGAAATAGAAGCTGGTGAATTTCGGGAGTGTGTTCCTTGGCAGGAAGTTTCTAGTGCCGAAATAGATCTAATGGAGATTGGTGGTACGCCACCTTCCTTGAATGTATGTACAAGCGCTCTCGGAAGAGTTAAGTTCCATTCTAAGGACTCGGGATGGAAATCTTTTCCTCCAGAAAGAGGAAAGTAGACTCAGACATTCTAGTGCATCGGGTAAAAATCGGTGTGAAGTGACTGACGTTAAATAGCCCGTTAAGTTAATTTATGTTGAATAATAATTTGAAGGAGACATTATGCAAATCCTGTGGAAAAGGAAAATTGGCGCTGAATAAATGTGCCAGGCTGTGATTTATGATTAGAAAATTGTAATGTAAAAATAATATTTTGCTCATTATAAGAAAATTTTATTGTAAAACGTTTTTGCATTTCCTTTGTATCCACACCAATCTTTCCCTCTTGCGTACCTCCGATGTCAAAAATAATTAAACTATAGCGATTGTGCAGCCTGATTTACTGAGGTTGCTGAATCCAACTTGGTCTTATAACATTTCAACTATAAATTCTCCGTTAATTCGGTCCTTTACGTCACAAAGAGTGAAAATATTCCAGAAAATCAAAATAGCCAACTGTCAATCAACCGATGTCGATTATTATCAATTTAAAATCTTTTCAAATCCACTTAAACGGATTCTATTCACTAAAGGCGCTCTGAGGCTAGTGGATACAGAAGTTATTGAACGCCGTGGTCCTTTGCGTCACAAAGGTTATTCACCGAGTTAACTTTGGAAATACCTAATCAGAGCGACAAGTTTCGACGCCTAGGTTGGAGGGACATCTGGGATCGAATATACCAGAAATTCAAAATAACCAACTGTCAGTCATCGAAATCGATTATTATCAATCAAAAAGCTTCTCAAAACCACTTAAACGGATTATAATCACTTTATTTCACTAATGGAATTTCACCTAAGTGACAATTGGTTCTATGTGCAACCCGTCTTGAATTTCAAGGGAAATCTGATTTTTTTCTGTTAGCAAGGATCCCAGATATCTGAAGCTTTCCACTCTTTGAAAATGTTTGTTGTTAATTTTTATTGTTGGTTCTCTAGTTTTTTCTTGATTTCTTTCCATTTTCAAGTATTTAGTTTTATCTTCATTAATTTTGAATCCCAGTGCGTCTGATGCAGCTTCAATAGAAATAAAAATCTCTTCCATTGAGTATTTGTTTCTTGAGACTACAGCCAAGTCATCAGCACAGGCAACTCATTGGGTTTGTCGGTTCATTATTGTTCTTTCAGGATTTATTGGGAGCTGTCTCATTGCTTTCTCCAAAGCCAGTATGAATAACATTGATGATAATGCATCTCCTTGTTTGACTCCTCTTTTGACTTCAAACTGAGATGATAGTTCTCCATTCACTTTAACTTTGCTTTTAGTATTGTCTAATGTCATTTTAATGAGGTTACACATAGGTAATAAATGCTATTATGCTCTGCAGCCTATTTTCAGGTCAAGAAATATTTCAAGAAACACCAAAATAATCATATACAAGACAGTGCTAAGACCTGTTGTCCTCTATGCCTCTGAAACATGGACACTAACAGTAGCACAAGAAGAAATAATCAGAAGATGGGAAAGAAAGATTTTCAGAAGAATATACGGTGCCGTGATAGATGCAGGAATATGCAGAATAAGAACAAATGCTGTAGTCTATGAACAATATGGAGAACCAGACATCATATCAGTTATAAAGCAAGGAAGACTTCGTTGGGCTGGTCATGTACAACGCATGGAGGAAAGCAGGGCAGTCAAAATGGTTTTCAATGGCACTCCAGGAGGGAGGAGAAGCAGATGAAGACCACGAAAGCGATGGCTTGTTGACGTAGAGACCGACTTGAGAAGACTGGGAGTCAGGAGATGGAGGCGTGTTGCGGAAGATGGAGAAGAATGGGGGCAGATCATTCTGAAGGCCAGAGCCCTACATGGGCTGTAGCGCCAATGATGATGATGACAATTGATTCTAATCATCGATTGATGGGTGGCGGGACGTAATGTGGATTGGGAATACCTAATTCAAGCGACACTTGGGTTGGAGGGGGTGGCCCCAGGGGGCGGGGTGGGAGGGGGAGGGGGACGCCGGTGGCTAAGCACCTTTTTTGGACCCAAGGGTGTGGGGGAAGTGTTCAGAGGGGTCCGGATGGGTTGTGCCGGTTTTCGAGATATTACACGTCAATCTCGGCTGACACAGTTACGAAACAAGTGACGCCTCTGCGCAGTTCAGCTCTCCTTAACTTAGTCTTCTTTTTCGTTAATCACACCAGCCTGTATAATGACGTCGGACTTTTTGGACATTCATCATTAGTCTAGGTCTTAGTGACTTATTCATTTGATTGTGCGTTTGTAGAAATTGCTGACGCGAAACCGGTTCACTCTGAACACCGATATTTTATACTTTTCCGAAGATAACTTGTTTACATTTTCGTAATGATATTTTTTGTATTTTGTGACGAAACATCATTTATACTACGACAACGATTCAACTTTCATAAGATTGGTCAAAATGAACACCAATTTTAAGGAAAAGAACACGCCTGGGCCGCGAATGCAATGTTTATGGTGACGAATATCCAGCGAAAATGACGGGGAAAATGACGCCATGAACCAGTGGGGGGCGGTCCTATTGTAATTTCTTTGTTATTTAAGGGCACTTAAAACGAACTGTTCTCAAGCAGATATAATTGTCGCGAATGACCTGCAGATGTAATTCTAACCCATTTTACGCGCGCTCTAGGCATAACGGTAATAACCTCGGTGAAAATCCCGCGTGTACCCCACCTGACAATGCATTACATACTAATGTGCTGGTCGCCGCAGGTACTCAAGGCCTTGGCCTCTGTCCTTGCTGGCACTGCGAGGCGCCGCGCTCAGCCTGTGCATTCCCAGGAGGAGCGGCGGCAGCAGCACGCCGCACCCGCCGCGAGGTGACGCACCCGCCGCGCCCCGCGGCTGCGCTCACGACGATCTCCGAAGCGACGGTGGCGCCGCCACGAGACTCCGACGGGCGTTCCACAAACACGTCTCCCCGAAGAAAAGACACGAGATTTTCAAGATGGCAGAGGTGAGTGACTCTCGCTTGTGGCCGTTAATTTTGAATACTGCGTTGATTCGAGGGCTCTTGTGCTACTGTCTCAGAGGATTATGCATGCACTTCACCTCTGCTTAAATCGGACCTCTTTGATGGTTAAACATCCTTGGATCCGCTTAAAAACTCATGACGACATTCCTCTTTGTCCCTTGGACCGCGAATAGGTACATCCGTACTTTAAGAAATCGCTGTCAATGTTCCGTTAAGGTCTCGCATTTGATTTTTTTTAACCTTTATCAGCCGACCGTGTCTCTCCGGCACAAAAAATATCCCTATACTGCCGAGCGTGTTTATATGGCACACTGCGTCCTCCTTTCTCTCTCAAGGCCCCTGAGACTGTCCAATGATAGAAATTCATATTTTTATATGGGCATTCGACTGAGAAGATATCTTTCTTCCATCTGAATTTTTTCCGTTTATATCTCACGGTATTATATGTTGTTTGACTTAATATAACATGAAGAATCCAACTTCCGTCAACAAGGTTTGCATGCCGATTGTATGAGAAGGAAACCGAATACTTTCCGCTGTACAAATGAAGTTATAGACCTCACAAATATATATATATATATATATTTCTATAAGAGTAGCCTTCAGAATATAGAAGGTCCTCCAATCATGAGAATTTTGTTTCGCTGTTCGCCACCAGTCGTCGACGTCCACTTCCGGGAGAATGGGAGCAGGCAATCATTGTGTTAATAAAAAATCCCTTCGAATGAGCCCTCTGTGGAATAAGAGGTCCACGGATTATGTTGAGAATCGTACGGAGAGGCGGGAGCGGATGTGAAAGCTTCTACTTGCGTGCCATTGAGAGCTCGGTATTGGTTGGGTGACACAGTGAGGTTTCAGAGCTGACGAGCGGGCCGCGATTGGCCTTTGTTTTCCCAAGAAATACCCGCCTCTTCCGTTTTTTCCGTTCCGTGCGTACACACATCCGAAAGGACGAAGAGTAGGTAATCATGTTACGTTCTGCCGGTGATATGTATTCTGCCAGGTGATGAGGGCGATGCCATTTCCAAGAGCACTTCAAATGCATCCAAATGTAGAGTTGCCAGACTAGACGAGACTTGGGAATCAATCTGGTCTCAGCCTCTTTTTCCGAACTCGGGTCTCGTCTCGTTTTCAAAAGATAAAAAATTAATTCTTTCTTACATAAAAGCAGTTTATTTTTGGTCTGGATGCAGTAACTTAAAAAATAAAAATAAAGAATGCACAATCTCGACATGACCAGAGCTTTCAGATGAAAATGTTTACTTTGTGGAAATTTTACTATAAAACATCTAAGATATATATATCAACATTTGATTTGAAGGCTTGTCCATTATTCGGATTCTCACCGCATTCATTGTGGACTTAAGACAACAGTTTCGCCCGGTTTCCTCCGAGCACCTTCAGGGCGAAGTGCCTGGACACCAAAATTGTCGACTTAAGGCTCGTTCACAACAACTTAACTTGGCGTAACTTGACTTATTCTCTCGTCGAAGGCGATCCAGTGCGCGAAATTTCTAACCAATCACAACCCACCACTGCCAAATTCGATCTTAGAATCGATTGATGAGGCCTATCGATAGTGTGAGTTTCGAGAGTTGTAGTAAGCCCCCCCGAAACAGCTCAGTTGATATGTGAAGTATTCATTGTAAATAGTGAGTTGAAATAAAGAAGTATTAAAATGGAAAGTTTATTGAACATGTGAGGGTTATTTCGCACTGACTCGATCAACTCATCCGCATCAATTTTCGCTTAAACGGATCCACCATGGTCCTTATATTTTTGGGCTTCAATCCATTATGTGTGAGGCTAATGAAACTACTTTTCAACTTCGACATCTACCTTAATTGCATATTAGGCCCGATCGTCAGGAGGTCGATATCGAAATTCGATTTTCTACAAACGGGAAAATGTAGCCCGTCCTACCAGATGAACAACGGAAGAAAATGTTTTTTTTCGGACAATATCTAGGGGTGCCGCCGGGGCTGTTTATACTGAGCGTAGGCAACCCGCATACCCGATCTGATTTGCCCCCTTTTAAGCCATTTCAGAGACTGGTGCGGTTTCTTCGGGTCGTTATGACTGATATGGCTCGGCTAGATGCTGAGGTATGCCCAACAGGTCAGCGGGTCACACCATCAGTGCTGTGGAAAAGGTAAGAAATTAGTCAATTTCTTCAAAAGTGCGTTGTAAGTGACGTAAAATCGTAATTATTTGGGTATGTGGGACAGTTACTTCGTCCAATTAGTTCCCCCCTCCTCCCTCACCATCCCCCTTCCCCCCCCCCATGCTCGTTGAAGAAAACTTCGTTTTTCGGACAATATCTAGGGGTGCCGCCGGGGCCGTTTATACTGAGCGTAGGCAACCCGCAACACCCGCTCTGATTTGCCCCCTTTTAAGCCATTTCAGAGACTCTGGTGCGGTTTCTTCGGGTCGTTATGACTGATATGGCTCGGCTAGAGGCTGAGGTAGGCCCAACAGGTCAGTCGGTCACGTGGTACGCCATCAGTGCTGTAGAAAAGGTAAGAAATTAGTAAATTTCTTCAAAAGTGCGTTGTAATTGACGTGAAATCGTAATTATTTGGGTATGTGGGACAGTTACTTCGTCCAATGAGTTCCCCCCTCCTCCCTCACCATCCCCCTTCAACCCTTCCATGCTCGTTGAAGAAAACTTCGTTTTCGGCAGCAGCTGGGCTGGATGCTAGAATTGTTTGTTATCTCAAAATGGCTTGCGGCTCTTAGCTCACTCTTTAGCTGTTGTTGCACCTAGAGAGGTCCGCAGGGCTCACCACGAGGAGGGAGCATAATCCTTTTTAGATTGAAATTCCTGCATCTCTTTCCTGGAGACGATTTTCTGCCGGATGTTTCCTTCTCTGTCATGTGGCGTGCAAGCCGTAACCTATGCCTCAGTTACCATTTTGACATGCCGCTCAACTGCCTGGGTGTGGCAGGGAAAGGCAGGTACGTCCATCTTAGGAGGGCCGCCTTCCGTCACCAGCATGACCTGGAGCTCCTCCGAGGACATATATTTTAGCATGGGTGGGGGAGTGACTCGAATTTTCTCCCAGTTCACAAGTTCAGTGTATTCCTCTGCCTGGAAGTTGTAAGGGGGAATATTGAAATTTCTAATTTTATCTTTCTTCTCATATTTCTCGGGGGAGCGATGACGATGGTCTTGAAGGAGACGGTGGCCTCCACTCGTCGTCGGCGTCTACATCCGCTGGCTCCTCCTTCACAACCGCCTTGGTGGACAGTGCTTGGAGATTTTTACCTATCATTTTGACAAAGCTTGTTGCAGCGGATTTTTCCTCTGCTTGCACTTTCTCAGCTGTCTTCCTCTCCTCGCGCTCGTGCTCCTTCTGCAGGTCCTTCGTAGCAGCCACGTCATCACCACCGATGAACATTCTCCTCTCCGTCGTCTGGTCAATAATGAAGGGGATTTCACGTTCCGCGATGGTCTCCTGTGGTTTGTGCACATTTAGGCAGTTGCGGGAGGCACTTGCACTGGGCCACATCGAACAGTATTCGTGCTTTTGTCTTGAAATCTTCTATCTTCGCCTGGGTCACCGCACTTGTCTTCTTGATGCTCTTCGTGAGTTGGCGATACTTTTCATGGTAGCGAAGAACAGCCTTCAAAATACCACGATTAGATATCGAGGGCACGGAGGCAAGTCGCCAAATATCTTCCACCTCGTTTGCAACCTGCTGAGCCACGTCCGTGTTAGGAGGGTCAAAGCCGAGACGATGTTCCCTTTGTAAGTTCTGCACGAAGAATAAACATTTCATCATATCTTCATAGGGTGGCAGGTAAAGCTGTCGGTGCTCCAAAGATGCACTCTACCTGTTTCCTCGTCTTCATTGCACTTGTTCAAAAACCACAATGATAAACTTCTCGAGCACAAACAAATCGCTAAACGAGAACAAACGCCTACTCTGCTAGTTATTTCCTCCCGTGCCCACCGCTGCGACCGAGGAGCTCTTCAGTCGCTTCAGCACTTCCCTTACCCTCACCTCCTCCCCCTTCCGCCCCCTCCCTGCCGACTGTGTCGGTCGGGTGGCAGAATGTTGCTCAGTCACCGGCCGACAGGCCTCGAGTCAACATCAATGAGACTACATCGCCACCAGACTCCTAACAACGCGTTTCTGCAAACCATTTCAAGATAACAAACAAATCTAGTATCCAGCCCAGCTACTGCCGAAAACGAAGTTTTCTTTAACGAGCATGGGGGGGGGAAGGGGGATGGTGAGGGAGGAGGGGGGAACTAATTGGACGAAGTAACTGTCCCACATACCCAAATAATTACGATTTTACGTCAATTACAACGCACTTTTGAAGAAATTGACTAATTTCTTACCTTTTCTACAGCACTGATGGCGTACCACGTGACCGACTGACCTGTTGGGCCTACCTCAGCATCTAGCCGAGCCATATCAGTCATAACGACCCGAAGAAACCGCACCAGAGTCTCTGAAATGGCGTAAAAGGGGGCAAATCAGAGCGGGTGTTGCGGGTTGCCTACGCTCAGTATAAACGGCCCCGGCGGCACCCCTAGATATTGTCCGAAAAAAAAATTTTCTTCCGTTGTTAATCTGGTAGGACGGGTTACATTTTCTCGTTTGTCGAAAATCGAATTTTGATATCGACCTCCTGACGATCGGGCTTATTGCATATGCTTTCCAAGGAAATTGTGTTATCTTCCTTCTTCCAAGCCATCTTTGAACGTCCTTGAGAGTGCAAATGGACATTATTTTTTCATGTAGATGACTCTCGTGGAGTTTCACACTAACTATCGCAATTTTGGTTGTTTTGTCTAGGTCTCAATGTCAAGGGTTTGTCGAACAAAGTGTGACACATAGGCATAGGGCAACTGTGAAATGCCCGCCTTGTGCAAAAATCAGGAGGAAAATGGTGGACAGGCTTCGAAAGAAGCAAGGTCCTCCTAAGAAGCCCGTAAAGTCTGCAAGTGTGGCATTGAAAGTCTGCCGCATACAGAAGAGAAGGCTTGCCACTCGGGTAAGTACATCATACAGTTGTAAGTACATTATGGTGTCCTTTTCATCTCTTCAATATATCCCTCACTTCATTTCTTTAGGTGATGAATTTGCAGACTGAAATACAGAGTTTAAAAGAGAAATGTTCCTCGACATCTGAGGCAGCTCGTGCTGCTGAATTAACTGCCCTTCCTGAAAGCCGGCATGAAGGAGTGAAGGCTATTTTTGCAGCTTCCAAGCTGAATAATTCTAAGGGCAAGCGCTACACACTCCGATGGGTGTATGAGTGCTTGCTCCTTAGAATTAAGAGTAGGAAGGCATACGACCATTTGAGGGCTAATGGGATTCTATGCCTTCCAAACCGAAATACCCTCAGCAAATATATGAAGACCATAAAGGGGGCTTATGGTTTTCAGCAGACTATATTTGACTGCATGAAGGTAAAAGCTGAAGGGGTGCCTTCTGCTGAGCGTAGAGGTAAGTGCTGCAATGACAGTTCCTATACTTGTTTCAATGAGATCGCATGAAGTTGTATGTCAATGAAGGAATTTATTTCTTGCCAGGTGCTTTGCTCCTGGATGAGATGAAGCTCTCCAAGGGCTCGGCTTTTGATAAGCACACCCTAAAAGTTGAAGGGTTCACGGATTTAGGGGATTACACTCCGCCCCACCAAACGAATGAGATGGGAGACCATGCCTTGGTATTCATGTTCCAGCCTTTCCGAGGGAGATGGGTACAGGCTGTGGCATGTTTTCTAAGCAAAGGATGTGCAAGTAGTACAGTTCTGCGCCACCTCATTTTGGAATGCATCATACTGCTGGAGAGGGCTGGCTACTTCGTGGATGTGGTCACTTGTGACGGTGCCCAATGGAACCGTAGTATGTGGAGGCTATTTGGTGTTGATGACACTGGGGGCAGTTGTGAACACCCTTGCCACTCATCTAGGGGGCTATGGTTCTGCTCAGACTTCCCACACCTTCTGAAGAATTTGAGGAACTTTGTTGTTAATGATGAAGAGATCTGGGTACGTAATCCTTTTGGTATCTTTTTGACAGTTGAAATATTTTATGTCCTTCTCACACATTGACCTATATCCTTTTCCAGACTCCAGATGGTGTGGTGAAGCTGAGACACTGGGATGCTGTACTGGAACTGGAACAGCCTGGGAAACACCGGTTGAAGGCATGCCCTAAGCTTACCAGGGATCAAGTGCATCCTACCAAAAAATGAATGTTGCGAGGGCTTTTCAGGTATTCTATCACTACGCTTATTTGTTTTAACTGATGAAGAATGTGCAGTTCCAAGAAATCAAAGGTTTATTTATAGTCGTATTACAAAGAGCAGGCAGCATCTTCTCTAAACCTTGATTTTGGCAGTTCTTTGGTAGGGATGTGGCTGCGGCCATGGATGCTTAGACCATTCCATCCCGCGCTGGATGACTCTGAGGCTTCCAGCAAATTCATGTATTATTTATCCTGTTTTTTTCCCTATTGTGATATTAACGTGGTGGTGAATAATTTCAGGTCGGCCTCAGTGTATGCTGCTCCTGACTGTGATTTTATTTTAATCGGGACATGTGTCCATGGATTGAGTATTTTGCTATTGCCTAGCTCATGGAGACATATTTTCCTTTTGAAATGGAATATCCTGCTGCTATGCATTCCGGTCAGCAGTTATTAGTTTGCATTTGATACGAATGCAATTGTGTTCCGTTTGGTCTGCCTTGGAATCACTGCGGCTCCTTAATGTGATTCTTTTATGGGCTATTGTGGTCGGTACTAATTGTTTGCCATAGCGTATTTCATTTCCAAAATATTTACATATTTCATGTCTGTAATTTTATTTTAGGTGGGCTTTGTTCTTCAGTGTGTTTGCTGGAATATATCCAAATGTACTGTGTGGCACAATTATATTGTGACGTTTCAATTTGCAGGTGACCATATACAAATTATTTAGTTACCTTAATTTCCCCATAAGCCACATATTGTCATGGTATTGTACCTCTTTGCTGAATGAGGGACTTTTATAAATTTATTTTGCCAAATAACTTGTTAAAAGTGTTGGTGGTAAAAAGGCTGTGTTGTGTGGGTTAGCAGTAAATACTAATTATTATTTTATTTGAGTTCAACTAATAATGTTAACTTATGTATTTACAGATGCATCCCTGGTGGCTGGCCTGTTTACTTAATGTGCCTTAATGTCGAAATGTTGTAAACTTGATAAACTTGGTGCCCCTCCTGCAATGAACCTGTGGGGATTGTTTATGTCAACATACCCTATTAGCCACGTAACCGTTGCGTGTTTGGCTGTATTTTTGTTGCAAAAATTGACAATAAGTGGTTGATACTTTTTGTTAAAGGACTGAAAATATAACGCAACCCCCTTTTGTGGATGTTTTCC
This sequence comes from Pyrrhosoma nymphula, assembly GCA_963573305.1. Lineage (NCBI taxonomy): Eukaryota > Metazoa > Arthropoda > Insecta > Odonata > Coenagrionidae > Pyrrhosoma > Pyrrhosoma nymphula. The sequence continues at coordinate 185,108,733 of OY754327.1, forward strand.
TGCAGTTAGTTTCTGTGAAGGATTTGTCTAGTAATGCTCATGTTTATCTCACAAGATTTGAAAGCATTTAATGCAACTTAATAACATAGCTCATATTCTCTGCTTATATCAACTCTTGTTTTATTCACATGGTCATGTAAATGAGTTAATTGTCTCTCATATGTGACTTGTAATTCAGAATGTGTAATGACTTCGTATATAACTGACAAGGGGTTACATGTCATAGGGTTTTGTCTTGATCTGCCCCAATAATGATGAATTATCTTTATCATTGACTTTATATTTCAAATATTTAAGCTTCTCCATCCCGAGTGTTTCTTCTAGTCCCTGGCTGCAATAAAATGTGTTAACTAATTGCTATTACATCCTTTCTCATACTTGCTTTTTTATTAGTGTACAACTTAAAATTCCTTTACATAATTACCATTCCCATAAGGATTTTCTTGATGTCTTTGTTTTCCCTCAAATGCCATCAAAGACTGTTGATCCGGTTCATTAAAATATCCTTAGGATAGAATAATACTCTCTGATGCTAAATACATCCCAAAAATGAAGAATAGAAATTTTTGTTATAACAATTATATCTACAACGTTTTTGGCCACCTGTAAATTAGGGAATTAAGGTTTCTCGTAGATTCGAAATTAGACTTCTGTCGCAGATTTGATGATTTCGAGTTCATAAATTGTGATTGTGGAGTCACTAGAAAGCATTTCATTCAAATTAAAGAAGCAAATTCCAGAGGTAGGAACAACCCTATTGGATAGTAACATTTATTATTACTTCGGCTTCACTAGGTCATATTTACTCGTCGATGTTAGAAAACCGGCGATTTATAGCCCATAGCGCATTTCCATGGTGAAATTATTCAGCTTAGACAGTAGTTTCTCTTATGAATCGTCCACTTAAGACACGTACTCCTCCCGTTATGTATTCAAACTGCCACCTCGTTAGTTCCACATTTCCCCAAGTAGCAGCGCCACCGTTACACTAGTCGTGGTGCGTCGTCACAGGCAACACTCCCGAGGGAAAGATGGACGACCATTTTATAGGGACCTTGGTATCCACATACGACTTCACAACAAAATCACGTATTATGGCTGCTCGAGGAGATATCGAGAGTAGCAATCGATTGCTGCCCGACTATCGATAGTAGAGCATGCCATGCTATTGGCTGGAATTAAGAGAAAGTTGAGCTGAGCTCAACTCCAGGCTACGCCGAGTCCATGAACAGTCTACAATGAGGACGGAAATCTTGGTGCGCTTCCGATCGTCATTTGCTCAAATTACGGGTCGCCAGTTAATGCGCTGGTGTTGCGAGGGAGGCCTCGGTAAATGTGAGCTTTCGTCCCGCCAGCGGTTTCGTAATTTCACCCACTTTTAACAGAGATATCGAAACCAAATTCACCTCACTTATTATGCAAACCTTGCGCATTTGTAAAATACTTTCAACACAACAATGCATCATTTACTCTAGGAATGGGAAACTTTCAAACCTGAGAAGTGCGATTTTTCCTCTCCGCCATCTTGTGAAAAAATGCCGTTTCCTCTTATCCACTGTACGTGGCGCAGCGATCGAGCAGTTGGTTCTCTAGCATATACACACCTCTCCTACACAGGGTGTAGTGTAGTCCAGTACACGCTCCCAACGCTCCAGATCGTTTGGAGCGAGTTCTTGAGTGATCCACTTGAAGCTCCAAGCGCTCCCGCAGCCTTTAACATCGTCACGGATGACGTCACTACATTTGCCTCTCTTCGCTCCAAACGCTCCAGCGAAAAAGGTGGGTGAGTTGGAGCGAGCCACTTTTCAGCGTTCACTTGTTCCTACTCGAGGAGGAGATTGAGCGGCAAGCACGAGGTATATTTTTACATTTGTTGTTGTAATGATTTATATTAATTATTTAAGCTTGAATTTGCGTGAAATGGAGATAGAATATGACTCGAAGTTAAGGGTGGTGGGTTAACTTTTCGGTCGTAAGCGTTCCGTTTGTGTCATTGTGTTGTAGCCTTGCACCGGTTTGGTTTTGTAAATTGTCTTGTTTAACAATCCAGTGTAGCTTTCCAAATAATTAATGGTTATCTAGTGAACAGTTTCGGTGCAAGTTTAGATGAGAAGTGAATGAATATGTATCAGCATCTTCATAATACCCAGCAAGCCGCCATAAAGGTGTGCAAGGATGCAATATAATGATTATAGTAGGGTTAGGTTTAGGTCCTTCTACCAACATGCAACTTAATTATGCTTGTCTTGTCTGTGGTGATACAAATGTTTTGTATGTGGTTTTGTTTTGTCAATAAATGCCTTGATTTGAGAGCAATGTATTCTTTAATCTTTCCAACCTTTCTCTATGAAGATTGTATGGTCAATGATGTGGGATATATATGGTACTCCCTCTAATCTTCAAGTTGACATTTGGTTTTATTTTAGTCATTTGCATAAGGGCAGGCTGGCACGGATTGCAATTATGCTTGCTGTTAATACGATTGGTTCAAATCTAGTGCTGCATTTGAGAAGTATCATACATATTCATGTTGCGTGTGCAATTGATCAGTCGTAGCAAGGAAACAACAGTTGGAGCAGTTAAGTGTCGTGGATTAAGATGATTCCAGTGTCATTGAAATTTCTTTTATAAGATATTTAAGTAGTGTTATTGACAAGGATTTTTATCTATTCTTATGCGTATATAGTTAAAGGAGATGGTATCATGTCAGCACTGAATTAGGTAGGTGTTGGAATTTTAACTCTTACGCAAACTAACATCATATGAAGCATGGGCATCAAGCCATTATTAATTAAATAATAATTAGTAAGTTAATTATATCTGCAATGGTCGCATCAGGGAAGCATCCTTGCAGTGACAAATTTAGGAAGCAGCACACAGTTGGCACAAAATAGAATGGATAATGGTCAGGTATAACTGCAGACTGAACTAAGCTTTTGTCATAATTAGATACAACGTCATCCAATAAGGATTCTGACTTGTTTGCAACACAACTGGGATCATTAATGAACGCGCAAAGATTAATTGGGCAGAGTAAATTAGAAAAGGACTTATCATTAACATAAATAGCAGGTCAACATAAATGTAAACAAAAACAAACGACCAACGAAATGCTACGATCGCTCCAGCCGTGGTCCAGTAGGCGGAGCACCGGTAGCGCTGGGAGCGATTGGAGCGCAAGTGGATCACGAATTTGTAGCGTTTGGAGCAGGAGCACTCCGGAGCGTTGGGAGCGTGTACTGGACTACACCCACAGTTTCTTCCCTCCTTCCACTCAAACTCACCCCGCAACAGCCATTTAACACAATCATTTTAAGACTAGAAATTCTTGGCCTCCCACGCGGTTGCAGCCCCTCTAGTTGGAACTTGATTTCTTTCGCGGCCGTTGATAACACGATCGAAGTAGGAGATAAACGTCCTCTTATAAGGTTCTTGGCCGAGTCGAGTTACGCTGCTTTGAGTCGTTGTGAACTAGTAGACGCTATTCTCAAGGTCTCATATCTGGCGTTGCGCCGAGTCAAGCCAAGTTACGCCAAGTTAAGTTGTTGTGAACGAGCCTTTACATTCGTGTTAATTCTCCCTCCCAGGTGTTATCATAGGTCCTTGTCTTCCCACCAAACCCTCTTCCTCGGGCCTGCTAGGCGGTATCCTACTTCCCTGCAATTGTAATTCCCTGCAATTTTTTTAGTGAAAACCAGTTTGGATTTAGACATGGATTAGGAACTGAAGATGCTCTAGAGAAGCATATGACCGAAGTATACAAATCAGTCAATTCAAGCATGCGGACTATTGGGTTATATCTAGATATAACTAAGGCATTTGATACAATCTCGCACAAAGTATTATTGATGAAACTTGAGCAAGCCGGAATACGAGGAATATCACTAAAGTGGTTCCAAAGTTATTTGTCAACGAGAGCACAATGTGTGAAAGTAAATAATTGTTTTAGTGAATATGTTACTATTGAGACGGGAGTTCCACAGGGCTCTGTTCTAGGACCTATTCTGTTTTTGATTTACGTAAACGATTTGTGTGAAAATAAATTCAATGGTAAACTCACAGCTTTTGCTGATGACATAGCGCTGTGCTACTCAGCACCTAATTGGAATTGTGCTGAAACATTTGTTAAAGAGGATCTACGATTCTTACAAAAATGGTTTGATTTCAATGGGTTAGAGTTAAGTGAAAAAACGAAGTTTATGTGTTATGACATCTGTAATACAAGTATTTTTAATTGTAAGTTTATATTTTATACCACAAATTGTTTAAATTGTGCTTGTAACTGTCCAGATATTGAGAGAGTGAATGAAATGAAATATTTGGGAGTAACTTTGGACAGTAATCTACGTTGGGATAAACATTTACTTTCTGTAATCAAATGCCTTAGAAGTGCCTTGTCCAAATTTTACTTCTTAAGAAACAAATGTCCACTTCCAATAAAAAAAAACATTTATCATGCTCTTGTACATTCCAAAATCTCTTATGGTATAATCTGCTGGGGCAGTGCATACATGAACACATTTAAGTGTGCACTCGTCTTGCAAAAAAAAATAATTCGTGTAATATCGTCCAAACATTCTTATGAACACTCATTTCCGTTGTTCGTGGCCCTCAAATTGTTACCACTAAGGCATTTGTATTTATTCAAAGTCTTAAAATTGTTTTATGCCAGAAGTGGCAATATGCCGAGTGTATCTGATAAATGTAAATATAATTTAAGGAATGAGTCAAACATTGTATCAAACAGACCAAGATTAACTTTATATAAACGTTGCTTTCTGTATATGGGGCCAAAGATATTTAATTTACTGCCTGCTGAAATTAAAAAAATTAAATTCTCAAACAAAATGTTAAAACTTGCTAAAGACTGGCTTTTTTCTCAAGAAAATGTTGAACATTTATTCTGATAGTATTTTCATTGTAACTATATTTATGTAACAATTACTGCATTTATCTGTATGGCATACATTTATGTAATTTGCTGGTGGCTCAATTCTGGTCTTATGACCTTGGAGACCACCTAAAGCTCCCGCTCCTTTGCTGTTATCAATTTGTGTAACAAAAATGTTTGGGAGTAAATAAATTATTATTATTATTATTGTAATTTTTTTAGATCTCTATTGATTCTCATGTCAGCCTTGGGAAGTATCTCTTTTCTTTGTCAATCAGCTTCGCCTCGTCAAATTTGATTACCACGCATGTTCCGCGATGGCAGACACGCTGAACTTCTTCTTGGTGGTAGCCCTCTGGTGCTCCTTCAGACGTGTCTTCATGGATCTGCATGTCTCACCTATGTATGATTTCCCACAGGAACAAGGCACCTGGCACTACTACACTGCCTCGTTGAGTTCTTGTGGGATTTTGTCCTTCGGACGCGGGAGTAAGTCGGAAACTTTGGTCACGCAGTTGAATCTTGTGATGATTCTGAATTTTCTCAAGACCCTGGAAATCTTTTTGCTTGTTTCATGCGATGTATATGATGTTGGCAAAGGCTTCCGGGTCCTCGGTGGTGCCTCTTTCCTCGTTGCTCCTGTCGCTATTGCGTCTCCTCTCTTCTTTCGCGGTACTGTTAAGAAGAGGAAGACACGGACCCTTTCATAACGCTTGGAGGGAGAATATATTGAATTGAACATGAATAAAAGTCGACGAAATTGGTGTCCAGGCATTTCGACCTGGAGACGCTCGGAGGATGCCGGGCGAAACTGTTGTCTTAAGTCAACGATGAACGCGTTGGAAACCCAAATAATGGACAAGCCTTCATTCAAGCGCCAAGGAAACCAAAGCCGCAATATTCAATTTATATATTTTTTTCAATTAAATGAACTTGTAACGTTAATTCAATGAAACCAACGAAAGAAACGTTATTTTGCATGTTCTACCAATAGATGATTAGTAGGTTTTTGCACCTTGTCCTTATCCTAACGTCCCAAAATCTGGGACATCATCTCGCTTTCCCTAATATTGGTTGATCGCCATCGGATCCCTCTTAAATCCCTCATATCTTCTGCCTCCTCTTATTTCGTCCAGAATTCCAATCCTCTTCCTTCCTCTTCCATACTTCCCCAGTGTTCTCCCCTCTATCACTCTCTTCAACATGCCCTCTCCTCTCAAAACCTCCTCCATCCATCTCTTCTGCCTTCTCCGAACCTCCGCCACAAGCTTCCTCTCCTCTCCAACCATATCCAATACCTCCTCGTTCGTCTTCCTCGCCACCCAGCTAACCTTCTCCATCCTTCTACACACCCACATCTCAAGCGCCTCAAGTCTACGCACATCCTCCGTTCGCAATTACCAAGTTTCCGACCCATATGGCGCCACCCTCAATAAATCAATTTTTGATCACTTTAATCCTTCTTCTGGCGAACTCCAGAGCTCACTCGCCGCGGTCGTTTCTCCTTCCTAGCCCGTAATCGCCCACCTCCCGCCCATCTCTTCCTTCACCCACCACCGCGTTCCAATCCCCCATTACTACCAAGTGCTTACTCCCAGGTATCTTACCAATTATTTCCTCTAGCTGATCGTATACACCATCTACCTCCTCTTCTTTATGATTAGAGGTAAGCATATAAACCTGGATTGTTACTAAATTCGTTGGATCTGCTTTTAGTTCAACGACTATTATCCTATCACTCACCTGTTCTGAGCACACTACTTTTATACCAAGTTTCCTATTCATTACGAATACAAACCCACGCTGGCTTTCATTCCCTCCGCCATATATCACTCTATTGCCATCGCTCCAGTAGTCCCCGTTATCCTTCCATCTTACTTCGCTGAACACCTGAAAGCCAACTGCTGCGCCCACTTCAACTAAAGCTGATTTACGCTCGCGTGATACGAATAATACCTATTCGTGTCTCCTATATTGTTACTAAAGTTTTATTAACAGAAAAATCTGCGTGCGCAATGTAAACAACAAATGATTTCATCCTTATCGCAATTAAGCTCAGCGTTGGCTATGAAACACATAGCCATTATGTTCAGTGATTCGAAGTTCAATGAGAAGAACATGACTATTGTTAAAACATTCTCGGAAGAAATTGGATTCCCACGTGGCCTTATAAAAACCATAATACGTAATTCAAGTTCCCCTAAATTGCCATATTATGATAGAACTCAAATCAACCCTAAGCCGATAGTTGTGATAAGGATGAAATTAATAATAACAAGCAAGAGTATAGAAGCATGATACATATTGAGAGTGTTTAGGAACAAATTGGTAAAATGTTTACGCAAACAGAATACAGATTTGGACACATAAATAGGATGACACTCTGTCATCTTCTCCAAAACAAAAGGCAAAAACAACCTAAAAATTAGGAGTGAACTGGTGTATTCCATGCCCTGTGAACACTTTGATAATGTGTACATATATATTGGGGAAATGGGAAAATATCTAAACATCAAGATATCCTACCAGAAATCAGATGAAGCCAATAATAAAGTAGCCGGTGCCCTAGCTCAACATATTGTTGAAAACAAACATTGCATTGATATTGAAAATGTTGTCATTCTAGATTATGACATTAATACGAAAAAACGATAAATCAAGGAAATGATACTCGTACCCAGAAACTCGAATACATCTAATTTATAAAAACAAAACAGAGTTGATGGTCTTCTTTGTTTTTCGTTCCAGGTGGTGTGTAGACGGGCTGAGGAGACGAACGTGCGATGCGTCTTGGACGTTGGATCAGGGGTCGGCCACTTGGCCCGTCTTCTTTCATTCGGCCACGGCCTCTCTGTTTGCTGCATCGAGGCCCAGGACACCCTCACGGCCAGGGCGAGGTTTGTTTTGCTCTCTTATGCTGTGTTAAGTGCCATGCGCCAAGTGCATCTTCAACCATTCCCACCTCCCCAAAATAATTTATTCCTTATCAAATGAGATCATTTATAAATTGCACGATTAAAAGCAACATTCATGTCTCCTGTTGGAAATAAATCTTTTTTCTTCGTTGTTTATTTACAAAGTCTCCGTGGGGGTGTTCTTGTCTCATTACGTTTTAGTCAAAAAGACCAAGCCTTACATCCTTTTCTTTCAACTTTAAATTATAAACAAACAATGTGTTTTAACGTAAACTGAGCATGTTATGTCAAAAGTCAGTAAAAACTCCTATCTACTGATACCTTGTTCGTCGCCATCGCCTTCGTAACAGTTGAGAAAAAGAGATCGCTAGTCGCTTTTCATTTGTTGTCCCAATTATTCTTTCCGATTTCCTGCGATTTACTCACCTCGGAGGACTTGAAATTTCCTTACAAGTTACAAGGACATGTTATTTACAAGTCTGTTTGAGAAACAGAATGTGTCGTAACCATGAAAACACTTGTGAGTAAACTCTTGTAACTTGTGAAATGGACTTGTAACTTGTTAAATGGACTTGTAACTTGTGAAATGGACTTGTAACTTGTAAACTTGTAATTAGTAGACTTTTACGTATGAGAAACAGAATTTCACAAGTTACAAGTGAATAGGCTTGTAACTTGTAGACTTGTAGCTTTGAGAAAGAGGCCCCAGACGCGCGCACCTCAAATCTCATTTCCCTAATCTAGTGAGACCTCTGTTCAGCCTTGATTGGACAAGGAAAGGGAAAGGCCCTAACTACTCGATCACTGCGCCACGTACAGTGGATAAGAGGAAACGGCATTTTTTCACAAGATGGCGGAGAGAAAAAACGCACTTCTCAGGTTTGAAAGTTTCCCATTCCTAAATCAGTTGATGCATTATTGTGTAGAAAGTATTTTACAAATGCGCAAGGTTTGATTAATAAGTGATGTGAATTTGGTTCCAATATCTCTATTGTAAGTGGGTGGTATTCGCGAAAACGCTGGCGGGACGAAAGCTCACCTTTACCAAAATGTGAACTTCGGCCTTCCCGGGCGTGTAAATCTTTGTAGATGTATCTCTTATTAATATTCTTGTGATAACCCATTTATTTTTTATTCATGACCATATTAATTTTATTTCCTCTTGAGACATGTTTTGTGTGACATTGATAAAAATGCAGACATTCTGTGTGAAGATGTTTTTTTATGAATTCTGTGTTAATTTATTTCGATTCATTATGTATTTGTAACATATGAAGACGTTTTCAATGGATAAATGATATTAAATTAAAATTAACTGATGGTATTGAGTGTTTAGATAGTTTGTATATGTGCTTTTTTGTACATATCTCTCGATGGACGTCATATTAGAGATTTGAGGCGCGCGAGGCCAGGAGTTTCACCATTGTCAACTGAGCTAAATGGTATTATGCATTGCCGAGGGGTGATTTTCTTCATTGCGCTTTATTTTGAGAAAGAGGAAGAATATCAACATTTCCTTACAAAAAAAGTTAAGCAATAGTTTTTCCATAAAGTATGCGTAACTTCAATATTGATTTAATTTTACACATCTCGGAAATTGAAATCTAGCTTTAGGCCATTTTAAAAATCAAAGAACAGGTAACATTTATTTTTAAATGAATTTTTTTAATGCGGAGATGTCGTTCTCTTCGTAAAAAAATAATAAAGTACACCAATCAAATATTTTGTCCGTGACGAAATGAAGAAGACGACCGTTTCGCCGTTCTCCTAGTTTTTCGCGTGTTTTTCTTCACTCTTTCGACCGTAGAAGCTAAACTTTTACATCTAAACACTTTTCAATGAATGCTTTTTGTAGTCAAATAAACAAGGATTGAAACGATATATTAGATGACTCTAAGGCACTCCGGCGGAATTTAATAAAAATGCTTAAAGTTCGGCGTTCTACCTTTTATGCGCCGATAGTAGTTATTGAATAAAGTGGTAACCATGCAAGTAACCATCGATCCATGGAAAAGCGAGTTACAGAAAAGCATGTAAAAATAAGCCGAGGTAAATTTATTGAAATACGTCGATTCTATAGAAAATATATCGATAATATCAAAAGTAGCCCTGGAATACTCAATTTTCACCTGACTTACGGCACTGTGCAAAATTTCATAATTTTATGACGTAAAGAATTGAGTTAAATTAAGCTGATTTAAAGTTATCAAAATATATATCGATCGACTACTGACTGTGGGCCAAGTTAACGAATACGGTCTACACCCTATACCTAATAATACTAATAATGTTTTATTTGTCCAGAGATCAAGTCGTTACAAAGGTTACACTGATATAGGACACGTCAGGTTAAAGAAACTAAATACGTACAGTGGATACAGGACACATGTCAAACATTGTTAAAAAATTCATCAATGGAATAAAACATTTTTGATTCCAGATACCTTAGTAGATTAGTCTTAAATGCAGTTACACTTTTTTGAGCCTTAAGCTCAGCTGGCAGTTTATTGTAGAGTTGAAGGCCCATACAATTTGGACCAGCACCTGCATTACGAGTTCGTACATATAAGACGTGCAGCTGATCAATCTGTCTCGTAGAATAATGGTGAATATCACAGTTCTTAACATACTGAGAAATATTTCGTTTTGTATTTACAAGCACATGAAAAATATATACACATGGCTCTGGTAATATATCCAATTTTTTGAACAGGGGACGGCATGGGGCGTTGTGTTTAGAAAAAGTCATGAGCCGAATGGCTCTTTTCTGAATCCTGAAAATGACCAAGGCCTTAGAGGATGAACCCCAGAAAATGATGATATAGGCTATATGAGAATAAAATTCTCCATAGTAGAGTCCTCGAAGAACATCGACAGAAACAGTGGGTCTAATGGATCTAATTAAATAGCAGGCTGAGCTTAACTTACAAGCTAAAGTATTTATGTGTTCATCCCAACAGATTTGAAAATTGATATTGAAGCCCAGAAATTTGGTATTTTGTACCTGTGGGATCACCTTCCCATCAGCTTCAATTGAAAGTACTTTGCTTGCTTTATTTTTACTTACAAAGTAAATTAGGTGAGACTTTCCTTTAAATCTAGAGAATTATGATGACACCAGGTAAGTAAATCATGACTCACCTGTTTACATTTTTCTGTCAATCCTCCAAAAGTAGGTGCTGTGAGAACAATGTTGGTGTCATCAGCAATAACACGGGGGTAGCACCATTTATGTGTAGAAAACTATTTACAAGATCATTAATGTATGAAAGAAACAAGACAGGCCCAAGGACAGAGCCTTGAGGAACACCTCGAATTGGGATCTTACCCGGGGAAACAAAAGTTGCATCATTTACTGAGATAACAACGTGTTGAATTCTGTCTGACAGATAGGACTCAATCCAAGCATTAGGTATGCCACGAACACCCATCCTGTTAAGTTTCTTGAGAAGCAATTGATGGTCCACACTGTCAAAAGCTTTTGAGAAATCAAAAAACATTGCAGCAACTTCCATTTTGTTATCTAGTACATTCAAAGTCTGGTTTATTAATTGATAGGTTGCAGAATATGTAGATTTCTGTTTCCTAAAGCCATGCTGAGATGGTGAAAGGACATTGGTAGCCTCCAGGTAAGAAATTAGCCTAACATAGAATGCCTTCTCAAATATTTTGCTGAATTGGTTCAGCAGAGAAATTGGGCGGTAATACATGTAACACAAGACGTAGCAACTTAGAAAATACTTACACTAAATTGCGAACTCTCTTATTAAGTCCGAAAATACTCGTGCCGTCTTGAAGCGAAGGGAGCAGTCATTCGTCTCTTGTGAAGCTCTTCTTCTCAAGATAAGTTATCGCACACATTTTTCGAACAAAATAAGCGCCTCACTGCGCTTAGTGGTTCTATACACTGGTAATAAGAGGCATGGCTGCAACGATTATCAACTTCATGCGGTCCGAGGTAAGGAAAGTGATGTAATCCGAAAGGGTGAGGGGGTCAGGTTTGCACTTTAAGGGGCATGTTTAGGGAAGAAGAGAACCATATAGAAAGTAAACGGAATGGGACAAAGAAGCGTGTGATGTCAACGGATTTAGGAAACTTGTGAGAATTTAATCGAATGGAATCGAATGTATTAAGGTAAAATAAAGTGGAAATCGTTGATCAATTGGACTACGACATAGCTAGTTAAAGAAAAGCACGTAATATTTTATCTAGAAAAAAAATCGCCAGGTTGTGGACACGATGCGACGACTGTGATTGTTGCTCGGGACTAGAGTCGGATGCTTTAACACTATTCCAACTCGAAACACAGTGTAGGATGAATGAAGCGGTAATCATGGATTCATGGAAAAGCGAGTCTCTGAAAAGCATGTAAAAATAGCATCATGTTGATTATAATAGCATCATCAGCTAGGGAAACGTGAAAAAGTTGAGAAAGTGTGATTTGGATGTGATAGGATGATGCCGATCGCAGGAGACGTTGTGGAATACAAAGAGTGAAGTGAAAGAAGGAAGGGTTGTTGGGATGATGGCGTCAATTCTTTGTGAGTTTCGGAGGAGCGGCGACTTTTTCCATTCGATCCTCCAGGATTTATTCTTAAAATTGTTTCACCTTCCAGGAAGCTGGACGAGGAAACTGAAGGCTATCTTTCCAAGGTCATTCCTGAAGATCAACGAAGGATGTTGTCACGACCGATACATTTGACCGCTTATGTTGGCCCTGGTATGGAGAAAGCGGATTTCGCCCAGGTAGGTAACTATGTCATATTGTGTATATAAAGCCTGCGTAAGTTGGATTAAACCGTGAGGGCCCTTTTGAATGTATCAAAATAATAAATGGATCTATGTTGCCAGTCAAAGGTTTTCTCAAGATTTCAAGGTTCTTTTTAACAATTTTTATTTTGGCATTCATATTTTGGATCCATTCAATAAATTTTATGCTAAAAATTAAACGTAACATCGATGTAGCCAAATGAATTCAGAACTTTTGAGTAAGTTATTCAGAAAGTAACTAGAGTTAAATGCTTGTATTTTTCATTTTTTCGTAAATTCATTCATTTTCTCTGCTCACAGGTATAAATGTATGACTCGTATAAACAGATGGTGAAAAAAGGGGATAAATAACACTTGTGTGTATTTATACAAGTTATATATAATGAGTATTCTCTGTCAAACGGGCCACTACCACCATTCCAATATTTGAAGGCACTACGTATAATGTAGCTGTTTTGAAAAAGATGGCAGGGATTGTTTTCGTTTACAACGTGGCTTTTATTGTAAAGCCATAGCAACGGCTCCAATATGGCGGCGCTTAATGCTGGGAAACTACAGAAAATTTTCAAAGAAAGTGCTCGTAAGAAAATTATGTAGGTAATTATATACGATTTAAGTTTTTCCCGGTGAATAATATTTAGGAATTCTTCTCGGGCTCTGCACCAGGTAATTGGCTTCATATTGGCCGACGTTTCGGAAAACAACTTGTTTTCAATTTTCAAGGCGTTTTGCTCTCTCTGTGTAGGATTATAAACTGAACTGAATTGACCGTTTGACGAGTCCAACAATTAAGCTCAGGTGTCGTCTGATTGGCTGATGTTCATTTGAAATCTCTTCTGTTCTTTCCTTATGTTTTCCTTATCTCTTCTGTTCCTACACCCGAGCATCACATTTACCATGGAGAAGGAAGAAAATGGACACAGCGTTTATCGGAAGCCAACTCATACTAACCTATACCTCAACGGGCAAAGCCACCACCATCCATCGCAAAAAGCCGCCGTATCTACTTTGGTTCATAGAGCCAAGTTAATATCGGATAAAGTGAGCATCCCAGCCGAGTTGGACCACCTAAAAAGAACATTTTCACAGAACGGCTATGGCAGACAACAGATTTTTAAGGCCCTAAGTAATTCCAATACGAAACAGGAGAGTTGTCTGGGGGAGCCGCCTGAAAAACCATAGGCCAAAGCTTTTATCTCCACCGCATTCTACGACGGTATTACATTCAAACTATCCACCTACCACCACCTAAATTAAGGAACCGACTGGTGAAGGCGAAGGATCCTATCGGCCTGAAGACACCAGGAGTTTACCAGATTTCATGCCAGTGCGGAAAAATGTATGTGGGGGTGACAGGCCGAACGGTTGAGACGAGGCTGAGAGAACACCGAAGGCATTGTAGATTAGCGCAACCAGAGAAGTCGGCAGTGGCGGAGCATAGCATCAATCAAGATCATGCCATTCGATGGGGAGATGCAAAAATTCTTTGCCGCTCACAACGCTACTGGGACCGCAATATCAAGAAAGCCACCGAAATCCGCCTTAATCCAAAAAGTTTCAATCGGGCTTCCATCTGAGCAATACTTGGGCACCTATAATACATTGCATGAAAAACATAAGGAAAGAACAGAAGAGATTTCAAAAGAACATCAGCCAATCAGACGACACCTAAGCTTAATTGTTGGACTCGTCAAATGGTGAATTCAGTTCAGTGTAAAATCCTACATAGAGAGAGTAACACGCCTTGAAAATGGAGCCTAGTGCAGAGCCCGAGAAGAATTCCTAAATATGTAGGTAATTGTTAGAAAAGTATAAATATTTTTATAGCCAGCAGTTGTTTTGTTGCATGATCTATCCACTGTAATAATTTGTAAAGAAAAATTTCGTGAGATTACCAAAATATGGCGACCGCGAAAACAGTTTTGTGACCAAGGCAGTGTTGCAAAATTGTAATTTTTAGTAGGTTAAAACATTAAGAATGTATTAGTCTGCTGTTAAACGATGGATTGAGGTCACTAGATCCTAAACCGTGGGATATTTTCCTTGTATCCCAAATGGGGTATAACAGAGCGCTGCTCAACATCAACTCTAAAAAAATCTGTTCTCGACTCGCAAAAAAATATCGGGAATTTAGGATAACCATAGATATTCCTTAAGGATTTATTTCAGGCATAAAAGGTCATCATCTAATATATCGAATATGGCATCCAATATAATAATATTAAATATGGCATCATCCATCCTTACTAATTTATTAAAACGTAATTGTTTCTTTCTGTCTGTTGCTCCATTACGCAAAAAGGACAGTACCGATTGATCTCTAATTTGGCATGTATATAGAAAATATATCTGGTTGTACAAACATTCTCTTTTATATATATATATATATATATATATATATATATATATATATATATATATATATATATATATAAGAGAATGTTTGTAAGTTTGTTTGGGTAAAGGTGAGCTTTCGTCTCGCACTTGCTTTCGCGATTTTCACCCACTTTAAACAGAGATATCAGAACCAATTTCACCTCACTTATTATGCAAGCTTTGCAAATTTGTTTAACACTTTCAACACAACAATGCATCAACTACTTTAGAAATGAGAAACTTTCAAACCTGAGAAGTGCGTTTTTTCCTCTCCGCCATATTGTGAAAAAATGCCGTTTCCTCTTTTCCACTGTACGTAGCGCAGCGATCGAGCAGTTGGTTCTCTAGCATATAAACACCTTTCCTACACAGTTTCTTCCCTCCTTCCACTTAAACTCGCCCCGCAACAGCCATTTACTACAATGCAATTCCATTCATTCCACCGCAGTAAACATTGCACATTTCACTTCAAATGAAGGATTTACACTTCCTTTTCACTCACATTCATTCCACTGTACTAATAACATTTCACGTATCACTTTAAATGGAGGATTTACACTTCCTAATTGAGCGTACACGATTGGCAAATCATGGCGACCATACACCACACACGCAAGTCAGAAAATGATTAATGCCAACTACTCTCAACAATTAACTTCCAAATGTTGACAGTTAATTTCCCCCTTCCACACTACCCGAGAAAACTCCGTCAACAATACTATTTCATTAGCCTCCAACAAAAGCCCACTTATATTAACGTTGTGACCTGAGGGATTCTATTCTTAAAATAATACGCGAAATAACATTTTAGCCTTCTACCAATGCTCACCAATAATCACCAATAAGCGTGAGGGATTCTATTCTTAAAATAATATGCGAAATATCATTTTAGCCTTCTACCGATTCCCACCAATAATCACCAATGAGCGTGTGGGATTCTATTCTTAAAATAATACGCGAAATAACATTTTAGCCTTCCACCAATTCCCACCAATAATCACTAATGAGCGTGAGGGATTCTATTCTTAAAATAATACACTGAATAACATTTTGAAACTTCAACCATTCCCAGAAATGCCCATTTCCTCGTCATCGATCGCGCTAAAAATGCGTTTTCCGCTATTCAAACTCACGAAAATGAGTTTTTCACTTTTGATTATAACCAATTCGTGTTTAACTCCATTGGCCCGCAAACCTCTTTGTGGGGTGGGTTCAGGGCAAGTTACGGAAGGGGAAATCGTTTTCCGCTTTTCCAACTCACGGAAACGCAGTGAAAATCATCATTTTGAAACGTCCACGACTCCCAGATATGCCCATTTCCAAATCACGAAAATGCCTTGAAAATCATCATTTTGAAACGTCCTCGACTCCCAGAAATGCCCATTTCCACTTTACCATTTCCACAAGAAATGCGTTTTTCACTTTTGAAAATGGCCAAATCGGGCCCGCGTACCGTCCCACCCTAGCACCCCTGTTTCACTCCATAGGCCCGTAAGCTTGTTGGGGGGGTGGGTAAAGGAATATTGTATAGGTGAAATTAGTGTTATCCCTCTAACGGTTGTTCGTGAAAACCTCCAAATATGGCGTCGAAAACGGACGAAAAAATCGAAAAATTGGTCATTTTCAAACGTCTATATCTAAAAAACAACTAGTCACACCGGTATGATTGTTACATTTTTACAAATCCGCATTCTTCCTCTATTCCCAGGTATCACATTCAATTTCGTCAGTTTCCTACGTTTTTCAAAAAGAAAATTTGAAAGTGCGAGACGAAAGCTCACCTTTACCGTTTGTTTTTTTACAAATTTAAGTTTTACTCCGATCGTACTTAAAATTTACAGGGTAATAGTTCGACAGGAGGAAAGTCCCCAAAAGGTCCAAAAAAGGGGCCCTTTGGTGGTCTATGCTACGTATTGGTTTTTATGCAGTGGTGTCATTGTTTTATTTTTTAAATTACTTCCGCTCAAGATAGAGGGTTGGGATTTATTTTATCAAATGGTTGAAAGAATGAAGTTCATAATTCCTTTGATCAATTATCTTTTACAATTCCTATTTGTCTAAAAATTGCGTTTTAAGCTGAAAAATCTCACATTTTTCTCTGTAATCAGCAATAGCATATTTCCTTGACAACCAGAGATTTGATTTTCAAAGGATATTTCGCATCTAGCATTAAAATACCACGTTTTCCTACAGGCCCATGATAGAATGTAGAAACAAAATCTGTATAAGAAAGGCCCAGAGTTCCAAGGGCTCCATGATAGATTGATTCGGGGAGTAATCGAAAAATTCAATGCATATTTACAACAAGTATACTCTTCAATGTCTATTCTCAAAGTAGCTCTCAAATGGGCACTCCATTAATATGAGAGAACACTTACGTAGTAAACGATACACATAAAGGAATTAAATAGACTACACTCGCAAATAAATGTGCAAGAATACTTACGTGCAGCGAATAGTATGTTTTGGTAATAATTCCTCTGTTACTACAACAAACAGCGTTGTTTATTATCGTTTAAAGGCCGCCACACACCGAATGCTATGCTAAGCGTGAGAACTATTCTCGCAACGGACGTCCGCTATGTGCGCGCACACACCAGAAGCTAACCATGCCGTGCTATGTAGCAAGATGGTGGACGGCGTAAAACGCACTTCTGGCCAGTTTCACCAACACTAATAATATAATTAACTCGGATAATTTTCCGAAAAACCGAGATAATACAATGTTCCTGTTTCACCAGTAGCATTATCTCGGTTAAAAATTTTACTGGCGATATTCCTCGGTTAAAAGCTTATTATCCGAGATAATATACACCCGATAATAACAGTACACCCGAGCACATCGTAAGTTATGATTTTATTTTATAAATATACAATTGTTTATTGTTGCAATTTAACCTCTCAGGGTATTAGTACCATTTTGCATTAAATTGATAAATGCGTTTGTAGGCTGTACGAGGCATATTATGATCGAAATTAATTATAAAAAATTTCTAGCGACGAAAGGTAAACAAGGGAAGTCCCTCACTTCTTATATTATGAATAACTTTCAATAGTGTATTTTAGCGTACATTGATAATAAAAGCATTCTATTAAATCATTGATACCATGCTTTATATTAATCTAACGTCATTTATTCGCGTAGTAAGAACTTAATGTACAAATTTCCCTCACAAACGTCCCAGGCGAAGAGGACACTGAATCACGTTACAAATATGTATCATAATTTACGATTTTTGTGCCAGTTTCTCCCAAAATTATTAAGTGCGACTTGATATATGTAAACAGTGATAGTCATTGTGTGTAAATAAGACCCTTGGGAACATTATCAAGAACCATATGCGTCTAAAATAACTGAAATCGGAGGTAAACATGTAATGCTATGCCGTGATGACGCATTCTTGAGGTTATAAAATGACATATTTCTCAATTGTTTACATTTGGCGTCGTGGGCTAGTGGTTAGTGTTCTCGACTCCGGGTACGAAGTATACCAGTTCGCGCCCGACAGAAGTAATTTTTTTTCTTTTTTTTTTTTCAAGACATTTTTTTACGCTCTGGGCTTTCAGTTGGAATACATTCGTCTGGAATTTTTGAATTTTCAAAAACATTGTCGGAGAGTAGGGCTAAGACATTAATTATATCTGTTGCTTAGAATGTTTTTAAGGTTAAAATTGTCTCGGCGATTCTAAGCGAATGATACGGGATCCCTCGTCTCCAGTTCGAGAAATGAAATGTATGTTCCTGATGCACGCCTTTGTCATTGCCATTTCCCGTTTCAAATCCTAATAAGATTTCTTTGGAAGCTTTTGAATGCAATTCCAAGGACAATTCTTCGCTTTCTTATTTACCACGTTCAACAGATTACTGGGATAATTATTTTATCCGAGATTTCGTTAACTCCGGTAACAGTGAATATTATCCGAGTTGGTGAAACTGGCCCTTATATGTGACACATGACTATTCCGTTAATATTGACTTAATTACAATGATGAATAATTTTATACAATGCACATAGTGTGCAGAACTAATGTACTACGTAATTTAGTTGAAATAAATCTGTTGTAAGTAGGTTAAAAATTAATATGGGCTGGCGGGACGAAAGTGCTCATTTACCGCAATAGATACTGCGCATGCGCCACGGAAGCTAAGCGAAGAGGAAATCGCCGGCCGAGCGATCCCCTGCGATATAGCGCTAGGGAAGTTCGCATCGGTTCGCGTGGCTCGCATTTGGTGTGTGCGGGCAGTGGGAAATCGCTTTACGGGATCTTAAGACACGTCGCGAAATCTGGTAGCGCGCTTAGCATAGCATTCGGTGTGTGGCGGCCTTAATACTCATCTGTATTACACATAGTGGAGCCATATGCCTCTCATTACGATTGCGAACTGTGTTTTAGACCAACTCTCATATCATAAACGTTCTTCGGTTCGGTCTTCTAACAATATGTTGGAAATATCTGAACAAATATTATCTTTCATATTGAATTTTACGGCAAGAGCTACAGCTAGAGTATCAACATTCAATTTCGATTTTTCACTTGCCCAAAAATCTTTTGCAATTAAAAAAAAGCTCTTTCAACTGCATTAGTTCCTGTGCAGCACAACGTAAATTGAACAAGAACAAATAAATGTTCACATGAAATATGATTATATTTGAAATGGCTGAATATTTCCACCCCATCTTTTATCAATTTCAACATGTTAATCTCGCCGCACTGTACCTAGCGAGCCTTGACGAATCGTCTTATCAAGTACATATACGTCACATCACGTGTAACGGAACGGCTTGGCATCGATCAAATACAGAGATTTACAGATTAGTCTTCAAATATCGAAAAGGAGGACATGTAGGAGGACACTTTTCGAGGGAGGACAGAACTTACAAAAGAAGGACTGTCCTCCCTAAAGGAGGACGGATGGTCACCTTATTATATATTTACTCAAAATCTGGCGGTAAAGATATCATAAATGTTTTTATCTATAATAGTTGGTGTCAGAAGCTTTCCTGCAAATGAAGCGTCTTCCAGCCTCGTGCCCATCAAGCTCTGGCTTTGGAATCGTTGGCCTGCATCCGTGTGGAGACTTGGCCCCGTATTTGATGCAAATGTTTGTTGACACTCCTGAGGCAAGATTCCTCTGCATAGCTGGATGCTGCTACATGAAGCTTACGCCCGGGATGTGAGAAATGTTTCTTTTTTTAAGAATAATTTGCCTTCATTGTTTGCCTGATGACCATGGAGGTCACGCGGTATTTTCTCGATTTTAAACTAAGTTTATTCTATTTGTAATAAAAGATAACCTTGCAGATCAATTTTCTTTCGTTCATAAAAAATAAAACATACTTTAAAAATGGCGAGACTTGGACAAAAATATACCTAAAAGATTATATTTTTAATTTATTGTTGACCAGTATTGATTTTTGGAGTGTGTTCCTTGAAATGGTTGGTAATAGTTATAAGAATGGGTTGCATTTCATAATCTAGATCATGTCAAAAGTTTGCTTACTGTGTGCATGCCAGGTTAATTATTGAATTGGTTATTTCATGTTCACATTGAAGCCTTATTACAAGCTGAAGTTATCTTTTCCGTTCATCACGTTTCCCTCAGCAATAGGTTCTGTGAGGAATTAGGAAGATGGCTGTTATGTGTTTGTGGCAAAAGAATTATTACATAAAATCATTCATAACTGCATTACAGAAGTTACATTCGTTAATATTTAAGGATAAACTGTATTAAATGGTAAAGGAAAGAATAAAAGAATGATTACCTCACAGAGTTTCCTTAGAATTCCATCCAGGGTTCTTCCGTCGGATTCTGTGTAGCCAAATACATTTCACCGTTGCGCATTGATTTTCTCTGGGGTATAGAATACAATTTGTATCTATCCTTTGGCACTATTACTGGAGCAACCACATGCGACACAGCTCGGCATTATTAGTGCTTATTTTCGAATAATAAATTCACTAATACTATTATGCACGTACGCAAAGGCACAACAATAAACAAGCAATAATGGCGGATGGCGACACGTGACCAATTGTCGTCCAACTGCGTCACTTCAGTGTCGACTTTCTCTGCGGTAAACATTGTCGCTACTTTCTAAATAGAGGGCTTTATCGCATAAGCGGGCGTAGTGTGCCACTGTGGCCGGATACCTGTCCGCCACTTGACATCCACCCAGTTTGGCTGCAGATGCAGAAAACCACCAAAATGAGACTTGGCAGACCAATTCTAGCAATAAGAGACTTCTAGCGGATAACAGAAAAAATGAGGTCAATCTTTGACGAGTTTACTTGGTGGAAATTCATATCTATGAAATATAACACTTTGTATTTTCCACAATAGGTACTTTTAATACTACCTCAACCAGTTTCGACGTTTTCACGTAATTTTCAAGTGGAGAAAAGGACGTCAAAACGTCGAAACCAGTTGTGGTAGCATTAAAAGTACCTAAAACTCAAAGTTTTATCTTTTATTACTGATAGTAAAAACTTAGTTAATACGCTTACCGCTTGTACTTTGAAAAGGTGCTCAATTACGGTGATAACGCCGCACGTACTCATCTATTATGTGATGATTGGGTTTTGGATACTGGTAAGGATACCTTATCGATCAAACCAACAGGAACTCAGGATTCATAACTAGGATAATACTTTGGTCAAGAATAGTGCTGAGAGAGAACTGGAAGGAATGCTGCTTGTGGACTTATTTCACCAATCGGAATATATCTTAGATGCTCTCTCGATAGATGTGGTGTTCAAGTTGGCCTATCCTTCGTTTTACATTATGGAGAAAGGAGATTGGAAATCCATCCTTAAAATTACGCAGGCGACTCTCGCAGTTCCACATTGCGATATAAACCTATCCATTTTGCTGGCGCATTATCAAATTTTGAAGACAAAAGATTCATATTATGGATACAAGATTGTGAAGGTTAAACTTTCTCAGTTCCTTCTCACACCAGCACATTAAAATACGACAACCTTATGTTTCATAAAATTCCAATTACATTAATAGTCGCCCTTGTGTACAATGACGCATGTTAGGATAGAAGGAATAAAGTCCCATTCATTTTTAATCATTATTCCATGTCTGAATGCTGCGTGTAGTACACAAATGGCACTCAATTTAAATGTATATTTTGATGGATCGAGCAATCGCGCCGTGCATGCGTACAGACAGCTCTTAAACGCTTTAGGCTCGCATCATAGTGATTGGGGTAATCAAGTAACTTTGAATAGTTTCACACACGGCAGCACGGTGTTCGAGTGGAGTTTAACCTCGGACAAGAGCGGAAACGGTTAGACTTGTGCGATGAGTCGATTAATCGAAGTCATCGACGATGATTTCAGTCATCACACCGCGATGACTTAAATCATCGTCGATGAATACCATTGACAGCGATGAGACGATGAAAATCATCGGTGCCAATGAATCGATGAGTTGATGTGATTCATCGATGTCGATGAGAATCATCGATGCCGATGAATCGATGAGTTGATGTGAATCATTGTTGTCGATAAGAACCATCGATGAGGATGACCGATGGGCCGATGAAAATTATAGGTCTTGTGTCTAATTTTCTTGTGTGTTGATCCCGGCTGGGAATATCACGGTCATGATTTCCGCCAAATCTACGACTGTTTTCATGAAGCAATGCAGAGACATTGGTGTCAACCGTGTGAAATTTAATTATTGTGGCCAGAGTTTGTCACATGCCAAAGGGTGCACTACTAATATTAAAACTTCTTCAGTCTAGTTGTATTGTAAACACGCAGCCTGTGACAAGTTTTTGGGGCCGTCCGTTAATTATACTACGCTCCTGGTTTGATAAATTGCTTTACCCTCCATAAAGTAGCGCAGCGGCGCGGTTCACAAAGCCTCTCCTATAATTTTTACCTTCTGTTTTCCTGCCACTTCAACATCATCAGAGCGGTTCTTCAGCGATGCAGGATACGTTGTGTTGGACGACCGACATCTACTCACCGATGAAAATGCGGAAATGAGAATTGCATTATACCACAACAAAGAGTTGTTGCTTAAATTGTAACTTGGAGCTTGTTTCGCTCTTTAATAAATAGGCTTTGTCCTTCTCAATTAAGTTTGACCCAATTCAATCTTCACTTAATAGCCACACCAAACTGCCAACCGAGACATATGCACCGATCATCGAGTCATCGATCATCGATAGTCATCGATCATCGCAATTCATCGATCATCGACATTCATCGATCATCGAAATTCATCGATCATCGATATTCATCGATAATCGAATGTTCATCGATCATCGACATTCATCGATCATTGACATTCATCGATCATCGATATTCATCGATCATCGTGTACACTCTATTCGATGATCGATGACAGCCATCGTCATCGAAGCATTTCGATGAAATATTTTCATCGAAAATCGATGACCAAAATCGGTCATCGCACAAGCCTAGAAACGGTGGTCACATATCGACACCGCAGACGGATAACGTTAGGTTAGAGGTTAAGTTCAAGTCACCTTTAGATAAACCGGTAACAGTCATTGTGGATGCTGAGTACGAAGCTGCGATCACCTTAGATTTTAATAGGACTGCAATTATGCATAAAATTTTAGTGATGACCAAGCATGCAAACCGACGACATCGTTCGAGTCCTTTCGGAAGATAAACGCACACGAGACGTGCATTCAGGGGAGTTTTTCCATGAGATCATCTTCCCACTCGTCCTAAACCTGGAACTTATGTGATCAATATAGATCCTTCTTACGAACCAGGGACTCACTGGAATGCAGTACACATTTTTAAGTCGAGAAGAGCGGAGTATGTCGATTCCTACGCGTTCCCTACCTTCGTCAAGGACATTATCACCAATCAGGCTTTCACCTTAAAAATTAATTGCGTTTGAATACAAAAGTTTTAATCAGGTTTTTGTGGTTAATATTTCTGTGTGTGTGCACTCTTCAAATCTACTCACCACTCCCTATCCAAGTTCACTTCCCTATTCCAAAACCTCCTATACTAACCTCCTCCGCTGGACGAAGATGGCCTTCGAGACGAGTGGAGATTGTTGCAGCTGGAAAACCTTCCGCAATATGAACCTGGAACTAGGATTGACGATAAATGGACCCAGATATTTACCGAGACAGGTGTTCCCAGTGATCCCAAATATCCACTCGTAAGCAAAGTGGTGAAAGCTGCCCTCTGTTTGGCCCATGGCAGTTCTGATATTGAGCGAGCATTTTCTCTTTCCAGAAATCAGCTCCCTGCTGACAGGTCGGCTATGATGGAGAGTACTTTTAATTCCAGGCCCAACATCTAGAGATGGCCTTCGAGACTACAATGGCATCCCTGAACATGTGACCATGACGTCGCAGCTGCCCAATCACACACCAGCGGCACGCAGCAAATATGAGGAGTACCTGGAGGCTCAGTGGAAACTACGTAAAAGGAGACGAGCTGAAGAGATTACAAGAAGAGTAGAACGCTCGCCTAGAGAGGCGAGAGGCCACCCAGTTAAAGGAACGACAGGCAAGCTGCAGGATGACCTGCATGCGACAAATAAGAAGGAGATTGAGGAGCGCAAGGCTTCTGATCAACTAGTCAACGAGGCAATAAAGAGGCTGGAGGAGGAGGATATTGCCAAAAAAGATATGACCAAAGTCAAGATCGCCCAAGGTATGTCGGAGGGGTCACAAACACTGCTGTCACGGGCAGAAGACTTGCTGAAGAAAAAGCAGCATTTGCAAAATAAAGTAGAGAAGAGAACATCGTCTCTTCTTGAGCAGCTTTTTAATAATCACAGAAAGCGGTGGGGATGATGATCCCCAGGTGCAGGCGGACCCTGCCTAGACTAAAATAATTATTGTTTGTTATAATTGCTTTTTACATTTGATCTCCTAATTTACGATATATTATGCGCCTCATTCGTATCTAGTTTATGTCGTTCATCTCTAGTCTAGGTTTATTTATTTTTTGTTTATCCGTTATGCTTTCTAGTGTCTGAAGTACAAGTTTTCATTGCCCAATTCTTTTTTTTGCAATTTTTATCCCTGTTGCTACTGCTTTAAAAAAAGCTTAAGAGTCTTGCATACTTTAGGCCTTTAGTCATTGCCAGAAGTCGAACATGGGGTAAAACTCGCCATTTTTATCATTATTTTCTCACTTTTTCCTCACTTTTTCTCATTTTCCCCTCACTTTTTCGGCTAAAATCGCTCTTTTTGTCACTTTTATGTATCAAGAAGTGAGTGGAAGCCCTGCGCACACTGGTCGAAAATCGAAAAAAGCCAGAAAAAGTCCAAAATTGCTTCTTTTTTTATAAAGACTTGAAACATGGCATTTATACTAAAAAATGATTACTTATTATGAAATAGTAAGCCGTTTTTCTTAGGCCCTACCCATTACTTGTATGCGGAGGCTCAAACATGGCCAACATTCCAAAAAAAACACCCGTTTTGATTTTTCTTCGAAAATCTTAAAAGTTAGGCAGATAGTAGAGTTGTGGAAGAATTATAATGAAATAAAAAACAATATCATTTGTGATACTGGTACATTCCTGTTCTATGCATAAGTTTAAGAGATTATGGTCGGTATTTGGGTGCTATTACGTCACAAAATTGCGGACGTTTTTTTCATGCAAAATTTCACAAAAAGTAGTCATTCTAATTGGTTCCACGAATATGTGCACCGAGATATTTGTACAGAGTAGTAATTGAAGACTTCTTTAGATTATTCTGAAAAAATCTTCGAAAAATGTCAATATCTTTGGGGTAGCGGGTGGGGTTGAGATAGTAGTGTCCTTCGCCCCTCCAAGAGCATTCAGGGGGTATGAATGGAGCCTCCTCCGTGTGTTTTTTTCATTAGTACTTTGTAGCTTTTAATGTATTGATTTCAGCTGTTAACATTTTTTGAGTCATGGCGGAAATTTAAAGCAGAAATAAAATATTCCAATAATAGGTGAGCTTTTGGCGATCGGTCAAGGAAATCGGTGAATCCATCTGGGAAAAGTCGGGGAATTAAAAAAATGTATATCAGTAGCCACCCTGTTGTTGTAAAACCCCGAATTCATCGCGTAAAACTGGACAAACACAGTAAATAAGCAGCAGACTTCCGCCCGCTCACCACCTGCGCGAACAGGCAGTGTGATCGGCCAACCCGCAATAGGCTTATGCGATGACCGATTTTGGTCATCGATTTTCGATGAATAAATTTCATCAAAATTCTTCGATGACGATGGCTGTCATCGATCATTGAATAGAGTGTACACGATGATCGATGAATGTCGATGATCGATGAATTACGATGATCGATGAATATCGATGATCGATGACTCTCGATGATCGGTACAGATGTCTCGGTTGGCAGTTTGGTGTGGCTATTAAGTGAAGATTGAATTGGGTCAAACGTAATTGAGAGGGACAAGGCCTATTTCTTAAAGAGCGGAACAAGCTCCAAGTTACTATTTTTTGCAACAACTCTTTGTTGTGGTATAATACAATCCACATTTCCGCTTTTTCATCGGTTAGTAGATGTCGGTCGTCCAACACAACGTTTCCTGCATCGCTGAAGAACCGCTCTGATGATGCTGAAGTGGCAGGAAAACAGAGGGAAAAACAAACGGGCGACACAAAACCTATAATTTTCATCGGCCCATCGGACATCCTCATCGATGGTTTTCATCGACTCATCGACATCAATGATTCGCATCAACTCATCGACATCGATGATTCTCATCGACTCATTGACATCGATGATTCTCATCGACTCAATGACATTGATGATTCGCATCGACTCATCGGCATCAATGATTCTCATCGACTCATCGCTGTCGATGGTCGATGACATTCATCGTCATCGATTTCAGTCATCGCACCGCGATGGCTGAAATCATCGTCGATGACTTCGATTAATCGACTCATCGCACAAGCCTAACCCGCAACCTGCAACCGCCACCGTAACCGGAACAGCCGCCGCCACCCTTCGTATGATGCGGCCTTGACTCCGCCGCCGCTGAGGTCGGCTCTATTAATTTACTCTCTCTCTCCCCTCTTCCTCTGCAGTTGCATCTTGCGCTTCCTTAAGGAAGGGCCAAGATTTCAAAGGCCAAACATTCGGATATGTGTGCGTGTCTTTTTTGCGTTTTTTTACACCTTGCAGCATCATCTATCGGGGCTCTGTGTAATTCATTTCATTGCACTATGTTTAGAGAGGAGAGGGAAATAGGAGGGCACTGGTCCAGTCGATTGTTTTCCTTTTCCATCTTTTTATTTTCAGGTTAATTCTCCATCGATATTGTGTTTGGCAACTCTGTGTGTTACCAATCCTTTTTAACTCCTTCTGTGCATGTCACTTATGAGTGTAGTATTGTATAGAGGTGCATGTGCATCCACTTAAAACATGTTTCATAAGTTCTAATATTACTATGCTACTACATGTTTTTTTGGATGTGGCATATTTTTCAGAGGATTCCCACTGAGTCCCGTTGGCGACGATCCAGATTCCGCGTGGCCCAGGGAATTGCACCTCAGCTACGAAGCTCGAGAAATGGCCTGTCACGCCATTGAGGCATACTCGCGGAACTTGCTGCTTGGGAACACGTCATCTTTAAAAGTAAGTATCATATTGTTAAAAACAAAATATGTTGACTTCAATATCAC
Source organism: Pyrrhosoma nymphula (assembly GCA_963573305.1). NCBI lineage: Eukaryota > Metazoa > Arthropoda > Insecta > Odonata > Coenagrionidae > Pyrrhosoma > Pyrrhosoma nymphula. The sequence continues at coordinate 185,136,330 of OY754327.1, forward strand.
TCACTATACCAGTTTTTTGTACATTAAAGCCAAAAAAAATATGAAAAATCCATTGCAAAAGAAGTATTTTGAGTTTTATCCTTATGCATGCAAAGTAGATTCTGTGAGCCTTCAGATGAAAATATCAGCTGGTTCCTAGAAGACAGTCTTCTGTTGAACTATCGCTATACTCTCGATGAAAGGTTTCTGGTGACACTCGATGATTAATTCGTAATTCTACCCTATCACAGCCATTTTAGCTGGGGAAGACGGTAGTCATTTATTATATCATTTCCTCTCTTGGTGACAAAATAATTATACTTCATATTATAGGGTCAATCCATGCTAAGTGGTCTGATTTTAAAGAATTGCCCCGCTCGACCATCACGGATTTCAATGAAATTTTATGTGGACATTCACATATACCTCCGATGAACATTTGTAATTTTTTACGTTCGCCGATGGTATACTTGCTGAGATATAGTAGATACTTTTTTTGACCCCGCGTCGCAGCCTTCTTCAGTATGACTATGAAATTTCTGTAACTTTGAGGTATAGTATCTCAGGGGATATCTTGATGAGAGAAACAAAAATTGGATATCTTGTACAATTTTGCGCTCTATTAAACAAAAAAATAAAAAATAACGATAAAAGCGACCTCCTTGCAGAAAATTCAGGGCGAAACTGGCCCGAAAAATTGCGGATCAATAAAAGTTAAAATTTTGGCTTTTTATATTTCAGGAAGTAAAGGTTGGCATAATCAACGTGAAACTTGGCGCGTGATAACCTGTCAACACATGGTTTATGAATATAAAATTTTATCTTCCTAGTGCTTTCCATTAGTTTAAAAATCGAGTCAAAATTTAGCAATTTTTGTGAAAACGTCAGAAATAGGGTATTTTCACCCCGCTTTTACAAAAAAGACCCTCTGGAATTTCATTTGAATCTGGTTATTCATCGCGGGCATATCACTCACTCAGTGATTCAACCCGAAGGTTGGTTTGGATAGTTGATGGTAGAGCTCAATCCGGACTAAGCCATAGGCGTGTGAATTTCACACATTCAGGGTAGGGGGGCCTGTTCCTTTCCCTGGGCCACCTCGCACTCTGAGGATTTTTGTTCGGGGGCGAAGGCCCTAAAAATAAGGACAACTTTGAGGATGACATTTGTAAAAACGACAAAAATAGTTTATTTTCTGTCCGCTCTTTCAAAAGAAAAACCTTCTGGATACTCTTTTTAACCATTTTCATTTGAAAGAGCATGTTTGAAACCTCTTAATAAAGTAGACTTGGTTTTTCATCGCAAGCACATACGGCCCTCAAAATAGGAAGAACGTTGATAACGTTGCTATGGTGGCGCCACATGCATTCTGTTGTGTATCGTCCTGTTTGTTTCATGTAGACATTGTTAGTATATTGCGTTGGTCCATGGTGACATTGTCACTACCAGTACAGGCATTTGAACCAGTAACCCCATTGCCGTAGGGGTCACGCCCGATAGCCGTGCAATACCAGCCGCGGGTGCGTTTCTCGGTTGAGGATCCCAAGCCTGCAATTTGGTTTCTTCGACAAGGTTCCAAAGCCTTGAGTGGGTTTCTATCTGGTTCCCAAGCCAAAGGTTTGGCGGCTTATCGTAAGTTCCCAAGCCTACAGTGGGTATCTTATATGGCTCCCAAGCCGAAGCTCGTATAGTTCTCATGGACTGCCAAATTCCACAGATCGCTTATTTATTACCTATTGAATTTTTGAACCGCGTTCTTTAGCGTCTCTCCTGGAAATCGATGCTGCTGACCTGACGACGTTGCTGAGGGAGCTGGAAGAACGCAAAGGATATGTTTGGCTCGAATCCGAGAAAGAATTTGTCTTTCAGGCCAATGAAATGAATGCGCAGGACCTCGTGGATGCATAAAGTGTACCAATGCATCATTTTGTTCCATTGAAATGTTTATTACAATGTGTGCCAGATGTACCGACGGTTGGACTCTACTTTGTTCTAAGTTCACAGAATTTGTAGGAATTAATTTCAGCGCCATATTTGTATCGATATAGTCCAGTCATTGAAGTGAAAAATAGGGCCTTACCTACGAAAAATTTTACTATGAACCGATTTACATGAAATTTTGGAATTTGGCTTATCTTACCCTTAACTTCAAAAGTGATACTGACCCGACCTCCGTTCTTACCCTGGGGGTGGTTGCCATGGGGTGGTTGCCTGGGGGTGGTTGCCTTCTCGTTAGTGGAAATGTTTTGGTCAAAATAACCTCGGGGATCGATAAAAGACCCAATTCTAAGCAAAAAGTGTTCTATAAAGTTTTATCAAAAACTCAATACTTTTCGAGTTATTGGCGATTGAAAACTCAGAATTTTCCCATGTTTTTCAACGGTTTTATGCAAATATCTAAAAAAAATATGCGTTTTTACGATAATTTCATAATAAACAAAGGTTTCACGTTTTTCACTGAGGTGAAAAGCTTCAATGACTGGACTAATATGCCAGATACAGTTCTTAGAGATTGCACAGTAGCAAAAGCATTTGTTTTTTATCCTTGACGCCATCAGCCCATACGAAAACACAATCCTTTTTTCCGGGGCACATCCTACTAAATTCCTTATCCTCGAAGAAATCGAACTTTATCGGCGATGTCCTTTAGCAGCGTTCTGCCAATTTTGCACCTGGTAGTGAAAAAATACCTCTCCATTTTTTACATTTCGTGCTGCTTTCACCATGCTTTCTGATACGCCAAATGTTTTTGATGAAACTGGTATCGACCAACTCTTTGGATCAAAGTCCATAATTAAACTTTCGTCAATTTATAGGATATTAGAATTTTGGTTATCATATCTTCGATTAGATGAGGGTAATCCTGACATTACAGGTATTCCTTATCATCACACTCGCTATTTAGTCCTATTTCTTCAGCTGATACTCCAGCGACTAACGTTATTTTGTCCTCTACCACTTTCTGCACGCGTTCAATTTTTCGTTTCGCGTAGCCAGCTTTATCCTACTGCTCACCTTGCGAATTCTTAACGGAGTAGACTCCAAACCGCTCTAACTTCGATCAACCGTGTCCGAAATATCCATAGCGCAATTTTCCGAAGACGAACTGTCAGCCATGTTTTGGACCATAGAAATATAAAACTGGCCTGAAATCGTGGAAATTATGGATATCCATGATGAGAAAACCAACTTTGATATTTCCACAAAACTTAAAATGTTTTGTGGAAATAATTTTGGTGGTTTTCCCCTCATGGACATACAAATATATTTGGCTAAAAACTAGGAACTAATTTTTTTGACCCGGCTTCACATTTGTTTTCGCCAATTTTTTAAAATCATCAGATTTCTATGGAATTTGGCAGTCCATGAGAACTATACGAGCTTCGGCTTGGGAGCCATGTAAGATACCCACTGTAGGCTTGGGAACTTTGGATAACCCGCCCAACCTTTGGCTTGGGAACCAGACAGATACCCACACAAGGCTTTGGAACCTTGTCGAAGAAACCAAATTGTAGGCTTGGGATCCTCAACCAAGAAACCCACCCGTGGCTGGTATTGAACGGCTATCGGGCGTGACCCCTACGGCGATGGGGTTACTGGTTAAAATGCCTGAACTGGTAGTGACAATGTCACCATGGACTAACGCAATATACTAAAAATGTCTACATAAAACAAACAGGACGATACACAACAGAATGCATTTGGCGCCACCATAGCAACGTTATCAACGTTCTTCCTATTTTGAGGGCCGTATGTGCTCGCGATGAAAAACCAAGTCTACTTTATTAAGAGGTTTCAAACATGCTCTTTCAAATGAAAATGGTTGAAAAGAGTATCCAGAAGGTTTTTCTGTTGTAAGAGCGGACAGAAAATAATCTATTTTTTTCGTTTTTACAAATGTCATCCTCAAAGTTGTCTCTATTTTTAGGGCCTTATATGCTCACGATGAATAACCAGATATACTTTTTTAGAGGGTTGAAATCATCCTATTTCTAATGAAAATGATTCAAATGAAATTCCAGAGGGTCTTTTTTGTAAAAGCGGGGTGAAAATGCCCTATTTCTGACGTTTTTACAATAATTGCCAAATTTTGACTCGACTTTTAAACTAATGGAATGCACTAGGAAGATAAAATTTTGTATTCATGAACCATGTGTTGACATGTTATCACGAGCAAAGTTTCACGTTGATTATACCAACCTTTACTTCCTGAAATATAAAAAGCCAAAATTTTAATTTTTTTGATCCGCAATTTTTCGGGCCAGATTCGCCCTTAATTTTCTGCAAGGAGGTCGCTCTTATCGTTATTTTTTATTTTTTTTATTTAATAGAGCGCAAAATTGTACAAGATAGCCAATTTGTGTTTCTCTCATCAAAATATCCCCTGATATTTACCAAATACATACCTCAAAGTTACCGAAATCTCATAGTCATACTGAAGAAAGCTTCGACACGTGGTCAAACAAAGTACTATATCTCAGAAAGTATACCATCGGCGAATGTAAAAATTTAAAAATGTTCATCGGAGGTATATGTGAATGTCCATATAAAATTTCATTTAAATCCGTGATGGTCGAGAGGGGCACTTCTCTAAAATCAGACCACTTGGCATGGAATGACCCTATAATGTGAACTATAATTATTTTGTCGCCAAGAGAGGGAATGACATAAGAATGACTACCGTCTTCCCCAACTAAATGGAGTGTGACAGGGTAGAATTACGAATTAATCATCGAGTGTCAACAGAAACCTATCATCGAGAGTATAGCGATAGTTCATTATAGATTGACCCTATAAGCAAAGAGAGACAATTCATAAGTGAGGAAATCTCTTGGCAGTAAATAAAATTGCCTCTGATAGCCTCGATAGTAATTCAGTTTTAAGTAGGAAACGTGCTCATTTTTCAAAAGCAACCTCGATTGGTTTGACTAGTGTTTCAGTATGCCAAACCTGATGTTGCTTTCTAGGTAAGTTTTTTAAATACAGCAAATATGACAAAAGCAATGGATGCCATGAACAAATACTTTTGGAATAAGTTCACATCCAACCTGAAACACCTCTCCAGCATTGTCACGTTCTTCCTTAGGATTTCTCTTACAATTAGTCACTTCCTTCATTAGGCGGGAATCTTAGGATTTAGCGAACAATGAATGAATGAACCTATCTTGTAATTCGATATGTTTTGTAAGTAATTTTCTCAATTAAATTTTATTAAATTCTTAAATTCATAGCTTAAAAAATTATTATCAAAGATGTATGTAATGAGTTATGTTTTCTCAGTAGAAAATTAACTGAATACTAAAAACTTTTTTTGGTAATTTAATGCTACTCGTAGTTGATTTCTAAACCTTTTGAGTCAAAACGTGTGTAAAGACTTTATTGCTCTTTTTTGATCTCTCAATGCACGGTAAAAGTGACTGAAATATATATATATTATTTTTTATTCACAGATACATTGCTATAGAGCTACTTTGGAGAATATTATATTAAAAAATTGGCCCAAATTCCGTAGAAAAGGAATGAAGAGCTTCAAGTACGATGATAACTTGCTATTCCCTGAGTGAGTTCATTAAGTTTTTATTCATCTTAGATAGCTTCATTATTGTTGTACATATTTGCGTTAAGTTTATTATAAGCTTAGCTAATCGATGGTATTTATGTTGATATGGACTTGGGCTATGTATTCATGCAAGTATTCAACTTCATCAGATATTTGATTAAGGATTTGTTGTTGAGGTTGCTTAAAAACCGCTTAACATATGAAATGTGAACAAGGCACCTCCTAAATATGTCTTACTCTACTAATATTACGTTTTTTGTATTGAATCCACATTTATTTCTTTATGTCGTTAACGTTTATACCTACATAAGTAGGTACTTGCAGCTTCCTAGAGTTGGAGAGTGCTGCCCTGAGTAATTCTCCTCTGGGGCTTCTACCTACCATGCACGATCTTTTTGTCTCGGATTATGATTAAAAACTGGCGTGCGCACTTGTTGGCATATGTTTTCATTTCAGTTTTCGAGGAATTTAAGAAATCAGACCCTTCACTAAGACTGTAACCCTGTCGATATGGAAGGGCTTACCCGTTCTAATTACCCTTAGAGATGAACTCTTAGGAGCAGTAATAATTGCTCCTGGTAGTGCCACGGAGATAGGTTTAAAGGTAGGTAATTCACGTGATGGCGTCTTGTTACATATGCCGTTGGGAATGACAATGGGAAACCATTCCGACCACTCTCTGAAAATTGAAGGCAATCAGAGCATTTAATCTCGGGAAGTGCGAGACTCGACCCTCCAGGGTGCGACAAACAAAATATGTATTGTAAATTTCCTTGGTGGCGACTAGGGAGGGTGTCGTGTCCGGCAGCGGGGGATGCAAGACCTCTGCGTTTGTCGTCTCACGAAATAAACCCTACGCAGCAAAAACAATAGCTGATGCAAGGATTACGACGAATGAGATGTCTGGGAAGAAGAAGAGGAAAGCTGCGGTTAAAATATGAACTTGGAATGTTAGGACAACGAGGAGGGTAGAGAAGATAGAAAATATTAAACAGTAAAATAGGAGAAAGGGAAAATTGGCTTGGTGGAGTTGTGTGAGATGAAATGGAAGGAATGTGGGGACTATTGGAGTGATTGTTATATCGAGTAATTTGAGAGCGAAGACGGGAGTCTCAGGAGTGGCTGTGATATTGAATGCAACATTGTGGAAGAGGGTAGAATACATTAGTGCAGGAGAACGATAGTTGATAGAAAGGAAACCCCACCCGACAAATTTCGTAGTGGCCCAAGTGTGCATGCCTAGTAGAAAGCATAGGCAGAAAGAGATGGGTGGTGTGTACGAACAGCTGGAAGGCATAATCAGAGAAGTACCGGAAGGTAAGGAAAACTTAAAATGGTGATGCGGGATAGGAATGCAGCAAAAGGGTAAGGGAGGGATTGGGATGAAGTGGGAGACTACGGACATGGGACAAGGAATAACCGCGGTGAGAAGGAATTGGATTTTGCAGGAGAAATAAAGTAATACTAACAAACACTCGCTTTAAGGAGGTTCCGCCGCGACTGTGTGAGTCAAAACAAAAACTAAATTCCACATTTTTTTATAGTTTTCCGAAAAATCCTGCTTTCGTTGATGAAATGCGTTACCTATAGAAAACAAAAAGAAAGGAACAAAAATTGCAGATTATTCCACGAATGTATTGTAAATGAGCATTTTTTCCAGCCATTGGAGCCGACAGCAGCGCCATTTCCTACGAATTACCGCATTTTGACTTCAATTACGGCAGTAATTCCCTAATAACTAAAGAAATAAGGTGGTAAGATGCCTATATTACATTTTTATTCAATTTCTCTGGATTATTTCCTTCTTATACATAGTTTTCCGCAAAAATGGCATTTATATTTTTTGTAAAAATACTATATTTCCCCGTGTTTCTCTCATTCCCCCATTGAACACCATGTAATTTCAAGTTCAATTAAAGAATAAAATAGCGTTTAAAGGTATTATTTTGTTGTTCATATCAGATAGAGGACAACTTTTTCTACAATTAGACAGAATATGAATAAAATGACATTTAAGTCAATTCACGGTGGAACCACCTTAAACGTCACCTCAGGCCCTCAATGGAGAATGTAAGGGAGACACAGAAACATATCAAATTGAATAAATCTTGGTCAGACAGAGGTTTAGAACAAGTGTCAAAAGTTCGTGCAGCTTCCTGAGGATGGGTGCAGACTCCGATCATGATTATTTATCATGAAATGTCATGTTAGGCTCAAAAGTTTAAGTAGAAGGATGAAGAGGTGGAAGGCAGGAGATTAAAAAGTGGTGAAAAGGAGGAAATGCCAGGAGATGATGAATAGGAAAAGGAATGGGAACAATTGAAGAAAATTGGGCGCCAATAAATACAGGAATCGTGAGAGTGACAGAAGAATAAACGCGATCAATGGAAACGATGATTAATAACCCATGTGTTACGGAGGAAATTATTAGAGAATAAGAGGAGAAATGGGAGTGGAAAAACGTCAGCACGGAACCAGACAGGAGAAGGTATTTTAAAGGAAATAAATAATAAACTCCGGCGAGTAACCAATCGGGCTGTGGAAAATTGGTGGAAAGGACAATGCGAGAAAATGAAAATGCTACGGAAAGAGAGGATATAGTTGGGTGCGCGCTAAAGTGAAAATGTTATCGGGTGGTAAGAGTGGGCGAACGGCACCGAACGTCAAGGACAAAAAAGGGAAGATACTATTAGAACGGGAATACATGTCCAGGACAGGTGAAGAGAATACGTGAAAGAACTAAACGACCACGGTAATAGACATATTAATTTTATTAATAGGTCTAAAATTAATTATTTGACAAATTGGTGTGTATGCTGTGTTGTTGTTTTATTTTTTGACCATCGTGTATTTTATTTAGCCCTGAATATGGAATAATTAAGTTCCGAAACGTTGGCAAAGAATAGCTGATTTTAATTAAATGACCTAAACTCAATATTACTTCCCTGTAGATAATATCTCTTCCCAGCTCCTGAAGAATTCAGGAAATAATAGGATAACATTTTCAAAACTTATGCGTAGGCTATACAAGGAGATAATATAGCCAGAGGACGTCGTGGATAGTGTTTTGATTCATGTCCCGGAAAATAAGAAGTGCCCTAAGGCGAATTACGATTGCCCTAAAAACGACTTTACTTCCTGTAGCGTGAGGAATTAAGATATTAATATAAAAATTTCAATATATGGCTTGGATTACTGCTAAAATTTTACGCTTGGCTTTCAATATTAAAATAATCTTATATAAGACTTAAATGGTGAGTATTGGCTGAATTTGTAGTTTTAAAAAAATAAATAAAACCAGGTGAACATATTTCATTGTGTGGATATAAAATTTCAATTTAAAAAATAATGCTACGTCGACTACTAAATAAGTTATTAGAACAATTAGAATTGAATAAAACTGCCCCATCTGTGAGAGAATCTGGCGGCAAGATTGGGGAATTATATGAAGGCGGTCATGGAGTTGCTGGGGGATTTGGAGGGATGGTGACGAGTAGCCGTTTAAGGGGAAGGGATACACTCCCTTTTCCTCGTGCAGAGGGCATAGAATGGGAGGGACATCAAGAGAGTGATCAACTCACGGTGAACAACAGAGGGTCGTGATAAATACGAAAAAAAATTTGCGCTTGGAAGACAACGCGCATCTGCATTGCCTTGCTGGACCAGATCTCGACCTCTTGGATTTTGGTTAAATACTGCATTTTTGTTTGAGGGAATACCTAGACCGCCTCATGGGTTCATAAAATTACAATAAAATGGTTGGATTGAGTTTGTTTAGGTATTTATACATACTAAGATTTATTGGTTAAGAAAAGAAACTGGGATTCATAATTTAGTGAAGGATTACAGATTCGGTATTTGAGATTTGATAAACAAATGGGATTCGGATTATGGTTTCGGATTTAATTAGTTTTGGATTCAACCCATCACTAATTTTAAGTATGGTTCGCTGGAAATAATTTGTAAGTGCTTGTTATTAGTGTTCCTTTTGATATATTATGGCTTTTTCCTTGCGTAAAATTTGATTTATTCTCCATGGGTTTTCCTTTTATTTTTGCTGTTTATTTTGATGCCCAGCAGTTCCTTTGCAAGAATGCGACGACTGTGGAGTTCAGTCTTTTGGTGGATACATCTTGCAAACATTCATTACCTAAATCTCTATCAAAAGCATACTATTTGCTTGTTTCTATTTTTATGAATAAAATGTTTTTAAAAAACGTTTGTTTCAACCCCCTTCGAATTTTTCAGAAGGTGATGGAAGGAGCTTCCTTTGTTTAGGAATGTTTACTGCTCTCACAGGAATGATTGGAAGGGCCAAAAGGGTGTTGCCTCTATGCGAAGACCGTCACTAATAGAATGAACTCACTAATTGAGTAGATCGAAAGAGGCATTTAAGAGACAAGAAAAGTGAAATAAATGGCGTCGTTTTATTTTTATGTCAACAAAGAAATTTTATCCAGTGTCCACCCCGAAACAATAATTGAGTACAGGCTGAAGTTAATTATTTAGTGGATCGAAAGTATTTTTCAAGGTATCTAAATACTGGAATAAAATAGCATCGAGCTTGGTTTATCCGAAGATGTTTGAAGTACAGCACCTTGTTAATAGATAAAATAATAATGAAAATCAAAGAAGCGCAGTCGTATAGTTCCAAACATAGCAAAATAAGTAGATATGATTTTGGATACTCTGGGAAGCTAATGGAAACTCTCTTTTAAAAATGAAATTATTAATTAGTTTAACTTTGCGCATAAATACATCGCCCCTGGAAAATTCTATCGCCTAATACTTTGCGATGATAGATATGCGTTACAATTCGAGCCTTATTTCATTAGTGACTAAATAGGGAACTCGAGGGATCCAGTTTCAAATCGCAGAGCAAGCGAAAAATGTTTTTCAATGTGGATTTCGCACATTCATGTAGCTAATTGTGCATTCTAATGCCATCTATCTATCTACGCACATAATTATACCAAATAAAAACTTATAAATGCACTTCCTAAAATGCGTTTCTTGACATACTTGCGTAACTTACTTTCGAAAAGAGTAAGCAGCCATATAAAAGAAATGTTAAAAATTAAGTGATAGTCCGAAACGAACTAAATGACTTAGAACATGTTGCGACATTTCAAATACAACAGTAATTTTGCTACCAAAAAGAATACGAGATGGAAAATTAAGTCAAAATTGTTATAATATTTAACTTTAATGAATACGCGTGTAAATTAAAATAATCACAAAAAAGAACCCACATAATTTTTAAATTCCATGATTAATTCCGGTCTTTATACCTTAAATGGGCTCAGTTTTTTTTATTTTACTTTCAAATATGTACTGTTATATTATCGTATAGCGTATGAGATATCGATGTTATTGAAGAAGTGATCTTTATTTTGGATTCGTCAATTCAAATAGGTCTTCTTCAGCTTCCTCACGTGAACAAAATATTACGTTTACCTGACACACTTTTATCTCCTCTTCAAATATTTGTTGTTTAGGGACTGTCCCCGTATTGAACTGTGAAAGGAGAAAGAAAAGGCCGATCTCGTAGGATTCCTGAATGGAAGGTGTGCTCAAGCGAGATATCAGCCTGCTCAATGTTCTTCATATACGATATATCATCGGCGCCCGGCTTATTCTCGCTCTTAGCTGAAGTTCAGCATTGGATAACAAAGCGTTCAATGCTGCTACAAAAAGCATAGCACGAGTACGAAAACTGCTTAATTTCCAGCCGCAGGTCCCTCCTCTATTCTGAGCCCCGCATTCACACGATAATATTCACTGTAAGAACATGAAGTTCCAACGACCTTCCAAAATCCAAACCGGAAGGCATGTCATTCAATACATTCCAGGGTCCTTTCCAAGGTGGAATCAGGTGAACGAAGGTAGTTTATTGCATTATTAAAACTCATCGAGTTAAGGCTTACATCCACACAATTTCCCCATTGCCATGTGTTGAAAAATTGGAGCAATAAAGTCAATGAAATAAATGTCGTGAGTACGTATGGATAAGTTGACGCTATGTGGGAACACATGTTAATATGAATTCGTTACTTTGACTATTTTATGCTTCTTTTCCTTTCTCTTTAAATATTTTGCTCTCGTGTGGAAAAAAAGCTTTTTGGTACCGTCAAAATGCTCCCGTTGATGGCTGCATTATGCATTTTATATTTCATAAATTTGTCTTAAGCGTCATAAACGTGCCGTGTAACATAAGAAACATTTCAAAACAAGCAGTACTACTGAGATTGTATATACATACAATCTCTGTAGTTTATGATGATGTGTCCAAATAGTTGAATTATTACAAACAGTCTAAACGTATAATAATTCATATCTTCCCGTCGACACGATTTGTCCTCCTCGAGCGACTATTCACGATAATTGCGTTATCTCGATAGGAAATAATGGCAGATGTCATTTTCAGAGGGGGTATTTCCGTGTTGTGATGGAGAATTTGATTGGATATTTGAGTACTGGCTTCTATATTATAAATTTTGATAACTGTGGAGGTGACTTAAGCCGACTGACTTCATCTACTCATTCTCGTTGACGCTAAATCCATCCCGTCAGAAATCCTTCGGGGGGAGATTCCCTCTCGGCAAGTGAGTTCGGAAGGAGGGCCCTTGTTCCACTTTGAGAGTTAATTGCTTACTCGCTCAGGGAGGGTTTGGCCTCGTTGTCATACCGTCGTCAACTCGGGACATGGTAATTTTTCGCATCCGAGGTGATATGATTTTTTTAACAAAATTGACAGGAATTGGGTTGGGTTGAATGGAACAGAACAAATAAATCATCAGGATACTGCAGCAAAATATACAAATACAATAGGTTTCGGCGCATTAGCTGTACAAGTGTTCCATTGAATATGGCTGATCGCGTATTTTAATGACTTCAATGTTCTCGGGTGCTTTCGTAATGTATGGTTTCACCTACAATATTCTTTAATCTATGGGTGCAATGGATAATCACTTATTCTAGGTGGGTGATGCGCGGATGGACCCATGGAGACAGAACCAAGGGATTCGCGGGATTACTGATCGAATTTTTAATGTTCGTCGCACGACCTTCTTAGTAACAGTTAATGTATGCAGCAACAAGGGCGAGTGATCAAAAGTTTTGGACACCATCCATTAATACTAATAGTACAATAAAATTGAATACAAGGTAGAAGGTGGGTGAGGTATGTTCTCCCAGATGCAGGTGTCTCATTCTGCTCCTGTTGTGGTCGTGAGTGGTGCGCGAGGAGCAAGAACACCGGCAGTTATCAGTTCGACAGTGAGTCTCTTTCATCTCGCCACTTCTCTCCGTCTGACAAACTTTGCTCGTTCATACAGCATGCGTGTTGTGCTGCCTGTAATCCTGGATAAATGTTAAACTGTCCAAGGCTTCCAAAAGGGAGCATTTCATTGCGCTAACATTTCAAGAACGGATGAGTGAGATTATCTACACACTTCCTACCAATTTGCTTAATTATTCTAAAATACAAGTTCTATGGTCTGATTTAGGGCTATATTTTAACGTTCAATCTTATGCAGGCAAGATAAGATACGGTCTTATTTGGATGAAATCTGGAATGGTTGGATAGCCTCCCAAATGGTAACTCGACCACCATGAGGCGCTTGGGAAAAAGAGTGAAAAATCGATCCTATTGGACACGTACTAGGCGCTGATATGGCAGTCACTCCAAACATTTACTTCAATGTTTTGGGATCGCAACTTCTTAGATTCAGATTTCGATACTTTTTCATCCTGTTTTCTTTTTCTGTAAACCTTTAACTTCATAGTTTGGGGATATTTAGACATTTTTTTTCTGAATTACACCAGCATGTCATTACTTATTTCACAAAATGAATCCCTAAATTGTTTTTAAAAATTTAGCGCGGATGTAGAAAAACTGTCTTGTTGAAACGAAGAAGGGAATATAGTCGGAGTTAGAGTACTCCCATTAACCTTTGGCAAGCGTGTAACTATGCGATCTTTGGTAGCTCCCAACTTAGCCTTTATAATTGTGTGGTCACTATCTCTGGTCGCTCGTAACAGTTTCTACCAAACATAAATATATATTTCGTAGCACTCACGGAATAATCATTTTGGGTCATATCCCTAATGCTTAAGTCATATTCAAGATGCGATATAACGAGAGTTAGATGATATCTCTGTTTCCCTTTCCTGCAAAAGGAATTCACGCTTTTACTTAACGCTTTGATGTCAATCACCAGCTCCACTGCATAAAAAATCATCATTTGAACTATAAACATAAAAATGTAAATGTTCCTTAATTTTTTCCGGTGGCCACTACGACATTATTTCAATATGTATTCCAAATGGGTTTTGGGACTAAAATGAACGCAAATTTACAATTTTACCCGTAATGACTATTTCAATTCGCAGATATTTCACGAGAACAGTTCTAAGAAAGCGCGTTTTGAAACTGGTGAAGCTGGTTAGTGGAGCTTTTGATTACAATGTAAATATTCGTGACAGAGTTGACACCAAGCGCTGTTTCTTAATTGAGAAAAACTAACGGTTCAAAGGTAAACACCAAATGACATACATATAAGTTATGTTTCAGAGCGCTTCGTCGTCAGCAAAGCTGACCTTAAGTAAATATCTCCCATTTGCAAAGAGTATATTCTTGTGTGTACAAGGGGAAAATTTCAACGAAAACAATGCCAAAGAAAAAAATTCAACTAATAAATTTAAAAAAAGAGATTTTCACTAATGGTAGATTGCTTCTTTAAGTAATAAAAATAAAATCAGTTAAGTAGTAAAACTCGAATCTATATTCCGTTGCTATTTGGGTGTACCAGATCTCGCTTATAGAAATCGGGGGAAGATTATACCTAGTATTAATGTAATAAATAATACCTAATACTAATATAATACATAATATTAATGTAAAAAAATGAAATTTATGTGATTTACCCCCAAAACAACCGCATTAGGTAATTATTATAAACTTTCCGGCAAAATTAGATCCCTAAAATCATGTTAGGCTTATAACAACAAATAGATGTGATATGCTACTTAATCAAGAAGATTCAATGGCGTAAACACATGTTCAACTATTTCAACTAACAATGACCATTCCATCATCTCGCTAACTTAAAATATTTGGCAAGAGTAACATCCGTATATTTTCTTTTTTAAATTGTGTTGAATCATAACTAATGGCGGAACTTCCGAGACTCAAATCAGGACAGCGAGTTAGCTGATCTATCGCTCCGCGACTATCTTACTATAGTAGTACATCTTGATAAACATGCTATTCAATTAGTTTAAACTGCATTACTGTATTGGTGATGCAACATACCAAACTGGATCATTAGGAAACAGGTAAAGGGGCCATAACTTATCAACGCGAGTTCTATAGACACTTGTGCACCACAGATAAATACTATCTTATATCCAACGTATTCATAGTGAATTCGCAGCCCAGGAAAATAGTACATGGTGGGTAACCATTCCAAAATCATCGCGCAGAATTCATTCAAATGAATGAGGACCTCATGAATGTGGAAGCTTATATCGGCGATTTCCTCAATATGGTCTTCATAGTACCTGCAAGAGAGACTATAGTTGCAATGTTATAATTTTATAATGGGAAAGATCCTAGTCATGAGCACTAAACCGATATTTTACCACATACCTACGACCTTTATAATTGAAATTTGCTATTTTATTTGTAATTGCGGAGGAATTGCCGGAATTGATTGAATAGCACAACCACAGAGTACGGATATATCTCTATACCTTTACTCTGTGGCACAACTAAGGAGCATACGCGACAGGGGAATGCAAAACAGAACACGATCGAAATAGTTTTCCGTAAGACATATCGCATTTCTGACGGACCCTTGGAAGCTGACGTCAGAGAGGGTCATCCACCGATGACTCAGACGAGAGGTTTCACCTAGTGATGGAAAAATCGATTTCGATTAAAATCGAAAATCGAGTTTTAATAGTCAAAGATCGAGGAAATCGAGATCGAGCCATGGTCTACGAATTTCTATCCAAACTCGATTTTTCAACTTCGATCTTGACCATTTCGTACCGTTTCGCGATCAGAGTGCTGAGTATGATAACGTCATCCGTCCCATGTGAAAGACTTTTCTGTAAGGCCGGTAAAAATGGAAAGGCACGCCCTAGATTATCAAGAAAGTATCTCAATCAGTTGATCTTTCTTAAAAATTTTAGTGAAGCCGAATGGTTCCCAGCGGTGATCCCCAAACTTTAATGTGCATGCATTTGTAAATTTTTACTACAAATAATTCAAGAATGTATTCTAAGTTCATTTTTAGGGTTTTTTTATACTTTTCAAATATGCATTATGAGCGTATTTCGAATGAATAATAAACATATTTTTGTACCAACTGTATTTTTTCAAAAATAACCGTCGATTTTTTCGATTAATCGATCTTTTGGTTCAAATTTCGATTTTTGTTGAAAAGTCGAGCTTTTCATTTCGATTAAAAATCGATTGCTCGAAAAATCGACATTTTTCCATCACTAGTTTCACCGCACGTAATGGTGGCATGCATTTGAACTTGGGGTCTATTATTCCTGGAAATTTTCACTCCTTTTTTTCCGAGCCGAGTGAACGGCGGATACGGGGTTCTACTCTGCTAAATTTCTGGAATTTTCTGTGAATACTTTTGCTAAGTACTTCTAAGAAGTTGAAGTAATAAACGTTCACCTTTCAGTTGAGTACTGCTTATAACAAGCCACTACGCGACCATGAGGCCTATACTTTTTTTTGTAGCTCCCCCATTTGCACCAATTATATAAATAAATCGCCTTTGTAAATAACGAGCAACTTTCTCTTGGATGAAACAGGTATGCCAGAAGAGTCCTGTCAGCAGCAAACCTAATCCCACCGGAAGAGGATATTGTGAGCAAGGAAACAAATGAATGCCTGAGCTGCTGGCAACAAGTTGTCTGCTTCTATTCATTGCGCCTCATGTTTGCACCTTTGGTGGAGTCTTTGATCCTTTTTGACCGATGTCTGTTCCTGTCACTCAAAGGTAAATATTGTTTCCGAAATTCTTGCGTTTGTTCTTTTGATTGCTCTTAGTTTTATGTTTCCTTATTTTTCCGCATTTGTGTGTAATAGCAATGAGGAACCAGTTACGCTTTTTTTGTTCTTGGATTCTACCCTAAATGTCAGTTATTTAATCAAAATTGTAGTCAGATTTACTCACTTTTGGTGCCATCTCCTTTTTTTATCAGCATATCTGGGAGTCTGGTACCACGTCGCACACTTTCATGAAATTTCCACCAACTGCCCTCTCCAGGCTTCATCCTCCCTATATACCCACCCGGACGTCACCGAATAGGACGCCGAGCGGGCATAGTAAGGGAGGACGGTCCGGGAGGGACGGTCGGCGGGATTCATATCAGTGACGACGTAGCACCAGGTTACGCACCGTGACGGTTTCTTTATTAACATTAAGTACATTTGTAACAAGTCATCAACATGAAACAGTAAACCTCGCCCTTTGTTTAGAGCGTAAACCACCGCCTGGTTATCGCAACGTACGATAATATTACAATATTCACATGCCAATGCTGCAACATGCGTGGCGGCCATCAGGGCCGCGTAGGCCTCAGCCTCATAAATAGGTTTGCTCTCGTCAAAGGTCCATATCTCTACAATGTCCTACTCTGGGACGGTCCATGCGACTTGGAACGGCGTGGCATCGGAAAACACTTCAATAGTCACTGAATATAACGAAAAATGCCTTGGCATAGACCAGAAGCCTTCATTCCAGAACATAAGAAGCCACTTTGTATACCGCTTGGCGGTATCACGGATGAGAAAGTAGGGCAACCCCCTCACGTATACGCACCATGCGACGCACCCTATGGCACGCGGCATATCCCTTGTACATAATCGTCTAATCACACTTATAACATAGTGTAGCCTGGTCGATGAAGCCGGAGTTAAGGCCAAAGTCATTTCAATTGTATTAATCTGAACACCTAAATACTTCACACATTGTACTGGTCTTAAAATACACTTTTTATAATTCAAAGAAATTTCCAAATCCCCCTCCAAAAAGGCACATATATCATTAACCAAATTTATATCATCATCCTCCAACACTAATAAGTCGAAAGGGCATCTTTTAGCGAAAGGTAATGGACTCATTGAACAGCCATGACAGAAGCATTCAGAAATTTAGATTTTTCTCTCTCCTATGATAAAATAAGTACCAACTCCCGTTGATAAGGATATTTTATTACACTATGGGTACCCTTTGAACTTTCAGTGATGCCGTGCTGCGAGCATGTTGACGGCTCTTCAAGCTATTGAAGTCAGATTTTGTTATTGCCATTTCGTAACAGTTATACAAAGTAACCAAAATGTAGCAGTCTAACAAACTTAACAACAGGGTTTTAGGTTGATTGCCTCTTCAGGGTTCGGGGGTGTTCTTCAGTGAAAAAAGGCGAGATCGTTGCCGATCACGTGGCTGGGATGGCGCGATGCTCCATGGTGAGCATTCGCCCGAGGTCGGAGGACAATCCGCAAATCCCTCCGTCAGGCCAACAAGACACGGGGAGATTCCATCAACGATGAGTGGGGAGAGACCAACAAAGCAAAGAAAAATAACAGCAAATAAATAAATAAAAAATAAACATATAAAGGTATGAATAAATAAATAAACGGATGTAAGCTCTAGAAAAACGTTGTGTTCATTGGGTTCATGTAGGTTATATGATATGATGTCTCTTCGGTTAACATTTTCACTGGTAGTCGGTAGTCTTCTTACTTTTCTTTGTAACGAACGGGAGTCCTGGTACCGGCGCTATTGATGGTGGTGTTGGGACGTTGCTCCGTAGCGGAGGAATGGCAATATCCGGGTAGTATGTATTCAATCAAGTTGTCCCTGAGGAACCTCGAAGCTTCCGTACCGGGCGCTTCGAGGGATGGCGCCTCTCGCAGTCTCGAAGATGGCATCTATGCCTTACGATTTGCCTCTCGTGGATTCTGTTGGCTGCCCGACACCTTAGCCGGCGAGGAGGAGAGTTTCGATTTTAGTTACATGGTTCACATCATCGGTGGGAGTGAGTGGGAGCGGGTCAAATAGCGGGAGGCTCTCAGTGAAGGGAGGGATTACTACAAGTGCACTTCATCACCGTGCGAAAAAACGCCTTGCAGAGCCGTACGTAGTCCGCCTGCTCGGACGAAGTTTCAGTGCCGCCGGGCCCGACTTCCACTCACATGAGTGGTGAGACTGAAGTTTCGGTGGACTGTGACACCGAGGTACTTAGCGGCTGAGTACGAGTCCTCCCTACCCAGAGGGTGACCGATAGCCTGGGTGTAGCCCCAGTGGGTGGGTGGGTAGCATAAGTTTGGCCAGGAGTAGCTGCGGTTTGTCCGCGTCTGTCCGAATGAACACCCTGAACCAGCGCTCCAGACCTGTAAATGTCATCTGCAGTTTAGCGGCCGCTGTATGCGGGGTCCTCCCTGTGCACCTCGGCGTACTGGGACCCCATCTGTCCGTGGAGGCGTGAATTCCTGAAAAGATGACATTAACGTATGAAGTAGAAGGGATGAAGCAATCTTTTTAGCCTCGTTTTCATCAAAAATTTCCATTTTTTTGTTCATACCATAGGTTTTTTCGTGGTCACCGAGAGTTGCATTCCGAAAAAAGGTTTTCAATTGAAGCAACGCTTTTTCCGCCGCGGGAGTGATTTGGAGGCGTTCCTGTGGGAAGAGCGTCGCGACGGTCTGATGTCGCTCGGCGACAGGGTTGCCTTGACGCTGGAGAAGTTGTGTATCGAGCGGTAGCACCAGAAAGTGGAACGATTGTTTAGTAACTGGCTGTGTATACTGCTCTACCTCCTCAACCAACTCCACTGCAATGTCAGAAATGTGAAACCCACTAAATATATTTTAAATCTTGTTATGCTTTAAAACTCTGCCATTCCTTATGTTGCAGAATATAGTGATAGCAGAATATATTTTACAGCAATTAGCAGAAAAGTTCTAAACTATGAGTGTTATGCACTAAATGATATTATTTTTTCCGAATCCTCAATTAGTTAAAGATTAAAAGGTTCTCCTGTCTCTTATAGTTTAGATGTGTGTGTGTGTGTGAGTGTCTTATGAACACTATCTACGCCTGCTTCTATCTTGTTTTGTTTAAAACGGAGCGCTATGTAAAAATACGTATTTTTCTTATGCCACAAAATATTGTCGGTCTTCTTATCTTGAATAATTACTATTTTTATTTTAGAAAATAGTTACTTGCACTCAGGTTAATATATTTAACATCTGCCATGGTAATTCACAATCCCTATTTGCACATATTGACGAATTAGATGCCATTTCACACCTTCCATAAAATAAGTGTGTCTGAAACTTCGCCATAGTATATCGTAAAGTCCGCAAATGTAATGGAATGTACGCAAAGATCCTGATGGTAGAGTTTGCGGAGGCGTTGGTGTATTCATTTACAACAACATCAAGCAGAGATTTATTTTTAAAACGTTTTTATTTTGTTGAGTTCATGTCTGTATGTTCGGTACAAATGTTACAATAGTTTTTTTACTAACTTCCCGATGAGCTAGAGACTTGAAACTTTAAATATAGCTCATAATAATAAATGATTTAAAACGTTAAAAATAAAAAACTTTGTTATCGTTAAAAAAGTTATTTTTTTCCTTTAACATTTTTTTGCTCTCGGAAGATTCTGAAAAACCAATGATAAATAGTAGCATAGAACACTGCGAAAGTGTATTTTGGATTGTAGTTTGAGCCGATCAAAGTTTTCATTTGGCTGTAAGAATTTAAAGCAAATTATCCGACTGTAGCACTTAAATTCAATTTTTAATTAGTCGGTATCACTAAGTTTCACTCATGCAAGAGACGTAATATTTGTCGAGAAGCTTTATCGTCTGTTTAAGCGACAATGCAATCATGGAAATTCAGTGATTACAAATGTTATATGTACTATATGTGCTGTGATGTATAGCGTGTGTTTATGTGGTGATATTTTTACATTTCAAGGTAATTTGTATTTGGTAGACTTACGCTCCTAATGAATGTGTTATGACAGGAGATGAGTTTAAAGTGTTGCATAATCTTCGCAAGAGTCGGATAAGACTGATGACTGCAATTAGTTCGTTGTTTCAACTATTATATAAAATTTTGAATCAATGCGAATTTCCTGCAGGATTTTCTGCAGCAAGTTTTCGTAAGGGTCCTAGGCACAGTAGAATTAAGTAATGCTATCATCATTCATCGTTTATTGATGACATTTGTACTTTGTACTCCCTATTCGCTTTTTTGTACATGATAGTTCAAAATATTTATAGCATACAAATTCAGTTCTCCAAGGCTTTGGGGCGACCACCCCCTCCCCCTGACTCCCACCCCCACTACTCAACGGTATTTTGAACGTGACACCATCACGGAACTACCTTTCGCCTGGCTCCTACTATTCGACCTATCTGACATGGGTGGCCCTACCAGAAGCAATAATAGTTGCTCCTGCCAGCCCAGCTTTAGGGGCCATTGGAAAGCACACGACCTTCCACCACGTCAAGGTTGTAGTTCAAGGGGGATGCTACCAACGTTATATGTTAAAAAAAATACCAAAGTAAACAAAAATGTAAATGCATCGAGATGAAGCTAGAATGTATAAACACATGCACCACGAATAAGTCTTAAAATTCACGGATTCTGAGGCGCCACATTCACGACCACGAGCAAACGCACGGTTTCCGCGCCTATCGCAATTTGAAATTACCGCCTAATCAGAAGTGTCTCGCATAAGAAAAGCGCTTATACTTTCTATTTAAGGACTGAATATGTATGTTAAGAATAACCGTTTGACGTTTAAATTACTGATTAATGACATAAATAATTAAATTAGAAAATAACTTAAACATCTTTGTGCATTAAGTATATTTAATGATTTAATTGTCAAAACGCTTTAAAACGCTAAGTACTGTGGCAAGATTAACGAAAATTAGTCATGGTAAGATCATACTTCACAGGATCATTTCTGTAGGTTTGCATCTGGGCACTCTTGTCACAACTTGAGTGTCGCTTACACCACGAGGATGATCAAAAGTGACACTGCTTGAGCGTGAGAACGACTCTCGACAACAGGTACTTACTTGAAGTCGGAGTCATCGATGATCGTTCAGCACCGCTTGCGGTGTCGATGGCAGTGTCACATTCTGAGTGGTGTAATAGTAATGGTATCAATATAGGAAGAGCATCGATAGGTGATCGTTGATAAATTGCAGCTTTTAATTTTACACTGCATATTTAAAGAAATTATCTATTACTCTGTATCATTATAATCACGTATTAGACTTTCCTATGAACCTTCCATAAATTACAGTATTATCACCGAGTAGAAACACTAGGAAGGTTGTGAAAATATACCGATATAAAGAGTAGATTGCATATTAAATGTATTAGGAGGGGAATAGTGCTCACAAAAATAAGTGACCACAAATCATCTTTAAATGAATTTAAAAAGATTAGCTTGGAGGCCAGTTTACCTTCCAGCCTATTCCTCGTCTTGCTAATCAATTGGCCTGCTTTTGAAAACAAGCGCTCAGACGGCACCGATGCCACAGTGGGCTGAAATGGCAAAAAGTTGGCCAAAAATAGAAATAATCATTCAATTCCCGTGAAATTTGGTACTCAAGGGTTTTTTGGGTTGATAAATACGAATCAAAAGTCAAAAATACATTTGTCAAGAAAACAAAATGGCGGACACTATATGCTAACTCAAAAAATTCATAATTGCTTTAGTTTCTCGTCTGCTGAAGTTATTATTAACGCTAACGGTTGACCTCATATACATGCCTGCATATACACACTCATATATCGGTTGATCATGCCTCTGATGGCAAAGTTATCTTATTTAATTGCATACTTTTCGCTAAGCGTAGATGCGTTGATGACACACTTAACGTTGCATTCACACATGCTTCATGCTACTTTCACTACTTCAAGCTTTGAATGATTTTATAGAAATATAGGTCAATCAGAAGATATCATACATATGTCAAAGAAAATCTTATATGGTTTAAATGAAATATTATGTCCTTACAAGTCGAAGGTTATCCATCACTGGAAGAATCTGTTTCCTCTTCATCTTCGCTCCCATCATTGAACTCATCATCAGACTCTTCGGACAAAATGAAATCATATAGCATTTCACGGACTGTAACTGGTAAATTTCGCTGCTTTTGCCGCGGAAGTTCTCCTTTTGATGATATTAAAGGATCTGATGTCAAAAGTAACCGATGAAAAACGTCAGTATTTGAAGCTATTCTAGAACTTTTCCGACTGTGATCCCTGCGAAATCTTTTGCAGTCTTTATGTCTGGATTCAAGGGCTTCTTCTGTTAGCTGGCCAATGGGCAATATTGCTTCACGCACGACTACTGCCCCATGAATTGAAATTTTATGAACTGTTGGAGGCATATGGTACCATGGGTATAACTGAACGTAAAGTTCGGCAGCACTCTAGCAATAGTTCTCAAACTTTTCGGTGTTGATACTGTAGCCGCTTGATATAGCTTTTAAAATGTTGCTGAATTTAATTATTAATTCCTCAGATATTCCTGGAATAATAGATTATATGAATCGTGAGAAATACTCTATATTAAAAACATTCATACTGGCTCCCGATCTTATGTAAATATGCGATAAAAGACACTTTCCGCACGGTTTTTTCTAAGTCGACCGCGGTTTCAACGCTAAAGAGTCAGTTCATTGGTCTCGCGGTCGATCTAATGAACAATCGTGTGGAAATACAGTGTCATTTTTTCGCAATGTTTAAATTCCACAAAGTATGAATCCTTTGAATATTATTTCATACCTGTTATTTTTGCAGACTCAGCTGAGTGGTTAAAAAATCGTCTTGCAGTGTTCCCGTCGTTTGACGAACCGAAGCCTGGTTTAGGCATGTCAACTCGTAAACCTAAAATATTTAGGAATGCCTCTTGCATTTTTTTCTTACGAGCTAGCAGAAGAGCTTCCGTTCCATCCTTTTTACTTGCCTAGAATAAATGAGAATAAGTAATATTCTCGTCTCAACATATATTGAATTGAATTAAATTTAACTCATTATTTAACCCAAGTAGGGCATTATGATAATCCATGGTCACATTCACGATGTAATGCTTTGCAAGAGAAAATATTTTCAGCGCAAAACCTCCGTTTAGAGTTATGATACGATATCCTATGCAAGTTCATAACAATTACCTTCCATTTCTTAAATTCTAATCGATACGCAATATGTAGCAAACATTCAAAGAACCGAATATTTGCATGTAGTACCGACAATCCGAAGGAAATTGCCGAGGTATCTATTTCTCGGTCTCTCATTTCTTCAATTAAATTCATATTTGAAATTTTTGCTCTGCAAATACTACATGTCATGCTTGAAGTCTCGGTCAATGCATTGCAAACCTGAAAATCAATTGAAGTGTACTTAGTCTTTATCCTGATTAACATAATTACATTACAATTAATACTCGAGCATGAAAGTGCGGGTGAAATGGAACATACAAATTTAAATATTTGCACAAACTATTAGGCTCAACTAAACAATTCAACTCAGGAAATTAAAGAGAGAGTTTTCAGTAAACATACCTTGCCGTCAACCATGGTGAGACACATAATGAAAGATATATTTATATTTCCCATAACAAAGGGTTCTAATTTATCAATTTGTTGGGTAATATATTTCTCTTCTGCTTTCGATATGTCTTTCGTCTCGGAAATCCATTGCATCCTTACTGGTCTGCAGAAACGAGGAGAAGATGGTCGAGGGTTGCTCCAAATAATTTCTTTAGTGGCTTGATGCACGAGACGAAGAGGAACAATTGAGGTGGCAAAAAGACTTTCGTCGCTTCCCCCTGTTTCCGACCACCTTTGCTTATACAGGGAGTGTCCTGAGCTCCCATCAAAACCCCATTTACAAATCAGCGTGTAATTCTGATCTTCACCATTTTCCGCTTCGAGCGTTAACAGTTGAGAAAGCCTTTTGCATGAGTGGTCTAGCAGTACCTGCAGCTTCACTTCGCATTTCTTTTCTGTTACTGAAATTCCTTCAGGATATGCTTCTTTCTTTGCTTGATTTACCGAAAAGTAGGAGGGGTAAAGATCGTGGCCGTGTTCATTCGCCCCTTTGAGCATATGAATGTACTGGCTTTTCGTTAAATTATTATTTATTATCAAGAGCAGGGCTTCTTCTGCTGTATACTTTCTTTGCTGAATGGTCTTAGAGCTTTTCCATTTTCGTAGTATTCTACTCGCTCTGCCTGGCGAATTTTTTGTGATTTCCGACAGTAACTTTGCAGCGGCTTCGTTACCACTAGATCTGAGATCCATTGTTGTCGCCAATGTGATCTCCTCCCCTTCAAATGAAGTTCTAATTTTTTTAGCCTTTCTACGTTTGGAGTGGTCACTACTTTCTCCAAATAATTTCCTTGGCCGTCCGCGCATAAGGTCACGATCTAATTTGAAAATAATGAAAAATAGACTATTCACTACACATTCGTGTGTCCCACAGAGAGTAACTCTCCCTAAGGTTTGACTGCTTCCCAGAACAAATAATAATTTATTAAATATTTACCTTGTGAAGTGGATGGGATGCTTGCATCAGGAAGTGGGATTGTTATGGTGCTGTTTAACCAATCTCCGTATTTTTTAAAGAACACTTCTTCCGTTCTGTGGCACTCTTCCCATTTTCTTCTCACATGGCCACAATGCCTACGAACAGACTTTCTTAACATTTGGCTCTCCTCTTTAGGTAAACCTAAAGTTTCTTCTACATGAGAACACGCTTGTTGGTATCTTAAGGACCAACTATTCTTGGGATTTAACATTAACAATCGGAAAAGTTCCATACCCTTGATAGTGAACATTGTAGCACGTTATGAATAAGACTTGATCGCACAAGATCTCACCAGACCTCACAACACAAAATCTCAAAAGCAACTGAAGTCACGGAGAATGGAATCTTTAATTAAAGTTGGTTCTAGGAACATAATAAACTTGCTTACGCTATGCGCGCCTGGGCATTTCATCGTTTACATTGCCCTCAGCTGGGAGCGCGGCCGACGCGGCGCCGCGTCGAGCGAGGCGAGCGACTGGCGCATTCGTAAAGAAAACAAAGTATAACTCATGGGTAGGCAAGCTTCGGCAGATGAATTTTGGTGGTCTCACAAAGAACACTCTGTGTCACGTAAATATGGAAAAGAGACCGCTGCGCCTCGCTGGGCTTTTTTTGTAGCTCAAAATTAATGTACGAGGATTATATATATTGTACATACCGTAATGTACGCGGCATACCGGCATACTGGATAGGAATTTCTTAGAGATAACTTCACAAATAATTAGCCTAATATCCTTAAATTAATTATTAGTAAAATTATTTTCGGATTCTTGCCTGTAGTTTCTGTCAGATATCTTCTTACAAGTGTTACTCGCCAGCTCTCCAAACGTCTTAAGGTTATAACCTCGTATTACGGCCGTGATTTCTAGTTAAGTAAGAGGTATATTAAAAAAATTCTTCCATACAGGCGTGCACTGGACATTTGTGTTTGAGATAGGCTATATAAAAGAAATGCAGGAGCAAAAAAGTTTTTGGGGTTTTTGGCCAGCTTTTTCGCGATCCAGCCCACTGTGGCGATGTAGCAACCGTAGATAAATATTTTTTTGCTACCTCAGGAAGTAATAGGTATGTTGTAGACATTTGAACCCAAAATGTGAGAGGATTTTGTTCTATTTTTCCAACAGGTGCCCCTAAAATATAAGTAAAAATAATCACATAAAAAAATAATATATTGGTAAAGAAATGGAAATGATTTGTAGTAATTTCTACAAACTTAGGTATAGACCCAACTCTGAATGAAAATGCTCAAAGTCAGTCTCTCCATGTTCAAGTTTTCTCCATTTAATTTGAATATATTTGTTGTGGTCTCTAATTAAAGTCACACCGGCCTTTTCTAGAAAAAATGCACTCCGACGTTAATAATTGAAGGTAAGTATTTAGTGAGGAATATTTAAATGAAGTATAGACTAGAGGTGGGTCGGTCGCGAACGAACGAATCTAATCGAACGACTCTTTGAGGTGAATTGACGCAATGAATCATTAAAAATCATGAAACATTAACTTTTATCGTGAGAAACATCATTGGAGAAATGTTCATTACCGACTTTTATCGTATTTCGCGACGACATAATCAAGTGAGTATGGATTTAGTTCCCTGCTGTCAATCAAGACCATATCTAGAAATAAATTGCTTGGGCGCACAAGCAGACATTCGCATTGCTACGAGCCCTACGAGCAAATGCAGCCATGGCCACGTTTGAAAACAATCTTATGTAATAACAAGAAAAAAAGGTTCATGAACTAGAGGACATTTGAACAACAGTTTTAAGTTAAAAAAATAAATTTCATGCATAGATGTATCCTTTGGTTTATATAACTTTTAATTTGTTCTGTAATATTTTTTTCTTTTTCATGTTTAATTTTTGTCTTTATACCTACTATTAAAATTTATCATAAAAATTTATTTTGGTCGCATTTTCGCTGTCATTCTCAAATGAATAATTACATTAAGGGGCGCGAGAAAAAATTAAATTTTTGGGGAGGGGGCCATAAAAATGTTTGGGACCACTATTACGAAAAAAAATGAACGAGAACGAGCTCCAAGAATCGACTCCTTTTACTGAACGACCGATGAATGAGTCGGTCATCGGAATGAACGATTTTGCCCATCTCTAGTATAGACCATAAAATTTGCACCTTGAGTATCAGAGTGCATTTTTTTCAAAAGCAGGCCAATTGATTAGCAAGACGAGGAATAGGCTGGAAGGTAAACTGGCCTCCAAGCTAATCTTTTTAAATTCATTTAAAGATGATTTGTGGTCACTTATTTTTGTGAGCACTATTCCCCTCCTAATAAATTTAATATGCAATCTACTCTTTATATCGGTATATTTTCACAACCTTCCTAGTGTTTCTACTCTGTGATAATACTGTAATTTATGGAAGGTTCATAGGAAAGTCTAATACGTGATTATAATGATACAGAGTAATAGATAATTTCTTTAAATATGCAGTGTAAAATTAAAAGCTGCAATTTATCAACGATCACCTATCGATGCTCTTCCTATATTGATACCATTATTATTGCACCACTCAGAATGTGACACTGCCATCGACACCGCAAGCGGTGCTGAACGATCATCGATGACTCCGACTTCAAGTAAGTACCTGCTGTCGAGAGTCGTTCTCACGCTCAAGCAGTGTCACTTTCGATCATCCTCGTGGTGTAAGCGACACTCAAGTTGTGACAAGAGTGCCCAGATGCAAACCTACAGAAATGATCCTGTGAAGTATGATCTTACCATGACTAATTTTCGTTAATCTCGCCACAGTACTTAGCGTTTTAAAGCGTTTTGACAATTAAATCATTAAATATACTTAATGCACAAAGATGTTTAAGTTATTTTCTAATTTACTTATTTATGTCATTAATCAGTAATTTAAACGTCAAACGGTTATTCTTAAAATACATATTCAGTCCTTAAATAGAAAGTATAAGCGCTTTTCTTATGTAAGACTCTTCTGATTAGGCGGTAATTTCAAATTGCGATAGGCGCGGAAACCGTGCGCTTGCTCGTGGTCGTGAATGTGGCGCCTCAGAATCCGTGAATTTTAAGACTTATTCGTGTTGCATGTGTTTATACATTCTAGCTTCATCTCGATGCATTTACATTTTTGTTTCGTTTGGTATTTTTTTTAAACATATAACGTTGGTAGCATCCCCCTTGAACTACAACCTTGACGTGGTGGAAGGGCTTGTGCTTTCCAATGGCCCCTAAAGCTGGGCTGGCAGGAGCAACTATTATTGCTTCTGGTAGGGCCACCCATGTCAGATAGGTCGAATAGTAGGAGCCAGGCGAAAGGTAGTTCCGTGATGGGGCCACGTTCAAAATACCGTTGAGTTGTGGGGGTGGGAGTCAGGGGCGGAGTCAGGGGGAGGGGGTGGTCGCCCCAAAGCCTTGGAGAACTGAATTTGTATGCTATAAATATTTTGAACTATCATGTACAAAAAAGCGAATAGGGAGTACAAAGTACAAATGTCATTAATAAACGATGAATGATGATAGCATTACTTAATTCTACTGTGCCTAGGACCCTTACGAAAACTTTCTGCAGAAAATCCTGCAGGAAATTCTGAAGACAATCCTGTAGAATATCCTGTGTGATTACTTTCGACACTGCGTGCGGGAAGTGCGTCTCCGAAACGCATAAACAATAATCAGGAAGCATTAGTCGTTGCACTAGTTAACTGCCGTTGTTTAAAAATCAAGATTACAGAATTTCACCACCTTATTCATAGCACGGAGTGTAACGTCATTATTGGAAATATAGGAATATAGGAAAAGAAGGAAATTTATAGGAAAAGAAGCGAAAAATTGCAATTTTTATAAGTAGGTACTGGTGAGGCGGCTTCTCAGATCAGATTTAATTAGTCTCATCTCGGAAAAGAGTCTCTCTGATGGTTTTTCCAATCATTGCGGTTGCACAAGTGATGTGGTACGCAGTCACGCGCACGGGTGTGAAGTTATGCACCAAGACGGTGAAATTCGCCATGGAAAAATCATTTGACTTGACCGGGATTCGAACCCGGATCTCCCAATTTCCGGTCAAGTGTGTTAGCCAGTTACACTTCCAAGCCATCTTGTTCGTATAAACCATCTCCGCTGAAATTCGCCTTGAATTCCAGCTCCAGCAGAACGAACTTCCTCACCCGTTCCGCTAGACTGTCTCCTTGCGGAAGCTGTATCAGATTTATGCTCCGAAATTGAAAATCGAAGTAAATGTCATAGAAACGAAATAACATAGCGTATCAAGAGAGGACTCAATGATCGCATTAACTTCACCTTTTTAAGCAATTTCACGAGGGTATGGCCCCGCTAACTCTAGTAAGCCGCAGTCATTGCTTCCGCAGCCATTTCCGTTCATTTCAGCCATTTCCGTGGTCACTTTAGCAAATGGTTTTAGCACGGATATGAAGACACGGACGGTGCTCAGCTTTGCACCGCTCAGAATCGTCACGTCCCCATATTCGAGCAGCACCTCGGATACTACGGGTGACAGCTCTACGACTCGAGGAAGCATCTCTTAGGTCGAGGACCAACGGGTAGCTTTCGACTGGATGAGGTGTAGGACGGTACCCTCTGTCTTCCCTCGATAGTACTGAATGTGTTTCAAAGCATCACTTGCATTGACATTGTGGGGAAAGAAAGAAAAATATCCTTATTTTTTAAATTATATCTAGGGCTCCATGAACATACTCCTCGTTAGTTTTTTATTAATTAATTTTTTTATTTATTATCAAAATGACAAGCGCAAATAACACACTGCTATGCCTGGCGAAGCAATATCTGACACATGGCACGTGAGTGGCCAGCAAAAGGTTGTGCCGGGAAGACTTACGTCATGCGCATTCTACTTTAATACCTCTATGGCATCGTCGCGCGAAGTTCAGCCACAGTCGAATTTTCGAACTGAAGACGAACGTGAGCTGCACAAACCATCACAGTTCACCAAAAACAAAATTCCGAAACAATCGATAAACGGCCAAATTAATCGGTTATACAATCCATATCGGCTGTTGCATTAATCGATTCCATATTTTCGATTAATCGACAAAAATAATCGATTAATAGATATCGTAATCGCCCATCCTTTGACCCCTTCTGTTTTCCTTTTATGTCAATGATCTTTCTAAAGTTATCTTTAACAGTAAATGCCATATGTAGGCTGATGATCTTCAGATCTACATTTACTGTTACCTTTCTGATGTGACTGAAGCCATTACTACGGTGAATGACGATATTCGAAATATATGTAAGTGGTCTCTGGAAAACTGTCTACAACTAAATCCAAACAAGACCAAAAGTATCATCATTGGTAGTAATATTTATGTTAATAGAATTATACTTGATGTCCTTCCTAAGATTAATGTAAAAGGTGTCCAAATTGATTATTCTTATAGTGGAACTAACTTAGGAGTTAACTAAATAAAACCTTATCATGGAATGAACACATAAAATCCATTTCGCATAGGGTGTTTAAGACTCTTTATCAGTTAAAACAATTTAGACACCTTATCCCTGTCCCCCTTCCTCAAAAATTAGTTGATACTCTTTTTTCCCACACTTAGACTATTGCGGTGTAGTATATTCTGACCTTACAAATGATCTTAATCTAAAACTCCAGATGATTCAGAACTCCTGTGTGATGTATATCTTTGACATCACTTATTATGAACACGTGACACCATATTTTGAAAAACTCAGATGGCTAAAAATACAAAATAGGCCCTTACATTAAAAAGGCAACATTCATGTACAAGTTAATAACGACAGAACTTCCCATCATACTTACACCGAAATGTACAATATAATGCTAGAACAAATAAACGTCCAACACGCCACATGGAAGAACTTTATATACTTATCACACTATCGAACATCTGTCTACGCAAGGTCTTTCCATGTCACCTCTTGCGAAGTATGGAATCAATTATCAGATGGCGTAAAAAAATCTGAAAATTCAAGTCAATTCAAAAATAAATACCATGAAATATTACTACAAGTGAACTAAATATTGTAAGTGAACTTAATATTGTGCTACACTGTACAAAATCTGATGTTTTTTATGTGCATTCATACATTTGACTTTTTGTTGAATATTTTGTTTAATATGATGTCGGAATAGGTGATATTGATGCATCATATAAATCTTCCTATTCTATGTACTATTTGTTGACTCTAAGATATTTTTAATCATGTATGTTCCTAAGGGACACACTTGTCCAGGAATATTACATATAATTTTCTATTTCTAATACTTGTATCCTTATCTGCTACCTAGCACTTGCATGCTTGTGAGCCTTCGCCTCGTGACAAGCATTACCAATTTATGCTTATGAATCAATATTCGTAGTTACACTAACTTTAGGGTGTAGTGGAATGCATGTTGGCGACTACTCACACCCTGCCATACACCCTTGAGGGACTTGCAGGGTATTTTGTAGATGTGGAAGAATACATTTGATAAATTTTCCAACAGAAAGTAATTGAAAAAAATATTATTTTATGAATTAGACAAAGACTTAAATTCTTGGATCAGGGAATTCTAATGCGATTGCGGACAAAGTGTTGTTTTACCTATAAAAATGGGCGATAGATAATGTTGGAAACATTCTCTCGGTAACAACTCGGTAAATACAATGTTAAATATCATTCATGGACGATAATAACACTAAAAACAAAATTACACTCAATACACGTACGTACACACAATGAGGAAAGCGTCAGAAAATACCGTAGACGCATTCAAACTTCGCGCAACCACCTCCATTTCACTGCGACGTTGCCATTTTTCCACCAAAATCTTTAAGCCTTCTACCAAAATCTATAAAACTATTATTTTTCATCGTAGTACGACGATTAAAAGACGTACGTACTTGCACGATTATCAGGAGTACGATGAAAAATAGCATTTGTTACAGTATGGCGTAGTTGTAAAAGTTTAAATAATACTGGGTAAGGTCTGTTTATGTTGCGGTAGCCCCCCACCGCGGGGGTCGGGAAGAGTCGGGAAAGGGTCTCGGATTTCGACCCTTTGCGAGGTGCACCACACCCAACTGGCGTATACCTGCGATATGGTCCCAGAAAACTACCTTTAACCCATTTTTCTTTTTCATTTTCCTTGACTGCAACAAAATCTTACTCATAACAATTTAACTTGTTAGATGTATCTTCAAAATTTAATTGAATGATAGATTGAATTTTTTTAAATAATGTTTTTTTAATGTTTCGACAGTAATTTCATCGTATATATATGCATCCCTGATTCTTTTACTAAGTCACTGCACGACAAATAATATCAAATAGCTAAAGTAAGACATTAAATGACGTATATATAAGAAAAAATGACACGGTTCATTTTGACCCACGCGGGGCTTTTAAGGGGCTAGTCAACATCGGGGCTTCTAGTGTTAAACTGCCGGACTTGTGACCAGGGGGGTTATTCGGGAATGTCGAAAATTTGAATTGACGTCATCAAATGACGACAATTCTACGTCACTGATTCACTTTCCAGCTCATGGCTCACTGAACGGCTCAAAATTCCATCAAAACCAAGCTTCCATGTCGGCCGATATTGTGGTGTCGGAACGTCGCTAGCGTCGCGTCGGAAATTCCCCTCCCCCTGCTTTTTAGCGCATAGTAAATATTGTTTTGTCTAGTTTTGTCAACATTTTCAAATTACGGATAGATTTACTACTTTTAGAATGTCATGAATTAGTTTTAATTTCCTATTTTCTTTGAATGTATACATACCCAGCTCTTCATATTTTATCAAGTTTCCGTAATCACATTTTTCATCTCGCAAAGCCTATGTTTCTTTCTAAACTGTGATTTATTTTGGTGTCCGTGGATTTGATTTACACATTTAACTTTTTGCTTCTAATTCGCTATATTCCTACTTTTTTATTATAAGGTAAAAATTTGTTTTGGTTAAAATATAATACAAAAAAATATCTTTCGTAATTGGCTAGGAAATAATTTAAGCCTAATACAGTGTTACGCGTCATTACAACTCGTAGTTGATGATATTAAACCGGTTGAAATATTTTTTTTGGATGAGGTATGCATTAATTTCAGTACCATGGATGATTGAAGAGTGGAGACGGGAATCGTGCGGAGGCTTAGGAATGTTGAAGAGGAAGAAAGACTGAGTGAAAATGAGATGAGGAGCAGCAACAAATATGATACACTTAGGGGACGTTCATCTATTACGTCAACAAAAAAGGGGGGAGGGGGTTTGAAGAAGTTTGGCAATTGTTGGCATGGGGAAGATGGGAATTCCAGATAAAATTACGACTGCGTCAATTTTACTCTTCACCGCAATTTTTTTTTATCTTAAACCAGTTGAGTTTTTACCAAGTAAGTCATTATAGTCTTGCATCATCATATGTATTTTGTTTTAATTCAATGTACTTGATAGTTGGCATAAAAAAGGCCCGATCCCCCAAGGAGTGAAGCTCCTTAGGGGACCGGGTTTAGTTCCACTCGTTCTCCACATGAGAACTGAGCGGAACTTACATTTTATTCTATAATTCTTTTACATAAATTTGGGGTTCCTTGTGAATTTTACCCCCAATAGCTAAGTTTACAGTATTTGCATACAAATTTTGAGTTTGAAGTTAATTTAAATCTATGTATTTTCTTATTAACTTATACATTTAGTGATACTTTCACTAAATACAAAAATAATAGAATTAATCAAGTAATGTATTTACATATTTATATAAATGAAGTAATTTCTATTGTTTATACAAAGTAATTTTAATTGTTTATGCAAATTTAGGATATAAGTTTTTGATTCCGTCTTCTTTTCTTCTTCTTGGTCTTCTACTTCTTTCTTGCTTTACAATTAAGTCATATTCAATTACAATTAAATCATCTTCTTTCTTTATTCACAGGTTGGACTCTTCTTCCCTTCTTTTCTACTTCTTGGTCTTCTTCTTTCTTGATTTACAATTAAGTCATATTCAATTACAATTAATCATCTTCTTTATTCACTCTTTTATCTTCAGTTCTCCTCTTCGTCTCCTTGAATGTACTTGTTGTTAAATGCAGAAACTAGTTCGGCACACGTAGTTGACATATAAGGTATTAATCCAAAAATTAATATAATTCATTTTACTGATTTTTATGGGAAGCTAGTGTTCGTAAATTCAAATACTGCACTAAGCCATCTAATAGTATAGCTATAACCCATGGACTTCTATTAAATAGCAGCTGAAGGCTGCCGTATCAAATATATTATTAGCCTTTTGTGGGGGGGGGGGTAAAATTGTTTGACATAATTTTACTAGGGGGGTCACTGAACGTTTGACAACTGTTGACAAGGGGGAAGTAAAAATTGACAAAAAAATGTTGACATAATTGATGGACGTCCCCTTAAGAGACAGTGTTGTTCCATTTGCAATGCCGGATAACGTTTTTCGGGGCATGTACCCGTCTGTCAGAAGACATGATGATAGCCCTCACCGAAGAAATTAGATCATATTTTCCAGAGCTCTTTCGAGCTGTATTCATATCTATTGATATTAACGTAATAGCTGTGTATGGGATTAAAAACGTGAAGAAATCACGCAAATTTCTCATAGTAATTCCATGTCAAATGTTCTATTTTTTAGGTTTCTTGTGCACTTCATTTAATGGGCAGCGTTCGTATCAAAAGTCGACTAGAAGCGATAGTAACCTGGGTCTCAGTCAATCAAGTGTCAGTCGGGAAATTCAGGAGGTTACCAGTGCCAAAATTCAATCAGTGATCATTTTGTTACATAGTTACTGACTGTAGCAGAAACCGATTGGCACAAAAATGAAAATCTACCATAGAACTGAATAAGAGCGAAAATGTCAGAAATAGCAAGCATCTACGTTCATTCATAAATTTCAAGCATTCATGTATTTGCTTACTTATTCACGTTTTAATTGACACATGATCTACAATATCATAATGTTAAGGTTGGACAACTTAACGAATTCTTGCAGATTCATTTCAATCGAAATTGCGCGCCAATTTGCAGCAAAAACAAAGACGCAACTCGTAGCGATGCCCAAAAAACTGAGCCAACGGCTCTCAAAATAGGATCATTAAGCCATTCAATGAACGTCAGAATGGCGTTCATTGAACAGCTCAATGAATTAATGTCGACAGTCCAGTCTTTCATATGAATTTCGACATTCCCGAATAGCCCCCCTAGTGTATGAATAGTGAATAGTGTATGTGGGAGAGACTGGCAGAACCATCCGGACGAGAATAAAGGAGCATAGCGCCGCGCCATTCGACTGGGCCATTTTGAGAAGTCGGCAGTCACAGGACATGTCGCTCGAGGCCACGATGTTGAGGTGACCAGTGCTAAAATCCTCACCAAGGAAAAGCATTTCAAGACGAGACTATGTAAGGAGGCTTTAGAGACAAAGAAGCACCAAAAATATTTTAATAGAGATGGGGGACAAAAGATAACCGCATCCTGGCTACCAGTGATTTCGAGAAAGAAGAGAAACTTCGGGAAGACCCCACACCTGCCCTCACCTCCTCCCCCACTTCCTCCTCCGTGACTATATATATTCGACGCGCAACAAGGCAAGCCCTGATGAGGTCTCCAGCAGCGGAGACGAAACGTAGGACCTTTTAAATCTTGACGCGGTGTAACCCAAAAGAACAATACTGCATATCATGGACCGAGAAAGTTTTAACCAATTGACTCAATAGCTTCCTTCGTCAGACAGTGCCAAAAATTTGAGGAGCGGCACAGCAACTTGACTCCATCAAAGTTGATATCATGGTTGCGCGTAATGCCATGCTCAGCCACGGCCGATTTCTCAGGTTGTCCCAATCTCATGTGCCGTCGGTGCTCCCTAAGTCGAGTTTCGATTTTTCGGCCAGTTTACCCGATGTAGGCTTTGCCGCACCCAAAGGGAATGCGGTAAACGCCAGGGGTCTTCAGTCCAATAGGGTCTTTGACGCGTACGACCATGTCTCTGATTTTAACAGAGGGTTTGTGGATGGTCGTGATATTGTGCCTCCTTAGAATTCTGGAGATCTTGACGGAGATGGAAGACAAGCTCGCGCCAGGGGTTCCTCTTCTTCCTTAGACTCCCGAGGGCTTAATGTCCTTTTTAGGGCCAAAGAGATGACTCTGTTGTCGTAACCGTTCTGCCGGAAGGTATCCCGTAGTTGTTTCAATTCCGACGACAAGTAGTCCTCGTCCGAAATCCTGGTGGCCCGGTAAAATAAGATAGACAAAACAGCCCAACGTCGCGATGGATGATGATGTCTCTGGCCGTGTAGGTACCGGCTCGTGTGCGTCGGTTTCCGAAACACACTGTGCCCAAGTCTTCCATTGGTCTAACGTTGAATCAGGACGTCTAGGAAAGGTAGATTCCGGTTCTCCTCTATTTCCATAGCGAAAACTATATTTGGATAGCGGCTATTCATGATATAAACTTTGACGGAGTCAAGTTCTTGTGCCGTTCCTCAAATTTTTGGGACCGTATGACGAAGGAAGCTATTGAGATCCGGATGAAGGGAAATAACTTCAATGTCCCTGATGACGAGGGCCGTGTCAGACTTCGAAACGTTGGAGACTATGGACCATCTCACCCAGCTGGAAACCCGAGAAGCCCTTATTCAACAGATTTGCCGGGAAAGCACCAGATCTTCTATCACTTATATTCTATTATATATGTTGGATGGAGCCCCATTCCAACCAGACGATATGTGTTGAAGTATCTGAAATGAAAGGCAAGTTACACTTTGTAGTCATTTACAGGCCTTTAAAAACTTTTCCTAAAGGTGGAATCGAGACAGCGGTCCTCAATTTTCTTCCAATTTATAAGAGTGCTATTAGTAGTGGAGGGTAATTCTGTTATGTGGAAGAAATCACATGATAGTGATTTATATCCCAGATCCTTTTCACTGTTACAACATGTTCATGGTTCCTTTCATTGCGACGCATAATTTGGTAAGTAGAGGCACAATACTTGACGTAGTCTTTGTGTATGATGTGCCTAAAGTCACTGAATATGGGTAATACCTACCATGCCATTTCTCTCAGAGCATGAACTGGTCTTGGTTAAATTCCAATTCTGGTTTCCTGCCGCCAAACGAGAAGATACCATTTTCCGGGAGTTTAATACATTTTTATTTATTTTACACGTTTCGAGGGCGATTTTCATGCCCTTGATTTGTCTGATTTTTTTGCTCAATGGCGTAGACTTTTGAATACGCACGCTCCCTTGAAGACACTATGAAATCCTCTTCATAATCCTGCTCTGTGAATTACACATGAGATTATACCGCCCATGGGCAAGAGGGACAAACTCTCACATTAATTCATGCGTTACATGATCCCATCCCTTTTGTGCAGTACGAGTTGGTTATAAATCAAGTGAAATATCTCTTGCGAGACGTTTTAAGCCATGATTGTAATGAATACTTCCCTTAGAAATCGGACGCCAAATCTACATGGAATGAAATCCGACTTCCTGGGCTCTAGCGCTAATAATGCTCAAATTAACTTATACCTGGATGACTTGACTAATCACTGCATTTCATCAGAATTTCCGGACGGGGAGATATAGTCCTCGAAAATCGATTGTGGTCAACTTACTTTCCTTACCTGGAAATGATTCATGCACCGATGCATTTTATTGCTACAGGTTTTTATTTAATTTTAATTTAATAGTATTTTCCCTTCCGGAAATGCTGCTAAGCAACAGCATACTAACCACGTCCGACCCACTAGGTGTTGACTACATTTCAATTCAATGTATGAAAAAGTACTTCCTATCATTTGGCCTATTACACTGAATATCTACAAATACTCTTTTTAACTACTTACTCCTCTTTCCGTGCCATACAGAAATTCGCGCTAATTCACCGAGAATCTCTAATCCTTCCGATGTGTCTCTCTTTCGTTCTATATCCATTCTATGTGCACCATCTAAGCCCCTAAGTTGAATGGCTTACCATGAAAGAGTAGCATATCTTACCCGAAAGAACTTTCCTGACAAGTATTACTCGTGTTTTATCAAAGGCTATATCACCAAATCAGCCTGAGTACAGTTCACTGACGATATTCAATTCTCAATGCACAACGGATAATATATCCTCTTCTTGTTCCATCTACTTTTCAAAGTCATTTCACACCGTTAGCCATCAAATGTTTCTGAGAATTGAGATATGCATTTCTCGCTCTCTTCTTTCCCACGGTAAATTTTTTCGTAAATTTATTCATGAATTCCATATTCATGAAAAGAGATTCGTGAACTGTTGGACCCCATGTCACACGAGCAGGAAAAATTCATGAATTGGGCGCTGATCGGCTGACGGCCGAGAAGAGAACTTTTTGTGCTGCCATCAATAGTGTATTCTCTTTACGAAAAGAACAAGCAGAGAAGATATTTTTACGGGACCTACGGGCCATGATATGGAATAGCACACAGCTATTGCTGTAATTACCCGGGAATTACTTTAGCCATACGTATAAGCTGAAAGAATTGCAAGAACAAGCATGCTTGCTCACGATGGAACACGTCAGAATCCTTATGAAGCAGTTCGCCAGCCCAGAGTAGCCGAAACTGGGTGACATTGGTAATTCAATATCAAATTGCGATAATTTTAGAATATGATATATTGGCGATAGCAAAAACTCATATCGTGACGATAAATATCGTCTTATCGCGCCTCAATATAATATCGTGATATATCACGCGATAGAAGTT
Source organism: Pyrrhosoma nymphula (assembly GCA_963573305.1). Taxonomy (NCBI): domain Eukaryota; kingdom Metazoa; phylum Arthropoda; class Insecta; order Odonata; family Coenagrionidae; genus Pyrrhosoma; species Pyrrhosoma nymphula. Next base: position 185,175,244 of record OY754327.1, read on the forward strand.
CGCAATATCGTGTCCCGATAAAATATCACGATATCACGCCCCGATAAAATATCACGATAAATATCACGACAAAATATCGCGATATTGCGCTCGATAAAATAATCGCTGCCGATCAAATATTCCGATAAAATATCACGATATCACGCCCCGATAAAATATCACGATAAATATCGACAAAATATCGCGATATTGCGCTCGATAAAATAATCGCTGCCGATAAAATATCACGATGAAATATCCTGATATCGCGCCCCGATAAAATATCACGATATCGCACCCCAATAAAATATCATGATATATATCACGATAATATATCGTTATATTGCGCTAGATAAAATAATAGCGCCCGATAAAATATCCCGATATCGAGCCCCAATGAAATATCACGATAAACATCACGATTTTGCGCCCCGATAACATAATATGATAAATATCACGGTAAATATCACGATAAAATATTACGTTAATGAGCCCCGATAGATCACGATGATAAATATCACGATAAAATATCGTGATATTGCGCTCGATAAAATAATCGCACCCTATAAAATATCACGGTAAATATCACGATAAAATATTACGATATCGAGCCCCGATAGAACATCATGATAAATATCACAATAAAATACCGTGATATTGCGCTCGATAAAATAATTGCGCCCGATAAAATATCACGGTAAATATCACGATAAAATATCATGATATTGTGCTCGATAATATATCACGTAATCGCGCCCGATGAACTATCGTGATGTCGCGCCGGAAAATCGTGTCAGAAAAGCCGATCAGTGACAGAGTTTGATGAAGAATTTAAAGAGTTTTCTTATTTACAGAAATTTACCGAATATTGGCTTGCGCATGCGCAGTGTAACTCTGAGTGTATTCATGAATTATTCATGAATAAATTGACGAAAGAATTTACCGTGGGACACCGGCTTTATGGTCCAAGTCGTATATCACAGAAAGCAAGCCGTTAAAGGTAATAACTATTTCGATTGTTTCTCCAGCCTCGGAATCAGGACATTCATGTTGTGGGAAGAACGTATTCAAACTGTCTGTAACAAAGTCCATAGACCATTCTACCGATTGAAACGATTTTGAGACTAACTCCCAGTACCATTACGAAAATAATGGCTTTTAACTTTTGAAAACTTTTACTGCCGTATATAGACTCCTGCTGTCTTTTGTACTCTTGATTTATCCCAGGAATCAAGTATTCCACTTCAGAGACTCTAGGATTGGGGTTTAACGTTTGTATTTAAATTTGCATGTGATGAACAAGTTATTCCATTTTATAATGAAAACCAGTGGCTGAAACCAAGTAAATCATGGTTATTTCAAAAGCTAATCTTTATTCGCAAAATTATCCTAAATGGATCGCCTTCCTACTAGCATGAAGTTATAATTTTTAATAGTGAAATGGAGAAAAGATTCATACGGAAATCTGAGGAACTATATGTTCTTCATTTCCTTCCAAACACATAACCTTGTTTGTGACCCATTGTAAATTATGGAATACTCTTCCTAAGGAAGTGAAATCTAACTTTTTAGACTATTAGGCATTAGCAGCCTGGTTGACAGGTATCTATACATTTAATACATATTCTCTTTATACTATACACTCTGAATTTAATAATCTGCTAATGTTTTGATTTTAATTTTATTTTCTGATTAATGTTATGATTTTATGGTGCTGTTATACTATATTCGCTAATTTTCATTTATTCTATAGTTAAATGTTTTTTCTTATTTTCTGAAATTATAGTGAATTATTAAATCCTGAAGTCTGCTGAATTATTATTGTTGATGATGTTGTAAAACTTTATACTTGGTTTGTTTCGATTGTGTCTCTGTTTAAATTGAGTCTGTACCATGTTCCATTAATGAATTAATGTTATTCATGCTCTGGGTTTCCTCATGAGGGCTATACTAAAATTACATAAATGGTTCACCTTTCGAAAAAACATAATTGGTGAACAAGTTATATACAAACAAAAGGATAGCAACAACAAATATATGACCCAACAAAGGCAAAAAAATGGAAGTAAATTGAAAGTAAATCAGTAGCAGTCAACATTATGGCTTAAAGACACCCATACTTCCAAAGTGAGGATTCAGACATGGGAATATTTTCACCGAATAGCAAATTATAATAGGTATTTCGGTAATGATTGTTACTGCTGTGGCATGTCCATCCGACTATTATTATTATTCCCGAGTTAAATGCTAGTGTGCATTAGTTACTTTAAGTATCATGTATTAACTCTTTTTCCTTTTCGCTTCTTTATAGGTATCACGTGCGAAGTCAGACCTGAGTTTGATCCTGATTTGTCTCCCCGAAGTCATTTGCTGATTGCTTCAAAACCTAAAATATTGTCCTGAGACATTCTTAATACTCAATATATTTTGCTCCTTATACTGCTGTATACACTTGCAATACATTATGCTGATATAATTGGTGATTTTTGCAACTATAACATCCCTGAACTACATTTGGGCCCATTCTACTATAATTTGACGTTCAACAGTTGTGCCACCAAAGTACGGGACAAATGGCGATTTCAGGCCACCTATGACCGTGACATTTCCATGGCCTTGAGCATTTTTCTTAATGTAGATAACTGGTCTCCCTTGCATTACACACACGCACCACGTATCATCCATTGCCAACATTTTCCTTCCATTACCAACATTTCCCATCGGTTACCCCTTGGACTCTTTAATACCACGGAGTTCACGTACGAGAGTAGAATTCGATAATTAGAGCATAAGTGATATGGAAACAACATCATCATCATCATTGGTGCTTCTGTCCGCAGACAGGTTTCAACGGTAGCGTTGTCTCTACAGCATTCCGTCCTGGGCCTCTCTCTTCATCACAACAATTTATTACAGCGAGGAAACTTTTACAAACCACATAACAATAAACTCAACCACGACCCGGGTTTCAACGGCTAAGCGTCATCATCAGGTGAACAAAAGTGTACAGCAATCCCTTATATACCTTCAGTCAGTTGGGGGTGGGATAGTGGCGTTGAGGGGGGGGGGAAGGAGGACGGGAATGGACAACAATAGCGGAAAGGATGGGGGAGTTGGCGGGCAGCAAGTATTCGTTTAAAAGATTAACATCAGCGTCAACAATACGAATACTTATATACTCAACAATACTTATTTCTTCTCCAATCCTCCTTAGCACTTCTTCATTCTTGATCTTATCTTTTCATCCAATCTTCTCCATTCGTCGCCATAGCCACATTTCAAAGCTTTCTTAGTACTTCTCTTCTCTCTTCCTCAACGTCCACGTTTCGCATCCATACAACACAATGCTCCATGTCAAGCATTTTGCAAATCTTTTTCTAATATCCATCTTGATGTTCCTTGCTGTCACCAGTTCCTTAATCTTGCTAAATGCTACTTTTCCTTGCCCCATTCTGCTTTTAATTTCTTGAGTACAGTTGCCATTCTGTGTAAGTATACTTCCTAGGTACTTGAAAGAGCTTACTTATTTTAATTTTTCTTCCTCCAGCCATATATTTAAGAGCCCTTCTGTCTTCGCTATTCTCATTTCCTTAGTTTTATTTCTGTTTATTCTCATTCCGTAGTCTTCACTCTTCTTCCTAATTCTTTCCATCATTTTCTGAAGTTCTTCTTCATTCTCTGCTATTATAGCCTGGTCATCAGCATTTGATGGATTTTATTCTCCCACCTCCCACTTTTATCCCCCCGATGTCTTCTAAAGCTTCTTCCAGCAGTTTGTCAGCATACAAGTTAAAGAGGCATGGTGACAGACTGCAACCCTGCCTAACTCCCCTTCCTATTGTGGTTTCCTTTGTTTCCTCGTCCCCAATTCTTACCTGAACTTTCTGATGGATGCACATCTGCTGTATTAATCTTCTGTCCTTCCAGTCTATCTATATCTCTCTCAGAAGATACAATAAGATCTCCCATCTGACCCTATCAAATGCCTTTTCATAATCAATAAAGCAAACGCATATCCTACTTGGCCCACATGTGAGATAAGGCTTATAGTTCTGTAGTGTTTACATTCCTGTGCATTACATATCTTTGGTATCGACACCATTATCGTGTTGATAAGATCTTCTGGCCACTCCCCTGCATCATATATTTTATTAACCAGATCCGCGAGTCGATCCAACCCATTCTTTTCTAAACGCCTTTAGAATCTCTACTGGTATTTGGTCTCCGCCGACTGCCTTCCTATTCTTCATTCCTTTTACTGCCATTTCTATCTCCCCTTTCATTACTTTAGGACCTGTATTGTCCCTCTCCTCATTCATGTCATTCTCCAATTCTATTTCACTTCCTCTTTATCTTGTGCAGTACAATTCTTTCTTGGAAACAACATACAGCATTATAACAGATAAGCTGGACCGGGCAAAAAGTAGACGTTTCTGCCATGACAGTCTTTAGAGACTACAAATGAGCGTCTATCTTCATTGAGTAAGGGATGTATTTCATCTTGGAGAATTTCATAATATTCACATAAAATGCACTGCACATTTACTTTCATGCATATGTAATAGCATAGAGTAAATATAATATAGAGGGCTATCCGCATAGGCGAAAATGGTATCGCCTTTTTTAATTCTCAAAGAGCAGATAGATGGCCCCGGAGTTGCGAGGGAGAGACGCCTCGCTTCAAGGTCGTCGCCTCCTCTCTCGCCTTATTGCCTCTCCCCTCCCCTCCTTCCCCCCCCTCCTTCCCTCCCTCCCCTCACGTCCGACTCCCCGTCCTGTGTAATAATCACTGTTCAGCAAAAATTCACTTTGGAATTCTTTCCTTGATCAAAATAGCTATATCTACTACTCTAATTTTGGGTCGAGAAAAACGAATATGACATCAGATTTTGTTTGTTAGCACTAGTTTTTAAGATATACTAATGTCAAATAGAAATACTAAAAATACACTTCGAAATTCTTTCCTTTCTGAAAAAGGCTAAACTAACTTAATTTTGGGTCGAGAATGTGACATTAGATATTGATTAGTTTAGTTGACATTAGATTCTGGTTTTATAGCTTCACTAACCTCAAATAAAATGTCTTATTCGCGTGAACGTCTTCTCTTCGCTAGTCGCTTGTATTCCTTTTATGGGTCGTCTCTCGTCACTGTCCAACAATAGTCCGCAAGCATAGAAGTGTTCCATATTCCCTGATACCTTCGTTCCATTTGCGAAATGTCCTGATGAAAACGCTCTCCATGTTCGTCGCTTACAGCACCGCAGTTGTCAGAGGAGAAGTCTATGTGAGAATATAGAAGATAGAGTTTAAGTGACATTTTTCAGCCTAATTGATGGTACTTTTCTAGAAGAATATTCACAATCGCAGCGTAGTTGTTAACTCTTCGATTTCCCAAGAAGCCACTCATAACATCTTTAAATACTTCCCATGCTGCTTTTTCATGGGCCTGGAGAACTTAATCGAAGTTTTCATCTTTTAGAAGATGAATCTGCGGGCCAATGAAGATGCCTTATTTAACTTTAGTATCACTGATCTTTGCAAATAGTTCTCTGAGGTTCTTAATAGCTTCTCCGCCATTCTCCATCTCCTTTACAAGGTTCTTCATTAATCCAAGTTTTATGTGTTGAGGTGGCAAAAGAATTTTGCTTCTTTCTACCAGAGGATCATGCTGGACATTTCTCTCTCCGGGACAGAGATTTTCCCTTGGGGGCCAGATATTTACCTCGTAGTGAGATGACCTAGCCCAACTGTCCCACTGACTCAGGAAATAGCAGTACTTTGTGTATCCCAACTACATGCCCAGCAATATTGCCATGACCTTCAAGTCTCCACAGATCTGCCACTGATGGTCGGTGTACTTATTTGCTGTCAGAAGTGATTTCATATTTTCATAGGTTTCTATCATGTGGATAGCATGGTACTGAAAGTAGGGAATTGCCATTTTATAAAAGTACAGCTTTTAAACTTAGGTTTGAAGAATCTATGAATAGCCTCCAGTCCTTTGGATTGTACTCCGAATGTAAAATTGTCATCAAACCACTCAAGTTACAGCAGGCAACAAGAGTATTTTCCTCGCACGTGCGGGTTATACACTATGCATTATTTCATCAGTTTTACCATAGAAACCGAAGTGTTCGGACCTATGCGAAATGTGAGTGCATTAGTGAATAACCACAGCGAAATGTCTGTTCCGCCGGGAGTTTGTTTTATATGTCGCAGTACATAGGAGGAATGCCCAGTTTTTGTCTTTAAAAACCAAGGCATTCTCTCACTTATTAACTCGAGTGTGAAACGTGGTTTTCAAGAGAACCAAACATTGCTTAAACATTTGAACGTGGTCACCGTCCATGACGCATGTAGGAAGAGGTACACTATTGGAAGTAATGTTGAAACATCGGTCCGTCGAGGAGGAGTTCCTATTCCCCAAGCAACCAATCACCCATCAATTAGGTCATCAATGGCCTAGAATATCCAAAGAAAGTTTTTTTCTTTGGGAAGGATATCAGAGATGAATATATCAGACTCCAGCAAAACCTTGCTCACTCCTGCAGTGATACGCTTTTTGAAGAGTCCACCATCATCCAACTACCTCGGGAAAAACTATTGGCCAATGCTAACTACAAGAGGCGCCTCATATCGCACTCCTTCGCAATGCAATTGAGCAGCATGGCTCTGCATTGAAAGTATCCGAAAAAGGCGCTGATTGGGACATTATTGACACAGCACTATTCAAAAGTCAAATATTTGACCATGTTATTGTTATTGGAGAAGACGTGGACCTCCTGCTCCTCCTAAATTGTTTGGGCTCAGCTGCAACGAACGTCTACCTCCAAAAAAGTGACAGACATGAATCTGGGTGTTACTATTTCTCAAGCTCATCTTACACTCACAGATCCACACAATACTCGCAAGGGTTTTAAGGATCCGCACAATACCCGTTTAGACTCTCCGGCTTCTGTTCTTTCGACTAAAGAAGCGGAGGTGGTAATGTATTGATGCGTAATTATATTTATGATAATTGTTGTAAGAAATAAATGTTCTACACGTCTACGCAGTATGGATGGTTTACTTGGGAGATGACAGATCCAATAATTTAAAAGTCACATACCGATTAATGCTCTCGCAATCATGATGGAGGCTACCACGGATTGGTCTGGAGGAAGCAGCTGGACATCCGAAACTTTCGTCAGCAAGATGATACAACTGCTTCCCGCGACGGCTGGCAGACTTCGACAATAAATCGAGTCTTCAATGCCAAAATAATTTCCCAAAGTGATTCAAATTAGTTTTACATTTGATCTATCCATTGTTTTTGGGTTTTCACCGCGTTGAACTTAGTTGGTGACGACAGTTTCGCTGGGATTCCAACCAGCGTCCTCAGGTGGAGTTGTCGGGTTGAGATTTTGGCCGCCTATGTCGTACATTTTGGCGCCTTTTTATGTGGGGCAGGAAGACAAACGGGATGATAGCGTGAGCCTTGGATTCTATCTGATCATGCTTCTTGCAGGTCATTTTTGAGTCCCTGTTGTCTGGTTCTCTCCTCCCGTACTCACTTTGTCTCCGCGACGTCAGAAATGATCGCCAGACTCCTTAGAAAGCGCAATGTGATCACCAGATTTTAAGTGTGTGAGCAAGACGGAGAACGTCTTACCGGGATCCAAGGACAGATGACCACACGATCTTCACCGTTGATATCATTACGAACATTTTCTGCCGTTCATATCGTGAAGTCAAAATACGGCCAGATTTGTTGTACTCGTTGTACTGCAGCCCTGAAGAAACAATTCAAGGTATGGAAAGATCTATTTAGGTTAATCCTATGAGATGTCGATATTTTCGTATCGCAAAACCTCCAAGATAGTTTTAGCCAAATGACCATTCCACGGCTGCCAAAGCGTGTGCATTGCATCTTGCCTACGGAGATATTTATTTCCAAATACATACATTGATATGGCTTTCCTTTCCTTCATTATATGTTATTATGAGTTTGCTTTAGTGACGTGAAGTGAATTCAATATCAAAACACAAGATGGACGTAGTGCGCTCGTATCATACGAGTAAAAATAGAACATGTTCTAATTTTGATCGCATGATCATGCGCATGACCAAGAATTCGCCGAATTTTCCGTATTACACGAGGCATTAACGTCATGCGCATGATCATTCGAATGATCATTCGCAAGATTATTCACCGTGTAAAACGGCCTCAATGACACCTGTGCCAAGCTGTCCAAAATTTTGCAAAACCTGCAATATGTCAGGGGCAGTAACGAAAGGAGGATGCACGCATGCGCTAAAACTGTTATAACTTCCCTATTAACAGCAATAGCGCAAAGATATGTTGCAACAATATAAATTTAACATTAACGTATTTAATGCATGAAAAATGGATGGAAACGTCCAGAATGAATGGATAAACGAAGCCATGAAAAACAATGATTTTTAAACATTTAAATTATAAATTTTCTCAAAAACGGCGAGATAAATTTTGTTTAAATATTTACTGGCATTTTTTAACTCATTTCTCTCCATCACAAGGTACGTGGAATGATTGTGCCCTCTTTATATTCACGTGAAAATTTCTTCAAAGTAAGCCCAGCAGCAGCAACGCGCAATTTGGTTGAAAATAATTATTCCTTTTATATGAACAATACTGAATTTACAACAAAAGTATTAACAAATAACATGCAAAACGATTTAAAAGTTGTTCTGGAAATATTTTTATTCAAAAAAACACAAAGAGACAGGAAATAATAAAAGAGAAATAACAATTTTTCAAAAGTTTAACTAGAAATATCTCAAAAAAAAGCAGATAGATTTGGTTAAATATTGTTACACAGAGCAAAGAAACCTTTTAGAACAATATGACAATAGTATATTGAATGTTCCCTCCTTGTAAACGGAGATATGGCACATAAATTAAAACGCTGCAAGCGACGCTACGCCCCCCGCTGAGTATATAATTAATTTCACAGCAAAGATTTTTGCAAGAAAAACGTGTTGTCTCCGGTGAAAAAGCCAATGCCTTTTCTACTGAAAATTGCAATAAAAACTTCGAAAACATTGACCTTATTGTCTGCACATGAGAACAAACAATTAAATGTTTATGAACAATTTTCCAAAAACCGGGAGATAGATCTTCTTCAAACTTCGCTAATTGAAAGACCACATGTCTAACTCTAACGTTTATATAGCCGAACAAATGTGCCTACCTTGTGAACGACGATATAAAGACTTGTTTTGTTGAACGTCGGCGCGATTTCACACTCCGCCGCGTGGCTATGACCGATCTACGGAGTAATGGAAAATATTTTTTATCTCAAAAACGGTGAAATTATTTGCATTCAAATTCAGTAGTAAGACGACACGCAAATAATATTACCAAAAAACACTATACATTTCAATGTGCCCTCTTTTTGAGCGTCACCAAAGCTCGTCAAAAAACCACGATCCCGCGGACACGCAGTACTTCCACTCCCCGTAAAAACAGTATATTCAACATTCTTTATCTTCAAAGTTTATGGACTTTGAGACAATTTTTTTACCCATATCCCTAGAGCAAACCAATCATAATAAGGAAATAAAATAATATTTTTTATAAAGTTTACCGTTTGGCCACATAAGGCCATCCCAAATTTCATTAGACGCTAGACGTAAAAAATATTTTCCATATTCCGAGAGGATTTTATAAAAATGTATTCCAGACCTAAGATTGTTGCAAGAAAGTTGTGCTGTCTCAGGTGATAGCAAAATTGCCTTCACCATGGGAAATTAAAAACTATAATATGAAAAGTTAAATTTTTTAGCCTATGCATGAGGATAAATGTAATTAGCTTCGGGGAATTTTCCGACGTCTCTATTTCTCTGCCTAAAGTGGCACCCTGCCATCTGATTGTTTCTTGTAACAAGTTACCTTCTCCATGAAAAGAGCTAGACAAAATGCAATTTCTCTTATAAAGACTACAGCATTGCAGCCCAATTGGGGGATCAGCAGACCGGCTGGCTGAGATTCCCTTGCTAAAAACTGAGCTGCAACACTGTACTCTTTATCTGAGAACTTGTATTTAGCCTAGCTCTTTTCATGGAGAAGATCACCTGTAAACATGAAGTGTTCTGTTGGAATAATTTTGTTAGAAGAGTGCCATAAACTCATATATAGTCTAACAGTTACTAACCATGTTAAAAACACAAGTTATTTTAGTGAACAAGAACAATTATTAATTAACTTAAGAGTTGGAATAACTGTAAATAATGTGTATCATTACCGTGAGAAGGAAGTGTTGATGAAATATAATCATCCTTTTGGACAATGTTGTTGTGATCCTTTCAATATTCACAAGAAAATCATAAAGAAAAGATTGCGTGAAATTTCTGTCGTGTGTGCCCAGAACAATATTTCTCCTGACTTAATTCCTGGTAAGGCTGTGTCCTATATGTGTAAAAAAATTACCAACACCGTATGAGACGCTACAAGAAGAAGAACCATGTGCACCTTTAGAAGAAGAAGTGAGTGCCGTTAATACAGCATGTACATCATTGGGTGTTTCACCTCTAAAGATCCAGAGACCTAGTGAAGAATGGCGAACACTAGCAATTAATGCATAAGTATCTAAAGTAAATTCTGCTTTAAAAAGTAAAAACTATCGAGAACTGAAATTTGGCTTCTCCAAATTCACAGAACTTATACGTCCTAAATGGTACCTACATCTTATCGGGGGGGGGGGGGGGGGGGGGGGGGGGGGGGGCAAGTGGAAAACACACCGTTTGTGTTTGGGTCGCTTACCAAAATGTAAAATTTATGTTAGAAAAAGCAAAAGTCGATATTGATTACAAGGATTTGTTGGACAGCATGGTATGCAGCTTGTTGAATGTTGAACAAATGTGCTATTACCATGGGCCTGAAATCCTGAGAGACTTGTTAGCTTTTGAAGAGAATACAGACGACATGTTGATATAAAATTCAAGTACAAGCAACGGGTTCATACTGACAGTTAAACATTTTGTTGAACCAATCAAACCATATGATGAATATTTGGAACACCTTATTTAGAAGCTCACAGATCTAAAAAAAAACACCATTACATTTCAAAAAGTCAGGCAAGTTTTCTAAGGAAAAAAAAGAAACTTTACGAGATAATGAATGCATTAATTGTCAGTGGACATTTTTCAGAAAATTTCACATTTTTAATCCAAGATTAAATTCAGAGTTTTCATTGGGTGAATGATCAGGCATCCCTTTGTGCTGTACTATAAAGATAATGGCATTCTTCAAAACTACCTTATACTTGAAATTAAGAAAATAGCCCCTAATGTCTCTATACTTCTGCATTTTACCGACGGGGCAGAAAGCCAGCACAAAAAATTAAATAAACTTTGTAATCATCAATCTGATTTTGGCTTAGAAGCTCAGCGGCACTTCTTCGGTACGTCACACGGGAAAGGTCCTTGTGTTGGTATAGGAGGAACTGTTAAACGTTTAGTGTTTAAAGTCAGTTTTCATACCTACATAAACAAATCACTACCGCAAACCTATTAAGATATTGTTCAATTATTAATAGATGTAAACTACACTAATTTTTAAGATTGTATTCATATAAACTTACTGACAACAGAACAATCATATAGAGCAAGTTCAGTGGCAAAACCAATGCAGGCTAAATAGTTTGCTAACATTCTCCTTACGAGACATTTTAATTCTTAGTGAAACATGTAATCTACAACTATCAACACATTAAATATGTAACTGGTTTGCTAATTATCAATCAAAATTAGACTTATTTAGGCAACATTTTATGATATGCACCAATCCGTACATTGGTTCTACCCAGTGGGCGAAGGTAAATATTTTCGCAACTTCAGTATGGTGTAACTTCCAAACGAGTCAAAACGCATAATCCAAATTTTTAGTGCATTCTTAATAGGATCATAGCTTATTATGCTGAAAATTTCATATTTTTAAAAAGTCCCCCACCAGAGGGAGGGGGGGGGCCAAAAATGGTAAATTTTTCTTATTTTTCGAAGCTCGTAACAGCTAGAGGATTAACAAACACACAAATGTTTTCTTACACACACTTAATATAATTCCCAAATACACTATAACAAAAACATAGACCTTGTGATCACAACCTTTCTATGAGAAAAAAATAGCAAAAGTTGTAAAAAACAGTGATTTGAATAAAAAGTTTGGACTAATTGTTCTCATATGTATTTTGCAGTGAATTTATTGAAAACTATGTCAAATAAAAGCTCAATTTGTGATGATAAATCAGGTATTTGAAAAATTCTTCTACAATTTGTAGTTTCCGAGTAACTCTAATTACCGATACTCGCTGAAAATGTCATTTTTACAACGCGCTGCGACCTTCACGGGCCTGAAAGTCCTTGATGTCATGAGAAAAAAAAATAAACAAAAATTGGCTTTGTGCCTTACAGACATGTAGTATTAAGTGTGTAAAATTTGATTTTTTTCTGAAATGGTGCTGCAACAACTTTTTTAAAAATCTGGTGAAATGGTACGGAATCACCCATTTGTTAAAAGAGTACTTGGCAAGTGGGACGATAAAGTTAGGGAAATCAGCTCCTTCTCCCTCGTTATACTCCACTTGGAATATGCTGCCAGTAATTGAGATCCTTATGAGATAGGCTTGGAAACTGAGTTAGAACGCGTGCAGCGAAGATCAGCAAGATACGTTAAAGGCCGTTATGATAATCTCGTTAGTGTTACTGACCTTTTGCAGCAACTGGGATGGGAAACGCTTTCAGACCGTCGATTGAAATATAGTCTCAATCTATTATGTAAGTTCCAAACCAATGTATTCTCTTACGACGTTGATAATATTTTACGAAATCCGATAAACTACGGTAGATCAGATCATGAGAATAAAATTGGAGAACTGGACTGCAGAACGGACAGATTTAAAATGTCATTTTTCCCATGAACGATAAGGAACCATAACAGCTGCCAATGAGACTTTTAACTAGGTTTGTCGATAGGTAGTGTAGCTCTAAGTAGTAGTAGTACTCCCTAATACTTGAATACTTATCTGCTACCTAGTACTAACAGCTCGCCGTGCATGTCTTCAGCATAACTCTTGAGTCTCTGTCCGTTTGTGTAGTTGCAAAATACAAAGGTATATACTAACGGTCCCTCGAACATTGGGAACATATCTTTAGTGTAGTGCATGCTTGTGAGGCTTCTCCTCATAACAAGCATTAGCGATTTATGCTAATTCATAATTAGTCGTAGTTACACTAACTTTAGGGTATAGTGTAATGCATGTTAGTGACTACTCACCCCCTGCCACACACCCTTGAGGTGGCTTGCTGAGTATTTCGTAGATGTAGATGAAAGCGTCGAGGGGTAGTGAATTAGTGGCCGATCTATTTTCAACGGGAACGGCATGGTGGGGTCCGAGAGATAACAAATAGTGCTGATCGAGCGCCATGTATTTATTCCCTTGAGGAAGGCCCTTATTATACGCTCCTCAACTACTTTGCCGGAAATGGTTTACTCTAGGTACATACATAGGAAAAAACTTTGTCTCAAAGTTGATGAACGTTGAAGAAAAAAATATTGAATATAATTCTTTCGCGGGACGTGGACGGACTGCGTGGCCGCGGTAACGTGGTTCTTTGACAACCTTTGGTGACGTTCACGAAAATGGCACATTGAAATGTATATTGTCATCCCGTAATACTATTTCTGATTCGTCTTCCTACCGAGATTGAATGAAATTGTTCTCACCGTTTTTGAGATTTAAAGAATTTGCACCGCGTGGCGGAAAGTAAAATTGCGCTCACATTCAACTATCCAAATGTTGATATTGTCGTTCAGAAGGTGGGCACATTGGTTCCACTGTGTACACGTTAGAGAATGGTGTCTTTCATTTTGCGCAGTTTGAAGAAGATCAATCACCCTTTTTACGAGAAAATTGGTCATAAACATTTAATGGTTTATCTTCAAGTGTAGGCCAAAATATATACTTTCTCGGACTTTTGTTTTCAATTTACCATTGGAAAGTCATTTTTGTCATCACCTGAGACAGTAAAACCTCTTTGCAACATTTAAAGTTCTGAAAAAAAGTTTTAGGAAATGCACTGGGAATGGGAAAATTATTTTTATCGCTTGGCGTGTAATGAAATTTGGGATGACCTATTGTTGCCAAACGGTTAGTTTTATGGCAAATACTTTCTAATATCCTTGTTTGCATACGTATGTTCTCGGGGTGTAAACAAACTATTTGTCTAAAAGTTAATAAGCGTAAATAATAAAAAATATTGAATATATTGTATTTAAGGGACGTGGACGGACTGCATGGCCACGGTATCGTGGTATTTTGACGAGGTTCGGCGACGCTCAAAAAGAGTGCACATTGAACGTATCGCGTCAGTTGGTAATACTATTTAAGTTTCGCCTTTCTACCGACTTTGAATTAATTTTTTGGCACCGTTTTCGAGATAAAAAATATTTTGTATTACTGCGTAAATCGTTAAGCGCCACGTGGCGGAAAGTGGAATTGCGCTGAAGTTCAACAAAACAACTGTTTATATCGTCGTTCACAAGGTGAGCACATTGGTTCAGCTAAAAACACGTTAGAGTTAGACGTGTTGTAATTCATTTAGCGAAGTTTAAAGAAGATCTAACTCCCGGTTTTAGAGAAAATTGTTCATAAACATTTAATTGTTTATCCTCATTATAAAGCAGAAAAATGTAACTTATACGATTTTTGTTTTTAATTTCCCGTAGGAAAGGTATTGTCACCATCACCTGAGACAGCACAACTTTGTTGATACAAGGTTAGGTCAGGAATAAATTTTTATAATATCCGCTCGGAATATGGAAAATGTTTTTTACGCCCGGCGTGTAATGAAATTTGGGATGGCCTATTGTGGCCAAACAGTAAATTTTGTGAAAAATGTTTGATAATTTTATTATTGGCGATGGCTTGCTCTAGGTGTCTGCGTACAAAACTTAGCCTAAAAGTTGATAAATGTTGAAGAAAAAAATGTTGAATATGGTCCTTTTACCTGACCATGAACGAAATGCATGGCCGCGGGATCGTGGTTTTTTTAACGAATTGTGGTGACGCTCACGAAAAGGGCAAATTAAGGTTTATGGAGTCATTTGATAATATTATTTGTGTTACGTCTTCCTACATAGTTTGAATGAAATTAATCTCTTCATTTTTGGGATTAAAAATATATTCCATTACTCCGTAAATCGGTGAGCGCCACGCGGCGGAGGGTAAAATCACGCTGACGTTCAACAAAACTTATGTTTATATCGTCGTTCACAAGGTGGGCACATTGTTTCGGCTGTATATGCTTTTGAGTTAGACGTGTGGTCTTTTATTTAGCGAAGTTTGAAGAAGATCTATCTCCCGGTCTTCGATATAACTGTTCATAAACATTTATTGTGGACGGCGACTGCGAGGCCGCGGGATCGTGGTATTTAGACAAGCTTTGTTGGCGCTCACGAAAAGGGCACATTAAAATGTATGGTGTCAGTTGACAAAATTATTGGTGTTATGTTTTCCAACAGAGTTTGGATGATATTAATCTCACAGTTTTGAGATAAAAAATATTTTCAATTACTCCGTAAATCGTTGAGCACCACTTGGCGGATAGTGTGATCGCGCTTAAGTTCTACAAAACAAATGCTTATATATTCGTTCAAAAGGTGGGCAAGGTTTTTCATTTTGCGATGTTTGAAGAAGATCTATCTCCCAGTTTTCGAGAAAAATTTTCATAAAGATTTAATTGTATATTCTCATGTGTAGTCAATAGGGTGAATGTTTTCGAAGTTTTTCTATCAATTTTCAGTTGAAAAGGCATTGGCTTTGTCACCTGAGACAGCACGGTATTCTTGAAACAATCTTCACTGTAAAATAAATAATTTGTCCGACGCGTTTTACTACCCTTACTTAATGCAAGTTATGCAATATTTTGGACAGCTAGTCTTGATGACAGTGGCGCCGCGGTTGGCTGCTTCAAAAAAGATACCATGCCGAAGTTGGGAGTCTGCTATCCTTAAATTCTAGTATCCATTCGATGGGGAACCATGGGAACAATAGTTGAATAGCGTTGTGCCCGTTATTTTATTTGTCTTCTGTTCATGTCTTGCAGTGGTGAAGGGGAGTTGGAAAAATGTCTCCGCTGAGTGCTTTAAGACGTGTTTGTTGGGACAAAACGCTATTATCATTTTGCCTTAAAAATGCGTCGTCCAGGGAAGTCACTTTCTGTCGTAGCATTTCCACTGGTAGCAAGAGTAGTGATACAGCTACTGTAAAACAGGAGGTTTCCGCTGTGCAAGACACATCGCAGACTAAGGTAAATTCCTATTTGGCACTGGAATTCTTTGTTGCCAGTTATTAGAGTGTTACCACGTAAGCTGACGCTTCTGCCTCGTCGCTGCATATTTCTGGTTCAGGTTCTAATTTATTGTATTTATGATGCCACCACTGTCAACCTTCTCAGAATTGGGGTACTACTTAGCTGGATATTTGACGCTAGAGCATTCCTGAGAAAAGAGTGGGGTAATACAAACATAATTGAATTGCCTCACCGTTTGGCAACAATACCGTTTGTACTTTAAGGTGAAAAACGTAAGGGTAAGTTTTCGTCTCGCCGATTTGCATGCTAAGTGAGGTTATTTTGTTGTAGATACGTCTTTTGAAAGTGGGTGAAAATAGCGTTTTTGCTGGCGAGACGAAAGCTCACCTTTACCCAAAATTAAATTCCCTCGCCGTTTGGCTTTCATTCAACAATACAGTTTGTAAGTTAAAAATTATATGAAAAAGTTTAAAATAGGCCAACGGAAAATGGGCAAAAATGTCATTCTACTCCTCCCTTGCGGACATAGTTTCTTCAAGCATCATGAAAACAATTGTTGTGGTAGTTTTAACTGTTTAATGTATGTAATTATAACTCAATATATGTATGTTCGTATGCAGTGTTGGATATAATGTTACTGAGGCAGACTACAATGGCTTCAGCAAAAAGTAATCAATGACAACTACGAGTAGATTACAATTACTTTGTATGTAATGGTAAACTAATGGAGTTATCACAACATTGAGATCTGAGAGCCGAGATAAACTATCACCTGATGACATTATGGTCATGGTCAATAAAATATGTTGTGGAAACTGAATTGCTTTGAAATCTAAAATTGCAATTTTTCCAAACCTCTAAAAGAACATACTTTTCTTGATTTGATCATATATCACAAGAGTCCCATATCCAAGAGTGCACACCAAATTATTAAAACATTAAACTTGATGCAAGACTGCCTCAACCTATTGTGAGGTAGAAAACCATTTGCAACAAAACTATGCTGTGGTATTACTCGTAAGATACAGCCACAAAGTCTCAATCAATGGTGGTGACAGCTAAGTGAAATCCTTTAACTCGCTCCGTGCGGGGCCCATTTTCATTGGTTGATATCCAGTGGCTGGATACAATTTATTTGAAATATACATGTAAATGTTACCTGTATATGCATACAAAAATATTTTTTTAAATTTAATGTTAATAATTAACTTTTTTTAAAGTATTTAGAGCGTGATATGCCGCTCTCCGCCTTGGATTTGATGCGGGATTTTAAAATGAGGTTTGAGAGGTTGCCTACTTTGCACTAATCATATTTCAATATTTTTTTGCATTCATTAATCTTAAAGTATGAGTGTGAAATAAGTATTTTCGTGATCTGTCATCATTAAAAATATTCCTGCATTACGTTAGTTTAAAAGATTTATGAGAATCAGGAATTAAAAAATTCAAAATTATTATTAGTGTTCTGTCGCGTGTTAACCTCGTAATTGTGATCATCATCAGTTTTTAAGATAAAACCCTTGTTTCCCGAGATAAGAGCTGTACCAAATGATGTGACATCATTTTACTGTGGACAGCAATATATGAGAAGCAATTATTTTGTTATTATTTTCTGGTAGACTTTGGTTGGCCATGGGATCGATCTGCAAGAAGACTAACCGTCGTAATTTGCAGTCTTTTTTAAATGTAGCTAGGAGCCACAGAAGTAGTTTGACGGAGGAATGATTCTTAACATCTGCTGAAGAGATTATTCTATTTTGCAGTGAGTGTCTTGATGGCACAATTGAAGAAAAATAAAATTCAGAAATACTGGACCGTACAGACATTTTCATTTGCTAATCAATTATTGGCATTTTACTGACAAAGCAATTCTTGATGATTGTGACATTCTAAGAAAGATATCTCCCATCGTTCATAACGTGAACCAACAATTTCAGTCCATATATAATCCTCCACAAAATCATGCCGTAAATGAAAGCGTAATGAAGCTTCTTGGGAGACTAAAGTTTCAGTCAATACACTATTGACAAGGGAGCTCGTTTTGGCATAAAATTTTATAAACAAATGTAAACGTTCCTTGGATAGCATGCAGATTGAAATTCACACCGGTAAGAAACTAGAAGCAGCAAGTGAAAGAATGAGGGGGTATCAAGGCACCCAGCAATCTGAAAATGAACTCCCTTAGGGTGTTTCCAAGTCTCCAGTGTTCATTGACTCAGGAGTCAATGAACACTGAATGAGACAGGAGTCAATCTACCCCTGTGAAAGGACTCTCACAGGGGTAGATTGCAGATTGTATGGGTGGGTTAGGGCCTTCTGGAGCCCTCCTGGTGCTCAGACCTCTTTGGGTCCATTGTGCCATCCCACGTTTAACCTGCCTGCCACTTGCAGAAAGGGGACATGAACACCACGGTAAAGGCATGAAGGAGGGGCCACCCCCAACCTTCCCGGTACAGTATGGAGGGAGCCCTCCCTCCTACCTTCCCCGTCTGGGTATATCTCCCTCCGGCCTCCCGGTATAGGTCTGGAGGGAGTGTCACCCCGGTAGAGACAAGGAGGGGGGCCACCCATCCAACCACCGTCCAGGCCCAACGTTGCTTAACTTCAGTGATCTGACGGGAACCAGTGTGTCAACGTGGCTAGGCCCTTGCCCCTCATGGGTAAATTGGTGCTAGATTTCCATTGATGTTAACCACATAATTCAGAGAATTAACTCTAGATACATTTCAACTACATTCCTGGGAAGGAAGGGCAACAAGGACCAGCGAGAAATCTACATCCAATATCAGTTTCATTTATGGGTATTTATTTTTGGTGACTGTTGTGTCAACTTGACAAAATAGGTTAACTCAAAGTCAGTTCATTCCCCAACCATCCTCTCTTAGGACCTAGAATATCTTTCCCCCTTCATTGCCTCTGGAATCAAGAATCATGGATAACGTAGTGACCCATTAGCCCGACAAGCTAAAGGTCCATAGTTTCATTCTTGGTGCAGGACAACTTTTCCTTTGGGAATTTTAAGCATATTCATCCTGAAAAAATATAATTATAAGATTTAACTTAATTGTTCCCTCATCATCGAATATTTTGGACTCTACTCATTTTCGAGTCCCTCTTTTGCCATTAAGCCCTAAAAACACAACAAGAGAAGATAATTAAGAAGAAACAATATAGTGCAGTGGACTGATGCCCGAGACTGACCTCCATAAAAATATTCAAAGGCTTATAGTTTTGAATATTTTAAATTTGAGGCTGTTTTCAGTATCAAAATATGGCCATGTACTCAACTGTTAAGAGAGCAGAGTAGGTGAGAGGCTATCTCCCCAAACGTCGTCATCATCAGGACATCTCATCATCATCTGAGTACAGTTTTCTCAACTTTCCCTTCACTCACACCCCTTCCTTTTCAATTAATCCAACGATTTTTCTCACAAAACACAGTCTAATGCCTTTTTTAATGAGGCATTAAGAGGTGCACAGGCTCAGCAAATCAAAAATTAAAATTCTTGACCTTTTCCCAAGTATGTATCTGAACCCCAACCTCTTTGATTGCATCCCTAATCCCCTCCTCCCATTTCTGAAACCAAATTGCTCTTCTCCCGTTTTCTCTCCCAATGTCCTTGTTATTCTCCAGTTAATCACTCTCAAGAGGATTTTCACATCATGAACAGCCTAACTGATTGCTCACTGCTTTTTGCATTTATTCGTTCATTTCTTTTTTGCCCGGAGGAATCTATTCAGTATTCAAGAAGTCTTCCGACTATTCTACTTTATTTCATATGTAACTAGTTTCGTATTGAAATTTTTTTCATCCAGTCTTTCTTCAAGCAAACAATGTAAAACTAATGTAAATTCGTATTGAGATCTCCTTAATTCCTGCTGAATCCTCCTGAATGAGCTAAAAATGTTGATATATGCCCCAATCTAGTATGCTTAGCATGTATAAATTCAAAGAAAACTTGCGGTTTCAGGGTGTATTACGTGAAATTTTTCCATGTTAGGAATGATAAAAATTATGCAAATTTCACAATTGATAGTTTATTCATGATCCGTGTTTCAACACATTATGTCATCTTCAGATCACCTGTAGATGACATAATGTGTTGAAACCCGGGTCGTGAATAAACTGTCTATTGTGAAATTTGCATAATTTTTATCATTCCTAACATGTATGAATTTGTTTCAGCTGATTGGCTCACTGATTGTGACACAAAGAGTGAGTGATTCTTTGCCTTGTATATATGCAATGAGATGGGTATACAAAATTCCATCCCAAAATATATACATTTTGTTCCGCATAACAAGCTGTTGCAATTCAGTGTATACAGCTCTTGAAAATTGCTGAATCAAAATAGCACTGCAGCTCTTTGATGGAAAATGTTTCTGCTGGTGACCTGACTTGAGAATGTTCTGAAGGGGGTGATGGTTGAAACAGATAGTCAAAATGAACAATGTGGTATTTGCTTTAAAAATTTATCGAAAAAACCTTAACAATCATATTGAAAATTGAAAGAGGATTACAAAAATTTTATATATGTTGCGTAACTGTAATACCATTAAAAAGAAAATTGCTAAAATACCAAGGATATCAGTGGAACAGCTTGTGACATCATTTATCCATATCCACGGCAGCATGTCCTGTGGAACTGGCTGTAATCACATGCACAACAAGACAACTCGATTGAGTCACTTATAGTCCGATTTTTCCAAGTCGTTTCACTTTTCTCTTATCAGTCATCAGTGGCACTTTCACGAGTTTTTCTTTTTGCTGTCCTATAGGAGAGAATTTTTTTTAGAAAAAAAGAAAAATGAAGCTTTTACAGCTGCAGCTTTAGCAAGTGGTCATGCAAAGCACAGCATTTAACTTTGGCAAAAATTCATGTCACCTTCTGCATTGAAATGGGAAAGTATAGGATGATTTTACACTTACAACTGTGGCATAGAGCCAAAAGCTGAATGATATATGAAAAGTATAATGAAATAACATGTTTCTTCAAAGTGAATTAGAAAGATTAAGTGAGTGTCATTATGTATGGTAGCATTTTATCTTTTGATCATTAAAAAATATAACATTAAACATATAAATCAATCAACACCTACAAAGTGCATATTTTGGACATATCAGGTTTTGGCTCTTTGCCACAATCCATGCCATTAGCAATCCATGACAGAGGATCACTGAGTCAGGAAAGCTCGGGAAACAGACAAATATTTCGAAACTCATGAAGAGCTGGAATCCCATTGTATCATAAGCCTGGGATGCTACATCAGCAGTAACAGATGGAAACTATTTTTTTAAAGTTTTATTAATGGTGCAAGGCAATGACATTTTGAACCTTATTGAAAATTAATTGGTTTTAATGATAATCACCAGAAATTGTTTAGTATCCATGGTTGATGCATTGATTTCTTTCATTGATTACACAAAGTGATGATATTATTTGATTTCTTCATCCAGATCATTCTGAATGCATTACTGAAAGGTGTCGCAATCGAAAAACGTTGTGTTGTTTGCCAACATATTTGGTGTCTCCCATTTTGTAAATCAATGGAAACTGTGGTAAACTGCCAGTAGAT
The DNA here is from genome assembly GCA_963573305.1 of Pyrrhosoma nymphula. NCBI lineage: Eukaryota > Metazoa > Arthropoda > Insecta > Odonata > Coenagrionidae > Pyrrhosoma > Pyrrhosoma nymphula. Next base: position 185,197,132 of record OY754327.1, read on the forward strand.
AGAATTCTTTGTTCACAATAGTCATAGCCTAATTTGTTTGTGTAGTTATCAAATTTGTTCTAAATTCTAATTAAAAAACGTGAGCTTTTTACCACAGAGTACTTGAATACTTTGCATCATTTGTTTGATGTCTTTGCTGGAAATGAGCACGAAAAAATGCAACACAAATAATATGGTATAATGCACATTTATATCTTTTTGTCTGTGATTGCTCCTTTTCTGCTCTCACGATCACCTGTCTCATCACTTTCTTCTTGATCACAAGTCTTTATCATCATCTGAGTCCATCCAAGTAATGTCATCCTCTGTACCGTCAAGTTTGTTAGATATGCAACATTTTTTTAAACTCTTCATCACAATATTTTCAGGAATTCCATGCCAACAATTAAGCACCCATTGAGTGATGAGAGCAGGAGGTTTCTTTATTTTTCCTGATGGAGTATTTTCCTCTTCCAGTATCCACTCAACATGAGCTGTCTTCAACCTGTCCTTCAAGGGCTTAGGTATTTATCGACACATCAAGTGACTGAAGCAGGCTCTACATTCTTCCAGGGATTATAACCAAGTCAGAATTTCGTGTCCTGATATCCTTTTTTTACTTCCTCAGTAACACTCACTCACTCCCATGGCCATCTATGCCCAAGCTGGGATTTGGCCTCACCAACGCGTGCCCTGCATCTTTCTCGGTCTCTAGCTTCTTCCACTGCTCCCCCTATCCGGTTTATGTCCGTGTTTGCTCCATCCCACCACCTTTTTCTTGGTCTTCCCGGTGGTCGTCTTCCCTCTGGTCTCCCACTGGTAACATCCTTAAGTATTGAGCCCTGCTCTGCTCTCATAACATGCCCAAGCCATCTCATTCTTCTGGCCCTGACACATGCAGTTATGTCATGCTCTTTGTAGAGATCTCGTATTTCCTTATTCCGTTTGATTCTCCATATTTCATTTTCCTTTGTGGGGCCAAAGATTTTTCTCAGGACTTTATTTTCGAATGTTATCAGTTTCCTTTCTTCTTTCTTGTTCATGATCCATGTTTCTACACCATATAGAAGTACTGGTCGAATTATTGTGTGATATATGTATTTTGATTTTGGTCTTATGTGATATTACCTTTGAATTTAACATTTTATTACAGGCATACATGCTTTTGTTAGCTAAATTAATTCTGTTCGTAATTTCCGGTTCTTCACTATTTTTGTTTGATATTATTGTTCCCAAGTATTTGAATTGTTCCACTTCTTCGAAGTTATGCCCATCTATATTTATTGTAGTCATTAGCTGATGTTCTGTTCTAGTAAAGTGCATGTATTTTGTCTTTTCGTCATTTATTTTCAGACCCACTAGTTCCGTCTCCTGGAGTAGAATTTTTGTTAGTTCTTCCAGTTCCTCCTTGTCTTCTGCGAGGAGAATCACATCATCTGCATATGCTAGGATATTTATTCTAGTTCCTATTTTAATTTCCTGGTTGGTTCTTCTTACATATTTCAGGGCATCTTCTAGTGCTATATTGAACAGCAGAGGAGACAGACCATCACCTTGCCTTACCCCCGTGACGACCTCGAATGCTTCAGATAGTTCTCCATCTATTCTTACTTTACATTTCGAGCTTTCAACTGTCAGCTTAGCTAAATTAATCAGTTTTCTGGGAATGCCAAACTTTTCCATTTTTTGCCATATTCGTTGTCTAATAAGGCTGTCTTACGCTTTTGAGAAATCTATGAAAAGTCCATAGAAGTCTTTATTATATTCCCAATATTTACTGATGGCTTCCTTTAAAATAATGAACTTCCTCAGTAACATGGCCATTAACACTTTCAGTGCGGGCGTAATTTTCGAGTTTATGGACAGTGGTGAAAAGTATTTTAAGTCTAGTCCCCGTGACTGCTTAAGCAGTTGCCCGCCATGGGCTAGAAGGCAGCATGACTGCTTAAGCAGTCATCTGCTCTTAAAGTGTTAAATGAATCTAGCACAAGCATTGATGGCATGTTGAGGAGAGTGGTCTTCTCTTGTCAAACCACTTTCACCCTGTCTCTCACTAAGTCTTCGGTCATCCACTCTTTCTCTTGAGCCCTTCATGAATCCCAGGAGGAAACTTATCTATTAGCAGAGTTTTTCCTCTTATATATCACAAAGGGTGGTAGCTCCCTTCCATCAGCTGTGATGCCCAACGCACATAATTCTTGTCTTTTCATTTCCCGTTGTTTTAATTGACACTGATTTTGATTCTTTCTCTTCCACAGTAGTAGCACTGGGCATGTTAAAATAGATTGGTGTCTGGTCAGGATTGCCAATTTGCCCCAACAAGTAACATTGCCGCAGCCATAGGTGAATGATGAAATGCCGGAAACGTAGCATGTTCTCTTCATAGAATTGTGGTAGCCGCTGAGCGACCGTTGTTCGCCTTTGCAGGGAAAACCCATTCCTCTTCATTATCCTCCATTACCACCCAGAACTTGCATGGAAATCCACCCTCGAAGTCCCCATTTCACACACAATCATTCTAGCTTCTGTACAGATCATATTGCATGTGACAGCTAAAATGTTCTTTCGATTTTCACATACAAATCTGACAACATACACTTCCAATTCCGTGTGTCTGCAGGTATTTGAACCCTGAAATGTGCAGCAAGATGCAGAGGTTTTGAGTAATGGAGGAAGCTGTGTTCACCAAAGTCGGAAACTCTTTCTGCCCACATCGTGTATCCCACTGAGGTTGAAGAGTTCTCTGGTTTCCCAATGGATGATGGTGTTCGTCTGCACGTCTATGTTTCAATAGCATATTCTGCAATCATCTTCAGGGTGAATAGATGGTCGGAAGACAATGGTGGACTACACCATTGAAATGTCGGTGCAGATCAATATCATTACTTGATAGGAAACCTGAAAACGCTTTATCCTAAGCAATTGCCGGGAAAACCTCAGATCTCTCTTATCCCCTTAGGGGCTTTTTGCATTGCATTAATGTGACAGGCAGCACAATTTTCTTAACTGGTACTACCAGTCCACTAGACAGTGTTAAGAGTTTTTGTCTAGAATGGTACTCATCAGTGTGCATACATATTCATCTTTCTCAGTGGGATTTTGGAAAATTTTCATTGTATAATTAATTTTATTTCATCACGGTTCATAGTATTGGCATTGTAATGAATTATACTTAGGCTTAGTGGAATTTTCAGTGGTGGTGAAATTCTCTGTCCACAGTTATCACTTCAGTGCAGTTTATTGTAGACTTCTCATTTTCTTCAGTGAACTGTCTCTGGATATTGAAGCTGCCCTCTATAATCTGGTTTGATTTGCATTAGAGAAAAATATTTCTTAGTGCTTTTCTTTCCATTGTTAGACTTTTCTTGCATCGTGGTAATGTATTACAGGATCTAGTGACTATCGAGGAGCTAATTTTTTTATTACTCCAGGTATAGCAATCAGTGATGATGGAAACATCCCCTGATTGCTAACTGGTAAAGTGGTGTAGATGATATATGGAGAAGTGAGAGACAAAATTCCAAATGTGTATTGTGTTTTAGCTTTGTGCAAAGGGTTTGTTGTGGTGCATAATTTAAGATACATCGATTAATTACCTCTATCCAATTTGGAGACTGCAAGTTTGTGGTGTGGTTTATATTTGGGGAATAATTATTTTCAAGGAAGCAAAAGGAGTTGTGTGTGGCCTTTCCCTTCTTCAGTAGTTCCTCGAGCTCTCTGAAGAATATCTAGTTGGTCATTGGTCCGCTTGGTTCTTTTTATTCCTTAGCTCTTGAAAATTACTCTTATTTATTCCATGACATGCCCTTTAAATTTTATCTAATGCTTGCTAATTGTTTTCTTAGTTGTGCCTGAAAATCATATGTTGTTGTTACAGTTATTTAATTTCATTACAATGGTCTTGATTTTTTTTCAGAATTGGATGTCTTATGGATATGATCTAAAAGATGAAACTAGAGACAAAAATGCTGCTCATTCGTCAATGTTCTTCTCAGTAACTTTGTGTATTGTGATAGGAGGCTTCTTCTTCACATATATGCCAGATTACCAGTGAGTATGAATCGTTGGTATTGCATGGTGACTCATGATGGCTGAAATCCCCGTTGCTCACTTTTTGCATACTCACTGATGGGGACATGCTGCCTTCTGACCTTTTTTCTCTCCTCTCCTCCCATCTCAGGTTAAGGGATTGGTCGCAGAGGGAGGCCTACCTTCAGTTGCGACACCGCGAGCAGAATGGACTCCCTTTGATTGATCGCAACTATGTCGACCCGACTTCAATGGAGCTCCCCTCGGATGAAGAGCTTGGGGAAACAGAAATCATTATTTAAGTGTTTGCCAGTTTCAAATGATGTACATAGAAATTCTCGTCAAATGCTTTGTTTTGTTAGATTGTGCTTAGGATTATACTTAAAGAGTTTGAAATAAAAGAAATTACTTGTAATTCATCTTTTACGTACCTACCCGTCACAAGATTCCCTTTCAGGGTAAGCAAAGTCAAAGAACTTACAATAAGTTAATGCTGTGTAGGCCTAAGAAACTGGCTATATTTTAATAATTTCTTCCATAATATCCAATTCTCGCATACCTATTTTGTTTCTGTTGGATTCATGCGTTGCTTAATACGTGCTCTCCTATCCTTAACACTCCTCACATTCCTACTCTTTAGACTTCCACCACCACACAGCACTTGGCATTTGAACTGCTTTTCTTATCTTACCAATGACTTATTATGCATTTTTCAAAAATTATTTTACAGTCTGACCTGGAATACTTTCTATTTCTGCCCTGTTCTGGAACATTCTACAAAACATTCCCGAACATTTTGGAATATTCTGGAACATAAAACCTTCCAGAACTTTTGAGCATTCTGGAATTTCAAAGAATTTTCTGGACAGAACTTTCCGGAGACTTCTAGAGCAGTCGGCTGGCATGCAATTCCCATTGGTACAATCCCCTCTTTTAACACTCATATCTCCGAACCCAACCCCTGCAGTTCCTAACCAAAACCTTCTTCATGGATGGGGGATGGAGGACTACCATACATTATAACCATGGGGGTGGAGTGCAGAGTTATAGCGGCATGCACATACACACCACACTCACTTTTATCATACATGTATATAGATATTGACTGATTAACTACACTTATCAGTTATTCGCAGTGCTGGTCCGCTGCTTAATAATAATAATAATTTTTATTTGTTCTGTGGGATTTCTACAAATCATAGAACACGTCATAAATACATGTAATTTAAACATATTTTACATGTGCTTCAAACTCAGTCAAGGAATAATATCTCTTCTTTACCAGAAATGTACATAATTCTTTCTTAAATTTTATAAAATTATCAATTTTCTTTATTTTGATAGGAAGATTATTGTAGACTGTTGAGAGCCTGTATTTGGGACTTTTCTTATGCTGAGCACTATTATTGGGAAATATATGCATATCACAATTTCTTCTTGTTCCATAGGAATGCACATTATCATTCTTTACAAAACATTCAGAGTGTGTTTTTACAAATAAGGCACAATACAATACATAAATACATACATGGAAGAGTCAGAAAGCCATTTTCAGCAAAGACAGGCTTGCAACTAACTCTAGGTTTTAAATTGAAAATAACTCTCAGAGCACTTTTTTGTAAGGCAAAAATCCGTTTAGAGAGGGTGGAATGACTCCAGAAGATATCATTGTTGCACAAATGAGTATATATATAACTAAAATACACCATTTTTAATGTATTAAATGAGACAGTGTTTCTCAAGGATCTGAGAATGTATATACCACGAGACAATTTGTGCGAGATAAAGTTAATATGATCCCTCCAATCAAGAGTTTCATTTAATTTTAAGCCTAAGAAAGAGATGTAGTCAGGATGTCTGATAGTGGAGTTATTAATATAGAGGAGAGGTAACTGGTCGTGTTTAGTATATGCTGAATGAAATAGTAGAAAATTTGATTTGGTCTCATTGATTAGGAATCCATTACTGTAGGTCCATTCAGCCATAGATTGAACGGCTTCACGACTCAGGTTAATAAGCCCTTCTAGGGTTTTGTTTGAAAGTGTGTGACTTGTGTCATCTGCAAACAGAGTGACAAAACCCTCTTTCAAGTGACAAGGTAGATCATTGATTGCGACAAGGAACAGAATGGGTCCCATAGTAAGGAGCCCTGTGGTACACCTCGGTTCCAGATTTTCATATCCGACATGTGTGCTCTACTAAACCCATCATCATCAATATACTTCAATTCCACACACAATTTCCTATTTGAAAGGTAAGATTTGATGAAGTTCAGGGGAGTGCCTATCACTCCAAGATCCGACAGCTTCTTTAATAATATTGAATGGTCTAGTAGATCGAAAGCTTTGGTAAAATCATAAAATATTCCTATTGTACTTTCCGATCGATCTAAAGAATTATAGACATAATTAAAAAAATGGAATATTTCTAGCTGAACTGATCTACCTTTTATATAAGCACATTGATTTTCATAGAGCAATTTTTGAGTGATTAGGAACTGAATTAGCCTCTTAACAAATATTTTTTCAATTATTTTTGAGAAAGACGATACTAAAGTGATTGGTCTGTAGTTTTTAGGATCATTTTTTGGTCCTTTTTTGTGTACTGGTATAATTTTCCCAATTTTTAAGGATTCGGGAAAGACACCTGAAGAAAAGGAATCATTTATGATATCACAAAGTGGTACACAAATCATATGTGCCACAGATTTGAGTACTCCTGCTGGTATTTCATCAAAACCTACTGACCTGCTGTGGGATAGAGATTTTATTGTTGATTTGACTTCTTCACTATCAGTGGGATGTAGAAACATGTTATGCATATGAAGGTTATGTGGAGAAGTGTTTGAATTCATTTCTTGCCTGCCTCTGGCATTCATTAAAGACGACTCATCTAGGAATGTATTAAGGAACACTTCGGAGACATCTTTAGGATTAGTTATTGTTATTTTGTTTATACACAACTCAATATTTGAATATTTGTTTATGAATCCCGTGTGTCTTTTAACAAGATCCCTGGAACATTTGATCTTGTTATTAGAGTTCAGAATTATTTCATCATTTCGCATGATTCTGTCTTTTGTCACACATTTGTTGAAGTGTCTTTTTAATGCTTTGCACTCAGGAGGAAGTTGTACATTGTTTCTTTTGCAATCATTGTGCCAGTGCCTAAGGTGCTGGCTCATATCATAAAGATGGGGTGAAAATTGATTACAAGTTCCTTGTCTTACACGAACTAACTGTTTTGGGAAACAGTTATTGAACTGAGCTGAGAAATTTTCTAGGAAACTTTTTACCCTGCTATTGGTGTTATGTTCCTCCGAATTGGAGGACCAGTCTACGCAGACATTATGGCGAACATAAAGTCATCCATGTTTGATTCTTTCATTTGTCTCCTCAACTCTTTTCCATGCCTTGTGGCCGATTGATTTAAGGTGGCTGACTATCTCTGCCGAAAACGCCCTTCTAGTTCTTCCATGGCCTAGGAGAGCTTCGCCTTTCACCAGCCTATTTGCCAGCATATTCACCTTCCCCTCCATTCCCCGTCCTGCCTAAAAACACTGGCCAGCAAAAAGTGGGGGAAAGGGAAGTTCTTGGTGATGAAGATAAGGCCATCTCCCGCAGCCAGTTCTATTCTGTATGAAGCCCATTGTTCTGTGAACAGAACAATGGGTGGTCATTTTAAGATTGTCACATGATTCAATATGACAGGATTTTTCTGAATACTTGTTTTTACAGAGAACATATAAAAGTGGAGATTTTTTTTCAAATGGAGATTTACAGAGAAGTTTATCCTCATTGTTTTTTAGGAAAGAAGAAAATTTAAAGCATCACTGCGCCTCTCTCTTTTACAAAAAAAACCTCTAGTAACATTTTGAGTGATGAGTATAGGTTACTGCTTAAGTATCTTTTCTGTTTGAGGCTTTTGCAGAGCTGGATTGCAGTTCTCTCCATTGTTTTCAGGTTAGCTGCGTCAAGTTTTATTCAGATGACGTTTCGTGGCCAATGCTGGCCACATCTTCCAGGTGCCGAAAGATGGAAATGGCCCTGCATACATACTATCTTCAGGTTGGCCTACCAGTGGCGCGACCAATCAGCGTCGAGGACCCCGATTTTGATGCGCTTTTGCATACGAGTCTTTTCCAAGCAGTATTTAGTCTATGCCCATCATCTCTATCGATATTGTCTGCTACTTTTTCAATTTCAATAGCCTCCCGGATGATGCTAGGGAAAAAATGCTTTTCTTTGGCTAGGACTTTTGCTTTATCAATCATAATCTGATGCCCGGGATTAGTGAACGCATGTTCTAGAACATCAGAATCAGCTGCCACTGCTTATTGTTCGCAATGCTTATTTTTGAGAGCCCTGCGGTGTTCGTTCAGTCGGACGGAGATGGCTCTCTTAGTTTGCCCGACGTATTTCTGGCTGCAGCTGCAAGGAATCTCGTACACTCCATGTTGCAAGTCAGGGATTCTGTCTTTACAATTAGGAAGACTGTGGCCAATCTTCTCCATAGTACTATATCTCGGTGTTATGCCGTGTCTTTTTAGAATTCTCCCGATCTTTTCCGTGGTGCCGGCGATGAAAGGGAGAGTTGCAATTCCACTTGGTTTTGGAGTCGCAGCAATCTCCTCTTCTTTCACTTTCTTCATTCACAATGAAAAAAAGTTTTACACAATTCGCAATAGGTATATAAAGTTTTGTGAACCATAGGAAGTAAATTTTTATTACAGCGTAATTTTGAGATTGTTTCCATCGAAATAACGTAAGTTAGAATTGTATCGATTTTTTGCTTTGAATGAATTATTCGTGAGATGTTTCCATTACTCACTTCACACATCATTTGAAGTTTGTACAAATGGTTCAATATTTTATAGTATATATGGGTTCAAACATGGCCCCCTTTAATATTATTATTAGAGTATTATACTAGTATTTGAGGGGGCCATGGTTAAAGTGGTTCAAATCACCGCTTTCTTTTTTTGCCCCATGCCGCTGGCGCATCGCGGCGCGCAATTGGTATTGTTCAGCAGTCGGCCGTGGCTGGTTCCGTCATTGGCGCTAGTAGTGCTAAATGCATTTATATGTTAAAGATGAATGTACGACTGTGAATTTCGTTCGTCCATCGCATGGTCCATCAAATTTTGAGTGTATTTCATGCTAATTTTGAGATTTTTAAGTCCTCCTAAAACGAAGGAATGCCGTCGGTTGATGTTTCTCAGCCGTCCTCGGAATCTCAAGAGAATGGAGTCCCTTCCTCTCAGCCTATGGTGGGGATTATTTACCCACCTCCGGAGGTGAGAAGTATCCTTCAAATTATTCTTTAATTGAAATGCGTCGGTAATTATTGATTTTCCTCGATTGGGAATAAGAGTTTGGACAGTGGCAATGCCTTATAAGAAAAGGGAGTTACATAGCTTAATTGAGGAGTTTACGTGCTTGTGGCTTTAAGTTGTTAAGATGAATTTCATACATTAATTTATTTTTCAAGTGGTTAAGACAAACTTAAATGCAGGGTCTTGTTTGGAGTGCTACTTCCCGTAGTAGGGGGATTTGGGTTAGGACGCTTTAATTCTTTGTATTCCTCCAATGTTACTGGGTCTTTGGTACAGATTGTGTTAACCATTGCATTAGGCACATTAGGTGCTGTGTGGTCATATTTTGTAGTTATTCCTCTTTCGCCCCCATTCATTTATCTTGTAGATTCTTCTATCTTTGTCGGTTCTCTTTTTCCTGCATCGCTGTCATATGTTCTTGCAAACTGTTCGTTTTACAAATCTGGTGTTCGAGTCATAATATATCCTTTATTCAAGTTAATCTCATCCTTAGTGGTTGGAAACAACTATACCTACTTATTGTTTATCCTTAACATAAGAGTTACTCCATTGTTATTATATTTGTATGCAATTAATTGTAGACATACCTTACTAGTTTGATTTACTCAGGGTTGCTACAGGCCTGGAATACTTGCAAAAATTATGGGAAATGAGACATTTGCCAGAAAATTTGCTTTACCAAGTCTAAATTGATTTTTTTCCTCGTTAAGTGAAGAAGTCTGTTGTTGTGTGGACATAGGGTTTTTAATAACTTTCCTGAATGGGGCCCTAGACCACTTATTTGCTGTTTAGCAATAAGTGTTCCCCTAGGCATCGGTAGAATGAGAGAAGTAAATAGAGCATTTCAAATGTATACAACGTTTTCTAATGCGCCTTTGTGTGGTGGTCATCACTAAAGACACTCGGGGCAGGCCAGTAATCTGTCACTGACTTGAAAGATATGTCCACCACCTTAAGTTAGTGTTTGAATTTCCCTCATCATGAATGTGGCCTGTGCCAATATTATGCCAATCAAAAGGGAACCGATTTTCTCGCAGAGCAACAGCAGCGGCACTCCCTTTGTTGGGAGAGGATTCATTCCCCTTTCAGTACTTGGGCTAATTCTTTGTGCTTACATTCTTTTGCACTTTATTAAAAATACACACTTATGCCGAAGAACTTATATTTTCACATGGAAAAGTCGAAATATGGGATTGAAACTTGGAAAAGTTCTGGAATCCTATAATCTCCAGTCTGTAACATCCTCGTGTACTCCTCACTAGGCTTTATCTATTTATTCATATAGTGAAAACCCCTATATTTATTATTGCATTTATTTACTAATATATATTCTATTTAGGTTTATTCTCTGGCTATTCTAATCTAGCTTAAATAAAGGCATGTAGAGTATATTTTTGTATACATATACCGCTGCAAATCTGGGTGAGAAATGACCAGGTGATGTTTTTGTTTTCACTTTTTTCTGAATGAATATTTCTTCAGTGCTTTGTCCTCGGACAACAAACCTTTTTAGTGCAATCATAATCAGTTTATAATCTACCTGCTTATCAGTAGGTTTTTGAACATTCTTTTCCCTAACTTCCCCATTTCTGGGACATCTTTTCACCTTCCCTCATGTTACTTGCTCACCATATTTTCAGTTCCTCTTGCCCTCTGCCTCTCCTTGTGTTGTATTGTGAAGGTCCTATCCCCTTCTGTGCTTCCCCAGCGTTCTACACTCATCACCATTCTCAACATGGCCTCACCTCTCAAAATTTCCTCCATCCATATTTTCTGCCTTCTCCTAACCTCCCACTCCTCACCCACCGTATCCAGTGCCTTCTCGTCCCTGCCATTTCCATTCCCACCCATTTCCACTCTTCCAAACCCACATTCTTCAAATCTACACACCCTCTTAAGTGGAATAGATTTTATCATAAACGTGAAGTACCAACCGTCTTTGACTGTAGGCTCCAGTAAGTAATTAAGACTAAATTTTATACATTTCTTGGTGAAAATGCTCCATGGCCTTTGTGTAAAAGAGGAAAGGATTATTATGTGTATGCCAACCGTGTATTACCATATTGACTCCAAAAAAGTCACTTAATTTATATACTTGGCTAGAAGTTGAAGTTAGGTTTTTGTGTGCCGAAAAAGATTTAAATTTTTACTTATTCTTGAGTATGTCAAGTGCTTATTTATTTTTCCATTTTTTAGATTCTTTGTGTGTTAAATCGATCTTCATCTTCAACAGCTGTCCATTTTGACATTATTTTATGTAAATTTACTTATCCACACTTCAGACATTGTTGACAAAACAGCAAGTTTTGTGGCTAGAAATGGGCCAGAGTTTGAGGCTCGCATTCGACAAAATGAATTGGGAAACCCAAAATTTAATTTTCTGAATGCAGGAGACCCATATCATGCTTATTATCAGCATAAAGTCAAAGAATTCAAGGAAGGGAAAGGTGAGCAACCCCTTTGCATGCATTTGCATCCTGTCAGATGTATGATAGTACTCGGGTGTGTAGAGCTCTTCTGTCTTTATTCCGGTAGGTCAAGAGCCCACTCTGGGTGGGAGTTTGCCCTCTGTCCCTCCGCAGAAAACGGTCACCGCTGCAGCGCAGCTGAAGCAGCAGGAGATACTGAAGCAAGTTGAGCAACCATTTATTCCCAAGGATCCACCTTCGGAGTTTGAGTTTGTTGCTGACCCCCCATCTATATCAGCACTTGATCTGTAAGTCATCCTATCTTCTTTCTTAAAGGTTAAGCAGGAAAAACTGCATTTTTTCATTTCTGAGGCCTCGGTGCACGCTTTTACTGAAAAAAATGTAATGTTTTATTTTTGACTGAATTCTTACAAAAAATTGGATTTTTATCAAAGATACCATGTGGATTTATGGAAAAAAGAGTTATATTCTCAGAGTCAGGCCTGGCTTAACCCATTAATGCCCAGAGAAATTTTTTTTTACAATTTTCATCAAATTTTAGTATGTTTCTCTCCAATGGTACCTTATATCGGGAAAAATAATTTAAAAAATATTATGCAAGTGGAACAATGTTTTTATATCCCTTGAAGACATGGGAGAATATTCTTTTAAACTTCATGTGATTGCTTTTCATAGTAAATCTGTTTATGCTAAAAGAAAAATTAATTCAGTGTGTTCCTTTTTGAAGAACAAAGTTTGTTAAGCCTGAGAAAAAGATTTTCCTCGAGAGACGGATATTGGAAACATAACAAAAGAAATTCAAGAAAAGACCAATGACATGGATATGTTTGTCAGGTTAGTCAATGAAAAATACCATTTACTCTGCGAGAAAAAATACTGAGTAGGAAAAGAGTAGCTGAAGAATTCCGTGTAAGCAAATTTGCTGTCTGCCAAGCGAGGGAACTGCTGAAAGAGAAAGGTATCATAGCTGTACCAGATCCAAGGAAAGGAAAAGAGATATCAAATTACAATTGACTTAGTTCAGTCCTCTCATCAGAGTTACAAGTATTCCTGCATTATGCCTGGTGATAAAGAAATAGTATATATCCAAAAATGTTCATATGCAGAAAAGGTTACCATTTAGTGATCTAAATGAACTGTAGTAAGCCTTTTAATTTGAGTACGTACGTTTATACATTGAGTTTTCAAAGTTATCTTTGTTGCGGCCTAAATGGTGTGTATTGGCAGGCTCTTCAGGAACACATGCTGTATGAATGTACGAAGTAAGTTTGTTAAGATATCAGGACTGTCCTGCAGCCTGTTTTTCACAATGGGGACTCACCGAATCAATGGAAGTCAGTTGCCATTAAAAATGGAGGTGAGTGGGGAGAGGGGGATCGGAAACTATGGTTGCCAACTGGACAATTATTGGATATAGACTGAATTTTGAAATATCACTTGAGTTGTAAAATTACGACTGCTGTGCTGCTGAAATTTATGCTTCTTATATTTAGATTTATAATCATTCATATCATAATAATTGTCATTCCATTGTCTTTAAAATAATTGTTGAATTTCATGGCTTGCCATTCATGATTTGTAATGAGAGATCTTATCATTCGTGAACGAAAAGTTGATTTCAATTCTGTATTAGTATATTTTATTCGCATCGTTGCATGTTTAAGAGAAAAATTCTTGTTTCTAAAGTGATGAGGAAAGTCTCCCAAACAACACATAAGGGTTGACTGGCGAGGGTGGGAGGAGGAGAGGGATTGGATAAAAGGGGAGGATTGTAGTATTGATTAGACCCGTGTGAAGATGCCCCAGCATATCGCCCAGGCAGCACCATAAATTTGTGCTCCGAGGCCTTCATTTCTGTTATGTTCCTCATGGATATCTAAGTGAACTTTTCTCAGCCTGGGTTAAGTTACGCATTCAGGCTGGCGTATCGAAAGGAGACCTTCTTATAGTCATGTTAATGAGGATAGTACAGGATATGTTGCTGCTGTTGATGGCAATATCGTCTACATACCTGATGAGGATAGGGAAGTCTCTTTTCAAAACATTGGTCAAAATGAAGAGCTTAACCCAGTGGGAGGCTTGAGAAGGGTTCACCTTGAAAATTTGGCTTTAAAAAATGAAATCTTTTGCTCGTAAATCTTATTTGGTATTATTTTTTATTTGCAGCGATATTGTGAAATTGACAGCCCAGTTTGTGGCCAGAAATGGCCGCCAGTTCTTAACAAATCTGATGAATCGGGAACAGAGAAATTACCAGTTTGATTTCCTGAGACCTCAGCATTCTCTCTTCCAGTATTTCACCAAATTATTGGAGCAGTACACAAAGGTTAGTTCAGAACTTTTAAAAAAACAAAGTACCTGTCCCCCACTCCACAAATTTCTTCCCTTCCCCCTCCACTCTTCCCCCTTCCACCGAGTATTAAAGGAGCTGATGTGTGTTCTGTGAATCACCCTTCGTTTATTACTCTTTTGGTCGGGACCGAAGATATTGCTTCGTAAAATCAAAATTTCATAATTTTGAGTTTCTACTGTAATCCACTGACACATTTGAACTAGGCTGGCCTAATTCTTCCCATTGGTGTTATTTTATGAATGGCACTCTGAACACAATGTCTTCAGATGAGACTTTGAGAGACAGTTGAGGCAAACATCAAGTGGTTAAAGCATAGAAGTCATTCCTCCTGGAATAATCACTTGGTCAGGCTTTCCCTCTTTTAAGCATTTCTTCATGTTGCCTATAAGATGGCCACGAAAACTGTCCAGCAATAGCACGCTACGGAGTTGGAGAAGGCCACCAGGACAATGTTCCCAAACAGTCCTATTCCAGTGTAATACAAGGTCATTATTCATTCAACCCTTTTCTTGTAACCTGCCCACTATTTTTGCCAGTAACTTTTCACTGTTTTTGAATTTCATCGTATGTATCTTCTTCTTCTTTCCATATGCCAATACTGTTAGAATGGCAGTTGTTTCTCTTCATTTCCAGTGCACGCTAGAGTTATTGCTCCAGCATATCATTGTCGTGTCATTTGGCATTTCAAAAGTAAACGGGTCTGATCTGTATTCCCAATTTGCCTTATCAAATAGGAATACATATTTCTTAGGGTGATGACAGACCTCTGAAATCTCACCCGCTCTTCTTCGTATGCCTCAGGCAAGCGCCTATGTAGTTATTTTCCTCCTTAAAATGCCATTCCTATTTTTTTAAATGTCAGCATCCAACCCTTACTATCCTGAAATTCATTGAAGGTTACCTCAAAGCACTCTTGCTACCTGCAGGGCTTTGGTTTGGCTCATTTCCATCAACACTGCTAACCCAAATTGGCATCTGTCTCAAATGAATGCTGATTTTGCAAATTATCCTCTTAACACTCTTTTCTCACCTTTTTTAGAAAGAAGTGTATCTTTTTTTCCTCAAGTCTTGTATGCTATATTCCGGTACGTCGTATTTACATCCAGCAGCTTGATTGCTGACCTCTTCGGCTTTTCTTGTAATCTTTAGTTTTTCATGTACACTGAATGAATGTAGTCTTTTGCTGTGTTCGTGTTGATAAATTTTCACGAAAAAAGACAATGAATATGCTTTTTGAATTGGTGGCTGTAAACTTAAGAAACGGCCTTACGCACCATGCAAACGGGACTAACTGAAGGGTATGTATGTAGGTGTCATACATGTTTCCTATGATTTAGTCCAAACATCCGAGCAATAGAAAGGCAACAAAGTAATCTTAGCCGAGAACTTGCTGATTCCATGTTTTTTGCTTCAATGCAATCAACTTTGGTCTGAATCTTGGTAGATCCTAACTTTGTACTGATTTTTTGTATCATCCTGTAGAGTCGGCAACAATTTTGTGATTTTAATGAAATACACAAAGAAACTTCATTATGAATAGAAAAAGATACAGCAGGCAGGAAGGAACTGTAAAGGAAGTGTGAAAGCTGGATGAAAATTTTTTCTAGTGGCTATTTTTATGGAAAGATTGTGTGTTGGGACTATGTTGAGGTGAAGAGAGAAATATGGAATGCATTGAAAGTAGTATCTCACGATGTATAAGTACAGTATGATCCATTAAAACATTGGACTGTTTTTATAAAATCAGTTAGTAAAATTTTCCTGTTAAAAGTAACAGCCGGCCATGGTTTCAACTCTGTGTCATCATCAGGGTCAAATTGTCAAAACCATGGTCAATTGTTATTTTAAAGTTTGAAATTTTACAAAAGGTTCTTATTAAAAATAAATATAAGCAGTTTCACAAAGTTATGCCTTAATCCATTTCTTGAAATGTCTCCTAGTCAAAATAAGGCTGTTCATGTTAAATGTTAGAACACCTCACATATATTTTTTCTCCTAGTAAAACTAGATATTAAGTGCTCTCCTACAGTTTTTGTTTGAACCTCACTCTATGACTAATCACAATAATGTTGGAAATTATAATTGCAGGTATTGATTCCTCCTAAAGACTTAATGGCAAAACTTAGTGAGGAGCATTTTAACATGAATGTAGTCTTGGACCAAGTGAAGTACCGAGCAGAATGGATCAAGCATCAGGAAGCGCAGCGTCGCAGAGAGGAAGAGGAGGCTGAAAAGGAAAGAGGTGAATGGATCTTTGTTCAATTATTGCATTCACCCAGTGACCCATGAAGTACTTTACGTTGCTCTGCATTGAGATTTCCTCTACTACCTGAAGTATAAGTTTACGAGCTTACCTTGCAAAGAAGTAGATAAATTACCAGATGTAATAATTGCCACTTAAAGCACAAACAGGTTTCACTCGCAAAGATTGAAATTATAGACTCATGAAAATGAACCACGGTAACACTCGAGAACAACCAGGTATCACTTGCAAAGATTGAAATAATAGACTCACGGTGTTGAACTGCAGTAAAACTCAAGAACGCCAAGCAAATCACTTACCACGCTGCTAACAAATCACTGATGCAAGTTACTGGAATTGCGATGAGCTGGATAAACAAACGAGGAGCGCTCTGATTACCTTGTTCAAAGGGAGTCTCTGATGGATCCTCTTCACTTCAAAACTGCAAAAACCTTGCAAAATATTAAAAATTAACCTTTTTTTTAAATACGTTATGAAGAGGTAAATATTACAAGACAGGGCTAATCTTTCATTTCGTTTATGGGAAGTTTTTGTAAAGCAGGAGTTTGTTCATTAGAGGTATTTATTATTGCATTTAAATAGGAATTTGGCGGGACCAATAGCATTTATTCGTTGATCGGAGTTCTTCGTTTAGCGGGAGTTAGTAAGGTACTGTAGTCACTTTCACAGCTATCGTCAGTAATTCCTCAGTTTTCCTTCATCCCAGAGGTGGACCGATCAAACTGAAATACATGTGGAATAAATAGACTGCTTTTTGCCCAAGCACTAGTATCGCTTTCCTGATTGAGTGAGGACATCGCTTTCGCTGCTATCACTTCCTTCCGAAGAGCTAGAAATGCTATTGAAAAAATGTTCACTGTGTTAGAGCGAAGGTTTCCACGGTGATGGTTTGATCTCTGCATTTTTTCCTGGTTTTCTTCCACGTCAGTTGGCTTGTGGACAACAGTTTCGCTGACTCTCCTGTCAGCGTCTTCAGGTCTAAGGTTTCGGCATGTGGTTTCTGCCTCGCTTATATACCATAGGCTGACTGGGTGCTGCTCTCTGGTTGGCTGATTCTTGGATGAGTCTTTTCCAGGCACTGTGAAGGAGATATCCGTCCTCTATGTTGAAATTCAACGGTGTTTTATGAATTTCTATGGACTCCCTGATTTGCCGAGGGAAGCATCGGGACTCCTTCAGTAAAAGTTTCGTCTCCTCAAATTTAATGTCATGGCCGGGTTCTGACCACGCGTGTTCGGCGATCAGAACCCGGCCACGACATTAAATTTGAGGAGACGAAACTTTTACCGAAGGAGTCCCGATACTTCCCTCGGCAAATCAGGGAGGCCATAGAAATTCATAAAACACCGTTGAATTTCAACAGAGAGGACAGATATCTCCTTCACAGCACCTGGAAAAGACTCATCCAAGAAACAGCCAATCAGAGAGAACCGCACCCAGCCCAGCCTATGGTATATAAGCGAGGCAGAAACCACACACCGACACCTTAGACCTGAAGACGGGCAAGGGCCGAGCCATGTTGAAACACCGGTTCCCGTCAAAACACTGAAGTTAAGCAACGTTGGGCCCGGACAGTGATTGGATGGGTGACCCTCCTCCATACCTGGACCAGGCGTGGATGGAGAGGTGATACTCCCTCCAGACCACTGGGAGACCGGTGGGAGATATATCCAGACTGGGAAGGTTAGAGGGAGGACACCCTCTATACATGGAACTGGGGAGGCCAACCCTCCATACCTCTACCGTGGTGCTCTTATCCCCTGTCTGCAAGTGGCAGACAGGTATGGGGTTGGCACAATGGACCAAGAAAGGTCTAAGTGCCCGGGCTTCTGACGAAGGCCTCCCTGACTAACAATCTAACAATCTAGACCTGAAGATGCTGGCAGGAGAGCCAGCAAAATTGTTGTCCACAAGCCAACTGACGCAGAAGATAACCCGGAAAAAATGCAGAGATCCAATGTTCACTGTCTTCATCAGATGCAAAAAGCATATCCACAACGTCTTCCTCACGGAATGCTCTCTTTCTTTTTTGACTCGGAGATGCACTTCCACTAGCCATGGTTACAGGTGGCTGAATTAAATATGATCCTCCTCAGAATGAGCTTGAATCTAATAAAGGAACCATATTCCTTTCACGAGAGAATTCTGAGAAAACTAATTTTGAGGATACCAGGACTAGCCATGGTAGTTACCTTTACGGAGTCACCCGCAAGTGCACATAAGTGCGATATTCCACAGAGGAAAAATCATTCGCCTTGAGGAAACATTCGCCTCAGAGGAAAAATCATCCGCATCATCCCGGTCAAGGCAAATGATTTTTCCTCTGTGGAATATCGCACTTAAATTCTGAGAAACCGCAGAGGTCAGTAATGGGCAAAATATGATCCCTTCACAGTTGCAGATGGGGTTGGCGCATAGGAATTTGTAAGAAAGGGAGCCTCTCATCTCGAGGGCCTTCACAGAGTACGCATGGGTGACTAATTTGAAGAGAACGCAGCGTCTGCTTCTCCAAAACTTATCGAAGGGGCTGGCGAGTGTCTGCGGCGTGCTCCCCAGAACGTGGTCGAAAGAGTACTTTCACAGCAGTGAGAGGGTTAAAAATAAAAACAACATTTTATTTATATTTAATTATTTAAATTATTCATTACTTCTTGGCTTCTTCGCCAATATTTGAGCCTGTTTGAGCAGGCTTTTCCACTATTAATTCCATATTTCAGTGAATGCATGAAGTTCGGGACTGAATATGTATGTGATTTCACTTTATTCTTTTTAACAAACATTTCACTATTGAGGTTTTACATGTAAAGTCCACCGTTGGTGGGTGGAACTGCAGTTGTTATTCCACTACATTGAAGTTTCACAATGCATATAGCGTTTCTCTATAAAGAAACTAATGTAAGAGAAACAATTGCACTTTTCCACAAATTGGTTTATTGCGTACTACGCGTTTCGGCTCACAGAGCCATTATCAGGTACAAGACGATGTACTGCCTGATGATGGCTCTGTGAGCCGAAACGCGTAGTACGCAATAAACCAATTTGTGGAAAAGTGCAATTGTTTCTCTTACATTATGAAGAACTTCCACGATATCTCGCCTGAATCTGTTGAATTTATAAAGAAACTACTCTAGGTGCACTGAGCAACATATTAAACTATGGTGATATCCATAATAAAGACCTTTCTTGTGATTTATTAGGTGCAAAAAGTGAGGCAGAAGTACCTATTTCCCATTAATATCGATCTTTCGGACGTAATGAAAACTGGAACAGAATATTGGACTGAATAATCGCATTAGCAATTAATTCTGTGGATATGTTGCTACTATTTTTGCTGAGATAATCTTCTGTTAATGGTGGTTACAGGAGTTAAAGAGGTACTCATTCTGTAATTTTTCCTTCTTCTTTCCAGTTGCTTATGCTCAAATTGACTGGCATAATTTTGTTGTTGTGGAGAAGGTTGACTATCAGCCCTTTGAGAATGGAAACTTTCCACCGCCTACAACTCCGGATGAAGTCGGGGCAAGAGTTCTGATGCAGGTTGGTTGCAAATCTCAAGTGCCTGCTATAACAATCTCAAGGAAAAATTTCTCCCTGTACCATAGAAAAAGAATTATTTATTTCAATTTGGTATTACAATTAAACAGTAATTAGGTAACCCTTAAGGATAAGCCTGTATCGAGGGCTACTATCAGGTAATCCATGCAAAATAGTAATAACAAACAATACATAATTTGAATATTACTTAACCCATTCAATGCGGATGCCTTGAATTCAAGGCATCGGTCCCTTACTTTTCTCAGTTTTCCCTAGTTCCCAAGTGTCGGCGCTGACACTTGCAACTTCCTTCAGCGTCTTAGGCTTGCTCTAAGCACACGTGGATGAGTTTCGTTCTTTGCTGGATGTGTTTTCGCTTTATATAAATAAAAGAAAAAAACCCTTCAGCGTGGGAATAAATGTCATGTCAACAGGTCAGCATTGAATGGGTTAATTACCTACTTACTCCTGTCGCCATAGGAAACCTAAATGGTCTTTGGCTTTACCAATTTGAATATTACTATCAAATATTATGTCTCCTTTTTCTTAACCACTGTTTATCACCATGTTTATCTGTGTGTAAATTTTCATATTAGTGTCAAATTCTTCAATGGATTGTATTACTAATATTGCAATCAAATACAGTGAAACCTTGTATTTGTGTTATTGGAAATTACGTTTTCCCGCTATTTACACCACTTTTGCAAAGTCCCATTCAATTTCCTATGTTTCCAATGTATGCAGAACCCCGAATTTAGACTATACATTTTTCAGTTTTCCCGCAATTTGCACCACAACGCGCTCTTTCAAAAAATAAAATTCACTTCTGAAGTCCATTACTCATGCGTATCATCCTTTGTAAAACACGTTTTGACTTTGTCTTGTACATATATGCGGAAAAATACGAAAGAGAGTAGCAATAGAACCTGTTTTAAGGAAGAATTTGAATGTGGTGGGAATATATACAGCACCACTAGTAGCAGAAATTTGAAATACATCAACTCGTAATCTGCCAGATATGATTCAAGCTATGAAATGAAGTGTAGTAATTTTTATGCAAGGTATTTTCAATCCAGTTAGCGATAATTCTATAATGTCTTCCTTTTACTGTTTTTCTATGCGTAAACATGATAATAAATATCTGGTTTAAACTTCTTAAATCGCTGAAATATAGTACTTTTCCTGCGAATCTGTTGACGCCTCTGATGACGAGGGCCGTGTCGGACATCGAAACGCCGGAAAACATGGAACCTTACACCTGTTTGGACACCCCAAAAGCTTTAATTCGCAAATAATCATTTTTAGAAAAAATATATTTGTTGATATAATGAGGAAAATTTGAGCATACCGAAAAAAATGAAAACTACGAAACATTTTCATGATGCAACATTCCTTGCCGCAGCCGATTGATTAATGCGATTGACGATATTTGTTTCATCGTTTTTGATGCTATCGTCGAGTCAGGAGTTAAATTAAGTAAAAAAATTATATATTAAAAATAAAAAATTAAGGTTAATTTCAATGGAGCAGTTTAGTCTGCTTCATCCACATTGCGGTTTCAGGAGGCTGGTTAGGATAAACTTCTACTTTTTCTGCAACCGATAGTTTTGTGCCTTCGCTTAACGCCGCTGGCATCGCTCCGCTGCTGGCATCGCTCAGATCGGTCGTAATATTTGTGCGTACATAGCAAAGAATTTTAATGAAGTTTCTTGCACCTTACAGCCAGAGAATAAGCAATAAAGCATTCTAATTAAGCATGGCCAAGGCCATGGATAGAATATATCCATGGCCTTGAGCATGGCTAAATGTGCGCACGATGAAGTAGTGTAGCCGCAGCAAGTCACTAAACTAAAAGTAGTGGTTTCTCAGCCAACAGTGAAGACTTCAAACTGCAATGTACGTAA
Organism: Pyrrhosoma nymphula; assembly: GCA_963573305.1. Lineage (NCBI taxonomy): Eukaryota > Metazoa > Arthropoda > Insecta > Odonata > Coenagrionidae > Pyrrhosoma > Pyrrhosoma nymphula. The sequence goes on from OY754327.1 coordinate 185,218,958, forward strand.
CTCAATTGTATAATTCATTTGGATTGCTTGTGCAATTATTTTTAAATGAAATTACCACGAAATACTTACAAGTTACAATTCCAGAAATTAAAGGAAATATTTTGATAAAGTGCAGAGTCAAAATCTCTTAAAACAACGTTTATGATTAAGATTTTTTGATTTCTCGGAATACATATTTATGAGGTGTTTCCGCAACACTGCTGGATTAGGTGCTCCTGGATTACAGATATCCGGATTATGGGTGCTTGACTGTACTAAGATTAGGAAACTATAAACCAAGATTAGAAAAAGTACCCAATATTAGGAAACACCAAAACAGAGATGGAGCTTCCTTATGTTTATAGGAAGTAAATTTCTTTTTAATTTCAATTGGTATAGAGTTTTGTTAATCTTATTTGCAATCAAATTAATTGATTGTGGTGATACTTGGTGGAAATTGAAGATAGAAAACCTGTTTTGTCTTGTAAATGACGCTTTAGTCGTCAAAACCGGTCGACAGCAATAAAATAATTAGTGGAATTTTTTACCGTGTTTTTGTGACAATTATTTGCAATGTTTGAAATATGCTCGTTCCAAGAAAGGTGTTTGCTCATCATAATACCTAGATTAGTCACCGAATTTGAATAAGGAATAATGGTATTTCCAAGTTTAACTTTGGGGATACAGTCTAGATTGGTCGAATAAAAAATTTAGGAAGGTATACCTATAGTGATTGGTTGTGAGAAAATGCTTGGTGAGGAACTGCAGAAAATAGAAAATAAAGTGCATTATATTATTAATAGGCAGAGGAAGTCCAAGCAGTTGAAAATATAATTTTTTTTTAATAATCATGCTATATTCATTAGATAGTTTCAATGGTTGCTCATAACAAATATAATATTACAAGGCAGGGCGATTTACATATGTAAGTCTCCCTGCCATCTTCATCCTTTCTTAGTTTTTAATTTTCTATTTGTCTAAGATGTTTAATGTATTTTTTCATCTAATATAAATAAATGAGAAGTGCTAGTTCAAGGAATAAATTATGATGCTGCTCTTCTTCAGTTTATCATTGTTTCTTATTTTTACGCTTACTTACTCCAGTAAAAGAACATGAATGTATTTGTGGAAATTCTACTTTTCCCACAATTTCCATTTTCCCGCAATTTACACTCTTTTTCTAAGGTCCCTGGAAAAGTGTAATTTAGGGGTTTTACTGTATTAATACAATCCATTGAAGAATCTGACATTAAATTGAAAATTGACACACAGATATACATAGCGATAAACAGTGGTCACAAAATAGGAGACACTTAAATATATGGTCACATAGTTATTTGAATCTTTTATGCACTTCTGGGCAATTGGCAACAGGTAGTATCAGTAGTCATTTTAAATCAAATGCTGAATAATACTACAGTAGAGCGTCAATTATCCGGACGTAAAAAATCCGGACCATCGATAATCTGGATTCACATCCTGCAAAAAATAAGTTGAATTGAACACAATGTACATATTTGTCAAAAGCATTGATGTGAGACTTGGAGGAGTCGTCGACTGCTACAATGTGGTGGTTATGATTAAATTAATGGTTTTATTTATCTGCTCTAGTTATTTAACTACAATACTAAAGTGAATTACTGTTTTTAGTAAAGTTTCTTCATGTTTAAGGTATCAATCTGCCTCTTTTTGGTTCTGTTCAAAAATCCGAACTGTTTTGATAATTCGGACTGGGTCCGGTAACAATTGATCCACATTATTGACACTCTACTGTACTTTATTTAAAGATTTTTAGTGAATTGTGATATTCCACAGAAGAAAAACCATTCTCCTTGACTGGGATTCGAACCTAAGTCCCTCGATTTCACCTAGCAGTAGCGGAACACCTTGTTCCCATAAAGCCACCAAAAAGCAACTGGGGAGAAGGAGGCCTAGGTAGCTTAACTGGTTAAAGCACTCTGCGCTAAATTGAGGGATCCGGGTTCGAATCCTGGTCAACGCAAATTATTTTTCTTCTGTGGAATATCGCACTTGTGGGTGACTCCGCAAAGGTAAATACCGTGGCTAGTCCCGGTATCCTCAAAATTGATTTTTAGTGAATATGTGTAAAATGAAACATTTTGAGCATCAATGCCACGTAATTCCATCACACTAGCTGAAATATTGGGTTTAGTAAGGATTAAAATGATTGTCCAACAGATTTGCCAAATGCCAGATTAATTAACAATGACCACAGTTAACTTTTTTTGAAGATTTTCGCAGCTCATGTTTATATTATTCAGGTTTCTGGTTCTGCGATTAAATTAATTTATATTATGCGACAGTTTCACCGTACTATGCTGCAGGCTTCGTCGGGCTTTTAAGAACAACTTTTTGTTGTTCTTAAAAGCCCGACGAAGCCTGCAGCATAGTACGGTGAAACTGTCGCATAATATAAATTAATTTAATCGCAGAACCAGAAACCTGAATAATATAATGACCACAGTTACTAAAATTTCAGAAATAAATCACTTGCTTCAATTTTTTGCAAAAAGTTTTTGAAATTGTAGAATTGTTTCTTTAGGAATAAGCAGTATGCATTTTTTGTCGCGTTAACTTTTTTCCTTCATTGAAATATATTTAAAATTAAATATTTTTTCTGCATAACTATGAAATGCTACCCTGAATGTTGTCTAAATATGTTTCTAATGTTGACATCACTAGCTTTCTACGCTAGTAACTCAAATACTACTATCGCCGCAAAAAAGGTAGAACGCTGAACTTTAAACATTCGTACGAAATTCCACCGGAACTCCAAAGAGCCGTGTAATATACCGTTTTACTCCTTGTTTATTTGACTACAAAATGCATTCATTTAATAGTGTGTTAGTGTAAAGGTTTAGCTCCTACGGTCGAAAGAGTGAAGAAAAACACACGAAAAACTACGAGAATGGCGAAACGGTCGTTTTCTTCATATCGTCACGGCCAAAATATTTAATTGGTTCACTTCATTATTTTTTTACGAAGACGACGACATCTCCGCATTACAAATATACTTTTAAAATTTTATTTTACCCATTCTTTGATTTTTTAAATGGCCGAAAGCTAGATTTCAATTTCCGAGGTGTGGAAAAGTATATGAATATCGAAATTACGTATGCTTTATAGAAAAAATATTACAAAACTTCTCATGTAAGCAAATTTTTATATTCTTCCCCTTACTTAAAATAAACGACAAAGAAGAAAATCGCCCCGCGGCAATGCTCACTACCATTTTGCTCAGTTGGCAATGGTGATACTCCTGGCCGCGCGTGACTCAAATCTCATTGCATAGACCCCTCTAGAGAGACATCTGTCCAGCGCTGATTGGACAAGGAATGGGAAAGGATCTAGGTGCTCTAGGTGTTTTATATTCTTTTAACTTTATGTGGATGGATTTATATTGAATATTTCGCAATTAGATATTTAATTCCATCTCCGAAATTACACACATTAATTCAGCAAAACACTGTTTGTTTATGTGTTAGAAGTTTATTGATTCTATGGATTGTATTGTTGCCACGAAATGAATTAAAGTGTGTAATTTCTGAGACTGACTTTGATATCTAATTACGAAATATTCAATATAAATCCATCCACATAAAGTTAAAAGAATATAAAACACCTAGAGCACCTAGATCCTTTTATTAAATTAATTTCCCTCAATATGGCTTTTGAAGTATTATGTGTGGCAAATATAAAACCAATGATTATTACTTTAAGAAAAATAAAGCAATATGGAAAAAAGCATGAATTATGTCAAATATTACATAAATATAAAAAATAAAACTCCATAACGTACAGAAAATGAGCACAAACGGCATTCACACTAAAGACATATATCAATAGATATCAACAGTGAAGAACACTAGATAAGCATACATGAATTGCAATCATAATAAAATAATATAAATATATTTATTTATTAACAATTGTGGCTATTGACACATCTTGTCAAACGACTTGTTGACGACAAAGGGCAATCGACATAGATGTGCCCTTTGTCACATCTCACGCATACTGTTCACGATCTGATTTTTCTTTCTGGTGCTGAGCACTCCTTACACAATCTTAAGTTTTCTTTCTGGAAGCATTTTTGCTGGGACCTGGAGGATTTTCTTATCGCCGGATTTGTTGTGTCTCTAACCTCGTGCCACTCTTTGGCAAGCTCTTCTTCTATGGATGTGTTGAAGTTCAATCAAGACATTGGTTTGTTCACACCTAAAAGATTTTCCTTTTACAGAATATATGCATCTAGCATCATTCTCAATAGGACATTGAATGCCACCTTCTTCCAGTACTTTAGTGTTCTTCTTTCATCCAAATACACGTAAAATATCATATCAGATGTCTATGCATCCCATGTATCAGTTGTATTCCAATATGATATCTAACTTTGAAACTGGTGCCATATTTCTTTTTGATGCTGTTTTGACATTGTTGAACTTAATGAGGTGCTAAGTAGTAATACCTGCTTTTTTGGGATTTCTTTTCCCTAAACCCACACAGTAACAGAAAGGCGTCTCTAAAAATCTTACCTCTCCCACATTGAACTTTTGTAGAATCTGGTGAGGGAGAAATTTTCGATTTCTACGAAGTGTTCCTGTAATATATGTCCCAACTGAGTAGAGATACCTAGCCAGGGGAATCGAACTTAAAACATTGTCACAAAAGATATGGTAACCTTTATTCGTATAATTTCCTATGGTAAGCAATTTAGTTACTACAGTCGAGGCTAAACCATTTTTTTCACACCTTCTTTGTTTGACTTACTTTTTGCACCAAGATAGGCATAGAATGCAAGACAGTAATTTTAGACTGCATCACACATCATCCAAAATTTTACTCCCCAACGATAACGGTGTTTATTTGGCATATACTGCAATAATCTACTGTTACTTTTGGTACCAACCAAACTCTAATCAATGCTCAATTGTTGGTGGGGATTATAGTAATGTCGAAAGATACGATTGGCGTGATCAACTATTGGCTAGAATTTGGCACATGGGTCATAAGATGGATCATTAGGACTGGAGAGTTTAGAATTGTCTACGAGATGAAAAAACCTCAGCAACAACTGAAATCTGTTGCGATAGAACATGTGTAGGAGGAGTTAACAAAGATTTCTTTTTCAACCAGTAGCTTTACATGCTTGGTTCCACAGTAAACAACGTCCCCTCATTCGAGAAGTCTGACTCATTGTCAGAGGATATCAAGTCCTTATCTATCCAGATTAGGTGGTCAGATGTTTCAAGGATGCTCTGTGATTCTGTCGCCGGAGCAATAGATCTAAGATGCAACACTTCGCATTTCGGCATGTCACTTTATTGGAAAGTCTGACTCAGCGTGTCCGTCGTGACAGCTCTCCGATATCTCCGCGTGTCTGTCGCGAGAGCAATGTCGCGAGAGCAATGTCACGAGAGCAGAGCAATACACTGCCGAGACACTGGAAAAATTTTTACGCTATACCAGGTAGTTACGAAAATTTCCATTTGCAAATGCTTCATTATTATGCAAACTGCATCGAGTTTTGATGATGAGCAGTTTTTGAGCAATGGTAAATGAAATAAATAGGCCTGTTTATAATGGAAGACAAAATTATATCATAACTAATATGGCAGAGTATGAATAAGCGAATAAATTCCAAAATTGGATCATTATAAGAAAAAAGTAAATAAAATTATATAGTAAGATACAAAAAAGGAGAATAGACCGTAAAAATGAGAACTATTCCATTGTTGATAACAATTATAGCCATCGACAAAGAAGTTGCTTAAGCAACGCTGGCACTTTCGGGAAAATTTGACAGCGTCGCTCACAGCGATGTTGGCACTTAAAGGGTTATTATTATGATAGCTACACAATATGACATTGCAAATTTGCCATATACATATACGCTTTAAGAGTAGTCTCAACTTCAATAACTTCATGATTGTACTTTTCTAACTTTGTTTTAATAAGCCATTTTGCATCTGCTTTGGCATAAGGGATTGTGTGATGTTAGTTCAGGTGATTGAGAAGGAAGAGTTGGGAGAGAGGGGTTGTGATGAAGGTGTGTGTGTGTGTCTTTCAGGAGCGCATTGAAGACTGGGAGGACGTGGAGATGCAGCTGGGGAGTGATGAGGAGGAGGAGGAGGGTGGGGGGAGGGGCAGAGGAGGTGGTCGAGAGGAGGAGGATGGGGGGGCAGAGGAGGAGGAGGAGGACGAGCTGGCGAAGGAGGCCAAGGACAACACGCAGGTGCAGGACATGGAGGAGGAGTCGAGCGATGAGGATGCGGACGAGCGCGACGATGGCAAGGGTCCATCGAGCAACCCACCCCCACTGCCCCCGAAGGAAGTCCCGCAGCCTCCACCCCTCCCGCCCATGCCAGACAAGGTGGTGGTGAAGAGAGGCTACGACCCCAAGCACCACCAAGGTTTGCACGACCGGAAGAAGTTTCTCCTTTCTTCTTGTTTAAGCTCAGTGTTCATTAGTTTTTAGTTTCATTGGCAGGCGTAGGAGCAAGACACTTGTCTCACTTTTAAGGGTGGTCCCTGGTGCGGCCAGGGGAGGCGATGATTTTTATTTTCCAATTTACGCTCCCGCCATGTAATAGATACTTCGTGGTTTTTTAAATTAACATTTGAACAAAAGGTCAATCCTTGCCTTTCTATGTGTGTGGGTCTTTCATAAGGTTTCCAAGTGAAGATAACATTTGTTAATATTGATGAATTATGACTTTTTTTCGACGTCTATCAGCACAGTGCAAAATCATTCTTGGAAAACTCAATGAGGTAACGCAAAATATAATGCTTCATCGACTTACAGAAGCTATAACATGCAGAGCCTTTCATACTTCAAGGCTACAATTTGGAAAATAGTGAACCCTTGCAGCCAGCTTTTTGGCCGCGCTGAAGCTTTTACTGAAGCTGAAGCTTTGGAACTACTCTCTGGAGAGATGGCTCCAAGACTATGGGGAGGTTTGGGGTCGATGCTAAGTTGTGAATTGTAAGCATATTTGGTCAACAAAGCAGTTTGCTGTATCTTACTTACAAGGAGACATCGCGAGACAGATGGTTGATATCCAAATGATGCAATTTTTTCCGAAACAATAGAGGGAATGTGGGTAAAGTGTCATGGCTTTCTTCCGTAAAGGTCCGGGTTTGCTAAAAAAATGCTATTATAGAATTTTTCTCCATATAAATCCTTTGCAGTGCACGACTCCCTCATATGTAGCCGTGGCCGAGCAGGTTAAGGTGTTGTGCCAATTATCCCCACAAGGTGTGGATTCTGAGTCCCAGTTGAGACAATTTTTTTTCTTTCGAATATTTACCGGAATCACTGTAAAATGCCCAATCCCGTACAATTACTGCAGTAGCAACAATATTTTTTAATTTTCAGCCCTTCAGCTGGATTTTCAATCAGCCCCTTGGGAGGCTTTGGAAGCAAATTTCGGGAATCTATGTTCTCCCAAAAAGAGGCTTCACCTGCCGACAGGCCTAAATGTTTTTAAAATTTTAATTCTAATAATATAGGGGGCTAAAAGCCCTTTTACATATAGAATAGTGTACATAATATGAGGAGATACAAAAGTAAAATGCAACTTTGGCAAAAATACAACACAAAACTCCCTTTTAATTAATTGTTCAGGTCACCAAGATAATAATAAATAATGGAGACCCATTCAAATCGTAGTTGTGGACATACTCAGGCCCAGATCTACGGAAAGAGATTTGGCAACATTTTTCGATGTTAAAGGGAAGATCATTATCTCATGTAAACATAATGCCTTAGAAAAACCCAAGTATACTGAGTCAACTTGTACTCCCTCAGAAAAAGAGCGTAAAATAAAGTCATTGTAAGTTAAATGATTCGTAAGAGTAGACTTTCCCTTCATGAACCCATGTTGCTCCTTAACTATAGTGTCAATGAACCCTTCACATAATTGGGTAGCAATAAGTTTATCTAACAGCTTGGGTATTGCACTAAGAATGGAAATAGGCCTATAATTAGTGAGTAAATTTTTACTGCCCTACTTATGTATGGGCTGAATGTATGCTGTTTTCCACCTTTCAGGGAAAATTCCAGATGCTAGTGACTTATTGAATAAAACAAGGATTTTTTTACTGATAGAAGGGTCACAACACTTGAGAAAGTACAGGGGCACCAAGTCAGGTCCATAGTTAGGATTATCGGAAGCCTCACCAATAGCTTTGGTCAACTCATCAGCTTCAATTTGTGTCCCTTAGAGTAGAACAGGACTATCGTAGGAGTAGTTAATGGGGACATTCCTTGGTGACCGAAATACAGAGGCTAAAAAGAAGCTAACATGTCAGAAGCTTATTGATCATTGCACGAAAGCCTGTCTTGATAAGATACCTGACTGGGCAACAAGTTAGATTTTTTGCACTTTTTAATAAAAGGCCAAAAGTGCTTAGCATTGGTAAAAAGAGACGACTGAATATGGTCCAACTACAGCCTATAACTAGATCTTGACAATTTAATACATTTTGCACGCAATCTCTTAAGTTCTATGTAATACATTGGTACGAAGATCTGATAGCTTGCCATTTAGACCCTGAACATTTTGATGAAAAAAGCTGTTTGGAGTGTTTTCTTCCTCCCAAGTTTTTTGAACGAAATGTACCCGGTTGTTTAGATTTCTCATTCTTTTTAGAATTGACAATACATGGAACATCATTCACATACACCACCTTTTTTAAATCATCCGGATGCTGCTCATTATGTTGAGAGACTTAAGTATTAAGTTCCTTGAGTTTATTTCTCTCCATCGCAGTTCTATCATGAGCAGTAGTGACTCCCTTAAGTTGCACCTTCTTACTATTGAAAACAACCGAGACATCAGCTGGTGAATTCAATCTAACGAGGAGTGGCCTATGCTTAGTTAGTATCCTCACTAACCATGCCAAGGTGACGTGCCGTAATCCGATGAGCTTCCAACCGATTGAGAAAGTAAATATTGTCCAAATCAATATTAATTTTACGAAGTATTTCGCTAACTGACTCCCGATCACGGCCATTTGGAGGACACTCCCAGTTATAGAAAATAACGTTTGAGAGCTTATAAATTCTGCTTTGAAATTCTGCTGTCACAGCATCTGGATTAACTGACGCAAACTTAAGTTCAACCTTAGCCACTCGCTCATTCAGAGGAGCAATCTTTTGCACTGTGGTTTTGAGGTGAGTTATGTCCTTACTATTTGACATGGCAATGTCCATCACCGTTTTAAGCTTCTTTAAGCTCTCAGTAATGCCCGCCATGTTCTCCTTAATGGCATCGAGGGATGAATTTAAATCCAAAATATAGTCGAAGCTGCCTGCATTGGAGCATCGATGACATCGAAGAACCAATAGAGGCTTTTTCTTTAATTCCAATACTTTGACCTCGGACACTGTAAGTTTAGCACACGACTCGGTAATGTGAAAGAGTTCACGGCAGCTAATGCAAGAGGTGATCTTGCTAGTTTCATTAAAGACTATTGCACGCTGCACAAGTGCTCATTTTTGGGCCTTTACAGCCAATATAATCTAACACTTAGAATTAAGATAACTCCTTCCGCAGATTACTTAATATTAAACATAAAGCCCAGGAAATAAGGGTAGATCATCAGAAACCCAGGGAAACACTCATAACATCATGACATAAGGAAGCTAGATGTTGCGTGGTGTTTATCGTTAAGTTTTGAAAAAGGAATAACTCCTCACTCGAGTGTCACAGAGTTATGTGGTGAGCACAGAAATACACAGAAGTTAGCCAAGAACACTGTGGATCACTAAAAATTGTTTGTTATCACAAGAGCACAGGATGCCAAAAACCACGTTGCGGGCGCGAAGTAACCAGTAGGTCACGGAAACCCCAATTTTCGTCGAATTTTAGAAAATTCAGTACATAGGGAAACAAGAGCACTTCATACACACAAAATAATCAATTTAATTTAGAACTGGGCACTTTTTAACATTAGTGAAGTTGGCATTTAAGTGGAAGCACTCTTCTGATACGTCCACCTGCTGTCGTCTCTCCACATATTTATGATGTATGACGTATGTTTAGTTTTGAAAATACAAGGAAACTTACGTAAATAGTATGGGCTTCGATTGGCCTTGGGACTTTCTCAAGGCTGTAAAAAATGAATGAATTATTACTTTTTATGTATACAGCGATGTATGCACTAAAAATTTCCCAGGAACTGCACTCGAATAATGACTTTTGTAACTCAATTTTTCATTCAATAGTGAATGAAATTTGCAGAAAAGAAATAGTAACGGTTGCCGAGGTTTTGTGGAAAATATTTGCTATGACCTTTTTGCAGTGCAACATATTATAATGAAGCCTATTGAATTTTTGTTTTCTTTCACCCTACCAAGTTTGTTTGGGATCCTCCGAAAACTGTTGGGTGCCTTCCCTCGTGAGTGAAGTCTTACATTGAGTGCTCAAAAAGTTGGGGTTTTAAAAAAATATTTTTTACGGCAATGTAAAATCGTTCTGTATTTTGGAATGTAGTACTTCTCTATGACTTATACCTGATAAGTTTCACCCCATATGACATATTTAAGGGTACATCCCTAGTGACATGTCATTGTTGATTTCCTTCTTGTTATACCAAGGCAAGATGTGTATCTAAGGGACTAATAGGGGTTAATTTTCAATGGGCAAATATACGTGTGTCAGGCTGTTGCTAAACGAAGAATGCCTGCACTATTTAATTACTAGTGAGGAGTTTGATTTCCAAGTGTGACTCTGCTTAAAATGAGGATCCCTAGCATATGCACCCTCTAGTGGTAAACGTGGTGAAATTTAACTGCTTCCACAGATGGGAGAAACATTGTGCTTCATTTTATTGGCTATAATTTTTATATTTTTTCTCTGTGCATGCATATATTTCCTATTGTGTACAGTTTATATGTCCTGTCTAATCTGGGTAAGAAGTGCTGAGATGGAAAATTACTCTCGTTTCTGAGAAATATGACTGGAGTGTGAGAATAATTTTCATTTCTAGAGGAATAATATCACATATGACCCTGGTTATTGGTGTGTTAGTTGAGTGTGGAGGGGTGAATTATTTCAGAGTCCTCTTTAACCCCTTTTGTGATTTTCTGATTCACAGCAACCAAAGTTCAACGTGTGCCTGGTCCCGATGAGTATCTCATCTCACCAATCACTGGCGAGAAGATTCCGGCCAGCAAGGTCCAGGAGCACATGAGGATTGGATTACTTGACCCACGATGGGTTGAACAACGTGATCGACAAATTCAAGACAAACTTAATCAAGAGACAGTTTTTGCTCAAGGTAACGTATTAGTATCTTGAAACTTTTTCCATCCTGATTTTGGCAACGCTCATTGAGATAAACCTATCTTTCAAATTAAGTTAAACTTAAAATTAATATATTTCATCCTTAATTCCAATTTTTTACATATTTTTCCCCATATTTTACCGATATTAAGACAGACTCCAGTTAAATCACTTTACTTGAATAACATTTTGAAGTTAGGAATGATAAAAATTATGCGAATTTCACAAAAGTTAGTTTATTCACGACCCGGGTTTCAACACATTATGTCATCTTCAGGTGAAAATACAAAGTTTTAAGTCAATATATATAGAAAGAGTGGATTAGAATTGGGAGGGGAGGAAGAGGGGGGTGGTTGGGACGGAGAAGGGAGGAGGGATTGGGTAGTGGGAAGGAGAGGGATGGGTGGAAGGAAGGTGCGGGGGGGTGGAATAGGGTTGGTGGCAAGGTGGGGTGGGAAGACGTGTGACTGTGCTTGGGAGTTCGTTGCATCGCAGGTGCGTCATCCTCTTGGGCGTAGGCTCGCTGGTGTCATCACCACTATCTGGCTTTCCGAGGGTCCTCAGGGAAGTCCGGCGGAGGGAGGGGTGGGGAAATGGTTCAGCTTCCTCATGCCTGCGTCTGTCTGGTCGCTGCGGGATACCTAAGGGATTCAAAGGGGATAGAAAGGAGTGGAGAGTGGGATTAACTTTTGTGAAATTCGCATAATTTTTATCATTCCTAACATGGAAAAATTTCACGTAATACACCCTGAAACCGCAAATTTTCTCAACATTTTGAAGTGTTAAGTGGTTCTCAAATCACTCCCCATTACTGAGCACTGAACCGTTGAAAGTGGTCTATGGGCTGAAATATCACACTTCAGTGTATTTACAGTGTAAAGTGCCCAAATTGACTTGTAAAAAGGGTCAGATGATTGTTTTTAATAATATTTAACTCTAGTGAGGGATTTCTTCTTTTAATTTATTCAGTTTTGGTCAATTAAAGTTCATCATTTTACTGCCAACGTTTCGGCAAATGTATTGCCATCCTCAGGGCTAATTGACAACCATGAAACAAAATTAACAACATAAACAGGTGGAAACAGAAAAAATAGCAATTATTATAACAACTTCGGTGATAATTACACTGCATATTTTTTATCGGGCACACCATTTTAACAAATATCTGCAAACCTGTGAAATTTTAATTGCACTAACAAGATGGTTGAAGAGATGCCAACCATTCCAATTTACAGGGTAAATATAAACAGTTTCTAGGCAAAAAGAAAACACACCAGATTACACCAAACATTAATTTAGAAAAAATCATGAAAATTGTTTAATATAAATACATTAATAAATCAATCAATAACAATATCATCAATTAAAAAAAGAACAAACATTTATCACATTTTGTGTATGTAAAACACTATTAAAAAGCATATATTAAATTATAAATAATACCTTTAGATTTATTGTATAAGACTTATGTAAATTCTGCTTAATTTATCTATATCTGTTATCATACATATAAGTAACTCTTCTAAGTTCTTATATAGCAAGGGAGTAACCTTATTTAGTATTATTCAATAGGTATTTAATTCGAGGATCACCTCCATCTTGTGTCGAAGTGAGTATGTATTGTTTTTGTGAATTGTCCCTTACTATAATAATGAAAACTTTTATGTTGGCACTGCTTCCTTTAAGCCCACCGGCACACAAATTATTCTTTGTTTGTTCTGTGGTATTAACTTCCTGCATGAAAGAGAAACTTTCTTTCATTCTTGAGGGTTACAAATCAACTCAGCTTGCTGTAGACAGCTGATGACAGTCTGCTATTGTGAAATGTATAATTGGGCAAAAATAGTTGCAAATGGTAAGCACCTGCAATATGCTTCCTGTTGGCATTATTGCTATGTCAATTTCCTTACCCTGATGCAAGGACTGTGTTCAGTGAAATCAGCATCCAATCTTCCATGGCTTGAGCACTCACGTTAGTGCTTTCGCCACTAATATGTTGCAGGGAAATTCCTCTTCCTTTTAGCCTCTTGAGCCACCCATCGGTAGAATGAAAATCTCATACTTATCCCTAGTGCAAATGCTTCTGCTTTGGCTTTTATCATGGGTCCCATGATAAAAGCCGCTGATAGTAGCTCCAATATATCGCTGCTGGGTAAACCATTCAAATAGCACTAATTCCAAAGTGATATTCTCTGAGTTACAGTTTATTACTACTCCCTGCGGCATTGTCTAATTTAAAGGCAGTCTTTATTTTTTATTTTTGTGACAATTGCGAGCAAATTGTTTGCAAGAGCAAAGTCTAAACCACGGTTTGAACCGCGTCTGATGAAAGCATAAAAAACCACGGTTTTTTTCTTGCAAGAACAAGGTTCCCACCATAGCATGGACTAAATCGTGTTTCAAATGCTGCCAATGCCCGAACCTGCTTCTGGATAGGTTTAAACCATGGCCTCTATTGTCGAAAGTAAGCAAATGTGGCCGGCAGGGAGGAAGCAGACGTTCCCGATACTCTTAAAATTTATTATTTACGCACCTTGGAGGCATTTGAGAGGATTTGTATTGGAGGAGGAGTGAATTTATTAGAAATGAGAGTGACCACATCTTGGTTTTTGACGAATCGGAGTTCATGTCTAGATTTAGGTTCGGTGGTGCAGTAACACGTAAAATGCTACAGAAAGTTAGTAATTATCTCGCTGTACACCATAGTGGATTTCAGGTGCCACAATTTGTGGCAAAATATTTTCTCTTGCTGGTCATTTTTAGGCATAGTATTGCTTCCACAGTACAATGGGATATTTGTTATGTTATTATTACAAGGATAAATCCCATTTTAAATTGATAGCACTTAATTAAAGTAATTAGAGCGATAAAATCATTTCTCCTAGAATTTGATGAATTTGACCTCATTTTTAAGGAAAAAGTCCTATCTTTCCAGTGACATCAAAATATTAACCCCTGTGCAAAACTACTATTTGAGCAATTTGCCTACAAGTATAAGCTATTTTTCATGGGATAGATTGTGGCTGTGCACTCCAGAGGGAGATTATGAAAGAAATTGGGAATATCTAATGCATACATTTTGTAAACAAATGAATGGTGTGTAGTTTCTATATTTTCTCTCTCTACTGTTTCATATTTTATAAAAATCAATCAAATACTCACTGCAGTAATTTTTGCAGAATAAAAAAATCCTGTTAGTGAAGACTCGATTTCACCATACATGGCTTGAAAAAATGAGTCAAGTTAGAGACTTATGTGGTTTTATTTATTTAATTACCTAGAATATTTGTCATACATAACTATATTGTTGCAGCATTAATCATACAATATTTATTTATAACTTCTTACTGATGCTGAAATAAAAAAAAATTTGAATATGGTCTCCATTATGACTAGGGAACTATCTTGCTCAAACCGCCTTAAGAATTTACATTTCCAAACAGAATTTGAAACATGAGCAGGAAAGAATTTTTTTTCTACTTATGAAAGCTAGTGCATAAATAATTTTGCAAGGTTATAGTGAAAAAATACCCGAGTTTCAGAGTTCGGAATAATTATGAATAAGTCAGTCCTAATAATAATGTCTTCTAATTGTCATGTCATGTCTTAGTTATTCGTCTGATGGGGAATTCGCTTGTTTGAAAGCTGCGGGAAAGTCTAGTTCATCTGTCAGCATGTGTGAGTTTACAACAAAATCGTTTGTTTGTATTGGATAACTCGCCATTTGCCAGCTAGTGTTTTGGAATGTCTTTGTTATTTGTCTGATGGGGAACTCACTAGTTTGAAAGTTACCGGAAAGTCTAGTTCATCTGTCAGCATGTGAGAGTTTGCAACAAAATCATTCATTTGTACTGGAGAACTCGCCCTTCGCCAGCTCAAATTCAGTTGGTGCGTCAGTTGTCAAGTTGGTGTGTACTCAAGAGGTGCCTTTGGTTAGACTGGAGACAGACATCATGTCGTCAGATTTAAGATAAGGATTATTCATAATGTAACCACAGTCAGCATTCTGTGAGTCTGAACTGTGACTGAAAGAAATCTCGTATCCAGATGTAATTAAATAGGACTGCGAATTAAAAAAATAGACATGATAGCAAATCCAGCTATTGACCATTGCAATGATGCATTAAAAAGTAGGCTTTTTGTTCTAGAATTTTAAAATTTTTGCCTTGAAAAGTCTTGAAAAAGTGTTGAATTTCTCATTCATATATTAGTAGACACCATGTTTATTTACATCACCGTAGCACCATATAGCACTTTTGATTGTTTTCAGCAAGACAAATAAATGCATTAGAAGTTTCCAGATATTGAACTGAGCGAGGCCACGGTTTACGTGAACTGCGATGGAACCTTGTTCTTGCAAGCGTAAGATAGGATGCAGCCAGACCAAGGCTCAACAGAACCCTGTCAGAAAAATAGTTAAAACTCCATTCTTGCAATCTGTGGTTGAAGTCTTGATGTCCTAGTCTGAGTGCTAAATTTTTCTGTAGGTATTGCTGGACTCTTTAAGTCAACAAAGTCACTATGGTGATTACCTTGGTAGCACTGGAAAGCATCTCGGTTCAAATCCCTTGAGTAGCGAGATCTCCAATAGTCGAAAAAAAGTGTTGAAAAAATAACACCCAATATTGTTATTATTTCACGAGAATTTGAGGGGTTCCATGCTGATGCTTACTAGGCTATTTCATGTTCAATTGCCTTGTCCTTGAATGTGCCTCCTGTTGAAACTGGACATTTAGTGCCATTTTAGGCTTATAGGTGGCAAGGCCGTGCTTTGGTTGGATAGGTTTGTTTGCATGATGGAGTTGGCTCTCATGCTCCAAAGTTCTGTGAGCGATATGCGTTGAAATGCTGTAAACTCTATGTGAAATCAAGACACATTTTGCTTTTAGGGACTGTAGTAGTATTGCGTGGAATCAAAAAACTGAGTAAAATCAAGTGTTTACCTTTGAAATTTGAAAATACCCAGCCGGACTTAAATGTCACTGACAATGAGTAAAATCTAGGTGCGTAAAATCGAGGTTTTACTGTAATATCTTAGGAAGGTCAGATCACTTATGGTGTACTCTCGCAGATGGATAACTTAAGCTATGAATCATCTCTAATTGGGATTTTCAACTCAGTCAACAATATTGCGGTGAGGAAAACTTGATCGAGACAGCTGTGTGAGACTTTTATAAGTGGTTTCAATTACACCAAATGTCGAACTGTCCATAATTGTACCACTTGACTCCTTAGTGACGTGATTGGAATTATATCGAATGGTTTAAACTCATAACCACCCCTGGTGAAAAGAGGTTTTCTACTTCTCCCCTTCCCTGATCCCCTAATCCCTTAAAAATTTGAGCCTGACACAGCCAAACTCTGGATATATGATATATTATTACAGTAGTGTAGCTTGAAATACAGCGAAGCGACTGCTTTCAAATCATTGGACTTCTAATATCTCCATGAATTGGAAAAAAAATCTACTAACTATTTGACTGGGGTGTCACCCAGTCATCGATGTCACAAAGGCCATGCCCTTGAATGGTTTCTCCAATAAGACTGGTCACTTAGAGCCGTATTTTCTGCACAGGATGCAGGAAAATGCAGTCCATAGTTGTTTATTCTTGTTTAAGTGTTGGGGTAATATTTTTTTCCCAATTTGTAAACAGTATTGAAAATACTGATTAAAAATGAGGATATTTTAGCTGTAAAGATGGGAGCATGACAATGTAAAAACAAAAAAATACATAAAATCAAGAGTTTGTCATTGAAATACCCCCCCATGTGGAGCCCTAATGTCGTTGCGTAAAATCGAGAGTTATGTAAATTCAAGGTGAGTAATATTGAGGTTTTACTGTATTGCCGTATTAAAATGAGAAAAGCAAAGATTGTGTTTAAATTCTCAACCATAGCTGAGTACCAGAACCGAGAAATCAAACCAAGAACCAAACAAAGGTGGAAAATTTGCTAGGAAACAAACCAGAACTAGAGGTGGGAAAAGTGGAGCTGACGTATCTCTAATTCTTGTTTTTTGTCTTCATAGGCTCTGCCATTGAGGCTAGTTTGAAGCAACTGGCTGAGAGGCGAACAGATATTTTTGGTATTGGTGATGAAGAGACTGCCATTGGAAAGAAGATTGGAGAAGAAGACAAGAGGAAGGATGAAAAGGTAAGTCAGATGAAGGGAAATTTCTCTTTATTTCCATTTTTGATTGAATTCATACAGAATTCATGAAACAACTCCTAAATGAAACCCTGACTGTGAAAATGTCCCTGGCATACCACGTGGGATCTTATTATGGCAGCATCGCAAAGGCAGCAGCTAATCATTAAATTTACGATCAAGTGTATAATGTAGGAAGCTGCGCGTATTTGGTTACAGATTCATGACATAATATCTGCAGATTGGGAGCTATTTCCGAGGTCTCTACATGCACAGGCAGGAATTACTTCAGGATCTGGGGATAAATTACTTAATACTCATAGATTCTACATTACTTGTGGCACATTGCGTATAGATTTCTGTCGAAAATTCACCTCTGCCTCACACCCGTGAGGTGGATTGCATATCGGTTTGGTCTCTAACTTTGCCATTTCTTTCTATTGTTAATAAAATCGCTATTTCTCATCGTACGACCTCAATTGAAAGATGTGGATACTCATAAAAAAATCAGGAATACGATGAACTCATTGATTTGTTGCTATGTGTTGTAGTTGTTCCAGTTTAAATTATACTACATATGGTCAACCCTAGAAGGGGAGCCCCACGCTTGGGAGGGTCGTGGAGAAAGGGCATCGTAACTCAAGGAAGGGTTGCAGATTAGGAAGCTCGTGACCTCTGCCTCTCCCAACAACTGACTATCTGGACCATGACCCCAGATAACTTCCTTTAACCATACACGGTGCCACAAGTAAGGTGTTGTTATGCATGGGAACAATAGGAAATAAACACTCAGAAATGAAAAGTTCCAATATTTCAGTTGCCACTAGCAACCTTTTTCACGAGAAGGAAGGTAACATACAGGTGAGGAGACAGAGGACAAGTGGTGGGGTAAGATAGGAGAGGGGTATGGAGGGGTGAGGGAAAATTTCATTAGGAAAGAGGATTCCTGGAGGTGGATTTAAACCATGGGCATTAGATTATCTCGCCCATTATGCAGATGGCTATGCTACCCAGGAATACCTATTCTCTCAGAAATTCAGATACGCATGGTTTGATTCTCAGTCCTGGAAGCCTCTTTTACCTTAAATTATCAGTTAATTCTTCAGTCATTCAGCACGATAGTTGAGAAAATGTGGCATCAGTCACAAATATGATGCCTGCACCTACCCGACCGAATACTCAAATGGGATGTGGCATTAGAAAGGTTCTGTAAAATCTACAGCATTATAATTACTAAGGTGTTAGGGCAAGGATATCTGTAAGGGAGTTCACAAAACATACCAATCCAGCATTTGGTGTAAAGACTTTCAAAGTTTTGAATCCTTGAGAAATGTTTTTTTGCATATTCCCTTTCTACTGTAGCTTAAGAAAGAATCTGGCCCTATATTAGTATAATCAATACAAGCCTAAAAACAGATTAAAAAGTACATATACATGCTGAGAAGTGAGTGGCAATTAATAAATATTACTCATAATCATCAAAAGAAACCTTTTTTCTCAATGACAATTGCTTGGAAGATGAAACTGACTGAATTACTAAGGTTGAGAGAGAGAAATAACTGCATTGAAGTTAGGCATCAAGAGTCAAGTGAAGAATTTGATCTAGCTGCTCGGGTTTGGGTGGGAGTCAATGGTGGGTGGAAAATTCGTCATGAAGGCAGAACAACGAGTTCCCTCAAATCTTCTTAAAATTGCTCTGAGGGTCTGGAAGCGTGGGTGGCACAGTAAGCTGCCTATTGGCCCAGAAAGCCTGAGGTCCTTGGTTTGAATCCCTGTCCAGTTGAATTCTTTTCCCTTGGCCATTTTCTAAGTCCTCCACATATGATTGGCTTATTTGTGTGACTTTTTTCCATGTGACTGGTGGACACAGGTGACATGGGATGGGCACACGTCGAGTGTTGAAGCGGCAACTCGTGCTGCCCGGGCAAACATAACCCTGGAGGAGCAGATCCACCAGATCCACAAGGTCAAGGGGCTGCTGCCGGATGAGGAGAAGGAAAAGATTGGCCCCAAGCCGAACACTGCACGTCCCGGTGGTGGCATGTATGGTGGGGGACAGCAGCAGGGTATGGGGCAGCAACAGGGCTCCAAGCACCACCTCCACCACGGCGGCCCCATGGCCCCTCCCCTCATGTCATCCAACAAGGGGCCCAAGGGGCCCCCACCCATGATGGCCCCCAAGCCCCTGCTGGGCGCCACGCCTCCCAATGCCCCCCCACCTCCCCCCTCGGTGGTCCCCCACCCTCCCCCGCCCCCCAATGCTGCCCCCCCCACAGCACCAGGAGGCGTCCCCCAGCCCCCCCCACCGGTCGTCCCACAGCCGCCCCCATCGCTGGTGCAACATTCACAGCGCATGGCACCCATGCCACCGCCTCCACCTGCCGGCTCGATGGTGCCTCCGCCCCAGCAGGGGCTGATGATGGTGCCGCCAATGGCTCCACAGCTGCGCCCCCCTCCTCTCATGTGTGAGTACTGAAATCTCTCCTTATCATGCTGGGCTAAGATTGTTTGGAAAACCGTGCGAGTTTCAGGGCTACTCGGAGAATGTAATTGTAACTAGTAATGTGGTAAGATTTGAGGACAAGATTGAATATTTGTGTTCCATGGATTCTAGATTCGATCGAATCCTTTCAAAAGTATTTGAATCCTGGTTGCATGGGTGCCATATGCACGTTGTCTGTGTAAGCTCTGTTGTTTGAAATCCCACTACGGAATAATTATATCTGACTTCAATGTCATTTTACTTCAAAATTTAATAAGAATGGATAATTTGCATACACTGTGCAACCTCGATTAAATGAGACCCCATGGTTATTTGAATATCTCGTTTTATTGAGTTATCATCGTAACGGATGAGTGTAAATTATTTGCCATACAACTAATTCCAATGTTTTCCATGAACTCACTTATAAAAACAATTTTATTTTTACCGTATCGGTGGTTAAGGAGTAAAAGTCCCCTTGTGCCAAGAGTAGCCAACCTTCTTCCCGCAGGGCTTCCACTGACACACTTTTCTCACTTTAACTCACTTATTCGAAAATGGGTCACTTTTCTCACTATTTAAAAAAAATGCTCACTTTTCTCACTACATATTTTGAAAAAAATGCTCACTTTTCTACGGAAATCAGTCGTCTTTGTGCAATATGTGGACTAATTTGGGCAATGAAGTGTGTCCAGTCCAGCTTCGCAGCTGCACCCTGTGACAACATTGTGGACACTGAACACCTTCAGGAATGTTTGGGGAAGGTCACGTACCGAAGGGGATGTCTTTAGGAAGGACAATAGTGGCTTATTTGTGGACTGAAGCCCTCAGTGCTTACTTCCAGGATCTTATGCCAGAAGATGCTCAAAATGCTGTTGGGTTTACTATTTGTTGTGATGAAACAACTAATGAGAAAGGCTTTAAGGAACTGCATGTTGGCACCAAGTTCTATCTTGACATTGGTTTCTGCAACCTGCACATCCTCCTTACATCATTTCAGAAAGGGCTTGAAATTTTTGGAATGGAGGTATTGGAGGTAATTATTCTTGTATATGACTTTTTAGACTATCCAAGTCAGTTTGAGGTGTTTGAAAAATCTCAAACAGAGAAGAAAATGCCTATGCATGAGTTTCTGAAGCTTGTTGTTTCCCAGTGGCTCACCCTGTCCACAGCAGCAGAGAGACTTCAAGAGCAATTTCCAGCTCTCAAACACTATTTTCTTAAAATATTACCCTGTCAGAAAGGCAAAGAGGTTGAAAAGCTCCTTGCATCCAAGTGCTATCAGGCTATCAGTAGCGCCCTTAAGGATAAAAATTTCCCTGCAGAGATATCCTTTGTCCTGTATAGTGCTAAAGTATATGAAAGATTTTCAAAACTTTTTCAACATGATCAGCCTATGATCCATGTTTTGTATGAAGAGGTTGAGAGTCTATATTTCCTATTGCTAAGTAGGTTCTGCAAGCCAGAGCTGCTCACAAGCAAGCAAGAATGCTTGAAAAAAGCCTTCTTTCTCAATACCATCAATATTATGGAAATAAGCTAAATTGACATTGGTATAGATGCCGATCGGCTTCTTGTCGAACAGGAATGCTCGCCTCTCCAAAGGTTGAAGTTTTATCAAGAAGCTTTAAAACATTATGTATCAGGTGGCTGTGAGCAACCTTTTCCAGAAATCAGTCCTGGCGAATGGAAGAGAGGCTCATCACCTGAAATGTTTGAATCCTCAAAACATCACAGAAAGCTTCTTGCAGAAAATTGTATCCGTTTACAAGATGCTGCAGACGCCGATGGAAGTGGACGAAGATGGCCTTTGAGACGAGTAGAGATTGTTGCCGGTGGAAACCTTTCTGCCATATGAACCTGGAACTAGTATTGACCATTAATGGACCCAGATATTTACCAAGACAGATGTTGCCAGTGATTCCAAGTATCCACTCGTAAGCAAAGTGGTGAAAGCTGCCCTCTGTTTGGCCCATGGCAGTTCTGATGTGGAGCGAGGATTTTCTCTTTCCAGAAATCAGCTCCCTGCTGACAGGTCAGCTATGCTGGCGTGTTCTGTTAATGCCAGGCTCAACATCAGGGATGGCCTTCAAGACTACAATGGCATCCCTGAACATGCGCCCATTATTTCGAAGCTGCTCAAGCACGCAGCAGTGGCGCGCAGAAAGTATGATGAGTACCTGGAGGCTCAGCGGAAACTAAAAGAATTCTGAAGAGATTGCAAAAAGAGGAGAATGCTTGCGGGAGATGCAAGATGCCACCTAGTAAAGGGAAAGACAGGCATTGGGCAAGCTGCAGGATGACCTGCATGCGACAAGTAAGAAGGAGATTGAATAGCGCAAGGCTTCTGATCAACTAGTCAACGAGGCAAAAAAGAAACTGTAGGAGGCTATTACAAAAAAAGATATGACAAAAGTTAAGATCGCCCAAGGTATCTTGGAGGGGGCACAAACACTGCGGTCACGGGTAGATGACTTGCTGTAGAAAAAGGAGCCTTTGCAAAACAAATTAAAGAAGAGGACATCATCTCTATTAAAGCAGCTTTTTAAGAATCACAAAAAGCGGCGGGATGATGATCCCGAGGCGTAGGCTGACCCTGCCTAGACTAAAATTATTATTCTAGGCAATAATTGCGTTTTATATTTGATCTCCTAATGTACGATACATTATGTACCTCATTCTTATCTATTTTGTACCGTTCATCTCTAGTCGAGATTTGTTCATTTTGTGTTTATTCTTTATGCTTTCTAGAGTCTGAAGTACAGGTTTTCATTGTCCAATTCTTTGTATTGTAATTTTTATGCCTGTTGCTACTGCTTTAAAAATGAGTTCTAGCTTAAAATATTGCAAAATGTAGGGTTATAGTCATTGCCAAGAAGTCTAACATGAGGTAGAAATTGCTAATTTTCTCATTATTTTCTCACTTTTTCCACATTTTCCCCTCACTTTTTTGATAAAAATCACTCACTTTCTCACTTTTCTGTATCAAAGAGTGAGTTGAAGCCCTGTCTTCCCGTGCAGATGCATTAGAAAAACTAAGTGACTCTTTCTCCTTTGTTGATCATAATTTAATCAAATTTTTTTCCTGAAAAGGTAAAGTAACAACGATTTGATGGACATCCAAGAACAATTGACGTGGGATATAAAGCCTCATCTTAATGAAACTGCATAAGTTTAAGAGCACATAAATATTTATTTTTTGTTTAATCATGATTTATTCTTGCCGCAGTATTTTACTACATTCAGCTGGGCATTATTTTCCCTAGTGATTTTGTCAATGAATATTACTTTCCACCCTTTCAGTGTTAATTGTAATCATAATATGTAACTTGTAAGTTACATATTATGTATTTTTATGACTAACCTATGCTCAAGAAGTTCGTGGCTGTTGTTGGCAACGTAAGCAACATGATGGTAATGGGAAAAGTTGACGGCAAAGTTTGTGTGCAGTAACCTAGTTATCGTACATATGAGTTTATCATGGACAAAGTACGCACTCCTCTATATGTCCACTCCAGTGCTAAAATTCATGCATTTCTCTCCATTTCCAAACACTGTGGTGACCTAGCCTCATGTTTTGAGGACAGTGCTCTTCCTCCTGTCTAGATTCTCTTGTACTACTTTTGCTCTGCTGCCGTATATTTTGAGTGTAACCACCATGTGAGGTATTTGTTGTAATGTGCTGCCCCCTTTCAAGATTGTGGTTGAACTTCAATTGCTTAGCATGGAATCGTAAAATCAACAACAGTTATGGGCGATCTTCTATGATACATAGTGGATCACAGGGCTTCATCACAACTTCCATCTTTTTTCTAATCTATAAGTATAGTAGTCCTATCGTAATATTTATTTGGGATTTTCCACTTCACAGTAGTTTACCTCACCAAACCCTTTCATAGGTCTTTATCTTAATATCCTTATATCATAATGCCCTTTAGTTCGTCACCCAATACCCTCTCTCCACAGATCCCTATGAAATGCATCTCCCATTTATCCAACCCCCTCCTATCCATTTCATTCCTCACTCCATCCCACCATTGACTTCTTGGCTCTTTTCCTTCTGCCTTCCGGTATCCATTTTAGAGCAGCTTTTGGTATTCTCTCATCCCCCATTCTGTGGATAAATATTGTAATAACCATGTAAATTAAATTGTTTTTAAAAATTAATTGTTTTTGAATGAAGGTGAAAAAACGACGATGCCGTACATCGGCGATGTAAACACTCTGTACCTGACAGTGCCATAAATTGGCGAAACCCATCGTACTAATTATATATGTATTTAGAAAAGTTCAGTATTTTACTTTATCATGAATAGGAGCATTAAAAACTTCTACCAATGGAAGCCTACCGCAGTCAAGTTTAGCCTAAGTAATTGTAATTGAAGTAATTGAATTTAAGTGGTCACAGAAATCTGGTTCCATTTGACATCGTTTTGATATACATAACACTTCTTCACCACGTATCCCCGATGTAAATGGAGGACTTGTGATTTGATCTACTCATTCACTTCGTGCAATGAACCTTGTGCTGTCACCCAGCCCCTCCCTTGGGTGCGCTAGTAATGTGCCTCCATTTCAATCAAATCACAAAGATGGGGCATCTGGACTGATCCATTCTATGTGGACATGGTGGCCATATGTCAATAAGATATCCGAAACAATCAATTGGTCTGAGAATGGAATAGTTATAAGTACATACATAATGCCTATACTCATACACTGGCACTGATGTTTAGAATCCCTGAGTGATGAAATGAAAGTTTGGACCCAGCCTCCTTTACTTTTTCCCACCAGTACATAGTTTGGATGAAACTGGGGGCACTATTGTCTGAGGAATATGCTGATTATCAAGGTAATTCATCCGTAACTATGTTGGATTCACCTGTATCCCTTTTTTGTGAGTCAAAGACTTCCCCCCCTCCCCCTTTTTCCGTTATTTTGTTTGAACGACCCCATTTTTCAAACCAGCTTCCAAACCATATTTGTGGTAGAAATATGGTATTATGGTTTATTGAAGCTGAGATTGTATTACCTCAAAATGTATTTTAAAATATCTCTTTCTTTACGGCTTGTAACTATTTTGATCCTTGACTCTTCCAGCTGTCCAAGGACGTCCGGGTTTCCACGTGCCGCCCCAGGGATTCATGCCAGGCCCAGTGGCACCAGCTGCTCCGCAACAGCCCCCACCACCTCAGCAGGTGCAGCCTCCCCCTCCACAACAGGTTAGTGTGTGCGCAGTGGGACAGCTAGGAATTCAGCCTTTCTGTCAACGCATTTCTTAAGATTATTTATATTTTGGAGTTCAGTGCAAATATAAAAACAGGTGTATTTATTTTGAAACTAGTGTTGTTCTTGTTCCTTGGGGAATCCATCATGAACAACATTTATATCTTTACAACACAACCACAACATTTAAGAATATACAAATATATAATACAGGGACGAAGAATATAAGAATTAAGAAGAAAGAAGAAGAATTAGCAAAAAATTAGTGAAGGGTAAGAAGCTCTGAAATTGTAGGAACATACCTCATGCTGAAGAGTAAAAGCGGACATCCACCTTTCCAACATTGACCTCCAATGATCTCCACAAGGGACACCATAAATGAGTAACTACAGTAGAACCTCTTTTTTACAAACCTCTAATTTACGAAATGACACCAATTTACGAACCATTCCGCCGGTCCCGATCTTTGTGTATAGGAAAACCATGTAAAATGACCTCCGTTTTACGAAACCTCCATTTTAATGATTTACGAAGTGAGAAGCCGGTCCCTAGGAGTGACTGACCCTTGTTTTACGAAGTATTTGAAATGGTTTTGTCGCAGTATTTGAGGTCAATGCATCACTCAATGTGTAAATATTCGGCATTATGCAAACATAAGAATGAGCATTTCAAATTCAAGAAATTGTAGAAAAGGTATCGAAAAACCTTAACAACATTTTTAAATTTAACGCACGTAGCCTCTGCACATATTTTTGGGTCACGTTTGGCGATGTTTTTCGCTGCGCGAACGACTGAAACAACGGGTTGCGCTCCAAGGGTGATAAGTCAGGAAAGCCATCTCAAGTAAACAAAATTTGGCCCGATTTTAAGGTGAAGAGTGAAAATATTTTGGTTTCCAAGCAAGCAGAAGTCGCGCGCATTCAGTCAGAATCACTTTCAACGCGAGGTGGGCTGTGTTTGTGATATCCCGTGTGCCTATAAGTAAAACAATGGATAAAACATCGCTGAGCAAAAAAAAAACGAGGAATTCCGTGAGTTTGGTTACTAAAAGGTCGATAATCAAGGAAGTAAGTGATCGCGCGCAGACAAAAACAGAAATTGCTCGGAAGTATGGCATTTCTTTATCGACATAACAACAATCATGAATTCAAGAGAAAACATTTTGAGTGACACAACAGCATCGTCGAAAACCAAGTACATTTCATCGTCGAAATTTGAACAGCTTGATTCGCAGATGAATTATTATTATTTTTGTTTATTTTTGGTTTTACGTCGTTAGGTAAGAATTTGCGATCGCGACTTAAAGCTATCAGTACCGGCGAGTAAATAGTTCTCGCAAATCACCGCTAGATGTCAGCGCTGTAGAACGCATATGTGGGAATTTCAAATTAACTAGAGTAAAGCTCTGAGATTGACTTTCATCAGCTACGAAATATTATTCAAGGTTCAAATTTTGATGCACTTTGAATATTTAATTTTTCATTAAAGTTTTATGTTGTTAGGTAAGAATTTGCGATCGCGACTACAGCTATCAGTACCCGCGAGTAAATAGTTCTCGCAAATCACCGCTAGATGTCAGCGCTGTAGAACGCATATGTGGGAATTTCAAATTAACTAGAGTAAAGTTCTAAAATTGACTTTCATCAGCTACGAAATATTATTGAAGGTATTTCAAACGGTACGTTTTCTTCAAAAAAGGCATTTCCTAGTCTTTAAACTGAAATCTACTGGGTCAATTGGAACTTCGTTTTAAAATTTCCTAGTTAGAATGCATCCGTGGCATTCCCATGTTAAAATGGCCTCTTTCAACACAAATTCGACTAACAATAAACATCCCCTGCGCTAATTAATGCATATGCCTAAAATACTCCATGGTATGAATTAATTCACTTATTCCCCTTATTATGATATCTACCAACTTGAAGCTACAAGAAATTAATTCAGTTGCAGCAGCCAAGTTCACACCATTATAAATTTGTAGAAAAGTATTTAACAGTTTTTAAAGTTTGTTAATTTTTTTGAAGGAGAGCATAAAAAATATGCCACTATGTACAAGAAGTGTAGGTTTCTAATTTCCTTTTCTTCTATTGAACATTTAACTGGATGTTTAATTCATTTTATTGAAACATTACCTTCCTTTTAATCCCATTTATCTTTATGAAGTGCGCTACTGAAACTGGATTGGGATTGTTGCAGTTTCGATTACTTGAAAGATAACCTCCAATTTACAAACCCTCTGATTTACAAAGCTCATATTTTTGGGTCCCTTCAGCTTCGTAAAATAGAGGTTCTACTGTATACACTAAATCAGAAACGATGCACTAAACATTATCAGCAGGAATGGATCAAAGCCCTAGTATAACACCTTACAGAAACTTTTTTATGATTATCTGGCTTTCTATTTAATATTACTGATTTTGCCAGCACTGAATCAAGAAACGCGATATTGTACACACCCTGGGACTACTAAAACAAGCAACTGAAAACAGAATAAAGCGAAATGTATGCCTTTCTGACTTTGTTCCAATCGTTTGCAGCCCGGTGGTAATTTAATTAGGCAGATGGATTATTGTTAGAACATCCACACATTCTCTTTATCAGGGTGTCTAGTGACTGGGAAATCGGGAGAAACCAGGGAAAAAACCGGGAAATCGTCGGGAATAACAGGGAAATTTGTCAAGTATACGGGAAGTTTTTCAAATCGTGCGGTGTCGAAGAAAAAATAGGGGAATTCCTTCCGTGGTATGGAAAACAATAACGTAAGTAGCAGTTCTGACCAAACGAAACTCCAATAGGCTGCGGAGGTGGCGTGGAGTATCGGCCTCTGAGCTAGGGCCAGTTGCTGATACTCCACGTTGCTAGCGCCCAGAGTGTTCATTAAAGCCGGTGAAATTTTCTCGGAAATATCTTTAGTATCCTGCTCTGTACGGAGGCATTTTGAAGGGAATATCTTCTCCGGCGTACCCCACTCTTCTGTCCCTTCGGTCGGCAACTGGTCTCAACCCTCTCATGAGCAAACCCTCTCACAGCATGGGGTTGCGGTAATTTTTTGTATGTGCAGTTGTTTTTTAAAACAATCATTTATTGCAAATATGAGAGAATGAATGTCTGGAATGAATTCATCGAGTTTATTTGATTGTTTTAAAATTTTGAATGAATTTCTAGCTGTTATATTAACGATTTTAGGATATTAACCTGAAAGTAATGGTTAACCCTCTCCCTCCTAACTCGGCCGAAACCGGCCATATGGCGCTCTCTGGCCGTTCGGCGAATTTAAATTACCAGTATCCAGAGAGGAGAATCTAAGGCCGGTTTTGGCCGACTTAAGAGGGAGTGCATCTTTGGGCATTTAAACTTCAGAAGGGAAAGGGTTAAAAGAAAGCAGAAGACAACTCCATTAATATAAGAGCTAAAATTTCGCTTAAGATTTGAGAAAACACTGCAAAACACAAGTAGTTCCCACGTAATAAAATACTTTGTTCTTTTCCTCACTTTTTATTACGACACGACCATGGTTTTGACAAACTTGTGTCATCTTCAGGTTCATGGCCATGTTCATTTCAATGGTTAATATTTTTGTATAGGCAATGAATATTTATTTAGAAAATCCACTGCACATACAATTAGTGATGGCTGACACATGCTGAGAGAGTGACAGCTAAAGGGATCGAGGGTCGAGCGCAGTTGCCCATGGAAGGGTCTTGCCCCCAACTGAGTAGGGAGGCGAAGGGTCGAAAGAACACCCTTCCAAAATGTATCAGCGACGATCACTTTTCCACCCTTCACAGCATCTACAGGAGATGTTAGTTCTTTTGCGTAAATAAATCTCCGGCGCTTATGGTTCGGTCTTTTGCGAAAAGAAAATCCCGACTTCTATATATGACATTCGGTGCGGAAGGGTTAAAAACATAAGTGTGATGAAGTGTACGCAAGGTAAACAGAAATTTCGGGGGGTGGGAGAATTTCTATTTTCCTCACGTAATTTCGGGGGGAGGGGGGGGACATTTCTGTTTTCCTCGCCTAATTCTCAGAAATTTTGGAAAGCTAATTTTGTTTCGCCAAAACACGCTGGACTAAAACAATACGTTCGGGAAATTTAAGAAAAGTAGGCGGGAAAAACCGGGAAATTTTTTAGTCTTGGCACAAGACAAAC
Organism: Pyrrhosoma nymphula; assembly: GCA_963573305.1. NCBI lineage: Eukaryota > Metazoa > Arthropoda > Insecta > Odonata > Coenagrionidae > Pyrrhosoma > Pyrrhosoma nymphula. Next base: position 185,248,257 of record OY754327.1, read on the forward strand.
AACAACTTAATTGTTTATCAAACAACAACTTAATTGTCTTTGATCACAACAATCCTTAATTATGTAAACTATATTAACTCGCTGTTAACTTATTGTTAAAGATCTAAAATTACCATAATGTACAATGAACGAAATCCTGTTTCCAGTACAATTGAAAGCAAACTCCGCCATTGATTTTGCTTTCAAATGGATTTGATGCCATGGCCTAATGGCATACACTGGGAATTAACTGGTTTTCTTTATTGCTTCACTCCTATTACAAGCACTTATTGTCTCATACTCATCAAAATCAATCGTGAATGATGGTGGAATATAATCCTTTTTATAATAACTGGGTGAACTCCAGAGACAAAATATTTTGCCAATAAATACAGAATGATAAAGTTAAGCAAGTAAGATAACGGTGCTCTGCTGCAGAAAGTAGTTTGTGATAAAAATAACCCTTACATAAATGAAATAAGTTCTGCCATCTAGATTCACCGTTACACTGAACATATGCTATTTGATAAAACAATTGTTTATTTCAAGATTTTAATCTTCATGTGAGGGAGACATCAAGTATAAGCAGCTAGCTATTTACTTCTTGTCTCGCTTCTTCTTGTATTTACTTCAACCCCAGTGGAATCCATTTGTTGTAAACTGAAGTTGAAGTAAATTAACACTTCCCTGACTGCTCCTGGCCACTTTGCCACACTGTTCAATTAGGTGTCACTTGAGTCAGAGGGGAGCGTGGTGGCCTAGTGGGTAGAGCGCTTGGCTACTGATCGAAGGGTCCCGGGTTCAAATCCAGGTGAAGCCTTTGGACGCCCCTGGACAAAAAAATCCTCGGAGTGTGAGGTGGCCCAGGGAAAGGAACTGGCCACCCTACCCTGAATGTGTGAAATTCTCACGCCTGTGGCTTAGTCTGGGTTGAGCTCTACCATCAACTATCCAAACCAACCTTCGGGTTGAATCACTGAGTGAGTGAGTCATTCAGGAACACCAACTTGGCGTGCCCTTCAGGTTAGTAACCCGTGACTCCTTAAATACCATCAGAAATAGTTTGGAGTGATTTATCTATGTCGATTTTCCTGCACTCCCTCCCGTGTTGTTATGCCAACCACTTAGTAATCGCTAAATGGCCTTGGATCCACCTGGGTTTCGTTGAGGGATTAGGAGTCAAGAAGCATAAATGAGGCCCATGTCCTGAGCACTTTATTACTTCAAAGCCCATCGTCATCAACTAGCTTCCCATAGAGGATATCCTAGAGTGCAAAAGGTGGGGGGGCCCTTAAGCATTTCCTGTATCTCCTAGTGGGAATTCCGGCCTTGAGTGTTGTCTCTGCCCAGGTTGCCGCCTCGGCAGAGTAAATGAGGCGAAGGAAATAGAGGAGGGAAAGGGAAGGGGGGATGGTGGGAAAGGAAATGATGCAACAGATTTGCATTGCACATTACAGTGGTGGTGTGCATAACATATGCATTGTATGTTGTGACTAATAAAACAGAATGACGTTGTACTGCAGATTTTATATAACTGTGATTTCTTTGACTGTTGCTCATAAAATTGTGTCCAATTTTTATAATGTTTTCGAAAGGAATTTTGAGGAACATGCCTTCCTAGTATTGGAGGAATTCACATGCTGTGGACGTGTGCTCACTTATCCAAATATATTTCCTCCCTCCTGGTTGGAAAATAATTTTAAGCTTTTGAAATATCGTGATTTTTGTAAGCAAAACTTTCTGATGTAATACAAAAGATGGTTAATCTTTCATGCAGGTTAAACCTTTTTGCCTTTACTTTTCAGAGTGTACTGAAGCATGCAGAGGCTGATGAAGAGCCTCCGACAAAGAAACTGCGCACAGAAGAAACTCTGATGCCTGAGGGAGAGTTCATGGCAAAGAACCCGGTGAGTTGAAAGTGTGGTATTTACCTCAGATATACGACCCTCGTATATACGACAACCTCACTTATACACCGATTTTTTGTCCCGTGAATAGCCCCGTAAGACCCCTTGTATTTCTAACCTCCCTTATGAAGCTTCATTTATACGATGAACTCCGTTATGAAACATATTTTTCTGGTCCCATGACAGGAAGTACCTCACTTATGCCGCTTGCCAGAGAGCTTCCGTATGGAAAGATTGCATACATTGATTTTAGCTAATGATGATTATCAGTCTCATGCTTTCAATTATGCGTGCATTTGTCGTAAAATTGGCGTATACTGTGATGCCCCAACGTATCGTTTATTTCGAAACGATTCACCAGGGCAGCGCACTTTGATGGTTAGTTAGTGCTAATTTCAAAGTCATTATTGTGAGCTTTGTTGAGCACAAGTTACTTTTTAAGTATTGCCAAGCTATTTGAACATTTACTTATGCCTATGGTGCACCGTGCGCCAGCAGCTGTTTACCCCCAACCAAATATCCCTCGAGTACATATATGTGCACATCTCGGCTGCTCCGTCCCAAACTTTTTTTTGGGGCTTTCCCGCCATGACTGATGCCTTCCCCTCTCTTCCTTCCGAACCTCCCATCCTCGAGTGATGACTGTAGGATCGCCAGGCTGTATTTTCCGGATGGTGTGATATCATTTACCCATTTTCCCTGCGTTAGCACTTTCATCATTTGGTAGCCGCACCTCCCATCTCGTGCTTCCCCAGATTTTTTTTGTTTGCCCCGAATCGCTGACGAGTCATGGTTCTCAGCATTGTTTACCCTTTTCCCATCTACTCTCGTCCTATCTCCCCAAACTCGAATGTGAATCACGAGGTAATGAAGGCTGATAATATCCATTTGGATTAAAAAACTTTTTATTCAAAATGGATATCTATCACTTCCACGAAGTCAAGCCTGAAACAATCAAATTTATGTAGGGCCTACTTCTGGGTAGTGTCTGTCTGACACTGAGTCAGTGATTTTTCCTAGTGAGATTCCGTTCTATCGGAGGGGTAGGGATTCTGGGTTTGTCACCGACCTTGACGTGATACTCCTCCCCTACCCTTCTCTTCCGTTTCCCAAGCCCCTCCCATAGTGGAAGCCACCTGAGAAGAGGGCGTGGGGAAGTGATGAGTGAAATGTGATACTTTTGGTTCGCATGACATGGAAAATACACCTTAAGTGATATTACTGGACACTTGCCCGAAATCATTCATTTTGTTTTTATTTCCATGTGATCGCATCTTATAGTGCATACTTCTTCAACTTTCACTTGAATCTGATAAACGTGAAGAATATTGTCCATTAACTCCTCCTTTTAGTGCATATTCTTTGCCTTTTTATAAAATAATATGGTGGTACGGTGATTATCTCGGAAAATACGGGATCTTTTTCATTAATTTTTGGAAAGTACGTTTAGTTCGAACCCGGATAATTTGAAGTCCAATGTTTTTGGTCCCTTGAATTTTGAATTAACAAGGCTTTACTGGAATCGTTTTGTATCCTGCCTAGCCTCCATTTAGGGTGTTTGATTAAAAATTTTTATCTTAAAAATTATTAGATAGGTAAGTCTTGCTGAAATCTGGTAAATGAGTTTACATTAATGCTCTTCACATGACACAAAATCAGGGAAAAAGTTATTGTTTTTAATTTAAAAATGACTGAATGAACAATAATTTTCCTATACCACATGATTTCTCATTGAATAGAATCTCAAAACTAATATCAGATCTCTGCACATATCTAGTGATATTTTATTTATGAAGAAAACTCGTTAGCACTGGAAAAAATTATCTTTTTATCAAACCAAATTTTTATAAAGAAATACTGCTGTTGATTTTGATTGTTTGATTGATTGTCGGGGGGGCCTTCGTCAGGAAGCCAGGCACTTAGACCTTTCTTGGTCCATTGTGCCAACCCCATGCCTGTCTGCCACTTGCAGACAGGGGACAAGAGCACCACGGTAGAGGTATGGAGGAGTGGCCTCCCCCAACCTCCCCAGCACAGGTATAGAGGGTGTCCTCCCTCTAACCTTTCCGGCCTGGGTAAATCTCCCTTCGGCCTCCCGGTGGTCTGGAGGGAGTATCGCCTCTCCATCCACGCCTGGTCGAGGTATGGAGGAGGGTCACCCATCCAATCGCTGTCAGGGCCCATCGTTGCTTAATTTCAGTGTTCTAACGGGAACCGGTGTTTCAACGTGGCTAGGCCCTTGTCCGCTGTTGATTTTAGAAGATGAACTGACAGAAAACATAATGGTAAATGTGCACATAGATGTGAAATCGGTAACCATCCCTTCGCTGGAGCATTAGAAAAGTGTGACTAAATGCATAACCACCATTGTTCATTTTCACCCTGTATGATCGAGGTCTATCAGCTAAACTCTCTATTTTACCTCTTTCACATGACATCTTCTGAGGATCATCCCCTCCCTTCCAGAAAGTTTTTCTTATGCAAAAAAGGGTCATTAGGTATCTAGAAAAGTTACCTGTGTGGCAGTTGTGTGAACCATATTACGGACAGTTTAAAACTTGAACTCTTTCATGCCTGTACACTTTTTACTTATGTTTATACCTTGTGAATTACAAGAACCAATTCACGGTCAATGCCCAAATACATGGGCACAGAATGCACAAACACATGAGCACGTACATCAAGGTGTGGATGTTCATAAGTTTAGACTGGCATGTATAATAAGTAGAGATAGGAAGATTATGCATTTGGAAACCCACTATTATGCAACCAAATAATGATTATTTATGGGGCAATTATGCGGAAAAATTCTGATATCTATGCTGACATTATGCAGCTTAAAAATTGCAATTATGCGTTTTCATGAAAATTATGCAATATTTTGGAGATTGCCTCCATCACGCATACAATCCTGTCAGGTATCCCGCCCTTTGTCATTCTCCATATTTTATGGAAACCCATCCGGTGTACTGCATTCTCATCAGGTAACCTCAATTATTTAATCAATTCGGAGTTTCATTAGGCAAAATGGGAATTATACCTGTTAGAAATAAATATCTCATGAGGCACACTCAATTTTAGGCCAACCTTTTACTGAAGAAATCAGGAACTGGATGGTGAAAAATAAACGGTGAAGCTAAGGATTGGCATTTTTATTGGATAAAATGTAACAAAAAAACAATTACATTACAATGAACAGGGATAATTACATCAATCACAGTAAATGCTGATTATAACCCCTGAGATTTTCGCATGTTTTCAAATGTGATGTTGATGCTCCCTTCACTTGTTATCCCCGTCGATGCTCACAGCCGTACTGACTTCCTTGTAAAGGCCGGTTACAAACCCCCCCCCCCCCCCTCCCCCCACCCTCCCAACGACCTACATCGGACTTAGCCACCGAGAAACATTGTATTGTATACAGAGATTCTCTAATAATAAGAGCCCTTTCCATGCAGCCATCAAAATAGGCAATCATCTGCCTGACAGTATCAAAAATTCCCCTTCTAGGGTTTCATTTAAAAGTCAACTAAAGCAATATTTGTTTGACAAATGCTATATAGTGTAGAGGAATGCCATTTTATTGTCTAGAGTGAAAGGACTAAATATTTACAGGTCTTTAGTTTAATGAAATAGCTTTATTCACTTAAGCTCATGCTATATATGCTGTGCATGACCTTTTGTTTTTATGCATGACTTGTCCTGCATTACAGTACAGCTCTATTGCTTGAAATGGATGTGGATACAGAAAAAATATTCCTGAACACTGCTATCCAAGGGTTTCCATTAAATGTAACAATCAAATTAATCGATTGTGGCGATACTTTGTGGAAATTGAAGATAGAATTCCTTGTCACAAAAACACGGTACAAAATAAAATAAAATAATTAGTGGATTTTGTACCGTGTTTTTGTGACAATGAATTTAACTGTAACAAGCTTGAGTAAAAGCCTTTTTTCAAACTTTTTTTACGGGAAAGGACACCAGTATGTCTGTGCTGGAAATATATTTCTCTCTTAGTCAAAGCTCAGCATTGAGATGGCAACTACCCCTCAAATTTGTCAGATGTGCTTACTATCAGGTGGAAATGTTTTATGGTGAACTTACAAAGTAATGTCTCTCCTGCATGGAGACAGGGCGGTGTCCAATTCGAATGAAAAGGGAAAGGAGCAAAGAGGTAATTTGTAGTTAGGTCATTGTGATCTAGCCACTTGCTTGAAAACAGTTCGATGACTCAGGGGCGTACTGTAGGGGGAACCTGAAACTGATGGAATGTCACGTAAATAAACTGAAGAGTGGTACATACATATTCACAAATGCCTGGGCCTTCTTGCTTTTGCAATGATTTTGCGAGCACCATGATAATATCATGCTCTCAAATCAAGGTGGGTGTTATACGTAGAAGTTTGAAAATTCTCAAATTTTGCAAGCCAGAATGGATTTGCATCTTTTTGCAATGGATTTCCCTTCCACTCCTCCCCCGTGGCTCTAAAGTCTTGGTTTGAATGATTTATTCACTTTTAAATCAAGTGGTTGAAGTTTCTTCGTCAGTCCACCAGGCATAATTGCTAATTAGGGGTGTTTGCTTTTGTGAAATTCTTCTCTTTGGGCGTTAAATGAGCTCAACATGAATTGGTGATTAAAACAGATTTTGGATTAAAAAATGCACGCTTATGCTTTTTCCAAACATTATGTAACCAGATTTTCATCATTTCTGTATTTTCCCAGCCATTTTCATCTGATGTAATGACAATTTCTTTTGGAAAATGACCCATTGAAATTGTTTTCCTTTTGAATATCACCAGTTACGCACAATATTTCTTGACTTGAAATTTGACTTTTCCTATGCCATTACACTTCATCCATGTTCACGCATGCTTTTCTTCAAATCCAGAAATTCTCTCTTCTACAAACTATATTTTATTACTTTTGCCTCCCAATCTACACCTAGTTTCTGACCAATGGTTGCGTTTGATTCACGTGCTTTTGATTCTTCTTAAATAGTCTCTTAAATAGGTGGTTGAAGTTATTACTATTGACATGCCGCTGTGATCGAATCGAGTGCAAAATGGGTTATATTCCTCCTTCATGTGTCCATAGAAAGGTATTTTCAAGATTTAAACAAATTGTTTCAGGCTTTATTTGGTGGAACTCTAAGAAAGAAAACACTTAACATAGTATTGATCCTCACAAATTTTATTTACTCCTGACCTAAGTTTCGACAGATGACCGTCATTATCAAGGATCAAGACCATGATAATGACGGTTACCCCTCGAAAACTTTTTCGGGAGAAAATAAAATTTGTGTGGATCAATGTGTGTGTTCTCTTTCTTATTATTTTCAGGGTTATTTTCGCAGAGATAATTTCACTTTAATAAAAACATAATGAAATTTGTAAAATGCGGATTATCCATTACCATTACATGTACATTATCTACCAGAAAATATGGTGGTATTTATTTGGTGCATGATAGGCTGTAACTTGCAGTGTCATGAAGTACCTTTATTACTACTGAGATGAGTGTTTGATATAGCCTAATATATTTTGGCCTCTTTCTTTTTATTGCAGAGTCCAGTGTGTCTGAAAGTTGCGATTCCGAGCATGAGTGAGAAGCCAGAGTGGCGCCTCAAAGGGCAGCTGTTGTCTCTCACGCTGCCTCTGACGGACACAGTTTCCGTGATCAAAGCCAAGGTTCACGAGGAGACAGGAATGCCACCTGGAAAGCAGAAGTTACACTGGGAGGTATTATATTTTTCTGCTAATCAATTCATTATCGAGTAGAGCAGTGGTGCACATTCAAATGAAGCACTGTATTATTTGATGTAGGAGGGACACTCTTGAATCATAGTTGAAGAAAAATGTGCCACGAAATGTTTTAGTGATTAATAATCATTAGCCATTATGAGGGGTTTACAAGCCATGCTCAATGCTTAACGTGTCATTTATTGACGTGCATGGCAACCAATAAGACCTCAACGAAAGCAAAGGCATTCTTTCTTCACTTAGCCCTTGGCAATCTGTCGGGTCATTTCATGACCAATGGTGTACACCCTTGCTGTGGTGCAGGCAAGATGACTCCATTAATTAATCCTTTCAAAACTCGGTACGATATATTTTGCTTACTGTGTCGGAACTTGATATTTCACAAAATCCATTTTATTTGACATTTTTCAGTCGCAATTATTGACTTAAAATTTTATGCAGGATTTTTTCCTTTGTTTCAAATAAAACATTTCATGAATGTCATCCACAGCCACCATTGTTTTCTAATTTATGTGATACACATTACCTACCACATTTCTCACATTTATATTTGTTCTTTTTTCCCAGGAAATAATCATTTATTTCATTGGAACCTGTTTTAATGAATTTAAACGATGTGTACCATATTAATTACTAACAAGATGCTTGAGAAAAACAACTTTTTCCTTTGTTCAGTGCAAAGCTACTTTCTTTCATTCATCTTGGAACGTAATTTTTCCCTACCTCTGAACAAACATACATACATGTTTAAAATCGGTGAGGGTATTTACACCATGAGTTGTTTCTTGCCTTCATAGCCTTTATGGTATAATTGTTTGTTAATAATTTATCCCAACATTTTCAACTATTTCAATATAACATGAAATATAGAACAATTACTCGGATCTTTTTCCTCTTCACGCGTAAGAATTTTTCCCCCTCTTACCCACAAGTATTTGTACTTTTTACTCTTCTTTGGCCGCATTCAGAACCAGTCTTCTTCCTGGACACAGCGCCTCGTTCACGTAGACAGGCACCTCCAGAAAATTCAGGTTCAGGTGTCAAGTTGAAAAGTCATGTTTAACTCTTCGCTTGGCTAGGAATTCCTCCTTAATGCGTCGTTTGATGAATCTCACACTAATTCCCCCTCCTGTTGCACCATCTGGCTTGGGGTTAAATCAGTAGCAGTTATCTATGTCTTCGAAACTCACTTTCATGCCCAATTCAACCCGAATACTACACACAACATCTGGCAGGCTTTCAGGCACTATTGGGATTTCATGCATTTGGACAGTATTGGAAAGCATACATTGTTCTAGCTCATTTGAGTGATTGAACTGCAATGCGAGTTGCTTTTTTAGCAATAGATTCTCACTATGAAGAGAATCTACTTTAACATTGCATTCGTCCAGTCGCTTTCCTAAAGATTGAATAATCTTAACCAATTCATCTAACCTTTCGTACAGCTTATTGATGGAATCCCCTAAATTGGATTCTGTTATTTTCAGATCTTTTTTAAATCTCCCTGCACAAATGTAATACCTCATCACTTGAGATATCACTAGATGAGTTCCGTTGATCAATAATCTCCTGATCCAGATTCATGCTCACCCTGCTTGCCTGGCAACAATCACTGCACCTTCACTATTGTTTGCTGTCGCGAATCGCCTCTATTTCACCACTATCCAAAGGTATATCCAAACAGTTCCCATGGAAGTTGTTGCTGCAATCCACACACGACATAAATTGTAGCAGGAATAGATTTTTTGCACAAGTTACATTGAGGCATTTTGATGATTGTTAGTCACTCAGTAATGCATAACATGACCTTGTGGCCTCAGGCTCGCAGTGGAGAGACGTCCGCTCATGGCGAGAGACCACGACTGACTGACTTATTTACTAAATGGTTGAACAGCTTTTAGTAGTGTGCCACATTTATGTTCTCTTTCTTTCCAGTAAGAAGGTCTCTAAAAGCTGATCTTTTAGATCTACACCTTCCTACATTTACTTCCTACAGATTCATTATAGTCTATCGCGCAGTTTGGTTTGTTTACTCACTCTACCCCACCCTTCCGGCTTACGGATCGTGTTACATCTAAATATTTCGTAGTAAGCATTGAGACATCACTTTATCTCTCAACTTCAACACCACCGATTTCCTGCACTTTTCACTCTCTCTCCTTTCTTTAGTTTTGTTTGTAGTAGTATTGGCATATATTCCTTTTCGGTTGATTTTGACAGTTCCAACAGCATCAATAGTCCTATGAACCAATCTCTGGGAAAGATCGGGGCTACTATGAAAATTGGTCGTGCAAACAGAACTTACCGATTTTTTAACTAATGGTTAATAACTAATACTAATAGTTAAGAACTAGGGATGAGTCGATTCCACTTTTTTTCGATTCCGATTCCAATTCCGATTCCTTCAAATCGATTCCCGATTCTCGATTCCATCGATTCTTATTCCTTCTAACAGGTGGGATATTGATTTATCTGTAGCATTGCTGTCATTAAAATTTAAGAATTGAATGGAATAAAATAACAAAACAATTAAGTGGCCCAATAAGTATATTTACTAAAAATAGCAAAATAGCATGATAGCAATATATCCTCAGGTTAAAGAAAATAATAAACACTGACTGTTTTAGACAAACATTGTGGACTTAATAATGTACCGTGCACTATGTAATTAAAAGATGACATCCAGCATTACTTATGCCGTTCTGATGTTTTACATAATATATTATGTATTAAATTAGTATTTTATTTAACCACCAAAGTAATACGCTTAAGGATGCTCACCCATACACACTATAAAAAAAACACAAATATAAAACCTGTTACACCTGAGAGTTAAAATGACAAATATTCAATGAAAATGACAATCTATTCAATATTTTTGTTAAGGTAAACAAGCATTTTTACTCTGTCAGGATGTCTATTTCTTTTTGCATCGCATATATTCCCTGCTGTACTGAATAGTCTTTCACTAAACGCAGTGCTAGGAGGAACACACAGATACTTGAATACAATATTTTTAAGTCTCAGAAAGACACTGTTATCCCAGTAATGGGAAACTTTTTCACCGTCTTTTGGATCAAGGTTTTTTTCTCCTAGGTACTGCAGCAGTTCATTTTCGCAAGAAGAAGCACTGCAATCAACTTGCTCAACACTTTTGCAAAAGTAGTCTTTATAATGGGACCACAGCCCCTTACTAGACTTATCACCAGGAGAGTCTAAGGTGGAGGTTGCATTTTCAACTGCTGGTTCATTAAGTGAGGTTGAATCCGTCTGTGTCAAGGCCACCATTTCTTTGATTATTTTCACCTTTGCGGCTTCAATAGCATCAGGGTTTTGAAAAGCTGTAGCTTTAAAGCGAGGATCCAATATTGTTGCACAAACATAGGTCAAATTTGCTTCCACATTAGGGTAGCGGCGTTTCAGGGATGATATCAAATCATTCTTCAGTCCTTGAAGTCCAGAACCTTGGCAATTCGAGTTCTCCACAACATTTTTTACTGTATGTATAAGTGGAATCACCTGAGGAAAATTATTTAAAAATCATCCTGTCTCTTTTCTTGATTATATAGTATAAAATGCTTAACCTCATTCAGATTTATTTATGCCCCATACCCTCTTGTTTTCTGGTAACCTTTAGCCTATAAAATTTACTATTTATACTGCCCATGAAGCAAAATGTTTAGCAAAAAATGTTATTTTAAGGAGGTCTATTGAAAAAAAGCATAAGAAAATTGTAATATCCACTAATAAATATGTTAGTACGGTAGTTGGATTGAGATACCCTGTAAAATAGTAGCCACTAGGCTATATGAATCAACAAATCTGATTAATAATATTTAATTTGCAGCTCAAGCTTAAGAACCTAAATTCAACTAAAACAATGGTAACAGATGCAAACAAATGGTGGTGGTAACAAATAGTAATTTACAATAAACCTACCTCGGAAATAGTTGAAGATGATTTGTTCACTTGAAGAGTTGCTTGCTCAAAAATCTCAAGAATGCTTACAGCAAATTGCATTGTCATCCAATCATCAGCAACCATGTCCACAGAAAGTTTGATGTCACTCTTACTCGAAACTAAAATTATCGCTTCTTTCTGCTCAATTACTCTCCGAAGCATGTGGAGGGAGCTATTCCAGCGGGTTGGTTCATCCTGTATCATCCTATGCTGCGGCAGTCTTAGCTGAGTTTGACAGGTTTTTAATAACTTTGAGTTTTTTGCAGAATGTTTTAAACTTCCCACAAATTTCTTTGTTATCTTCCGTAGAGTCGTAATTTTTTGGTTGTTCATCAAGCCGTCTTTAATTACCAGTTGCAGTGTATGCGCTACACATGATATTGCTTCAAACTGTGATCGGTTCAGAGCCGCGGTTATGTCTGTTCCATTGTCCCTTATGACAGCAACAATTTTAGAGGATATGCTCCAGTCACTGAAAACTTTCAATAAGAAACTCTTGAGGTTGACAGCAGTATGGGATACTTCAGTAAAAGGCACTACTTCCAGGCACCTGTGTGTCATTCTGAGGGCATACTTTGCTCCGGAATAGAAGTGTGCTGTAACAGCCATATAGTCCTCATTTGCAATAGATGTCCACATATCTGTTGTAATAGCCACATATCTGGCCAAATGCAACTCTACCTTAACATTTTGGTGCACCTCACTGTACATACATTAGGGTGCCTCGTTTTGCCACTTTTTTCTAGGAGCGAATCGTAATACCCGGCAAAAGTTGCGTACCCGGATGGATATTACAGATATGATTTTTTTTCCAAATTGGATAATGTCTTCTGCTCGCTACTTTGCCTTAAAGTTTCGAAAATTTCGACGAAAAACGCTAAAATTGTCAATAATTTATATTTGGTTAAGCGAGCACACATTTTTGGTAATGAGATAAAACTTAGGACTGTAATTGACATTTAAGCGCAAATGCGCCAACTATATTGCACTTAATTATCGAGCAGATGACCTTTTACGGTGCCCCCGAAAGCGCGGTTGCGTGGTAGGCAACCCGCAACGCACTAACGCATTTTACGCGCTGCCTGCAAAAAAAAAAAAAACGTTATTATCATCTGCACGTTTTTGTTATCATCAGACTTCAAATATCTTTCGAAAATAAAAAATATATATTTCGATCTATTATACGTTAAAATTGGTGGTCCAGATGAATCCTCCGTTGGTGATTCATAATCGCAATAATTTGATTTGCCGTGACCAGCGGTTAATAAAAGAACGAAAAACGCATGAATTGCTTCCCGATCCCGTGGTTTCCAATTTTTTTTCTCTGAGAGTTGCTCATGAACACGCGTCATTTCAGGGTTCGTCGGTTTGTCGCTCTTGCCAACATTTTCATGTTTCCGAGGCCTCTTAGGTATGATCGTCGCAGCACCCGCGTGCCGGGCGTATCCTTCGCGCGGGCAAGGCTGACACCGCGGCTGCTTTGGTGTGTTGCGGCCTTTATGCCCCAAGCTTATAGTCTATGCTCAAAACATTTATCTTCCTGGAATCGATGGAATCGGAATCGACTTTAGGCGATCGATTCTCGATTCCGATTCCGTGCCCGAGAATCGGTGGAATCGAGAATCGACATTTGGAATCGACTCATCCCTAATTCCCATCAACATGAGCAAAGCAGAGAATACCTTAATTTTGTCCGGTGTTGTTGTTGGAACCTTTTTTTGAAAGAGCGATTTTTTTAGCCCAATTGTTTTTCTCATGAATTTTCTCAGAGGTTGTTCTGCATAATGATTTGTTTCATTTACTATTAACTTAACTAGAGTATCATCAAAAAATAACTCAAAATATTCCAGAGGTTTATCTGCAGATACAACTGGCACTAGTTGTTTCCTAAAAATATCACATGAAAAAGGGTAAGGGCTCTGTCGACCAAGTATTATCACGGAAATTCTCGGCAAAATGTGATTCTTCAACTTCCAGAACTAGAATAACATGTCCATTTGAATCTTCAGATTTTGAATCTGAACTAATAACACTTTTCTACTAAAACATTGACCACTTCATATTCGGACAACTCTTGAGAGCAAGAAGCTATGGTTAACTAAAGAGAGGTTCTGCGTTAGGATGGTCTCAGGATGGAAAAAAATAAAAAATACTCATGCTATCGTAGGCATCAAGAAACCTCGAGTCTCAGCTTGTGGTAGGCTCATCAATCAGACCCCCGATGAGGACTCTCATAAAAGACCAAGATGCGTTGCTCACTCAGGTATGAATTACCAATCATCAAAAGGATGATGAACTGTATAATTCACTCCAGGAGTTTGACAGAGAAGGGCTTGAACACTACCCTGTCGTCGATGGACATGTGTTGTGTGAAGAAGATGAGTGCCTCAACAATGCAGAGATCATCTCCGATGCTAACACTCTTGAGTCATCTCCCCAACTCACACCCTTCTTTGAACTGTGCCTCGGCTGATCCTTGCCTTCGTCCTCTTCCGACTTCCCATACTCTTTGCTGCATTTTTTAACTACCACTCCCCCTCCCTTTATAAAGTAAGAAAATCTTTGACCTTCCACACTTGTCTAACTGTCCATCCCTGACTCCCTATCCTTCCTCTCCCAACTCCTCCCCACCTGCCCCCTGTTCCCCCATATCCTGTACATAAGGCCTGGTCGGTGTACTTCTAGTCTTTGTCCTAGCTCCAAAAATTCCCCATAACCTTGGTGTGCATTAAAAATATGCTCCTTCTCTTCCACTCGACCCCTCCCTGTCTGTCGTGTTCACTGTATTTATATACTGACGAGGGGTTGCATGGAAGAGGGGACTTTTAAAGTCTCAATCTTGCCCCAATAAAGATCCCTACCCCTCTGCTTCCTTCCCCCCACCTCACACCTCCTTCACTTTAGATTTTTCTTAAAGAGTATTCTCTTTTTGTCAACCATACGGCATCTACAGTTTTTTTAAATCACCCTACTAATAAAACAATCTTGTTTGAGAGCTCCAATATATAAATAACAGTTAGTTGCATAAACATTTCAATTATTCAGCCTTTATTTTATCGTTCTACCCACTGTGTGAGACAAATAAAAGAGAATTGGAACGCTGGTGGTCACGGAATGCCTTCGCCTACGCTCCGGCGACTCTGTGCCACATTTCATGCTGGTGCATTCCAATTCTCTCACCTTATTCCCATACTATTCACAACCGAATTAGCTGAGCACTTTACTGAGGGTACTTCCGTTTACCCCTCTTTAGTCTTTATTATTCTTTGTTTTACATGTATTTATTACATAAAATGGTAACATTTAATTTACAAAGTTATTTAACTTCTTATATTGTATTAAATCTATACAATCAATTCTACGGATGTCATGCTTTAACATTTTTCATGGAATTATTGTGTAATATATATTTTACATATAGTTGTAACATTTACATTATAAAGTGACTTAACTTTTATGGAATCTTTCTATATTTCTTAATGTATTTATATCAAACTTTTACATATAGTATAATGTGGTTAGGTGCCACAGAAGGCATTCTCTTCTTTTTATTTGTCCTCATCTTCTATCTTTGGTCCTGCTCTCTTTCTTGGGTCTTCTTTCTTCTTTGCCAGTATATCATTGGTCTTGATATCGATAGCAACTTTATATAATACATAGTCTTTCTTGGAATCTACTCCTTGTCAGACAGAAGGTTACCAAGTCTCTACACGTTTCTGATCTGGTATTCATCTCTAAACTTAGTTTGACTCTCCACGTTTTGAATCGGATGCACTTTTCAATACGATGTTTGAATGTGTCTTCTTGGTTGCATTCTGCGCATTTCCCGTCCCGACTTTTCCTGATCTTGTTGATGTAGCCTTTACAATTTCCATGTCCACTTACTTCCGTGACTGTGTGAGACAATGAGGATGCATTTAGGAAGTAATATGAGGCTTGATTGAACAAATGCAACTTATTTAAAAAATGTCCCCTACTACAGATGCGATGGCCGACATCTTCTTCACATGTTCTTAGCCGATGCTTTACTTATGTATGAAATATGAACTCAATTGTAGTTTGCTATTTAGTAAAAGATTTGTGCATGTTCATGACTCTCCCTCTCAATAGCAGACACCTCCAAATAGCGGACAATTATCGTGTCCCCAACAGTGTCCCCAATTGGGAGGTTTCACTGTATTATGTTTGCCAGTCTGGGTTTTAGTGAACAGAATGTTAGAAGCTTTGGTTTGTGCTTGGTGCAAAACAGCCTTGGTTGCAGACTCGTCCTTAATTTTAAATACTTCATCCGCCACTTCATCCGTCTGTCAATGCATTCCATTGGAATGGTGACTGCCAGTGTTTGTTTTCATTCATAATGTTTTGTGTTTCAGGGTATTTTCTTCAAGGACTCAAACTCTTTGGCTTATTACAACATTTTGCCGGGAACCGTCATCAACCTTCAGCTGAAGGAACGTGGAGGCAGGAAGAAGTGAAAAAGACAAAAGGCAGAAGAGGCTAGATTAACTTTAACGTGCATCAAGTGGTGTCAGATGTGGTGTGAATGTTGCCCATTTTTATGCCTGTGTGACAACTGAAGTAGGGTTTCTCATGAATGAAAATTGTAATTTCTTATAACATTCTCCATTGAAATTGCTTATTTATCATATTTCAAATGAGATTTCCTGCTAGAATAATGGTACAATTATAATTTGTTCAGAATCATGTTATTTACTGGAAATTTGAAGTGAAAATATTTTATATCAATAGAAAGAAATAGGCTGATAAAAATAAAGCCTGTACAATGTTACCTTTGATTCATGGCTGCCTATGTTATTCTTAAGTTAAATAATAATAAATGTGCTGACAGGTGGAAAAAATGAGAACTTCATTGCTCGATGTATAGAAATGATTCTGTGGGAACTTTTGAGAATGATTATCTGTGATGACTGAAAAAAATATTGACTAGAATTGATTAATTTTTGGTTCTCTATTTTTGCAATTTTTACTTTCAAGCTGGTTTAATAATAATTGTATTTTATGCGATTGTGTTTACTCTTATTAATTAAAGTAGGGTTTTAATGAAGGAAAATGTGTTAAATAATGTAATTAGTCCATGTACTAACTGGTGACTACATTCCCTATCATATAACGTATACAGTAGACCCCCACTTAGCCATGGTTATCCATTCCACAGGATCGTTCGTAATGTCAATTCCATCGTAAAGTGAACCAGCATATTACCAGATGAGGAATCAGCTTAACTACAACAGCACCAGTGCATTCAGTGATACACAAAAGAGAATAATGGCGAAATATGCTGGAATAAAATGATTTAAACTGTTATTTTACCATTATTTAAACCTTAATAAGATGTTATAAACTTAGTAAACGTAGTAGACGTTATAAGATTATAAAAAAGCCCTTAACAGTTTGATTTTTAAAGAATTCAATATGTTTACGGGTAATTTCAAAAATACTTCAATAGAATCTCAATTAATTATTAAAATATGAATGTTTCCAGGTGTGTATTTGTGTTTTCATCCAGAAATCATTTTAATACATTTCTAGAACTCTGCTCTAAAATTAATTCTTTGGATAAGAAATTGTGAAATCATAGTTTATTTCGGCATCTTTACAGATTTCCATTGACATAAACTGCTTTAATATTTTTGATCAGACATTATTTGATTATAAAAAAGCCATTAAACGTTTGATTTTAAAATGAATTCAATATTTTTACGGGTAATTTCATAAATACTTCAATTAAATCTCAATTAATAATTAAAAAATGAATGTCTTCCAAGTGTGTATTTGTGATCTCATCCAGAAGTCATTTCAATACATTTCTAGAACTCTGCTCTAAAATTAATTCATTGGATAATAAATTGTGAAATCGAGGTTTCTTTCGGCATATTTACACATTTCCAGTGACATAAATTGCTTTAATATTTTGTTCAGATATTATTAGATTATAAAAAAGCCCTTAACAGTTTCATTTAAAAATGAATAAAATATTTTTATGGGTAAATTCAAGAATAGTTCAGTAGATTTTCAATTGATTATTAAAATATAAATATCTTCCAGGTGTGTATTTGTATTTTCATCCTGAAATCATTTTGAAACATTTCTAAAACTCCGCTCTAAAATTAATTCTTTGGATAAGAAATTCTGAATTCGTAGTAATGTTTTCGGCATCTTTTCACATTTCCATTGACATATGCTGCTTTAATATTTTTGGTTAGACATTATTAGATTATAAAAAAGCCCTAAAGAGTTTCATTTAAAATAAATTCAATATTTTTACGGGTAATTTCAATAATTCTTCAATAGAATCTCAATTAATTACTAAACTATGAATGTCTTCCAGGTGTGTATTTGTGTTTTCATCCAGAAATCATTTTATAACATTTCTAGAACTCCGCTCTAAAATTAATTCATTGGATAAGAAATTGTGAAATCGTAGTTAATTTGTGCCTCTTTACCCAATTCCTTTGACATAAACTGCTTTAATATTTTTGGTCAGACATTATTTGATTATAAAAAAGTCATTAAATGTTTGATTTTAAAATGAATTCTATATTTTTACGGGTAATTTCAAAAATACTTCAATAGAATCTCAATTAATAATCAAAATATAAATGTCTTCCACGTGTGTATTTGTGTTTTCATCTAAAAATCATTTCAATACATTTCTAGAACTCCGCTCTAAAATTAATTCATTGGATAAGAAATTGTGAAATCGTAGTTAATTTGTGCATCTTTACCCAATTCCTTTGACATAAACTGCTTTAATATTTTTGGTCAGGCATTATCTATTTGATTATAAAAAAGCCGTTAAATGTTTGATTTTAAAATGAATTCTATATTTTTACGGGTATCTTCAAAAATGCTTCAATTAAATCTCAATTAATAATTAAAAAATAAATGTCTTCCACGTGTGTATTTGTGTTTTCATCTAAAAATCATTTCAATACATTTCTAGAACTCCGCTCTAAAATTAATTCATTGGACAAGAAAATGTGAAATCGTAGTTAATTTCGGAATCTTTACACATTTCCATTGACTTTTATATTTTTGGTCAGACATAATAAGATTTTTATATTAAATTTTTTATATTTTTACAGTCATAATATTAAATTCTGTATGTCTTCCACATTTGTATTTGTGTTTTCTTCCTGAAATCATTTCAATACATTTCTAGAACTACGCTGTAAAATTTATTCATTGGATAAGAAAATGTGAAATCGAAGTTGATTTCGTCATCTTTACACATTTCCATTGATATAATCTGCTTTAATATTTTTGGTCTGATATTATTAGATAATAAAAAGGCCCTTAACAATTTGATTTTAAAATAAATTCAATATTTATACGGGTAATTTCAAATATACTTCAATAGAATCTCAATTTATTATTAAAATATGAATGTTTTTCAGATGTGTATTTGTGTTTTCATCCAAAAATCTTTTTGATACATTTCTAGAACTCCGCTCTAATATTAATACCTTGAATAAGAAATTGTGAAATCATAGTTTAATTTGGCATTTTAACATTTCCATTGACATATGCTGATTTAATATTTTTGGTCAGACGTTATAAGATTATAAAAAAGCCCTTAACAGTGTGATTTTTAAAGAATTCAATATTTTTACGGGTAATTTCAGAAATTCTTCAATAGAATCTCAATTAATAATTAAAAAATGAATGTCTTCCAGGTGTGTATTTGTGTTATCATCCAGAAATCATTTTAATACAATTCTTGAACTCAGCTCTAAAATTAATTCATTGGATAAGAAATTGTGAAATCGTAGTTAAATTCGGCATCTTTACAGATTTCCATTGACATAAACTGCTTTAATATTTTTGGTCAGACGTTATTTGATAATAAAAAAGTTGTTAAATGTTTGATTATAAAATGAATTCTATATTTTTACGGTTAATTTCAAAAATACTTCAATACAATCTCAATTAATAATTAAAATATGATTGTTTCCAGGTGTTTATTTGTGTTTTCATCTAGAAATCATTTCAATATATTTCTAGAACTCTGCTCTATAATTAATTCATTGGACAAGAATATGTGAAATCGAAGTTAATTAGTGCATCTTTACCCAATTCCATTGAAATAAAATGCTTTAATATTTTTGATCAGACATTATTAGATTATAAAAATTCCCTTAGCAGTTTGATTTAAAAATGAATTAAATATTTTTACTAATAATTTCAAAAATAGTTAAGTAGACTTTCAATTGATTATTAAAATATGAATATCATCCAGGTGTGTATTTGTATTTTCATCCTGAAATCATTTTGAAACATTTCTAAAACTCCGCTCTAAAATTAATTCATTGGATAATTAATTGTGAAATCGAGGTTTATTTCGGCATATTTACACATTTCCAGTGACATAAACTGCTTTAATATATATGTTAAGACGTTATAAGATTAAAAAAAGGTCTTAACAGTTTGATTTTAAAAGAATTCAATATTTTAATAGGTATTTTCAAATATACTTCAATTAAATCTCAATTTATTATAAAAATATTAATGTCTTCCAGGTGTGTATTGGTCATCTCATCCAGAAATCATTTCAATACATTTCTAGATCTCCGCTCTAAAATAAATTCATTAGATAAGAAATTGTGAAATCGTAGTTAATTTCGGCATATTTACAAATTTCCATTGATATAAATTGCTTTTTTATTTTTGGTGAGGCATTATTTGAAGATAAAAAACCCTTAGCAGTTTCATTTTAAAATGAATTCAATATTTTTACGGGTAATTTCAAATATTCTTCAATTGAATCTCAATTAATTACTAAACTATGAATGTCTTCCAGGTGCGTATTCTTGTTTTCATCCAGAAATCATTTTAATACATTTCTAGAACTCCGCTCTAAATATAATTCTTTGGATATTGAATTGTGAAATCGTAGTTAATTTCGGCATCTTTTGACATTTCCTTTGACATAAATTGCTTTAATATTATTGGTCAGACGTTATAAGATTATAAAAAAGCCCTTATCAGTGTGATTTTTAAAGAATTCAATATTTTACGGGTAATTTCAAAAATACTTCAATAGAATAACAATTAATTATTAATATGAATTTCTCCCAGGTGTGTATTTGTGTTTTCATCCAGTAATCATTTTGAAGCATTTCTAAAACTCCGCTCTAAAATTAAGTCTTTAGGTATTGAATTGTGAAATGAAGTTAATTTCTGCATCTTTTCATTTTTATATTGAAATAAACTGCTTTAATATTTTTGGTTTGATATTATTAGTTAATAAAATAGCCATTAACAGTTTCATTTTAAAATGAATTCCATATTTTTACGGGTAATTTCAAAAATATTTCAATAGAATCTCAACTAAATATTAAATAATAAATGTCTTCCAGGTTTGTATTTGTGTTTTCATCCAGAAAACATTCAAATACATTTGTAGAACTCCGCTCTAAAATTAATATCCTGGATAAGAAATTGTGAAATCGTAGTTTATTTCGGCATCTTTACCCAATTCCATTGACATAAACTGCTTTAATATTTTTGGTCAGACATTATTAGATTATAAAAATTCCCTTAACAGTTTGATTTAGAAATGAATTAAATATTTTTACGGGTAATTTCAAATATACTTCAATAGAATATCAATTAATTATTAAAATATGAATATTTTTCAGGTGTGTATTTGTGTTTTCATCCTGAAGTTATTTTGAGACATTTCTTAAACTCCACTCTAAAATTAATTCTTTGGTTATAAAATTGTGAAATGTAGATAATTTCGGCATTATTTCATATTTCCATTGAAATAAACTGCATTAATATTTTTGGTCTGATATTATTAGGTTATAAAAAAGCCCTTAACATTTTGATTTTAAAATAAATTCAATATTTTTACGGGTAATTTCAAAAAAACTTCAATAGAATCTCAATTAATAATTAAAAAATGAATGTCTTCCAGGTGTGTATTTGTGTTATCATCCAGAAATCATTTTAATACATTTCTAGAACTCCGCTGTAAAATTAATTCATTGGACAAGAAATTGTGAAATCGTAGTTAATTTCGGCATCTTTTCATATTTCCATTTACTTTAATATTTTTGGTCAGACATAATTAGATTTTATTTTCCATTTTCGTTACTTGACATTTGCCTTCAAGATGGGTAACGAGTCGCTGCCCGAAACGTCGGCAACATTTAAATCACTCACCCGGTGTAGAGCCCGAGAAGAGTTCATCACCAATATTTTTATATTAATTTTTTTATATTTTTATAGTCATAATATTAAATTATGTATGTCTTCCAGATTTGTATTCGTGTTTTCATCCAGAAATCGTTTTAATACATTTCTAGAACTCCGCTTTAAAATTTATTCATTGGATAAGAATTTGTGAAATCGCAGTTTATTTCGTCTTCTTTACACATTTCCAGTGACGTCTTCCAGGTGTGTATTTGTGTTATCATCCAGAAATCATTTTGAAACATTTCTAAAACTCCGCCCTAAAAATAATTCATTGGATTAGAAATTGTGAAATCTTAGTTAATTTCGGCATCTTTTCACATTTCCATTGACATAAACTGCTTTAATATTTTTGATCAGACATTATTATATTATAAAAAAGCACTTTACAGTTTGATTTAAAAATGAATTAAATAATTTTACGGATAATTTCAAAAATAGTTCGGAAGATTTTCAATTGATTATTAAAATATGAATATCTTCCAGGTGTGTATTTGTATTTTCATCCTGAAATCATTTTGAATCATTTCTAAAACTCCGCTCTAAAATTAAGTCTTTGGATATTAAATTGTGAAATGTAGATAATTTCGGCATTATTTCATATTTATATTGAAATAAACTGCTTTAATATTTTTGGTCTGATATTATTAGATTATAAAATAGCCATTAACAGTTTCATTTTAAAATAAATTCAATTATTTTTCGGGTAATTTCAAAAATACTTCAATAGAATCTCAACTAAATATTAAATAATAAATGTCTTCCAGGTTTGTATTTCTGTATTCAGCCAGAAATCATTCAAATACATTTGTAGAACTCCGCACTAAAATTAACATCCTGGATAAAAAATTGTGAAATCGTAGTTTATTTCGGCATCTTTACGCATTTCCATTGACATAAACTGCTTTAATATTTTTGGTCAGACATTATTAGATTATAAAAATTCCCTTAACAGTTTGATTTAGAAATGAATTAAATATTTTTACGGGTAATTTCAAATATACTTCAATAGAATATCAATTAATTATTAAAATATGAATATCTTCCAGGTGTGTATTGGTGTTTTCATCCAGAAATCATTTCACATATTCTTTGACATAAACTGCTTTAATTATTTTGGTCAGACATTATTAGATTATAAAGATTATATATAATTCATTTAAAAATGAATTCAATATTTTTACGGGTAATTTCAAAAATCATTTTTTTCATAGAATCTCAATTAATAATTAAAAAATGAATGTCTTCCAGGTGTGTATTTGTGTTATCATCCAGAAATCATTTTAATACAATTCTTGAACTCAGCTCTAAAATTAATTCATTGGATAAGAAATTGTGAAATCGTAGTTAAATTCGGCATCTTTACAGATTTCCATTGACATAAACTGCTTTAATATTTTTGGTCAGACGTTATTTGATAATAAAAAAGTTGTTAAATGTTTGATTATAAAATGAATTCTATATTTTTACGGTTAATTTCAAAAATACTTCAATACAATCTCAATTAATAATTAAAATATGATTGTTTCCAGGTGTTTATTTGTGTTTTCATCTAGAAATCATTTCAATATATTTCTAGAACTCTGCTCTATAATTAATTCATTGGACAAGAATATGTGAAATCGAAGTTAATTAGTGCATCTTTACCCAATTCCATTGAAATAAAATGCTTTAATATTTTTGATCAGACATTATTAGATTATAAAAATTCCCTTAGCAGTTTGATTTAAAAATGAATTAAATATTTTTACTAATAATTTCAAAAATAGTTAAGTAGACTTTCAATTGATTATTAAAATATGAATATCATCCAGGTGTGTATTTGTATTTTCATCCTGAAATCATTTTGAAACATTTCTAAAACTCCGCTCTAAAATTAATTCATTGGATAATTAATTGTGAAATCGAGGTTTATTTCGGCATATTTACACATTTCCAGTGACATAAACTGCTTTAATATATATGTTAAGACGTTATAAGATTAAAAAAAGGTCTTAACAGTTTGATTTTAAAAGAATTCAATATTTTAATAGGTATTTTCAAATATACTTCAATTAAATCTCAATTTATTATAAAAATATTAATGTCTTCCAGGTGTGTATTGGTCATCTCATCCAGAAATCATTTCAATACATTTCTAGATCTCCGCTCTAAAATAAATTCATTAGATAAGAAATTGTGAAATCGTAGTTAATTTCGGCATATTTACAAATTTCCATTGATATAAATTGCTTTTTTATTTTTGGTGAGGCATTATTTGAAGATAAAAAACCCTTAGCAGTTTCATTTTAAAATGAATTCAATATTTTTACGGGTAATTTCAAATATTCTTCAATTGAATCTCAATTAATTACTAAACTATGAATGTCTTCCAGGTGCGTATTCTTGTTTTCATCCAGAAATCATTTTAATACATTTCTAGAACTCCGCTCTAAATATAATTCTTTGGATATTGAATTGTGAAATCGTAGTTAATTTCGGCATCTTTTGACATTTCCTTTGACATAAATTGCTTTAATATTATTGGTCAGACGTTATAAGATTATAAAAAAGCCCTTATCAGTGTGATTTTTAAAGAATTCAATATTTTACGGGTAATTTCAAAAATACTTCAATAGAATAACAATTAATTATTAATATGAATTTCTCCCAGGTGTGTATTTGTGTTTTCATCCAGTAATCATTTTGAAGCATTTCTAAAACTCCGCTCTAAAATTAAGTCTTTAGGTATTGAATTGTGAAATGAAGTTAATTTCTGCATCTTTTCATTTTTATATTGAAATAAACTGCTTTAATATTTTTGGTTTGATATTATTAGTTAATAAAATAGCCATTAACAGTTTCATTTTAAAATGAATTCCATATTTTTACGGGTAATTTCAAAAATATTTCAATAGAATCTCAACTAAATATTAAATAATAAATGTCTTCCAGGTTTGTATTTGTGTTTTCATCCAGAAAACATTCAAATACATTTGTAGAACTCCGCTCTAAAATTAATATCCTGGATAAGAAATTGTGAAATCGTAGTTTATTTCGGCATCTTTACCCAATTCCATTGACATAAACTGCTTTAATATTTTTGGTCAGACATTATTAGATTATAAAAATTCCCTTAACAGTTTGATTTAGAAATGAATTAAATATTTTTACGGGTAATTTCAAATATACTTCAATAGAATATCAATTAATTATTAAAATATGAATATTTTTCAGGTGTGTATTTGTGTTTTCATCCTGAAGTTATTTTGAGACATTTCTTAAACTCCACTCTAAAATTAATTCTTTGGTTATAAAATTGTGAAATGTAGATAATTTCGGCATTATTTCATATTTCCATTGAAATAAACTGCATTAATATTTTTGGTCTGATATTATTAGGTTATAAAAAAGCCCTTAACATTTTGATTTTAAAATAAATTCAATATTTTTACGGGTAATTTCAAAAAAACTTCAATAGAATCTCAATTAATAATTAAAAAATGAATGTCTTCCAGGTGTGTATTTGTGTTATCATCCAGAAATCATTTTAATACATTTCTAGAACTCCGCTGTAAAATTAATTCATTGGACAAGAAATTGTGAAATCGTAGTTAATTTCGGCATCTTTTCATATTTCCATTTACTTTAATATTTTTGGTCAGACATAATTAGATTTTATTTTCCATTTTCGTTACTTGACATTTGCCTTCAAGATGGGTAACGAGTCGCTGCCCGAAACGTCGGCAACATTTAAATCACTCACCCGGTGTAGAGCCCGAGAAGAGTTCATCACCAATATTTTTATATTAATTTTTTTATATTTTTATAGTCATAATATTAAATTATGTATGTCTTCCAGATTTGTATTCGTGTTTTCATCCAGAAATCGTTTTAATACATTTCTAGAACTCCGCTTTAAAATTTATTCATTGGATAAGAATTTGTGAAATCGCAGTTTATTTCGTCTTCTTTACACATTTCCAGTGACGTCTTCCAGGTGTGTATTTGTGTTATCATCCAGAAATCATTTTGAAACATTTCTAAAACTCCGCCCTAAAAATAATTCATTGGATTAGAAATTGTGAAATCTTAGTTAATTTCGGCATCTTTTCACATTTCCATTGACATAAACTGCTTTAATATTTTTGATCAGACATTATTATATTATAAAAAAGCACTTTACAGTTTGATTTAAAAATGAATTAAATAATTTTACGGATAATTTCAAAAATAGTTCGGAAGATTTTCAATTGATTATTAAAATATGAATATCTTCCAGGTGTGTATTTGTATTTTCATCCTGAAATCATTTTGAATCATTTCTAAAACTCCGCTCTAAAATTAAGTCTTTGGATATTAAATTGTGAAATGTAGATAATTTCGGCATTATTTCATATTTATATTGAAATAAACTGCTTTAATATTTTTGGTCTGATATTATTAGATTATAAAATAGCCATTAACAGTTTCATTTTAAAATAAATTCAATTATTTTTCGGGTAATTTCAAAAATACTTCAATAGAATCTCAACTAAATATTAAATAATAAATGTCTTCCAGGTTTGTATTTCTGTATTCAGCCAGAAATCATTCAAATACATTTGTAGAACTCCGCACTAAAATTAACATCCTGGATAAAAAATTGTGAAATCGTAGTTTATTTCGGCATCTTTACGCATTTCCATTGACATAAACTGCTTTAATATTTTTGGTCAGACATTATTAGATTATAAAAATTCCCTTAGCAGTTTGATTTAGAAATGAATTAAATATTTTTACGGGTAATTTCAAATATACTTCAATAGAATATCAATTAATTATTAAAATATGAATATTTTTCAGGTGTGTATTTGTGTTTTCATCCTGAAGTTATTTTGAAACATTTCTAAAACTCCGCTCTAAAATTAATTCTTTGGATATAAAATTGTGAAATGTAGATAATTTAGGCATTATTTCATAACTCCATTGAAATAAACTGCATTAATATTTTTGGTCTGATTTGGTCTGATTTGGTCTTATTAGGTTATAAAAAAGCCCTTAACAGTTTGATTTTAAAATAAATTCAATATTTTTACGGGTAATTTCAAAAAAACTTCAAAATCGTAGTAGTTTTTTCGGCATCTTTTCAAATTTCCATTGACATATGCTGCTTTAATATATTTGGTCAGATATTATAATATTATTAGAAAAACCCTGAACAGTTTGATTTTAACATAAATTCAATATTTTTACGGGTAATTTTAAAAATACTTCAATAGAATATCAATTAATTATTAATATGAATTTCTGCCAGGTGTCTATTCGAGTTTTCATCCTGTAATCATTTTGAAGCATTTCTAAAACTCCGCTCTAAAATTAAGTCTTTGGATATTAAATTGTGAAATGAAGTTAAGTTCGGCATTTTGACAGATTTCCATTGGCATAAACTGCTTTAATATTTTTGGTCAGATGTTTTTTGATATTAAAAAAGTCGTTAAATGTTTGATTATAAAATGAATTCTATATTTTTACGGGTAATTTCAAAAATACTTCAATAGAATCTATATTAATAATTAAAATATGAATGTTTCCAGGTGTGTATTTGTGTTTTCATCTAGAAATCATTTCAATATATTTCTAGAACTCCGCTCTATAATTAATTCATTGGATAAGAAATTGTGAAATCGAAGTTAATTTGAGCATCTTTACCCAATTCCATTGACATAAAATGCTTTAATATTTTTGGTCAGACATATTTAGACTATAAAAATTCCCTTAGCAGTTTGATTTAAAAATGAATTAAATATTTTTACGGATAATTTCAAAAATAGTTCAGTGGATTTTCAATTGATTATTAAAATATGAATATCTTCCAGGTGTGTATTGGTGTTTTCATCCAGAAATCATTTCACATATTCTTTGACATAAACTGCTTTAATTATTTTGGTCAGACATTATTAGATTATAAAGATTATATATAATTCATTTAAAAATGAATTCAATATTTTTACGGGTAATTTCAAAAATCATTTTTTTCATAGAATCTCAATTAAATATTAAAAAATGAATGTCTTCCAGGTGTGTATTGGTGTTTTCATCCAGAAATCATTTTCTACATTTCTAGAACTCCGCTCTAAAATTAATTAATTGCATAAGAAATTGTGAAATCGTAGTTTATTTCGTCATCTTTACACATTTCCATTGACATAAACTGCTATTATATTTTCGGTCAGATATTACTAGATTATAAAAATTCCCTTAGCAGTTTCATTTAAAAATGAATTCAATATTTTTAAGGGTAAATTCAAATATACTTCAACTAAATATCAATTAATTATAAAGTTATGTATTTCTTACAGGTGTGTTTTAATTTTTTCATCCAGAAATCATTTCAATACATTTCTAGAACTCCGCTCTAAATTTATTCATTGGATAAGAAATTGTGAAATAGAGTTTAATTCCACATCTTTACCGAAATCCATTGACATAAACTGCTTTAATGTTTTGTTCAGACATAATTAGATTTTAAAAAAGCCCTTAACAATTTGATTTTAAAATGAATTCAATATTTTTACTGGTAATTTCAAAAATACTTCATTAGAATCTCAATGAATTATTAAAATATGAATGTCTGCCAGGTGTGTATTTGTGTTTTCATCCAGAAATGATTTCAATACATTTCTAGAACTCCGCTCTAAAAATAATTCATTGGATAAGAAAATGTGAAATCGCAGTTTATTTCGGCATCTTTACGCATTTTCATTGACATAAACTGCTTTAATGTTTTGTTCAGACATTATTAAATTTTAAAAAAGCCCTTAACAATTTGATTTTAAAATGAATTCAATATTTTTACGGGTAATTTCAAAAATACTTCATTAGAATATCAATGAATTATTAAAATATGAATGTCTGCCAGGTGTGTATTTGTGTTTTCATTCATAGGATACGTGCATTGAGGATATCATTTTTACATTCTTCTACATGTAGTTCTACTTTTTTATTTTCCTTAGCTCTCAATGATACTGATTCCAAATTTTACATATGATATCACTCTAATTTGAATTATTTTTAAATTTACCTCTCTTAAGACAGTATTAGTATTATCTATTCTGAACTCTTCAAACTCATGCAAGTTATAGCATATTGTCTCATGTGAGATTTTTCAATGACGATCATCATCAGACCGAAACACGAAGGAAGTCCATTCTTCAGGAATAACTTACTTTCGCGTGAATACTCTTTCCTTGTAATCCAACTCTCGTTGCAAGAGAACGTAATTTTTTGTTGGCTTTCAATGTTTCAAGTAAACGGCTTTCTGACAAAAAGGCCAAAGAAGGGTCCGCTGCGGAAAGCGATATCCCAAGGAATGGAAACTAGCCCTTCACCGGGATTTTCTTGGCGAGATGGAGCATCATACGAAGTTTAAGATTTACCTGCGTAGGTATTTTTTCCGATTAGTCAGGTTATGTCACTCACTAAAAAATTGCGACTAAAAATGCGAGTTGGCAAATGCAGTTTCTCCGAATGTGTGGCCAAAAAGTAATCCTATTTTAAATACTCTAAAATAATGCACCAGATGAACATTTGTAATTTTTAAGTCTGCATCACAGCAAAGTTAACCTATGCTGAAAGTTTTTTTTATATACTTTTTTGTTTTACGTCATACACGTTAAACAATTTTCCGCCGCTGATATTGATATTCGTTATGATTAGAATTAAAAAAATTATAAATATAAACTAATTATTGTTAGCGGCAATTACTAGTCTTCCGAGTGGTTACTTTAAAATCACTTTTCGCTCGTCATCACAGTTTGTTTCGACTATAATTTAACCTCTCGTAGTACGTCTTTGACCTATGAGACATTGTACAAATGATATTTGACTATAATTTGACCTCTCATGAAACATATATTTTCCGTAAAAATTATTTTTTTCGTCGAAGAAGAGTAAGTTATAAGAAAAAATTCATCCTCCCAGGAGATGACAAAGAAAACCCTCAAAAAATATAAATATCACAAATTTCCTTTTATTTCGGGAGATAAAAGTACTCATCTCTTAAGCAAATGCTCGAATGTCGGCTCCAGCCGAAGACGAAAATTGAGAATATCCGGAGTTCAACACCAGTTGCGTATATGCTAGGAAGTATCCTCGTAGAAATTAACATTTGACTCTACGCTCCGGATACCATGAAAGCTACTCACACTCCTCCCACATCGACGACTGCCCGTTGGTTAAGCTGCTAAGTGGGCGGAGCTTACTACATCGGTTGGGACTCACCACCAATCAAAGAATATTCGCGACGTCCAAGACTGCTAAATTCACCGCAGGCAAAGTTCACGGAAATGGCAGCGGAGTTGTTATTTCTTGCTTTTCCCCCACCACCAGTGAGAGTTTTCCAATAGGATACTAAGGATTTGAAATGGAGGGGGGAAGTCGTACTGCTGCATTCATAGCCCAAGTCAAGTTGGACATCTTACGGGGATACCTCCTCTCATGATATTCACGCATAGCACGTAACTCGCGAAAAATACTATTTTTCTTGCTCTGCCGACCTACGAAAATTTTCCGAGATGGAGCATCACACGAAATTTAAGTTGGACCTGCGTAGGTAATTTTTCTGATGAGTCAGAATGTCACTCACTATAAAATTGCGACTAAAAGTGCGAATTGGCAAATGCAGTTTCTCTGAAAGAGTGCCCAAAAACTCATCCTGTTTTATATATACTAAAATAATACACAGGATGAACATTTGTAATTTTTTTGTCTGCATCACAGCAAAGTTAAACTACGCTGAAAGTTTTTTTCGCTATTTTTTGTTTTACGTCATCCAAGTGTAACAACTTTCCGCCGCTGATATTCGTGACGATTAGAACTAAAAAGTTATAAATTAAAACTAATTATTGTATATGTAAGCGGCAATTCCTTTTCTTCCGAGTGGTTACTTTAAAATTACTTGTCGCACTTCATCCCAGTTCGTTTCTACTATATATTATATCTCTCGTTGTGCGTCTTTGACCTATGAGATGTTGTATAAATAAAATTCAATACTTCCTGGGTTTTTTTTTCGTTATCTTCTGGGAGGATAAATCTTTTCTTATTTTTTACTCTTCTGCGACGAAAAAATTAATTTTTACGGAAAATATATGTTGAATACCCACCCACCAAAATTGGGTGCCAATTTTAATAATAATAAACAAGCAACGTTGTGAGTGCTTAGGGAAATATGAAGAAGCCAAACAAAGAGCGTGCAAACTGAACCTGGGAAGATAATGAACAAAGGTGAGGCTATTAATTTCCATCGATTCCAGAAATGTTGGGAGATTCGTTTCACAAGTTCCCATCGGGTTACTCGGTTGATTTTAACATCTAAAAGGCTTGGTTCGGGGATAGCCACTAATGGTGTGCCAATCAAAAAATGTCCAGGTGTTAAATCTTCCAATTCATTGGGATCCGAAGACCAATGGTCTGGAGTTTAATACCGCTTCAGTTCTTGCAAATACGGTTGATAGTTCTTCAAAAGTTAAAATTTGGCTACCCACTGTTCTTTATAACAGACCTTTCGCCGACTTGATATTTGCTTCCCACAGACCCCCAATAAAGTGGGGTCCCTCCGGGGGGGATTCATATGCCAAGTGATAGGCAGCAATGAACCTTTTTCAAATTTTTCATGAAAATTAATTTTCATCACCTCCACTTGAAGCACCTCATTTCTCTGTTTATATAAACTTCATCACAGTTTATTATTTAAATTTAATAATTTAATCTACATTTAATCTTAAGGCTATGGGATCGAGCTACCACATTAAGTTGAGCCATGTTGCTTCCTTGATCAATGGACTGGGTTTGAAGCCTGGTGGTGGAGATCTTTTAATTGAATATCAATTCCTGCTGAGAGGGCATGAGGAGAGAACGTCAAGTATTGTATGTCGTCCGTTGGGTGGGGCGTTAATCTTTTGTCCCCTTGGGGCCATTTGTTAAACACCGGACTTCTCTCCACCCTTCCTCCATTCCATCCAAAATAACCCTTTCCTTGATGACCTTCATCATTGTCCTTAATTGTTGCTTAGTGCATTTTTAACTTTGAATTAAGAGCTCTTCAGTGCATACTGTGTTCCACTTGCTCTGTTATGATTGCAATTGTGATACTTTCTTTTTCCTTTCTCTGCTTGCTTTCGGTGTCCTTGAATCAACATCAACAGTACCTAATTATTTTAAACGTGAATTGTAGAAATCCAACATTAATGGCACAAATGACCCCACTTGTTGATAGCCTCTCCAAAATAAAAACGTACCGTACAAAATATACCTAACCTGGTACGGAGGCTTCCACGGTGATTAATTGGAAAAGTATTTTCCGGGTTAAGGCCGCGTTGATCCATTTGGGCGGACGACAGTTTCGGGCGCATTCCAGCTCCCGTCTTCAGGTCCAACTGATCCTGATACCATAAAACTGTCGTCCGCCCAAATGGACCAACGCGGCCTTAACCCGGAAAATACTTTTCCAAATACCTAACCTCTTCCCCTGCTGAAGATTTGGTATGCCACCGACCAGACCGTCAAGCAAGAAATCATTACTATGCCTATCCGTTGCGCCACTAAGTTCATTGAGGTATTTCTGATCAAGCAAAAATAATGATTATTGGATTTATAAACATGAATTTTAAACTCTTGCCTCCCAGGACAATATTGGAAATTACCTTATCTATCAGAGTAGAAGCAGAGTGGGTTTTTGCATCCTCACTGACACTAAGAAGCGCCATTGCCCCAGCATGCAGTAAGTGATTATTGCGGAAGAATACATTGTGTTACACAGTGACATAGGGCAGATCCAAGTTAAGGATACCCAAGCAGCAACCAATATCCCTACAACATCCAGACAACATTGTCGGCGTTAACATATGACATCCCTGCAATATCCATGTTAATCCAATTAACGTTGTATGGATATCTGTCAAATATCAAAAGGACCCGCCAAACAACGTTGCAGCGATGTCCAACAGTGGACGTCGAGGTTCATATTACAACATCTCTTAGATATCTTCACAACATCTAATGAGTAGATAATGGGTGTGCTTATTATGGTTATTGTGCTTAACGTTCACGAGCCGGAATATCGTAAGACCTCTCCACTGCCTTAGCTGCTCTCTCAAAATAAAAAATGATGTATTGCCATTATTCATTTTGAATGTGCTATTGAGCATGATGCATGATGTAGTACGTCATTTTATATTATCACGTATCTACCTAAACGTTATGCTACCTGTATCGCATGATTACCAACCTTATGACTCAACGCACCCATTCTCACATCTATTACTAAATAATAGGCGTTGAGAAAGACGTATATATGTAGTCACTTCCGTGGATGTGACTTCGAGAACTATAATCATTAAATGATAATTCCGTGATAGT
The DNA here is from genome assembly GCA_963573305.1 of Pyrrhosoma nymphula. Classification (NCBI taxonomy): domain Eukaryota; kingdom Metazoa; phylum Arthropoda; class Insecta; order Odonata; family Coenagrionidae; genus Pyrrhosoma; species Pyrrhosoma nymphula. Next base: position 185,281,465 of record OY754327.1, read on the forward strand.
TTGAGGAAATACCATAAAATCTTGATAAAAGTTATTTGCCTTTAATTAATGCCAGATTACTGTTATCCTATATTGCCACATAGTCTGCATATAAATGCAATATTACTGCGAATAAACAAGATTTTTCCAATTCCCGCACGTTAGCTTCAGCGTCGTAGCTAGCGGCTGGCCAGGCGGGTGGCTGCCAGGGGCACACTTTGCAGACCCACAGCCTACGGGCCATAAATCGAGGTAATATTACCTCGATTTATGTGTTATCAACCAGTAACTGTCATTTTTGGGCAGCTTGATTCTTCTTGAATCTCCTTATCGGAAAGCGGAAGCGGAAAGCACCGCTTCCATACGTTTCGTGCACGCTACTGTGACCGGTCGAGGAAGCGGAACATTTTCGCCAGGGATACTGTTTGGAATGACAATTTTTTAAGGAAATAAGTGTCACTTCTTGAATTGATGGTAAAGGTGACAAAGAGGACGGAAGATATATTGACTGTTTGCAACGTGATGTACAGGATTCATTTAAATGATAATATCATATTTTTGAAAATAATTACATATTTTAAATTTTAAAATAATAATTATATTTTATTTATCTTTATCAGTTTAATACGTATGGACTATCTATTTAATGTCAATTAAGAATATCACGGATATTACAACTTGGATATCTATGTAACGTTATTTTTACAACTCATCGTGGATGTTGCAAATAGGATGTCTATGTAATGTTATTTTTACAACTCATCGTGGATGTTACAAATAGGAATTCTATGTAACGTTGTCAAAATATCCATCGTGTAATAACAACGTCTTTTGGATATATCAACCTTATTTAGATATCCAATGGATATCATCTGCTGCTTGGGTAACAACATGTCATGCACCCTGGAAAATACGGTGACTGATATTCATCATGAATTTCTGCTCTCCACACATGGTTAGGAATTTATCTAAAAAAAACACACCATAAACTTTCAATGAAACTATATTGCAATATAAATTTTTCATCAATGAATCCATACATAAGTAGGTAAATGCACTTATACCTATATAAGATGTAATAATTTGCATTGCATTTACATCTCATATGATGGAGTGATGTTCTTGTCTTTATCGAACAATAATGGTGAGAGTTTTGAATGAATAACATGAAAAGATAGAAATGCCCACTCCTGAAATTTGTTCTCACATTTCTTATAATAGTTCAATATAAAATAAAAATATAAGATAAAAGGGATTAAATTGAATATTATTGCAGATATATGTTTAGGAATTAAAAAAAATAATAGTTATAGTACAGTTCTTTGGTTGCACTAGCTTCCACACAACTGAATTTTCTGGAGGAATAAAAACATTGATTTGTTACCACCTTTAATGGTATAACACACACAAAAAATAGTAGATATTTGTCATAAACATGTACATCTTCGTATAAAATTATACATTTTTGTATATAAAAAAATTAAATGTTCAAACATCATACCTGCATCATTCGGTTTTATATTTCAAGAAATTAACTAAATATTATATAACAATTGGAAGCACATCCTCAAGAAAGCATTGCATCAGATGTACATAGTTTGTGATGTACAGGGCAAAAGACAACACAATAAATAAGTTGGCTGCTTGTTCCCAAAGTCTTGAAAGCCTGGGTGGGTTATTGAAAAATCACTGAGAAATTATCTGGATTTTCACTCAAATTTGACTTCTAAAATTTTTCAATTGTAATTACATTCACGCAAAGAATTATTTTTTAATGGCCAAAGTAGCAAAAGTTTTTAAACAATGAATTCCCTCTACAAAATCTACTTATTATGAAAATTTAAGGTAACTGATGCTTGTCATTTCGAAAAACATGTAAGGCATATAGATATATGTGTATATAATACGTGTCATAATCGGAATACATGAATAACAGGTGGAAAAAGATGTGGAAATGCAAATATTCATACTTATATGCAAAAGGGAAAAGGGTACTTACAATTTTAAGAATATAAAATGGATATTTTAGATAAAGCCAATTAATGAGCTATAATATTGAGCTAAGCACCATATTCAGTAGGTTAAGAGTTTCAAATCCTTAAAGAAAACAACTTTTGAGAAAAATTTATCTAGGAAATTCTGTATTTTGGTTGGGACCAAGCAACCAATAATTAATCTGGAGCTGCAGAGGGTGCATGTTCATGTCTCTCAACACATATGCATTCAAAATCAACAAGTATTCCCTCGAAGCAAGAGGGGTCATAATAAAAGCATTGTTAATTCTTTCAGACCCATACTTTCTTCCAATGCATATTGATCCCAAGTTCACAAAAGTAGCAGATTTTTAATTTGGCTGAAGTTTTATTTACAAATTGCAACGTTATCCATTGGTCATTTACATCATTACACATGACCCCATAACTTTTTTCATATATTAATATATAGATATATATATATATATAATATTTATCACACCATGTGATGGAAATAGCAATTTCATTGAAGAAATTGGCTTTCTTTCGATGTGTACGAAATGAAAAATGCTACTGCCATTGAAACTTGGGAAAATGTGTAAAAAAGATTATTAATTATTGTCAATCTTTCAACATTCATACGTATGACATTCATATACCTGGAAACACGATCATTGGAATGATGAATGAAGAAGATAATTATGAACTCAGTATGTTCATTTAATATAGTCATATTCTGTCTATATTATATTCATATATGTATATATATTTATATATAATTTCTCTGAGAACCACAGCACACATTGAAAACCTGAACTCTCTTTCAAGAATTGAATACCTGAAAACATTTTGTATACAAAGCTTTTAATATTCAAAAACACCTCATTCCCATCATGTTAAATGCACATTTTTGAGTTTTTATGACAAAGTGAAATTTGGTGCTTAAAAGCACTGTTGCTTTAATGGAAGCAGATGTGAAATATACTGATTTCACATCTAAATAGTGTTATGTTGTATATGCGTGTACTTGAATGTGAGTTAACGTGTGTGATTGGAGTATGTTTGTGAGCACATGCGCACGTGTAAAAAGTACCAGTGTGAAATTGGAATCTTTACTGCAATAACCTTTTTAAACTTCTTTCCAAGTCTCATCTTAACTTCAACAATAGACCATAGCTCATTATTTTCTTAATTTTTATTCTATATCGTATGTATTGTCACCAGAAAACAATGCTCCAGCATACCCTCAGCTACCAACAGCACCTGACAAACCGTAAGCATACATTCTAAAAAAAACATTTACACGCACAAAATGAAATTATTAAAAAATTTCCATCTAACCAAGGTCTCAACCATGGGTATGAGCGGCATATGAAGAACTTTTCCAACTAAGGAATATCAAGGCAGTGGAATGATAACAAAGCAGTGGAAATCAAAATGTTAGGAGCAAGTTTTATAAGTTTGAAATACAGGATGATTTCCCTAAAATTGATATTCCTTAATTAATACCTTAAAATAGATAACTTATAAAATTAAAAGAGTTGTTTTGCCGATGACAGTTGAAAAACATCAAAAAGATGTTCACAAATATTAATGACAATAAAAGCATCATCCCAAGTCACTTTAAGAAAAATATCAAGTTTTGGTTCACATTACTTAGGCTGCATCTGAATGTCTCAACGTAGGGCCAAAATAATGCACTTTAATAAATGACTAGTAACTTGGCAACTGTGGCAATGTGACTGCAAACATATTGATAGAAATTGCACCTTTTTTGTGACTAGCAAGATTTGATTGCAAGACAGTCCTGTCATAGCTGAGGTGGAAGACATTTGATTTCAACATGGATCCCGTAAAGTTAGATTAAAAATTTTCAATTGGGCCATTGTTCATGCTTTTCATGAAGATTGATTTCTTACACATAGTGTAATTGTAATATTGTAATGCTAAGACTTGATTCATAAAATTTTCAATAACATCAAAGCTATCATGCTATATCAGAAAACTCTTAGTTTACAGGTACTTTACAGTTTCTACTAATTTAGTTTTAACAATATCAATGAAAATAGGAGAGCACTTTATGAACTAAGCTACAAAAATTCCTTTGATGGAATTCCCATGGCACATGTGTACGTTTTATTTAAAGAGAAATTTTGTCATTCTATATGCAACATTTTGTGCTCTTCAGGAAAGGCTTATCAAGGGAAGTGCCATGCAAAAGAAGGAGGACAAAATCCCCAGTCATTTAGAACCGTTTAAAAAAAATAAATAAAAAGTGAATTTTAAGAATGCCATTGAAAAACAATCCATACATTTAAAGAGTACTCCGTGGACAAGGAATGAACCACTCTAGAAAAACTGTCTCTGCCAGATAGAGATAAAAACATTCTAAGAGCCAAAATGACTGATGCAAAGTTTCACTGCTAACATACATGATTGAAAATGTTGATAACAAGGTAATGAAAGAAAAAACCCAATCTTCCTGCCTGCCCATTTGAGCAATGCCACTCGCATCTATTACTCCAACAATAAATGTTTAGGCTTATAAAAATGGAAGCCTTTCTTAATCTTTATGTAAAGAGCCCATGAGTATTCATAAAAAAACAATATAATAATATAGCAATATATTTAGTTCACAGGTAATATACTCTGCACAAAGAGAACCTTGAATTTAAAATTTTAAGCAATGGCTGAATAGAGAACAAAAGCAATATATAAAAGAATAACCTTCACTGGAGTTCTAACAGGGAGAAAGCCCACATGAATTCATTTCCTTCCACCGGTAGCAAGGCCTTGTGCTGCTCCTCACTTCCTTCGCCTCATTCCCTCTTCCTCACTTCTCTTCTTCGTCTCCCATGCATTTTAGATATTATGTGTATTTATGTATGTATATATATATATATTTATAATTTCCCTTAAAATCTCCCCAATATTATCAATATTTATTATTATTATTCTCTGTAAGGCTTGCAGTACGAGTAGCGGTGGTTCATGTGCTGGCTGTACGAGCCAGAATGAGAGAACCGCTTGAGGCACTTTGAGCACTGGAAAGGTTTCTCCCCAGAGTGGAGGCGCTTGTGCTCCGTCAGGTGGTGCTTGTGCTTGAATGCCTTGCTGCAAACGTCGCACTTGTGAGGGCGTTGGCCTGTGGAGGAAGCAGAGACACCACTTAAGATGAGAATGCAACAGCAAGCTAATACATACAGCGATTTCCATTAAAAACAACAACACTGAAATGTAGGTATGCACTTCAGCAAGAAATACAATAGTAGAAAATTCATGAGAAATTGGGGATTCAGGGAAAAATTATATCAAAAGTGATGAATACAATCAGGTCTGGTTTTCAAATGTATGGTTAATCAATTTCTTTGAACGATTTTAGATGTTGATGAGCTCTCTCAATGATAATACCCATGCAAAGTAATCCGTGGCCTAATGTATGTACTAAAGGAAGAATGATGTTTCCCAACAAACAGAGCACCACCACGATCTGTCTAAGGGATAATCGCTTTCCTTTCCGATGGCATATTATTCTTAGGTGGGATATATATTGCACTTAGGTGGGATATTATATGCACTATATTGCCACTTAAAATGCTACAGGGTGGGCAATGAGACGATGGCAATACAACAATTAAGCGGAGACTGAGTTCTACATCTCCTGATGATGATAGCAACATTAGTTAACATCCTACCAGAATACCGTAACTTTCATTGATGATAAAACATTAGAAGTGTAGGGAATGTAGTAATGGAGAGCACACAGTACACGAAACTCAGGAGATTTTTTGAGGAGCATTCGCACATCATAGTGTTACGCTTGTCACCAAACTCACTCGACCTGAATCCAATACAAAATGTTTGCAATTTATTATCCTTTTCAAATACCTTTGCAACTGAGAGGCAGGCTAAAGTTTTTTGGGGGTGAGGGAAGAGAAAGTCTACGTGACTACGCAAAAACCAGCTAGAATGCAGTAGGCGGAGCCTAGCCTCTCCGAAATTCAGTCGCTCCCAGTCCTCCGTTGTGTAAACTTCGTGAATCTGCTAGCTGTGTTGCCAAACCTCCGTTGCCTTCGTTTGCTTGGTGTACCATCCTTTTCACGAGGACAAATAGTGACACCTGTGAAATGAGTGACGACGGTGACGAAGGAGTGCCATTGGCCATTCCTCTGGAGATAGCTTGAAAATTTAACTCAATGTTTACATTTAACTTTACTTTTTGATGATAAAATTAATTAATTAATTAATAAAATATAAACGAAAAACATCTTTAACATGGTTTTAATTTATCATCAATTTCAAGCGTTAATATGAATGATATTCACACCCGGGATTTAAAAATTTGTTCAGTTTTGGTTATGAAGAGTTAGGTAGAAGACACCTTCGCAGGTAGAAGACCCCTTCGCACTCTCCCACCCGATTCTGTCCTTGCGTGTCCCATTAGATTTTTCCCTCGGGGGATAAGTTGGGTGACTCACAAGCTGATTTTTTAGCAATTATGTTTTTTCTTAACCTTCATTTGGCATAATTTTAAATGCACTAACCATTTTGTTTGTGATTTCCTGATTGATTAGAGACCAAACAGTAAACAATTTTGTCATATTTTAGCGAAAGAGCATGTCATAAACTTGGGGAGAAAAATCTTAGCACAATCACAACAATGGTCAGAAATCAACGAAATGACATGCCATTTGGACTCGTTTTAATCGACTGATTTCAAAGAAACTGAGATTAATGTCCTTTTGTTATTATTATTCATCATATAAAAGTTAAAACTTTTGTTTTCAAAAGTCCACTTCTGAGTCATTAACCAAGCACTTCCACATGACCCATTCCTTCAAAGGCCCTTGAGACTGTTCAAGATAAGAAGTCCCTGCGGGGAGGGAAAGGGATGAAAAGGAGTAATCCCCCCGACCGCAGCGCAAGCATGGAACTCTTCTGCCCCTCCAACTGGGCAACGTGGTGAACCCCTCGTGTCTGTCACAAACAATGCCTATGACAGGCAGCCTTTCCTTTCCATAAATTCAAAGTCACAAACATAGCAACGTCAAGTCCGAGTTTTTTCTTTCTCTCCCCACTCCACTTTCCTGGTTCCGGAGGCCCCACCTTCCTGCTGCGAAGCCCCTCCAACCGTTACGAGCCCACACGAAGGGCCAGTTGCAAAGATATTTGAAAAGGATAATAATGGTCAAGGAATGGCAGAAGATCAATGAAAGGAACCAAGACACTGAAAGGTCACGTATGGGCATCTTTGAGCCGGTGCCCAACATAATTTCAAAATAAAAATGGGGTCAATGAGCCAAAGACTTCAAAGAGTTATTGATTGTGATGGGAGCGAAAATAAATACTGATTAATAGTAAAGTAAGAGTTAAACCATTTTTCAGGAAATGGTTATCTAACCAAGGTTTTCTAATGCGCCTCCATTCTCATGTACAAAGCGAAACAAGCTCGGAGCAGGGAAGTGGCCGGGAATCCATCATGGACTGTGGCGATTAGTCCATCGCCTAGCTGTGTTTGTATTTCCCTCGCCGATCTAAGCATAACATGCCATCAGAAAGAGATTTTCCTGTGAGAGCGATATTGGTGGCGCTCCATTTGTTAGGAAACTTTATTCCCCCTATAGTACATACTAATGTTTTGTATGTTTCGTATGTACTAAAAATATGTCCTAGCTAATTAAATTTAAAGTTTTTCATTTTTCAAAACTCAAACTTTGATTAACTATCATCCCATTTCCGTAAAGGCTATGTGACCGATTGCTTAAAGTTGACCTCTGTAGGGTATTAGCTAACTCATAACGTCCCAATTTTGGCAATACAGAGCACCCAATAGGAGCACAACGCCCCTCACAATCACCTATCGGTTGTTTGCACTTTGCCGGTGCTTCACAACATTCACCCATGAAGTTTAACACTTGTAGTGATCATGTAGCTGGAAAGAGCACTACAGAACACCAAAAACAAGGAGCTTCATAAGCCAGGCTATGCAGTCAGTCTTTACAGGGCAGTCAGTTATGCCTAGTAGAAATATGTGCAAATATATGTGCTTATAAGAGCCAGTTGCCTAATATTTTGTCTTTTAATGACAGCAGTCGGATGCAATCATAGAACTCAGGGAGGATAACATCCAAGGAATTTTAGTGGGGAATATTTTATTTTTAATTAATTTTATGTCTCTTATGATGTCATGTTAAATGTTCAAGCTCCTGTGAAATTGTTATTTCTGCACTTCATCTCATTATTCCTTCCCATTAATAATGGCCAGATTTGGCAGAGCACGTGTATGAAATTTCGTAGAAAGTAAGTGATTTTTAATGCTTGTCAATAATTTAAGGATGTAACTAAGGGAGTCTCAGGCATTTACCATTTTGTCTCTCTTCAGATGGCAAAAATTACATGCCGTGGCAATAGTTTTATTTATGATTGTGTTATGCTGAGTTGTTGCTTTAGTTCAGAAGAGAATCTGTGTGGTACGTGTGTCATGTTCAAAGTTTGTGGCAGGCTTATTGTGTGTTGGAATTCCTAATTGTGGTGTTACGTTGCATTTATCTCTTAATACACTAGGAAGTATGATCACTCGAGTGTAGAGGCAAAAGGTTTATATGTTCGTGCTTTTGTTACTCATACGTGCCATGCCAAGTGGAAGCTCATTTTGCAAGTATGTACAATATTTCCAATATTGGGGTAGAGGATTGAAATGTGATGGCCTTTCATGTTCCGGGGTTGTAATGATTCTATTACATACTTCTGGTAAAACACTTCTTTGGTTGTAGTGTTTTCTGAAGATATGAAATGGAAATGCTAAAATATGTGGCTTAAAATGTGGCTTATTGTGTACCCAATAAGCCACAATAATTACTGTGTAGTATGGTATTCCGGTCTTTTCCTTATAATTCTGTTTTATCCTCAACTTTCAATAATGCTATGTACGCTTCTTGAAATGATGCTAAAAGGATAATCGAAGATGTGCAAAAGTGGTGCCAGACCCTGTCTACTTGCACTTAACGGACTAATAGATAAAATAAAATTCCAGTATTTGTCAATGGAAGTTAGTGGCTTTTTGGTAGAATGATACCATTTGTACAGCAATTTCATTCTAGTATTCTACCAGCTGATTGGTAGGTTCTTGGACAGTCCCCATTCTGCATCCTAATTTCATAGACATTGTCTCACTTTCCCTCCTAAGGATGCACTGCCATTAGATCCCTCTTAAATTCTTCATATCTTCTACCTCCTCTTATTTCGTCCATAATTCCTATCCTCTTCCTTTCTCTTCCACGCTTCCCCAGTGTTCTCCCCTCTATCACTCTCTTCAACATGCCCTCTCCTCTCAAAACCTCCTCAATCCATCTCTTCTGCCTTCTCCGAACCTCTGCCACAAGCTTCCTCTCCTCTCCAACCATATTCAATACCTCCTCATTCGTCTTCAATGCCATCCAGCTCACCCTCTCCATCCTAAATATGTATTTTTATTTTGATCAAATCCATCATAATTCATCGGTGAGCAGACGTACAAATTTGGGAAATGTCATGCCCATGGTACTATTAGTCTTTAGAGAAAATATTTGCGAATGTAGCTATTCCATCCATGAAAGTTTTCCAGCTACTTGTGATGGTGAAGCCTAGAAAAATAATGCATTCTTCATACTAGATAAACCCTTTCGTTCCTGCCAGCCTCTCAACAACATAATGCTCCCATTTGCACTTCAGCCTAAACTGCTGTTACCGAGATCTATAAAAAAGCAATGAGATGTCAATAACCATCATTATTATTTCGCTGTAGTATTTTATGTTACATGGTAAGGAAGGTTGGAAATAATAACAAATGGTTCTTCCTAATCATAGGTAAATTGATTTGTTAGGAAATACCTCTGTATAATCATAAGTTCAAAATTTAAATTAGCTGAAATAGAAATCCTTTATTGGCCTCCTTTCAAATTAGCAGTTGCAGTTTCTTGTTCGGATAATGGCGTCATGAGCAGTATATTTACTGGGTGATGGGACTGGCATTCAATCAGTCATGTAGGGCCACACATAGTCCATCTTCTGATCTTAGTCCATGTTGAGAGCCCCAAAGACAGAATACACTGATACAAAAGTGGACCTTTTACTCCAACTCACAATTTATTGAGTTAGCTCACAAAATAAATTCCAACACATTGACTCATTCTGGACCATAAACTGAAATTTCTGAAATACCAATTCTGTTTAGGGGATGTAGTTACAGGGAACAGCCAAGACACCTGACCATGAATCTGAATACTGGTTTAAATCTTACAGTCTTGTTAGTGATGCGAAATTATTTGTTTCTTATGCATGTAGCAGTATGAGCCACAGCTAGGGAGAATTTTTTTTCTACAAATAAAAAAAGATCAATGTTTCAGCAACTGCAGATTTAAATCAAGGAATTTGCCATGAAATATTATTCACAGTTATTCTTATTTAAATATTCAATGCCTTATCCATCACTTCATACCAAGTACGTATATGGTGTTCTGAAAAATTCTACCCTGGTGAAAATTTCAAGTTAAAATGAGTTCAATCAAGGGCCCAACATGAGTAAAAATCAGTTGGATTTTCTCTGACTTTCATCACCACCTACCTTTAACTGGTAGATTACTCTAATGAAGATGAATGATCTATAAAGGGTTTAATTGCATGCCATGAATACGTTCCTTGACTGCAAGAATCAAACTGAAGAAAATGAGGCTGATAGAGAGAAAGAGGCCTCTTGGCTGTGTGCTAAAGCTTTCACAGGGGAGACTTGTGTAAACATTAATGATGGCTGATAGATGCAGGAAGGGGGCCCCTACCTGAGTGTTCATATTTGTGGCGAGCCAGCGAGCTTTGCTTGGAGAAGGACTTGTCACACTGGTCGCAAATGAAGTGGCCTGCACCCTCGAGCACTTCCCCCTCGAGACGGCCACCATGGAGCACTGCCCCCTCACCAACCTCCTCACCACCATCCAACAGCGTCGTCTCCGCTCCTCCTGCCAACTTGCCAATCCCTGCGTGCTGCTTCCACGCCTGAGAGCGTCTCTGCTTCTTTGTGGGTGGAGGGAGGAGGGGCATTCCAATGTTGCCATTGGCATCCGAGCGTCGAGATACAGCATCTTCGGAACTTTGAAGACATTCGGGGTCATTTCCATCCACATCAGTCAGCCCCTTGAAAAAGAAGAAGCCGTCAAAATTATTTTCAATTCACGTGTGCCAAATTACGATTGATCACAAAAAACTATGTGCTGGAACTAAAAAATTAGAAGACATTTAAGGCTCAAATCATTTGGTATGGAGAAAAATGAACATTTTGTAAAAATAACAATGTATGTGACACTATTGAATGTGCCTTTATACTAAAAAATAACTGATTTCAAGGTGAGGGTAACCCAGAATACCATACTGGATATGCGTTTGAATTAAGTGTGAAGAAAACAACTCAAGGTTGTTCATTCCTTCTCTAAGACAGAATCATACCATCATGAATCACACCTCTCTTGAAATCAGTTGCAAATACAAGTACATACTTTCAGTATCTGAAAGGTTTAACATCAGTGATGAAAATAAATGACACATTTGGTTCCTCAAGACCCTTTGTGATTTGCATCGATACCTACTGGGGTCATGGCTGCCACAATGGCATGATTCCACAATGTTACATTGCTAAAATATGAAAAGCAGGATATTCACTGACTTATTTCATTTTATTTCATGTTTAATGCAGTAACAAGGTTCAAATAGGACATTGTGTACCATATGTGTCAGGCTTAATTTGACTATTCATGCGTATGTATTACTAATAAAATTTGTATGAAGGCTTCTCAGTTTTCCATCCGGGTAATTGGGTCCATGACCGACGTTTCGGCAGTGTACTCTGCTACCGTCCTCAGGGTGATGAATTGACAATGGCTGGGCATTGGCTGCAATATAGAGCTAGACTGGTGTCGACTGATTCCTGATTAGTTCGCTTTTCCTGTGCTTTCCTCTTCAATCTTAGAATAGGTTTCTAATTTCAATGGCTACTTTTTTCTTCTACCATCAACCCTATATTCAAGGTCTATGAATGCACCATGAATCTATGATACCCAAGCCAACAGATATGCAAAGGGCATTTTCATTCATTCTGTTTTGAATGCTACAGAGATAGTATTGAGGCGCTGAAGGCACTCCAGTGTTCTTGGCCTTCTGGTTTGTGTCTCCAAGGTCGTCTTCAGCAGGGCTATTCTGAAAAACGTAGCCATAAGTTTTGTATGGCCTGGGGGCCTCTAATGTTGAAATCGCTACTGGCACCACTGGAAATTTAATTTTTGCAGAAGTTACTGCAAGAATATGGAAAAAAATGGGACAATCGGAAAGCACTATAGCTAAGGAATTATTCTTGAGCAGAAAATAGAAGAAAATATCTGAAAATAGAAGGAGCGGAGTAAGTTACCTGTTGCTAATTTTTGCTTAATGACCTTAGGTACTTTTTTCCATGATTTTGTCAATAACTCACTCTTTGTTTTGTGTACTGCTGTAAAAAATTTTAATTCCTATTGCTAGCACGACACGTATGTGCAATGAGAGTGGTGGTTTATTGTGTTTTCAGGGAAACTAGGAGGGCTGCTCGCATTTACTATGGCCAGTTAAATGTTATGGTCAATTGCATGATGGACCATAGGGATTTCTCCAGTGGGTGCTTCCAGGGTCCTCAAGAAGCCAGTCATGAAACTGGAAGGAAGGGAATTTGGGAATAGCTACTCAAACGATGCATTGTGGTAAATGTGAATAGGGGTGATACTTCAATTGCAACTGATAACTTTGCCATACATCGCTATACAGTAGAGAAACCTTATTTTTCATCATTTTGGTCAGGAACTTATGTCAATGAAGTGGTATATTTAGAATAGAAATAGACCAATAATTGATGCCCAAAAACAATTTAAAACTCCGAGGTGGGCAACTCTCCTCTAGTATGGCCCATCATATGATGGCTTCCTAGGCAGTTCATAATACTACAGCCTCCAGCCCATAAGTAACGCCCGACTTACAGCCCACACTTCTATCAGGAATCGCTCGAGGCTGTACCCACAGCCTAAGGCCAAACTTATGGTTGATTTTCCGTTATACATCCATACAATTTTGGGAATGGCCCTGCAGGACTATTGCTCTGGCTACGGGTGTGCAAGAATAATCCCTTATATGAGCTGGAGAGTGTGTAACCGTCTTCCCCGTTCAAGTTGTCCGGGTTCTTCATAATTTCTACAAAACGATTGTCATCACCAGACAAACTAAGTGGTGGAACACCGGTTCTTCAACAACTTCAACACCTCACCATGAAACGCCACGGAAGCCTACATCAGAATTTCAGGAGGTAGTATTATGTGTCCGCAATATACCAAGAATCAGTTTGCGTTATTACCACTAAAAAATGTGCAACTACTATTCTCCTTATACTCTCACGTAATTCACAATTTTACTTAACTGTTGTTAGTTATCACAACTACCCTGTCGTGGGATATAAAATTGTGAAACTATAAATGCATAAAATATGTCCAGCAATATAACAATGTTTCCCTCCAGACAAGAGGATGTTTCAGAGTCATTCCATTTTAAATTGGTACATTTTCGGAAAAAATAATGCCGCACCACTTCCAATTTTGACAAAAATTGGGTCATGAATACATGGGTAATAGTCCTAACATTCCTGAGACCAAAACAGTTTTCTTGTCCTGGGGAAAAATTTTCCCCCAAAATATAGGCAACTATGAACTTAAAGAACGGCAAAAAAACCGTGTTATTTACGTATATTTAATCAAAATTGGACTTTTGACTAGGTAGCTCTCTTTTTACGGTTTAGAATCAAACTAAAAAAGTGTCATTTTTTTGCATTTTAGGCATAAAATACACCAAGGACTGCAAACAGATTTATTTTTTGTAGCACCTATGCATACGTAGAGCACATGGAAAAAAAAATGAAATGGGTATTAAATATCCTTCACTGTGAAAACATTCCTCGAATTTGACCAATTTTGAAAAAGCTTGTTTTTTGGTAAAAAAACAATGTGGGGAGGGCTTTAAAAATCATAGAAGCATTGAATTAGAAATCTCTTTGGATATACTAGTTTAATTAAAAAAGAATCGTTTTGTGATTCGCATTGATTGAAGAGATACCGTCTTGGACTTAGTGAAAAAATCAACTTAAGCTTATTAAGGCGCAAACCTAAGTAAGCTAAGTAAACTTAAGTAGATGCCACTAGATCCCTCCGTGAGAGGTGAAATGATGAGGATAATAACTAGGAGCACTCTCAGGGCTACACTTATTGGAATGTGGGAATGGAGATAGGACGGACCTGCACAATTAATTCATTATTTTTCACAAAAGGAAATGCAGACACGTACTATACATATGTATTGAGAAGTGCCAAAGTTTACTCACCTTGCCGACGTCCTCGTCCTTGCCCGAGTACGGCGAGGCCAGGGGGGGCTGGAGGACGAGATGGTGGTGATGGTGCAGGGCCGGTGGCATCGGGCTGGAGCACAGGAAGTGGTCGAGGGTGCCCCCTCCGCCCCCGCCCAGGCCCAGTGGCGGCCGGGAGAGGATTCGCGCCAGTCGGCTGACCACCACACCCCCGTTCTCCTCTTCCCCCGGCTGCTGGGGACAGTGGGCGGCGAAGGGCGGCGGGGGGCCGTAGGGGCCGTGGTGCAGGGCGCGCAGGGTGTCGTGGAACGGGTGCAGGGGTGCGGGTGAGGGAGGGCTGCCGCCGCGGAAGTCCGCCGACGAAGACGAGTTGGAGTTGGACGACGAGGTGGACGAGAAACAGCAGTTGCCGCCGGGTGCAGCGGCCGTCGCCGCCGCCGGGTGCGGGTCGGCGTGGCGCAGGGGCGTGGGGCTGCGGGACGAGCGGCTGCTTAGGTTGATGGCCTCGTCGGAGGAGAGGGGGGTGGAGGGCGGGGAGGCCCTCTTGGTCGACAGGTCGAGGGGCATCATCATGGAGAGAGGGGGGGCGGGCGAGTGCGGCCCGCCCTGGAAAGCAGCGCGGCCCTCGCGCCGGTCCCTCGCGCGGTTGTTCTGGAACCACACCTGCACCACGCGCACTGGGAATCGAATGGCGGCCGCTATGCGCTGCAGCTCCTCCTTGCGGGGCCGCGGGTTCGCCGAGTAGGCCGCTCGGAGGACGCACAGCTGCTCGTCGGCGATGAGCGAGCGGACGCGGGCCTTGCGAGCCCCTGGGGGCGTGGGGCCGCCCCCTCCGCCCCCCCCGTGGGACTCCCCCTTCTGCCCATCCTCCATCTCTTCCTCCTCCATCTCCTCCTCCTCCTCCACGTCCTCCTCCCCCACCTCCTCCTCACTCTCCCTCTTCAGCGCCCCCTCCTCCCTCCCCGCCGCCTCCTCCTCCGCCTCCCCTCCTCCCCCGCCACCCTCCCCCACCTCCTCCTCCTCTTCCTCCCCCGGCTCCACCTTCACGGTGGCTTCCAGCTTCGCGGCCAGCCCCTCGCTCGTGTCTTCCCCGCCCCCCGCCCCTCGCGGGGGCGCCGCTTCGTCTTCGTCCGCTGGCGTCGGCGTGGTGCACAGCTTCTGCATGTTCGCCTCCAGCAGCTGCTTGGTCACGGAGGCGTTCACCGAAGCCAGGATCCTCTTCACGGCCTCCAAGCTCCTCTCTCCCGACGCGGCCTCGCCATGGTGGTGGTGCTGCTGCTGCTGCCGGTGCCGTTGCCGCGCTCCTCCGCCACTCCCGCAGCTCCCGACGCTCGCGGCGCTGCAGGGCGACGCGGCGGCAGAGCAGCACCCTTCCGAGTCGTCCCCGTCGGCCCTCGCCTCCTCCCCGCCTCCGCTCCGGGGGCGGCCCTCGGAGGCGGCCCCCGTCGCCACCGCGGCCGCCAGCAGCAGCTCGGCCACCATCTGCTGCCTCCGCGAGTCCGGGGACGCGGCGGCGGCGGTGGGGGCGGCGGGCGAGTCGCTCCGCCAGCAGCGGGCGTCGTGCGGGGGCGGGAGTGGCGGGGGCGAGGCGTTGGCCATGCGGTGTAAGAGGGCGTGGTGGTGGTGGGCGAGGGGGTGGTGGTGGTGGTGGGGGTGCGGGGGCAGTGGGGGCGGGAAGGGGGAGTGCGGCGCGGGGGCGTGGGGGGCGGCCGCGAGGAAGAAGGGGGGGATGGGGGGGTAGCCCGGGGGCGGGGCGGGCAGGTATGCGGCGGCGGCGGCAGCGGCCACCATGGTGCTGTGGTGCTGCTGCACGGCGGCGTGCCGGGCCCGGAGGCCCGCGGGTGAGTCTGGGCCGTCTTCGTGCGGGGGCGACGCCGCGCCCGCCGGGGAGCGGTCGGGAGCCGCCTCGGGGTGCGGGGCGTCGGGGGCCGCAGGGTGCTGCCTCTTGGTGCCGCCCCTCGCCGACGGAACCTTCTGCTCGACGCCACCGCTCGCTCTGCTCTTGCCCACCTGCGCGGCACAACCATCATCAGACACGCAAATGAAATACATATATACAAAAACCCCGAAAGAATGCGGAGGTGAGTGGCGACGGGAAGGAAGGAAGTGGAAGGAAGAGGACAGAAACGACCGCGCGGTGTGAAGCCAGAGGAATTTCATAGGAGAAGTAAATACGTTAGAACGAACATTTTGTTTAAGCAAGATAGTTCCCTAGTCATAATGGAGACAATATTAAAATTTTATTTTTTTATTTCAGCGTCTGCAAGAAGTATGAAATAAATATTGTAATATTAATGGCGCAAAGATATAGTTATATATGACCAACATTCTCAGTAATGAAATAAATAAAGCTATATAAGTCTCTCACTTGACTCATTTTTTCCCGCCGTATGACTGAAAACCCTTCAAAACAGCAGGTTTATTTTGCGATTCTGTAAAAATTACCTCGGTGTGTAATAGATTATTTTTTAGAAATAGTTGAAAAGCATGCAAACTATACACTATTCATGGATACTATGGATTCCTCACACAAATTCTTAGGGATACACTTCGATGAGAAACTGACATGGCCCACCCACGTACAGCAAGCCTTGTCTTCTGCTCTCAGTACACGCCGTGCACTCTACCCCTTGCTCTGCACACGCTCGCGCATCACGCGGCGTGATAAGGTCACAATGTACAAATCTTTTATCCTCTCCAGGCTGCTGTACGGCTGCGAATCATTCGTAAATTCATCAAAGTTTTCATAGAAAACAATTAGAAACATTCCAAAATAAAACGTTGCGCTTTCTCACAAACCAACGCCGACTCGTACCAATGACTGAAATCAGAAACGCACACAGAGTACCAAAAATACATGACTTCATTAAGGCACAAGCGGTGCGCTTGCAAAAGTCCCTTCCACTAAACACGCTTACGGCTTCACTCTGTGATTATCCCATTCATAAGAAACGCTACCAGAGATACAGACTCCCACAAGAAATTTTATTTCGGTAACCAACCCGACTTCTTTCCTATGCCTTTCATCTTCATTTTAATAGATAAAACCTAGTCATTGTATTTCCAAAAAAATTGTGGTCCCAGCTTTTATACCAGCTTAGGCTATATAAGCGGGACCCAAAAATTCCAGAAAAAAGTGAAAAAAAAAACGTATAAAAGCCTTCAAAAAATTAATTTAAATGGTCAGGAGAGAAAAACTTATTGTCCTGGTTCCCGTTGGAACCAAAGACCCCCAATAAAGATTATATTTAAAAAAAATAGGATTTAAAAAAGTTATATAATTTGTTTCGAAAAAGTAAAAATATGTTATTCTGTTTAAATTCTGTTTATGTTCAGGCGCCCGTTCTGCCTTAGGTTTAGTTCTTGTAAATTTAGTGTGCACCAAATGGCACCCGCTCACTAGTAGCCTTTCATCCTCTTCTCCTTCACTAACACTGTAAAGGTAACACTGGTCCCTTCACTCTGTATCGCCATTTTCCCCCTGCGTGCAATTGCACTGTAATTAACGCTGGAGAGGTGGACTACAGTCGCACCATAGCAGCGCTCTACAACTCCGGGCCGAGGGCCCTGCCATTGACCCGTCAAGTCAACAACATTAGCGTGCCACGAACTTGCTGGACTGTACCGCGAAAAAAGTATTGGGACGGCACGAACACATGAAAACAGGCTTGCGCATAAATCATTTTAGAAGTGTTATTTCCTTATCTAATCTTAGAGCACTGAAAATACATGCAATGCAAAGTCAAAAATGAAAACGATCAGTCGAAAATTGTTACTGTCTTGGGACGGTAGATAGAAGTGAAAACTTCAACTAATAAATTTTGATTGATGGTGTATATTAAAGTAAAATATGGCAGGTTTATTTAAGATGAAAAAGCATAATTAATTTTGCATAAAATTTGTTATTTTTAATTTTTTATTCATTTTTATATTTTTTATTGTTCCTCAATTGACAAATTAGTTTCGCGGCAATAGCTATAGCTCACACTCTCCTAAGCCTAACATATTCGTATGTACTATATATATAGGGAGCGCATTCTCTTTCTCTTCTCTTCGCCGTACTACATTCGTATGTGCTAAAGATAGTGGGAACGGAACGCTTAAAATTTAACGCTTCGTGTGTCACGCTTTTGCGTTTACTCCCATGGAAATCAAGCCGAGAGCAAGCGTAGAGTAGACCCTCCCAAGAGAAGTTTTCACTTCAATAATATTAAACTATTGTTGCAGTTTGGTGTGTTTAGTGTGGTTGTTTACACACTAGGGATGTGCCACTGACTACATTCCACACGGAGAAATAATGTTCCGCGAGCCAAAAGCCGCGTAGGGGAAGGGAGGGGGGTCATCGTGTCGACTCTCATCATGACACATGAGACACGACGGCCCGCGCACGGTATGTGCCTACATTCATTTCATTCATTACAGTAATCTACCGGTTAGAGGTAGGTTGTGATGAAAGTCAGAGAATATCCAACGAACTCTTACACGTGCTGTTCCCTTTCTACCTCTTATATTTCTTTCTTCATCTCAGCATAAGTCCTACCTTTCTTCATCCCGTCCATAAAACCAATTCTCTTCCTTCCCCTTCCCCGCTTACCCAACATCCTTCCCTCTATCACGGCCTTCATAAAACCATCGTCCCTCATTACCCCTTCCAGCCACCTACCCTGTCTTTCCCTAATCTCATCTATAAGTTTCCTCTCCTCGCCCACACAGTGGGAGTGGATTGGATGGTATGTACACACATACATACGACACACGTACCACGGTATGGCATGCTCACCTTCAGGTTGATGACGAGACACTTCTTGGAGGTCATGTGACTGGAGTAGGAGCCGGAGTGGGAGAACCTCTTGCCGCAGTTGGCGCACGAGAAGGGCTTCTCTCCACTGTGGATCCGAATGTGCTCCTGTGATTGAGATTGAGATAATGATGACGATGAGTGTTCATCCGAGCGGAAAGCGGGATCTCCCTTTCCACGACAGGAATAGTGCCAATTCCATCATTTTTTCAGAATTCGCTTTTCGTTTAACTTAGACACTCATTTCACTTATTACTACTTGCAATATTAAAAAAAAGAAATTATTCCATTTGAATGACTGAAAGTCAAAACTGTAGCTAATAGTAACTTGTATTTAGATTTTTTTAAAAATAAATTTTCCACATAAAAAATGAATTCTCTCAAAGCTTTATAGATCACATGAAGGTAAGGTGAAGTGAGAATGAAGTAGATACAGATAAAAACAGCACGGCACAGACGGGCAAAAGGTGTCTTGAGAACAGTTTATTGAGATGGTATTCCTGGGATCCGTTTTGGTTCTGTATCCGAAATGAACAAAACCTTCAACGTTTTTTGAATCATCAACAGGTATCAGACAGGAGGGAGGCTCAAGTTCACAAACTCTTACCTTGAGGTGGTGCTTAAACTTGAAGGCCTTTTCGCATTCGGGGCATTTGAATTTCCGCAGCACGGCGCTCTCGTCGTGGCTGATCATGTGACGCTGCAGTCGGTACACGTTGGCGAACGTCTTGTTGCACACACCACAGGACTGCTTGTTGTTGTTGCGGCGGGTATCCACGGCGACGGGCGCGTGAGAGAAGGGGAGAGAAGAGAGAAGAAATGTTGCCATCAGGACTCTTCGTTCTCCGCGTTTCACATCTGATTCACTCGCGGATCAAATCAAATGCGTGCCTCTTGGACATTTCGAACCGTTAATATTAAAATCTCCGAACAATCGGAAAAGATGACATGTTCACAGAACTGTTCAGGAGTTTAAGGAAAAGAGGACAGCAATGCTTTCATGGAACTTGTACATACTTGGAAGTATATGAAGAGGGTTCGTGACAAGATGAATATGGTGAAGATTAGTTCATTTCCCTGAGACGAGGCCCCACCCCCTTACAAAATATTTTCGAAAGATCTCTACGGAGGTAGCCATCGTTCAATGAAAGGGGTGAGAGACAAGACGATTGTCGTCTGCGCGCCCCCTTTGAGCGATTCACATACCATAAGAAGGAGGAGTCGGAGCGTTTGATAATATACCGTGTTAGCAGGATTGACTCCACAGCGCATTGAGGGAGAGCACCTGGTCGTAGGAGACCGTCGGACGAAAATACCACAAAAATTCCAAACTGTATTAGCCATACTAGGTGAAACATTTATTATATTTATTAAGAATCTTTGTTAACCACATATATAAAAAGAACGAGTATCATACTAGAAAGAAGCTCGGAAACGGAAATCAACGTAAAGCATTTAATCTCTCCGTTTTTTCTGGGTTGTCACCGCGTTAGAACTTTGTTGATGATGACATTTTCGCTGGTATTCCAACCAGCGTCCTCGGCCCGAGTTGCCGGGCTGAGTCAAGTCGAGTCAAAAAGGTGTTAATTGCCATTTTCATATGGTTATATACAATATAAACAAATGAAAATAGGCAGCCTCCCCACAGGTCTGCGACCTTTGAGGCTGCCTAGAACTCCAAACAAAAATTGTTTATGAAAACACTGTACTGTGAGTAATTATTATATAATTATTTCCAATGTACAGATATATATATTTATCCTATTTACAACAACAGCCCGATTTTGGCCGCCTTATATAGGACATTTTGGCGTTTTTTTTTATGTAGAGTGTTTTGGCGCCTTGGTTCTTCCTCGGAGAACCCTCTTCGACGAGCTAAGGAGAGGAGATCCGTCCTCTCTATTCATGTTGTTGAACGTCTTATCGATTTCGATCGCTTCCTTTATCAGCCTCGGGTGTAAAAGCATTTATAAGGCATTTAAAATTGAAGTGTTAATTCTATACATTAATCAATGGGAATATTTAAAAATGCCTACGTAAAACCATTCCAAAGAAAAAATAGGTAACATATTAGTGTGATATTCTTTATGAATACATTTAAGGTGTTGACGATGTCAGCATTCTTACTTGTTTCTTTCACTCATCATTACACAAAGTTAGTAAGAAGTACGTAAGTTTCTTTGAATAAGAGGAAAGATTCCGCAGTGTCTCCTCTCGTATTGTTGGCTGAGGAACTTAAAGGTGTTCATAAAGAGAGAAAGAGAGAGATCAGGAGAGACACAAGCATGTGCTTACAATACGGTCCAGCACTTAAACAAGAGTATTAATAAAATTTCGGTCATTGACAATAAACGGGTTTTCTGCTCAGCTTAAAAAAACTCGAGCAGTTTTAATATTGAAAATAACAACAGTCACTCGACTCGACCCTTGGGAATTTCCCTCCCCCACTCCCTTCCAGCCCCCAGCCCAACCCACGCCCACCCAACCAGTGCTCCTTGATGATCAACACACTCTTTACCCACTCGCCAGCGTCGGCCAACCAAACATCTGCACGAGAAGTTAAGGTTTGCACGAGGTAATCGAGATTGAAATTATTCCTAATCCCAAATTATTTGTCCAGAGAATCCTAATCTTTATTAGCCGAACTACTCTCCGCAATAATGTTTATTTTTCGAAGATATTAAGTTCCCTGCTCATTACTCCTCGCTCAACGCAATGTTTAAGAAATTTGCTGAGGCTTTGCAACCCTGGATATTAAAATTTCTCGGAACATACCACTACGCAAAGAGGCATGCGCGCTTTGGTTTCTGAATTTCCACATCGCTCCTCTTCACGTTCAAAACAGTCATTCAGAGATCGAATAGTCGCGGCTAGGAAATCACAAGCGAACGCAATTTATGCACCATTTCCACTTAAGCTAACATTAGCAGAATCAAAACTTCCAAATCAACACTGAAACGTTCCTAGACTTCCTCGCGTCGTCAAATGATAACATTAACGAATTAGGGAGAACAATTTGCACGATGCACTACGATCTTCTTCTCCATTGCAGACGGAAGAAGAACATTTTTCACATAGAAATGATAGTATCCCAAGAGTATTAGTAAGTATTTAAATAAAACTACAGTAATTGTACTGTCCACTTAAATTTTAATGTAATTAATACACAACGTGTTTCGACGTTCCTTAGGGCGTCATCATCAGGTCTGCAGGCAGACAGACCTGATGATGACCTAAGGAACGTCGAAACACGTGTTGTGTATTCATTACATTAAAATTTAAGTGGACAGTACAATTACTGTAGTTTTATTTAGTACTAAAACTCTGTTCCACCATGTATCGCCCGACACTGTCGAAGTATTAGTAAGTTTCTACCACATTGTATATCATGTTTGGAAGAACTCATCGCAATCCACTTCTTTCAAATTCGCCGTTTCCGCACTCGTGTTATATACGTCAACGAACGAGAACCGAAACGTTAGTCGCAACCAGCGTTGCCAAAGGTCACCGTCGCCTCGCGTCCATTATTGCTGCGCTCATCCCTACATGACGCCCCTTCGTCACCGATAAAAAAAATGCAACTTGCCGTTCAGTCTTCACCATACTCTCAGATTGATTTGCACGTAATGTTTTAAGGGACCTTCATCTCACTTAAACTTGAGCAGTTTTCGTAAAGTAAGAAATAATCCCTATCACCTTGCTCACTCCCCAATAGGTCAATGTGTAAATATGTTCATAGTTTTCTAAATTTGGAATGTAAGTTCGCCTAATAGGAATGCGTAATTTGGCACGAAACGCTAATATGCAGGTACTAACTACTCAGACAAATTCCTAAGTGGGAACGAAGACGCAGGAAGATTGAGGACCTTCATGATCTCGAAAATATACATATAAAGGCATTAAGAGCAACTGTGACAATAATTATGGAGTATCAGTCGCTAATAAGTAATATTAGCAATGTACGGAAAAGTGGTAAAAAATAAATAAAGAGTAAAAAGACAAGGAGGCAAGAATACGGATTAAGAGAAGGAAGACCTGCTCTGTATAACACAACTGAGCGACAAAAGGTGGCATTAAACAACGATGAACTTCATTCGTTAAACGTGAAGGAAGCTGGTCAAGACACGATGAGTTTTCAGCCGCAAAGCTGGAAAGCGACTTAATTTTTCTCCTGTAACGATATCAGGCAGGCTGATTGATAGGCAATGTGAAAAAATATAAGTTGGTTCCTTCAACATTTACAAATAGACACTGTATAGATGTTTTAAGTTACTTAGCGGAAAAATTAAAAATGGTAAAATGGGTCACAGTTTAATGGAGCTTAAATGCAATATTGCCATCAGAGTTAACATGAGCTATCATCGTGTGATATGACGAAATTCCAGGTAGTCATATTAATTTCAACCTTTTTGTACATCAATTCTTTGACTAAGATACTGCTGTGCTGAAATTCCACCAAAGCAGTTAAGATCTTTTTTATCGTAGCTCATCGAAACTGAGACCAGTAGGTAAATCACACCAAAAAACTAGAGTGAAGTCTCCACTGGGCAACGTTACTGAAAATCTTGCCAAATTTGCACTTTTGCCTGTACGCCTGTCATATTCCTTAAAACCCACGGCAAAGGAACAATACGATTTTGGAAGGTCGCATCACGATATCTAAAGATGAAAATTCTTGAATAAAGAGGACCTTGTTTTCCGATCGCTAAATACTAAAGCACTAATCAAAAACTTGATTCAGACGGCAAGTCGACGTCGAAACTCGGAGACGACGAAGTTAAAATATATTTGTTAATACATTTTATTTGTGTAAGTTTTTATAAACTCACGATGAAATTCGATTTGCAAAATGTTTTGCGTATATAATTGTGCTAACAATCACGGCAACCATGCTGATCATCACTTCGTTTACCAAATGACGAAAAGCGGGCCCTAATTGGAAAAGCAATAGAGTCAAATTAAAATCCAGGGGGGCGATCACAAAGTACGAATACGCTCGATTCCGTCATCTGTCAGCCAAATTTCGATAAAGCAAACGGTTCATTCGGAATTCGCCGACGGAGCTGGGCACGCTAGCGGAGCATCCGCTTGAATATTATTCGCATTTGACTTCTCCGAGAAACAACGATTGGCGGACCAGAGGCAGAGGGGAAGAGATCGCTCCGAGTGAGAGACGAGCTGCACCGTTACGATGATCGCATCTGCAGTCCCAAGCGGCGCGGGGTGGCGACAGGAGGTGGTAACGAACGGAAACGAGCGGTGATTGTGAACATAGAACAAAGATGATTACCTAATACAAAGAATTTATTTTTATAATCATCCTGATTTGGTCAGGTAGTCTAATATGATTTTAGAGTCCACGGTTGGGGAGCGTTTTGTGGAACCAAGGGGCCGGCGACTCAAAAAAAGTTTAGGAAACACTGGTTTAGATAGAAGCTCGAGTTTCGGAGCGGAGAGGACGTTGTGCGGGGGGCCGAAAGGGTGGGGGTGGAGTGAGGGTTGAGAGGAAGAAACCGCGTCGCAGACGAAGAAGACGATCGAAGGGCATAGACACGTCAATCAGGTTGTATGGAGAACAGGAAAAGGTCAGCGTATGCCGCGAATTTACTGCTTGAAGTATTTTGGAGGAAAAGACCAAGGAAATGAATAGCAACTTTATGCAACTAGATTCCAATTCAACGTACATACATAACACTGTGAACAATGCCCAAACACAATGGCTTACACATGGTTTTATGCAATAGTTTTGAATAAAATGGAGAATGGCAGTAATTAAATTGCCCTCAGAATATTTTAAAGAGCGGTCGATTCAAGTTGGTGTATAGAAAAAAAATGCAAGCTATAAACACACGTTGTATACATTAATAAATTCAAATTGGCAAGATCGCTCGCCCCATTTGATTTTCACCATGTCGAAGAATTATGGCTATCGAACGGACGAAGAGATGGGGAGAAGAGAAGATCAGCGATAATTCTGCCAAGTGACAAACTGAATGAGTATTAACATTCTTGGGCATAACTGTCTCCTGAAAACAAATGTGGAAGGAGATAAAGACTGGAAATAATTACCGATGATGTAATATATCATTTAGAAAATTGTTAAGTACGTCGTATTGAATCAGGAATGAAACGGTTAGTTGAAAGGATTTTTCGCTTTAGGATAGCAATAGGAGTTGCAGCAAATCGGTCTCCGAATTGATGACTGCAGGAGACAATGAAGGTAACAAGGCTTTTGTGGTAAAAACGTCGCTACGAAAACGCACAGCGTTCAATGGATTGCCAAACGTAGATTTTGATACAATGGTATTAATGAGCATAATATAGTGTTTGCATGATTCAATATCTATTCTAGGTGGTGCATGTGTTTCCATAATGTTATATTTAAGTTACCAGCACCCAATAATTATATGATCTATTCAGCATTGTTCTCGCAACGATATTTAACGAAGCTTAAACGCCCAGCATTGCGTCGGTGCTATTTGACGCCATTGCCTATCTATCTGCATGTCCCGGATCCTAAAGTGGAAATATATTAATTGTTGCGACTTAACTCATTTAAAATTGGGAATAATTACCCCTCATTAGGCAACTGGGTTAATCGAGCCTTAACACAGCTACATCCGATTGGTTGTCACATTAATTATCGGCTAATTGCGGATCATATTGGACGAACATAAATTAAATAAATTGTCACGCAGAATGTCTCCAGACTTTTCTACCAATGTGTTACGAGCTTAGGAAAAATTACCAAAGCTTTAATCGATTTAATTACCGCATAAATCGTTCCTTATGCGACAAAGTTGAGTATACCGGGATTAGCCACGGTATTACCGATGAACTAACACCCATTTCCGAACGTTTCTTAAGCATTTCAATATTTCTTCTACAATGCACGATAGCAAATTACTTGATTCCGCCCGTGTTAGCATTTAAGGAAATGAATATTCGGATTTTGAAGAGCATAATGGAACTCGACAATGTGAGAGTATAAAGAGTACAATTTTTTGAAGAGGTAAGAATCCTCATTTTAAAATATCAATCTCCATTATTTGAAACTTTTTTTTTACAATCCGTCTCCTTAATCACTTGCGCTCCAATGATGCTTTCCCTTGCATTGCATGTATCACTTAAAATATATAAAAGAGCCGTTTAAAATTTGCACTAAAACCTGCACTTAATAGAAAGTTATTCAGTAATTTAACTAAACTGAATAACACCATGCATGGAAAATACTTTAGACTTTGAAGTTTTTAATTGTTTTGATGTTGCGTATTTGCTCTTTCTAGGATTGATAAAAATAAATGATCGTATAAGTACTTCACAGGAATAACAGTCTCTTATATTTTCGTTCGATTCTTCGCAAAATAGTGGTTTTTAAACCACAATTTCATAAATTCCGCATAACTGAAGCACAAGCACAGAAATAACCCCACAAAAGAGTAAGTCCATTTCAAAAAATATATTTCTTCTCTTTACATTGCATCTGACATTACATGGCCAACCGCATAGGATGGAAAAGGCAACGGGAAACCACTCTATTAAATACCTCCACGGTATCCCTGGAAGAAGGCGTGGAAAAGTAATTTTTAAGAGCATGGATTCTTCTAAAACTAAATATAATTCCGGAGGTAAAAAAAACAGTCCCCCAATCGGATCTCTGGGTGGCCGAAGAAAACAAGCAAGAGAAACAACAACAACGAGCTGAGAAGTAAGACACTGAGAGAGAGAGATCTAGATCGTGAAACGTAAGGAGCCTTTTAAAGGAAGAGAAGTTGGTAAACCTGAGAAGAGAGATGATCAAGAATAACATGTACCTGATCGGATTTGGCGAAGTAAAATAGGAAGGACAAAGAGAAGTTACCGGGGATGACTTATACATTTTATTACAGTGGAAAGAACGGAGTTGGTTTCATCGCGAACAAAAGAATGAAGACGAGCGTACACAAAGTAGCATACGGCTGTGACAGAATGATGGCATTAAAGGTAGATGGAGCACCAAAGGATTTCCTAGTCACACAAGTATACATTCCCAAGAGCGATCACGATGAGGAGGAGGTCGAAGACGTTTACGAAAATATTGAAGAAATATTAAAAGAAAAAGGCAAAGGGTCAGTGGGAGATTGGAATGTAAGTGCAGGGGCAGGAGTGGTAGGAGAGTTTGGAATAGGGCAAGAGAAATGAGAAGGCACTGATTGAGTTCTGTAAAGGAAGGAGGCTATTTATTACAAATACTTGGTTTGATAACTACAATAGAAGGATTTGCACTTGTAGGTCACCTGGAGATCTCATTAGAAAGCGAATAGATTTTATATTCGTGGATGAGAGGCATAGGAACGGTGTAAAGTAATCGAATGGCCTACCAGGAGCTGACATCAACTCTGACCATGTGTTTCTGCTAACGGTACTGCAAGTCAGACTGAAAAGAGTACAAGTAGCAGCGTTCTCCCAGAGATGAGATCTAGAAAAGTCAAAAACAGAAATGGATAGAACGGAACTGGGTATTTAGATCGAACAAGAAATGAAAAGAATAACTCGCCTACAGGAGGAATAGTGAAAGGAGTAGGAGCAGAATTAACGAGAGTATAATAATAACTGTCTGTGAGAAGAACCTGGGAAGGACGGCATTGAAAGGGATGAAGAACACCAAAGCAGCTGGTACACATTTCAACCAGTGGAGTTGTTCAGATGTTTACAAGAAGATGAGGTAAAAGAAATAACATCGCTGTGCGATGTTATCTACCAAAGTGGAGAACAGCCAGATAACTTCCTGAGGACTGGAATGACCCCACTGGCAAAGAAACAAGGAGCGAAGAAACGTGGAAAGCATAGGACGTTTAGTCTGGTCATTCATGCTGCTCAATTCCTCTCAAGGGCTATTAACAGTAGTGGTGAAAGTAATTGAAATGATTTTGGCTGAGGAGCATTTCGGGTTTAGGGAGGGAGAGGGCACTAGAGACGCCATAGGAGAGGTGAGGTCACCGAGATGGTGGGTAAAAAGATCAATTGCAATAAAACTAAACTAATACATGTTGGGCGACGTGGAAATTAAAATTGAAATTTGGAACACCACGATTTGGATCAAATGGAAGAATTCAAGTATCTTGGGACCGCACACGGAAAAATATCACTGACTGGAATTACAAAATCGAACGAAATTAGCCATTAGGAGTGGCACACAACCGAAATTTCAGCAAAATGGCCATCGAACCGTACCAAACTTTAAAAATACCACTGTGGAACCGAAACTATGACTTATGCGGAGAATACGGAGAAAAGGTTGGGACATTCGAAAATACAGTGACATTTATTTAGTTGTTGATGTAGATTAAAATACATAAATACTAGCGGTCCCTCTAACATCAGTAGCATACCGCGTGCTTGTGGATATTTGAACCAAAATGATGTATCAAAAATGTCAGGATCTAATGCAATTAAGAAATACGGGATACATACAGAGTACTCGACATAGAGGCGGAGTGGGCGGGAGAAGTCAATCATATACGTCTAGAAGGTTAAGTCGAAGGTCAAGACAAATCTGGAATCAAAGCCAAGGAAGAGAGAAGCGACGGGAGGATCACCGAAGACGAAGTGGGACCAAATGAGGATGAAGACGAGAAAAACGGAAAATGGAATGGAGGCAGAGGTTGGCGAGGCGAAGTATGGATGGCCATTGGCGGTAAGAGTTAGGATGGCTGTCTCCTTGCCGGGAAGGGCACGGTTCGTCGGCCGTGGTGGTGGGTGCGTTTACAGGTGGTGCAACACCCTCCCGCTCCCCGTCGGGAGACTGCCCAGGTAGTGGAGGCGGCGCTACTAATGGGGGCCGAGAATGGAAGGGGGATGTGGACGCAGGCGAGAGACCGAATGAATCACCCCTCCGCCGTTCCCGGAGCAGTATCTCCGAGTGGGAGTGAGATAAGGGGGCCGCCCGGTGCAAAAGGGCAAAGTGCAACCCACCCCCCCAACCCGCCCCATGACGGAGCCCCCCGCCAGTGACTCACCTCCGGCGAGCGAAAGCGCGGAATGCAAAGCGAAATACTTTCAGGAGAGGAAATACCATTTGAGGAAACTGTCGCCGCGACGCTAACCTAGATAACTAGTGAAGCTAATTAGTTTATTTGCTACATAATGCCTGTTTCTTAATCTTCTACGTTGAAGGTAGATACTGACAGAACGCCCTGCATTTTTCTTGTACAACCCTCCTACATCTACCTACTCATATATAATCCCCTGCAAGCCACCTCAAGGGAGTGCGGCAGGGGGTGAGTAGTCACCAACATGCATTACACTATACCCTATAATTAAAACATGCATAGCGTGCTGTTAGTACTACGTAGCATATAAGTATTAGGGAGTAAATTAATTAACTAGCGAAACTACCTATCGACAAACGTAGTTAAAATTCTCATTGGCAGTGTAATGGTCTCTTTCCGTTCGCGGTAAAAATTACATTTTAAATCTTTCCGTTCTGCAGTCTAGTTCCCTAATTTTATTCTCATTATCTGATTTACCGTAGTTTGTCGGATACCGTAAAATATTATTAACGTCATCAATGGATATATCGGTTTGGAACTTACATAATAGATTAAGTCTAAATTTTAATCGTCCCGTTATTCTGAAAGCAATTCCCATCACAGTTGCTGTAAAAGGTCAGTAACACTAACGAGATTATCATAACGGCCCCCCCCCCCGGGCGTTCCCCCCGAAAACCCGGCGTTTTTCTCCGTCATAGGCAAATTAAAAGCCTAAATTATTTTGTTGCTCTTTGATATCGAAGTTTAGGTTATTTTACTTTAATTCCAGTAAAATTTTATACGTACTAAAACTGTTTTAAAAACCACAACCTAAATGCGAATATAAATCAAAATAATTTTGGAATTAGTCGAGACTTGGTGGTAATCTAAAAGGGAAATATGCATTTAGTAAAAACTTGCTCTTCTTAAAAGGCAAACTTTTGCTTCCAAACCACTTATAACGCGCCATTTTGCATACAAGTAGTTTGTTACGGATTTCCGGGACGAGACCCACGAAGCCCCCTTTTCCTGGGGGGTAATTCCATACCCCAAGAGCCGATGGTGCCCCCCCCCCCCCCGCCTGGAGCCGCCCCTGACTGTAATAGCGATCACAGGCGAGAATCACAGACATCAGCCGTTTGTGATGAGTGCTGATGCCGTTTTTACGCTCGAAATGTCAATTTGCGTACTTATGCTAAATTACCTTGAATTTTTCCTCAAATAAGCCTAGGAGTTCAATCTCCATAAAAATGAACGAAAGAACTATGCAGATACATGCATAAATTACTGACTGCTCACATTTTCCATTCGATGTCAATTTCAAAGCATTAGGAAAAAATTTTCTTCCGAAGTGAACAATTCTGATGCGGAGTGAATTACAAGAATTAGGTTGATTTTGATAAAACATTGGAAATGAAGAGGAAAAATCATTTACGTCCCGAAGACATTTTTAAATATTTCTTCAAATTCTTTACAGTAGGAATCACTTACTTATCACACAAATGATATTTTCCATGTGATAAAATCAAGAAATACGACTAGGACAGATATGCTCCAGAATTCTGAGAATAATGAAGAATGATACACAAGGTAAGCAATATACAAAATACTCTCCTGGACGCGTAGGTATGTATGTACATGCTATCTTCTAGGGTTTTACTTTTTTCCATATACATTAAATATGAATTTAAGAAAAGAACTAGATTCAGCACATCGTCACCTAAGCACGTGCGACGATCGCCAAGGACAAGGCCGGCTCTAGAAAACAATCTTTCACAAGGCACGCTAAAACGCGAAGTTTTTTCTGGGCTACTGTAGCTTACATCGACCACATTCTATCACAATTAATTAGCAGGAGCGGTGGTAGCATTGTATCAGTCGGTAGCAATGTTGCAGTTGGTAACAGTGTGATCACAATCGCAGTGATTTCAAATATTAAGTCGCATGTTGTGAGAGCTACTGTTCAGTATCTGTGATTCAATCACGGAGATAGGTATATCGCTCATCACCAATCGCCATTAACATGTAATATTAGAGAATTAAACTTATCTGGGTTAGTTAGGGTGGATTTAAAACGTGAAACGAGATATACAGACAGAATTTACGTAACCGGACGTAATGAGGAGCAAAGAGTTGGCCCTAAGTTTCCATAAAACAGCTAGGATCCATTCCAGGGCACTTTTTCATAAAATGCTAAAAGTAGAATACAATTTACACTCTACAGCTAGAACAGCACTGAAATATACGTTCTTTTTTTAATAAAGCGTGGCACTCACAAGAAAAGTTCAATCACAAAGAAAGACATATTACGAGGGGTGGAGAAAATTTCATTAATCTTCCAGCCGAATAGCTCAATATATCTAGAGTAAAAATAAATTGATGTATTTTCTACAACGTCCAACATTGCACACGCCGACCCATTGTGAACGATCTCTCTAGAATTAGTCTAGTACATAATTTCCTTTCAGCTACAGAGACAATGGAAAACCGGGATGTGTTCTTGGATTGGGCAACTGTTTCCGGCCAAGACAAGAAAACAGCTTGGAAGGTGGCTCGAAGAATCGCGGAGAAAGCGCTCCAAAAGATATTTTTTTTTAAATGCGGTAAAACTCCATTGTACTCCTTTATATAGGCCTAGCATTATTAGCGCTTTTGTACCACTCAATAGAATAAAAAAACTCAGAGAAAAAAGCATCTACATCCACAAAATACCCTGCAAGCCACCTCAAGGGTGTGTGGCAGGGGGTGAGTAGTCACCAACATGCATTACACTATACGCTAAAGTTAATGTAACTACGACTAATTATGTATTAGCATGAATCACTAATACTTGTCACGAGGCGAAGCCTCACAAGCATGCACTACACTACAAAGATGCTCCCAATGGAGATGGACCGTTAGTATATATGTATTTTGCAACTACACAAATGGACAGAGACTCAAGAGTTATGCTGATAACATGCACGGCGTCGAATACATCGAATGTGTTGCATGCAGTGATTTGGATTTAATATTATTGATAAACATCATTTCCGCAGAAACGTGCTATTGCAAACCACGTGCGCAATTAAGTAATAGGTGTTGTTTTATCTTTGCATAGTTGGTGATATAATTGTCTGCCTTTATTTCTCGCACGCGTGAATCATACAGTGAATGAATGTTACCATTAATAATACACACCATTTGTGGAGAAAAGTGAATTTACAAACCGCGTGCTTAATTATGAGGTGTCGTATATGTAGTGAGTGTAATAAATCCATTCAAAATTGATTTGGTTATGATTCTCCGTGGAAATACGCCGTTGTGAAGCTATGGCTGAAGTTATAACGAATGATTGATTGATCACGAGTGTTTGTGCTTCATGCTTACAATGCTCTTAACTATCGAATTCATTTTGAATGCTTCAATCATTAAACTGTATCTCCATTTTGTTGCGATGTAGGTTAAAGGCTGTCTTGACGATTAGTTAAAAACTGGGTGTCAATTTCGTCAATGACAATGGGGTTTTTATACTTTAGATGATTTCGGTTTCCTAAATGATTTACCTACTCATAAAATTAAGCCAAAGCGTTTCGTGACATACTGGTTTTTGAGACGTACCACGTCATTCGATCACGTTTTATATCGCCTTTCGATTTATCAAAGTTTATCATCTTCCATCACGGGTTGCGTATAACTTTAGTGGCCCTGTATATGACAAAAGAACGTTGTTTCAGCGCTAAGAATGATTGACAGCATTTGTTTGTGAATATTCTATCATAATTCTGATCGATTAAAATACTTGATAATAAAGCTTATATCTCAGCAGTGAGAATACCAGCTTGGTCACCGTCTGTTCCCTGTGAGAAGTCACTTCATGAAAACTTGAAGTTTTACTCCTATTGCAGACAAATATTCTATACCTAGGGTCGATTTTGATACCTAATTGACAAGTAAGCTAATATTTCTGTAGTGTAATCACAATTTAAAATACGTACGCGCCAGTTATCAACGAGAGATCACTTTATGAGCGGGGAAAAATCACGACGCTCCACTCATATTGCAGACGACGTCGTCCGCTGCCTTTTGAGGCGTCTGCTGGGCTCGTATTTTACAGGCCGACTCCCGCATTTTGGACGATATACTTGATATGAAAATGATGTAGCATAAAAGGCAATTTAATCACTGGCGAGTTATTACGCCTCAAATTCGCTATAACATAGTAAATTAATTTAAATCTCGTGAAAACATGTTTTGTAAAAAAATCTCTCCCATGTAAAAATCGTCCAATCAAGGGCGCGCGCGCAAGGTTAACCGTACTTTCCTATTCAGAGCTTTACGACAGTGGAATCGAGCGATTAGGGCGCTGACGCGACATCACAGGCACTACAGCGCAGAATAAGTAAATAGTCGAGATTAAAGACTTCAACGTTTGAAAATTATTGCATCGTAACTGCAGAATTTTATTAGAAGCGCCAAGTTCTCCCTAAAAGTCGGGAATGATCGAAAAACGGGTAAAAAAAAGCCGAAATTTCAAAAGTTTCAAAGGAGTGCGATGCCCTTATCTGTTTTCACCTCATTCGATTACAATAATATTTAATAGGATTTATTTCTTAGCCAAATGTAACAAATTTAAGGAGTGTCCCAAGAGAAACTCGAATTTCGAAAAATAGGGACCATCCCAAAATACCGCAAGGAAACCAACCCCTGGCGTCAAAGTGCAAGCGAAAGATGCCTCCAAGTTCTGTACAAAGAGAACAAAGACAAGCCATTGGTTCCCGCTCCGCGTCCATTCCTCAGGTACATACATGCGTATTACTCACTCGGCGCTGAATCGGCAGCTCCGAAGCGCGCAGGTGGCACGTATGTGGCGCGTACCTATCTTATCGCGGCGGGCGAGGGTCAGGGCGGACGGGAGTCGAGATTACGTCGTCGTCGCGAGGCCCTTAATTGGCATACACACTGCCCGGCGTGACCGACCGCTCAAGATGGCGTCGCGGGAATGGATACGTGAAATGTTACGGCGACGGCTCCGATTTTGATGACGTCGGTACCTGTACGTGCCTTTTCCAACGTTCTGAATTAGAAATAATTCTTACAAGTGTTTACCCCTCTGAATTACGCAGGGTTGCAGGTATGAAAATGCAGAATTTAAAACATACAAAATGTGGATAAGGATATACTCATACCAACGAACTAAAAAGCTTCTCTTGCTTCTTTTTTCTCATTAAAGAGTCCAAATCTCAAGACGCGACGGCAACCTTGCAGTCGCGGGCGCTATATAAATGAAAAATCCGTATTTATTTCTCGAAATTGGGGCTGGAACTTCTTTGAAAATTATCTTTCCAACAACCGTTGCGTCGCAGATTTCCCCCATCCAGCATTATGACGAGTGGCATGCCAAGGACGCCATGCTGCAGACATAGTGAGACTATTCTTCGAACTGAAGACGGAAAAAAAATAAAATTATAATTGAAAAGGAAAACTTTGTCTTATTCCACCAATTTATTTTACGGTACGACTAGTTTCGACGCAGTGGCGTCATCCTCAGGTATGTACAAAGAAACTCTACATACCTAAATATGACGCCGCTGCGTCGAAACTAGTCGTACCGTAAAATAAATTGGTGGAAAAAGACAAAGTTTTCCTTTTCATTTTTAAAATGAACTTCCACAAAGTTGAGCCTGGGACGATTGAGATAATCATAAAACTAGTTTCTACCACTCCATAACTTCCGTAAATACGCATTATGCACATGTAAGGAAGTGATAGATGGTGCTTCATCGACGTAAACGCTTATGCTGGAACCCCCAAGGCCTTAAAACCCAAGTCCTAAAGAGATAGTCAGACATATTTTACGATGAATTGGGCGCCGGACTTCATTTAAAAATGCAAGAAATAGGAATAACGCCACACTGATTGGAAGTCAGAAATATACTCTCGGGGCGATTTTTTCAAGTTGACGAGCAAGACGAGTCACGAGTCTACATCGCTCTCATTGAGTCCACACCCTTAGTTTTGCATGACACCGGAAATTCCACGAAATGCCACCAGAGCTCCCAACATCAGGGCGTTGGCATTGGGCCGTACGCGATTGCAGCTCACAAGAGAAAACACAAGCACTTAAAAATGCGAAAAAAAACTGTGCCCGTAGGCACTCATCGAATCCAAACAGACAATGCAAGATAGTAGAAACTGGCGCTTCTAAGCTCCGAGGTAGGATATGAAATAAACAACTAAGCTTAATTGCTTACGTACTGAGTATTGCTCATACGGAGTCACCGTCCGAAACGGAGCCTGGAGAACTGGCGACCCGCGGTCCGACCCCTTTGGCTTCCTTCAATCCGGCGACATCAACGGCCGTGCCACCCCTCTCCCACCAACCGCGAATCCGAAGCGTCCATTTCCGAATTATTATTATAAAGCACATTGCTGACGCCGAAGCGCATATATTTTACCCTGTAGGTACCATCCGCAAATACATGATCAAAGTGGTCGCTCTGCTGAATATCCTTGGGACCCTAAGAATAAGGAAAGGACCCAAAAGAACGGGAAAGGACCCTAACAATTGCGGGATTCTCTAAAAGTCATGCCCTACGAATAGTTAAAAGTTCAGAAGAAGCAAGATTACGGTTATTGAAGATATTCCCGTTTCTCTATAATTCATGCCCTACGAATAGTTAAAAGTAGGCTTCAGCCAGTTGCATTTGCCCACGAGTTCAGAAGAATCAAGATTACGTCTATTGAAGATATTCCCGTTTCTCTATAATTCATGCCCTACGAATAGTTAAAAGTAGGCTTCAGCCAGTTGCATTTGCCCACGAGTTCAGAAGAAGCAAGATTACGTCTATTGAAGATATTCCCGTTTCTCTATAATTCATGCCCTACGAATAGTTAAAAGTAGGCTTCAGCCAGTTGCATTTGCCCACGAGTTCAGAAGAAGCAAGATTACGGTTATTGAAGATATTCCCGTCTTGAACTGATTTCACCTCTTATTGAGCTGTGTTCGCTAGGATGCCAACCATAAGAAGTGCCTTGCGTCATTTGCAATCAAGGAAAGTTGAAATTAGTTCAGTTTTTATTCTTACTGTAGGAATATCGTATAACTAATGAAATTGGGCGCATTGATGATTGAGCCCCTCGGTATAAATTGACTGCATAATCCACGGGAAATTAAAAGTTATCCTTTGAGTACCATACGCTAACCGGTACATTTCTTAAATAAAAAAAAACGAATGGGAATTGATAAAGCAAAGACAGAGTAAATTCGGACACAAAATCTGACAAAAGCCGACAAGATATCGATATTTTTTAAGCACTGCCAAAACACATTCGTCATGATTTGAAATCTTTGATGAGGTAAAAGGCTGGATGTTCGAGAGATGGAATTACACTCCTCCGGTTGGTGTGAGCGTAATCATGAATATGAACGCATGAAACTCCCACGCAATTTCTTAGAAAAGGGAAAAGTCAGGCAATTCATAAAAGAAACATTAAAATAAAAATGGATCACTTCACCCTTATTTAAATGAATTTGTCAATTTGAATAAGTATTTTACCTAAGGCCAGGGATGTATTACCAAGCCACAGGAGTAAATTAATAAAGTTTTCCTCTTTAAGAATTAAATTATACTACCACAATACCCAGTCATGCAAATCTTATCAATATAAAGTTTATTTATTCATGCATTTTGTTGGTCATTTCACTGTAAATAGTCTAATATCTGGAGTGGAGGCAATATATAAACATCAGTGCTAAAGTGCAACGTTGTTGACGGGAGCTACGTGGTTGCAATGCAAATTTAAAAATTGGGATTGTGAGTTTCAGTTGAGACGCGTTTCTTTTTTCGATTTACGTCTGAGTCGACAAAAAATGGAAGTTCGGTGATTTTTCCAGGTGCGTGTGATGTTATATGAACAAAATGACACCAAAACTAATCAAATTAATTCAGTCGCTTTCCATCATAGTAAGTACAGAATTTTAAGACTGTTAGTAAGCCAATTTATTTTCGAGTGAGCAATGCATTAAGCAACTACTAAGAATGTGATTTGAGTCACAGGTACCTTCCTAATTATTGCTTAGTCCCCGCGTCATCAATCAATCGAGCTCACTTCAGAGGTTATTTCAGCTTCTCTTATTTCATCCTAAGTATCCTAAGAATCTAATGATGCCCAAAAAAATGATTTAAAGATCATTTAGTTTATTTGAATAATAAAAAGTGACATTCATTACATTTAGGTTTCCGCCAGGGATTACTTCGGAAGCTTCCTAATCTCCTTCGAGGATAGCAACTGTTTTGATAACTGTTGCTATAACTTGCATTAAATTGAATTTAAAAAAATCTTCGGCATTAGCTACGAAGAAATCACTCCGAGGCGTTGCGCAAAAGTAATCTAATTATAAATATGATCAATTAAATCTTTAATAGAAAGAGAAACTCGTTAATCAACGTTATGGATTTAATTGAAGTTGAATATGTCCTCGATTAATTCTAACATCTCTAATAATTTCTTATTTTTTTACGAAAATCTTATCCTTGTTACCGATTAGTCAATCAGACTGAACATACAGACTGTGTTGCGAGGTCGGTCATTCGGCCTGTTGCAATGCAATAGGAAACCAAGCGCCATTGCGGCTCATCAGTGGCATTATCATAAAAGATCGTATTCTAACGGATGATTCGGCAACCTTTGCCACCATTGACGTTTTTGAAAGCTGCTGCATTATTTGATTCATTCCTTCATATTCTAAAAACATAGTGAAGGACGTTTGATAACCTGATGTACTGAGCCGTCCGGATTTGTATGCCGACCCATAAAATATTGTCTTGATTTACTTCGGAGAAATCAAGCTAAATTCAGAAAGTAAGTTTTATTAAAAAGATCATGCGTAATAAGTTCTTATTATTTTTTTAATTTTACAGTTTAAGGTGGTTTGAGCAAGATAGTTCCCTAGTCATAATAGAGACCATATTATAATATTATCTATTGACTTCAGCGTCAGGCAAGATTGAAGAAGAGTGAAATAAATATTGTAATATTAATGGCGCAAATGTATAATTATATATGATTAAAATTCTCAGTAATTAAATAAATAAAGCTGCATAAGTCTGTAACTTGACTCAATTTTTCCCGCCGTACGGATGAAACTCCGTCAAAACAGCAGGGTCTTTTTGCGATTCAGTAAAACATACTGTGGTGAGTAATAGATTGTTTTTATAAATAGTTGAGAAAACAAGCAATCTACACACCGTTAATTTTTTGACGAAATCTAGGTGCTAGAAGTTCCTATTTTTTTTTTTTTAATATTCTCACTCTGGAGCGCACAGCTTTA
This sequence comes from Pyrrhosoma nymphula, assembly GCA_963573305.1. Lineage (NCBI taxonomy): Eukaryota > Metazoa > Arthropoda > Insecta > Odonata > Coenagrionidae > Pyrrhosoma > Pyrrhosoma nymphula. Next base: position 185,319,935 of record OY754327.1, read on the forward strand.
TACTATCCCATGTAAAACATCTTACATTTGTAGACAAATTGGTCGAAAAGTAGTTCGGCAAGGGGTTGATATTTTGATATTATTGGAAATATGAGTTTTTTTCTTTAAATTGAGGCCAAATTCATCAAATTCTAGGTGAAGTGATTTTTCGCTCAAACTACCTCAAAAAAACACACAGTTCGAAACAAACCACACACGACTGGCAACGTAAAGGGTTTGAACCCCACATCTCCACCCCAACCCCACATCCGGCATGGGTGCCACATGAGTCCCGGGTTACAGATAGGGCGACATAGCCTTATCACACCTAAAACTTATGCACACAAGAAGTACATACATTTTACTCGCCACTGAGAGAATGGGTAAACGACTCGCAAGGAATTCAGAGAACGTCGAGTCAGCGATGATTAGCCGCAGCGACTTAAGAGTCGGTTACTCCACGTCTGGTTACGGCCACAGTTACGGCAAGGGAGGCCACGGTTTGACATAAGAAACGTGTAACCACGACGATATTTGAAAAGGATAATAGCTGTGACTGGGGCCGCAGACATGGACGGAGGGAAGGTGTGCGACGAAGTGAGTTGAAAATTAACGCCCGGTCAAGTGTTGGATGTTGAGGGCGGCGGTGGACAGAGGGCAGCAGTTGAGCTGGTCTCGCGTCGCACTTGGACGCCCGGCTAACGTCCAGAGGGTGGCTGACTGACACGCGTCACAAAAGACTGCATTCACGTGATTTTTTTCCGCTGTGATTTCATGAAAAACGCCAAAACAAATTAGATTCAAAGAACAGTCATTAATTAGTCCGCTGTATTCAAATAATTCAAACATTTTAACGTCATTGACTGTTGAATCTTTCGGGATTCATTCCGCGATGTTTAAAATTGCAGAAAACAATATTTCGCTGGTCCTCCTGCCAGCTTCATCAGGTTAACTGAACTGATTCTTTAGTCTCGCTCGTCTTTATATATATGAGTGAGGACTCCCATTGTTGCCGGAATTTTAAATTTGAATAATTCGTTTAAGATTTCTTTTTCGAATTTTTCAAATTTAAATTCCGGCAACAATGGGAGTCCTCACTCATATATATAAAGACGAGCGAGACTAAAGAATCAGTTCAGTTAACCTGATGAAGCTGGCAGGAGGACCAGCGAAATATTGTTTTCTGCAATTTTAAACATCGCGGAATGAATCCCGAAAGATTAAACAGTCAATACTACATCCGCGGAAGCCTACGAGCAAATTTTAACGTCATGTTTATATTCTTCGCGAATAGTATTTATTTTGACTTCGTTAGTTGGTCACTGAGATCACACTCCCCACCCAGCGAATTACAACGGAGAACTCGACTTTCAAATATAACTCGATTCCTAAACTATAGTAATTCAGCACCTTCGTTTAATTGTAAGATAAATTCAGTTTTTTTTTGCCAACAGTATGAAAGAGGTACGTAAGAACGCAAGTTCTTGCAAAGAACCTGGCCACAATAAAATGGCACCCTGCTGTATGTGGTTATCTTTCTTTAAAAATAAAGTGTGAGAACATGAAAAACGTGGGTGCTCCTCATTGGCCGGGTGTTGGGCACACATTGCCCGCGTGGCGCAACTGTTATTTACACTAATCGGCTCGTCGCGACGTAATATCCGGGGGAGGCTTTCAGGGAAGTCGAATTATTATAGTGCATGAAGAGTGCATGCACTTTTATGCATATTATGTAGTTGCAAAATCCATTAATGCTAACGTCTCTCTAGCCTATAGTGTAGAGTATGTATAGTGTCGTATAATGTAGTGTAGTAGCATACATATAGTGTAGTGCATGCTTCGTCTCCTGACAAGCACTAGCGATTGGTGCTAATGCAACCATCGCTGCAATTCCAACAACTTTAATAGGGTATAGTGTCATGCATGTTGGTGACTACTCACCCCCTGCCACACACCCTTGAGGTGGCTTGCAGGGTATTCTGTAGATGTATACTGTAAAACCGCAAGCCAGAGAAAAAAACCGCTGTAACTGAGGACGTGCAAAAGAAAACCGGACATTGAAAAGTATTACTATAATCATAAATTATCAATATGAACATCACCAAAACTACTTATTTCCATAAACGAGAAAAACTTTGAAGAAATAAAATCGTATTTCGAATGTTAAAAACGTCAAAAAGTCGATTAAATCGTGCGAAATTTTGAAGTATTAACACCTCGGGAAGCAAAGAACAAGATGCAATGCATTTGAAAATAGCACAAGAAATTGAGTATTCATCCAGGTAAGATCCATTAAAAATTCAAATTCTATCATACTTAGATTTTTTTAATTTTTACATTTTCACATCCTAACATACTTAAATAAAATTCTATAATATTTAAAAAAGGGTGCAAGAATAATTCTCAATTCGGATCACTACAGGAATGTTTACTAAATATGGACAAGATTGACAAAATAAAGTGTACATACATGGCAAATAGAGTTAAAAAAAATAAACGCCACAAATTTCAGGCTCGGAAAACAGAACTGCCCGAGGCCTGATTTTAAAGAAACTCGTGTAAGAGTTCATGTGTGAGCATTTAGACGCGAATGAATGCGAAAATTCATCAAATACCCACAAAAAAACAGGATCGGATACATGTCCAGAAAAAACCTTTTCTAATTTCGTCCATGGATACTTAACCAGAGGCGGACGTGTTTCAGGGACACCTGGTGGAAGATAATGGAAACGACGTTTTCTGCCCGTAAGGTATGTGATCATTGTTTTATGATGTTTCTATACCTCTGGGATTTGGTTTGCTTGCGAGTGACAGCTATTTCCATTTATTTCGACCTTCGATTCGTTTACACTTCGCTCCACTGCTTCTTTACCTTAGCACCACTGCCTGCACCGAACGTTCTTTGACAACTCGTCTTCCGTGGACCTCACTCGACCACTGAACCTCTGGGACTACTCTGTAACGCATGCCGTCGCCAATAGTAAGAATAAACATTTAAATACAGTTATTGGCTGAGCTGTTTCGTATTCCTAACAATTTTTTTCAGAGCTAAACGCGTTCTTAGTGGGGTGAGGTAGGCGGAAAGACTAGTCCAGCAAAACCGTGCATTTCGTACAAGAGTAGGAACCGGAGAGAAGATAACGTCATTTACACAAGACAACTACAACGATACAATTTTTATATACTTGTTTCCAATGCTCCATGGACTTCTTTTCCAAAAGTCGCCGAAGATAACTCAAGCTACGTTTAACGACACACCTTATGCCTCGCGCATCATACAGCAAAGCTTTAAATAAGTTTTGGATTCAATTATTCGTCCAACGTCAATTGCGTGAGACTTGAGTCAAGAAGCATACCCCAACATGACCATGGCCGCTAAATATTAAGCCATTAACTCATAGCATGAAACTTCGCTAGTTCATTCGAGTACCTTTTGTCTGAGGAATTACCTTTCATTCACACCGCTAAGGAAAACAAAAGCAGAATTTGAGATTACTATCATCTGCCTCCAAGAGGGCAGTGACTGCCAAAAACGTTAAAAAAATTTGTAAAAAAGGGAAAAAATAATGGGAGTGGTTCTATATCATCCATCAATTCTTGTGCGAAATTATTCACCGTATAACCACTAACTCATGGAGCGTGGTGGCCTAGTGGGTAGAGCGCTTGGCTACTGATCGAAGGGTCCCGGGTTCAAATCCGGGTGAAGCCTTTGGACGCCCCCGGAGTGTGAGGTGGCCCAGGGAAAGGAACTGGTCCCCCCTGCCCTGAATGTGTGAGATTCACACGCCTGTGGCTTAGTCCGAGATGAGCTCTACCCTCAACTATCCAAACCAACCTTCGGGCTGAATCACTGAGTGAGAGAGTGAACCACTAACTCATGGATTTTGAGAACGTGAAAGTATTTACGTACATAAATTAATTCCGACATAAAAAGGGACAAACATGCATGAACTAGTACGGGTGATTGTATAGTGTAGCAAGTCTTTTGCGCCAGAGGAATAGTGCGGAGCAAACAGAATGCAGAAGGAGGGGGCGAGGGAAAGGGAAGCGACAGACCACACGGAGGATAAGAAACCGATAAGATGCAGAGAGGTTATTCGAAATGAAGTTTCTGAAGAGCCTTCAGGCTTCAGCATGCTTCCAGCCAAGAGAAAGGCGCTAGGGCGTTTGAAGAAGAGGATGCCGGGAGCGGGGTTGGAGGCAAATGATTGAGGAAGACGCCGTTGGGGGGCAAGGAGGGGATTTTGCCCTCGGTGGGAATCAAACCGGAGACGCGAGCCCACGCGTAGTCCAGGGATAGCCACGCTAAAGAACAATGTTAAGATGCTTCAAGAGGAGAGGGCGGGAAACTCACCACTTGTGGCGTCGGCGAGTGCAGCAGTTCGTGCTTCTCCAAGAGCTCCCTTTGCTGGAACACGTCCCCGCACTGTATGCAGGCGTAAGGGCCGGCGGCGGGGGGCGGGGCCAGGGCCGGCGCCATGCCGTTGACCACTTGGGCGCCGTGCGCGGTCGCCAGGTGCTCGGCCAGGGCCCTCGCGTCCACGTAGCCCTTGTTGCAGTGCGGGCACTTGGCGAAGTACTCGGCGTCGACGGCTCCTGCGCGCGAAGGCGGCCCACCGGCGGCGACCACGTCCTCGACCCTGGGCGGTGGAGAAGCGCCCTCGACCAGCGACACTGCAGGGAGGAGAGAGAAAAGAACCACCGGTCAGACCAACACGAATTGCACGACGCGTTCGCCGCACGATGGACGGCAGACGTGGAGGGCACGGGAAGAAGTGGAGAGAATGAGAAAGAGTAATGGAATGAACATCGACATTCGAAATTCCCCATCGCAGTGGAGAGACTGCCGCTAGAAGAGACGGTGACCGTGCGTCCATGTCTGAATGCTTAGTCAAGCTATAGGAATAACTTTTCGAAGGATAATATTACAATGACTGCGGATTACTCTTATTGATAGTATCTATTTTCTCATGGAAAGCAATCGGTCAACACGGGAATTATAGAGCTTGTACATAACTTCAGGTCTTCCACGTGGAAAAATTCGACAGGTAATATCAATTTAAACAGTCGTCTGCCGAGATGTGGAAGATGACTCCTGGTTACCAAACGCCTTGTGTGGTTGCGACTCGGGGGCAATCCGAATCGAACATTAACCCCCGAGGAATCTGCCGAATACGAGGGGCAGAGAAAGCTAACCGGCGACTGAAGTCAAAAGAGGGAAATCGACAAAAAAACCTCAAGAAGGAAAACATCCAATGGCACTAAAAATCGAACACAAGCTCATTTTTTTATTGTTCGGGAAAGCTCTGTCGCGGTGGGTGTTCATTTGGAAATTCAGCGATATAAACAGGATCCAAAATAAATCAATAGTGTAACATTTGCAGATGTCATCCCACCCATCGAGTTTTACCTTTTTCCCTTGCCCCAACCAAACCAAACTCCCGTCAGGTAATTTGGATGTCCTACTTAGATTACGGTATTAAGTAAAATTCCTTAAGTATGACACAATAATAGTTACTTACAACAAGACTCATGAGAATAAATATCACATCGAGAACAAGGTCTATTAAGGCCGCTTTACACGATGAAAGATTTTGTACAAACGAATGTACGTGAGATTGTACGTTTGTCTCAACGAAATTAGAACAGGTTCTATTTCCCGTGCAGGCATTGAGACATTCGCACAAGCGTTCATACAATTTGCCGCTTTACACGATACATTTTGCCTCATGCAAGAGTTCACGGAAGAGTTTGCACAAACAAATGTACCGTGTAAAACGGCCTTTACAGAGTTGACGAACCGCGAGTGGGGAGGCGGGGTGCAGGTCAGTGCAACCGCACCCACCGCGCTTTTAACCAGCATGCGACGGCCGAATGGACGGACGCAGCTTCTGGGTGCGAACCGGGGACCATCGGGCCAGAAGGCCGTCTGATTGGCACGCGAAAGGAAAGCCAAGAGCCCTTTGCGGCACCCTAGCGCGTTGCCGACATTATCATCATCCCAATCGTATTTGAGAATACTATCCAAATCACATCAATTTGAAACGATTGCTTTTTTAACAGTCGTCTGGAAGCATTTTTGGCGACAGAATACCTACATGTATACATGCATCGCTTTCAAGGCGCCAGATTAATTATCCGTGGAGTAGGTACAACTACTTTGATCCGCGACAGAGAAAGGGGGGAGTGTGGCCGCCCTGCCGCCACCACGGGAGGTCCTCCGTACCGCGCACGGCTGCCACCTGAACGACGACACAGAGTCGAACTCTTTCGAGTCCGGTGGCGCGACGGTCGCCTCTGAACGCCAAAATAACTTCTAACTGTAACAAATATAGGTAGTAAATATATTTAAAATCAAATAAAATTCTCATACATGGTAGTAGTAACAACTACATGTAATAGAGTTCATTAGGGATCATATTTATACATTTTTGCCACATGGGAGGCGAAGTGGGGGGGGGGGGGGGTGCAGAAAAGAGAACTTTTCAAAATACTCTTAACTCGAGATTCCTAGACATACTTACGCAGGGGGGGGGGGGGCGCACGCAAAACTGGTTTCCTTACTGACACTTGAGAATGCATCGCGACAAATTGCTGCAGCTGCGGTTCATGGACCAAGGCCCTAAAAACTGGACCCGCGTAGGCTGAAGTGTACTGTCTCCACTGACCATGAGAATCACCAATTAGATACCCTACGGGGTTGGGGGAAACGCGGTTTGTGTGATAGAGAGACGGGGGGGTTTAAAAGTGAGTCGGTGGTCTGCTTCTTTATTCCCAGTCCGAGGAAAGAACGCCTTTGAGAGCACAAGAGATCTCTAATCCCTGCTTAGCAGCATGAGAAGAAACAAAGCCGAATTAACACACTCTTAGGGGCTTCAATACCTGAGAGGGTTTGCTTGATTTTATGCATTATTCTGTACGTCGTCGTATCATTAGACACATTGGATAGTTGGTGTTGACAATGAGGCACGCGCCGGTCTGCCTAGTTAACCAACACATTAAACATCAACTCAATTAGAAGCGGATTAAGGTTATTGTTTGGTCGGGCGAATGGGGGAGGTTTGGACTTCTACTCCCTGGGGGTTATGGAATAGATACCCTGCGATTACCATTTTCTTCTAATTTCCCAGGAAAAACGGGGGGCTGCCCTCCTTAATCCTTCCTTGACATCAAATTACATTTTTCATGCAAATCACTTTAGTAGCATCCACTTTGAACGACTGGCTTTAATGTTTGCCAAATTCCTCACGATCGAATGAAAACACCTCATTATTACGACTTGGAACAATAACAACCATGCAACATGCTGGTATTCGGAAAAGCTGGCGTCGAAAATTGAAAAGAAAACCAGAGACAGGTCAAGCACAGCCAACATTATCCGAGCCTGCATTAACCGCCATTTTACTTCTTCGGTCATTTGACTGCGTAGCACATTCGGCTTTCCTCATCAGATAAGAGCTATGGCGAGTGTAGGTGATGAGACCCTGGGGGGGTATTAACCCCCAACAGATGCAAGCTGGATAATGCTTGAACGCGTGGACTGGATAATTTGCAAGGGAGGATGCAGATGGTTAACGTACGAGTAACGATACACAACCGCATCTCTGAAATACAGGAAGGTGCGAAACCATGATGAATACATCATTCCAGGTGGACAGGTATTCGAAACCAGGCACACCCTTGATTCGTGCTCCACCGAAATTAATCCTCCACCTCCAGCCGTGTCCTCACACACGAAGCGAAGATTAAATGGAGACGAATTGCGGGATCTAGAGACGGCAACCCACTCCACCTGAAATAATTTCCCCCTTCCGTGCATATCCGGGGCGGACTCCCGTGGAAGTTAAAATGTTTCAAAACATTATCATGAATCCAGAGGCATGAAATGTGAAAAAAAAGACTACGGAAAGCGAAAGGATCGGCATTTATCTTCCAAATAAACGACAGGACCCGAACATAACCGCGAGGAGGCGCGCACCCTCGCCCAGAAGGGGCGGCAGTACAGCGCGCGGCGCCGCGGGTGCCGTGCCGCTCCCAGTCCGGCCGCTTCGCCTCCTCCTCCCCTCCAGGCGACGAAAGTCGAGGGAGAGCCAAAGGAAGGCCACGCGGGCGCACCTCGGCACCAATGAAGAGGACCAGGCGCCGCGGGGGAAAGAGAGGAGTTTGGGTGCAGCGGGGAAGGCGCGGCTCCCCTTTCGCGTGGACATGGAAAATGCGGCGGCGTCGAATGGGAAGAGGCGCGGGAGGCGGTGTGCCGACGGAGCGAGTGAAGGGCGTCCGCCCGGCCAGAGCGCCCGTCTCTCCCGAGCGGACTCGCCCCCGGCCGCCGCCGCCCCTCGCGGAAACAGTCACGACGTGACCGGCTATCGCGCCTCGCATCGTGATCGTCCACGCAACGAACAACTATGGCTGTCGCATTCATAGGTTTCGACTATGACACGACGGTGCTCAGAATGTTACGCCAACTGAACTGTATACAATTAAGAGTGAGGCGCCAGTGGGGGGGGCGTGATCGCATACTCCAGCGGCGGTGCAACAACTGGGCGGGGGTCGCAGCAAAACAACTTAAAGAGGCAACAAGGAGGGCGCACACAACAGCAAGGAGGAACACTCACGTCGGCAGTTGCTCCACACGTTGGCGAGGCTCCAGAGGCGATAGGAGTAGGTGCCGTAGCATCCGAACATGTTGCTCCTGGCAACCATCGCCAGGGGGGGCGGCGCGCCTCGGGCGAGAGACGCGAGGGTGCGCCGGGAGCAGAGAGGGAGAGCAAGGGGGATGTGAAGGAACGATCGCCTCCGAGTCTTCCGTCGCCCGAGAACACACGGGGCACCCTTCTCCTCTTCGCGTGACTCAACCGCTGAGGAGGCGCACGAGGACACACGACAACAACAAGTGCAACAGAGCACGGGGGGGCGACCACATGCACTCAACACACACGCACCCGAGGAGGCGGCGGCGACACGCGCACCAAATAACACGCCCCGAGGCAGCTGCTGTCTGTCAGTCCTCTCTCTGCCGATCGCCCCTCCGTCCGGCGGCGTCCCTCGACGCGATCACTGGGCGCCGTCGTAGTTCCGGCGGCGGCGACGCGTCTCGCCCAATCTCCCGTCTGTGTTTATCTCTCTCTCTCGTGTCTCCGTCCGGCCGCGGAGACAGCCGAACGCGCTCTGACTCGGAGAGAGTGGCCGACTAGGTGGGGGAGGGAGGGGAATCCCCCCCTCCCCCCTTGGAATCCCCCCCTCCGCGCTCAGGTGGACGGAGGTGGAAGGGGGAGCGGAGCGGAGGGTGCGCGGCCGGGGGTGGGGCGAAGGGGGAGGAGCCAAGGGCGGAGGGGAGGGAGCCGAAGGCGGCCGAGGACGACCGAACCTCCCCTCACCATCCCCCCCCACTTCCGTGCCCGCGCGAAGTGTTTCGCTCGTCCGCCGGGCAGGTGGCGGCGCCTGGTGTGCGGAAGGAGTAAACACATGCGAGGGGAGGCGCGTTCGTTCTCTCTCACGCCGTCCGAGAGATGGAGCGGGGGAGGGATAGGTTGGGGGAGGGGAGAGGAACAGGTGGCGGAGGAGGAGAACGGAACGGTTGGCGTGGAGGGGATATAGAAAGAAAGAGAGTTTGAATCCATCCGGTGTGGCAGGGGCGGGACGAGGCCCACGGAGCATCCGCGCGCGCCAGCCGGCCCTGACTGCCGTCGAGGCGCTGATGAGAGCCGAGCTTCGCAAGAACAACTATTCCCTTCAGAGTCTCTCTCTCTGAAATTCCAGTCTGAAAAAGAACGCCTTGGTCCGTCTCGGGGCGTTCGGGTTCGAATCCCAGACACTACAGATCAGTTTTCCATTTTGAATATCTTCATCTACAAAATACCCTGCAAGCCACCTCAGGGGTGTGTGGCAGGGGGTGAGTATTCACCAACATGCATTACACTATACCCTAAAGTTAGTGTAACTACGACTAATTATGCATTAGGATAATACCGAACGATTGTGCGTTTCACTTCGACTAAAGATCCGCGATAAGGAAGAGCCTACTGATGTGTATTTCCTTCGCTTCGGTCTGGAGTCTTCGGCCTTATAACAGTCGGTTCGATCCCGTGGTATTTGGATAGTCTGTTTTGACATCTCGCATCTTGAAGCACAGAGCATTCGGAATCCAGACTTCTCTTTCTTCACCACATCCTTGTCTTTAGTAAAGGTTGCAGCGATATTTAAAAATTTTAGACCCCTCGATAAAGTTTTTCGCACGATGTTATTCGCCAAGTCAAGAGCATATGAGTAGCAAGACGACATGAAATGCTGCAGTAAAAGAGTTCTTTGGTTCCTAAGGCGTTGTGTCTAATTGTTCGGAAGTCACTTCAGGTGTACAGCAGGGAACTATCATCGGACCTCCTCTTTAACATAAGTGATATCAACTTCCCGCGGTAAAGTTGAAGTTGCCTACAGAACTAAAAGGACCACTTAAAAGAACGCCCAAATATAAGTTAAAAAAAGAAATGCAGAAAAAATGAAGAGATGGAAATTGTATCTGGAGAAAGTTCAAAGCGTCAATGCTTTGAATAGAAAGATACTAGAGGATGAAGATACTAGAGGCATACCTCAAACAATATCAGACTTTAATGTTGCCTTGTAATGACTTGAGAGAAAGTCGCCAGGAGTCAGTGAAATTCACTCCGAGTTGAAAATCAATATCATCATCATCATCATCTGAGTAATCTACCGGTTAGAGGTAGGTTATGATGAAAGTTAGAGAATGTTAAACGAACTCTTACACGTGCCGTGCCCTTTCTACCTATAGTATTTCTTTCTTCATCTCAACATAAGTCCTACCTTTCTTCACCCCGTCCATAAAACCGATTCTCTTCCTTCCCCGCTTGCCCAACATCCTTCCCTCTATCACGGCCTTCAGCAAACCATCGTCCCTCATTACCCCTTCCAGCCACCTACCCTGTCTTCCCCTAATCTCATATATAAGTTTCCTCTCCTCGCCCACCATGTCAAGCACTTCCTCATTTGTCTTCCTTTCCGTCCAACGCACCTTCTCCATCCTCCTCCACACCCACATCTCGAAATCCTTCAGCCTATTTTCGTCTTCCTTTCACAAGGTCCACGTTTCTGCCCCATACTACGCCACACTCCATATCAAGCTCATGGAGAATGGTGGTTCTCATAAAGGATGATCACCTACCTCCCTTGAAATGGACATTGGGAAGAATAAGTGAAGTAAATAAGGGTCCTGATGCGGGAGTAAGAGTAGTTATGTTAAAAACGGATGCTGGAGAAATGAAACGGCCTGTAGTCAAACTATGTCCTTTACCTAGTACTTGAGAATTAGTTGGAATCAATTGTTCCAAGGGGGTCGGTATGTTTACGCTGATTGAACTGCGCTCTTCATCTTCATACCAACCTGGCTACAATACCGTGTTGGTTACTGTAAATAAGTTGTTGAACTTCAATACAACATTAATACAGTCCACTATTTTTTCCTAAAATACTTATAATATCTTTTAATTCGGACATCAGGGTGATGTTAGTGGTTTTCGCTACCATTCGTCGGCGGAAACATTTGGAAAGCGGAGAAACGCGCCGTGCAATAATAAAATATTGTATAAAAGTACTAAGCAGTGTTAATCTAGAGTACTAGTAACTTCTACGAAGTGAAGCCCGCAACAGTCAAGTATAATCATTAAGGAGAACCTGATTTGATTTCTCCATTTTAGAGTGCAAGATTCGTTGCCGCTTGAGAGATTACCGTTATACTTCCTAGTATCAATCTTTTTAGGTACCTATTGCATTATCCATTGCTGGGCATGAGATTCAAAGAAAAATATTCCATTTATCGACCGTGCAACGGTTTTCACTGAAGTCTGTATGTTACATAAGTGCCTTTGAGCGTTCTAACTTACGACCAATAGGTTATCTATCGGCTCGCAAAGGCCTTTCGGTGGAGGCAGATGTGACGCAGTCAGTATGGATGACGCGATTTTCAATGACTGTTTTCAAACGCCATGTTATTCGATGATATTCGGTGTTAAACGTCAATTATCACGTGATTAAACATTTATAAAACTCCAATGTGTAATCCAGAACGATTTCTTTTACACCTTCTACTCTAATGAAATGATTCGCAGCGATATAATGACAGGGTGGTTATTGGAACCATGTCTACGGCATAAAATTGATGCAAAAAACTAGGTTTCCCGATCATAAGGATTACGGGCCCAAGAGCTTAGTGGGGGCGCCTCAAGGCTCGTTCACAACAACTTAACTTGGCGTAACTTGGCTTGACTCGGCGCGACGCCAGAGAAGAGACCTTGAGAATAGCGTCTACTAGTTCACAACGACTTAAAGCAGCGTAACTCGACTTGGCGTAGCTTGGAGTTGAACTCAGCTCAACTTTCTCTTAATTCCAGCCAATAGCATGGCATGCTCTACTATCGATAGTCGGGCAGCAATCGATTGCTACTCTCGATATCTCTTCGAGCAGCCATTTTGAAAACGTGATTTTGTTGTGAAGTCGTATGTGGATAAGTTTAAGCGAAAATGGATGCGGATAAGTTGATCGAGTCAGTGCGAAATAACCCTCACATGTTCAACAAACCTTCTTCCATTTTAATACTTCTATAGTTCAACTCAATATTTTCAATTAATACTTCACATATCAACTGAGCTGTTTCGGGGGAGCTTACTACAACTCTCGAAACTCACACTATTGATAGGGCTCATCAATCTATTATAAGATCGAATTTGGCAGTGGTGGGTTGTGATTGGTTAGAAATTTCGCGCACTGGTCCGCCTTCGACGAGAGAATAAGTCACGTTACGCCAAGTTAAGTTGTTGTGAACGAGCCTTAAGTCGCAGAAGAAGGAAGGGGCAGTCAGACCTCGCATCGGCAAGAGTCTCGCGGGGGGATCGCAGCGACCAGTCGACCCCCTTCTCCCCACGGCTGCACGTTGTACACATACATATGAAGGGCGGGATGGCCATGTCGGGCGCTTTAATGAAGGGAAGCGAAAAGAAAAAAAAGCCCCCTTTCCCACACGGGAGCCCACGTCCCCCGATAGCGGGGGCCGCCGAATATGGAAACTCCCGCCCCCGAATCACGCAGTCGCTCGCGAGGAAAAGCAATCTCGCTCTCCTCTCCGGGGTTCGCCTATTTCTTTGGGCTCTCCTTACTTTGTTTCACTTCGGGAGACGCGGAGGTGGTCCAAGATCAACTTTGACAAGTTCCTGTTTAACTCGTGAGATCTGATTCGCATCACTTACCGAACAATCGCCGGACGATATAATAACGATATAATAACACAGCAAACAGAGTTAAGTTGAATAATTAAGAGGATGCCGGTACTAGCCACGGTATAACCGAAAGTTGCACTCCTCAAGACGCGATCTATTGTACGATACGCGGAGAGCACGAAATAAAATCATATGTTATTATAATTATGGTGAAAATTGTCGCAGTCTCAGCATATCTCAATATTGCATACTTACAATTCTTGCAAACTATGGCAATGAACAACTTCCCATTATTTCCGGATTATCTTGCATAACCGTCCCTAAGACCAAACTAGACGTTCGCTAGTAGCGTGAATTATTCTGCAGACTCTCGGCCAATAAATTGTTTCATATCGGCAGACGGCAAATTTTCCACAAAACTAATGAAAGTATGATTCTACAAACAGAAATACGAATGATTAACAAAACTAAATATAACTACACTTGTTGTTTGTAGAAAATTCTTAGTAACTGCAATGTACATGTCGAATACATTGTACTAAATTACTAAGGGGATTTAAAATATTTTATTGAACTTTTCACTTCGAGAAGGTATATTTTAAAGTTAGGCCAATTTTCGAATTGAATACTCACTAATATCATCGTAATATAATATTCATGGGCAAGGGCCTAGCCACGTTGAAACACCAGTTCCCATCAGAACACCGAAGTTAAGCAACGTCGGGCCCGGACGGTGGTTGGATGGGTGACCTCCCTCTATACCTCGACCAGGCATGAATGGAGAGATGATACTCCCTCCATACCGGGAGGCCGGAGGGAGACCCAGACCGGGCCGGTTGGAGGGAGGACATCCTCTATACCTGGTACTGGGGCGAGGCAGGAGGAGGCCAAACTCCTCCATACCTCTACCGAGGTGCTCTTGTCCCCTGTCTGCAAATGGCAGACAGACAAGGGGTTGGCACAATGGACCAAGAAAGGTCTAAGTGCCCGGGCTCCTGACGATGGCCCCCCCAACAACAATCTATCTAATATAATATTCATAATACGACTGGAGTGATAAAGTACGAAATTAAAATCAATCTCAAGCAATGATATCCATTACTAGCTCAGTCAAAAACTTTGTTGTTCCATGAAAACCCAATGACTACCCTAATTATTGAAAAATACTATAAAAATGGCGTAGTACTGAAATATATGATAATTTTATTATCTGCTACTACCACACACACACGCACACCATGTTGGCCTAGCATTTACGGTACCTCTAATCACTAAAGACCCAGTGGGGAATTAATTGTCCAAAAGATGTTCAGAGAACATTCAGTGAAGACTATTTAAACGTTCAAAGATCATTCAAGAAGGACATTCAATGAACGTTCAATTGGCACTCACAGATAGTGCAAAGAACGTTCATTGGAATACTTCATAGAATGTTCAAAGAATGTTCAACGTAGGTAAATTTCGGCTGACCTGTTTTCTAATCAATTACATATGAACCATGACGTAATGTTTAAAACAATAGTTCTCGTGAAATGATTCTCGATTCATATCGTATTACCTCTCCACTGTCTTCCCTGCTCTTTCAAATAAAAATATGATAATTTGCTATTAATTACTATGAATATGCAATTGCGGTACGTAATTTTAGTACGTTATAACATCCTATCTTGCATCTTCTTAATGTCATGTCGCATTACTAGGCACCCTACGACTCTACGCGCATTTACTAGCGCCCGATATTGAAACATCGACGTCAGCTGTGTCGCCCGACCTGGGTCGGTTTTTTGTCCCTCCAGCTCTTTAAGGCTCCTTGGACCAAACATCGACGTACAGAAAGTCGTATGTACCTAGTCATTTCCGTGGATAAATGTTACTTCGAGAACTATAATTATTAAATGTCAATTCCTTGATAGTCTGAGAAAATGCCATCACATCTCGATAACAGTTATTTGGCATTAATTAATTGAAACCTATTATGCCACATTGTACGAATATACATACAATATTACTGTAAATAAACAAGATTTCGAACTTGACAAGGTTTGTTTGAAAGGTTTAAAGATGTTCTTAAAATGTTGAACCAATAAACATTTTTGAATAATACTTCGTGGACTGGAAATGAACTATCTATGAACAGTCTCAAATGAATAGTTCACACATGAACATTCAATGAACGATCTATGAACAGTCTCAAATGAATAGTTCACACTTGAACATTCAATGAACGTTCTATGGTTGTATGCTCAGGATAATTCAGTGGTGGACTACATTTGAATTAGTTCACGAATGTCTTCTGCATGAACTCTCCCTACTGGGGAAGTATAAAAAAGCAGAACATTAACAAAACTAGGTAATCAAAAACTGTACAGGTCAGGGATGATGTCAACGCAAGGGACAGAAAGGCTGAAGACGCTAGGGAGGTTGGCACAAATTAAGCTCTTTTTATCACTGGGGAAGGAAGGCGAGGCGAGTCTGCTGGCAAGGCGGACGAGTTTAGCAGCGGATGGCAATCGGAAATGGAGCACGATAAAGAGAAGGGATGCTGAGATGGCTCGCTTAACGAGTGGGGGAACGCTTCCACAGTTGATTTGCCGAAAACAGGCAGTGCCATCTTGAAAACCACTCAATATCCTGCAATAGCTGTAATAAAAATCAAACTCCATCATTATGGCTGTAGAAGTTACCACACTGTATGAAAATTTTTGAAAAATCATAGACGGAAACTACTTTTCCATTATTACGCGTTTGTCATTGACTCCGAACATCAGAAAAATGCCAAGAAGCTGAAATTGTACAAATATAAATAAATTATGAAATATAAACGGAACATCTTATCAGCAGATAGTACCATGTCCTCTTAGCAAGAAGTAGATGCAATATAATAAAGCGACGTTAATACGAACAAAAGCCCTTTATTTATTTATTATCTCACACAACCAAAAACGGCACAATGGCTAATTACATTGGTCGATGCAACAAAATACATAAACATAGAACAACAATAAAGAAAAACATGAAGAATGAAATTAAAAAATTAACAAAAAAACAAAACTAACTCAAATTTTTGGATTCCATACCCAAGTGCCGTTTGATGAATGACTTGGATGTGTTGGGTGAGGAGAAGAGGTCAGGACAATATGTTCAATTTTGAGGGGATTCGGTAAAACAGGGAACGCTGTGATAGGGAAAGACGAAATTTCGTGATGTGTAGGAGATTGAAGTTTCGCGTGGGGCGAGGAGGGACACGAATTGGAAAGAGAGAGAGAAGGTCGCAGGAACGAAGCTGTCCATTCATTATACTGTGTAAGAACTTCAGGTCAGATAGTACACGGCGGTGAAGAAGCAGAGGAATTCCCAGGAAGGACGAAATGGATTCACGGGTTGAATTCTTGAGGGAGGGCATGCGATATGAGGGGCAATGGCTAGGAAAAAACTGACGGGACGATTTAGAAGTTTCAGAGTGGATGGGCAAGCCGTTGACCAAATTGGTGAGCAGTATTCTAAGATTGGGAGGACACAACCAAAGAATACTGTTCTGAGGGCAAGGGGATCTTGAATGTCTGTGTGATGGTACAGTAGGCCAACCACCGCCATCGCCTTGCCCACAACTCTTTTTATGTGGTCTTGGAAATGCAGCCTATCGTCAAATATGACACCCAGGTCGCCGTGGGATCTCACTGCTGGAATAAGGCTATTTTGGAATGTGTAAGAATGATCGACGGGTTGACGTCTCAAGGAAAAGGTCGTGACAGCTGACTTAGTAGGGTTAATGCGCGACTGCCACTGAGCACACCACGAGTTCAAATGGTCCAGTGCAGATTTAAGGGCTAGGTGGTCGGAAGGACCGTCATATTGTTTGAAGATTTTACAGTCGTCTGCATATAGTAAGATGTTGCATCCTTTGGAGATGATATAGTCTTTGTTTTTAAGCTTTAGATATAATCACGTCTATTTCAGCAGAAGGTACATACATATTATATGCAATGGTATCATGATTTTTGACAAGCCTTTTTCTTTTCTCACATCCCGATCTCACATCTCACTCTAGCCGATCTTTGTCTCCACGTTCTGGTCAAGTACCCGTAAACTGTTATAATTACTTGAGTTGTCATCGGTTAAGGTGGCTGGAGTGGTAATCGTGAGTCGTTGAAGGCACATTCTAATAACTTTTCAAGCAAGTTGAAAAAAATATTCTTGGACCACATTTCACTCAAGTACACCAGTTTATACGTTGGAAATCGCCAAACATGCAGTAATGTAGGTATATGATGCAAGAGTTGTATTTCAAATGTTCGCCTTTTTTTAAGCATTGTTTTGACTTGGATTTTCGGCGCGAAATTTGAAATTTACGAGAAAATCATATCAAAATACGCTTTTCTTACTCGGCATGATACCTTGATATTTGTTAGCAGCTATTATAATAATATGAAACGTATTATTTCGCATTTAGGAGAAAATCTGTACATAAGTAATCGAATTATTTCAAAATATATGCCGTGTACCATAAGAGTACTAGTTAAAATATCATTGAATTGCCAGGAAACCAAATCGGTAGCGTGCAGTTTTTTCACTTTTATCGATAGATATTACTAATAAGGACACGTATGCAAAGTTTCACGCAAATCTGTACACATACAAAAATCGCTCCAGCCACCTTAAGCAGAGTCTGTGATTCAATGAATGCAATATTGTCCGTTTTATCACACTTTTTCGTGTCGCGAGCTCCGATTTCAGCAGTTGCGGGCACAAGTGTCTACCCACGTAAACTGCGTGAAGAGACCGTCGCCGTCGTATGCGTTGAGCCACGATCACCGAGGGATACATGTACACAGAGAGAGATGTATCCCTCGGTGGTGGTCATGGTGGAGCACGGAGGTGATGGGGCTGGGAGTCACCCCATCCAAAACACTCCCTTCTCTCGCCACCCACCTCAAAACGAACGACTTCTACGGCTCGCCTGGCACTTCGTTCGCATACTAATACCTTTCGAACAGGTCGTTCGCGAACGTCCCATGGCGGCTGATGGCCCTTTGCTCACTCTTGAAGTGCCCCCCCCCCTCTGGATCGCTCCCATCACCCATTCCCCCGACCCCCCCCCCCCCTCCCCCTACCCGAACAGCACCGCTCATCTCACTGCCAGGAGCACCGGGGATGGTGAGGTACATACTAGCATCTATGATAGCGAGTGCCCGGAGGTGCCAAACCCTTACCTACGATTGGTCGCCAACTTCAGGTGTCAAACAAAGATTTCTTCTGACTGATCTTCGATGGATGGAGTCCACGCCGACAAAGCCGTCTCTTCGGGCAATTCCTTTTTGATTGTTTATGTACTCAATGTACTCACTCTTTACATGTTTTGCGCCTTAATCTTCAAACAAATTAATTACTCTGAAGAAAATTCTAATTTTAGACGCATTTCACTCAGAAATAAACAGCCTCTTTGTATTTTTTAAGCTATTTCAACAATCGACATCCACAGCGGATGTCACCGTGGGCGTCCGCGATATTAACCCGCGGGCCACGGCGCTCCGACTACGGGACATAAATGTTTAATGTTGAGCATTGACGAATTTCACTCAGGCGACTGAAGATGGCGCATGGATCATAGCTTTGGCGCAACTCCAATCGTGGACGCTCGCTTAAGCCATTTATGCTCGTTAAAATGCTAACTTCAGCTGGCGCTTCGCGGCACTGGGCACAACTAGTTGGGAGCGGATGGATTGGTAGCGTGAGGCCGAGAAGCTCGTTGCGGGCGACGCTCAAGTACACGACGCGACGGCCGATGGAGTTGCCGAAGGCACCTCAATCTACGAGAGACTACAACGACGTCATCCCTGCGTCACGACCTATAAAAGGTCCGATTGTTGCATGAAAAGAGTACCACTGTCGAGGCCGTGACGTCAAACAGATTCCAGGGCACCCCAAAACAGTTTTCCAACGGAGAGGGTAGCCGTGCTGCACTCCGACATCCAAGCCGCCCCTGGTGCGGGAGGAGGGAGCAGTGGTGCGGAAAGGGTAGGCCTCTTTTAATTAACCGCGCCATGAAAGTTTCGCCAAAACCGGAAACCACCCGGAAGCACCGCTTGCGCCCCCCTCAGGCCTGCGTCGATTCCACAACGAGCCACCCCCCCTAACCTTCTCCCCCCCACACACTTCTCAGGGCCGTCCGCTCACTAATTAAGAGGGCTGGCCATGACGAATCGGACTGCGATTAAATACTCGTTGGCCATGTCTCATGAGCCTTCACCGCATGGTTTGGCCTCTCTCCTGACAACGGCTTCGCAGACATACCTACCGGTCAGCGTCTTTGGGTCAAAGTTCATTCGATCCGAAACCATCATCTTGGAATGGCAACCAACGCACAGTAATGATTTTAAGCTGTGAGGTAAAGTTGCAGCCACATACGACATTTAGAAAATACCGAACACCCGGAGCGAGGCCACGTGACTGTACAAGGGAGCCTCCTGAAGCACGTTCCCCCACGAGAACAAAAGAGAAAAATATCCAACGGACGACTGCAGCACACGAAGACAAACTTGAAGCAAAGCATTGTGGAGCGTTGAAAATAATGCGGTTATCGTCAGCGCATCATTTACGACGCACAGAGCCTAAATGTTTGGGGTTGATATTGGCATTACGTGTTCGACCGATTCAGCTTGAAGGCCTCTTGCCTCTGCGAGGGAGGAGGGAGTCCCGCATGTCAATGATATCTGAAAGAGGGTGGTGACTGCGGACGAGTCAATCTCAACCAATATGCTCACTGGAACAACAATGTACTATACGTCACCTTGCTCCTTTCCACTGCGTTCGTGAAAATGCAAGGATCGAATGTTAGTTCATCACTTGTGAGCGGGTCATGGCCAGTTTCAGAGTTATGCAGAGAGAGAGAGACACTTGCATAGACTGAACAGTCGACTAGCCAACACGTCACAAGTCGACAGTTCAAATCACCGGGAATGTGAGACTGGCAATGCCTGAGCCCAATTTCGCCTGATTTCGTAATATCTACTGAACTGGTGAGCACCAACTCTTTCAACTCCTCATTTTCGATAGACGAGTGAGTGCATTTTCGCAGGGGTAAGACTGTTGTCTAAAATTTCATACCTTGAGTCGTTGAATGAATTCGTGATTGAATTACGACGTTCGTACTGCGGCCTACAAGAGGTGCGGGGAGCTGGCGGCGGAAAGAGTTCTTCCGTAGCGAGGACGCTGTCTCGCAAACCACGAGAAAGAGTGGGGGGGGACGAACCAATAGCCTCCCGCCGCTCAACCCCATCAAGATGGCCTCAATTAACATTTCATCCCCCCCTCCCCCCACATGCAAAATAACCGGCATTAATTTCCAGCCGGCAATTCGAGAGCGACGACTTTAACCTCCCATCCATTCCCCCCAACACGCGCAGACGCCATCTTGAGGGGCTGCTCCTCCCCCAACCTCTTAAGGATTTCCGTGAGATCTCTCCTTCTGAGGAGGTGGAGGAGGAGGGGGTGGGGGGGTGGTGGTGAAGGGAAGGGGTCGGAGGCGGACCGCCCACTTCACTCCTCCCCTTCTCCCGGCTTTTAATTAGTTCTAATTAAATTTTCCGTAATTACGTTACATTTTTCCCCGCCATTTGGCAAAAGGTTTCCCCTATCCGTCGACCGCCAAACCCCCACCACCCCACCCCTTACCCCCACTCATCTCTGGCTGCCGCGGCGCGAAGCAGAGGGATGCAGAGCAGCCGCACCCCCGCTCCCCCCCCCCCGCCGCGGGCCACTAATCCCCGGGCCCGATCCGCGGTGGGGTGGGAAAAGGCATCCCTACTTCCATGGGGGTGGGGGACTGCTTCCCTCGGTCGGGGGGTGGGCGGGGGCCGAAGCGATTCCTTCAGCTTCTCGCGCCGCGCCTAATTGCGGTCGCCGGCCCCGGGCGGCGAGCGAGACTTGGTTGACACTGCTTCCTTGGGGCTGGGGGCCGGCCCCCACACCTCTGGGCGCCTCCCCGCACTCCGTCCGTCGTGTGAGGAGTGGCGACTGGGTCCAGGCAGAGGAGCCGATGGGGAAGAAGCCAAAGAAGGGCCAAAACTTGCAGATTCTCAGTTTTTCTCGAATGTAATAGATGTGAACTTTTTTTTTATTTTGATGAAAACATTAAGTATTCGAAATTATGAGTCAGTCAACCCTCTCTGCAACACGTTCCACAGGGTTGACAAATTCGAAATTTTGAAGGGTGTGCATTTTTTTCTTCTTTATAATCCTGTACATATTGTAATTGTCGATACGTTTTCCCTGTGAAATATATATCTTTCTATTGCGCACACTTTGTGAGGCTAAAACATTAGTAAATTGCCATCATCATGAACTAACTAATCATTGTTATAGAAAAAAAGCAGGCCCATGATGGCTTGGCAACGCGCAGGACACACTTTGTATCCGTAACTTACTTCTACTAAGTCTGTTACTTTGCCGTTAACCGTTGTGCAGCTATTTCTCAACTTACTCATTATGGTTTAGGCTTTCCATTTGGTAGAGAAAAAGTATAATTTAATTACACTAGATAATTCAAAGCGTTAAAATATCTTCACTTTTGATCTTATTATCCTCACAATAAAGATAAAGTAAATGATAACACAAAATAGGCAATATGGAGATTTCACCCTAGATTTATTTGAATCAGTGTGCCTTATCTGTAATCATCAATAACCTTGTAAGAGCACTGCTATATTAATGATCTTTTGTTAATTTGTTTGTTAAGTATGACGCGAGGGTGACTAATCTTTCAGCTACATCATTTACCTCAGTCAAAGATTTAAAATCGGAACTTGCTGGCTTGTATTCTTCGAGGCCATCCCATAAAAAAGGGTCTATTTCTAAAAACCCTAAATTTACTCCAAATCTCTCAAATATCTCCTGGGAATATGAAGTTACAAATTCCGATAAATCTTTATGAGGTCACTGGAAAGTATCAGTGGGTTTAAAGTAATGATGTTTAATGGCCTATTCGCTGGAATTTCCACTGTCGCGAAGGACAACTACCATTTTCCTTTAATTTCCACAGGCAAATCCAATAGTGCCAATATGATAATTCAACTCCACGATACCATGGATGATTGATGGATGTCTTCACGGCCACTGCAGGAATCCCTAGATCTTGGGACTTGAGGGGGGTTCGAACTGGAAAGTTTGAGATTTGACTCTGCAGTTCAGCATGCACAACTATTTAAAGTTTTTGGCAAATCGCTTTTGCCGAAGCGTCTTGTTGCCACGGCAACCAATCTGTCTCTGCACTAACTTGTAAAAATATTTTCACCAGAGTTAAATCCCCCGCAAGCTCTTGCAACAAAAAACACTTGAGAAATTAACTTGCCAGTGTAAACGCACCCTTATAACCACACAAATTCCTAAATAATTTCAAGTTCTACATTGGAACTGAAACAGGTAATGATGCAGAAAACCAACCTTGTACAAAGACCTCGCCATCCAACGGGCCTCATTAACAGCAGCTGGTGCCAAAAAGTGTATGCCTTTTAGGGAGATCTCTCTCCAATATACATCATGCACCTAGCTTCTGGAACTCAAGGGAATCATACCTCCTAAAACAATTAACATTGAAATTGCTATACTTACATTCACTAACTCGTAATAATACGACTCACAATAGAAGAGGTATTTCATATATGTCTATTACACATATTAGAAACAGAGATATTGTCTGTATTGCCTTTCAAAGCTAAGGGAATTTCATTATTCGCAAATCCCGTCTCAAATTGGTGTTTACAGATTTCGAATCATTTGTTTTGTAACCGCATGAAACGTCCGGTCTGATTCAGAGAAAGGTCCCACTGATGCATTCATGAAACGGCCCTTTTAGGACAAGTTCATGTGATTAAGACAGGCGATCTATAAAAGATTGACCATCCTGTCACTCTCTAACAGAACGAAGGCCACATGAGAACAACTTAAAACTTTAATTATTTTGTAGCCTGGGGCTGTTTAAGCTCGCGATGCAACGATAAAGTCAAGAAAAAGGTAAGTGATGCCATCAGATGCCATTCGACTAGCCTGCATCAGCTGAGGTGGTATCGGTGCACGCAATTTCACAAGATAGCTTATACCACAGAGTAAGCCTATTATACGACTACTCCATGATTATACCTAAGTCTTTCAGTAGTTTTTACGGAGCACTAGCCATGAATGAACCAGTTCCAGATTCCAAAGAGGAAATCTATAAAATCTGTAAAAGAATCTCTTTGAGGCAATGCCTAAAAAGCACTTGCTTGACAATGTCGCGAGATAAAAATAAGCACAATCTCCTTCACTTTCCGCATGCGTTGCTTGACCTCTCCAAGTGAATATCGCTCCCATTAACGTATTCTCTTAACCGCCACTCATACTAAGGATGAGAAAAATAATAATTTTACACTTTTAAAACAGCACTTTATTTAAAAAAACCTACTTCCAAAAAATATTACAGACAATAGTATTAACGTCATCGGAATTTCCGCTTTGAAAGATTTTTTACTGAATTTTAACTTTAACTTTCACGCTGTAATTACAACTTAGTTTGCATTACTATAGCTTTTTAAGCTAAGCGAAAATCCTCCCCTCTTATCTGGGACATGGACCCGCTACCATGAGCCAAATGTTCTTACGATAAAGTTAGCAGTGTGACCAAATTGATAAAGCAATTGGTTTCGGAACCTTTAACAAATCGAAGGGGAAACTATAGGTTGAACCTGTTTGTTAAGTTCGAAAGAGAGGCTATTTCACGGACGACGTAAAACATATTTTGGTAAAGCCAACTTATTTAGGGTGGATACGATTTCAGGAGAAATAGGTTACAGAACCGATATATTTAAAATGTAATTTATTTCCGCAGACAATAGGGGACCTATGCAATATACCTTTTATGAAAAATTTCCACCATCAATGGGTAGGCAAGACTTTGTACTTGCTTTCAATAGCTTAAAGAGTATTACCATAGAGCAAGCACGTATAATATATTGTTAAGCTTATGTTGCATATACATTATATTCATGCATTCGATAAAAAGATATGCGCGAAGGCTAATGCCTTCGTCCAGCATGCCGCCAACGGGCACCGGTCTTTCTCGACGGAAGAGACGCGCGCCTTCGAAAGCGGCCGCTAGAGATCGCTATCCCCCCCACACCCTCAGTCCATCGCTGAGCCTTTCCCCCACCCACTCTCCCAGCGCAGAAGGGAGGGGGGGATTGGCAAGGGGGAAGGGGCAGGGGCAGGGGGGGGGCAGGAGGTGGACCGCGTTTGGATCCGATGGGGGACGGGTGCTGTGGCCTCGTTAATTTCGATTGAGCACTACGGGGGCGCTGCGGGAGTAACACCTTTTCCGTGTCACCGTTCCCCTGAGGGGGGGGGGGGGAGGGAGGAGAACAGCGCCCCCCCCCCCACTGCAGCAGCCCGGAGCGAGTGGTTTGAAGCGACCCCGGCCTCGCAAGCACTTTTCCCTCCCAGCGGCTGTCTCGCCGGCTCTCTCTGTATCTCCTGATGCGAGCAACTGCTGCGAGTCGCAACAAACGGATTGAAGTCTGAAGGCGAACGACTTCGGCGCGGGTTCGAGACCCGTTATGGAAAAGCACCAAGTGAAGATGCTCAAACGTTACTTGTGGCTACTTTCAGCACCCAAGAGTATTAAACGAAGAATAGACAAACGAGCAATGTGATACGTTTTGCTTTCTTCGGAGTTGAAAGAAAAGAAGAGAATGCCGAGCTTCATAGAAAACACAATAAAGAAATAAAGCTTGAAAAATGACGAGAAATGGGGAATGCCGGGACGTGAACGAAATTTGACTCGAACGCTTTCTTTAAAACTTTGTTCTATCCAGAGACTCCTTGTCAATCTGAATATGAACATTTCGCCATTATGGCGTTTATATATATATATATATATTTATTGCTACCCCTATTGCTGTGTTTCCAGGAAATATTTCGTGACTTCCGCAACGGCAAGTGATCGTCAATTGATTCATACTGATTAAAATGAAAAAAGATCACTGCATTGGAAGAGATAAGAAAGAGAAAGCCACAGTGAGACACAAGATAAGAGTGAAGGATTGAGCGGAGGAGGGCATTGGAAAGCGGCCGGCAGTCGTACCAAAAATGGTAACCATGACGATATATACCATATTAATAGCCACGACGATATTACAAGGCCCTTGGGACAAACCTAAAATCACGCGTGAGGCAGTACAACATTACGAAGTTGGCCACAGTGGCACGGTCTTTCTTAGGCACGGACCAATATCGCCAGCCACCCTTTCTTTCAGCTATTCATTACATCGGCTCGTCGTCTATTCCATGGTATTACTAATACATACCATGGTCTGTTCACTCTCACCTCATGACCACCCGACCTTCAGTTCTCTCTGCTCTCCAGTGATAGCGTGAGAACATCGAAGACTGAAAAAAAGGGAGAGCAAGAAATGAAAGACGCAAGAAATATAGCGGGATATAATAGCCATGAGGGCAGACATTCTGTCCAAAGGAGTGGCTGTTAAGAGGGAAGTATTTCGATAGAGCATTTATGTGGAGCACAGTCCTGGCTGGAGGTGACTCCTGAGGAGTAGAACGAAATTCAATCCATAGAACGAGGAATTATAGAAGAGAGGTGATGATCAATTAGTATGAAGGAGCGTTGAAAGAAGAAGTCCTACGAAAATTTGGAAAGAACAGAGGTATCCAGGCAAATGCTGTAAGGCAGGAGAAACAAATTTCTCGGACATGATCTGAGAGCCTCTCCAGAAAACATTGTATGTGGATGGGAGTAATTACCGAGGAAGAAAACGAAGGAAATGCTTCAAAGAAATTATCAGAGATGATGAAGGTCTGAAATTATGGAGTAAAGTGGCAAAGAGACCCACCAATCTCTGGATTGGTGACTTTCAGCGATATGACGAGCAATCTGCACGAAAAGAGGAAATAATTTCAGACTCGTTCCGGGAAGAAATCAGAACATGCTATCAATTCGTTTTTCCCCCCGAACAATAAGGGACTTAAATAAATGCTAGGCGTAATTTCATTAGAGCGTTTCCTTTTTATATGTAAACGGCTGGTGTCCTAACACCCCCCGCCACACGCCTATTGCTGCGGCTTGCGGGGTAGTATGTAGATGTAGATGAAACACTGGCGATGGATAACGCTTTGACCGCCGAGAAAGACCGACGTTTCCCTCGCAAATATTTCCACGTACCTCCGAGTTGACCCGAGTGTCTTCACTCACGAGAACGTTTCTATCGAACACTCTCTGGGCTGCGGACGGCACTAACCGTGACTGCAATGGCACTCAAACACTCTTCATGTAAACAAGAGAAAAACGATAAGCTGAAGAAAGAATAAAAGTAAAAGCCGAGAGGCGTGAGGGCCGCTACCCCCCGCCCCGCCCCCTCCCCCATCACCCTTCTCGCCGCTCTTGATTCTTCTGGGGGGGGAGGTGAAAGAGGGGGAGATAGAATGGGAAGGACGTTTGCATGCCGATGTTCTTCCTCAGCATTCTCCGCCGCCGTTGCCTAATACTCGGGGCGATGTCCTTCTTAAAGGGCTCTGCGCCCCCCCCCCCCCCCAGAGATTTCGTTAAAGTGAGTAACAAGAATACAATACTACAACTACAAATACAATACTACACCGACAAATTTAAAGAAGCAAGAGAATAAAATTTTTCCGTATGATAATTTGACTCATAGGGCTTACTATCAAATGTTGATTTTTAAAAACTGAAGACATAAAAAAACATGCAAAAGAAATAGACGCACTTCAATTGTGCAAACTCTTCACCTACAGGAATTGTGGTACTTTTGGATTGAAGAAAGGCGAAAATGTCTATCACTAAAATGTCAAAAAGCAACAAAATTAATGATTCAATCGGAACACGTTATATTGCGCGTATTTACCCATTCGAATTAAATACATATAGAACACCACAGATTCCATGTAATTATCAAGGACGAGGTTCATCTCTTGAATACTTGGAATGTTTGGTGTTGCCAGACGCTCCTGAATTCTCAATTGGGTGTTGACTCCAAGCGTTGTAAGAAGCCCACGGTTCTGGTGCGGAGGAGCTCCGTAAGGGTCGGCGGCGTCTTCGCGATTTCCCGAGGGCTTCATTGCCTGGTTTCCATCCCAGGCATGCTGTCCGAATACAGGTGCCGTCTGATGTTTACAGGATGCATCGGTCGCCTGACGATGGTAGCCCGTTCTTAAGCGAGATGGCGAGGTTCCATTCCACAAGGGTGTCGACGGCGATCGTAGCAGGGAGGTGCAAGCCATCTCGCCGACGACGTGGCTAAGACCATTGCGTCATCTGAATACAGGGCTGATAGCACGAACGGGCCGAAGTCATTTGGCATGTCCGCCACGAAGATACTGCATAGCAGCGGCGACAGCAGACTTCCTTGCGGGACTCCCGCTATGATGTCCTGCCGCTGCGATGCTGCTGGCCCCCATGCCACCGATAGCTTTCTCCCTTGAACCCATGATGACGTTATTTTGGTTATCCATGACGGGTAACCGAAGGATTCCAGCTTCCAGAGCAAACCCTCAAACCGAAAACGGTCAAGCGCCTTGCTCACGTCAAAAAATGCTCCGTATGTGGAGTGGCGCCAGTGGAAGCCTTCGACGATGAAGTAGAGCAGGCGAGTAGGTGAGTGGTGGAGTGCTCACTCCGGGAGGATTTTGAGATCTAGAACATAGATACTGGATGTAAATCCGCCATCTTGTCCCGTGTACCTAAATCTCCCGTAAGCGTTGTTGTCGGTAAATTCCGCACCCTATGGAAGTTCCATTTTCTAACTGTGGGTAGGTAGCGTTAGCGTCGCTAAGGTTGTGCAAGGTCGCTATACCCCAGGTAATGACCATATACCTTGAATATAGGGCCTATATTTAAGGTCTATGGTGATGACACGCACTTAACTAATGTAATCCGCCTTTTTGAATCCAGGTGGCAGCGGGAATTCAAATTTTCCATGTTAATGAATGGCTGACATAGGTTAAAAGAAACACGCATATCTCACTTAATACGTAAGATGGAACAATGAAATTTTCGAGGACAATAGGCAATGGCATGCTACTTGGGAATATATTTAAATAATTGGGCTGAAATCTTCAGTTCGACTCCAGAAAAATTGTGAAATTACCTCAGACGGCTTGTTTCCACTTGTCCAGCCGGCAGTTCAATACCCATACCTTTCTTCTAGCTGGATCAGTAGGAAAATAGGTTGGTAATTTGTAATTGCAATTTTTGCAAAGGAAACAACCTTGACCATAATGGAATTACCGGAATTCTACTGGTTTTTTTTATAAAAATTAATTTATGAAGTTAAGCCTTTTTTAATGAAAAAACGTTATTAGTTCCAGAGGTATTTAATCCAATCTAAATTTAATCAGTATTATGCCAACCAACCACTACTGGAATTCCACATAGCCAACCAATGTATAATAATGTGATCTCTGCATTATCGACTATATTCAGTCATTGATCTGGTCAAAAGCGCAAAGAAAAGTGACGTAATGCATCCAAATCTTACGACTATTATACATTTCACGGGAATGTTCGGGGTCTCATTAAAAAATACTGACCGTTGAGAAGGAGAAGCAGCGCAAGCAAACGATGAGCTATAACGATGAGCTCAAGCTCCTCACGCTCGGAGAAAACGATACTACCACTATTGATCACTGACATTCCGCGATTGAAAGAAGACATCGGGAATGGAAAGGAAGGGGGAGGGGGGAGGAGCAGAATGAAGGCGTGTGTGTTGTGAAGTGCACGCGTGACACACGGCCGTGCACTCCTCATAATGCGGATAAAAAGGGCAGTGATCTCAAATATCCGCGGGTGGGCCTTGATCTAGCCAATGGGGGACACCCGCGGATCTTTCACTCTGTGCGGTCGATTTGGTGGGCGGGGGCGGTCACTCTCGCGAGGAGTGGTGGGGGGGGGCACGTGGGGGGGGGGGCAATGGGGGGGAGGTGGAGAGTTAACGACGAAATATGGAGAGAGAGAGCCCCCCCTTCAATCGGGGCGGGGGCAAACACACATCGATTGCTCTCCGTCAGTGGTGGTGTCTCGCTGCCACCGTGATGCGATCCCAATCAGGAGGAGGGTGAGGGAGGAGGGTGGAGGAGAGGAGGAGGGGGATTTGAAGAGGCGCCTAATCGCATCCCAAACAGCTTTTCAACCCCTCCACCCTCCCCTCTCGATGCTTCCCGGGAGATTGGAGCACGCACAAACGTGATAATGACGTCGACCACTCCACGAAACCGGTCGTTCACGGCAAGAGTCTGCAAAACTAACCAAGTTTTTTTATTTACCATGGTTACTCATAGTGAAGTACCACAAAGTGGGGCCAGAAACTATTTATTTTTATTTTATTTTAAAGAAAATGGTACACATACAGCAATGTTGCCAATTTAAAGTGCACTTATAAAAATCACAAAGAGACACACGTTAACAACC
Source organism: Pyrrhosoma nymphula (assembly GCA_963573305.1). Taxonomy (NCBI): domain Eukaryota; kingdom Metazoa; phylum Arthropoda; class Insecta; order Odonata; family Coenagrionidae; genus Pyrrhosoma; species Pyrrhosoma nymphula. The sequence continues at coordinate 185,349,600 of OY754327.1, forward strand.
AAAAATCAAACAATAACAAAAACAACAAAGCCAAGATGAAAGCAATTTGCAGATTATTGACTATATTTTATAGTTTTTTTCCGAAAATATGAGATAAGGCCAAGTCAGTGAAATTTTTAGGTGATAGAGAAAAGGGGTCAATGTCAGTAGGAAGAGAATTTATTTGGGAGGAAAGACGGAAGAAAAGAGAACGTTTAATTAATGATAATCTGGGTGTGGGCATGTGGAGTAGTGAGTTAGTTCGGGAAATTGAAATAGAAACAAGACTCTAAGCTTTGTGGCTCTTACTGTTTCTGTACATGCGCTCGCGAACATTACCCCGTCAACCGTTGGACATTGTGAAAGGAGAAAGAGAACATGTGATGATTCAAATAGAAAGCGGCCGGGTCTACACTATTCCGTTTTCACTGCATCTGTCGAAAACGAATGCATTTCAGCCCGAGAAGCGTGTAATGTGCGTCCACACCTGTCCTGCGGACTGTCCTGCGTGACCGCAGTTGAGTGTCTGGAACTAGCCGAGAGCAGAAGTGCCGCAGCGTTTGCTATGATTTCGCTATAAGTTGAAATTTGTTTGTGCTCTTGAAGCAGGGGGTTTGCTTCGAAGACCGACACACAGGCATCATTGGATTCACCTTTTTCACGGTGGAGGCGATCCAAATGAACGGCTTCGCGAACCAAACGCACGACGCAACCGGAAAGTCCAGAACACTTACTGTCCGTTGCAAAATTCCGTCACCCGAGTTTGAGGACTAATATCTCATAGATGGCTCAATCGATTTTAAAATGAAGTACATCACATTAAAGCTTGTTTATTTCTGCGTTTATTGATGGTGCACAAAACTATTTACCGTTTATATTTATTTCAGTGTGTGCTTAAAAACATAATTTTAGCTCATTTTTCCGGGTACCGGACGGATGCATCGCATTTACGGCTTCGTAATAACAACACGGTTTAAGATGTCGAAATTTCCTTTTCAAATGTCGTGGCAAAGATCCTTCTTAAGAATTATACGAAGTTTCATACTATTTAATGCATTAGTATTTTAGTTATAGATGTAGTAATGTGTTCCTTTGTCCCGTCGCGTCATCCCGCCACGCTGCAGCACCTTCCTCCATTCATTTCTGACGCTGCGTGTTCAACCGGACAGTGTGAACGCGCCAGGTTAAAACAATACGTACACGCCTCTTCCTTCAAAAACGCTCCCGTTCAACGGGAGCGATGAAAACGGATAGTGTAGACCCGGCCTAGCGAAAATAATGGGACACTCGAATGTCCTTAACAACTAAACCCTTGGCGGTCTAAAAAAGAGCACCGTAATATGACCGTAGCAACGAGAACGCCTAACAACTACAAACAATGTCAAAATTAACTTGCTGTCACACTGTCAAATAACCAGACAGTTAAAACACTGCTAATAGTAAAGCACATGCCAGATCCGAAACTTTAGCGGGGGAGAGAAAGGTTTCGTCCCAGCGCGAGCCAGTCCGGAATTTGGAGTTTAGGAACAGAATGGCATGACAGACGGCGAGTAAGCCCTCGGCTCACTAGAAGAATCCACGAGAGCAATGCCCGCGGCTGCGATCATCGTCACGCCAAATGCCTCACGAGCACGGCGAGCGCGTCGCAGGGGGATGCATGGAGGTCAGGGGGGAGGTCGCGCTCGCGAGAGCTTTTCGATTCGGTGCATCGGCCGAGAGATGAATTGAACGCATGGTGACTTGAGATGATGAGATGGGCACGGTGCCGATGCGTGCGGAGAGGATGTCGGTTAGACGGATCAAGACTGGCCGTAATATCAAGTCAACGGGTCGCCGAGAAATCTAAATACCAAAATATTTGAAACTACGTAGATCCAACAGCCTCCTAAAAACTCATGGCAGCATGGAGACGATCAAAGTACGCTCAAGGAAGACGTCCCCGAAAGCCCTCATGTATCAATGGAAACGTCTCCTGAAAATAGCCGTCTGCTTGCAAACCCTTGGAGCTGTCGCCAGTGTCCCAGAACACAGTGCCGGACACACAACAGTGGCGGCCCATTCAACCAACGCGTGTGAAAAGGCATCGATTCGTGACCAAGAACGATGTCAATGGGAAGGACACTTCACTGCGTACGACGGCGGCGCCGGGGTCTACGCAAACCCCTTCTGGGCCCTCGAGTCTTCGGTGCCGCACCCGCTGCCCCCAGGTGGGAGGCAGCGGGCCACCGTCTCCGCCTCACGCCGTCAATTGCGAGGTCCCCTGGCGGCCCGAGCGCTGACTGGCGGCGGGAACAGGAAACGACCCGTTGGCATACAGGGGGCGCCCCCACGTCAAGGGGGGTGGGGGGGCATCGCCGTGAGCTAGTTGCGTGTTCACTGGGGGAGGAAGTAGGGGGTGGTGGTCCCTGATATGTGTAATTGATCCATTGTTTGGAAATCTGGCACCCCACCTCCTCCTCCTCCTCCCCCTCAAAACCCGCCCACTCCGAAAAACACCCTGCCTAATGTGACCCCCCTTCCCCTCCTCCTCCCCCTCCCCCCCTCCCCCTTTATGCGCAACGCACGCACGACCACTCGAAGCGCGTCTCCAACACTCTCAACTCACTCCACTCCCGCTGCCTGTGGCTCGTGTCCAAAAAATATTCCAACGTGAAATAAAGCGATGACGTTCAGATGGGGAGTGGGGGAGGATGGGGGGGTGTGGGAGAAGGGGGGGTAAGGGGGGGGGGAGTGAGGCGCGGTCTCGCTTTACGTGTTATTGGTCGCCGGAATGGAGGACGCATGTGTGTGTGCGTGTGTCTGTGTCCCTGCCTCGTCATTTCCCATCTTTCCTTTTTTTATTCATTCCCGCTGCAGGGTGGGGGCAGTAAACTGCGTTCGAATGCCTCCCCACCCCCCACCCACCTTCCCGCCCCCACCCCCCCAACCGTTAACGTAATGACCCGGCTGAATGTCACGCGCCCCTATGAATCACGATACACCAGAAGTCCCTCTCAGTGTTTTGTATTAATGACGATTCCCACCCACGGCACCACCGCGATGGCACGCGTTCAATTTATCGCGAGATCCTCGCTTCTCCATCCCTCCCCCCCTCCCGCCCCCTTTTGCCTCCACCCCCCTCCCCCCTACTCCCCTTGCACCCCCTCCCCCACCCCCCCCCAGATTTCGAGTGGTCACCCTTTCCAAAGGAGAAAGTCGGGGGCGGACAAAGGGATTCAGTCATTACGTGAGGAGGGGATTTTGGCCCCCTCCTTAATTCCTCCCTCCTACACCGACCGATTAGGTTGACGGGAGTGAGGGCATGTTTAAGGGCATGCACGTGGCCCGAAAGGCGATCCACCTGCTAGAAAATATCTACTGCAGTTGTCAATTTATAGCAATGCGTCGTGATAATCGGGAATTTTAGTAATCGTAACTTCTTCCCCTTTCATTCATTCGACTTCCTTCCTGTGGTCTGCGCCTGCTTCCTTCGCTACGCCCTCATCTGCATCTCCATATTGTCCCGCCATCTTTTCCTTGGTCTGCCCACACCTCTTCTCTTCCGCCTAGGAGAGCTTATCTCTGGCAATCGCAACTATTCTTCCCTCTTTCCTTTTCTAAGCGGCTATTCCATTCCTGACACCGAACGATTACCATACCGCTGATATTCTCTGCTTGCCAGTCCTTTTCCCTTCTCTTGCTGACCAATAAGGTTTACCCTGATATTTTTCTAAGGATATTGTTATTATTTATTTTCAGGGATAACAATTACAACATATTTTATAATTCAACGAGAACATTATATTTTTTTACAAACTTACCGCGTGCAACGGCGCGGCGTCCCCTTGGTAACTGAGGATATCTACCAGTTGACCCAAAAGCAGTTGAACAAAATCAAAAGTTCCCGTGGGATTAGAAGGTAAATTTTCATTTTTAAATTAAAAAATAGTTTCAGGCTTGACCTTTTGGAAATCTTTCAACATTAATGAAAGAATAAATGACGGTTGAAAATGACGGTTATCCGTTGAAACCTGGGTCGGTAGTGTGAATAAAAGTGTGGATAAATATATACTATTTTAATTTTCTTCTCTCCTTAAAAATTTCATTTTTTAAATTATCTCCCTCCTCTTTTTATAATCATTCCATAGAAAAAACGCCGGAAAACGAAAATATTTTCATGGGGGATGTACAATCAACGTTTTCATCCAAATGTAAAGAAAACAGGAATGGGTATTTAAGGACACAGAAAAGGAACCTCGAGACACCGCCATTAATCAACAACAGTTGATTACGACATTTTAGGAATCCGAGGGCAATAGATAAGAGATTCCAATAAACGTAGTAGAGAAATGTTAGAGCGAAGGTTTCCGCGGTGATGGTGGTTTGATCTCTACATTTTCCGGGTTATCTTCCGCGTTAGTTGGCTATGTTGACAACAATTTCGCTGGCTATCCTGCCAGCGTCTTCAGATCGAAGGTGTCGGCGTGTGGTTTCTGCCTTGCTTATATACCGTAGGCTGGCTGGGTGCTGCTCTCTGATTGGCTGTTTCTTGGATGAGTATTTTCCAGGCGCTGTGAAGGTGATATCCGTCCTCTCTGTTGAAATTCAACGGTGTTTTTTATGAATTTCTATGGCCTCCTTGATTTGCCGAGGGAAGTATCGGGAGAGCAGCACCCAGCCAGCCTACGGTATATAAGCAAGGCAGAAACCACACGCCGACACCTTCGACCTGAAGACGCTGGCAGGATAGCCAGCGAAACTGTTGTCAACATAGCCAACTGACGCGGAAGATAACCCGGAAAATGTAGTAGAGAAATTTGAACTAACCGACTATAACATAATGTTAGCAGAATGAAACACCTCGTACACGTCCATATTAGAAACGTACTGATTTCAATTTATGAACTTATAAGAGTTATAATGGTGTTACACCGTGAGATCAGAGAGTCAATGGAGGAATGCCTTACCTATAGATAGAGCTGTGAAGGAGAGGAGCATTTAAAAACAATGTAAAACCTAAAGAGACTTCCATCGAACATCGGATGGATCTTCATCGCCTATTGCGCAGACATCTCCGATTGCCCCGTTTGCATGACCGACAATTTTTTTCAATTCGAAGATAGCCACACGACAGCACTTGACTCCATATTTTAATCTACTTTAACGCTTTTACTTCGTTATAGCCGACACCCGTCTTGATTTGTTCGATTATACAATTCCTGCTAAAAAATCATGAATCGAATTTTTCGGAACTTGTCGAATGCAAAATTTGTCGATTTTTTGGAAACTTACTTACCTTTTCATTGCAACAGAAACACTTTGTAGAAATTTCCACACCAATTTTTTTCTACCGACCAAGGTTTCGGCAAACATTGCCATTATCAAGGTTAATATCATGTTTGCCGAAACCTAGGTCGGTAGAATAAAAATTGGTGTGGAAATTTTTACAAAGTGTTTCTGTTGCAATGCAGTCTGTGACAATTTTCCACAAACTTTCGCCGGATACCTTAAAATCTGTTCAGTCTCGAAAATATGGGCGTTCGAGGTAGAACGCCCAAAAGGCAAGATCATTTTAATGTCATTGATGTCCTTGAGACCCACTTTGTACCATGCCCAAAAGTAATAAAACAGCAGATACATGTAGATCGTGCAAAAAATTCGTTTGCGGAACGTGCTGTGGTAAAATCAGAAAAACCTGCCTGAATTGCATGTAGAAGTGCTCTGAAATTGTGATTGCAATTAATTTAAATTGTTTAAATAATAATAATACTTTATTAGTAAATACCAGGATTTTAAGGGCAAAGTTTTCGCTCATGATTAGTCAAATTTATAAAACCATGCCAGGACTGCATGCAACTGCGCATCTAATCACATTGGAATTCCATAAACATTAACAATACTTGTTTTATAAATAATAAAAAAATATAACAATAAAAGATTTGTTTTTTATATTAACTCTTGACACCAGAATATTATTAACTTAATTTTAGCCTTTAATTATTCATGAAACTTGAAAGGGGTCATAATGACCCCTTGGCGGTCGGAGGGGTAGGGAGAATTCCGGCGGTTCTAGGGTTAAATGATATCCACTTTCTAAGACCGTTACAGAAAAGCTTTAGTTTCTCACTGTAATCGACATAGTATTTTACTTTAGAACTACTGCGCCTGATTGCCAGTGATACCCCGACGGGGAGCTCACATAGACATTGTAATTTCGACCAAAGGTCAAAAATACTTCTTCCGACAATCTAAAAACCATGTGGAAATAATGTTCAATTCAAAGCGCAAGCATGATTTGAACAATGAAATCGTGCTTGTAAAAATAATTTTTTTGTGCGACCATATTCTCAAACATGGAAGGAAGTGAATCCGTGGATGATATCTTGAATAATAGTCCGAATACTTCGAAAAAGGTGATGTGACATCAAAACATCGCTTGGACATCAACAGCCCTGCCTGCACTCCTTTCCTTTTCCCATTGTGATGGATGTTAAGGTGGTTCCACCGTAAAATGACTGAAATGTCATTTTATTCATATTCTGTCTACTTGTAGAAAAAGTTGTCCTCTATCTGATACGAACAACAAAATAACACCTTACCACGCTATTTTATTCTATAATTGAACTTGAAATTACATGGTGTTCAATGGGGGAATGAGAGAAACACGGGGCAAAATAGTATTTTTCCATAAAATATAAATGCCATTTTTTTGGAAAACTGTCTCTAAGAAGGGAATAATCCTGAGAAATTGAATAAAAATAAAATATCATACCACCTTATTTTTCTAGTTATTGAAGAATTAATGCCGTAATTGAAGTCAAAATGTGGTAATACATAGGAAATGGCGCTGCAGTCGGCTCCTATGGCTGGAAAAAAGTGCTCATTTAAAATACATTTGTGTAATAATCTGCATATTTTTCTACTTTACTTTTGGGTTTCTATAGGTAACGCATTGCATCAGTGAAAGCAGGATTTTTTGGACAAAATATAAAAAATGTGGAATTTAGTATTTGTTTTGACTCACACAGTCGCGGCGGAACCTCCTTGAAGCACACAAATGCATTAAGCACGTGCAAATGCATTCAAAGAGTTTAACCAAGCAAAAAACTCACATGTGTATGAGAATCAGCTGTCAAAATCGGTAATGGGTACACATAATTCCGTAATTGGGCAGTACAGGAAGACAATTTACATCGACTTCATGACCTACCCCTCCCCCCCCCTCAGTTCGAGTTGCAGGTATTCGCCTATTCGCCATTCACATCATCATCTAAATAATGTCATCCATCTGAATCCACTCTAATCCTTTATTTTTACTCTAAAAAGGGCGGCGCCGGAAACTAATGCAGTGAGTGGAGAGGTACCCACTAGGGGTGACTACAATTGACTGTCGAGCGCAGTGCAGTGCAGGGTATCTATCCATGCAGCCGAATCACAGCCGGTCTAGCACACGCGGTTTGCGCGGCGCGGCGGCGGCAATCTCTTTCGGTGGTGGGTGAGAGATGGGGAGCGTCATTTTTTCAGCGCATCGCTCCGCACAACGGCACTCCAAGTGATTGCTTCACCCGAGAAAACTTTCGCAACGACATTAATCAAAGCTCGCACAAAGTTGATGTAATGTGAGAGAGAGGGAGCGACAGTATTGTCAAACCAATTACGAAATTTAATTGTCGGGAACATTTCCGGAATTCGGATAGAGCGTGTGATTTAAAACGGAGTGACGCTGGGGGCGGGGGGGTGTGACCGTGAAGGGAGGACCCATCCGGCCCCCGGAATGATACGAAAGGAGGGGGAAAATGGGGGGAGGGAAGCGTGAGGCGGGTGCTGTTCGGGAGCCCCCCCTCTTGATTATTATCGATGGCGAGATCTGATCGCGAGAACAGAAAGACTCGATCGATCCGAGAAATAAGCAAAATGAAAGTAACGCGCGTCACATAATGAATTAGGTAGTATTTTGCGCATTCGACCCTTTCTCATTTCCGGCCATGGTTTCCACTCTAGTCATCGAAATCAAGGTTACTTACGACGAGGCCGAGTTCTCATTAATCGCATCGACGGGTGGACGCTGTAGACGCGGTTGTCACCCATGTCGGCCAAGAACGCCGCCCGTGATCGGTGACATCTCCATGGCGACCGTGAATGGGCCTAGGAACGGTGGGAACGCCGATCGGCCGAGTCGCGGTGCGTCGATGGGCTCGGTTCGAATCCGGGCATGGGAGAATCTCCTACTGGTCCAGAGTGCTGTCGTTGCCCCTGCCTCCCCTAAGTGACCGGACATTGCGAATGCGAAATGACCTTGATTCTTAGAAGCACATGAACCAAATGCACTAACAGGGGGTTAATTTGTGATCTCACCTTTTTAGTGACTCTTATTGGAAAGGCGGGAGATCCGTTTCCCTCTCTTAATGATCGGCTCACGAACGGTTCGTGAATTGTCGAAGCTTCAATTACCTTATGTCAAATAAAAGATGCCGAGACTAGCGAATACCCAGATTGCTCAACATCTTACGGAAGATATCTTTCACTGTACATACCACGAAAATCTAAATACAGTCAAAACTACAAGCGACATGTAAGCGATCACTCAATATTTAAAAAAAGTAAGTGTATCTAATTAGTGTTTGATTCACAAGCACGGGATATATCTACCAAGAACTTAGATTTTAAGGCAATATTTCTTAAAATTATGGTATAAATAACTGAATTCCATTCTCCATACACTGGCGGATAGGCACACGAAAACAAAGGTATCAGCAACATTGTTTGGGAAATATTGATACGAAATATATACACAGATAATTCAAGCTAATAATAACATAAGCATTTCAAACAAAGCATACCTTCAAGTGCCCAATATATTGGAGTTGAAAATGCTGAAGTTCTTCTCGTTTAGCAAATTACAACAATACGATTTGAAATCGTTTGTATCTTTCGCGCCCTTGTTTATTTTCCAACTCAAGCTTCAAGAGGAAACGATGGTGGCTCCATGTCACGTTCTTTATGACAGGTGAGATGGAACTAATGGCAGGCGGAGATAATGAAACGGATCAAGAGTCGAAAGATACGGATCAGAGCGGATGAATCGTCTAAAAGACCAGCACATGACCGGCAGTTCACCGCTTGAGATCCGAAGATGGTCACGCCGCCTGGGTGGCGGAGTTGAACTACGAAAAAGTGACATTTTATGACGTATTCTCACTAAAGTGAGATTACAAAATAACCCCCCAGGACCACTGCAATGCGTGGGACAATCAAAATACGTTTCCAGCCTGACGAACGACTACTTTGCCCACCGGCCGCCGGCCATTCCATCGTTCCAGCCATCGCCTTGTCGCACCACCGCTAAGGGTTCAACCGCAAAAAAGGCAACGCCTCACCTCCGACGCCACCTCTGGTTTTCTCTCATTATGCAGGGTGTTAGTTTCGTTGCTTGACCACCCCTCGCGTCTTGCGTAAGGCAATGCAAGGAGGCACAAGGCAGGGGGTGGACAAGGAGGGAAACAAGGGGGCTGTGGGTTGTGGGCGGAAATCCCCGCGCTGACCCACGAGCGACATTTCAGTTCGGTCACCGAATCCAACCATAATGCACCGCCGCCATCGAAGGACCTCGGAGGAGTGCGCGCGCCCTCACCTCACGCACGGACGCGCACGGAACTAAACGGGATCCGCGGGGATTCCGCGTCGTTTTTTCGGACGAAATCTTTTTTTTTAATTTCGGGGAGGGGTGGTCGGTGGGGTGGTGGGGGGGGAGGAGGAGTGGGCAGGGGGGAGGGTTGGGTTCACGTGACAGTGTGTCGGAGGGAAGGCGAAGAATGGAAATGGACGGGAGGACTGAATTATGCGTACAAAACAACACATGCCGAAAAAAGAGGGGGGGGGGGGGTAGGAGGGAGGGGAGTTGTGGGAATATTCGAATGTGCCGAGTGCGCGGCAAATGATTGTTTTTATAAATTCCGGCGACGCGCCGTGATGTGATTGGTTGCGTTCGGGAGTGATTATCGCTAATGGCCTCCCTCTCACTCGCGGTCCACCTCGCACGCGGCGCTCCCTTTCATTTGTTTCCCCTCCCCTCTCCCCCCAGGGGCGGGGGGAGGGGAGAGGGGGGGGGGAAGGGTATCGGGAAAAGATGAGGACGGAAAAGGATTACGCGTGGGGTTAATCAACGTGATTAATATTAATACCTCCGCCTCCGCGAATAACGAACGACCACCTCCGACGACATCACCGATCGGGTGCTGTGGTGCAGCCTCGTCCGTAATGTGCGCTGCTTCCTCGACCGGATGTCGGAGTGGAGACCTTGCGGGGGGCATCGAAACGTCGTCTAGCCCCGATCGGTCGACGCGATTGGATATGTCCAGGCCTCGAGTGCTAAGGCGTGGGTAAGCGCAATTCCAGGGACCAGAACATCACGATCTGCAGAGAGTGCGTGGAGCGACACGGCCCACACTCGAACCCGGGCCGCTGCGGTGCGCAGGCACTGATGGGCTCACCAGCTTCTTCGCCGCGCCATCTATATACCCTTGCCTTCCGGATGGAAATGTCTTTCAATAAATCCACCTCCACTCTCTGTCCTCACTACAATGGTTCTGTCGCGATCATGCTTCCGAAAGGACGAGGATATTCTATCCTTAAGGGGGAAAACTTGAGTAATGGCGCAGTTGATCGGCACTCACTCCATGGAAACTGCTGAAGGACGAATATCCGCAGCTAATTCCAATTCGGCGAGGATGAGGATTGAAATGGATGATGGAAACTAAACTTGCCAGAAATCAAGAGCATATCAATTTATAAGTGCGAAGTCCACGGGCTCCATTCCTTAAGCTCCCAACAAATAGCAGATAGTTGAAAATATCAGCTGGAATATTTTTGTTCTTTGTTCGTTTTTTTTAGCTTCAAATAATTCATAAATCAGTGGCGAATATAAAGCCGTGTCCAAACTCGTTAGGCATTAGGGAGCATGGATTTGGCTACCTAAATTTTGGGCAGCTAACAGAAAGGGAGCTTGAGTTTGGACGCCCTTAGCAAGTGTCGCCATCTGCTGAGCTCGAAGCAAACGAAGGACAAGGGAAATACGGAATACGTTAATGTTTGGAACAGATGACCCTCATGACTAGTGCTGTTTGAAATTTGATTGCGATTAAAATACATTTTCTCATTATTTTCGTAGTTTCGCAATATTATGTGGTTAATTCGTAACATTGAGATTTATATAGTTATATTCCGTGATTTACAGAGTACAGTATAGCACGTAGGTACTTATAGCTTTTGATCAATGTGGTTGTATCTTTGTAAGTTCGTGGTTTGTGTCTATGTTTCCTTTTGGTAGATAAAGCGATTCGTGTTGGACTGAGCAGTTTAGTAAATTTGTGATTGTGTATTTATCCGTGTCTTTTAGCAGTATAAAGCACGTATTTTTAGTTTTTGTTCATTGTGCTTATATTAACTTTCGCCGCTATGGCAGATAAAGATTCGTGTTAGACTCATGAGCAGTTAATTGCGTTTGTGATCGTGTAGGTAATAGCTTCAATTCGAATTTTCTATTATCCCTGCACTGTTCTTTCCTTTTGCGTGCATTATTAATAAGTCTGTTTACGGTGATATCCAGCCACCGCATGATGTCCATTAATTATTTAGTATTGGGCATCCTTTGGATGTTCATTGGATGTAGTGACATCCATATGAAGGCCACGAAATGATGTCAAATGGAAATGATGTAAAATAAATCTTAAATAATAATATTAATTACTTCTATGTACAATTTCCCAATGGTACAGGAGCTTCGTATACAGTCATAAAACTATATTTTGCTTACTATAATTTAAGGCTTTCGTTGTAGGTAAATGGGGTTTGAAGACTAACGTTAGTACTATTGTGGGGAAGAACTATTAGCTTGCCGTTTTTTGAGTGTTGTATTTACTTTTTAGTTTCGTAAAAAACTTGCAACATTGTAGACTTTATTTAGACGCGTAGGGGTAGTTTTATGTTAGTTTATATGTTTAGTTTATCCGCCTTCTCCTTTCTAGCTATAATTAACTGTTCGGTTGATTGATTCGTTACTCCCAAAAACGAAATTTTAATTTAAAAAATAGCTTCCATGCGCAAGACAATATAAAAAAATCTGATTTGTAAACACTCAAAATACTTCCCCGCTATAGCACCTGTATATTCTGTCTCACTCCTTGATATGAAGGTCTCTGTCTGTTTTTTGCTTCCGAAGATGAAATTTATAGCATAAATCAATCTAACATTTATCATTTATTTAATATATTCATAATAACTCACGCCCTTCCATTCAAAACAAATTACCTCCCCGCCATATTTACTGCAATTCCACTACTTTTCACGCTTTTACCACTCGGAATTATGGGAAATTCAAAATGGTGGCAGATTTAGGAAGGACTTGATGTTGCCTAAATCCGGCGACCGATTTGGCTGCCCAAATCCGCTCCCTTATGCTGCCTAACGAGTTTGGACACACTTCAAGATGGCGTCCTCCCTAAATTTCCGGATTTAGGTACCTAACTGGCGAGTTTGGACACGGCTTAAGTTTTAATTTGGGGGGCAAGACCGGCTAGCTAGCGGCGACCGGCTGTAGTTTAGGTATCCGCGCATGCGCCTCTCGCCGCGGCCATGCGGCCTTATTTCGGGGGTGGGGGGGCCCATACATATTCGCCACTGGCGTAAATATATTTTAAGCTTCAGCAACGTTGTTCTAACAATTGACTGACGAGGTTTTCGACGGCCTGCCATAATTCACTCCACGCGGTATGTTCTCCAAACTTTCCAGACAAAACTATGTTTGATGAACGATTTCAGGTTTTCGTTTTGATTTTAGCTTTTAAGAGTGTTGCTCGCTCATTATTAAAAATACAATCATTGTTACCGAAAGCAAGAACGTAAGATTTCAGGTTTCCCTGCGAATGCTTGGGATGGAACGTGCGCAGGTTTGTTTACGTCATTAATGACGGCTCAGACTGTCATAGTCTTCAGGATAAACAGGGTAATACAGAGCTATCTATGAACATTGAAATGAGTCTCTCTGAGGATATTCATATCTACAGTATCTTTTTATTTCGTTAACACATCCTCATCATAATCTGATTCATCTATCGATTAGGGGTAGCTTATGTTGACAGTCAGAGAAAATCCAACAGACTCTTACACGTGCCGTGCCCTTTCTACCTCTAGTATTTCTTTCTTCATCTCAACGTAAGTCCTACCTTTCTTAATCCTGTTCATAAAACCTATTCTCTTTCGTCCCCTTCCCCGCTTGCCCAACATCCTTCCCTCTATCACGGCCTATCTATTCCTATTTTCCCCAATATCTGCATTAGTTTCTCCCAGTTTACTCTGCCTTTTCTAAATCCACAAAGCATGATAAAACATATTGATTATACTCTCTGTTTCTACCTATAATTACCCTCATTACAGCAATCGCGTCCGAAGTTGCCCTCCCCTTCCTGAACCCAAATTGGCCATCGCCTAAATAGTCATTTTCTCTGCTCTCCAACCTTCTATTTAATATTCTAAGCAAAACTTTTGCCGCGTGCGAAATTAAACTGATTGTTCTATACTCCTCGCATTCTGACACTTTCTTCTTCGGGATAAGATTTAATACTGTTTTCACGAAATTCTCTGGCCATACTCCTTCCTCGCAGATCCTACGAATAAGTTCGAAGAAGGATTGTTTCCCCTTACTGCCTAGATTCTTCAGTAGTTCCGAAGTTAGGCGATCGGTTCCCACGGCTTTCCTAACCTTCATCTCCCTTAACGCCCTCTCTATTTCGCTGTCAAGTAACTCCGGTCCGAGGTTATCCTTATCTATTGTTCCCTCATCCTCTAGATCAAGGTTCACCGGTATATTCTTGCTGTTATATAGCTCATCTACGTATTATATCAACCTTTTGTATATCTTCTTGTTCGACTAATATCTTCCCTGTTTTGGCCGTAACCTTTGGTATCGTTTGACCTCTCTTACCACCCGATAACATTTTCGCCTAGGCATACAAAGCGCCCACTTCCCCCTCCTCCTGCATCTTTTCCAATTCCTCACATTGTTCCTTCCACCAGTTATGTGCAAATATCTAGTGCCTCAGCTTTTCTTACCTTCGTCTCAAGATTAATTACCGTTGCTCCTAATAGTCCAGCTCGAGGGGTCATCGGAATGCGGAAGCCCTTCCATTGTATCAAGGTTTGAGGGGCTCAAGGGGTCACACCGATGAAATTGATTTTTAAGATGACGTTTCGCGTAACGTAAGGCTTGCGCTTGAATAGTCGATGTGTAACTTGGTTTGGTGTTGCGAAATATAATTGCTGATTTTTAAATAATGATTGAAAATATATATATTTTTCACATTGAATCCTTATATCTTACTCGAGATTTGAAAGAGTTTTTTTCCAGAAGAGGGCGATATCGGCGAGAAAATCAAATTCCTTCTCCCGTTAGGCCAAAATTAATTCATGAGGGGTAATGGTTACAATCCAGTTCCATTTCATCTCGTTAAGGACACTCAAATAATGAAAAATGGATAATGGGACTCGTACGACCCATCTCTTGGGCGACCTCTTAACGGGGAGAAGGGAGTATCTTACACATGTCCACTCTTGGAGAGACTTTCAGAATACATACCCATCATCGACTAGGTCACACAATGACTGCGCATGAAATCTAAGAATTTTTTCCAGTGTTCGTGTTTAGAAGCTCATAATAAAATAATACTTTTATTTGTGGTTAGTTTTTGGGTACATAGGGCGATAACGGTTAAAATAATCTCAGGTTTTTTCAAATCTGTGCGTGAATAAATTCATATTTATTCATTTCTTGGCTATCAATACACAATTGTAAATATTATGGTAGACATAATATTAATATTATACGCATGTAATGCATTCACATAAAAGAAAATCCATATTTATCATTGAGGATTATTAAGATACCCATACCAATGCAAAATATAAAGAATGAAATATGACCCAAGAGTCGATAACATAAAATTACTCCATGGAAGGGTTTTCAACCCTCTCCCCCTCCCACCCCCAAACCATCTCCCCCCTCCCCCCACCCTGAGGGCTTTCCCATGTCCTTGCAGTCCGCGCGTGGCGACCCCTTCTTTACTCCCCGCCCCTGATTACGTCACTTAAAACTAGCGCCGATAACTCTCACTCAACGGCCTTCTAATGACGTGGCTTTAATATGGCGTGCCCGCCGCGGTGGTGTGTGGAGAGGAGGAGGAGCCCCCCCCCTCATTAACCCCCCCACCTTCCTCCCCTGGAGCATCCGAAGGGAGGGGGGGGTACAGCTCCCCGCCCCTCACCCCTTCGGACAGCACTGCCGCACACAACAAACGGATATCGTCCCGAGAGACGATCTTCAACATCGGTTGCAAGAAAATGCGCGCAGAGACGTAGGGTGCCTAATAATGCGACATAGGTACATTGACGTTAGGATGATACAAGATAGGATGTTATAACGTACTAAAATTACGTACCGTAATTGCACATGCATAGTAATTAATTGCGAAGTATATTTTTTTATTGAGAGAGCAGGTAAGTCAGTGGAGAGGTAATACGATATGAATCGAGAATCATTTCACAAGAACTATTTGTTTAAACATTCCTTCATGGTTCATATATTATTAATTCAAAAACAGTTCAGCCGCAATTCATCTACGTTGAACATTCTATGAAGTATTCCAATGAACGTTCTGTGCACTATCTGTGAGTGCCAATTGAACGCTCATTGAATGTCCTTCTTGAATGATCTTTGAACGTTTAAATAGTCTTCACTGAACGTTCTTTGAAAATCTTTTGGACTATTAATTCCCCACTGGGGAGAGACGCTCTTCTTCTCCTTGGTGGATTGGGTGGTTGGGGTGTGACGTCGCGGAGGTGGAAGGAGTGACGCCAAATCGAAAGAAGCTGGCCAAAAGTAATTTTTTCAACTTTCTAAGAGGAAGTTCGGAAAGTTTAATTCTTATTCGACAGTAGGTATGTGGTCCAAAATATATAGGCTACTGCAATGGTCATTGTACTGCTCATAGTAATCTGTGGAACCCATCAAACATAGGTCATTCGGGGTAAATACGCTTGCCGCGCGAACTCCGTCGGTTTTAGAGATATTTACCTTGATGGAAGAAAGCGCTCGGACAATATACTTAGTTTAAAAATACACTAAACGTAAACTGGTACTTCTAAGCATCATTGCCAGATGATTTGGTTTCATTCAAGTTTTTTTTAACCTTTATAAAAATCTATGAACATGAAACTATTTATACTTGTATTTTGAAATAAAAAGAGCAATATCGATTTTAGCACCACTTTACTCCCCGGATATTTCGTCGTGGATTAATAGAGTATGGTATATACAACATATAACAAAAGAAAAACCTTGCGTTTGTTTCCGAATTTCAAGTCAAGATCGTTTTGAGTCGAGCGGTGCAGTGCGCTGCCGCGGGCGGCGGGCCGGCGCGTGGTGTAAACCCAAGGAAATCCCATTTCTGTAGCTAGTTTCCCGTGGTGTTGTAGGCGTTGCTTCGTTTTCCATATTGCCATGAATTGTAAAGTCCCTTAAGTAGCCAGCCCACCCATCCATCCATCAGGAAAGCGGACTTCTCAAAGGGCGCCGCTCATGGCACACTTGTTCACAAATACCCTTGTAGCCGCCGCGCGCAAGGAAAATTGCTGCCGAAAAGGGTAGCGCCATTCCGCAGTTTTATTGCACTCCGACGAAAGAAACCCAGCCAGGTCTCTCAAGTGCTTAAGGAATGAATTGCACTCTGGCCACAGGGAGTGAATCTCGTCACTGCACGTGTGCAACATTTCTTGGAAAAATAGGAAGGGTAGGATTAAGGCCCTCCTCGACACAAACTATGTCGCAGTTACTTTTAAACATCGCTAGTGTGAAATCTGCTCGCCAGAATTCAATTTTGCCTAGTTCCTTGCATGGGAAACTCGGATGTTGCGACTTACGAGTTTTTGCTGTGAGTTGATTTAAGCAGAGCCAAGCCCACTATATATTAGTGCTGTGCATTACATATTTTAAGTTCTCTTTCGTAAGTAAGGCGACTTTGGGGAATACTATATATCTTACTTTATTTGTGCAACCTGATGGTTTCAGCCCGAAAGAGATCTAGTTAAGTGTTTGATGGAAATGAGAAACGTGGCGCAACTTGAGGTGCATGGAAAATTTATTGAACACGAGCTGTGCCCGGCATGCGTTGCAATGCCTCTTTTTCTTTCTAAGTAGGCACACGCATACAAAGCAGACACATTTAAATGTACAAAATAAATGAAAGACGATGAGTTATTTTGCATTAAATTAAAGTTGAAAAAATGTATTCAAGTGCTTTGGGATATACAATATTTTTGGCCTTGCCCTCTGCAAAAACAAATAAATTTTTCGGCTGTCCCACTCGAGAGCATGCAAACATATAATTGATCATGTGAAAAGCAAGGAGTTTCCAGATTTTATCCACACACTTGAAGCGATTGACCTTGTTTGAGAAGGCAAGGTGAACGCGGAACTCTAGTCGTTTGACTATAATTATCAAATTAGTAACTGAACCTGGCCTTCAAAATGCTGCATGCGTGAATAGCTATTCATGAAATCACTATCAAATGGATATTCACGCCTGGTTGCCATGTAAATATCTATTATTGAAAAGGAAGAAAACGTGATGAATTTAGAGAATAAAACGCAATACTTGGACAAAAACGAAGCGTATAATAAAATTGAATGTAATAATTAAATACTGCATTCTTTTATGCGTTCTATGATAAAAATTTCCATCCAATATCTTGAGTGCAAGTAATTTTAAAAAATCAAATAAAGATATACCTGCCCCGAATTCAATGTTTTTCTTATGGGAGTAAAAGTTAACAAAAATGGGGTAAAAATAACCCCAAAAATTGCCATTTTTATAATTCAGAAGCCTTCGCGGGCGCACGCACGACAAATTACCAATGTTTCATCTTAATATGACGATTGGTATTGGGACGCATCGAAGACGAACAAACAAACAACCATTCTTTATTACACTTTTTTCGTAGATTTTCGCAGTTCATTTTAACTTTGGTAAGTTTCTTTTGGCTTTCTGCGATATAATAATACTTTTTAAGCAACGGTTTCGCCGTGCTATTCTGCCGGCTTCGTCAGGCATTCTAAATCAACAATCTACAATAAATAAAGAAACTTCGGCGGTTAATATGTAGCATGATTAATTAATAATTGAGTTTGGCAAAAGTCTTTTCCACGTTTTAGGAAGTTTTTGTAGCCATCTTCTCTGTTTAAGTTGTTAGGTCTTTTTTTCTATTTCAATGGCTTCCGACTGCAGACTGAAGGAACACGAAAGGACTATTCGGAAGAAAGATTGGTATCAATCTGCCGTGGCTGAGCACACACTTTTAAAAGGTCACAGCATTGACATTAAAATGGCGAACGTTTTATGTAAAGAAATTAGCTACTATCCACGGATCATCAGGGAAGATATTGAAATAGTAAAAAGACCTAACAACTTAAACAGAGAAGATGGCGACAAACTTCCTTATACGTGGAAAAGACTTTTGAAAAGCTCAAGTATTAATTAATCATGCTGTACATAATAACCGCCGAAGTTTGTTTATTTATTTTTTATTGTTGATTTAGAAATCCTGACGAAGCCGGCAGAATAGCATGGCAAAACTGTGACTTAAAAAGTTTAAATATATCTTAGAAATCCAAAAGAAACTTACCGACATTCTTTTTTATACGTTAGATTGAGAAGAATCTATATTCTTTAAGAAAAAATGTGCTGGACTAATTGATTGAAATTTTTTATTTAAAAGAAGATATAATAACCAAAAATATTTTGGCACGTTTCATGCAGAATTGCTTTCTCTCCAAGAATCTGATTAAGAGGGAGGGGCAAAGTTCACAATGTGACAGTGTTTTCAGGAGTTTTCAATCCCGGTAGCGAATGCAAGAAACGGCTGTACGGAAGGTCGTGGGTCCGAATCTCGCCCATAATTTTAATTAAGTGTTTTATTTTTCAAATCTTACAGGGAAGAACAGAACATAAGTTGTTGGATTTCCGTATACATCCAATTAAAATTACCATTAATGTGTGTTTTTATTGTTTAAACAATTTTATCGTTAAAAAAATAACATTCAGTGATGCAGTAAAAATAACATCATATTCGGATTCTGCGGATAGCAAAAATATATAACGATTACTGTACGATTTAAATTTGTGACCATTTATTGTTTAAACAATTTATCAAGTATAAAAGATAAAAATCAGAGATGCAGCATAAAAAACAACGAATTCATATTTACGGATCTAACCACATGCGGAACAACCATTAAAGTTCAATTAAAATTTTTACATTTAATTGTTGAAATATTTGGTCTTGTAAAAACAATAATATCAAAGACACAGCAAAATATACTTCAAAATCGGATTCAGCGATTTGAAAACCATTATAAGCAACGTTCAGATATAGTAAGTACCTATGGAAAAATTACAGCGGTACTTAATGTTGGCCAGCTTTTTTTGATTCGGGACCACTATGGCGACGCGACGGTACGAGTACCCAATCCGGTCGCAAGGGCGTTGCGTCCTCGTGGTCGTATGCACTGATTGTTGGTGTGAATATGTATACATCTGTCCGGCTAAAACCATGACGGCAACTCAATGTTTTAAATACCACTGAAATTACAACAATAGTTTAACGCTAAAAGCAAACGTCTAAGTGGATTCCTACGATCGGCCGCCAAACATTGACTGTCACGGGTAACTGAGCAAGTTGAAAACAAATGAAATATTTAGGAATATGTTATGTGACTAAAACCCAACTTACCCTTATGAGCATATCAAATCAGGAAATTATTAATTATATAACTGTCTCTCAAATTAGTAATAACAAATCGAAAAACAACAACCGCGAATGACACTACCAATCGGGCATCGTTAAACGGAAACATATCGGCAGCGCCGGTATCGTAACGCCATAATAACGCTTCGTTTCATAGCGCTCGCGACTCAGCACTGCGGCAGAGAGACAACAAGAGCGTCTCTCCAACCATAGATTATTGCCTCGGCAACCAACCTAACTTGAGCCCTCCTCCCACACTTGGGTGAGTGTTATCACTATGGAAAACGAAGTGCAGCAACCAATGGAGAGTGATTGTGCGATGTTTCATCGTGCGAAGTGAAACGAAGCAATTTTGGAATTATGGACGGCTTTTTTCGATTTCAGCCAATGAGAAGAATTAAGGCCTTCCCCCAAGAGGCTTTTCCCGCCCTTGCACTCGACGAGTTCTCGAGCAACGTCAATGACGGCATTCCGACTGCATCACAGTCACGAAAAACGGCCTTCATTGCTTCGTAACGTGGTTGCGAGTATTCTGAGGTTCTGACGCAACTTCGATGCTGACGCGATATCCCTCGGGAACCTCCGGCTGCAGTCACCGAGTCTCACACTGCGAGGCGCCAATTCACTCGCTCGCAATCACTTACTGTTCCCGTGGTGATCGGCGGAATGGAGCAGAGCGTCGCCCGCGCAGCACACTTCCGTTGTTTGCGGCAAACGACTCCCTCCCCGGAGGACGCCGTCGGGAAACAAAAGAAGCGCCAAATGCCCCGCGGGCGGCCGCGTCTTGCCTCCCTGCTGTCCCGGAGTCACCGTGGCCAATTCGGCGGATCCACGGGGGGGATTGGTGTGATTGGCGTGTGCAGGCACTTCCCATTGGCTGCGAGGACACATCCCTCCCCAAACAATCCGACCGTCTCGTAACAATCGCAGGAAATAGGTGATGCAGAAAGCTCAACAACCAGACCGATCCCCTTGAGGACAATATTATTGCCGCATACTAGGGCAGCGATGGTCAGGCTCAGTTATTGGCAATTGAAAACGAATGTGGCCGTTGTTGGGTAAGCGCGGCGATAGAGAAAAGTTTTTTTGGATGGAATGAAGTAGATGTCTGTGATTTTAGAATACCAGCAGTAGTTCTATGCCTGAACACTTTCATCGACCCCTGAGTATACGTCTGCAGAACAAATAGTTCAAATGACAAATGGATGTAATAAAATATCATAGGTAGAGGTGTTTGAAAAAGCTTTTATTTTTTCTGAAATTTGTTGATTTGAAAATCAAACTGTGATTTTTTGTGTTTTTATAATCTTTTCTAAATTTGGTGAACCGAATTTCTGCATAGTCCCAAGAAAGCAAAACAGATACATTTAAACACATTTTAGGATGAAGATAGAATTTGAGATATTACTATAAGTTTTGTGGTTTTAAATATTGAAATTTACTGTTTACATCTAAGGAAATATTATAGTACGTAGGAATATCAACAAAACATGACATATTCATATAAAATACAAATACGAGAACGAGAAAGATATTATGTAAAACAAAATATTTCATTCTTAACAGTATCACGAGAGCATAAAAAACAACCACTTCTTTCCAAGGTTAAGTACTAAGTCAGATGAGATTTTATTGCGATTGTTCAATTCCTTTGGGAAGTAAAATGGCAAAGTATTACACGTATTGCTAAATGAACTTTACTTACGTACAAAGTAAAATATTGTCAAAATATACATTATTTAAATGCTTGCTTTGTGAGTGTCTCAGCATTAGATGGTGTCAGTCTCCTCCTCCTGTCACTAACCACTAGGCTGTACTTTGAGAATGATACATATGAATCCACACTGGAACACGGGAACCAAATACACTGGAGGGCAGCTGATGCATATTCTTAGTGATAAAGTTTTAGTCTTGCGAGAACCTCTGCTACGGTAGCCCTTCACTCCCAAGTTGCTCCTTGACTTCAGCCAAAAAACGTTGTGCAGGCTTCTAAGATATACTTTGACTCCGATCTCAGAATAAATTGTGCATTTTTTACGCTTTTCTTTAGTTATGAGGCAATTTTACTCTTTACCGCATATCGAGGATCGAACAGTGATCCACAAGACTGAATTATCTTTCTTGCTGGATCTATGGTCTTTAAACGATTTCATTTCACCACTGCACATGGAGTTGCATAGACGATGTTTACTTGAGCTGCGACTTTTACTGTCAGCGAAAACTGTTATAGTTCACAAGTGACGGCCTGACTGAAGGTTCCCTCTCTAAAAATTTTGAATTTCACTTCAATATCACTTAATTTCCCCTCATGAAGGTGTATTGTCGGGTGAGTAGAGCCCTCTAAAATGTAATTAGTTCCATCAGAGGTGTACAGGCACTTCCAATGAAAAGTTACCACTTCAGAGCCGAAATTTTCTAAATCCGGAGTTGACGGAAATTTGACAACGCTGCGTCACGGCTTCCCTACAGCGGAGCCTCAGAAAGCTCTAACCATAAACAAACCCCCTTCCCTCCTCCGCCCTCCTTTCCTTTCTTAGTGGAAGGGCCCAAAGGATTACTGACGGTCGGTCTTCTTCACTCACTTCTTCGGTCGGTCGGTTAACTTAGAAGAGCAAATCACAAATCATCATTGTTCATTATCACCCCCAATTTGTATGTGTCCCTTGAATAATCGATGAATAATTGAATAATTAATTCCTTGGTTTATTGGTGTTGTTTCACGTTCGTGCTATTTCAGAGTGAGTTCATTAGCATGTTTTATTCTCACATCGATGTAGTCAGAAGCTTTATAAATATGCGATCTCAATGTTTTAAGACTAGGAATAGGCTCAAAAGAAGAAAATAACGTTCCCAATTGTCGTAATTTCCACGAGTTTACCGTAGGATTTATGGTATAGACTCGTAATTTGAATAATAACAATACCCATTAGATTACTGCTTGTATAATTCATTGAAATATATATAGCCTGAAGTTTTACCATCTGAATGTCTGTTGATGAAGCGTCTTTTAGGAAGGCCACCCCTTTGACATCGTCCAAAGTTTGGAAATGTTCCACTGAATCTACAACATGAGTGGCTATACAAATATCAGATTCAAACCAAGAGTTCTATCTCATGTTTACAGGCATGGGAAATGCAACATACCTACTTCTTTTACTTTCAGTAGGTATGTACCTTGATACTTTTTTTTTCATAAATTCAATGTTCCTGCTTTTGCGTTTCCGGGTATTGTGGCATTTTTTATACGCCCCCACCCCGTTTTTTCTAAGTTTCCCTCTTTGGACAAAAAATTCTGGTCCCTAGTAAATTCAAAGAGGAGAACGGATCGTATCCCTAATACATTGTCTTCTGGTGGTGCTACATATGTTGGAGACACTAGGCCTTCTGCATTCAACGATTACTTTTTCTCCAATTTCACACCTTCCCCTCCCAACACCTATTTTCCTCCTGTTCAACTCATATCCACCCACTCCCTTGCGTCCATCTCCACCTCTTCCCAAGAAATGTTATCATATTTGTCATATTTGGCTACTACAAAATCAACTGGGTCTGACGATATAGGTTCACTTTTTCTCCGTCGTACCTCTATATTCCCATTTCTATTATATTCAACAGGTTTCTCTCACCTGGAATTTTTCCAGCTCAGAGAAAAAGTTCTAACGTAACTCCTATTTTGAAATCTGGCCCAAAGGGTAACGTTGAGAACTATCGCCCTATTTCCATATTACTTGTTTTGTCCATTATCTTTGAGCGTATTCTCCATGATCGCATACATCACTTCACTCTCCCCTATATTTTACCTTCCCAGCCTGGTTTTCTTCCTGGTGGGTCCTGCCTCACTAATCTCTCCATCTTGCATCATCATATAATTTCTGCTTTCAAGAAAATATCTCAGCTGGATGTCTGTTATATTGACTTTTCAAAGGTTTTCGATTCCATTAATCATTTCCTCCTCTAGCACAAACTTCAGTTGCAATATACAATCCATGGCACTCTTTTGTCTATGATCTCCAATTTCTTGACTTCTCGTTATCAGAGAGTTTTAATCGAAGGAATCTCTTCTAACTATTTACCCGTTTCTTACGGTGTGCCCCAAGGCAGAGTCCTAGGTCCGCTTCTATTTGCCGAAATCTATATTGACGATATTGTTCAAGATATTCTTCCCTCCTGCTGTGGTGTTCTCCTTTATGCCGATGAGTGCAAAATTTTAAAAAGAGTTGATAGCGTGGCTGATTCTCTAGATCTACGGTCCGCTCCCATTCTCTAAATCTGTCGAGAACTGGTGCAATAAATGTCGTCTACGCGTGAATCCGGGGAAGTCTGCTATTATGTCCTTCTCTTTGAAGCATTATACCATCTCCTCTATGTATGGACTTGCCAATCAACCCATTTCCTCTGTCTCTTCCCACACTCATTTAGGTGTCACTTTCGACCAAAATTTAACGTTCCTGGATCACATTAAAACCATTTCAAATAAGGCTTGTGTCAATTGTTGGTATTCTCTACCGTCTGAAGGAGGTTTCGGAACCAATTGCTTTAAAATCCGTCTTTATCGGATGTGTACTACCCCTTCTTGAGTATTGCTCACCCATTTGGTCAACTGCCTCCCCTACCACGCTGAAACTGCTCAACCGTCCCATCAATTTCTTTTCAGCAATGGTGCGTCATCGCATACCCCACCTCAGGCTCTCCTCACGCGAAGAAATTTGTCTCTCTCTTGGCCTATCACACCTCACTCATCGCCGACTGACTTCTGACTTCAAATATCTTCACTCAATAATGAATGGGTCCTTCCGCTCTTATCTCATCTCCTCTCATTCTTTTCTCTCCACATTCCTGCCCGTGTCACTCGTAATGTAGGGCTATTACACAAACCCAAATTTCGTCTGTCAGTTTCCCAACGATCCTTTTTCTACCGATTACCTTCTCTCTTCAACACCCTCTCCATCATTTCCTCTTCCCTTGACCTCTTTACCTCTCGCAACAAGTTCACCTCCCAACTTCAGCACCTTTCATTTTGATTGTCTCCTTTTGAGTAAATTTCTTTGTTTTCTTTTTGTTAAATATTTTGTTAACATAATATTTTTTATAGTACCCAATGTAAAGGCCTTAGTTGCTATTTTTGGTGTTATATGAAACAAATGAAATAAATTTTTTCCCTCTGCGGACTGTTTACCCTACGCACTTAGACGAAGGACTTGTGCGCCAACGACGGCCAAAATGCTTACGACTCCACAATGCAGCGACTCCAGCCAGCAACTTCTGCCACGCCTTCCGCCACGCCTTTCGCCGCACCATTCCCTCGCCAGGTCCTCCATCGTTTATATAGCCCCTGATGCGAGGAAGGATTCCAGAAATTCGGTCATTCCGACCAAGGCACAAAGGCTGTGATCCTGTATTCTGTGGCCATTATTTTGACCCCATGGAATTTTTACCTCTTGAGCTGACGGGAGCGGAAAAAATGAAGAGAGTCGTACCCTGCCGAAGTGACAGGTGCTAACAAAAATTCCTTATTCACTCGACGCCCAAATAGCGACCACAGCGGAGACAGCGCTTCGAACCGAATCAAGGGCGGTTACGACGCAACGAGAGAAAACAGTTTCGAGGACCCTAAGGGGTTGAGAGTATTTGCTCACCGCTGAAGTACGCCCGCAATGGCCCATGGTTACATTTTGTTTCACGCGCGGGACGCAAGTGAGCAGATGGTCGACGGTCACTCCTGGGTCATCTTGTGAAGAGGCGTTAGGAATGACTTCGCACTGAGGCTGTAGCTGATGGGATAGAATCCATGTCTTTAGGGAGAAGGATTTGGATCTTATGGACTTATTAAGGAATTTATTTTTCGTCGCCGTAGACTAGCGATCGAAGGGAAGGTCGCGGTGAGTGGATATCGATCCCTTTGAAAATGTTGCCGTCTAGCGCGTGGATCCAGTTGGAGTGAGCGCATCTGATATTAGTGTCATCGATGTAAATGGGAACCGGAGGGAGTTTGAAAGCGCCGTCGCCGAGAGCAGAGGGGATGACGGGAAGACTCGGGGAAGTAACTGCGCGTTCGCCGAGAGAGTGCGGTTGGAGGTGAAGAGTGAAGGAATCGATTCGCCAATCAGTAAATGAGCCTCGATAAGGGTCGAAAGCATGGTCGAACTTGAAAAGGACGAGAGACGGGAAGCGGATTGAGGGACACCGGTCACGTGACACAGAAAGAATCGCCGAGCGGGAGAACCTAAAATTAAATGTTAGCACAAAACATATTAATGACAAAAAGAACTATATCATGCACTTTACTGCGTGGTTCCAACACTTGATCCAAGAGTAATGAGAATGAGAAATGAAAATTTATTACGCGCACAGAAGAAAGACGGCAAATGTGAACTGGCTGAAGAGGAAGATAAACAAAGAAGGGTGTACACCTTGGCGGGATAAACAAGGGTGAGAGACAAGCTGTGAGGGTAGGTGGAGGGGAGGAGGGGGGGGGGTAGGAGGAAGGGGGTTGGTGAGGGTGCGTGTGCTATGAGAGCCGTGAACGTCGGAGGGGCCGCCGAAGGAACCTATCAAATTGGACGCCACTAGGGTATATGGAGGTAGGGGCAGGTTACAGCCCCATTGGGGGGTGGAGGGGAGATTTAAATTCGGGAGGGATAGAGTCCCAAGACTAAGACTCCACTCTAATTGTAAGAAAGGCTCCGATGTCGAATATGAAGCTGTGGCCGTTAGATCGCATGTGGCCTCACATCAAAGATTGAGAAAAACTCATCATGATGGGGAAGTTGTAGCAAGTCGTAGGAGAGGCGTGCCACGCGCTCGGGAGCGACAGGCATTCCACGAATGTCTCCAAATGACTCATCCTTGGATATTTCCAGAAGTAGGCGCGCGCGTTGACAGCCAGGTTGAGATCCTCCCGGTTGGCGGATTCGAACGATCCAATTGATCGAAACACGGTGAGCGTCTTGAAGAAATATCCAGTTGCGGAGTGACAATGCCTCAACTTCACCTTCGAGGAGAACAGCCCGGGAGAGGGAGCGTTGAGGTGAGCGGGTGGGGGGCAGGGAGGGGCAGGGAGGGGGCGAGGGGCGGGAGAGGAGCGAAACACGTAATGAGAGCGGATTTTATCGACGGGTGTGGTGTCAGGGCGCTCCTTTCTTCGGGGAAGAAGAGAGGACGCATTGAGCGACGAGTCATCTGCGCGCCGAGGCCTTCATTGTTTCCGTCCGTGCGAGCGTGTATACACGGCTTATAAATATAAATATATCGGCGGATGAGGTGGCTGGGGCGCTTTTTAATTGCGCTGCTCGCCCCGGGGCGGTCCCTCCCTCGCGAGACGACGACAAAGACTCACTCCCGTAGGAGAAGACGCAAGGGTGCTGCTCACAATGAGAAAGGAGCACGACGGAGTCACGCGTGCTAATGCGACTCGCTCGAGCGAAGAAGTGGAAATAGGCGCCCCTGGCGGCCTACCCGCGAAATTCTCCCCCCACCCCCTCTGGCGCCCAGTGCACGTTCCTTTTTCTCGCGTCACGCGACAGCAGCGACGCGTGTCCTCATTATCGGAACTTAGGACGCTTTGAGCGAAGAAGACAACCCCTTTTCAGCGCGAGAACCCTCTCGTTGCCCGCGAAGGCGCACTTCGGAAAGGCCGAGGGGGAATCGGCCACGGGGGGGCCATTCCTACCTACCCATATTCTCCGGAGAGAATCGTCTTACCAACTGTGGTGGACTGTATTGTAGCATTTAGAAGAGGTATGTATGTACATACAATGCCCCGTTAACACACAACCGAAGGCTGAACACGACTTCCTTTAACAGTCCATGAAACGAAGAAAAAAAAGAGCAACGAAAAAATAACCTGTTCGTGCCACAGATCGGCAGCCAAAAAAAAATCAAAATGTACGGCGTCAACTTTTGTTGCAGTGATTTCAGAAGGATGGCAGAGTCGCGAGCGCCAGTGCGGCCACGAAGTGAACGAGCACGGCGGGTTCCCGGATGAGGAGGAAGTCAAACGAAGGCACTAGACTCCGTCTGTAAAGTGATGCCCGTCATTTCATCTCAACACGAATCCGCGGAAGGAGAGCCGCGAATCCGAGTTGGACGATCCGAGGGCCGGAAGAGTCGTACTCTCGCAAAAGACAAGAAGACGAATTTAACGACATTTTCGGGAGCGGTATTTTTGGGCCCCATAGTGATGTCATCCAATTAGGGAATCGAACGTTGAAAAACAATCGTACGTCGCTTTTAAGGTAGATTGAGCAATATATTATTCCCTAGTTACTTTTAGAACTAGGGAACTATTCCCTAGTTACTTTTAGAACTAGGGAACTATTCCCTAGTTACTTTTAGTTTTCCCTAGTTAGAATTTTACTTTTTCAATTCAGCGTTTCTAAGAAGTGTGATTTAAATACTTCAATATTAATGGTGCAAAATATAGTTATATGTGACAAAAAGTATCAATAATTAAATAAATATAACCACATAAGTCTCTACTTTGACTCATTTTTTCACGGCGTACGACTAAAAACCCTTCAAAACGGCAGGTTTTTCTGTGATTCCGTAAATATTTCTGTGGTGAGTAATTGATAATTTTTTATTAATAGTTGAGGAAACATAAAAATAACACACCGTTAGTTTTTTTGACAAAATCTAGGCCCTAATTCCCCAAAATCTAAATCCCTAGTTTTTTCAATATTCTCCCTCTGGTGCGCACAGCCGTCATCTATCCCATGTAAAACAGCTTAAATATTTAGGCAAATTGCTCGAAATGTAGTTCGGCAAAGGGTTAATATTTAATTGATATGATTGGTAAGACGAGAGTTGTTTCTTTAAAATGAGGTCAAATTCGTCAAATTCTAGGTGATGTGATATTTCACTCTTAACTACCTTAACCGGTTCTAAGACGCGAGCAAGAACTTTAACACTTCGGCTCAGGACTGATTGCGTGATTTTCAAATTACGCAGTGTAAGCGTTACCACCAGGCTAATAGTTAACGTAATGTTCTGTTCGAAATAATAATAATTGTCTAAAAGTTCGATGCAGCATTATGTTGTAATTCTGAAAAAGCGGGATCTACGCCACACAATGCGGAAAAAGACGCAATATTTTCGCAGTTGATACTCTGCTCCTCGGGGGGTCGTGGTAGACAAGTGGGTATAGCGCTGGGCTACTGTCCCGGGTTCAAATTCGGGTGAAGTCACTCTGGACACCCCCTCCGAATATCCCCCGAAAATCGCAGGGGGCCCAGGGAAAGGCACTGGCCTGAATGTGTGAATTTCACCCGCCAATAGCTTAGTACGGGGTGAGCTCCACTCTCACCTATCAAAACCAACCTTCGGATTTAAACTAAAATTATGAGTGACTCCGCTTCATATATTGTAGACGGTATGGCCATCTACGTAACACTTCCCCTTGAATGCATGATGGATGTTTAGACACGCCATCCGTGTAATTTTTCTCCGCATTTTATAAGTTTCTCTCTCAGAGCATGATTCATTGTTTTTCTACGCAGCAATTGCATTCGTGGTGTTTGATTCGTGTGACAAGGATATGCGAAAAAATTCGAACGATGATAAAGATAGAAAAATTCTATTTTTACCAATAGATAGATACATGCTCAAGCAATGCGATGCTTAGCCGTAAATACGAGCGCATAACTTTGTCTTCCCAATGCAATTTTTTGGCTGCTAGAGGCATTGACTTTCTAATCATAAGGCGTTCGAATATTGATATCGCACTTGGAGCATATTTTGCACAAGTGATGAACAATTCCATGGAATAGGAAAAACTTCAATGTTGGATAGGTAACGATACGGAGATTACCTTGCAAAGAAGAGGCGAGGATTCGAAAGTAAACCTCGGAAACTTTAAATTAGATGCACAAAGAAATTCAGCGTTTCATCGTTATCTTCAGGTGCCTGCACATAACGAAATGGCCGCTGCTTCTATCAGATAACTGGTCTATGCATGCATAGGTACCGTGTTTCACTGCATAACGTTTATTATATTAATATTATAAGCAGTATATGTTG
Source organism: Pyrrhosoma nymphula (assembly GCA_963573305.1). Classification (NCBI taxonomy): domain Eukaryota; kingdom Metazoa; phylum Arthropoda; class Insecta; order Odonata; family Coenagrionidae; genus Pyrrhosoma; species Pyrrhosoma nymphula. The sequence goes on from OY754327.1 coordinate 185,379,426, forward strand.
TATTACTTAAATTTCAACCTCTCTTAGGCATTTAACATCGAAATTTATATAGCTGTAAACGTATATGTATCTACCTCCATAATCCAATAACATTCCATTTATGTTCCGCAGGTTTATGTCAGCAGAAGCGAACAGCAACAGAGAAGTCGAAAAATCTGTCTTCACACAAAAAATTCCAACTTATTTCAACATCGACATCAGTAAACTAATGAGCCGTCACCTGCATTGCGGTTCAACAACGCATCTTGGAGTCGGACAAAGGCCAAAAACGTTGGATTCGATATGGGATGTTTACTTCACAGTTCACATACCTCCTCGCGAGGGAATTTCATTTCCGCTAAGGCCAGGATGTCCACGAAGCGAGCAAGTCCTCCACTCCGGGAAGTGGACGGAGTCGGGTGCAGAGGTGCGGGGAGGCGTGGGAGCAGTCGACCGCGGCGGAAACACTAGAGACTCACCTGCCGAATGAGAGATGAAGAGAGAGAGAGTTAGTTATTAATTTACGGCTTCAAAACAGAAAATAAAACTTCAAGTTCACAGAACTGATCACCCAACGCAAGACGCTTTGCATCTTGACGGGATATTCAGCATTCATTCATTCAAGTATTCTACCAGCTGATTGGTAGGTTCTTGGACAGTCCCAATTTTGTATCCCAACCTAATAGAAATTGTCTCGCTTTCCCTCCTAAGTTATTAGATCCCTCTTCAATTCTTCATACCTCCTCTTATTTCGTCCAGAATTCCTATCCTTTTCCTTCCTCTCCCACGCTTCCCCAGTGTTCTCCCCTCTATCACTCTCTTCAGCATGCCCTCTCCTCTCAAAACCTCCTCCATCCATCTCTTCTGCCTTCTCCGAACCTCTGCCACAAGCTTCCTCTCCTCTCCGACCATATCCAATACCTCCTCGTTCGTCTTTCTCGCCATCCAGCTAACCTTCTCCATCCTTCTCCAAACCCACATCTCAAACGCCTCAAGTCTACGCACATCCTCCCTTCGCAATGACCACGTTTCCGACCCATACAGCGCCACGCTCCATATTAAAGTTCAGCATTAATTGATAAAAAATGCGTTTCATTGCCCTCTATGGATCCGAAAGGCATTTGTATCTATTCAAAAAAGCTTTAAAAAAAAACACGGAGCAGAGTATTGCATTTCATGAAAATCACACCTCCACACAGAGGTTCAGATTCCGAATCTGACTCGACAAAATCCCAAAAGTCAACTTCTTCACAAGGTCCGAACAATATTTGGTGAATAAAAACAGAAAAACGGTGGAACCATAGGCTAACCCTAACTTTGCATTGCCTGGTAGGAGAGCGTCAAACATTAGTCATTCGTTTGGTTGCTGCTCCTTTGCTTGGCAGGCAGGGTTTCAGCGCTCAGTAGAGCACAATGTTTTATGATTTCTATTCAACACCATTTTATTTTGTTCACTTTATTGTCCCCATTTAAATTTTTTATTTTATTTTGTAACAGAAAATAAGTGTATTTATTTCTATATGCAGTGTAAAAAATCTACAAATGGTTAGTCTAACTTTTGTAAAAAAATCATAGAAAACGAATGTTTCCGCAAAAGTTAAAAGTAAACCAAGGCCGTCATACTCCGCAATAATTTTCCGCGTACAGGGAAAAACCGCGCATCTAAGAATGCCCACAACCATCAATTAGGTGCAACCACGTGCAACCTTTACAGACACGATGATTTGTTGGGAATGATTTTAGCAGATACTCACACTATAGTTTCCTCAATGCAAAATAATTGGCTCCTGACGTGGTGCTAGGTTTGCATTAGACGCGCGGGCATTGTGGGGGAAACCTTTTCAATAGGCGTGTAGGTAACTTTGAAATGAATGGAACTGACATGTGAATGAAGATGCGAGCTATCACTTTTATGTATCCAGGAGGTATTTCTCGGCAAGAGTTGTTTTGAATGTTTAGTTTGTATCGCTGTTGAATTCGTTCTACCAAAGAGTTAGTTATACTTAATTATTCTACGGTTCTACATAAGTATTTAAAAACGAAATATTTTTATGGCACATTAATTAAAAGCTTTACAGTTTGCAAGTTTGACGCCTTTACTGGAAATCAACAAACTTGACAACAATACGAATGCCATAATGGACGATCTTTTGTTGTTTAGCGCACACCAGCATCTGTTTTGAAGTGCGCAGCTCAATAGTGCGCAGGGTGTGCTATGCGAACGGAAGGCAAGTGCGCAGACTGTGTTATATACCGCACAAGAGCGAATGGAAGGCACGAGGAATTTAAGAGGGAGATAATTGGGAGACATCTGCAGGAGAGAAACCGAAGCGATGTACCAGAACTTGGGATGTTTGGATAAGGACTTTCCAAAAACCTGTTAATCAGCTGGTAGAATACTCAAAAAACACAATTTGTTTTTTAACCGTTAACTTGCATAGATTTGCAATTATATCTATCTGATGTTAGAATTTCCAAAACATGCCAGGATATTCATCACAGATTTTACGATTAATCTTATATAGATTGGAATTGAATGAAATGTGAAAGTAATTTTTAACTTCAGGTCTTCACGTAATGTTCATTAATATATGATAGGGTGATTAATTTCTCCTAAATTCCTTTCAATGCCTGTCCTTTCCATGTATATTCATTAATAAATTGTAACGGTACCATAGTGGGTATCTGCACCTAGACAATTTACATTTGGCAACTGACACATCCATTTATTAGTACAAATATCTATAAAAATAAGTCCCTTATCCTTATATCCTTAACTTTAGCGATAGCATCACATCCCTTAGCTCATCTCTTATATAGGAACAGGCAGTCGAACTTTTAAAATCATTAGAATTACTCGCGATTAAAAAGGTTTTGGTACTAGAAACTAATTATAAGATCAAAATTATCGCTGGGTCTTCCTTCAATATTTCAATATCTTTGCAAACAGGTGTAGTATCAATGCTATCTAGCTAAGCCTAGAATCAGTAAGAAAATAGTCAGTGCTTATGTACATCCATGTGATAGATAACTTAATCCAGGTACTTAGATTATCAGTTTGAAGCTCAGGTAGCCAATGAGATTTTCATGTCATCTCTGATCATTACCAATACATCACCACCTAAGGCTTTGACAGTGATCCGTGGATATCTGTCTTCTCTGAGATCCTTTTATTAATTACCGCTAATGCATAACTCTGAGTCCATAACATTTGAATCCAATTAAATTCATGTGTTACACCACACATCTTAATTTTGCTCTTACCTGGATAAGTTAAATACATTTAATATACTTCTCAAACCAATGACATTTTGGCATAAAGTCAATGCCTACAACAGCCGTAAACAAACACCTCTCTTGAATAATGGGGCAAAAAGGAGAGGTCCCTCCATTAAGAGATTTATCTACATTGATGATCCCGCACCAGGGATCAACTCCACAATGTGGCACACCGAGGATCAACGGCGAGGCGGTACCTACTCAATCACTCACTCCACCGATTGGCGTTTTTCTGTCGAAGAGTTAAACCCTCGTTAAACACGCCGGACACACTCTCACGTGAAAGAGGTCTCGGGGCACTGTTGCCAGATACACCGCTTTTCCGCTTTTTCCCCGTATTTATGACAATAGATCCACTTTCCACTTTAGACCAACGCGGTTCCGCTTTTTTCTAATCTGCTCGAACTAATCAACCGAACATGTATCGTTCGAAAGTACGTGTGGTAGAGTATTGATTACAGATTTGATTGACATCGACGTTTGAAAAATCTTGCCCCCCCCCAGGATGAAAAATCATCAAGCCTAGTTGAAACTCGTGAAATTCCGCATTTTTGTACAAAATCCGCGTTGTTCAAGCACTGGTACCGCATTTAGAAATTTTCCCATCTGTGAACACTGTCTCGGGAGGGGAGGGGGGGGGGCAACTTACACCAGAGACACACACGACTTAAACAAAGTGGCTGAGGAGGGGTTGTTTATGTCGATCGTGGAGTACAAAAGACACAAAGCGACCTATAAAAAAACACGAAAATGGATGTCTGACGCCACAAATCAGTGTGTATCAGGAAGGGTATATAAAGGGTAAAGTGAAAGGTGAATACGGGTATCTACGAGTATACGTGGACGCGGTGGTACAAAGAGCGATGAGGGCAAACCCCTTGCTGGTCCATAGGTCGGATCCCTTAATCGAGAGGCCCGCAGGTCTCTCTCGCGAGGCGTTGCGGCCACACGACGGTGTGTGTTATTTTGGGGGAGGTGAGTGTCTCGTCGGCGGCGGTGAAACCTCCGCCCCCCCCCCCACAGGGGGTGTAGGGGGTCGCAGGGTCTCCTGATGATACACGGTGGGCAAGGGGGTGGACGAGGTGGAGGCGGGTTTGGGGTGGGTGGGGGCGTGGCGCGCTCCTTCTGCGACTGCGGGGGGCGGGCGGGAGAGCTGCCAGCCCCCGGGGGCCCCCTTCCCGCCCCTCGGCGACAATATTGCAGCAATATAAGGCGTCGGTGAGGTCATAAAACGGGTGGGAGGTGGAGGAGGTCGTCTTCTTCCCCCTTCCCTAGCACGCAAACGAGTTGCGGTGTCGTCATTGGATGGGGGTGGGGTGGGGAGGGATAAGGGGGCTGTGGGGGCGGAGGGAAGGGTTGTGGCGTGGGGGCGGTTGTGGCTATGGTGATGATACCCCGACGACTCCATTTACACCGGCGCGCTCTTTTTACGCGCGACCGTCTTTTGTCATAAGCAGCCATAACGTTGTCCTACCACTCATTACGTCGTTAAAACAATGCGCATGACTCCCCTAGAATACATTCCAGCAGTGTATAAATTTGCGCCCGCTTGTACATATGTATTATCGCCATAAAAGCCGATTACATGCCCTCACGGTCTCCACGCGACCGAGACACCACGTGAGCCGAGGCGGCGACGCCACGAACTACAACAGCGCGCGCGATGCCAAGCCTACCTGCCAAGTCACGCGGCGCCGCCCGCCGTCGTGTGGATCTACTATAGTGGTGGTGGTGGGATGAAGACGTGGTGTCGCAGCTAAACGGCTGCAGCCACAACTGATTCGGTCAGACAACTGTTTCAAATAACTGTTGCAGACAACAGGTTAGTTTCGTGATCATGCCGCAGCAGCGACGTTGCGCTCTGTGCTGTGAAGCGGCAACTGATGAAGCTGTTTCATCTTCTATTCCGTTCCTGTTGCACTGCACGTGTGGCTGCGTCGCGGTTATAAGCTACAATATGTTGGATTTGAATCTGTTGCAGGCGGTTGCTGGTTTATTTAGTCAACACATGTTCCCCCATCGTTGCAGATAGAATTAGAACTTTGAAGTGCATACCTATCTTTCATGAATCCAAATGTAATTTTTTTTAAAGTTAAAGATTTCTTATTATTTAGAATACAGAACTACTAGCCATGTTCTAACAGCGCCGATCGATCGCCTGTTTTTTGGTGTGCAAATATACAAGCTGTTGTCTGCAACAAGGTGTTTTGCTGAAGTGTTTCCATTTGAAACTGTTTCGGCGACATTACGACCTATTCGATATGATCTGCTGAACACTAAACCTGTGCATTTCGATGCGAATACACCTTTATATGCATTAGATTCAGATCATCACCCTGCAATATTTGAAATAGATTCTTGCGGCCAGATGAAGAAGGGCGGGCAGAGTTTGGTCTGTGACCTCCCGCGAACTTAATCTATCTTCTATTATAATAACAATATCGTCGTGTACATATTTTTATATTTGTCAGTGAATCCCATTAGAAAAACACAAGAAAGCTAATTTTTCGTTTCGTGGCAGACTTTTTTCAATTTGCTATGTTTAATTAGAAATAATGATCCTACGAAATTGAACGAGATACCAATAGAAAGAAAATTAAATAGATATTCTTATTTTTACTACCAAATTTTATTTCTTATTCTTGGTTTCCAGGTTTAGGCACTTTGTCTGTTCCGGCTTCACCAACGTATTCTCAGTCTCCCAATGCTTATTTCTTTATCAAAACTCCAAAAAAAGCGACTAAGGCCTTTACATTGGGTTCAATAAACAGAATAAGTTAAAAAAAAACAATAGTGGTAGAATCAAAACAGAAATATTCAAAATATAAACAAGGCAAGAATGAGGCGAAGATGACATGAATGTTACGCATTACGTTTCAGTTGGGAGAAAAAGACGTTGCGTGGGGAGAAAAGGTCAAGGGTAGGGTGACTGTAAGGACATTGAAAGATGAAGGTAGGCAGTAGAATAGTGATCGTTGGGAAATGGAGAGACGGAATTTGGGTGTGTGTAACAGACTCACATTGCGAGTGAAGCGGGCTGGGATGCGGAAAGTGAAAAATAGGAAAGAAGAAGATCAGAGCGGAAGGATCCATTCATGATGGAGTGCAGGAATTTAAGGTCCGAAGTCAGCCGGCGAAGGGAGAGGTGTGATAGGCCTAGAGATGATAGGATTTCTTCACATAAGCTATGTCTATAGGCAGTTTTACACGATGAAATATTTTGTACAAACGAATGTACCTGAGATTGTACGTTTGTCGCAACGAAATTAGAACAGGTTCTATTTTCCGTTCAGGCATTGAGACATTCGCACAAGCGTTCATACAATTTGCCACTTTACACGATACATTATATCTCATGCAATAGTTTCCGGAAGAGTTTGTACAAACAAATATACCGTGTAAAACGGCCTTAAGGGAGGGCACGCGATGACGGACAATGGCTAAAAAGAAGTTAAGGGGGCGGTTGAGTAATTTAAGAGTGGTGGGGGACGCAGTTGACCAGATGGGAGAGCTATATTCTAGGATGGGTAGTACACATCCAAGAAACACAGATTTTAGGGTAAATGGGTCCGTTATTTTTTTGAGGCGATAGAGAATTCCCGCTATCGACATTGCCTTTTTTGAAATACCAGAAATATGTTCATGGAACATCAACTTTTGATCAAAGGTAACCCCTAGGTCATTGTGGGAGCTTCTTCTCCCTAAAGGCTTATGCATACTCAAAAACCTTTCTGGGAATCCTTTCTAGTGGCACGCACTCAACATGCACTTTCCATCTTTCTTTATGATTTGTTTATAATTATTTCACCGGCTGTACTTCTAATTTTTGCCTAATGTCTTCTTTTTCATCCGGTCCATGACATGTACATTAACATTTACATCCTTTAACAAATTTTAGGAATTTCATTTCTGACGTTTCAATTCTTTTAAAGCCTCTTGTTCTGAATCCCCGAGATTCTGATCCGTATAGCCATGTGGGGACAGCTATAATTTTAGTTTCATTTAGAGTTTTTCCTTTTAGTGCTCTTCTTATAGTCCTACTTTCTATGCATAGACAAGAAGAGAGGGTCTCTTGTCGCCGACGATGACGGCCTGACCGTCGAAACGTCCCGTAAATTATTTCGTGAGTGTCCTTATAATTTCCATGTGCCTGTGTTTTAAAACTATATTTATATTTGTGTTTTTATTCGCCGAGTGCGTTTTCTGAGAAGATACTATGTAAACGCAGGAAAAGATTCAGTTGGGATTTCTCAATTATTTACCCATTAAAAATATTTTGCGTTCAAAATTTCTTACAGAAATACCACACAACTTCATTTGGATTGTTCCTACGCAGAGTTTGCAGGGGCCTGCGTTATGTTGGTAGGCGTTAGTGCTTCGCTCTAAACCGCAAGAAAGCAGCGGCGTCTTTAAAAAGTACGATCCGATAATCTTTTTTTCATTCCCAGTGCAGATATTCAAGAGGACGTATAATACGCGAGGCTTTGAATGCATCATCAGCGCGCCCCTTGACAGCGCCACCTGGCATCGGTCCCGAGCCATCCCTCCCAACCCCCCCCCCCACTCCCCCTCCCCCCTACTACTATCATTCCGACTCCAACTAACCCGTCATCATATTCCGAGGAACAAAAGACGAGCGAATATCGATATCATTATTCATTGTACCTGCTGCGTCGCCTTTAGAATTGCAAATTCCTTGCTTCACAGCCAATTGAGCCTCAACAGGAAAATGAAACACGAAAGTAAATTCCTCAGCCCATTCGGAGATAACACTCGCTCCTCTCAATGATGCCGTGAAACAATAAACTGCTCAGCTCTGCCCTCGCCCTACCCCGCTCTCCCGTAAGCCCTCTGGCCGTCAAAGTGCGCCTCTCCCGGAACGACGGCTTCAAGTGGTGCCCACGTCACGTGATACGTACAGGCACTTCCAATGGAAAGTTACCACTTCAGAGCCGAAATTTTCGAAGTCCGGAGTTGACGGAAATTTGACAACGCTGCGTCACGGCTTCCCTCTAGCGGAGCCTTAGGAAGCTCTAACCGTAAGCAAACCCCCTTCCCTCCTCCGCCCTCCTTTCCTTTCTTAGCGGAAGGGACCAAGGGATTACTGACGGTCGGTCTTCTTCACTCACTTCTACGGTCGGTCGGTTCACTTAGAAGAGCAAATCACAAATCATCATTGTTCATTATCACCCCCCAATTTGTATGTGTCCCTTGAATAATCGATGAATAATTGAATAATTAATTCCTTGGTTTATTGGTGTTGTTTCACGTTCGTGCTATTTCAGAGTGAGTTTATTTACGTGTTTTATTCTCACATCGATGTAGTCAGAAGCTTTATAAATATCCGATCTCAATGTTTTAAGACTAGGAATAGGCTCAAAAGAAGAAAATAACGTTCCGAATTGTCGTAATTTCCACGAGTTTACCGTAGGATTTATGGTATAGACTCGTAATTTGAATAAAAACAATACCCGTTAGATTACTGCTTGTATAATACAAATACACATCAGTTATTGACCACACAGCCGTTTCACTCATACATACCACTCGTTCGATCTCCGGCCGCGTCCGCCACGGCTCACCTCCATCTCCTCCGAAAATTCCTCCCTTCTCTCTTTGCAACTCCTCTCCTGGGCAACAAACACCCATCTCGTATTTTTTGGAACCCGAATACGATGACGGAGTCGACCGTAGGTGTGAACATGCGAACATTACGTCAAGGAAGAAGCATTTGCCATGAGAAGGAATAGAACCCGGATCCCTTGATAACCCGTCCAGTGCTTCAGGTACCGAGGCGCCGTCCTCCCACTGTGGGACTTAGAAAGAACATCCGACTCAGCCTGAAAAGAACCGCTTGGGAGATGGACGCCTCGGTAGCAAAAGCACTTGGCGGGTTATCAAGGGATCCGGGTTCGAATCCCACTCAAGGTAGATGGTCTGACGACGTTGATAACATTTTACGAAATCCGATATATTACGGTAGATCAGATAATGAGAATAAAATTAGGGAAATAGACTGCAGAACGGACAGATTTAAAATGTCATTTTTCCCACGAACGATAAGAGACCATAACAGCGGACAATGAGACTTTTAACTAGGTTTGTCGATAGGTAGTGTAGCTCTAAGTAGTAGTAGTAGTACTTCCTAATACTTGTATCCTTATCTGCTACCTAGTACTATCAGCACGCCGCCCATGTTTTCAGCATAACTCTTGAGTCTCTGTCCATTTGTGTAGTTGCAAAATACATACATACTAACAGTCTCTCTTCATTGGTAGCATATCTATACTGTGGTGCATGCTTGTGAGGCTTCGTCTCCAAATAAGCATTAGCGATTTATGCTAATTCATCAACAGTTGTAGTTACACTAAATTTACGGTACAATGTATTGCATGTTGGTGACTACTAGCCCCCTGCCACACACCTTTGAGGTGGCTTGCAGGGTGTTTTGTAGATGTAGATGAATTCTTCCTCGGTGGAATATTCGCATTGATGTGATAAACTATAAATGATGGTTTTGAGCCACCACGAACAGACATACTAATTAAGTCATATCCAATGAACCGTGAAGCTACTTAAGAAATAAGAAAGTTGCGTTCCGAAATATTGATAAAACTAATGCAATATCGATCGGTCACGACTCTTTTGTGACGTTAGAAAGCGTAAAGAATAACTGCGGGGCATCGAGGAAGATCATACTGTGCCTGAAACACGTCTTTGTGGTAGGGGTGAGAAGCTCAGTTTGCCTTTTGTTTCGCATATTTCGACGTGAAATGATGACGTTCGTGGGTGAAGTGTTGCCGCCGTAAATGTTTAACGTTAGAAGAAGCAACATAATTTCCGTGAACGATGTCGAAATACAATTTACGATGGCAAGAAAATCTTGTGGAAATGCCGTGAAGGAAAACGGTTTGTGCGCAGTTTGATGCTCGGCTCGGCGCGAGAGTCCCGCTGTCGATCGACAAGAGCAGTTGTAATCAGTCGTCCACCTTGGACGCCACCTCTCGCTCCGGAAGTCTTGGCACTGTTGGATGCGTCGACTAGAAGCTAATTGGTGCTCTGATTTCCATCGGACGTCAGCCGCTCGACGACAGTCATCTCCCGCCACGAACCCAGCCCCTCGCAGCACAGTGGCTCCCCCGCCCGGCCTTTTAACGTGGTTTGAACGATTTAGTTCCCTATAGTCATAATGGATAACATATTCAAATTTTATTTTTTTATTTCAGCGTCTGTAAGAAGTATGAAATAAATATTGTAGTAATAATGGCGCAAAGATATAGTTATGTATGACTAAAATTCCCAGTAATTAAATAAATAAAGCTATATAAGTCTCTAACTTGACTCATTTTTTCCTTCCGTACGGCCGAAAACCCTTCCAAACAGCAGGTATTTTTTGCGATTCTGTAAAAATTACTTCGGTGAGTAATAGATTAATTTTTATAAATAGTTGAGAAAACATGAAATCTATACACCGTTATTTTTTTTTTACGAAATTTAGGTGCGAGTAGTTCCTAATTTTTTTAAATTATTCTCCCTCTGGAGCGCACCCTCATGTAAAACAGCTCATATATTTTCAGGCAAATTGGTCGAAAAGTAGTTCGGCAAGGGGTTGATATTTTGGCATCATTGGAAAGGTGAGAGTTTTCTTCTTTCAAATGAGGCCAAATTCATCAAATTCTAGGTGAAGTGATTTTTCGCTCAAACTGCCTCTAAGGGGCGGGAGAGTGTTCAACCCGAGTCGGAACTCCACCGTTTCTTTCGCCTAAATAGGGGAGGGGGGCGGAGGGAGAGGCGGGGAAGGCGAAAGTTTTTCCTAAGCGGCGACTCCCCCCCCCCCGACCCACCTCTCCCAATGAGCCCACGGTACCTCCAACCCCGAAGAATTCACTTCCGTCCCCTGCTCCCCCCCCCCAGTGTCCAACCTTTCCCCCTTCTTCTCCCCATTGTTGTTTCTTTTCCTCTCTCTCTCCCCTCCCCCCCCCTCTCCCCCTCCCACGGTCCTGCGAGTCAGTCTCCTCGGGCTGTTGTCCCAGAATGTTGTTATGATAGGTAGCCCCTCCGCCTATACCCCCCCCCCTACGTCCCCCACGTCCCCCTCCTGCTCGGAGCGTCTAATATCGAGTGCCTTCCGCCCACCCCTCCCAGCCCAAACCCCAAGAAGGAATAAAAATGCTCTCCCCACCCCAGCCCACACCTCTCTCCGCCCACGGAGATTTTATTAAGTCCCGGGGGCAGGTGCGCGTCCCCTGGCTGACTCTCTCTCCCTCGCCCAACCCCCCACCCTCCTAATCCCCTCCCCCAGACCCCGAATCGGCCATCCCCACGTCCAGCCGCCCCCGAGTCCGAATATGCCACGTGGGCCAGTAATGCCCGCGTGGCGATGCCCTCCGTGAACGTCGTCTGCTTGAAAACTGATCTTATTATGTAAGAAATCGTGTGCAAACGCCAAATGCGGATATTTACTTATCGCTTTCCGTGGTCCGGGTTCGAGCGCGAAGCAATAGCTTGGCCATGTGATGTTTCAAGAGCGGAAGCAATGGAATTGTGAAGACGGCAAGCTGTCTTGAGGCAGCCAGGGCGGCGAACAGCTCTGCTCGCATTGATCAATGGAAAGCCTCGCAATGGTTCACTCGATCAGGGTAAAAGGAGGAAACGTCCAAAATCCAAAAACACACCAATCAATGCGAATGACGCGCTTCGTACGCATGCGGCAATCGCGGAAAACTAATGGACCTTCCAGGGCTTCACGCGGGGATTAAAGTATTCGTCAGATCTAGAATGTCGAACAATGCTGCAGATTATTCCACGCGACCACTTCGAAAGGGGCTGGACCACGGTGGCGCGCACGCAGGGTTAGGACTTCTGTAAGAGCGAAAGCACATATGTTGGTTGGCGTCGGAAGGAAGGTGGATTGGCGAAGAGAAGAGGCGGTAACTGCGCAGTCGGAAATAAAATCCGAAGAAATGAGAGCGTGATGAAGATCCACGAGAAATGGATTCGATACATTTCTCTTTCCAAGCCTCATTCGATTCTCCTTTCCGCCAGCCCGATTCGTCGGAAATTTGAAATAGTATATCTCAAGTACCCATAATGTCGAACCTAACCATGATAAAAGAAAAGAATTCTAATTTTCTTCGAAGAATGTGGAAAATATGGACATTCGATTAATCAAAAAAATGGGTGTTGGAGAAAAACCTTTTCTTTTGATAGAATATGTGGTTTTTGATTTAAGGCAGCGCTACTTTTATTTACGCCGGAGAGGATAAAAGTAAAAAAATTAAAGCAAGCAGTCTCGATCACGTCGCGGTCATAACTCTGTGGAAGTTATTCACAATTTGGCCGTAAGATTGGGAATATTAGACATAAGGTTTGAGTTTATCTTCTTTGATTAATGTTATTTTGATTTTATTGTGTACTTAAAATAAACGAGTAAAAAAATATACGCCGTTAAAATGAACAGAACCAAAGACCACCATGAGAAGAGATAATGAGACAGTGGATTATAAAAGTGAGTATTTTGGGCGTCTTGAAGGGGGATGGGGGGTCACGGGGGATTCCTGAGGGAGGAGGAGGGGGGCAGCGATGACTTCCATCGCCAGCTGGGGCGAGGTGTAAGGTGAAGAGGCGTGGCGTAAGGTGGAGAGCACGCAGATGCGGTGGATGATGGCCTTCTGGATTGCTCGGATGGCCGCTGGCGGTCGTTTTTCGGAGTGCGTCGAGTCACTAGCTCCTTCCGCTCCTTCCATGTCTGTCGTCCCCGCCCCTGAAGCTGTGTCCGTCGCCGATAAACGCCCCGGGTCCTCTTTTTATCGGAACACATTCGGGAAATGATAATGCGCAAAGGTGCGATAATGGAGCATCCAAGGAACCGCATCAGGATCACCATTCCAGGAGAGTCTCTGCTCCTGTCCTCCCGCTCGCCATAAATCCCCCCGAACCCCTTCCCTATTCGGACCCCTCCCTTCACCCGTCCTCATGACGGACGCGTTCGCCGACGCCCACTCTCTCGTGTCGCGGTCGGACGGCCGCACCCGGGCGGGCCGTCGTGGTGCCACACCAGCCACTCGCTCCTCAGAGAAGGAACGAGGGAGCGGCCCCCGCACTACCAAACGGAAATCCTTCTATATACCTATTCTGCCCCCCACCACGCCGCCGTCTGCTGTCGCGTTGGTGGTCTTCGACGAATGACGGAGCATGAGTGCAGCGATGCAATCGAACGCAGAGAAACCGCGCTTGACCTGCATCTCAATGCGCCCATTGACTCGCCTTTCCGAGCGCCGCTTCACCCGCGGCAGGGGTCGTGCGGCACGTCGAGGCCGCTTCCGAGGACACCCGCGGGCGGTGTGGCCGATCCAAGGGCGAGGTGAAGCCAAAATGAGGCGTCTCTGCCCAAGAGAGGGGCTATCATGTGCAATAGTGTCACTCATGTCATAATTGTAAAGAGAAAAAAAAACGGCACTCAAAGAGGAATGTGAAGCTATAAATGTACTTATGCAATCTTGTTGTGAATTTATGGGCACGAGAACTTCGCCGGAAACGGCAGGTAAAGCCCAGGGAGCGTAAATTATTGAATAAAACTTCACTTACTTCTTAAACATAATTCTTCCTTTGTCGCCAGCCATAGCCAACTTTTGATATGCAATACTTCGAGGAGAAAGCACTTTCATCAGCTCCTCTACGCCCTAAGTGCTATTTTAGATACGTGGATGACACATTTTTTATTTGGCCTCATGGACCGGACTACCTTTCATTGTTTTTAGACCACATGAACAGCCAAAATTCGAATATCCAATTCACAATGGAGACGGAGAAAAACAACAGAATCGCATTTCTCGACATCCATGGCCGGCGGAAAGATAATGGCAGGCTCGGGCACAGCGTTTACCGCAAACCTACACCTTTATCTGAACGGCCACAGCCATCAGCACCCCTCACAACGAGGAGCTGTCCTTTCGACACTTATGCACCGTGCGAAGGCCATTTCCGATTCCGATAATTTTAGAAAAAGAGTTAGAACACCTCAGAAGGACCTTCCGCCAAAACGGATATGGAGAACGATAAATCTCGTTGGCTTTCAATAAGTCTCTCAAAACTCGGAATGTGGATGAAGACGAAGAACCCCATAAACCGGCAGCCAGGGCCTTTCTACCCTATGTATCCACAATTTCGGGAAAATATCAAGGATTCTGAAGAGATACGACATAGAAGCTGTCCACAGACCTATGGCTAAACTTAGAGACCATCTAGTGAGAGCGAAGGACCCGATCGTCCTCATGACTCCTGGAGTCTATCAAATACTATGTGAATGTGGCCAAGTCTACGTGGGTGAGACGGGTAGAACGATTTCCACGAGACTGAAGGAACACCGCAGATATTTTAGGCTTGGTCAACCGGAGAAATCGGCGATGGCTGAATTAAAACATTAATTTGGACCATAGGATTAAGAGGGACGTCACAAAAACTATTTGGCGTACAGAAAATTTTTGGAATCGACTAACTAAAGAAGCCATTGAGAATCGGATGGAGGATAAAAATTTCAATCGCGATTCCGGCTATAAAAATAATAATAATAGTTTATTTGTTCTGTGGGATTTCTAAAAATCAAAGAACACGTCATACATAGATGTAGTTTAAACAAAATTTACATGTGTTTCAAACTCGGTCAAGGAATAATACCTCTCCTTTACCAGAAATGTACATAATTCTTTCTTAATTTTATTACATTATCAATTTTCTTTATTTTGCTAGGAAGATTATTGTAGACTGTTGAGAGCCTGTAAGTGGGACTTTTCTTATGTTGAGCACTATTATTAGGAAATATATGCATATCACAACAATCAGCAATACTTGGAATCCGATTTTCAAATTAATTAAGAACGCAAGAACTAAGCCTCCGCTGATTAACGGTTTCTGGAGTCAACAGTCGGCTTCCAACCAATCAAAAACGACCTAGCCTTAGTATATATTTTTATTATTATTATTATTGCATAAATTGTTACAAGTCGACCATTTAGTCGGGTGGTAACATATAACAAGAAAATACAAAAGAACAAAATACAAAATATAAAATACGAAATACAAGTTATCCACTTGGTCGGGTGGTTACATAAGACACAAAATATATGAAGACCAAAATACAAAACATAAAATATTAAATACAAAAAAAATAGGATATCGGGCTGAAATATAAGATTTGCGACAGTCAATCTTCTTGCCTTGAGAATGAGTAACGAGTTGTCTCTCGAAACGTCGGCAATTATGAAAAGTTTAAACCGGTGGAGAGCCCGAGAAGAGTTTACTCAAATTATTCGCCGGGAAAGTGTTATACCCATAATTCTTCTTAGTTCGTTGCAGACAGATTTGGTGTCACCCTATTCTACCCTATGCCAGAGAGGTCGTAGGTGTCTCAAAAGAAATTGACGCATCGTTGAAAGCATGCGCAATGAGAGTTTTTTTATTCTAAAGGATAGTTTCATCGCAAGTCAAATGATGAGTGGTGTTGGTGCAAGGCGTGGCGTCACTGCTTCGTCATGGGAAGACCCCACTGCAGTCGACGTGGGCCCAGTCCAACTGCACTTACTCGGGTAATTGGCGAATTTCACTATCCGAGGAGAGAGCATTCCCATGGCTTGAACTCAGATCTACGTATGTTTGTTAAAAGAGCCAGAGCAGGATTTGGTGATCCACTGGAAAAGACATCACTCCTTGGGTTCGACCCCAGGGCACTTACAGGGTAAGAAGACATCACTCAATCCATCGTGCAAACCCAATCTCATGGGATGTGAGGTTCCGAAAGAAATATGCATGGGACAACTGCTTTCCAATAAAAAAAACTATGAAATTCGCTGGTTATCAATAGAAGAAGTATAAAGAATTAGTTTACTGGAGAAATGCGGGTCCTTACGTTCAAATAAACATTAGGAAGAGACCAAAAGCTTAACACTAGCGACATTTATGCAATGAAACAAGGTATGAAGAAGATGTGGATAAAAACTAAGGAGTACTCTATGAAATTTAACTCTTGAAGATGCTTGGTAAAAAAAATTATCCGTGTTATATTATTATAGAATAATGCTGGAAATTTGAAAAAAAGGGAACAATTATAAGAAATTAGGGAGCAGACCTGATCGATATACCAGTGAAACGAGCCAAGAGCTGTCATGCAATCGGCAGTCGAACAGGTATCGAGCATTGGCTCCTGCTTATGTTAGACTTGAAAGCACTTTGGTGGTGACCTTCGGCAATTCAGGAAATGCAGTGAAAGCACCGAAAAAAAATAAAAAAGTCATACGATGCATTTTCTGAGAAGTCCTAACTGCTTACTTCATAGTAAACAAGTTGAAGAGTCTTGACAGTTTACAATCTATGCACATAAATACTTTGATATGAATTATAACTTTTATTCAACGAGGCCAGTAACTCACTTTTCATTTGCGGAATAACAGTATTTGTAAAATGCTGATTTAAAAAAAGATAAAAATGAATAAATATCTTACAAGTCTGGAATTTAAAATTGCACTCCCTTAATCACAAAGCAGATGACACGTGATAAATACAAGGTGGATTCGTTCTCCGCCATTCTCGACCCTAAGGGCAGTACTACACATCCTAGATAGGGGGGTGGGGGGCCGTGCAGGTGGAGTACTTCCAAATGGATTCCGCGCCGCCATCGGTTTCGTTTGCGTGCATTCGACCGTCGACTCAGAGTCGAACGATTCGACTAAAATAGTTCAGACAATTAGCTGCAGTACGTTCGATTAATTATGCCCTCTGGCGGGCGAGCGAAGAGTCACCTCGGGAAGCGGGCGTCCGAATGAGCGCGGCCCACGGCAGCCGCCCCGGCGCGGCACCCCCGCACCCACCTGCTCCCGGGAGGCGCCGCGCGGAATGTGACGAATTCGAGGGAGCGGTGCGGCGCCCGAATGCCCGCACCCGCGGCACCCGGCAGGCTGATGGCCGAACTGCGCCCGTCGCCGACACCCAACGCATCCACACGCACTTCAACCCAAGCCCGGTGGCATTTTTAACCCCAACCCAACCCCACACCCACTCCTCCCACACCCACCCTCCCACACCCACCGCGATCCCGAAACCGCCAATTAGGAGCCCCGGCCACGTTCCGAGGCGGCGTCGGCGCCCCGGCGACTGGCGCCCCCCGGCGCCCCGACGCCCTCCCTGCCCCCCCCTGGCCGAACACGCACGCACGGCGACGTGTCGGTGCGCCACGCCCCTCCCCTCCCCCTTCCCCTCCCTCCCCCTCCCCCAAGAGAGATTCTTTCGCCTTCCGACCCTCTCGCTCTGCCGGGGGGCAAAAGGGCGGGGGGGGGGGCGACCTACCGCCGCACAGCAGTCGAGGATTCCTTCCATGCCAGGCAGGACGTCGTCAAGAGGACGACTTCTCCTTCCATTCCACTCTCTCTCCTTCGCCCCCCTCCCAACCCCCCTCCCCCCCCTCCCACCCTCTGGCCCTCTCGGACCCCACGGGGCGGTCTCTCTCACGAAGGAAACGGAAACGCGTGATGAACAACTGCCACGGGGGTTGCTTCACGAGTAGTATGCACCACATTGCAATATTCAATGCATCGACACTTTTTCCACAACGCCCATTCAATAAGCGTAGACACGTGTGTACAGACGACGAAAAATAAAACTTTCTGAATGAAGGCCGCAAGCAAAGTTTTTGCATAAAAACTCTAAAACCGACGATATATTCGGGTCCTACGACTCTCCTCTTCTTTTCAAGAGCAAAATCTTGGCGGGTCACATATCCATACCTGGGCTTTTATCCATACACACTCAACGCTTTTCGACACTAACCTCGGGGAAAAAAATACTAGGTAATACGGGAGACTGAAGTCCGATGCTCGGCCACAAATTAACGGCAAAATTCGAAGCAAGAGTAAAGAGAGGCAACGTTTTCGGGAAAACCCAATTTTTAGAATAGTAGCAGATGTTCTTTGCACGTGTTTCAAGCGAGAAAACAAATCTGGGTGCAGGGAGTAGCCGCCATAGAAAAGGGCTCACGGGGAGCCCCCGAGCACCGTTAGGTTTATTGCCGTCTGAGTGTCTCGCGGCATGGACTTAGCTCCTGGGATAAGAGTGGAGTGTTTGGGGGAGGGTACACATCCCATAAAGACCACGGAAAGAATGACATGGAAACAAAATGTGCATGGGCGTTGGGGAATTTCCGGTTTCTCAAACAGAAGCGGAAAGATCCCAATTGTCCTACCAAATGTCACGCTAAACGTACTTGAGAACCACCCTACTTTGTTTTGCGCTATCGAGCAGAAAAAGAAAGGGGGCAGGAGTTTTCTTTTTTATCAAATAAAATAGACTTCAACCTAACATCTGGTGTAAATATCACAAAAGCGGCAAAGGGCGGTAAGTACTTTTATCACTGCAATGGCTAAATATTTAGCGAAAAATAGCAAGGTAGTAAATAAAACATAGAATCACTAATTTAAGATAATTTACTACGTACACATAGCTCTTTATCGTCTACAAAGATGACATTACAAATAAATATCCTCAAAAAGGTCTACTTTTGGACTGCATTCCACGCCATTCGATCAAACTTTGATATACATACATATTTCCACAAAATCGCATATTCCAGGTTTCGTGCATTTTTATTCATTTTTGACGAGCTTTATAAGTACCTATTTTTAATTAACTACCTTGACGAAATATAATCTACACTTTTATATCACATGTGTATTATATAAATAAGGATTTCTCATTCCCGGCTCGAAATTAAAAAAAGTCGAAAATTGAGGTTTTGGCCAGCTTTTTTTCGATTTCAACCCACTGTGCGACGCGTCTCGGATTAATCAATTAATTCTCGAAATAACATATTAAATGATTAATAAGATTTGTCTCGTCCACTCGAAGGGAGCTGTATTTAATATTAGTAGAATCTCAACTAGTGTTGTATTAAAAAAAATCAAAGTCAACACGATTCCTTGTATATCAGGAACATTTGCAGAGGACTATTCCGTAACTGGGCTAAACGGAGTATAACGCTTAGGTTCTCAGGCTATCATATGTATCTCATAAAACATGGCTAATTCTTGACAAAATGATATTTCCAGGTGAACTAAAAATCGATTACTCTAGAATGTTAAGCTCTAACAAATAACGCTAATTACCATAACTTATATTTTTTGTTATCTTACTTTCACCATATTGTATTCAAGACAAGTATACCCCAATCCTATCAAACTCTCTCTTCTTTGCCGTCCAAGAAGAGCTTCCTTCTGTTCCGTGTTCCAAAACACCAAACTACCAACCCCATGTCCTTCGCTGAAATCATTTTCTCAGTCACCATTAGCAATCATCCAATATCCTCCTATCTTCTCTTACCACGGCCAGCGCTTCCTCATTTTTCTTCTTTTCGCTCCATTTTAGTTTCTCAATCTTTTTAAAGCCGTGTTTTCACGATGCACTTACCCACGCGGGTAGATGCGTGAACACAATCAGCATCAAAATTTTACCGTGTAAACACTCAAAATTGCACAAATGCGTGAATGTGTGGACAGAAAATAGCCCCTGTTCTAATTTGGTGAATGTGTTCTCGCATCTGTCCAGCCACGTACTTGCGCGGGTAAATTCATCGTGTAAACACGGCTTAAGAACTAAAAAACATAATTTCTGCTCTTATCATCTCTTCTCAAAGTCCAATTAACGCCATTTCCCACGCTAGAATCTTCAGAAGTTTTTTTCTGGACCTCTTTCCTTGGGTTCCTCCGGAAAGTCCACTCCTCTTGGTAAAAGCACGTTTGGTTCAAGTAGTTTGTTCCCAAATACCTTTATAATTACACGCATCATTCTCTCAATTGAGCCCGTGTCAGTTTATGTGAACTATTCATCCTTTTCATGAATACCCACCTACCTCCACATTCAACACATTTTCCCTCACGTGATAATGTATTTGCTTTTGCTTTTCTTATGACAAACGATCATGCCACACATCACAAAATGATCCAGGTAAGCAATCCCATACGGATGTCTGCAAACTAAGTCTAACTTTCTGGTTAAAGCTTTCACCACTCTCAAATCTACTTTGCTTTAACAATTGTCCCCGTATTTTCATAATGGCCTCTGCATCCTCACTATTATTGTTTCAATCAATTAGCCCAAGCATTTTAAAGTAGACAACTCTCGACACGAATGATTCCAAATCAATAAAAATATAGGCAAACCTTTCTTGCTCACGTCCCTCTCATTGTCCATATTGATTTTGAACTAATACCCTTAAATCAGACGACGCATGGACGAGGTTTGGATCAAATGAGAATTCTTCCAGTCTATTCCCAAGCGCTCGCATGTATCTCACGGCTCGCGTTCTCACTGCACAGCAGCAGACAGAGCGAGGAAACACGGGACAGGGGAAGGCCGACTCAACGCACACCGCCGAAGGATTAAAAAAAGTTCACATGAATAAAAATTCCTATAAAATACACCTTCACATCCGCACGAGTTTGAAAAAATTTGAATATAAGAGCGGGAACTCACGACAAAAAGCAGATAGTTCTGTACGCGAAGTTCCCAACAAGCAGCGAGAACGGATATGAAGTTGTCCCGCGAAAATAAAGACCACATTTAAGTCAATCAAGTAAGCTCTTTGAAATTTGAAAAGAACACATGCAAAGGTCAGAGCATCATTGGTATTAAGCATAGAGTAAGTATAAGCAAGTATAGAGCATCATTAAGGTATGAGTACCATCGAATGGACAGAACCAGCGTAGTAACCCCCGATATCTGGGAATTGCTTCTCGGGGGTCAAAAAATGGGGTCTATTTTCCTCTTCACTCAAAAAAACTTAAAAATAGAGTGTAAAAACGTTTGGATGTAATTAATTAACTGGGATTAAAACAACAAAAATTTCGATGCCCGTTTCATTAATATCGGCCCAGACGTTCTCTGGATAAGAAGTATCACTATCAGGCTCGCATACTTTCTGCTCCGACAATAGGTACTCACTTCGGATGGAAGTTAAATGTTTTTGGTAATAACAAAAGCAATCAATGAAATTTATCAAGTCTTAAAAATAAATGCTCCATTTAGGAATTACAAAAAAACTGATGTAACACTCTCTAAAAGTCTTCGAGTGAAATCTGTCACTCGAGCTTCGAGTGAACGCCTCTTTCACTCATACTCGAGTGAAATAAGCTGTCGAATCACTCCGTTCAAGTGAAACATTTTCGATTCGGAACATTTTGTAACCCACATTCGAACATTTCGGAACCCTCGATTCGAGTGAGGATTCACTCGAATCGAGGGTTCCGCCCAGATAACCCTTCCGGGCATACCTAAGTCATCAAAGATGGCAGGTCTGCGATATTAGGAAAATATAAACATGATAACACAGCGAATGATAACAGAAACTAAATATTCCATTCCTGTTGAAAATATATATTGTGTTTGTAAATCTTAGAGGTTAATTTTTTGTTCTATTTATTCCTAATATATTTTTGAAGTCCTTAAAATATTTGTAGAATTTTATCTTTAATATAAACTTGAATTTAACCACGTTTCCTTCCAATAAAAATGGCGTCTAAATTTATGAAAATAATTAGAATTTAAAGCTTATTATATACCAATCCTTTCACATAACTGGTAACATCCTGGGGTAAGGTGGTGGGTTGCGGAGAGGAGGGTATGGTGTGCAATGCTCGTCTGGGGAAATAATTTTTTTCTTCTTTTTTTCCATTTGTTCGCAATAGTTTACTCGCTAAAGCGTTCGAACAATAACTCGACGCTTCGAGTGATTCTTTCACACGAAGCCTCGAGTGACGATCCACTTGATACGAGGGGTGTGGTTTTGTCTCGAAGCTGGAGGGAAACCTCACTCTATTGGAGTAATACTTCGATCGAAGATTTTTAGAGTGCACATCAGATAATGATTTGCTACATCAGCTTGTGATCGGTGAATAATTCCGTGAAGTGAACTACGATTCCCATCCCTACCAGTCTAAATTAGAAAGTAATCTAAAGTTGAGAGGGTTGTATTCAGACGTGGGCGCAGGGTGTAAAGTATTTGACAATGAGTAAGAGTGACAGAGAAACATGGAAATCCATACATCAGTTACGGCGTGGATAACGAGACTGACGCAGTTGTAGACATTTGGTGGGAAAATTACTGGAATTTTTAGTTAATGTAAATGTTCACTGACCACGATAATGGATGAAGTGATGATGCCAACATGAGAATAATTGAATTTCAAGGCAATATTCCTTCAATAAACTTGGATTTGCTACGCTTTGGAGGTCGAAAATGACTGACGGGAGGCTGGCCGCCATTAATTAGCAACTCTCAAGTCTCTTGCGTAGTGACGATACATTGCCTACGTCAGAGACAGAGGGATTACATTTGTTTTGCAATTTGGTCGCCGACACTTAAAATGCCACAGCGACCATCCATTTCCGTTCGGTAAGGGTGGGATTGGGTGGGATTGGGGGGGGGGGGAGGTATGGAAGGGGGAAGGAGGGGTGGTTGAGGGGCAAGTGCGGCGGACGGGGAAGGGCAAGGCAAGTGCGGTACATTCGCGTTCGGGATTTATAGGCCGCATCCTCCTCGCTGCTAATTGAATACCTCTCCCGTCAAGCGCCCCCTTGGGCAGCAATTGGAAGCGAAAGAAAGCCTTCCCCCCCAATCCCCCCCACCCCCCAATACACCCCGTGGCGCCCCGATTAAATCCAAGAAGGAATAATGTTCGGAGCCCCCGGCGTGGGAATGCCGGGAAGGGCGGCACGCGCCACAATTACCGTCATCATCATTATTGAATTGAGGGTTTGACGCATCCGACTCCCACTCCGTGGCGCCACAGGGAACGAAGTGGGTGGGGGGGGAGGTGGGATGGAGGTGGAGGGAGGGTTGGTGATTGGAGCAAGAGAGCGCGTGGTGAAGATGAAGATGCCCTCCTCCTCCTCCTCTCGATGTAAGAAAGGAGGGTTCGGAGAGTGGGGAGGAGATGGGGATGCGATTTCCGAATGGAATCTCTCTCTCGAAGACGAGACAAATAAATGCGCGGGAGGCCCAAGGGGGGTGGGGGGGCTGGAGGCAATCGTCCCTTCCCCTCCCGCCCCCCGTTCCAAGGGAGAGAATAATCCTGAGAGGGGGGGGGGGGCGATACAGATTAATCGGCTTCGCTGGCGCTGCAATTAATGTCGACCAATGTCCTCCGACACCCAAACGATGTGACTCCTCCTCCCCCACCCTCCCCCCCGCGTCGGTTTGCCTTATATCTTATTGCCTTCCCCGGGGGGAAGGAGGCAACTCTGGCGAGGGCTCAGAGGAAAGAACGCTGCTCTTCTTACATGTGTCCTTTGGGCGTCCCTCTGTCTGCGTTTCGGCTCCTCCCCTCCCCCCGCTAATAGACGCGCGGAGACCCCCCCCCCTCCCCCAAACCCGAAGGGACGCCCTATTGTCTCTCGCATCGGACAGAGTTGGTGCGGCGAGAGGGCAAGAGGAGGCGCGGAAAATTCGTGCATAGGCATGCATGCAATACAAAGGTACAAGTTGCAATCCACCGATTAAAAGAGGGTGCCCTTGTGTGGGGCACTTGCTTGCCTAGAGAACCCCCCCCCCCTTTCCCACTCGACCAGCCGTCAACGACCAATAAGCCTGCCACCTGACGGCGACATCGTAATTAACTTTCCCCCTCTCCCCATCGCCACTCCACCCGCCCCTGATCCACGCCCCCACTCCACTCCGATCAGACGGACGAGAGAATTCGCCTCCCCCTTCTCTCTCTCTTTCTCTCCGGAGGACAGGCAGAGGGAGAGGGGCGTATTATTCTGAAGTGGGAGAGACACCCCCTGCCCCACCCCCGGCATTCCCTCTCAATCTCGCAGAGAGAGGGGACGGCGCGGCCCGGATTTTCCGAATTTCTCCGCGCACTCCAATTCCCCCGCTCCCTCCAATCTCATCTCCGCCGCTCTTCTGGTCTCTCCGAGTCAAGGCCCTTCTACCCCGCCCACCACCCTATCGCCTTCTCGGGAGAGACAAAGACAGAGATGCCACCCCCCGCCTCAATGCACGCCGACAATCGAGCGGGAGGGCGTGGCGATGGGTCCCCCCCCCGTGGCGCCATGTGGGGCGCCTGCCCCCCCTCCCCTTCTGAGCGGGGAACCAGAGGGACGTGAACGTGCAGAGACGGACAACGCAATGCGAGAACTCGCAAATCATTCGACGAGAGTTGCTGGAAAAAGTACTGAGATGGCGCCCCTACGTAGGAATATTACGTTGCTCGAAAAGGAACATTTATAATTTCCAAATCCGCCACTTACTGGCACCATTTACAGTTTTGTACCCAATGATAACAGTGAAAGTGGCCATCGCCACTTATTTTGTTTGCTGAAGTATTTATTTTGATGATGATGATAACGCGAAGCGCCATTGACTTCAATTAACCTTTTAGTTCGAGTCCGCCACCGGAATTATATTTCCAGAAATCCAATACGATAAGTTTTCGGACGAAATAATATATAAAAGAAGGCCTTATAACATTTAAAACACCATTGAACGACCAGAAGGTGTCACACAGTTGGAATGGAGGGTTTGAGAATCGAGGATCTATGTACTCGGGGGTTGCCAGCCAGAACTGACTCATTTAATTAATTACAGAGCTAAGAGTTTGAGGCTGACACGTATGGAATGAATGAAGGTTTAAAATAAATCTATAGAACAGAGAAACACGACAAAACAAAACAATCTTCAACAGACTGGCCCAAGAATTCAAGGAAACAAGTTGACCCCAATAACAACGTACGACCACAGCACTAAAAGTTGAATTGCAATTATTACCGATGAAACATCTGTCCTTTTATTTCTATCCAATTTATTCCCTAAATCGGATAGGGGAAGAGATGGAGAGGAGAGCCTTCTGCCGTGGTGCGTAAGCACGTCATCAGTATTTACAGTTTAAGCCCCAGGGCCGGGATTCCAGCAACGTCAAACAGTATCTCGTTTATTTCGTCAATGTTGGCTGTTCTGCAGATGCTACTGGCGCGGGAGAGTGAAAGAACGTGCATCTCGTGTAAAAGGTAAAACTCGGGTGATCATTTGTCAAAAGTTTCAAACTACTCACAGTGTTCCAATTATGGCTTTAATCTCGTGGGCTGTGGCGCTATGCGCACGCTGTGGACTGCTTCGTGCCATCATATGTCCGGAAGTCTTGAACATCTCGTTCCTTTAAAGGGCTCAAATATTCACAGGGGAGAAGGACGCCTCGGTAGCTTTACTTCAAAACTTAACTGGAGAAATAAATTAATCTTTCTTTATACCTTGATATTCTTTGCAGACGTATTCGCGATGGCATCACACCACTTGAATTCAACGACGATATTTCAAATTAAAAATTTTCAATTCAATAAACAAATTGAACACCAGTGACCACGAATCAGAGTAGTCTTTTGGCTCTCGAAGTATCCGTTACCCCGTCTCGTTCCGCGAAATCCGGCCACGACGTCGCTGATCTCCATTCAAATATATATCGCATTCGGTGGAAGCCGAAGCATTTGGCCAAGTTTTCCCTTCCTTCGCACGTCGGAAATGAAATCGGTTCAACGCTTCTTGGTCCAAAGCAAATCACAATGCAGCAATGAATGAGTTCATTCACTTGTCCTTACCAGCAATTATTAAGCACTAAAATAAAATATTAAAAGGATTTCATTAGTGTAAGAGAAAAATTACACTGAGCAGCCACGCATCGCCTACCTGATAATTATTCTCAATGTAAATTACAGAAACATCCTGCCTTGGAGGTGTTGTTTAAATTATTAACTGCCTAACGACAAGGTTGTCGAAATCATTCGGGACCATGATGAAGGAGAGTGTATAAGAACAAAATACAAAAGAAAGCGGCACAAGTCATTAAATCCTGCTCTGCTATCGAGTATAGCATGCAAACACTGAACGGGATGCTCGTTGGGAGGGAAGCAGGGAGAATGGATATTTTAATTAAGGCCTAAGTATTATCCACGCAAGTACAGCTGAAGATCGAATAATAGATCAAGGGGAGGGGTGACAGGAATCATAGAAGGATCAGATGATGCGGAATGAAAGACTAGGAATTCAGAATCCAGACCAATCCTAATCGGTGACTCGTTAAGACTTGTGAGCGTCATCAGACGCAGAGACTAACAAGCGGAAATTGGTATATTATGCTCGTCGTGTTTAACGTATTCATCGATAAAACCGTAATAAGAAAGCAATATCTTTCGTTGGACTCACTTCGAGGCGAGGTAATACATACCACGGAAGTGATAAATATGCATCTTACAATACGGTGTTTTCTCAACAACGTCTTGACGAGAAAGAGAACAGTACTTGAGGCGGCGTCACAGGTGTTATCTTTTTCTCTCAGCGGTGATAACGTCAGTCTCTCGCATGTGCGTAGGTATAACGCAGGCACGCCTGGCCGTACCCATCTTTTTCTTGGGGGGGGGGGGGTCTATAATGGGGCGCTGTTCGATTCCGACGGTCACGTTTCGCCGGTCAGAAGTGCCCCAACCGACCGGAGACAGGGGCGTCTTCACGGAGGGGGGGGGGGGGGCGAACGGGACCGGTCCCCCCCAGAAATAAAAATTAGTTTAGTATGTACAATGTGTAAAAAGATTTATAGTCCATAATTACGTTGAAAATAAGAAATGTTCTAAGTCATAACACCCACAGATTACTGTATGAACAATCATATCATTCTGAGTACACGCCTCGAATGATATTCGTTTTCAATGATAAGAAAGTTATAACTATAAGCTAACGAACCTGTAACCTAACTCCGCTTCGTAGATACATTGGATTGACCCAGTACCGCGGTCCGCGCATGCGCCGGGCGCGGGCGGTGCGCTATCTCCTATCTTATAGTTTTTTTCGTTCGGCGGAGTGAGAGTTTAGTTGCTAGCTAACTTGTTTCAGTGCTATGGAAAAGAAGCGTAAAGCATCTTACCCGTTAAGATTTGTTGAATTCGAGACTTTACGGGGTTAGACTCTTTACGGGAAGATTTTCTACAATTTGTGCCTATAAATGACTTGACTGGCAAAGGAATTAAGTGATGTGATAATGGGAAAACTGAGAGAAATCAATGTTAATACAGACTTTATTCATGGGCAAAGTTATGACGGGTCCTCTGCAATGAGCGGCGTATATAGGAACCTAATGGCGTTCAGAAATTCGTGAAAAACGAAGCTCCCAATGCACTATATGTCCATTGCAGCAACTGCACTTAACTCAGCCATTTCTGATTCTTGTTATTCAAAGTTGAATAGACATGTTGCATGAGAACTATAAGAAAATTTCACGATTTTTTTAACACGCCAAAGCGCCAAGCGATTTTAACCAAATTCTCTGAAAACTGTTCCAAAAACTTAAGCAGTTGAATCCTACTTGCTGGATACAACGGAACAATGATCTTAACGTGTGTTGTGAGCTGTATAATACTATATAAAGAGCTCTTGAGGAAATGAGCTCATGGACTGACTATGTCTACCGCAACTAACACAAATGTTATGCACTCTGCTATTTCAAAATGTAATTTACTCACTGCCTTATTCATAGTTCATATACTTATTTTCATACACTGAGAGTCCCCTCTCTCATTATCAGCCTCATCTTCTGAAATGCCCGAGGTGGACATAGAGTCAGAGACTCTGTCGGGAGCCGCTGGAGTCACTGAAGTTACACGCAGGAGGATATTGCTTCACCATCTTACCATGTTCTGCTTCGAAACTCTCATAAGCGACTAAATATGGGAGATTACTCACCAAAAAGGAATTGTTAAAAAATTTATACGCTTCATGGACATCAATATTTTGTTTTTTCGTGAGAAATTTTGCAAATTAATCCGACAACGATTAATGCATAGTTATACAAAAGGACTAATACTTACCCATGGCTTGCAACTGACAAAAGATAGCTACGCTTTGTACGAATCAGTTACAATATCCAATTCCAAAGAGTGAAAGAATGTTGAATCATGAACGTTTCAACGTGTCTTAAGAAAGGCAGCGCAAATAAATTCATGGTCGAGGCAGGGAATAAGTTCAAAGAACTGCGGAACTGGCCGCGCAGTAACTAGCCACCCGCTAGTGGTCACACAATAGTGTGAAATTCACAGTGGAAAAATCACTCGCCTGGACTGGGATATCATCTCACTCCTTAAAGCCTCCACAAAATTCACAGGGAATAATTTCCCCTGATTGCGTTGCCACGAAGAAGACAGCCTCCCGTCAGCTTAACACAACCAAATACGATGAAATCAAGGGGCCACAAAACGACGCGGCCAAAACTATTGCAGGGCGCCCAGACAGCATAAACTGTACATGTTTCTGTGAATGGATTACGGGATGAAGTATGAAATTGGATATCAGCTTTGGCCCAGAAAATAATGATACCAAAGAATGATAAGAAATATATGACAATGAAGACATCTTCGGAAGTACAGACGCTAAAAATTAGCGTAGAGCTGGCACTGCTTTAATGGGCTCATATTTATTCGATGAGGAAATGAACAACTTAGCGAATGAACTCTCGGGGAAGCAGAGCACGCCTCAAAGGGGGGCGGGAGGGTGTCACACCCCCACACCCCACCGCCGCCCCCCACGGGGGCTCTCGTCGTGGACGATGCCGGATTTGATGGATGCCCACCGCAAGAGGGCGAATGGTAATAAGGAGGCGAAAAAGGGGATGGAACGGGGGATTCTCCAGCATCCCTCTTCCCCTGCGAAACACATCTCCCCGCTCCTTCGGTCGTCCGGGTGGGTGGGAGGTGGGGGAGGGGAGTGAGGGGGGGGGCGGATTGGAGTTGGGGGGGGGGGGCGGAGCGGGGGGGTGGAAATGGAGCGGGGGGGTAGAGGATGAGCGGAAGGGGGAGGCGGAGACGCGACGGAAAGTTTCGCGAGGCGACAAAATTTACAAGGTGCGGCTGCCGCGAATACATATAGGCCGTAATTGTCGCGTCCGGGGTCTTTCTTTCTTCTCTGCGAGGGGTGGCAGGAGCGGCATGGCTCGAGGGATTTGTCCACACTCGATTAAGAGTCCCCCAACCCTAGGCCTTTCACCCCTTAGGACGGGGGGGGGGAGTCATTTCCCCCTCTAATCTCATTCGGGCGATTACGTGGCTTGCGCGCGTCCATCGCTTATAGGACGTCGCCGCGACGGCGCTTAATCCCAGCCGCCCCTTAAAAATCCGCGTCTTGAGAGCGCCTCCTTCCCCAACCCCCCCCCCCTGCTTACTCCTTCCACACTACTTCGATCGGGATTAACCCTTGGGCCGCGTGTGCACGCTCGACTCGAAAGAAACGGCTTGGCTCCAAAGTTACTGCGTGACATCACAGGAGAGCAATTTATTTTAACTTATTAAAAGAGTTGAACGAAGTACCTAACTTCGTTATTCCGGGCGTGGAGAACTCTCGAAGGAAGCCACCGAAGTTCCGGGTCACGAACCGTGAGCGATTGGAAGCCGGCTTCGAAGGCGTGGCCTCGTCGCCCCGACCAACCTCTCTCCTCCTGGAGACATTGCCTCACTAGGCCCTCCAACTACTCGTGTCCACAGTTTACATTAATAAGCATCCTAACCCTCTATTCAAACAGCTCTGGAACCTCAACATTGACCCCCACTTAAATCCCCCCCAAAAAATCCTCTCTTCCACAGCCAACTTTCCTTCAAAGCATAAAAAGGTTAAAATTCATCCGTCAATCATTCACCTAGACCCTCCTGACCAATATCACCCAATCACCAGCAAATCAACCTAAAGCCATTCAGCCTCCAAGTACCTGATTAGCATAATTAGTAATAATTCGTAACAACCTCGATAAATTCAATCTTTCTTCAATTCAATTCAAACCAACTTGTTATTCTAGTCCACCTTGTTAGTTAGCCTTATTAATAATAATCCCGTTTTGTGAAAAAAAATCTCTAGCATGATAAAAATGATCAATTAAAAAAAATAATAATTATGTATATATATATATATATATATATATATATATATATATATATATATATATACTAGTAAATGGGTGCTTGCAGTTTGCAAGCGGAAGACGTAGAGCGTATGATAGTACATTGTAAGTCATTAAAAACGAAAGCAGTTTAGTCTTACTACACATGAAAATTAAATTATTGAGGTGCATTTGTGACCTATGAATATAATTATGAGAATATAGCAGGAAACGAATAGGTACATAATATATATGCTTTGTTCTTCTTGGTAATCGCTAGATTTCTTCTATAATTTACATGCCATTGAGCAATGTTGAAGATATATATTAGTAATTGAAAGTGGTTACATTTATTGGGCAGTTTTTAATTCAACCAATATCAGCCTAAATAACAATAAGTACAATGGATTTTCACTTTTCATTTTTATTTTCGTTGATCTCAATTAATATAAACAAATTGAACCTTTTAAATAAATGGTATAGTATTTGAATTCATAGTCTTTTAAACCCACGCGATAATGCAACATGGTTAATTATCGTTTTACATGGTTTGGACTTGTAGAACAGCGTTTCCAGGTATATTTCAGAAAGGAGGTGCAAGGATTTAAGTTAACCGGAAACGCAGTGAGAGAAGGAATCCCAGGCAAATGGAATATATTAGCAGGTGTTAACCGATTCATGGCCTCCAACTAATAAATTTTCTAAAAATCCTATTAATTAGAGAGCTCGTTACTTTTTCCTTGATTTTAATATAATATCAGAGCATTGCTACGGTTTAAAGATGTGAGAGTGTAATACTATGTCATTTATGAATATATTTTTGATTAATAATTCTATTCCTTTTGCTCATAGTTTGCAAGAATACAATGTTAAAAAATACTGTTTTTATATGTATCAACATAAAACATTGTGAATCGTGTAGGTCGAAGGCATATTATCGATAAAAGCTATTGAAATACGCACTGATGCATGCTTTATAGCCAGTATAAGGTACTGGAAGTCTCGGGAACAATGGAAAAATTGCTTAGCAACGAAAATTAAAAAAGATCGAAATTTGCATTAATTTTGCGTTTAAACTTCATATATTTTAGTTTATCGATCGAGAGAGAAAAATCGGTTGCAAGAATTAAATGCTTTGATCTTTTGGCCTCATTTTAGTCGAAGAATGAAACTTTTATCTCAATTATTTCATATTTTAATGAATGAAAGAAAATTACTCTACACGTAAATTATTCGTTTTTCCCATTTAAACCCATTAAAAAACAAAATCCTATCTGGACTCGAAACCAATGAAAAATATTGGGATTTTCGATTTTTTCCTGACTCGACACTAAATTCCAACCCTCCCTTAAAAATTTCAACCTTTTTGCTCGATTAGAAATGCCCAGGAATTCGTGTCAATGAGTGAGTCAGTGAGTCAGTCAGTTTTGTAGCTTTATATATATAAACATGGGGCTGCTTTCGGTGCTCAACACGGCTCAGGGGCATTCTGTCACTTGATAAAAAAAAGAGACGGTCTCATCTCGATCTGGTTATTTTTTCGGGCGGTCGTATTCCTCACCGGTAGCCGCTCGTGGACGGCAGAACCTGCCCAATGGTAAGGCCCTTGCTTCCTCGTGGCTGACCCGCCATTAAAAGCGATCCAATACAATGGGGGTCCCACTACACTATAAGTGGGGTGGGAGCCGCGGAGACTTCCTTGTGTGGGCTGGAGGGCGACACGGCTGCGTTGGACGCCCCGACGCTGCAGCGAATACACTTGGGTCGTTCACTCCGGAGGAATCGAGAGGGGATAACGATAGAGTCTCAAGGAGGGCGACATGGCAGGCAGTCCCATCCCAGAACACGCCCGTGCGGAGAGCATTTGAATCAATGAATGAGAAACGCACAACACTGTGCGTTCAAATTTGCCGTTAATACCAGCAAAAAATAAAGCTCAGAAGTCGATTTGTAAATTACAACTGAACGTGACTCGAAGGCGTCTTCCACAAGTTCCTCAAGTCAGCTCGCTGAAAGAGAGGGCTCTGCGGGTGCTCGCCCTCGTTTGAGGGGAGGGGTATATGTGGGGGGGGGACGATTCTCGGACAGAGGGGAGTGGCGACGACGTGACGGACGAGATGAGAAAGGAGAGGAGGGAGTGCACCGCTCAGATGGAAACAATGGAGCGACGCGATTAAAAGGGCGGAGATAAGGGGTTGAAGCATTAGTGTAGAGGGGTAGAGGGTAAGGCACTCTCATTGGGGTCCCACACAAACCGAACATTCGCTCATTCGGCCGAAGAATGATTTTCCGGAAATAGGCCACATCATAAACATCAAATTGAAATAAGAAATCATCTCTTTCCTGAACTATAGAGGCGAAAAACCTCGGGAGGTGAAACAACTTGAACCTTCTTTGCCTATGGAGATTTCTTGATATGCGGCACACAATAGATTGCGACGCAATGAGTGTAATCCCATGCTCCACTCCAGAATGACGAACGATTTCTGTCCATTTCAAGACGCCTGAAGAATACGACGCAACTCTGGGTGACGACCCAGTACCACCACGAACCTTCCCTAGAGTCACGGCCATCTGCCCTCTAAGACGCTCGCCCCTGCTCGAGGCGCACGTCCCTGTGCCCGAATCCTCTCGTCCGCTCTCCTCAAGCCTTTCCCGGTCACCGGACGGTGGTCGCCTGCCCCACCACGCGAGTGAGGGGGGCGTGCCGCGGGGGGCAGATGGTCGGGCCCTCGAGACATCCATGGCACGCGACGGCGGCGGCGTTTTGCATCGCACGCCCAGAGAGAGGAGGTTCATTCGCGAGAGGAATTATTGCGTCGTCGCCCGTTATTTCTGCCCGAAATTGTCAAGACGTGTCATTTCAGGAGACCCCTGTCCGCACAACACTTTTTATTTCGACTGCAGGGAAGTGGCGGGACATGGTTGGAGCCCCCACCCCCCGACCAGCCGCAATCCCGTGTCCCTTTGCGGCGAGAGGGAGGAGTGGGGCG
Source organism: Pyrrhosoma nymphula (assembly GCA_963573305.1). NCBI lineage: Eukaryota > Metazoa > Arthropoda > Insecta > Odonata > Coenagrionidae > Pyrrhosoma > Pyrrhosoma nymphula. The sequence continues at coordinate 185,412,622 of OY754327.1, forward strand.
AGTTCCCGAAGAGTGTAATAATCATGAAGATAAGGAGGAAGAGCCTCTTCTGTCCGCTGCTGCCTCCATTGAGGCTGACACCAGAACGTGTATTTATTTATTAGAGTGAGTGGCAGGGGAGGGTTGAGGACAAAAGAAGTGCGCTGACCGCCCCAGAAGGGGTCACATCGCCCGGATTTCCCGTCCTAAATATGAAGACGCACGCTGCCGGAGGACGCGGGGTGCCATTGTGGCAGGGGTCGCCTGGGGGGGGGGGGCAATATTCGCGGCGGCGACGTTTTTCAGCACTCCTGTCGTGGACATAGTTATGACAAGGACCCCTTCCACTCGGGCCAGCCCCACTGCGGAGATTGCCCCGGGCGGACATGCGGGAGAAGGGCCGCTGTTATTGCCTCGGGACTTCTTGGCGGTCGAGATGATTTCCAACACTCCCAAAGACTGACAAGAAAATTAAAATTTATACGCCACTGTAATTCCAACAGAGCAAGAGACGACGAAAAGGCACGCGAAGCAAGACGAGCTTGTAATTACGAGCACAGCCGAGAGCTGAACTCGCTGACGTTCTGATATTTTTCCCGCGACATTAACAAAATGGAGGAAAAATAATAGCATGGACGCAAAACACCAAAGGCATGATTGCCTTGCTCTAAAAATGACCTTTCTCCTTCTGTTCACCTCCTCCTCGTCGGGAGAGGTCGTCCAGCAAATTAACCAACTCATCAAGGTCAGCATCATCGCATGGACCGCATCTCGACGGATCCAATGACAAGCAGGGCATCAGGATGTCCATTATTCCCTCACAATTTATGGGAATATACGATGCAACACCATCCAGACAACTTTTCATCGTCTATTTCCTGGTCACATATATCATTAAAACATGGAATAGACCCATCGAAAAACCATGCCGTCCAAACAACTTTTTCTGATAATTAAATTCAGTCGATGACGGACTCGCGTTTTCTTCTTTGGTCGTATTTCCGTTCACAAAACACCACCGCTTACGAATCGCAAGCTATGGTCTCGTCAATTCCGGAGAGCGAGAATGGAAGTACATATTTCCGCAAATAGTACGACGTCACGAGGAACCGGACAGCTCTCGCATTGTGGTGCTGGCCTCATCTTCCCCAGCACCAATTCCGCATCTCGCAATATCCTCCCCACCGTTCCCATCACCACGCACCGCAAACTAATGCGCTCAATCACACATGCTCTTCAGACAGGCGAAAAAAACAGCGTCAGCAGCATTTCCTCTGCTTAAATTAAAATGTTTGTGTGGACAAAATCTCCACGGAGATCATTTGAATGGTCATTAATTTTCCATTCGGTAGACCACGCCGACTCGTCCCCGCGCTCTTCACCGTTAAGGAATACCCAAAATGAAGGGATACCCTTCCAACTGGCCTCGTAATAGTTGAATGCCGAGAGAAAATTTCAATCTATTAATTTGACTACGTAATAGCATTTGCACAGCAAACTGTGTATTATATATGTATGCATTAAAAAATATGTGTATTCCGTCAGCAAGGTCCACGCGCGGGCTCACCCCTCGCAGCGATGACCAGCGCCACTCGCATATGCTGCGGGCTGCAGACACACTAGGCGCGGACCAACCGCGCGTGCGCACCGCGGACACGGTCGACGACCGAAGGGGCTTCTTATACCCTCGGGAGTCACAACGACGTATTGTATACGCGCAAGATGCGTGAAAAAGGTGTGGAGTCTCATAAGGATAGCATTCAGATTCAGAAGAATCAAACCTACCGAAGCACAGTCTGCCAGTCGACTTGGAACTTTGCCTCTACTGGCGTTCTATGCCTAGACATATATTTAATTTCACTGAACGGCCGATTCGGACCGTGTATGCCAGGACAAGGAGTCCGGATCAAGTAAATTGGATCAAGCCAGGTCGGAAAGAACTGTGCACCGAGTCGCTCCAAAGCGACCAAGTTGCGTGTCGCATGCTCTCTCTCGCGTATACATATTAATGGGTGACACACTGAAGGGGAAAGATAGTATTTTTATATTTACATTAAATGATTAAATGATGAATGATCGAGAGGGGGCGGGTTATTTCTTAACTTTTCGTATCCGAATTGAACAATACATTCGGTTGCTAACGGATTGGAATCCGTAGAATCTGGGGAAAAAAACGAAATATGTATATCGAAAGAAAATTAGAGCATAGCGCCGGCATTTCGATCGAATGTGAAGTAGATCTCAGTCCTCACACCAAAAAGGATCGGTGCTAGAGCGACCAAATGACCCGCCCAGGTGAAAAAACAAGACGTTAGATATTATTCTTCAAACTGATTTCCTTCGGCAAACACTCCCGTGTGAGTCCCTGCAGAGACAAAATAAAAGGTGATTAAACCTTTTGTGCTGTGCATGAACTTCACCTATCACTTGATAAAAACCAAATCAAATTTTTCCACGGTTAAAGCTCGACGTCAAGAAATCAGTTAGCTAGTTCCGCCAGACAAGGAACGGAAATTACAGAACGATATTTGAGAAAAGATTATTGGGCGTCATTACAAATACTGGGAAGGATTTGCTGCGAAAATGCACCAAATCAATGTGTTTATGCAATGTATGCGATAGTGAACACGCATTTCAGTAAATTACCTATATACTTACATGTTAATTTCGTTAACAATACTTACTGCCAATTATTTACTAAACAATTAATGAAAACCTCTACACAAGTTACTACTGGGGTGCCTAATTTCATTGCTATTTAGTTTAATTAAATAAGCGTATCTTTCTGAGAGTGAAATAAAGTATAATTATAATTATTATTTACGATAACATGACGGCGTCAACAAAGGGCTGGAGAGCACTTAAAAAACAATTCTCATGAAAACTGTAAAGTGTCAATTCTGGAAGAATCACATTAACGCTAATATAAACTTTTGAAATGAACATTATATGTTCCAAACTTAAAGGCGAATAAAAAAACATACGTTCGCAGATATGATAAGAACTCGAAACTCTCCAAGTGTCACATCCGCATAGTTTTGAGCACAGGTTTAATATTTTGTAATCATGCGTATCAGGAGACGTCCATCGTATCCCTACAGGCTAATTAGCACCATTTCACATGGAAAGTATTTTAAAAGGTGGAAACATCGAAGCCGCAATTTAGTCTAATGCTATAATGCCGTAAGCTCTTTAAGAAAAATTCCCGCAAAGATACTCGAATAGGAATAATTTGGCAACGCTGGCATAATCGATATGCATGGTACTACAATCAGACATTTAACGTCTAGGAGTTAATAGTCCAGCATGGGTAATAACTTCCGTCATTTGAGCACGAAAGATGGAACAAACAATGATGTGACAAGAGATTATAAGTGGAGGGAGGAGGGGAGGCGGAAACGGGGCTCAAGATTGAGCGTGGCCAGCCAATCATGAAACGAGGACGGCGTCACCCAAGATAGGGAGCATGAATATACATATGGATCTAAATCATCGGCACAACTGTACGGGTAGTAGTGTTGCCTAGCTTTCCACGGCGCTGCAATCGGCATGGTTCGCTTGTGTGTGTCAAAAAATAGCCGGTGTTTAAATGGAGGCCAATTCCGGTACCTTTATTTCCAGTATCTCCATATGAATCGCGGCCTTTCCTTCGGCATGGTTCGGTTGTTTGTGTCACAAATGGCCGGTGTTAATAGGGAGGCCAATTCCGGTACTTTAATTTCCAGTATCTCCGTTTGAATCACGGCCTTTCCTTATTAGAACCACCTTCTCTAAATTGGCGGCGCTGCAATCTGCTTGGTCCTGATTTTTCGGTGCATGTGGAATTTTTGGCAACACCCACTGGGGGCAAGTTTAGGATCCATATGTATATTCATGATAGCGAGAGCCAACCAGGAACGAGAGGCACGAGGCCAACAAATGACGGTCGCGAGTCAACTGAAGTAACTTCCACCTTCACTACACGGTGGCGTTGAGCGCGAGAATAACGAAAGGAAGAGCGAGTGGATGGCACCGCGGCGCCTCGAACCCGGCACCTCCATCACTTCCTCCATCACATGACCGTCGACCGTTCAGGGGAGTGGCGAGCGATTCCCGTCAATGTCACCGAGACGGATTGCCTCGAGAAGAGCGTGTCGAGGCAGAGCAGAGAAGGGACTCACGGGAATGCGAAAACCAATGCGGATCTAAAAAGGGACCCAATGAGAGGCGTTTTGCCCCCCCTCCCCTTGCCCGGGTAAGGCGCGTGGAAACGTGAAGGAAGGCGTCGCTCGTGCCCGTGGCAGAGTCGTCACGGCGACGGTGCGGGAGTCGGAAACGGCAAAGGCAGCGAAATGATGGACTCGAGAGGAGGTGGAGGCTGCTCTCGGAGGAAGCAGACGAGAGGCACGTGCTCGCACTTAAATGGACGAGAGGGGGGGAGGCAGGCATTAAGGGCGCGTGTGCTTTTGGCGCTGCCCACCGCGGCTGCGACGTTAATGTGAGCGAGTGTGGTCAACTGCACGCCTCGGCCGTGCCGCCCCACCCGGAGTGCGGCGCCGCGTGGGAGGCAGAGGGGAGGGAGGGGCAGCAAAGAGGTGAAATAAAGAGGCTTACAATGACTGACGAATGAATGGCACTGTGAGGACTTTGGAAGTCCACGGAAAATCAGAAGGCACTTAAGGAGGTTCCCCGCTACTGTGTGAGTCAAAACAAATACTAAATTCCACATTTTTTATATTTTGTTAAAAAAATCCTGCTTTCACTGATTCGATGCGTTACCTATAGAAACCCAAAAGTAAGGTACAAAATATGCAGATTATTCCACGAATGTATTTCAAATGAGCACTTTTTTTCAGCCATAGGAGCCGACTGCAGCGCCATTTCCTACGAATTACCGCATTTTGACTTCAATTACGGCATTTATTCTTCAATAACTAGAAAAATAAGGTGGTAAGATGCCTGTATTTTATTTTCATTCAATTTCTCTGGATTATTTCCTTCTTAGAGACAGTTTTCCACGAAAAAGGCATTTGTATTTTATGGAAAAATACTATTTTCCCCGTGTTTCTCTCATTCTCCCATTTAACACCATGTAATTTCAAGTTCAGTTATAGAATAAAATAGCGTGGAAAGGTATTATTTTGTAGTTCATATCAGAGAGAGGAAAACTCTTCCTACAAGTAGACAGAATATGAATAAAATGACATTTAAGTCATTTTACGGTGGAACCACCTTAAAGCCAACCACTCGAGGGGAAAAAACGCCTTGGGCCCTTATCCTTCAACTAAAAAGCTATTAAATAAGAGAAAATACAGAGGATAATGCCAGCATCCGACTTGTAACATGTCAGTACGACCGACATGTTGCGGCATTTGTAGGTTGGACGGCAAGCAAAAATCAACGCGATAATCGCAATAACAAACGAAAGTGAAAATGAAATTTAAGTTTAAATAAAAGTTTTTTTTACAGGTAATAGAACAGACTTGAAATAGTTTGGCAAATAAGCATTTAAAGTAAAAATATACCTATGGCGATGGCAGACCGGGATGCTGGAAAGTTGAGTGGAAGGGTGAAACGATGCAGGAGTATGCCATAGAAAATCAGTGGGAGCAAGTGGATGTTGTTGGGGCGTACTTAAACAGAGCTTTAGCAGAGGATGTTTTCATGGAACAACCACCTGATTTCTGCATTAAGGATAGGGACAGGTATGTTTGTAAACTACGAAAGAGTATTTATGGATTGAAGCAGTCAGGAAAGAATTGGTATAATGAATTGCACAATATCCTAAAAAGGCTGGGATTTATAAGATGTATAGCTGAACGACGAGCACAGAGAATGTTCACCGCGAAGTTTACACGACGATTAAGTGAAAATAACCATTAATTACGTTCGGTCGGAATTATTTAATTTGGCGATAAATAAAAGTAGACTGAGGGATAATAAAAATCTATTGGCATGCACGACCTATACATACCTACGCGATTAATTGAATTTTATTCCCTAGATTATTATTTTGTATTTTATTAAGGACATGAATTGTTTCTTTTTCTGAATGCAATTTTGACAGTAGATTTATATTAATTACTAAACTTGTGAATGATGATTAACTTATGGTGGTTCATTTGAGCCCAGACAAAATACAATTAACGAAGTAACTAATTGTCATTAATAATCATCAGAGATCTTCCAGGCGCATGCTATTAATGAGGTCTATTCGAGATCTCCTACGGGTCAACTCTGCGTGTCTGCCGAAGTTTCTATGGTCGAGTCAACATGGCTGGATGTCGTGATTGCCATGTTGGCCAGTATAAATGCATTAGTTGCTGGATAAAGTGACACCTGATTGGTTGGCTACATCCCGCCTTTTTCTAACCTCTCAGTCCCTCTTTAAGGTCATCAGATTTGTCAGGACCAGTCACAGCTCCTCCTGATAAAGTTCATGATCGCCTAAATTCCAGTAAACCGCGTTTCAACATCCACGCTGAGGGGTCAACAGATCACGTTAGAGCTGATGGAGGAAGTGTCTTCATTCAATGCGGCATCCTCTACAAATCTTATGTAAGGACAGTAATGGAAAACGCGGCCATAGCTATCCTTCCGGTCGCGGACAACTTAAAACCGTTCGCTCAGCTCGAGAGGAGGGTGCTACGACAGCTGTTTCTATTACCCTTACACCGAGAGAAAAAGTGTATAAAATTACTCAAGTTGAACCCTTGCTCCACAGGTTATGCAGACTCCGTTGCCGGGCTAGACTACAATAGGCAGATTATTGGTGGCTTTATAGGAGCATGGTGGTCAGGACTGCTAGACATATGATGTCATTAGCAGTCCAAGTCGTGCGCTAAGCGCCACAGTCCGTGAGGAATAAAGCCGTACATAGAACACAAGGAGGTGTTCGCTCTTGACTAATTTTGAGGAAACCGGGACTAGCCACGGTAGTAACCTTTACGGAGTCACCCGCAATTGCACATAAGTGCGACATTCCCATAAAGCCACCAATAATCCACAGGGGAGTAGGACGCCTCGGTAGCTTAACTGGTTAAAGCACTCGGCGCGAAATCGAGGGATCCGGGTTCGAATCCCGGTCAAGGCGAATGATTTTTCTCCTGTGGAATATCGCACTTATGTGCACTTGCGGGTGACTCCGTAAAGGTTACTACCGTGGCTAGTCCCGGTTTCCTCAAAAAAACATCTGGATGCGCTGGCCCGCCGGTAAGGCACACAATGTACCAGTCGTAGAGAACAATGGAGAGTTATTTGATCAATTTCAGTATTTAATGAAAATATTTTAAATGGGAATACCTACTCGGGAGAAAAATGTTGGTGTCAAGTAGAGTGTGGCTTGCAGAGAACGTTCGAATGTCAGTTCTTCCGCGCAAGAGAGTGGGGTGAGTGTCGGGAGGTTCGAGTGAAATGAAGACAGAGCTCAGACATTTCGGTAAACATAGGTATGTCTTCGACGGAGAAGAGAGAAAGTGGCTGATCAGTCATTCCACCTCAGGCCAACAAACGACGGCTCCCCAAGGGGGGCCCCCGTTTTGATCAAAGAAGGCCTCGCCACCTCGTCTTTCGTTTGCGCCCGCTCAACACGAACGCCACGGCACGTCTCCAATGGAAGCACGCGCCCACGCTTAGCCCTCGGGAGGAGGGGGGCGGGGGAGGGGCAGGGGAGGGGCAGGGGACGGCAAGGGGGGTTAGGGGGAGGGAGGGTGGGTTCCCTCCCTGTCCACTGCCCACGGCGGACGCTCGCACCGCCAGCCACCGCCAGATGGCTCTGCCGGAGGACGTGGGCGCCACCACCCACACCGAGTTGACGGCCGACATTCCGCATTCCTTCGATCAACTCAACCGGAAGTGAGTCTTTCTCGTTTCCTCTCACTTCGCGCGAGAGTTTCGTTCCGCCAAACACCAATGCCGGATTCCCCGTGTAGTGATTATTTCTCGGCTCTGAAAGTATAACGCATGGATTGGATTCACGCTCTCGGTGGAGGCAAAATTCCCTCGATCGGCTCCCTTCTCGGTCGAATGACCCCTCTCCACTCGAGGTCCCTTTGGAACCCCTGGCGCCAACCTCATCCACCTCATTCCAGGGCGGGGCAGCGGATGGCTTGTTATCCGATGGAGTGTTCGAGTGAAATTGTGCAAAAATCAATAAAGAGGGTGCACTTATGATTCAAATGAGCAAACTAATTTGTACATGCCCTAGGTCATGTTTAAGTACCAAAATTATCGGAAAACAACGTCTTACTTCACCTCCAACACACTTCCGAAGCACTCTTGTGGCTTCAGGAACCTCGAGCCATTTACTGAACGCTTGAAAACAGTATACAATGATTATCCTTTTAATTCTAGCTTTCTTTATTTTTGGTGATAAGTTTGTTCTCCCAATGACTAAAGCAAAATAATTCGAAAAAAGGGGATGATAGAACATAATTCTTGTCATTTATTATAGGAATGTCGTTGCTTCAGTTGACCTAATTCGAAAAACCATATCCAAGTCAAAGACAGAAGGTGTAAGTACATACATCAAATACTTAAGAAGCATTAACGTAAGTTTTCGCAAAATGCCAAGTGTATTCGGTCAAGGAGTGTGAGAAAGAGTTTAAAGGCGAATTGGATTTGGAATAAATTCATGGCAAACAGTATGAAATCGCAAACTAGACTAAGAAGTCCTAAAGGGATAATGGAAAAAAACCTTTCGGAGTAATCTCTTGAAAGATTGTCAAAGGGGTGGTGCACCGTGCATTCATTGGATCAGAAATATCGCAGCAGTTGACAAAGCAGAGGGGGAGGGAGAAGACGATTCATGAGCGCAGGTTAATATCCAGAGGGTTCAAGGAACAACTGAGCATAGGAACAGCAAAAAGAGAAAGTATTCACCTGGCCCTACCGATATTTGCTCGATTGTAGGGCAGTATCTAACCTTTCCCGACAACAATAAGCATTCCCCCGGAGTCGAACCTCTCTCAATCTCTCTCTCTCCTGTTAGTACAACTACGACTATCTACTAATAACCGCTTATGTCTCTCAGGTATGCACTTGACCAGATCATTAGAATAAACTTAGGGAACTAGACTGCAGAACGGACAGATTTAAAATGTCATTTTTCCTACGAACGATAAGGGACCATAACAGCTGCCAATGAGACTTTTATCTAGGTTTGTCGCTGGTAGTGTAGCTCTTAGTAGTAGTAGTAATCCCTAATACTTGAATCCTTATCTGTTAGCTAGTACTAACAGCACGCAGTGCATGTTTTCTACATAAGTCTTGAGTCTCTGTCCATTTGTGTAGTTCAATACATATATATTAATGGTCCCTCTCCATTATGATAATATGTGTAGTGTAGTAGTGCGTGCTTGTGAGGCTTCGCCTCGTGACAAGTATTAGCTATTTATGCTAATGCATAATTAGCCGTAGTTACACTAACTTTAGGGTATAGTGTAATGCATGTTGGTGAATACTCACCCCCTGCCACACACCCCTGGGGTAGCTTGCAGGGTGTTTTGTAGATGTAGATGTACACTAAACTTAAGGGTATGGTGTAATGCATGTTGGTGGCTACTAACCCCCTGCCACACACCCTCGCGTGTTAACACATTATACGCCTCTGATTCTCCCCATTAGGTTAACAGTGCTAACACCACGCCATGCATGCTTTCAGTAGGAGTCTATATCTCTGCCATTTATATAGTTGCAAAATACATAAGTACTAACGGTCTAATATTGGTAGCATATTTTTAGTGTAGTGCATGCTTGAGAGACATCGCCTCGTGAAAAGCACTAGCGATTTATGCTAATACATCAATAGTCGTAGTTACACTAACTTGAGGGAATGGTGTAATACATGTTGGTGTTTTCTCGCCACCTGCCACACACCATCGCATTTTAATAAATTATACGCCTCCGATTCTCCCCATTCTATTGAAATACACGATACACGATTGAAATACATGATAGGCATATCACACAGCGTGCGCAGTACCTAGTTCACCCGTAAGTTTTCTCACATATTACGCCTGCCTTTCCCTTTCCCTGCATTCTTCCCTGCATTCTCCTCTCCTCTTCTCTCTAGTAATGGAAAACACGTGGCTTGCTATAGCGTTGCCAAGTCTGAACTACGATTTCCGTGTCATTTCACTAACATTCTTATTGTTCATCGTAGAGGATCGATCAAAAAAGGCCTGCAATCGTGTTGCAATAACGAGCATGAAAAAATTGACAACTTGTTTGTAACAATTACATTTCAAAAACTTTTAATTTAACTGCCATCGGTGTAGCTCACAATCAGTGGGGTGGCCACCCGCGGTGAACAGGGCCTCGCTGAGGGACTTGGGTCGCTCACGAAGGGTCGGATTAGGCTCGCAGTCGAGGAGCGACCGTCATTCAGAGGGTATTAACATCGGTAGTCGCTACGAGAGAGACCTTAACCAAGATAGAAAACCTGTTGTTAGGATGAATTACTTACTTTTATTTATTTGTTGTTATTGTATAATGCTTCTTGTTGATAGATTCATTGATTTTGAACTTTCATTGCATTAGAAGGTTATACTAATCCACTGTGGTCATGTTATGTATTTTGACTATTCATTGTATGTCATTGGAAATTCATTGTATGCCAGAAGAAATACATCAAAAACTATTTCTGACGTTGCTCGAAAGGGATACATTAAAAATTATTTGCGATGTTTTTTATTGAATATTATGATGGGAGAAAGTGTAATTTACGTGGATGATAATAAATAAGTAGGTGGAGCCACTTTCCTACCTCTCCTCATTAACTTCCCATCATGCCTCAATCTCCGGCGTTGTTTACCGTTCCTCAGGCTCAAACCAGGAATTGCATTGAACTTCTATGTACTAATTTCAAGTCGTTATTTAATTGGCATATATACTCGGAGACATGCCAGCACTGAAGGCGGACGAGCCAAGTGTTACCGCGACGTTGAAGATCGCTAGCTCCGGCCCACGTGACCCACTGCACAAGTTCCTCGGAGTGTTTCTCCGCGCATCGATGTATCGTACGCGATTTCTCGCAGCATAACTCTTCGCCGCGCGTTCCCATGACGCGAAGAACTCTGGGAGGAAATCATTGCGATCTTCAAAACGGCGTTTGTTTACGATCAAAAGACACGTGGTGGCTTCCGTGCTCAACGCAATCACTCTCCTTGTCACTGGAAGAGAGGAATCGCAAGACAACGCAGCCGAGCACGAACGCAAGAGAAAACTGGGAGCCGGCCGTTCGAGAGTCGCGGGAAATACATTTGTGGAATGGATGAAAATAGATGGCGGCCAAATAAGTTAATATGTTATTGTATGAAGTTTGATTTCTTTCCACGGGTAGAGCTGAATCTTTTCCTTTTTTCTGAGTGATAATTAAGGTGGTTCCACCATAAAATGACTTTAATGTCATTTTATTCATATTCTGTCTACTTCTAGAAAAAGTTGTCCTCTATCTGATTCGAACAACAAAATAATACCTTTCCACGCTATTTTATTCTATGATTGAACTTGAAATTACATGGTGTTCAATGGGGGAATGAGAGAAACACGGGGGAAAATAGTATTTTTCCATAAAACACAAATGCCATTTTCGTGGAAAACTGTCTCTAAGAAGGAAATAATCCAGATAAATTGAATAAAAATAAAATACAGGCATCTTACCACCATTTTTTTTTGTTATTGAAGAATAAATGCCGTAATTGAAGTCAAAATGCGGTAACTTGTAGAAAATGGCTCTGCAGTCGGCTTCTATGGCTGGAAAAAAGTGCTCATTAAAAATACATTCGCATAATAATCTGCATATTTTGCATCTTATTTTTGAGTTTCTATAGGTATCGCATTGCATCAGTGAAAGCAGGATTTTTTTGACAAAATATAAAAAAGGTGGAATTTAGTATTTGTTTTGACTCACACAGTCGCGGAGGAAGCTCCTTAAAAAAAGAACTCAAAGGAATAAATAGAACCGATCCTAAAATCGGACACGCAGAAAATGCGAGCGAGAAATCGTTCGGATCCGAAATCACAAGATGCAATAGTTTGAAAGAGGCGTCTCCTTCGAAGGGCAATTATTGCCCCGTAGCCGGGACGCTGGCCGCCACACACCGAGTGCTATGCTAAGCGTGAGAACTGTTCTCGCAACGGACGTCCGCTATGTGCGCGCACACACCAGAAGCTAACCATGCCGTGCTATGTAGCAAGATGGCGGACAGCGTAAAACGCACTTCTCAGGTTTGACACTTTACTATTCCGTTAATATTGACGTCATTGCAATGATGAATGTTTTTATACAATGCGCATAGTGTGCAGAACTAATGCACGTAATGTAGTTGAAATTGCTCTGTTGTAAGTAGGTGAAAAGTGTATTTGAGCTGGCGGGACGAAAGTGCTCATTAACCGCAATAGATACTGCGCATGCGCCATGAAAGCTAAGCGAAGAGGAAATTGCCGGCCGAGCGATCCCTTGCGATATAGCGCTAGGGAATTTGCATCGGTTCGCATGGCTCGCATTTGGTGTGAACGGACAGCTGGAAATCGCTTTACGGGATCTTAAGACACGTGGCGAAAGCTGATAGCGCCCTTAGCATAGCATTCGGTGTGTGGCGGCATTTATCACGTGGGCTTCAGACACGTGGACGGAGAGGAGATCTCTCTCTGTCTCTCGAAGGCGGAGGGCAAGCAGCGAAGAGCACTTTTCTCGCCCCCCCTTCAAGAGAAAGAGAAAAAAAGAAGAGATACCCTCCCCCCACTAGCAAACCCCTTGCGCGGCAGCGGATGCGGGCTATTAGCACCCCTCCCCCCGCCCCACCAATAATCCCCCCACGCCCGCCCGTCCACATCTCGAGACGCAAGTGACCTCTCCGGCGGCTGAAGTGACCACCTGCCCGCCCCACTCGCCATCCGCTTATTCGCAGCATCCGATCGCCCACGTGCCGCACCCGCCGAGCGAAGCGGCACCCACCGCGCCCCCACTGCACGCCCATCTGTGCGCGCTCCCGAGGCCCCCGCTCGCGAAGGACTGGGGGCGGCCGGCCCCCCCAATCGGCCGTCTGCCCCACCGCCTCTTCATGCTGCTGCGAAAAGAGAACGAGGTTTCTCCAAATTTCGCCCCAAGCTACGGAATCCCGTCTACGGATAAACAGCGGGCCGCAGGAGAACGGCTCGTAAACAGTAAACTCACTGTTAAGGTAGTTTGAACGAGATAGTTCCCTAGTCATAATGGAGACCATATTCAAATTTTATTTTTTTATTTCAGCATCTGTAATAAGATTATAAAAAACACTGATCCGTCCCGTTCTTTTGTATGGATGCCAATCATGGAGCACACGGAACATAGACCTGAACCGATTAGCGATATTTGAAAGAAGAGTACTAAGGAAGGTTTTTGGCATAGCCCTTGATTTAGAAACAGGAGAATGGAGAAGACGACATAATGAAGAATTATACAATCTGTATCAAGAACCGAATATTATAGGAGTGTTAAGGAGTAGGAGATTGGAATGGGCTGGACATGTGGTCAGAATGAGTGGGGAAAGATTTCCTAAGATGGCTATGGATATGACAATAGAAGGAAGGAGACCAGTGGGGAGACCTCGCAAGAGATGGATAGATGGAGTAAGGGAAGACAGCTAGAAACCTGGCCGATCTGGCGGAACATAGCAGAGGACAGAAGAGAATAGAAAGCCTTAGTTGTAACGGTTGTATCATCGCGCGGTCCTCTGGGCCTGATCGCGTAAAGTAAAGTAAGTAATTTCAGCGTCTGTAAGAAGCATGAAATAAATATTGTAGTATTGGCGTAAGGCGTAAATGGCGTAAAGACATAGTTATGTATGACCAAAATTCTCAGTAATTAAATAAATAAAGCTACATAAGTCTCTAACTTGACTCATTTTTTTCCCGCCGTACGGCTGAAACCCCTTCAAAACAGCAGATTTTTTTGCGATTCTGTAAAAACTACTGTGGTGAGTAATAGATTATTTTTTATAAATAGTTGAGAAAACATGCAATCTACACACTGTTAGTATTTTTACGAAATGTAGGTGTCAGAAGTTCCTAATTTTTAAATTATTCTCCCTCTGGAGCGCATAGCCGTAATCTATCTCATGTAAAACAGCTTACCTTTTCAGGCAAATTGCTTGAAAAGTAGTTCGCCAAGAGGTTGTTATTTTGATATCATTGGAAATATGAGTTTTTTCTTTAAAATGAGGCCAAATTCATCAAATTGTAGGTGAAGTGATTTTTCGCTCCAACTACCTTGAAGCACGACTGGAAAACGAGGGCTAAAATATTTGCATTTTTCGTCGAGAAATATTTGACATTCAGACACAAGAGTGCAAACAGATGTAAAATACTTTTCGCTGACGGTCCCTCAAAATCATTTCTGAGTTTCCACGACGGGGAATGGATTCAAGCAATGGGTTCGACGGAGCGGCCGACCTCGGAATTCACGAGAGGACACGGCCGCGACTAGTAGGAAGAGTCTTGTCCACCGTCTGTCTGAGAGAACATGAGAGCAGGGATAAACCTACAACGCCCAACGTTTTACTATCTGCATATATACATGCATACCCATCACGCCATTCTCTTTCGGGGGAGGCTAAGTAAAGTAAGAACTTATTTGAAGCAGTTAGCCCATAAAAACTAGTGTGGATTGTATACTTGTAGTGTGATTGTGTGTGGAGTTTTTTTATTCTTTATTATGGAGAATTGAAAACTAGCTTTCTTTTAATAATTTTCTCCACAAGTTCCCATCCTTTCAAACCCATTTCGTTTCACTGACACTCATGATTTGCAAAGGGAGGTTTCATTATCTGAATAACTTATTTTTCATGCAATGTCAGAGCTACGCTACAGAACTAAATAAGGTTTAACGGAAAATGTAAAAAACGAGAAAATGCAATAAAATTAATAGCATTAACAGAGGTTCAGCCATTTCGTCTTCGGGGAACGACATTTAGCTGCTGGTCTTTTGACATTCTACCTATTCAATCAAAAACTTAGGATTAGTCGTGCGCTGCAAAAATGGCCCAATATTTTTTTTCAAAAATAATTGTTCCGTGTACCTATCTTTCAAATTATGACATTGTTAATTAATTTGAGTATCGAGAACTTATTTAGTAGTAATTAGAAGAGGATTTTCTTTTTTACTGAACAAAATAATTCTGCCTAAGAATTGTAATTGATTTGGCAGGTGAAGCTCGAAAAACCCCAGTTATTTTTCTTAAGAGGAAACGTTATCATTCTAATCAACTCAGTTTTGGCAGCGGATTCTCCCTAAAGGAGCCCAGCTGGTGAAATGGGTGGAAGCGAAGCTGAGCGAGGGTGCGGATAAACACAGATATAAGGCAGAGTAGTGAGAAATATTTTTATGAGAAAGTCTTGAAATCAAAGAGAAAGAATCAATCTATGTTAGAGACTTTTTGGGCCCATATAGTTCATTTCATGGCCAAGTACTGCGCCAGCGAAAATGGTGGATTTAGGCTAAGTATAGGCATATTGAAAAAATTTACTAGAACTTTGTATTTCCACAGAATATTATATAATATTCTGTGGAAATACAAAGTTCTAGTAAATTTTTTCAATATGTCTAGTAAATTCCACAAAGTTACGCCGGAAACCATCAATTCTAAGTATAGGCATTGATCTCTTCAATAAGCTTGGCATCATGTGTACTAGAAAATAATTCGATATAGGTGAGTCTTTAAAACATCGTATCGTGAAAACCTAAGTTTATTATCAGCCAGCATTTTTATATTTTAGCGAGGTAGCCTTCCCCTTTAGAGCTACAGATTAAATAAGGCCACAAAGTCTAATATTCCATTTAAAGTCGTATAAACGAATCAATAATGTTGAAAAAAACCTACAGCTAGATTATTTTCTTGCATCCAAAATACCCCAAATTTTCGTAATAGACCCGTCAAATTCAGCAAAATAACTCATGTTTCCTCGTAACACAGCTGATGTGACTAAAAATTATTATGAACATGCGAGGGCTGATTTGTTGACTTTTTAATGTAAGCAAACATCTTGTCAGGAGAAAATAGGCCTAGGTTTTTTCTATTTACTACATTCACCGGCGTTTCACAAATTTATTTTGCTTCCTCAGGGCTCAGGCAGTACGTATTACGAGTTAGTTTTTATGCATGTACGACGTACGTACGTACATACTTATTGTACTTGGTATGGATGCATATAGCGCCAATGGCGAGTGAAATATCCGCGCGCCACCAGTTTGGAGTGTGCGCGAGGAGCGAGATGAAACGCACTCTCAGGCATTCCACTCCTGATCACAGGGGGGTTATTTTGTGATCTCACCTTTTTAGCGACTCTTAGTGGAAAGGCGGGAGATCCGTTTCCCTCTCTTAATGATCGGCTCACGAACGGTTCGTGAATTGTCGAAGCTTCAATTACCTTATATCAAATAAAAGATGCCGAGACTAGTGAATACCCAGATTACTCAACATCTTACGAAAGATATCTTACACTGTACATACCACGAAAATCTAAATACAGTCAAAACTACAAGCGACATGTAAGCGATCACTCAATATTAAAAAAAAATTAAGTGCATCTAATTAGTGTTCGATTCACAAGCACGGGAAATATCTACCAAGAACGTAGATTTTAATGCAATATTTGTTAAAATTATGAAATTATGGTATAAATAACTGAATTCCATTCTCCATACACTGGCGGATAGGCACACGAAAACAAAGGTATCAGCAACATTGTTTGGGAAATATTGATACGAAATATATACACAGATAATTCAAGCTAATAATAACATAAGCATTTCAAACAAAGCATACCTTCAAGTGCCCAATATATTGGAGTTGAAAATGCTGAAGTTCTTCACGTTTAGCAAATGACAACAATACGATTTCAAATCGTTTGTATCTTTCGCGCCCTTGTTTATTTTCCAACTCAAGCTTCAAGTGGAAACGATGGTGGCTCCATGTCACGTTATTTATGACAGGTGAGATGGAACTAATGGCAGGCGGAGATAGTGAAACGGATCACGAGTCGAAAGATACGGATCAGAGCGGTTGAATCGACTAAAAGACCAGCACATGACCGGCAGTTCACCGCTTGAGATCCGAAGATGGTCACGCCGCCTGGGTGGCGGAGTTGAACTACGAAAAAGTCACATTTTATGACGTATTCTCACTCAAGTGAGATTACAAAATAACCCCCCAGCATGAGAATCTCCACGGCGTACGCGTGAGTATTATGGCGCGGGCGGGTAGAGTCGACAGCCGAGGAGCTTCTCCTCCTCCGCCCGCTCTCCCAATCGCATACACCAATGTCACGTGACCCGCGTCGGCCCGCCGCTCTTTTCACGCTTCGCTCGAGAGAGCGCCCTCTCCAGGCACCGTCTCCCGCACGGACGCACCGCGCTCCCCAGCACCACTCCCACCGCCCAGCGAGGGGTCCAGTTGCCGCATTAGCATGCGTGTGGAGACCTCTAGGGGGTGTGGGGGGAGGCTTTCGAGGTGTCCGGAGGGTGGGTGGCATTTGGAATGGTGCTCGCCAGTGAGGCGTGGGGGGGTGAAATGGGAGATGGCCAACTGTTACTGCAGGGGTGGTGGGGTCGGTCTCCCCCCCTTTCACCCCGAGGGGTCACCGCCGATAGAGCCCCACAATAACCTGGAAAACGTGAGTGGGTCCAGGCTTCTAACTCCGGAAATTTGCATTCAGTTTGACAATTATTTTCCTTTTGCCGAATTCAATACATTCGCGTTACCCCGGATCGTTCCGTCGATGTGATATCGGAAGATTTGATCGCTCATGCGCAAAATTTTCGCAATTTAAGATTCAAAAATCATTCAGAACAGATCGAATTTTTTACTCACTATCTACAACAGTACTAAAACATGGAGTATTGATGATCAATAATCCAGTTTATCGTACTTAATCTTGGATTATTGTTATTTTCCGCTCGCAACCTAAGTCGTAGCAAACAACTATGCACTGACAGAAGGCGAGGTTTTGCCGAGGGCGCCGCCACCATCGCATTTGGGCTTCTAGGCGCCACGGCGTGGGGGCTTATTCTCTAACTCGAAGCATCGGAGCTTTCTGGAGAAAAGATGCTTCAATAAGCTACTTGCTCCCATCGGTATGCTCTATCATGGAAGCTACCGGAGAAAGAGCAAGCAGAAGCTACCGGTAGCATAATCGGCTCCTACCCATATTCTGTAAATGTCAAGAAGCTACTTCCGTAGCCCCAATAAGCTCCCACGGTAGCCTCACGAAGCGCGGCCTCCGAATACCCTGCTTAAATATTGGTCATTTTATTACGCTTATTTATCTATAATTATCCAATCACGGGTATGTTTCTTAAATCTATTAAATGCGCATTCCTTGCACTTTCACTGGGTTAGTTTGTCATTTTCGCCATTGGCGGGATTTTGCACAAAAAAGATATTAACTGGAGTGACAGAAAGCCATATTTACCTTCGGTAAGTTACGTGATTCCAGCCCATAATGGGATACTTATGGGATATACTTAGTGGGCCGTGGTAACATGTATCACCTTCGCATTTCTTTTGAAAGTTTCATCTTCTTATATTATTTAAATGATTTGAAGCAACTAGTAATTGACGAAAGCAAATATGTAGCACGAATCATATTGAACCATATCATCGACATGAACCCTAATTCTCAAATATATATACGAACAATCTTATTTCAATTGATCAAAACAGCCAAGATGGACGTCGTGCGTTCGTATTCACGAGATTGTTCATGAGATTATGTGAGCAAAAATAAAACATTTTAGAATTTTGCTCGCATAATTTTTAATGCGTGGAATTTTTCGCCAAAAACGATGCACGTACATCTTCACCGTCTAAATCGGCCTTAAAAAAGGTTTCACCAGTTTTATCCACGGAAAAACATTGAGACGAACTGTCCCATTGGTTCTAAGAATGACGTCACCAGAAATAAATTTTCCGCGGATTTGGTTTAAAAAGATTCTCATACCCGCCTTTCGCCAAACCTCTCTCCACTTCCTATTACGTTCTTGAGAAAGCTCCCGCGAGTTAGAGAATACAGTTGGAAGCCAATTCTGGTAGCTTATTCGAAGCTACGGCATCGGTAGCTTCGAGATAGAGAATAGCCCCCGTGATGGTCGAAGGGAAGGAACCGAGACATGTGAACGTCCTTTCTTATGTTGGGCTTCTTTGGGCGCTCGGGGAGGCGTCAGCCCTTTCGGCCAACGACGCCACTCAAGGACACTTCATCATCATTACGCATTCCACGAATTGTTCAAACTGTCGGTCAAGTACGGTATTCGCGAGACGAACAACCAAATTACAACGGTCCTTTCTATGAACACCATGGGTTAGCTCTCCTCAAGACAAATTTCCCCACTATTCTTTATCTTGAGGCATTTATATCAAAACCAATACACACGCAGGAACCCTTTAAGGTTCCCAAAACTATTCCATCCTCATATTAGACTAAATATATTTTCATCTTAAATTTCATCAATACTGTCTTCGAGGTCGTAAGTAGTTTGAAATTGCGCGGAGCCCAACTTGAACACCGGGTTCTAATTCCTCAATCTCTCTGCGAATCACTCATTGTGTTCACTCGACGTTTCTCTACCACAAGTAAATGTGATGACATAACTCCTACCGTCATTGATCGTCTGGGATAGTCTCAAAAAATAAATCCATCTCAAAGTAATAAAACCAATCTATCGGTTTCCCTCCCGAAATCCGTACTTCGGAAAAATCTACCTCGATCGTAGTTCCAGTTAAGTTGGTTTGAACGAGATAGTTTCCTAGTCATAATGGAGACCATATTCAAATTTATTTTTTTTATTTCAGCGTCTGTAAGGAGTATGAAATAAATATTGAAATATTAATGGCGCAAAGGCATAGTTATGTATAACCAAAATTCACAGTAATTAAATAAATAAAGCTACATAAGTCTGTAACTTGACTCATTTTTTCCCGCTGTGCGTACGGAAACCCTCCAAAACAGAATGATTTTTTGCGATTTTGTAAATAGATGACAAAACATGCAATCTACAAACAGTTTTTTGACGAAATCTAGGTGCTAGAAGTTCCTATTTTTTTTCAATATTCTCCCTCTGGAGCGCACAACCCTAATCTATCCCATGTAAAACAGCTTATATTTTTAGGCAAATTGCTCAAAAAGTAGTTCGGCAAGGGGCTAATATTTTGATATAATTGGAAAGATGAGTTTTTCTTTAAAATGAGGCCAAATTCATCAAATTCTAGGTGAAGTGATTTTTCGCTCAAACTACCTTAAATGGCTACTCTCCGAACAAACCCGTATGACTCTGACCGCGGGGAATCTTATCTTGCGTTTCCTTACAGAAGCAACCTATTTATTCAGTAAGTACAATAAGTAAGTTTTCAATTCATCTCTTGATAACATCACTGCTCATACTTCCGAAAGAAACGTAATGATGAAATCACGCTATGAATTGAATTTTTAAAAATATTCTTCGGAATGCTCAGTCCACTTGTGAAGCAGAATATATCTTAGGCTTTGATTATGAAGCTCAGATTCGTGATTTTGTTGAATTTTTTGTCATTTTTAGATTATGTTTTCATCGGAAGAGGTTTTATGACTTATTGTTAGACATATGGTGGCCATATGACATAGATAGAATAAAATACCAGTATGAAAATAGCATTCAATGTCTTTTCTTCAAAGCTATTTCCAAAGCCACAGCTTTCGCAGAGAATACCAACGAGTAAATTAATATTTCTGGAGATACATACTGAGCGACCTAAGAAGGAGGGATCCAGTCACGGAAATGCAGTGACTCGAGATATTTGTTCCAGAGATAACACAAAGTGGAAGGGGTGGAGCTGCCGGCTTAAAGAGTTCCCGGAAATATCAGGGCATCGAAGGTGCGAATTTATCAATGCCGACATCTACAGATTATCCTGCTATTCGCTGATTCGTCACTATATCTGGATACATGCATACAAACATATCGTTCTAGTCGCCAAAGGAAGGAGGTGATAGCCCTTTAAAGGGAGAAGAAGAGCGTTGAGTTCCAATATAATATAAACCTATGTCTCTCATTTTCCTGTGTCTCTCCGGTCCTGGAATACTGCAGCCAAATCTGGGCTACGGCCCCACCTTCTTCACTAAAGCTCCTTGAACGCCCGTTAAATGTTTACTGCCTGTTGTCCGCTACCGCCACAAGCCTTTCCGCAAGTTTTCCTTCAATATGATTAGATCCTCTCTTGGCATTGCGACTCTAGCTGATCGCCGTGTCCTCAATGACAAGAGACTAATCATAAATATTATTAATGGCAAATACAGATCATCTGACCTTCTTTCCCTTTTCCCGCTTCGTGTTCCTTCGCGCACGACGAGGTTGAGTGACCTTTTTCACTGTTTCACCCCACCAACCCACCCACTGTTTCTTTTGTACTAGTCCCCCCCTTATCAATTTCCTTATCACAGGGGTTCTAATAATTATTCTTTCGCGCGGTCCTAAACACGCGACGTTATATACTTTTATCAGCCCGACACACAAAAGGTACCCTTCACTTTATCACTTCTTACCTTGAGAGAGAGATCCTTTTGGTAGTCCTTGGCGGCAAAGGTTAATGGATTAATTCATGCACTAAAATGATACACTTGAACAGTACATATATTTATAATAACCCTTTTATTCTTCACTTATGAAACAAACTCACTTTAGTTACTCAATTAATCAATATATGTTCCCTTCTCAAATATATTCGTATTAATTTATAATGTTTGCTCTACTTCACCGGATATTGTACAAAGTGAATTTCGCCGACACTCTATGCCCCAGTATCTGTTTATCGGATTCCTGGATCCTTCCTTAACACAGGACACTGGCGTTGGTAATTGCTGTCCAAAGCTGCTTACTCCCGGCA
Source organism: Pyrrhosoma nymphula (assembly GCA_963573305.1). Classification (NCBI taxonomy): domain Eukaryota; kingdom Metazoa; phylum Arthropoda; class Insecta; order Odonata; family Coenagrionidae; genus Pyrrhosoma; species Pyrrhosoma nymphula. The sequence goes on from OY754327.1 coordinate 185,434,476, forward strand.
AATTATCACTGCAACAACTCTCGTATGACTTTCACTCGATAAACGTCTCTTGTGGCTCCCTTGTTAAGAAGAAGCAGAAGAAGAAGAAGAAGCCTCGTTCCTTGTTTGACAATCCCTTTTATACTATCTCACCTCCCCTCCTGTATGTTCTAGAACATTCCAGGTTTTCTCCCCTTCTCTCGGATCTGATAGGCTATTTCCCTTTCATTATTATAAGTTTGTTTACGTAAACAGAAAATGGTATTGTTTAAAGTTGTTTTCATAACATAGACGGCATTGTTTTAGTTTGTTTACGTAAACAGAAAATGGTATTGTTTATAGTTGTTTTCATAACATAGACGATATTGTTGCCTCGCGGTAGTTCGTGTTCCCAAAATATACACAATGGCGTCCTTAATCGTATACTTATGCCAACACGGCCAAAATGGCGTGTTACACTTTCTGTCTCCAAACGTCCTTTTCTACTCAGACTCCCTTCTTCCATTAACTCCTTTTCAAAATTTGTTCCCAATTTTGATCCTTTTTTTCATCCCTCAAGAGGTAGAAAAGGCACAGCACGTGTAAGAGTTCGTTGGATATTCTCTGACTTTCATCACAACCTACCTCTAACCGGTAGATTACTGTAATGAATGAATGATCTATCTCGCACCCTCTCCATCGTAATTTTCCCTCTACTCCTCTCTCAACCCCATGAATACTACCATTTTGTTTGTTATTTGATAATACTGTTGAATATTGTTTTGTTCATTGTTGTCTACATTTTGTTTACTGTTTGTTAATTGTTTTCTTTGTCATTATTAGTCCTTTATAATTGGCCTTGTGCTGTTTTTGGACTGCATTAAATAAATAAATAAATAAAATAAATAAATAAACGTAACCATTTGGGCCTTCATTGACTCGGGATGTCAGCCCGATCAGCGAGCGGGGAGGAACACACTCAAGGACACCGAGTCACAAGAACCGGCACCTCGCAAACCAATGTGACGCTCTGTTTTTTTGCGATCGTGAATAATGATGAGAGAGAAGTATTCTTGAGCCTTATTGTCGAGCAAAATGACTCTCTCGTTTCGCCACCTTTGACTGATAATAAGATGCAAGTGCTTAGGTAGGGTAGGGCTTCTGTAAAAATAACCTCCGTGCCAACCTCTAACCCACGCCGATTGAATTCATAGCCTTACTCCAAAGCGCATCGAGCAGGGCTAACATTATTTATTAAGGTGGTTTGAGCGAGATAGTTCCCTAGTCATAATGGAGACCATATTCAAATTTCATTTTATTATTTCAGCGTCTGTAAGAAGTATGAAATAAATATTGTAATATTAATGGCGCAAATATATAGTTATATATTACCAAAATTCTCAGTAGTTAAATAAATAAAGCTACATAAGTCTCTAACTTTACTCATTTTTTCCCGCCGTACGGCTGAAAACCCTTCAAAACAGCAGGTTTTTTTGGGATTCTGTAAAAATTACAGTGGTGAGTAATAGATTATTTTTTATAAATAGTTGAGAAAAAGTGCAATCTAATCACCGTTAGTTTTTTGACGAAATCTAGGTGTTATAAATTCCTAATTTTTTAAATATTCTCCCTCTGGAGCGCACAGCCATAATCTATCCCATGTAAATCAGCTTCTATTTACATGGCAAATTGCTCAAAAAGTAGTTCGGCAAGGGGCTAATATTTTCATATAATTGGAAAGATGAGAGTTTTTCCTTAAAAATGAGGCCAAATTCATCAAATTCTAGGTGAAGTGATTTTTCGCTCAAACTACCTTAAGCTGCAGGCACTTGGCCCAATCCAACCGATTCACTGCCAACTACCAGGCACCTGTCAGGACCCCAAAGAGTAAGGGGCGGTTGTGCAGGGAGGAAATCACAGAGTAGGTTGATGAGGTTGTTTCCACTAGGTTAGGAAATCAACGCATCCTTCAATCACGCGCGCAATCCGAACGAGAGTCTGCGCGAGAGGACGAAGCGACTTGAGTCGAGTCCCGACACACTCCCTCCCTCCCTGTCGGCTCCGGCGCCCGAGTGGTCCTGCCAGGGGTGGCGCCACCCTGGGCCCCGTCCCCCCCCCTGTCCCCCCGCCCCCTCCTTCCCACGCGCGTGCAAAAGCGGGGAGGGCGAATGGCGCACGCACACGCGAGACAGAGAGTGCGTGTCAGGGGGGTAGGGGTGGGAGGGTGGCGGTCCCCCCTTTCTCCCCCCGCTCCTATCCCATGTCGCATTGCGATTCCGGGCGTCTTCGTGTCGTCTTGTGTCCGACGCCCCCACCCCATCGCTATCACGGGAAGAAGGACCGGAAAACATCTTCCCCCGCCTTTGTTTGTCTTATGACGTCCTCTGCCACGCGGGGGCCACACAACATGCCATCACACAACTCCTGGGATTACGTCGGGGGTGGGGCGGAAGGTGGAGGGGGGGGGGGGCAGTTGTAATCCGCTTGCCCTGCCGTGGAGGACCGTCGTCATCAAATTAATGCCCCCCCCCCCCCCCCCACAAATCCCTTCTCCTCCCTAGCACGACGGACAGTAACCGGGAAGCAGCGAGGACGGCTGTCCTTCGAGGGCTCACCATCTTCCTAATGCGCTATTGGTACATACACGAGTCTGACCTTATCCCTCAAGGGTACTCGGCCCAAATCAACTCCTACGAATCACGTACTCTGCAAAGAAATTGCCTAAACTCAAAGATTTAGATTTTTAAAAACAAGTCTGGTAAATCACAGGTTCATGCTTACGTGATCCCAATAAACAGACATGTCTGAACGAGAGGGAGTGGTCGGTCGACCGCCATTTCACGAAGGGAACAGAAGTAGGCGAGAAAACGGCGTTACTTTTCCTCTTAAAAATTATCCAACTCATTCCTTGGTATTATCTCGGCAAGATGGGCTCGCGGTTGAGGGAAAACATTTGAATGTGAAATGGGCATGCGAAGACTTGAGCGAACTAAAAGGTTTCGAGATTCATTTATAAATCTACACCATACTGCTTCAATGCAAGTTTCATAGTAGAATGCGAGAAAAATCTCCACTCTCAAGATCACCAATGGCCATCCTCAGGAGACCTAGAGGTGAAAACGTTTGAATCGTTCGACAGTTAGCGGGGAATGTTCAGAACGGAGGTAGAAATAGACAGGCAGGAAGCCAACTCCGAGATATTCGCACGCACCTTCGGCACTCCTGTGGAGAGTACACAGCCAACTCCGAGTATCGATTTCTAATCGTCTACGAGCGCTGGAATCCAATTTAATGATGACCAATCCGATTTCATTATTCCTTCAAGAGGCAGCCAGTACAGCTTCATATTATTGTATTTTTTCGGGCCTCGATGGCGGCGAGATAACGCCCTCACATGCCAGGAAAATGGGCTTCTGTTGCCAAGAATCACACTCTCTCACCCCCTGGGGAATGGTTTTTCGTGAGCGACCAACATTGACAATCGCCGTCAACCAGCATCAGCTGAGAAGACGGAAGAAGATACGTGCCCGCGCAGGGAAAATCGCCAGCCTGACACGTCCCACACGGTCGGTCACCACCACGGCCTCATTTCCGACGACGAGCGCCTGATTTGGTGGCCCCGCCTCGGCCATTCATATCTCCACCACTACATCGGTGGCTCGGGCGACAGACTGAGGCCTCACCACCCGCCACAAAGAAATGAGAGGGGCACGAATCCAGCCATTCAAACTTGCCGCTCAACATTGTAGTACGTGCGTTGAAATATTCACCACTGACTTCGACACGCTCCAGGCCAAACAGAGACGACGAAGAGCGAAAGGCAAACATATCCGCTGAAAAGCCTATTCCCTCTCTTCCACCAAGAGGAGTTTGGATCCGCAACATTCCACCAAGTAAACCGCCTCACAGAATTTATCCACTCTAGCTTCAACACAAAAAAGCTATTTCTGCCGTCTTTCTGGAAATCAGCCTGGCCTTCGATAAGGCCTGGCACCAAGACCTCATCCTTAAACTCTTTCGCCTGAACATCCCCCTTTTCCTAATAAATATAATTCAATCCTCCCTCTCCTCTCACACCTTCCGCATCCAACACAATTCCTACCTCTCCTTTAAAATACCCAATCCCACTGGGGTCTCTCAAAGTGCAGTTCTAAGTCCTACGCCATTTAACATTCAACTTCACATATAAAGCAGTACTGCATCTTTAAGACGAAGACACTATTATCGCTACCAAAACTTGTTGGCCTGAAAGAGCAGCCGATTTTCTCCAAGATCAAGCCTAATTGAAGAATGTCAATCTAACACCTCTCCACCAACCACAATAAATGCTGCAAAATTTTCATCACCTTCAAAGTCACAAAAATAGATAATTCCTCACTAACACTCCACAGTAAATTCATCCCTAATGTCACTGCCACTATCTTCCTTGGCGAAGTCCTCGACAACCGTCTGTCTTTTCTTCCTCATCTTGAACATATAATTTCCAAAGCTGCCCTATAAAATTCAAATATGGCCACATAATTAAAATATGGCTAAACAAATGACTACGGCGAATCTCCGTGCGCCACTCCGCACCCGGCGCGCACCACTCCCCGTCCGTCGCCACACCCCGCGCCACTCCACATAGGAGGGTGCCACTTTCGCGCGGAGTGGAGAACACATTCGCACCTCTCATTCGCTTCCCTACGTCTCGAACCACTCGACCCGACAAATAAACCGTCCTTCCTCCGACCCCCCCCAGACCCCCTGAGAGTGGGGCAGCCTCCCCGGGGGTAGCCTCCTCGACCCCATACAGTTGTGCACCCAAAGTAAATGAAGTGCCGCACCGCTTCCAATTTCACTTCAAATTAACGCCAGATCAATGCCGCGCCCCCAAACGAGAGACAACAACCGCTCAATACGACACCTGTGGTCAAATTACAAGAAGGTGACCATGAATCGGCCTATTGTGCATGGCCTAATCCATTCCAGCGACTCTTGTTTTCGAATTTCTTATTTTACACATCCCCTAATCATTTTGCATACTGAAAAAGAAAGAAAAACATTTCGACATGATTTAACGAGTACGGCCAAGCTGGCGGATGTCGCGTCTTGTCGCGTCGCGGGCGGGTGTCGTACCTCTTTGCGTCAAATTCGCAAAAGCTAATACTTCCGCAGCTTCGCAAACATATGCAACACCTCGTGATGACGATGCAGTAAATCGTAATAAATTTACTTCAGTGAAAAATTGCATTCGTTGCCGGCCTCGGTGGCGGCGGGGTAACGTCCTCGTCTGATAACCCAAAGGTCGCGGGTTCGAATCCCGTCTGGGGATGATTTTTCACTTCCCAGGGCATGGTTGTGTGTGCTCGTCCATTGTTAATATTGTTAATAACCCGATGTAAAGGCCAATGAGTGCTGTTTTCGGTGGTTATTGAAAATAAATAAATAAATAAACTGTTCCATTTTCACCACACCACGCCTGAATCGTGGGTCGCATTTTGAAGGATCTCCGATGTTGGCAGTTACAGAGTAACCACCAGTAGTTTCCTATGCGGAGCAAATGAAATGGCCTCCAGCGCAAGACAAATAAGAGGCTAAACATCGTGGGTATGCTGAGGAATACTCCTAGTAATATCACATTTTACCACTATCGAAGGATAAGATCGATGATCGAAATTGAAGTGGAGGGACAGAGCAAAATTTTCCACTGGCATCAGTAAGCATTTACATAATTTGAGAAAAAAATTAGCCATAGAAATCTGGGCATAAGTAATGGCGCAGTTTATGCGCGGCAGCACCTCTGGCGGACCGGAGCGATGCTCGGGCCCGCGCGCCGCCCGTGCGGGCGCGTGAAATGTGTTAGTCCACCCAACTGCGGAAAGAGGAGAGAAAGGGAAGTGAAGCTCCTGGGGAGTGGTGCGTGCGCGGTCCACGCATTCCAGCACCAATCCGCGGCGCGACTGTCTCCGTCTCCTCGCTCTCATCGAAGCAGCAGCAGAAGCGAAAGGGAATGTCCACCGCCCACAGGAGACCGACCCCTCGGCGACCTCTATCCCGGTACTTGAGCTCGCGATGGTCTACTCATCCTTCACGAAGGGATTGACGTTCCCCTGAATACAAGGATCCCGCGCGAGAGTTGCCCTCGAGGTCAAGAAGCGTGGCGGGTGTCGTGCTAGGGGGCGGACGAGCGGTTGGGTTGACGCAGCGAGAGTTGAAGTGTGGCGAGTGCGAATGTGAGAAACGATGATTAGGTAAATAAACGGTTGATGACGCATACTCGAGTTTCGCTCAATATCTCTCTCTCTCCATCTCACGGTGGGCAGAGGGATGCTGTGGCCCGCCGCCGGGGTAGAGTTCTGAAAGGGGGTCGGATAAACACCCCCATTCCCATTTTAGGGAGAAGAGGTGGGGGGGAGGGAGGAGGGTTGGGTGTCGGCACGCGAGGAGGTAGGGGGCGCCAAGAATTAAGCGGTTTGGGGTGGGGGAGGGTGGGGGGGGGGGGTGGATAATTTAATTGTCTCAGTGCGGACGAGAGCAGGAGTGGAGGGTGGGGGGGGGGGAGAATTTTGGTTGACTGGCTGGTTGGTTGGTTTTTATGGGCGGAGGGGCTGGAATTGTGGGGAGGCGCGCATCCCCACACCCCTGCCCCCGCCGCCCCCGCGACCAGCCGAGCGGAAGGGAAAGAAGGATTCACTGGCGTCTGCCGAGTGACGTCCCCGGGATTGCCTCTCGTGGGGGGGAAAGGGATGAATTGGGGTGAATGGGAGGAGAGGAGGAGGAGGAGGCAATCTCTAAAGAGGCGCGTGTATCATGTGGCTCACAAATTGTGTCACAAACACACAAGAGATCCCGTCCCTCCCCCGGAAGTGAAGACGACTCCCCCCCCACCCTCTCCCGCCATCCCACCCCCCTCCCGAAACTACCCCACTCCCCCCTTCCCCCAGGGAGATTACCCCGCGAGGGAATGTGCCTTTTCCCCCGGCGCGCGGCGCCACAAACGGGACTTGGTCACAGAGCGACGATGAGACCGGTGGCGGCGAGGAAGCGAATGGCGCCAAACACCGGAATGGTTCACTCCATTGCCATTCGCCAAGCAACGGAGGAGAAAGTCTTCAACGACGAACCACTCGAACATCTTGGGAAACGCAACAGATTTTCGTAGACGAGAATGAGGAGTTTGGGATGATTGCATGCGCGAAAGCCATATAATCAGAGCAAGATAGGCGAACACCATAGCAACATCGAAGGATACGTGCTTCCCCACCGCCTTGTAAGGAAAATGGAACCAAAATTTTAGAAAGGAAAGAAACTATTTTAAGAATTAAAGTTAAACAATAAACGGCAAAGAAATAAAAGGGTAGTGAAGCTGCACCTAACATACAGGGAAAGGGAGGTTTTTTTAATATCGTAATCTAAGAATTTTCTTAAAATTATCGCTGACATATTTTTTCTGCATTATTGCACACCACGGAGTAGCTAATGCTCTGAGTTATGTTCCTCCAATGTGGTCTAAACGTCGACGACTACTGAAAGAGTCGATATGGTCTCCAGAAGAGTGGATTAAGGGAAACTCAGCTTAGTTATTCTATCCTGATAACCTCAAATCAGGCGGAACGAACTTGTGTCTTCATGGGTTCAAGAACAAATTCGACGAAGTAACTCAGAGCAAACTATAAGGACAAAATAAGGGATTTGGTACGTGACTTCTTACGTTGTCGAAACGTAATAGTAGCCATAATGTTGGAGATATCCTGCGTTTCAAAAGAGCGCATGTCTTATTCCTTAATTCAATGACAGCTCCAGAACTTCCAAGAAATTTCATTCTTCGTTCATGATCTCTTTATCTACCGAGGGATGACCTCATAAGCGGACTTCTAGACTCTTCCCTCTGACCTAACTTATGTTCATTTTTGGTGTCACGAGTCAAGACTCGAATTAAATCCATTAAAAAATGCACACGGTAATGCACAGAGAGGGCACATTGTGCATGAATTGAGCGAAGTACAAAAGACAGCCAATGCTTATCGTAAAAAAAACCGCGAACGATGTCATAAGGTTATATCGAAAGAATGGGGGAAGGAACCGCTATAAAATGTATGTTTGTTAACGCATTTGGTTAAGATTCTACGTATTTCCATGAATTTAAAGCGAAAAAGGATTAAAAAAAGAAATAAACGATGGTCGAAGATAAGTAATTACAAGGACTCCTTCATATCCTACGCACTGTGACGGACTAGAACAAGAAGAGCGGAGCGTGACAACGATAGATCAAAACAATTATGATCGTTTATCCCTACCACATCCGTAATCGCCAAGGCGACGGCAAGCAGGAGTGGTGAGCACATGATGGTTATTAGAGGTTAACCCTTCGCTTCAGGGGAACAAAAAATTCTTGGGAGAGGGGGTGAGTGACCAAATTTCATTTCTTCGACGATAAAATTTACAAAATAGTAAGTATATCACCACGACGGGCAGCCAAGCGAGGCAAAGACGTGGTTGCCACGGAAAACATTCACAAATCCGTTCGCCAATAAACCCAAGGCCAGGCATTACCGCGAAGGAGGGATCTCTTCCGTGTGCAGATCCAAGGTGAGAGTCGGGGAGTACGACCGGAAGTACGACCTCCGGTAACGAGGCAGAGGTGTGTCCGGGAGGGGAGAGTCTTCGTGCATTGGTTTGGCAAGGTTAGGCGGTTTTTTTTATTTTCACCCCCAGTAAACAACCTGTTTTTTTTCATAGGCTTTTCCAGCAGATGGAATGAGACTATTTTGGAAACTGAGGCGGTTTAATGCCATATTCTTCCCATAGATTCTATGTGCTCACCTAATCATGCGCGTTCTCCAGGAAAGGGGCCTCGATTCGATTCGCAAGGCAGCAGGTGTGACGCCACTGCGTGGGTGGAGGGAGGGAGGGGGGGGGGGCTGGAGGCAGTAGGAGAAGGGGTCGTGACTCTTAATTGCGCAACAAACAAAAGAGGGTAGAGCGCGCGCGCGGGGGACGAATGGATTGGGCGAATCGGACGGTGGGAGGGGCAGGGGCGCTGGCCCAGACACGCCCCCGCCCCCCCCCCCTTGCCCTGCCTCCGCGCACCGAGCAAGGAAAGGGCGTGAGCCGCTGAGAGGAGGAGGAGGAATGAGAGAAAGAAGAAGAAGAAGACGCAATCCACCGTTCCCGGAGAGGAGACCCTAAATCGCTTTTAATTCCATTGGGGGGTGGTGGCGTTGCTCCTCAAACCCCTTTCTCCCCGCCCATAATCCACGCCCGTTCCGCGGCCCACATCCACCCACACACACACAGAGCTCCCCCTTATTCCTCCTCCCCCCTCGGCCGTGCCATCCAACCCACGCAAGAATTAAGTTTGGCTTTTGTAAATTAAAACAGTTTCTGGGGTGCGGTGGGTTGCTCCGGGGCCGTGCGCGCGCGCTCAGGATACAGGCGGGGGGGCGGGGGGTTGGGGCGGGGGTTGGGGGGTGTTTGGGGGTGGGATATCCCCCTCCGGTGGCGTGGTTCCACTCTAATTAATTCTGCTTATAAATTCCGATTCAAGCGCTCAATCCCGGCACTGAGGGGAGATGGGCCACCACCCCTCCCTCCCCCCACCCACCTGCCCCCCCCTCCCCTCCCCACACCCAACCACCCTCTTCCTCCCTGGCGGGCCCTGAGCGGCGGGGGCGGGCGGGGGTCGCGCGCCACCCTGGCGTCTGTCCACCGAGGGGTGGCGGGGTCCGTTTACGTGGTTTAGACCACGGACAGGCGTCGAAACACATCGAGAAGTCGCGCGAAGATGGTCAGAAGAGGAGGGGGGGCGACGGCCGTGAAGGGGGTTGAGGGGAGGGGGCGGACTCGGGAATGGGAAGGGGGCGGGAAGGGGGAAGTACTTCACTGGCCGATGGGAAGTGCCACGCGTGTCACCGCAGAGCAACAGCAGGCAGAGTGATACTGCCGTGAGTGGAAAGAGCGGCACTTCGAGGAGTGCAAGTCACTTTCGGTGCCCTGCGCACACCCACGCTGAATGCTATCATCAACTGACCAGCGATCTCCTTTTGCCGTCGCAGCGTACGTCCGCCAGATGGTGCTCCCTGCTCGATCGAGTCTCCTCCGCTCCTGCTCGCAGAATTGCCCCGATTGTCGATTTCAGCGGATTTTCCACGCGCCTTGAAAGTTCTTTCAGACAATAGAAATCGCTCAGGTAAAGAACCATTGGAATATTTGATTGCATATCAAAGCTTATTTCCAAGAGGAATAATCGTGCCAGGCTAAGACATTCCTCGGGTGAAACCTGTGACTGACGACGGAAGTGGTTGAGAGCAGTGGTCCTGACAAAATGATTCTGCACGTCCTATCCTCCACAAAAACCTAAATGCTATTGAGCTACAGAAACGGAGACCATTGAAAAACATGCAGGTCCTCGTGCTTGTAAATGAGGAATCTGGTGGCATATGTGTAATCAGAGTAATGTGAAAGGCAATCGAGACCACAGATCTCTACCGTTTTCCAAGTAAGACAGACCGAAGCCACTCGTATGCATCATCGGTTCCAATCCGTCGTCATACACCGACATCGCCCCCGAAGGCTAACAGCGTGAAATTTCGGGTAACTGAAGTAATAAGAATTCACCTTCGCCACGAAGTCTAGGGGCAGTCAAAGTAAAAAACCTCAGGGGTCTCCGTTCGGGGGCGAATAACGGTCCTGCGGGCGGCGCCATGAGGGAGGGGGGCGAAGCTGGGGGGAGGGGGAGGTAAAGAGGGGGCCGCGGAGGATAAGAGGAGGGTCGGTCGGGGGGTGGGCATGAATAAACTAATATAACGCCCTCCTCCTTCCGTTTCGCAGACTCACGCGCGAGAATTAAAGACTTCTCCTCTTTCCGCTACGCCTCCCCACCGCCCACTCAAGACCTCCTCCCCCCCCACTCGCCTCCCCCCACCCCAACTCGGGTTTCTCCGCGTGCGAGAGAAAGAGAGAAGCAAAGTGAAGAAGAGGGGGAAGGGTTGGTTGGGGAGCAGAAGAACCCACTCCCCTTCCCCCACCCCTCCCTACCACCTCACACTCAACTTCTTCCCCTTTGAGCCTTTCCACCTACCTCCTCATCCCCCCCCTCAGACTCGGAACGAAAGAAGAACCCCCCCTTCTTACCCACGCCATTCTTTCCACAACACCAATGAGGGGAGCTCGCGGGAAGAAAGAGGCCCGCGGGCCGCACCGGACGCCTTCTTCCACGCACTTTATGCGCTCCGACCTCTCCAGTTACGGCTGGGCGGTATTTGAATCCCAATATCAATATCCAATATCTTTAACTCACTCAGTGATTCAACCCGAAGGTTGGTTTGGATAGTTGAGGGTATAGCTCACCCCGGATAAGCCACAGGCGTGTGAATTTCACACATTCAGGGTAGGGGGGCCAATTCCTTTCCCTGGACCACCTCGCACTCCGAGGAATTTCACTGGTTCGATCGAAAACGAAATCAACGAACTGGCGCAGCTCGATTGGCAAAATTAAAATGCTGTAGCAAGCTAAAAATCGAAAACGATCGGCTAGAATCGATTTTGATCGATTATTCAAAACAAAAAGTCGACTTCGATTAAATAGAAAATCGGAGTGTGATAATCGATTTTTGAGAAAAATCGATTTTCCAATCCCTAGTGGGGGGCACCGATAGAGGTGAGGCAACTCTCGCTATGAGATAATCAAATTGAGACTTCATGTGAAAAAGAAGCCCGGACCATCAGTGCATGCACACGAGGTGAGAAAAACTGATGTCTTTTGAGGATACTTAAAAAGATACTGCATACTCACTCTTTAGAAGAAAAATGGGACGGTCGCTTAGCTAAACACACTGGACAACAGTTTGCTTACCTGTAAAGAGAGAAAGCCAATTCAGAATTAATATCAGAGCGTACATGCTACTCTATCATACAACCTCTGCAAAACTCTAAAAAGTACACATCTATAGCCCGGGTCACATTCTTCAAGATATATTATTAGGCTACTAAATGTAAGTAAGTTGCAAGCATGTTATTTCAGGCCTAAAATTCTCCACTGTTTGTCGTCCAATATTAACGGCTTATAAATGTATGCATTGTCTCAGGTTTCATCATCATAAATAGCCTCTATTAGTATAGAATACTTAGTGGCACCATATATGTATAACACTTCCTTGCCTTCTGCATCTAACAGGTCTGAATATTTGCATCATTCTACTTATACGGTCTCAAAAACACCTCTCCCATTGATCCCGTGACTTCAATGGCTTCACATTACAAAAATATTAAAGCTTTTACAAACAAAGATCATTCTAATTAAATGCTAATTTTCATTGCCTTGCTACTTGATGCTACTTTATACTAATTGGTAACTTTCCCTGATGAGAATCAAATGAATTCACGTCAACTACGCCAGCACGGAGGAAAAAAAACCCTGTTTTATTAAACAAATCTCCGTTATAATTAACATAATCGAATTTAAAATAAGCATTTTTAACCTTGGGCTTATAAATAAGTCTTAAAATATATTTGTCAAGCCCTAATTTTCTTCATGGCCAGTTATACGAAGCGTTTCCAAGAGTGATATCGAAAATTAGGTAAAGATGCATCGTAGAATATTTTCACTAACAATTAATTAGATTTATGCAGCAAATTACGTTTCCCAATATATTCCCATTATACATGCCGGTATAATGCTTAGTTACCACTGTAGTAAGAGGCTGTATAATTACATGTACCACATTATTTATGACACTAAAATCATTTTTGGTAATTTCACAAGTCGCTTTCATTCGCAAATATAATTGCTTCTCTACTTGTATCACTTGTGATGTTCCTTACTCCCTCATCATTTCATTAACGCTTTTATCCTAGTGGAATTTTCACCGTTACGATTAGATGCAGCATGTAAGTTAATGAAGTATCATACCATGGTACTTCATTAACTTACATAATTGACAAATAAATGCTTTTTATAAATTATTATACGCTAATCAGGTGCTGTTAGCTATTTAAGTGCATAGAGACTTTTCTCTCTCTCGCCGATATAAACATTAAAATGTTGGCACCATTTTCTCTAAACTCTTCAGATTTTATTTATTAGCGTTGTAGACATGTTGTATATTTGATTTTTCCGCCATTTGTTTGTAATGGCTGTCGTAGCAACGGCTTTACTGCCGCTGCTGCAGACCGAGAGCAGCAGTAGTGGCAGTAGAATTCACAGTGAGAAACGTCATCAATTGGCTGACGTCATTAGTCACTGTGCAGTATTGCCAGTTGATTACGGAACGATTTAGCAGCACTGTGCAGTACTGGCAGTGAATTTCGGAACGCGCCCTTTGTAGCGCAGAGTAAAACTGGCAACAGAGCCTCCTCGAAGTAGCTACCCCATCCACCGCGGCTAGATATTGAAACACGTCTCTTGATTCAGACCTGTCTTGACGTTGTTAGTTTGTTAGTTTAATTCTACTTATTGTGAAAAATGTTAGCCCTTAGATGTTATCTAAGAAACGTAAAGTTGATTCTGAGTGCCGTGTTCTCAAAGATGAATGGACTTGGAAGTACTTTTTCACAATTTTTAGGGATAAACCACTATATCTCATCTGCAACAAAACTGTAGCAGTCTACAAAGAATATAAAATTTCGCGACACTTCAACTCTGAGCACAACGATGTCAAGATTATTGCCATGACCGTAGATGAAAGAAAAAAAAGCATAAGATCTATGCATAAAATTATCAGGTCAGCGAAGTATTTTTAAGAAAGGAAATAGTTCTCAGCAAGCAGCTACACATGCAAGTTATGTTGTAGCATAAAATATTGCTAAAAGTAACAAAGCCCTCTCTGATAGAGAGTTTGTTAAACACTGCATACTCAAAGTTTGCGATATTTTATGTCTTAACAAAATAAAAGATTTTGAAACAATAAGCTTATCTCGGAAAAAAGTGACTTCTAGAATTGAAGCAATAGATAAAAACATATTATCACAATTTGAATCAGAGATTGGCCAATTTAAATTCTGCTCAATTACAATGGATGAAAGCTTTGATATAAATGATACTGCACAGTTGCTATTATTTATAAGAGGTGTAGACTAGCATGCATGAGGTCGTTGAAGGGAACTAACACCGGGTCAGATTTTTTCATGAATTTATGGAAGGAATTTCAACATTGAAAGTGCCTATAAATTTCATATGTTATATAACAACGGATGGAGCGAGAAATATGACAGGGTAAAAATCTGGATTTGTTGGGATGTTTAATGAAAAATATCCATATAAAAATGTTATATTTCTACATTGCATCATACATCAAGACGCCCTGTGTAAATCTGCTTTGGATATGAAACCTGTGCTTGACGTTATTGCGAATCTGGTTAATGCTATTCGATCTCGAAGGCTTGCTCACAGACAATTTCTGGAGTTTCTAGAATCCATGCAATCTGATTACTCTGATATATTGTACTACTCGAAAGAAGGTGGCCTAGCGCAGGACGCGTCTTCAAGCGAATTTGGCAGCTGAAAGACGAAATAGTGACATTCCTCCTTGAGAAACAGGGGTCTGTTGTTGTTGTTACAGTAATCTACCGGTTAGAGGTAGGTTGTGATGAAAGTCAGAGAATATCCAACGAACTCTTACACGTGCCGTGCCCTTTCTACCTCTAGTATTTCTTTCTTCATCTCAGCATAAGTCCTACCTTTCTTCATCCCGTCCATAAACCCTATTCTCTTCCTTCCCCTTCCCCGCTTACCCAACATCCTACCCTCTATCACGGCCTTCAGCAAACCATCGTCCCTCATTACCCCTTCCAGCCACCTACCCTGTCTTCCCCTAAACTCATCTATAAGTTTCCTTTCCTCGCCCACGATGTCAAGCACTTCCTCATTTGTCTTCCTTTCCGTCCAACCATCCAATTACCAACCAACCAATCCAATATAATTTCTCCATCCTCCTCCACACCCACATCTCGAAAGCCTTCAGCCTATTTTCGTCTTCCTTTCTCAATGTCCACGTTTCTGCCCCATACAACGCCACACTCCATATCAAGCTCTTCACCAGCCTCTTTTTTACATCCTTACCGTCCCCGTCATAAGCTCCATTCTATTATTGAACGTTTCCTTCGCTAGCGCTATTCTGGTCTGTAGAGTAAAAAATCCTGGAAGATACTGCATGGATTTCAGACTTTACATTTTTTACGGATCTTCTCTGCCACATGAACAAGTTGAATTTCAAGATGCAAGGCAAAAATCAAATGATTGATGATATCTGGGGCCATCTCAAAGGTTTTAAACTACAACTTGTTCTATTCGCGAATCAGCTTGCTAAGAATGACTTGTCTCAATTTCCGAGGTTGACTTCAATAGCCTCGGTGATGAAGGAAGAGCTTAAGTCTTACGAAGATAGTCTGAGAAGATTCCATAGTGAATTTGAACGAAAATTTGAAGACTCAAGTGTCATAAAAAAAGACTTTGAAATTTCAGTATGCCTTTTAATGTGAACTGTGAAACAGTGAAATCGGACTTGCAACTTGAATTGATTGAATTACAATGTAACACTCAACCCAAACAGTTGTTTCTTAATGTTTCAAAATTAGAGTTCTACAAGCCCTTGTCGAAATCCACATTCCCAAATCCGATATCACATACCCAAAAAGTTACTGCTATGTTTGCTTCATCATATATTTATGTGAACAGGAGTTTTCTACAGTGAAACTTCGAAAGAGTTGCCTTAGAAGCAGACTGACTAATGAGCATTTGACTTCTCTTCTAAGAGCAAGTGCATCCCAGTTCGATCCAAATTATAAGAAACTATTATGCAGTCACAGTCTCATTTATCACATTTTCCATCATAATTTTTTAGACATTATTAGGACTAATTATCACAAAAAACACAGGAATTTTGTAAAATGTATCATTTTATTGATTTTATCACTTATTTGACCGCGTAATGTTTTTTTTCCTTTCCTTTGGCCCCCTCTTTAAAATGTTTGCCCATCACTGCCCTAGAGCACTTGCGTTGCCAAGTAATTCATTAGTTCTGCCTTTAAAAAGTCACATGAAGCCGGTAAAAAGCCCTCTCAATGGTGGATAATAGCGTCGGCTATGTTTTAGACCTATTAGCAATTCGAAAAAACGATAACAACTAAATGTCACTTGTGCCATTGAAGTTTCATATTTGCAGGTATCAAGAGATCGAAAAAAGATCTAAAAAGGGGCAGAAGGTATATGGCAAGGGTCTGACGGAATTGAGATATCTCGTATGGATTACTACTAGCGCCAATTGTTTCAGGCGCAAATGGAAAAATATGCATGCGTGAAAAAGATGAAATGTATGCTTTTGCAATTAATATTTTTTTTTTTTTGAAAAAATGCAGTAATTATTCCTTTTGTTGTAAGAAGTTTATCAGTATCCATTTAAAATACGCCTGGGACCACACGAGACATCGCCATCGCAACCATAAGTAAACAAAGTAGATGGCCGAGAAAGTACACTGCGAAAACGCCAAGAGTAGGACTGGACGGCATTATTATCGCTGCAATCTGGTTCCAGAATTTTTTCATGATGCAGAATTGATTATACAATTACCTTTTTAAGTTTCCCCTGAGAAATAAATGAGTAATTTCCCACTTAAATCTGCCAGATATCCAATTAAAGAGTATACCTGTCGCGCTGTTGCGCTGATAGCTAGCGCCTGACCGCTAGAGTGCTCTGGGTGAAATGTATATAACCATTGGAGTAATGTGAGTGTCAGACCCTTGGGATATGATAAGAACACACGCGCACACACTTGGACCACACGCCACGATCTCTATAGCAGCGACACAGGCGGTTGGGGTTTTAGTTGGGAAGGGAGGCGGGCCTCGGATAGATATATGCAGGTGGCGTCTTCGCCGTCCTTTGCCGATCGGCGCGCGAGCAAAAAGTGTGCTCGGTCGACCCCTTTGGCGTAGGGGTTGGGGGAGGAGGGGTATTGAGGGGAGGGGGAAGGGAAGGGGGGTAGTAAGAGGAGAAGGAGAAGAAGAAGAAGAAGAAGAAAAGCCGATCGCGAGGAGGGGGGGTGTGCGGGGGCAATTAAGAACGGATCCCTTGGCGGGGCATTGTTGGCAAGCGAGCGGGGGTGGGGGGTGAGGGGGGGTTGAAGGGGGGGGGAGAGCAGGGAAGGTAGGGGTAAGTGGAGAGAGGGGTTGAGCGCATTTGAATGCAAGACATGGAACGGCCGAAGATTGATGGTCATAAATTATTTAAGAACTTTACGAGATAACGCATTAGGTGTACTCCCGTCGGCCGTATAGGAATAGGTAATGAACGAACGCAAGAGGACCCTGGCACAATCTCTTCCCCTCCCTATTTTGCCCCCTCCCCGCTGAGGTGTGCGAGCGAAAACATAATTGATTGTTCTCCGTCCCTCAATATTCGAAATACACGCCCACGCGTGATAAGCACGCAAAGAGGAAGACGATTGATTACCTGATACACGTTTGCCATCGTCCCGATTCTCCATGCACCCGAATTACGAGCACTCGCGCCGATATAAAAATAGACGCCGAATGTGAAACACGTTTGCATCGAAAAAAATTAATAATAATGCGTTGAGCACTCTCCAATATTACTCGGATTCAACTAGGTACCGTAAACAGAGATCGCTAGAATTGGCCGTGGTTTCCATCATCACATAAAATATCACGCCGTGATGATATTTCTTGATTCCGTACTACCTTTTTCGGGAACAGAGCGAGAGAAATAAATAGTTGCAGTGAAAGATTTTTCACGTTTAGAATGAGGATACATTAACTCCCCCAAGATATCAAACAGAAATCTCACAAAAAATATTTTTCGAGTTAAATAGTAAAAAAATCGCAAAAAAGGAGGATTTATGACAAAATGATAAGAGATTTGAAGTCACGAGACCTTTCAAATTATCGTGGAAATATGCAGAAGAAAATTGGGAAAAAATATGCTCAGAGTTAATCTACTATAATAATCACCGATGAGTACATAAATGTATGTCAGTAACTTTTTACACAAGAAATTCACGAGAAGCTGAGTCTCCATTTGGCTGCAGACTTTTATTATTTGCAAAATTAAATCAGAAATAGTGGTTTTCTGTTATTGGGATAGATACCAATAGAAAGAAAATAAAATAAAAAAATATTATTCTTTCAATCAAATTCTGTAGGTATTCTGGTCGAAATTTCGCAATGTTATTTCCATGACAGTAGCCTTGTAAGTCGCTTGTAAGTGGTACTTCGACGTGTAAGCACGTACTTCCATGGCTATAGGGATCGATAGCGAAACTAATCGACCGCGGTTCTCACTTGCAAGGAAAATAGACTGGCTTCTATTTTGCCTGCAAACAACATTTCGATTCAGCGATAGTATTGCAAAACATCCGGTGAAATATTCTGCCTGGTTCATCTCAGTTGAAAAACCACAGTTACATAAAATGAGAATTATCTTAAGATTGAAATTTAACAATGCTAAGTACTAAATTAGTTATCAAAATGTAAATATAAATTAATATTTGAAATGATTTGAAAAACAATAGTTGTCATAGAGAGAAAATTTGTTTACATGAACCCATGAGTTGATTTGATTAGTTTAGATTAATAAAACTCAATAGATGTTGATGAAAACAAAATATTTGGCATAATTTATTATCTACATCATGAAGTTAACATAGATATAATCAACAAATATTTAACCCAAAATGAACTATAGAAATGAGTATAATAAAACTGTTTTACAATTATATGCTAACATTTCCGTATTAATATACGATTTTAGTACCTGCAGGGTTTAGATTTAATGATTCATTGGTTGTTTGATATTACTTCCTTTCACCTCCTAAGTTCTGCTATTCATTTATTTGCGGATAAGCCGGAAGTAATGTGTAAGCAGAGCTATGCCCTACAAGTAGCGATAAAAATCGATACTTCACTGCACTCGCTACTTCCATAGAAGTCAACTTCCATGTGAAAAGCCGCCTTAACGATTTTTCGCAATATTTTATCGTTTTCGAGTCATCAACCCCATTGCGACCGTATTGTTTAAATCGAGGTTCCGTATACATCCATTAACCCAATGATTCTTTGCACTAAATGAGATATGATTGATTTATTACAATGCATTAGTATTGATGTCTTTCCTTCCCGTTGATATTCAACGGGGACCTTCTCTAGTTACAAATAATCCGGAATGGGAGTGAAAATTGAAAAGAATGGAACATAAAGGCAAAACGCAGGCTCACGTCACAGAATTAGCATCAGAAGTATTCGAAGATGATATTAATATCACAAAATCATGCAGGTTAGTTGTATTAAAAGTTTAAATTGTTTAAGGGGATACCTTCACCTTGATCGTCCGCTGATTCCGCGCCACACTTGGACGTGGCTTACCATAAGGTATCGTTTCTATAAGTACATTCTCATTTCGTAAGCAAACCAAGGACTAGTTGGTTGTTACGACCTTAGCTACGGTTAAAGTCACGGTTTTATGTTAGGTCTTTGTTAAACCTTGACTTCAACCATAACTGGGGCCAAAACCAGAGATTGTGCGACCGGGCGGCCCTAAGTTGTAATAACATTCTCATTTGTTTCTTCGTTAAAAACAGCAAATGTAAAGAATGTAGGTCCCCGACAGATGACTGACTGCTGATGAATAACCCTAGCGTTTAGGTACTCATCGCGAACATTGGAAAGATTATACATTAATATAGATAATTTTATTCATTACTTTATATACCTGCTAGTGGAAGGTATCCGTTGAAATTAAACGGGTGTGAAAAACATTGAACTTATTTTATAATAAAACCACATAGCCTCAAGAATACTGTCAGCGTGGTAAGGTAATTTGAGGAGTTCGTAACTTATCTTGTATGTTGCGGTCGTTGTAGTTGACACGCTGAACGTTTTCCAGGTGCACGGAGAGATGAGTGACTGTTGGTCCTCTTTCATGCATGGGAAACCCAAAAATGGGCCACGCGGACTCAATAATACTTAAGCACCCAGATTGATAGATGGTCACCTCGTCCCTTCAGTTATTTTGAGACGTCTTCTGAGTGATTAACAGCTTGATCGCTTTCCGCTCAAGCGATCTTCTTCCAAGGTTACATACTTGGAAAGCATTATAGCTGGCACTCAATTGTGACGGTAATGCTAATTTGCCTCTAAAAGGCGATAAAAATGAAATTACATACAAATGGACATTTCAAATGATTATCACAACAAAATATCTAGGAAACATTCAGCAAATAATTTTAGACGCTATGGCAAAGCCTCACGTGCAACTCAAGCGAATGTTTGTGAATGAAATATTTGAGTAAACTACTTTTCTTCAGCCAAGATAATGATTAAGTTACAATTTGTGTCGTCTTTAGCGTCCCTTTCCTACTCTCACCGACGAAGGGATGTCTCCGTCCCACTTCCGTTCCCGAGCTGAATCGTTCACCTTTTATCTCCAGAGCCATCGGAGGGTGGGTGTAGTACACGACGATACGGAGCGAGGTGTGGCATTTGACTCCAAGAATCACGGGTTCGACTCCCAAGAATCACGGGTTCGACTCCGCACGAAGTCACCGACAGACTGCGCTGCTTTCCGTAAGTACTTTAATATCTCTCTTCGGGCAAAGTACTCGACGGCTCCATCGTCACATAATAGGTGATAAAGATATGGAAAGCTGGTCGTTATCGTGTACAATGTTGGGAAGGTAATAATACGAAAAGAGTCGAGGCGACGGCACTGGAGAGATGAGGGGGGGACGGGAGGGGGGACGGGAGGGAGGGGGTTTGGGGTTGCGATGGAGTGCAAATGGGCGGGTGGGGCACAAATTGAGGAGTTTGAAGAGCGAAGACTTGGGAGGAGTGAAGCGATCCGGAAGAGCACTCATGCATACCTGAAGTGCATTACATGTCTTACGATGCCCTCTAACCACCCCTTCCCAACGAATTAACATTCCTTCGCCCTCTGCCATCAAAGGGGGCAAGGGGGGGGGTGCCTTAAACTTTCTTCCCCCGCCACGACGGCGGGGGCGCCTGCCTCCACCCCGGCCAACAATGCACCCTCGAGAAGGGGAAGATCGGTTCTCATTACCCTCACCCGCCCGTCCCGACGGGCACTCGCGAGGATATGAAGTGGTCCGTCCACTCCCGATCCAGTCCCGAGGAGAGGCCGATCGAAGCCCTCTACGAGAGGGAAAGATCAGTCGCCGGGTTGCTTTCCCACTGCTCTCGGCTCTTCACTCCTCAACTGCTTCATTTAAAATCCTCCATCGCGGATACGGTTCCTGCTCTTCTTATTAATTCAATAATCGTTTATTATTTTCCTCCATTAATCCTCTGCTACCATTAGGTCACCCTCATCCTCCGGTAATTGTTCCGATCCTCCATTCTTACATCCACAGTAATCTCAAATTTTCTTTGAATTCTATTCCCCCACATATGAATGGATGACGTGCCTGTTCACTCACAAGATTTTCTTGTTGGACCTCCCCTCTGCCACAATACGTAAGTACTTTCTTCGGCCCCCCTCATGCCTTCCTCTTCTCTGCCCATCACGGGCGATCCAGCTTCGAGATGGGAAAATGCTCACACCCGGAACATACAGTGCATTCCACACGTGAGAGAGAAGGGTAGGCGGTCGCTTGGTCACGGTTCGGGGAAATGGCGGAACGACCCCCATTAGCGATAAACCACCCCCCTCCTCCCACGGAAAGAGGAGTAACTGAAGAGATTGCAAAGGTGGAGGGAGGGGTGGGAATTGATTGATTTGTTCGTTTATGCCTTCAATTTGGGTGGATAGGGGGAGGCTGTGATTGACGACCCCAACACCAGCACTCAATTCCCATATGGGGTGACGCCCCCCTCTCCCCCTTATCATCCCCCCCTCCTCACCTCACCCTCGCTCGGCTCGCACCTGGGGGGCTATTCTGTATGTTCTCGGAATGTCCGAGCCTCGAAAGTGACGAAATTTTGACGTCACATCCTCTATACTTTCAAATAGACCCATTCAAAAGTTGAGATTTGTCGGGGAGAAGTGACGGCACATTCAAGGATTTTCCGAGGTTCGACCACGTCGAGTCTATACTGAATAAGGCCCCTGAGCAGGGCAGCAACCCGGAATGCACCAAATTCAGGAAAGCCTCTGGGAATACCCGATCCTGGACAAAATGACAGAATTTAAGAGTCAATCCTCGAAAAACTCAAACAATCAAAAAGGTGAGTTCTGTCGAGGAGGCAGTGACCTCACGTCGACGACATTGCCGAGTCCCAGTCTGGAGAATAACAGGCGGCGACTCCCGCGACCACCACTCCAAGGGTGAGAGGCAGAGGAATGAAATATTCCACGGACGTGCACTGCGCCTCCCGCGGACGATCAGTGAAACCGGACCGAGAAGTAATCCGAGCATATCGGAAACTCATTTCGTTCGATAAAATAGTGCGGAAAAAGGTTTTGACATAGGGTTTCCACAAAAACTACACCTCGAGTTAAACGGGAACTGTAGCACGAGGGAAGATGCGTTCCATAAAACAATTCCAGGAACATATTTCATCTTAAGCACGCAAAGCAAAAACATCACATCGAATTTTTTAAAAGAGTTTAAATATATGACAGATTGTACTCTGAATAAATATTAACCCGATTTCTTCGACTTATCAGATTGAAGATTTAAAGCGGGAAAGAAAGCAACAAGAGACGTAAAGGCTAGAGTATGCCCGCACTTTCGCAGTAACAATTAAGTAATTGTTTCGCCATAAAATATTCCATCCGCAATTTATGACTCCCCTCTTTCGTTATTCCTTAGGCATGCCATACATCTAGAGATTAAGGAATCACATCTCAAAAGAACATAAACAAATTATGCATCACATCTCATGAAAAAATCGGGATGGGTTTAAAATATCATTTTTACCGGAATGCCTTCAACAATCGAAACAAGTTGTGGGAACCAGTGGCAGCGGGGCGGAAGGCGATTCGAGCATATCGGCGTCTTGAAAGCCGAGAAACTGTTCCATAGTCATTCCGGTTTCTTTGAGTGATCAGACGTGCACGAGTGCATCGTACACTGCTTCGATTAAGGTGGGAGTTAGTGCCGCGAAACCATTGTTGGTGACAAATAAAAACTGCGAGGCATATTACTTGTTTTCACTATTATAGGTATTTACTGAGGGATGACATATATTACAAATTGTAAAAAAAAAAAAAAAAAAATATAACTTACAAAGAAACAGCCTTTTATTGAACGCTGAAAATCTGCTCGCAAAAAACATGTGTTAACTGCCAATTAAACTCAAGAATTGAACACTAACTGTAAAAAAGGATAATAACCAACAGGTAAATAATGTAGCGTATTTAAATAAAACTGCAGTAGTTGTACTGTCCACTTAAATTTTAATGTAAAATATTACACAACACGTAATTTAAGTTTAAAAAAAGAGGATGGAAAAAATATTAGAATAATTCCTGGATGAATATTTTCTAGGAAAAGCAGGAGATCTAGAGAAGTGTTTCTGAACTCAGAACGAGTGACGTGGAAGCAGCAAGCGACCAAAGTGCACTTCTCTCTTCCTCTTCCGAGCGGAAGTACTAGAGAAAGTGGCTTAGAATAGAATGGTTTTCATCTAACAGTCATCAGAGATCATAATTGCAGAAAAATAATAAGTGCATTGAATGAAGAACAGTTTTGATATAATGAGGCTACAATGGGTATGGAGGAAAAGTAAAAAGTGCTTTGTAACCCATGAATTTCAAAATTATCATTGAACGGGCTACAAATAAAATAATAATGGAAAAATTAAAAAGAGGAATGCACGTGCAAGACCTAGCAATCAGTATGCTTTGCTTTGCTAATGACATGACGATTACGGCACATGAGAAGGATGATGTGGTGAGATTGCGGAACAACGCGAAAATAAACGTGAAGGCATTAAAACTTGAAGATAAATTTAAATAAGTCCGAAGTTTTGGTTAGTGAAATGAATGAAGAAGACGGAATAACCATGAGATATGAAGCTTCTGTAGTATGGAATCCTTACTGTAAAGGCCGTTTTACACGATGAAAGATTTTGTACAAACGTATGTACGTGAGATTGTACGTTTGTCTCAACGAAATTAGAACAGGTTCTATTTCCCGTGCAGGCATTGAGACATTCGCACAAGCGTTCATACAATTTGCCGCTTTACACGATACATTTTGCCTCATGCAAGAGTTCACGGAAGAGTTTGTACAAACAAATTACCGTGTAAAAAGGCCTTAAGAAACATGTTCAAATATTGGAGAGGGTACAAAAAAAGTTTTTACGTAATCTATATTATACCCAATATAATGTTTATCCAATGTATGAAAATTACGTTAGTTACGAAACTTTGGTAAAAGTGTTTGATTTTCAATATTTGCAAAAAAGAAGAACCATGTGTGATCTATCTTACTTATATAATTTACTTAATACTGGAGAAAATAGTGACTTAATTAGAAAAATTAATTTTGTAGAGTCTAGTATCAATATGAGGTTATCAAGGAAATTTAAGTTGAGTATGGTAAAGTCAAATTACTGTGAAAACTCACCACTGAATAGAATGTGCCGATCTTTTAACATGTACTGTGATATGATTGATTTATGTCAAAAAAGAAGTCTCTTTTGCAAATTGTTATATAATATAAATACTTGATATGTTTTTTTCTGTAAAATTCAATTGAATGCAATATGTTTTGTATTTTCTTCTCTTTCGTTTTGTTTTCCCTGTAATTATTTTTTTGGGCAAACGTTAAACTTTATAAATAAATAAATAAATATGGGCAAAAACCCCTTGGCTTTTCGAAGAACTATGACATCTGAGAAGTAGGATCACCAACGATGGAAGAAGCAAGAAAGATGTTGCAAACGGAATAGCCCATGCATAGAAGGCATTCTACCAGAAGAAGAGTCTGCTGACAGCTCGTAACATAAACCTGGACTAAGGGAGCACTTAGTTGAAACAGACATTTGGGACGCGCCCCTAAATGGCAATGAAGCCCGAACAATAACAGCTGCAAAAGAGATTGGAAGCGATGGAAAAGTATAAAGGTCAAATGGACGGAGATAGAATCACCAACGAAGAGTTAAGGCCTGGTTACACGGTACATGAGAATGTACAAGTTTCTGTACATTTGTGTGAATGGTTTCATGTACAGATTCTTGTACATTTACATGGACAAGATCAATGAATAGGTGGCTACACGGTACATTTTTTCGGACAAGTTTTCGTACATTTTTAGATGCGCATTATGCGTTTTCGTTTGTTTTTGAAAAAGACAAGCCAGATTACAACTGAATGTGTCATTTGCGTCGTCTGCCACCAGGTGTCTCTGTAATGAGGTCAACTTGTACGATTGTCTGAACGAAATTAGAACAGGTTCTGTTTTCTGTTCAGACATTCATACATTCTGTACATTTTGGTGTGGTTACACGGTGAATTTTCGAGTTCATTCTGACATTCAGACATTCACACATTTTCTTGTACATTCTCATGTACCGTGTAACCAGGCCTTTAGAGATGAAAGATGTGTAGTGAAAACTCAGCGAATTGCATGTGACGAAATTATTGGACAAATATTGTGAAACAAGAGCCACTGAACAACAAGAGCGGAAGGGAAATGAACGAAGGAAATTAGCTATGAAGACCAAGGATAGAATGAGTCAAGTGAATTAAGAAGGATTCCAACAGAAATAATGAAGGGATTAAGACTTCAGCTGAGAGCTGAATGAAATGGGAATGTGTAGCAAGCTAATCTTTGGATATCAATCATGACTGCCAATCACGGCTGTAAAATGACGTCTCAACCCAAATCAGGCATAGCGAGGAAGTATTAAGAGAAAGGGTGAGAGTGAAAACCATAAAAACACAATCGACTCAAAGAGGAACTGAAATCGAAGGGAGTCGATTCATGAATCTAAAATTATAACACAAGAGTGGAAAAACATAACTCTTTAAAATGTAAGAGAAACAATTGCACTTTTCCACAAATTGGTTTATTGCGTACAACGCGTTTCGGCTCACAGAGCCATCATCAGGTACAAGATTCTTGTACCTGATGATGGCTCTGTGAGCCGAAACGCGTTGTACGCAATAAACCAGTTTGTGGAAAAGTGCAATTGTTTCTCTTACATTATGAAGAACTTCCACGATATCTCGCCTGAATCTGTTGAATTTATAACTCTTTAAGTTTTTTAACTCTTTAACTTTAGAAAAGCATAACTCTTAACGTTCGGTTGCCTTCGCTTGAGCATCCTCAGTTTCCGGGATTGGAAATCGCATATGCTGAAACGCTTATCTTACCTCTCAAATTATTTAAGGAGATCATTATGCACGATTTCCACTTCAAATAAGGGTTTACCATAAATCAACTATTCGAAAATGTTTCACTCAATTTAAAAAATGATAATTTCATACATAATTTTTTATCTGTAATATCTAGATTAATCCAAGACGGTCACGGATGCTACAATAAAATGCAAACAGGGAGATACAGCCAATGGAAGTCGTGGGAACTTTGTTTTCCGGGTGGATAAATCAAATGATACAGTTCAGAAGAAATCAGATTTGTCAGTTGACACCATCCGGATAGCCTCAGCCGATCCAACGTTTCCTGCACGGATTCCTATCATGTTGCTGGCAGCAAAAGTACTCGAACACGCGTTTTGTCATCACCACTTTCTCCTCGGAGGTATGATTCAAGAAATACTCCTCCTCCGTCCACCGCCTCTTCCCCCCCTCCCAATTACTCCCCCTCCCGTCCCCGCGCCGCCTCCATCGTCCGGCGGCCCTTATGTTGACCTCGCTGCGGTGTGAGCAGTTAGTGATTGCTGCTTGCTTGCTACTTGCTCTCCACACAAAGAGCACTGTTCCGCGGGAACTTCTTTTCCGGCGTGCCTCTGGAAGGCGACTCGGGCGGTGGAGGGAGGGATGGGAGGGGGCGGGGCAGGGGGGGGGAGGGGGGATGGGAGGAGAGGGCGGCCTGGGTGGCAGGAATTTAATATATATCCGCGAGCCTTAAGCGCGTCCATAAAGGAATCTTCTGGAGCAGGGCCTTTGGCGAGGTTTTATTGGATGGTGGTAATTCCCAAGAGTTTTGATTCGTTCCGGCGTTTTGTGTTCGTGGCGCACCGGGGGTGAGAAGGGGAGAGTGTGGGGGTGAGTGGGGTGGGGGGTGGAGGGGATGAGGGGAAGGAGGCGACGGCCGCAAGAGGGAGATGTTGTTCCTCAATTAAGGAGCGCGCAGCAGCTATAAGTGAGACGTCATCTTGCGCAGTGGGTCCTTCGCGTGTTCGCACAAGACGAACGTGATCGTGGAACGCGTGCGACGCGGCAGTGTCCACCGCGATGAAATGATACGTACATTCAAAACCACTATAGTTCTTCTATCCGATATTCAAAAACTAAACCAACTCTGAAAAAAAGTGTATACCTAAGCTCAATATCTAAAACGGATTGCTAAATGACGTAGCTAGTAATCTCAGTCAGTGATTTGATTTGATTTGATTTGATTTATTTTAAACATTCAAAAACAGCCGATGTCGGCCTTTACATTGAACATTTGCAACTTAAAATCTGCAGCATTAACAAAATAAAATAAGAAAAAAACATGTGTTGGCAAATAGCATCAAATAAAAACAAAGATGCAATAACATAAACAATACATTACAACAACATGGAAAGTTAGGGAATCAGGGAGAAAGCGCTTTTCTAAGCTGGCGCTTGAATGATCTGAAAGGAGCAGAGAGATCGAGGGAAGGGCAGGCAGATGAAATGGTGTTGTACAAGGCAGGAAGCCTGTAAAAAAGGGATCGCTGGGAGAGAGAAAGACGGAATTTAGGTTGGTGTATAAGGTGATTGTTGCGTAAGGCACGGCCGGGGATGTGAAGTGAGAAGTATGGGAGTATTTCAGTGGATCGGTACTGACCATTTAGCGCAATGTAAAGAAATGAAAGGTCATTGATATTCCTACGGGTGGCCAGTGGGGTCAATGATAGAGCAGACATGATTTCAGCACGAGAAGAATTACGGAGGTGCGGTACGCGGTGACGGACTACGGAAATGAAGAAATTAACGGGGCGTTCAAGAATTTTCAAGTTGGAGGGACATGCAGTGGAGTAGATAACGGAGCAGTATTCGATAATTGGGAGAACGCAGCCAGTGAATATGGTTTTCAGGGCTATGGGGTTTGTGACTTTGGTGAATCTATAGAGCACACCAACGACTGACATAGCCTTAGATTTAATTTTATTGAGGTGCGGGACGAAAGACAGTTTGGGATCGAAAGTAATACCCAGGTCATTATGTGAGGAGGCAAATGGAACAAATTCGTTAAATATAGAATAGTTATTAGGAGTTACGGTGCGTTTTAAGGAAAAAGGTATGTACTTTGATTTGAGAGTATTGATTCTAAGTTGCCACTGCAGGCACCAGGCCTCAAGGGAGTTGAGTGAAGATTGGAGTGACTGGGAATCGGCAGCATTCACAACTGTTTTAAATATTTTGCAGTCGTCTGCATAGAGCAGAATTCCGCAAGAGTTGGAAAGCGCGCAGCTGGTAACGTCATCAATGAAAAGGGAAAAGAGAAGAGGTCCGAGAATGCTTCCTTGGGGGACACCAGAGAGGATAGGTAGATTTTCTGATGAGGCTCCGTCAAGAACAACACGCTGAGTGCGGTCGGTGAGGAATTTGGACAGGATAGATAGAAAAGCACCGTGAATGTTGTACCGATTAGCCAATTTGTGGGTTAAGAGGGTATGATTTACGGAGTCGAAAGCTTTCGCAAAGTCGATGTAGCAAACATCAAGTTGAGAAGAGGCTTCGAAGGCAGCGGTGATGTGCTGATGCAGTACAGTGAGGTTAGTAGCGCAGGAGCCACCCGGGAGGAAGCCGTGCTGCTGAGGTGAGATGTATGGGATGGCGAATGATAAGAGACGGTCATGAATAATACGTTCAAATAGGATGGAAAGAATGGGAAGGATAGATATATGACGATACTTACTTACATCATCTTTAGCGCCGGATTTTAAAATGGGAGTCACGAGTGCTGTTTTCCAGGCTGAAGGAAACAAACCAGCTGCAAAAAAACGGTTGAACAATTTACACAGGGGGATATGAAGAGTGTCTGCGGTTTGGAGTAGAGTTTGGGTACAGCATTAACGTCGAGATAAATGGCAGCCCACCTTCTCGTCTCTGCGAGTTAATTGAGACTCAGATGTGTAATATTTGTTGCGAGTTTTCTTTTTTTAAATGACTGCGGGGAAAAAAGGAGTTATGTTCTCAGCGCCTGGGCAGGTGTGTATGTATGTTGATTCCAACATATACCACAGCCGAATATTTTTGCACGACCCTTCAATACAGAGAGTCCTTACGTCGCGTCGCCGCGAGTGTCACCGGCTATACATTACCAGACGTTTACTTCCGGTTCTGACCGGAAGTGGTACTATATTTGCATGCTTATTCCAGCGTAGCTGTCCAACGGCTCCACCGATTTCGATGCATGATCCCTCGTTGAGGATCTATCGTTGAGGATCGGCTCAGAATTTTAAAAATTCAGATTTTTACCTTTTTTTTTAATTAAAGCTATGTAAAACAATTACTTCCGCTATCTGTAAAATTTCTACGAATAGGCATAAAATTAAAATATTTTGTTTTATCATATCTCCAATTCATCTAACTAAATAAAAAATAATAATAAAAAAATAAAAAACAACACTGCTAATAAATAAAATCGGTCAAAAAAGATGAAAACAAGGGATTGAAATGAAGGTCTAAGCATCGATTATATGATTAAATAAATTACAGAGTAAAAGTTACTTTTAGACGGCTTTTCATTTTTTAATACATTACCATTGTTGCAGTATTGACAGGCATTGGAGGTTATCTGAAAACATAGCTGTCACCTGGTATATCTAACATCAATGAGAACATTTTGCCCTTCCATTCAAACTTTCAATGCAGTTGGGGGCTGTGTATGAATAGATTTGTTGTGACACGCTAAACATATTTTTTGCTCTGAAATTCTCTTATCCAAACGCAATATCAATTTGAAGCACGAAAATAATCTTATAAAATCACAAAATCAAAAAGTGGAAGTTGCTATTTTGTGGTCCTTGAAACATCAACATCAATGCTCCTTCAATAATTAATCCTCCCTATACGATGTACTTTTCCTGGCATATTAACAAACTCAGTTACGTAGTACTATAATAGTGCTATGTGTACGTTTCGGATTGATTGCTGCCTCTTCGTTTCGCAGTATCTACTCATTTCAAATCAAATGTTTTACTGCTAAGTATTGCGTATAGTTGCTTGCGCCATATGCTATTATTAACTTTACATTAAGCTATTTTTATTTGCGACCATCGCAAGGTTTTAGTAGAAAGCTAAAACAATATGAAAATAGATAACTATGCAAATTGAGATACATTGAGTTTCTAATGGTTCTAAGTGGAAATAATATTAATGACATCTATATATCGAATAGAACGACACTGTGCCGTAAGTGGTTAGCAACGCCATCTCGCTATACGGAATTCTTATCTTCCTAAAGAGAATTGTGTGGGAAGCTAGATGTTACAGAAAGAAATTTCTGGCTGTACAGGTAGACGTCTTGCTCACCCTAGGAATAACTGCTGTAATTTCTGGCTGTGCCGCTAGGATTATAAGAATTATAGCTGCAGAGCCAGATTTATCTTCAGTGCATGAAAAATAGATGTCACATCATATTTAAGACAAAAAAATTTGCTTTCTTGTTGATTTAGCGTTTCTCCCAAAATTTAAGTTTCTCATTTCACACATCACTTTAGACGATTTCTCATATCCGTCATCATGACCTCCCAACCTCCCGTTGGACGGACTGGTAATAGACGTTAACCCACGCTCACCGTTACAGCTCAGCGTACGCGCCTTCAGCGAGCCAAACTTGACCGCAGATATTAACGCATAAGCATAAGGTGGCAGGAGCGATGTTTGTATGCGTACATATTTGCGTGAAACTTTGCATACGTGTCCTTATTAGTAATATCTATCGATAAAAGTGAAAAAAACTGCATGCTACCGATTTGGTTTCCTGGCAATTCAATGATATTTTAACTAGTACTCTCATGGTACACGGCATATATTTTGAAATAACTCGATTACTTATGTACAGATTTTCTCCTAAATGCGAAATAATACGTTTCATATTATTATAATAGCTGCTAACAAATATCAAGGTATCATTCCGAGTAAGAAAATAGTATTTACATATGATTTTCTCGTAAATTTCGCGCCGGAAATCCAAGTCAAAACAATGATTTAATTAAGGCGAAAATTTGAAATATAACTATTGCATCATATACATTATTGCATGGTTGGCGATTTCCAACGTATAAACAGGTGTACTTGAGTGAAATGTGGTCTAAGAATATTTTTTTCGACTTGCTTGAAAAGTTATTAGAATGTGCCTTAAACGACTCACGATTACCGCTCCAGCCACCTTAATACGCGTTAGTACGACCGCAGCGAGGGATGATCGCCAATCGCTTCGGTCGAGTGACTCATCCGATCGGGTCAAGGCACAACATTCTTGCACATGCCATTCAGTCGTGCCATACCCCCCTCCAACGGCCAACCTCGGGCGAGTATTACCTATCAGCAAGACATCGCGAATGCTTTCTCTTTAGCGAGCGGAAGAAAGGATTTCATGCAATATTTCACGCAAAAACACCTTGATAGTGAAGTGGGAACCATGGTCCGTGAAAAAGAAAGAGTACGGATTAAACAATGAGAGAAATCATTCCAAGCGGAAACATACAATAAAGAACGTTTAATTATCGGTAACTCCGTCGTAAATGAAGAAAATGGAATGTTGAGATAAAATAAAGAAAAGTCGAAGAGATGGAAAGTGTACCTGGAGGTAATTTACTGTTGGAACACATTGAATGGCAGGATAGTGTGCGACGAAGACACAGTAATTGGAGATGGAAAAGGATAACCAACATACTAAGATCGGAATTTGATGCTACAGTAAGGGTTTTGACAGAGAGAGAGATATGCACCAGAAATCAATTAAGTTCCCTCGGAGTAGCTGAAGTATGGAGGAAGACCCTGAATTAGCTATACCAATTAATCTGAGGCATTTATTGAACTAAGCAAAAGCCAATTTTGCTTTATGGGAAGCATGATCACCAGTGATGAAAGAAGCAAGGGAGATACTGTGAGCAGAATAGCCCAAGCAGAGAAGGCAATTCTACCAGGAGTCCGTTTTCAACTGGTAACGCAAGCCTGGAGGTAAGGAAGAATTTTGATAACATGTATGTGCATAATGAGCATTCACTTTTATGGCATTGAAACCTGGACAATAACACATGCAGAGGAAAAGAGATTGAAAATAATAGAGCTGAGGTGTGCTATTGAAGAATGATGAAGAACAATTGGACTGAGAGATTCGCTAACGAAGTTCTGCGAAGAGCTAAAAATGTTTTATGAAAACTCAGAGAGGAAGACATATTGGACACATTTTGCTACACAACAGCCTCTTGAAAGCAATAATGGAAGGATAACTGAGAGGGAAGCGATATCGAGGATAAAGACGAAAGAAGGAAAAACAGACACAAATTACGAATGACGTCAAAGTGAATAATAGCGTCGCAACGCCGCGCCGCCGGACGGTCGCACAAGTAGCAATGTAAGCGACGGTTTTGCATCTTGCCATGCTGGGTAAAATATTCGAATTCTATCTCAAAGTACAGTTTTAAGAAGAATGAAGCAGAATTAGCAATATCAAAGGCGCAAAAACTTTAGTTTTTTGTTGCCTGATTTTCTGAGGATACCACAAAATATCCACATTCCAGGATCTAACTAGATTTCATTGGCTCACGCCTCCGCGAGCTGAAAACGCCTTCACGGACAAAGGATGTTTTTGTACTTTTATAAAACGTAATACGAATACAAATGCGTTTATTTTTTATAAACAGTTGAGAAAACAAGCGAAGCACTCAATGTTACATTTATGACGCGACTTCTGCATCAAAATTGGCTCATTTCTTTGAATAAAGCTTCGCTGTGGACAGCAGAGCCGTGCGACATGCCATTGAAAACGGCTTCTATATTTTTTGTTGGCAAATATCTTGAAAAATGGAGCAATAAGAGGATGATATTTTGGTGTCATCAGAGATATGAGATATTTTAATTTAGGAGAGAGGCCAAATTCATTAAATTTTAAAGGTATAGTGATATTTCGTTCGAGTAACCTTCAAGCACGATGAGGGGGAGGAAATTCAGGGGGGGATGCTCTCCTAGGCCAGGGGTGGCCACTCCTTCCCCGGTCCTGAGCCTTTGAAGAGTGCCGCGGCGCCGCAGGCAATAAATGCACACGAAGACGCACGGAAGTGGGCGGGGCCGCAAACTGATCAGCGATTCCCTCTGTGTGTGTTCGTATGTGTGTGCAGGGAGCGGGCGGAGCTGAGCACCCGAGAGCCCTTAATTGGGGGTGGGTACACACATTCGGGATAGGGGGTGGAATGTTGCCGACTTCAACGCGTGCCATGGCATTCCACGGCACGAGGCGTGGTTCAGCCCACTCCATATCGCTGGGTGTATTCGTGATCTAGCCTTGAGGCTGCCCTACGACTCCGTTCCGGTGATATTGTTTCAGACAATTATAAAAGCACATGCTGGGACCGTAGCGAGGCATTTTATTTGTATTATTTGGGCATTATCTGTGTTTATTGGACGTGTACTACCCATCCTAGAATATTGCTCTCATCCTAGAATATTGCTATTGCGTATGGTCAACTGCGTCCCCCACCACTCTTAAATTACTCAACCGCCCCCTTAACTTCTTTTTAGCCATAGCCCGTCATCGCGTGCCCTCCCTTAGACATAGCTCATGTGAAGAAATCCTATCATCTCTTGGCCTATCACACCTCTCCCTTCGCCGGCTGACTTCGGACCTTAAATTCCAGCACTCCATCATGAATGGGTCCTTCCGCTCTGATCTTCTTCTTTCCTATTTTTCACTCCGCATCCCAGCCCGCATCACTCGCAATAAGAGTCTGTTACACACACCCAAATTCCGTCTCTCCATTTCCCAGCGATCACTATTCCACCGCCTACCTTCATCTTTCAATGCCCTAACAGTCACCCTACCCTTGACCTTTTCTCGCCACGCAACGTCTTTTCCTCCCAACTGAAACGTAATGCGTAACATTCATGTCATCTTCGCCTCATTCTTGCCTTGTTTATATTTTGAATTATTCTGTTTTGTTTCTACTACTATTCTTGTTTTTTAATTTATTCTGTTTATTGAACCCAATGTAAAGGCCTTAGTTGCTGTTTTTGGAGTTTTTGATAAATAAATAAATAAATAAAATAAATTAGGTACCTAGTGAGATGAGACGATTTCTCGGATTCGTTCACAGGCTGTCGTACTCCCACAGGCTGTCCGAGGAGTTCATTAGTCGCTCCGCACCTCTTATCCACGCAAACTAGTTTACTTGGACGTGAGGGACGTTGAGAATCGGGTCGATTTTTAGATCTTTTCGGATGTCTTTATGGCATATGAACCACGGCGCTCCTGCGAATCTACCGATGAGTTTATATTCCGTGGATTGGCCACACGGAACCAGGGCGCTCCGTTGATTGGTGCTGGTGAGTGGTGGCGATGGCGGTTGACGAGAGCCCGACGGCGTCTCATGGGCATTCACCAAATTCACCAGACGAGATCGATCGATTGCAAGAGGGGCAGCAACGTATTAAGACTCCCTCGGCGGCGAGTCGTAACTTGTGCTTACTAATCAACGCAATGGCACAGCAATTGCAATGCTGTGGCGGCGTTCCAATTGAGAGGCGTCCACAGGACAGGTGGTTAATGTATAGACGGTGGAACTTTTTGGAATCAAAACTTAGAAGAGATTGTAATCTCGTCTAAATAAAAGGATGCGATGCAACTGATCTATTGGGGCATTGCTCACAAACATTAGAAAGAAGAACTCCCAGTTTGGTCAAAACAAGGATGACTCAAATTTTAGTTCAAGCATTGCCAACATGACTATTTTCAGCGAGCAAGAAGAGGCGCATGTTATTGAAAATCCTATCACGACCACCAAGTGAGGTCAATGTTTGATACGGAAAACATGGAAAATTTCATAAAAATTTCCTCGAAAGCAAAGACCACCAGAGTCCATTTGATCACAACTAATGCACGAGGCTGAGAAAAGACTGACGATGGAAGGCAAGTTGCAACAGGGTTAACACGAAGCTCGTCTTTGACTGCTAAACTTCTGGCACAGAATAAACTGAATAAAGGAGGAGAAGATGACTTCGTGGTTGAAGCGCAGGTCAGAGAGCAAATTATCCCCAGTTCATTAATAATTGAGGGACTTAAGTTCTCAGGCATATTTTGTTCCAAATTGGGAATTCCTGCAAGAGCAAAATGTCACGGGGTCTGAAGAATCTAACAGAGCAACGGAAATAGATTATTAAAGCACATCGCTAGTCCAATCAGAGCGAACGTCAGCACAACAGCGGCGTCGCGACGCCGTGATGCTCATCTGACTGCACCACTTAAAGCATTGACATGGGAGTGGAGCCGCGAATGTCTGAAATAAAACGGGAAAAGAGAAAACTTTGAATCGTGAAATAAATCTCATCCTCTTTCGGTGCGCAGGAAGTGGATACTTCGGACTAAGGCTGAGAAAGAAAATAGATGGAGAGAGTAAGATAGGTCAAGCGTATCAAAACCTAAATTGCATTAAAGCGGAGTCATGTTCGGGAAACGTGAATACGAACTCGGATGGAAAGAAACAACTGAGGAGCGGAGCAGCGATGGCGGTCGCCGTCGAGAGACCGAAACCGGATTCTGTAGCGATGGATATCCTTGTCCGACCTAATCCACATGTAAGTAAACGGGCCAGGCCCACCCACGGTTCCTGGTCCCGTAAACACACACACCTCCGGAAAATACTGCATAATTTCACACATAAATCCACAATTTCGTAACCGTAGAAATGCCCTTATCGGAGCGGGAGAACGATATAAACACACGAGACCGGAGACATGTTGAAACATGGCGGGCGAGGGAGCTTCATCGCGTCTGCGAAAACATCGGCACACCCTCCTCCAACGGCGATAGCGCAAAAGAGGAGGAGATCGCCCGATTCGAGGATGGGACAAATATGACCGGCGTCGACTGTGAGGGAATCGAGAGTGAATACCTAATTTCTGTGTGAGTACACCATCTAATCCCCCGCCGCACAGTGGGGCCAAACCCCACTTTAGACGGACAAAAGTCCAAATATTTCACAATCAACTCCAAAATAGGCATGTGTATGTTTTTGAGATTGCTTAAATGAAATCTGATATCAAATTTGCAATATTTATTGTATTTTATGATTTTTTTGCAAATTTTATTATTTTTACAATATTTGACAATAAAATTATTTTACAGTAGAATAATCTGAACGAATCAAATAAAAAATGTTCACGTAAATTGAGACGGTCGTCTAAAATGAATTTGCTAAAAAATTTACAACATTATTTTTGTAATCACCTTTGCAAAATATTTACATGTTTCATAGAAAAAAATGATACTATTTGCACAGAAGTTTCACAGAGCTGAGATTTCAAAAATCTCAGCCCTGGTGTAACAAACATCACCACTTGTACCTAAGTGTGGACATAATGCATATAGCATCCAAATTTGACTTATTACAACCTAGTAATAACTTCATAAACAGATATTATTTACGGTACTTGCTTTTGCTTTCCATGATTGAAATTGTTTACATTATAGTTTACCCGTTGCCATGCGGCCACAGCGGCCGGATGTATTTCCTATCCGCCTCTCGTGCATAATAACTTTTATATCGTGACAGTCCTTTTGCAACTCAATGGCAGTTGATTTCTTTTACAATCTCTAGCTCATACTTAAATGAATAATATATCTCAAAATTACGATACGATTCCGTCCGATTATATAACTTTTCTCTAAATAAATAAAACTTTTCATTGTGAAAAATCAATAAATTTTCATTCGAGATAATTAATTACTCCAGGTGTATTTTCTTATAAAATAAATTTTAAAATCATATTCACACGCTACTTGCTTATTTCAATCGATTGAAAGTTTAAAAAATGAAATAGAGGGCACCAGTATGCTGTACTAATAGTTTCAAATCGACCGTCCAATTCGGCGTCTGCGTCCGTGGGACCAGGTGCACCGCTATTCTCTCACTTTGACACTCATTTCTACGCGCAGGTGCATACTTACCAACCTGTGAAATACACCGTTACGTAGTTCAAACATAAGGTTATCCAACCTACTATTTCAGAAATCCTAATTCAAACTTTCATTTTTGGACTTTTGTCCGCCTAAAGTGGGGTTTTGCCCCACTGTGCGCCGTCTCGTTGCTCCATTGCTTATAGATATCTTTCAGAGTGACACGGAGAACATCATATTAGAACCCCACTATATTTCCAGGTCCAACAGAAACGATAAATTAAGAGAGATATTTTGCCGAACGGATAGGTATGGGAATTCGTTTTTCCCCCGAACAATAAGGGACTATAATAAATGCAAGGCGTAATTTAATTAGAGCGTTTCTTTTTTATATGTAAACGGCTGGTGTCCTAACACCCCCCGCCACACGCCTATTGAGGCGGCTTGCGGGGTAGTATGTAGATGTAGATTCCATTGTCCTTTTGCTGTAGACCGCCAATGGATGAGGTCTCCGCGGGGCCTACTCCCCCGCTCACCTAAAAGTGGGTTGAAATCGAAAAATCCTAGCCAAAGGTGCTATTTTTTACTTGAATTTTGGCAATGACACATAAAAAGTTTGCAATGTCCACGTCACAAAAAAACATTACTTTAATTCCAGGTACATTACTAGGTTCAGAGGTTTTTGAAGTTGACGTGAAAAGTTCAAATTTCCGGGTTTTTCCGCGAAATCCAAAATTGTTTTGCTCTCAATGCGCGCGACGGATGCACACTAAACTATCAAACGTAAGGTGCAGAAGAGTACACTTTCCTTGGGAGAGGTTTAGTGATGAATTGAATTTGTCAACTGGGATTACTTATGCCAATTAAAATATCGTTATTAAAATAAAATTTTTTCGCTTAAATTTCCCGTGAGTGTACAAACACTCATGGTTGTCTGAATACACCGACAAAGAAATAAATGCCAAAATAAAGAACAAATTCCACACTACAGTCTGTGAATGGTGCTCCAAATACCCGCCCTAGACGAGTATAAAGCCCGCTTCACACGACACTTGATCCAGCACCAGACCTAGTATGCTAGCCGCTACTTGATATTGAGGACGAAACCCAGTATACTCGGAACCCTACTAGGAGGTTTCACACGATCATCGACCTTGTGCTTGCTATTAAGCAGCTATACCATATAATTCCATACTAATTTAAAAAAGAGAAGATCGTACAGCGTCTGTAACGTGAACGTGATTGGTAGATGGCCACTGGGTCCTGGCTGGGTCTAGTAGCAAACTAGTACCGCATCAAGTACGAAATCCAGTAGCTCAGCGAGTATACTTGCTAGTATGCTTGCTAGCCAGTATACAGGTTCTGTTCACACGATACTGGAAAGCTAGCATACTAGCGAGTACACTAGACCTTGTGCTGGATCAAGTGTCGTGTGAGACGGAATTAACACGCTGATACGGGCGTAGTAGGGGGAGAGGGGCCCTACTACCCCCTCCCCCCTCCCCTCACGCCCTCCGTCCTTGATAGCCTATTGCGCGCAGAGGGAGGAAAAGAGGGGGAGGGGGGGGGGGAGCAGAAAAGAGACTTGGTCCAGTATTTTTAAGGAGGTTCCGCCGCGACTGTGTGAGTCAATACAAATACTAAATTCCACATTTTTGATTTCATTGGTTCATTCAAGTATTCTACCAGCTGATTGGTAGGTTCTTGGACAGTCCTCATTTTGTATCCCAAACTAATAGAAATTGTCTCGCTTTCCCTCCTAAGTTATTAGATCCCTCTTCAATTCTTCATATCTTCTACCTCCTCTTATTTCGTCCAGAATTCCTATCCTCTTCCTTCCTCTCCCACGTTTCCCCAGTGTTCTCCCCTCTATCACTCTCTTCAGCATGCCCTCTCCTCTCAAAACCTCCTCCATCCATCTCTTCTGCCTTCTCCGAACCTCTGCCACAAGCTTCCTCTCCTCTCCGACCATATCCAATACCTCCTCGTTCGTTTTTCTCGCCATCCAGCTAACCTTCTCCATCCTTCTCCAAACCCACATCTCAAACGCCTCTAGTCTACGCACATCCTCCCTTCGCAAAGACCAAGTTTCCGACCCATATAACGCCACGCTCCATATTAAAGTTTTCACCAGCCTCTTCTTTAAGTCTCTTCTCAGACCCCCCCTCATCAATTCCCTTCTCTTCGAAAATGCTTCTTTAGCTAGCGCAATTCTGCATCTGATGTCCTTACCACTAAACCCATTCGCCTCCAAAATACTACCCAGATACGTAAACTGCTCGACCTGCTCTATCTTCTGCCCTCCCACTCTTATATTCAGCCCCGCCTTCTTACTTCTAGAAAATCTCATTACTTTCGTTTTCATGTGATTGATCTTCATCCCATACTTTTCGCACTGCACCTCTAATGCATTCACCATTGACTGTAGCCCCTTGGCCGACTGACTAACCAATGCTTGATCATCTGCAAATCTCACTGATTTTATCAGCTCCCCTCCTACCTTTATTCCTACCGCCTCCTCCCCCCATGCTTCTCTTACCATTTCTTCTGAATACACGTTAAAAAGCAACGGCGATAGTGGGCACCCTTGCCGCACTCCCCGTCCTATCGTGTCCCATCCCGATTCTCCATTGGCTACCCTAACCTGCGCAGTCTGATTCATATACAAATTTCGAATCAGACGCCTGTCCCTCCAATCGACCCCTAATTTCTTCAACACTCCCATTAATTTCGTCCATTCCACCCGATCAAACGCCTTCTCAAAATCTACGAAGCATGCAAAAACATCCTGCCCATACTCTAGGTTTCTTTCTACTAGCGTCCTCATCACCGCTATAGCGTCTCGCGTTCCCGTCCCTCTCCTAAACCCGAACTGGTCGTCACCCAGGTATTCATTTGCCTTCTTCTCTAGCCTTCTGT
This sequence comes from Pyrrhosoma nymphula, assembly GCA_963573305.1. Taxonomy (NCBI): domain Eukaryota; kingdom Metazoa; phylum Arthropoda; class Insecta; order Odonata; family Coenagrionidae; genus Pyrrhosoma; species Pyrrhosoma nymphula. Next base: position 185,474,526 of record OY754327.1, read on the forward strand.
TTAGAATCCTCAGAACTACTTTGGCCGCGTGGGATATTAAGCTTATTGTCCTATAGTCTTCGCAAGTTTTTGCCTTACTCTTCTTCGGTATAGGAATTAGTACAGTCTTCGCGAAGTCTTCCGGCCACACTCCATCCTCATAAATCCTACGAATAAGCGCAAAAAGTTTTCCCCTTCCGATCTTCCCCATGCTCTTTAATAACTCTGCAGGTATGTCATCTATTCCCACCGCCTTATTCCTTTTCATGTCTCGTATAGCTCTTTCGATTTCGCTATCTAGGATACTTGGTCCGATGCCATCTCTGTCGATATCGTCTTCCCTTTCTATATCTAACCTATTGGGCCTTATTTCTTTACCATACAGCTCTTCCACATACTCCTTCCACCTCTCCTGGATCTCTCTCGGTTCAACGATCACCTTTCCCGTCTTGTCTGTTATCGTTGTAATTCCCCTTCCCTTATTACCACCCGTCAGTTCCTTTACTCTCCGATATAATGCATCTGCTCTTCCCTCTTTTTGGTATTTCTCTAACGCGTCGATCTGTTCTCTCCACCACGCCTCTCTTGCTTTCTTTGTTTCTCTTCTAAGCCTGTTATTAAATTCTCGGTATTTTCTCTTACCTAGCTCTGAGTTTACGCTCTTCCATTTCCTTCTCTCCTCCATCTCCCTGATCATCTCCTTCGTGATCCACGGTTTTCTAATTTTAGTTGCGCTCACTACGCCTACCGTTGCTTTCGCCGCTTCTATAATTCCGTTTCTCAAACTTCCCCATTCATTTTCCACTGATCTAACTCCATGATCCTCACCCATTATCTCATCCACCTTCTCTCGATACTTCTTCTTCATTGCCCCAGTTAATGCCTCCGTATTCCACTTTCGTACCCTCCTTCCCATCCTTATCTTTTTCAGTTTTACCCGACATTTCATGACTAATAAGTTGTGGTCTGTGTCTGCATCAGCTCCTGGATAAGTATGCGAGTTTTTAACACTATTCCTGTATCTGTGACGTACCATTATGTAATCTATCTGGAACCTATCTGTGTCTCCCGGCTTCTTCCAAGTGTACCTACGTCGAGGATGATGTCTGAACCATGTATTCGTAATTACTAGGTTATTTCTGCGGCAAAACTCCACAGCTTTCTCGCCCCGGTCGTTTCTCCTTCCTAGCCCGTAATCGCCCACCTCCCTCCCATCTCTTCCTTCACCCACCACCGCGTTCCAATCCCCCATTACTACCAGGTGCTTACTTCCTGGTATCCTACCAATTATTTCCTCTAGCTGATCGTACACCCCATCTACCTCCTCCTCTTTATGATTAGAGGTAGGCATATAGACCTGGATTATAACTAAATTCGTTGGTTCTGCTTTTAGCTCCACGACTATTATCCTATCACTCACCTGTTCTGCATACACTACTTTTCTACCTAGTTTCCTATTCATTACGAATGCAACCCCGCGCTGACTTTCATTCCCTCCACTATAGATTACTCTATAGTCGCCGCTCCAGTAATCTCCGTCATCCTTCCATCTTACTTCACCCAGACCCATGATGTCTACACCCACCCTCTCCATTTCTTGCTTTATATTCTCTAGCTTCCCCGCCCTCAGCATAGTCCTAACATTCCACGTGCCTATTCTGATAGTTTCGTTCCTCTTCTTTATCTTCTTTTCCTCTGCTGCTGCTACGTCTGAGCAAGGATTTCGTGTGATGACGACCGCAGGGGCCTTGCTCCCACCGCTGCCGGGCACGACACCCGGCCCTCTTGGCCGAGTCCCGTAGTTGCCAGGATTCATTATCAAAAATTTATTTATTGATATTTTGTCCAAAAAATCCTGCTTTCGCTGATGAAATGCGTTACCATTAGAAACCCAAAAGTAAGGTACAAAATATGCAGATTATTCCACGAATCTATTTTAAATGAGCACTTTTTTCCAGCCATAGGAGCCGACTGCAGCGTCACTTTCTACGAATTACCGTATTTTAACTTCAATTACGGCAGTAATTCCCTAATAACCAAAAGAATAAGGTGGTTAGAGGCCTATATTTTATTTTTATTCAATTTTTCTGGATTATTTCCTTCTTATAAACTGTTTTCCGCAAGAATGGCATTTGAATTTTATGGAAAAATACTATTTTTCTCCGTGTTTCTCTCATTCCCCCATTGAACACCATGTAATTTCAAGTTCAATCATTAAATAAAATAGCGTGGAAAGGTATCATTTTGTTTTTAATATTAGATAGAGGACAACTTTTTTTACAAGTAGACATAATATGAACAAAATGACATCAAAGTCATTTTACGGTGGAACCACCTTAAAGAGGAGAAAGACACGGAGATAGCGCAAGGGTCAGGGAATGGCCGACCGGGAGGATCAACGATGTGCAATAGAATTCGTGCTGCACTGCACGGCGTGGTGCTGCTCCGACGCGTGGGTGGGTGAGGTGGCGGCGGTGGGGGAGGGAGGAGAGTGCTTCGCATAGTTTCCAAAACGATTGCTCCGGGGGCAACGGGGGCCGGGGGGGGAGTTGGGAAGAAGGTTTCTCGGCGGTGGGCCTTCGTGCGGCGAGGGAAAGTTGCCCTCGGTCGGTGGGATGGGATGGCTGCGGCAGCAAATGGTTCTTCCGCAGGCAGCAGTAGCAGAGCGACCGCACCACACAACACGGCAAGCGACATGAGACACCCCTTCCCTAAAAGCAAGGGCGGGCATTCGAAATCCCCGCGGCTGTCGCGCATCGCACTCTCTCTTGATACAATCATCCGCATCCTTGAGGCGAGGAAAAAACTTGACGATATGTATGACGACGCATTACAAAAATGTACAATTTTTTAAATTTTGACATCATTGACTCTGTACGACCCGCTGCCACTTCGTCCGTCCATAAAGCATTACTGTCCCTAAATACCATTGCGCTTCTGCCTATGAAGAAAAAACAAACGAGGTCGGAAATTACATTTAAACTAATTTCGGAACATTACATCACTCGGAGTTTTCGTCGTAGATATGGCCTTGACATTTTGTTTTTTTTCGTTAAAATATACTTAAGATCAGTGTTCTCATGTCTCCCAAAACATAAACAGTTCTTGTCTTCACAGCACAGAGAACATATGAAGTTATACATGTAAAAACCTTTTCACTATCATTTTTTCAAAGGATGAAAAATTTTAATTTTTAAATTATGAGTAAAAATTTGTTTTTTTGTTCCAGTTTAAGGCTGTTCCATTCGTTTTGAAGGCACAGATTTTACCGTCGTGTCAGACTAGTTCCAGGGAGCCACCGCTGGGATCGCCACCGTAGAGAGTGGAATGGGGATCGGAGGGGAACGGGATCTCGAGTCCCTGTGGATGTTATCTCTATAGAGCAAGGGTCTCCAAACTTATCGTAACGAGGGCCACAATGGGTACTTGAACACTTTTCAGCGAACCGTAGTAAACACAATATAAATAAGAAACTCGAGATATTAGTTTTATCGAAATCAGAAAATTTAATTAACAACCTAATTACAGAGTATGTGAAATTAAATTATCGTACATTGATTACGACGAACACAATCATCAAATTCTCATCTTTTCACCACAAAACAGTTTATATGAATGATGCTCCTGTGTTTGTGCTTTTAAAATCTTATTAAAATGAGATATAAATTTTGAAACGCTAATTACTTATAATTAGCGCCCACCCAAGCAAACAGTATGCGGCACATTTCCGCATAGTTCTTCTGCGGGCCGGATAAAATCATCTTGCGGGCGGGATGTGGCCCGCGGGCCGTACTTTTGAGACCCCTGCTATAGAGTAACAGGCTACATAGCAGAGTACCTCATCATTGTCAACCGTCGATCGCGTGGCCATGGAGCGTAAACCAAAGTTTGCACTAAGGACACTAAAGCTCAGTGGTTACCGCGGTTACTCACGAGTAGTATAATACTGTAATTATAATGTAGTAGTTATAATGTCATTTTTACTACAGATTTTGAGAATATTAAAGACCAGTTAGATATTTTTACTTGAATTTCCGATAATACTTGTATCACAAGTTTTAGGTCTTTGGCATGGCTATTTTTACGTATGAATAGTGTTGAATGTGAGAACTCCAGTCTGCGATGGGACCAATACCGGCTTCTGCAGGATAAATATGAATGCCCGTTAACAGCTGGAGGTCGCGTAAATGAACGTCACGGTACTGAGGAAAATCACAAATTGGATGGAGAAAGGAATGAGAGTATAAAGAAAGAGAGTCCAGCCAGATTAAGCCAATCTCCGATTGGATAGCTTCACAAAGGAGGGAATGGGACTATGTCAACAGAATGCAGGATGAGAGAGAGTAGTGAGAACAGCAAGGGACGAAACACCGCAAAGGAACAGAAGAGCTGGAAACTCTTGTCAAAGAACAAACCCCAGACTTATGAGAAAGAAAAGAAGTATAACATCTAAAAACGCTCGATGTAGTCCACATTTACACATACTATTTACCCTTTAACAGAATATTGAACACTCTGTGAAATCAAGGATCCAAAATAAAAAGTAGGGGAAAGCTACGGGGAAACACTTAGGCGGAAACAGGCCTCGAAAAACGCGATGCATGAGTTTGCGATTTACATAATTGTAGCCCAGTAGCGCAAAATGAACTCCTGATAACAGACTCTGATGGGAGATGAAGGATTGGTTAATGTATTGATCTTGTAAATTTTCCGTATATGTTATGGCGCAGCTGCAAAGGACGTCGAGGCAAGCCAAAATTCGTCAAGTGTTACATGTAAATTTCACACCGGTAGGCCTTTAGAGAAACAAATTGCCGTGAGAGAACAAAATTTGATCTTTGCTCTACCTTAAGGTTACAATTGAAACGAAGTATCTCTCACGACAGTTGCAGAAGCGTGAAAAATAAAAGGGCCTAATACGGCGTTTCCAGGCGAGGTGTAGAACACCCTTAAGCACTTTGACAGCGTGCGCCAGGGGCTGCCCAATAATTTCCAGCTCCTTCCACTTCGTCTCCACAGGCTCTGCCCAGCCACACCTTATTGCACTGCACTCTGTATGTGCACTCTGCGCGGGGTTCAGCCGGTTTACCTCCCACCCTCGGACGAATGCCAGACCATAAACCTCTATATCCGTATGAAAAGAGTTTGTGATGATTGCGAACATTCAATCTGCAATTTTCTATTTAAACCTTAAAGAAAAACACATATGCGTCACTCTGACCCTGGTTAGGCGCGTTAGGCAGAACAGGGCAGCAATCATTAAGAATTAAGACAACCTATAAGAATTTGTCTCGATGAAAACACATGTGATGTCTGCGATGGCTGAATGAAACGTATTCACTAATTTTGGCTGCGGCCATCACGCCCGTGTGTCGCGGCGAACGCGAGCCCACGAGAACGAGGGCAGGGCGGAAGCTGTTATTCTCCAAAGAGCGTCAAAAATAGAAACTCCACAACTCTGCGTATTCGCCCATTCGTTTAGAGAGTCCGCCGCAGAGTAGAGGCGGGGGAGGAGAAGAGGCGAGGGAGGCACACCGCCTCGATGCCTCAAACTCAAACACGATGGGAACACTGCATTCCCATCGTCCACAGCTCCTCCTCGCGGCCCCAACTACGGCAATCAAATATTTAGGCCAAGAAGTACGACTCAGGAATAATTCCGTTTAATAACTTCTTGATAAAACAACTCCTTGCGCATAAATGTGTACATGAGCACAATTCTCCGGCAAGTTGGGCGGAGCACACACGTAGCCACCGAGGAAAAGAGTCGCCCTCGCCGGTGCCCACAATTCCAACACCCCCAACCCCCTCCCCCGTGGCCCCCGCCCGCACGCAACTTTGGGTCCATTCTACTGCTGCTCCCCGCCCCGCAGTTCACTCTGGGGTGGGGACACTTTGTTCTCATGGGGTGGAGGAGAGGGTGGGGGGGTCTCTCTCTTCAAAGTGTTCTCCCGAGGCTCTCACGAGAGGAAGATAAGGAGGAGCCGCAGCAAGACGGAGAACGGTCCACTGGGGGGGAGGAGAAGGAATCTTCCTTACGCCTTCCCCTTCTTCACGTACCGACCCCGCGATAGAGGGCGAGGGTATGGGAGGAGGCCCGAGGGACCTTTATAACGGCCCTGCTCGCACGAGAAAGCAACGCCCCCCACTCGCCACCACCCCTTGGAAGGAATCTTGGTCCGCGGTGGTCCGACATCATTCTCAATGGAATAATGCCCGGGAGTTGATAACGGGGAATCCTCTTCCTCGTATCATAGCGACGGCGACGACCCCTCCCGGCGTTCCTCTGCGCTTTAAAAGGGGTTGAGAGCATCTCGAGGATAATGGCGGTGGGGTGGCCACCTACCCTCACTCCCCCCTGCCCTCACCCCCTTCACCCCTGCCCCACTCAACTACCCCCCCCCCCCGCAAGACACTGCCTCTGCAGTCGGCCCAAGACTCTCACGGAGGAGGAAGAATGGAGGGGGTGGGGGTGGGGCCGAAACAACTCAGATCCTTTGAATACATATTACCTCCATACCTTACCAACGTCTTATCAAAACGCGAATGAAAATAATGCACATTTTTCAATAAATAAATGAATTCGTGGAAAGCGTTATGGGCCATTGGTCGGAAACCCTCTTCGTCTTCACACCAAAAGATTACGCAAAACATTCACAATTTAAATAAATTGAAATGTGCCGGGCATATCGGGTAGACGTTTGCTCTTTGCTGGATTTTGCAGATGCTCATTTGCTCATGTGTGAGTGCAACACTTTCCCGTGATTTTTGCCGCGTTTTGCCCCGAATTCGTCGATAGCCCTGAGAGAGTCGAGGAAATCCTGAAGCAACGCAAGGGAAATCCGAGTGAGTCATCAATGAGCTCTGTTGGGCGTCTGTCCGTCGCTGGGCTCCTGCTGAGGCCATTCCTCAAGGACGCCATCGCGCGGTGGACAGTGCGTCTCACGCATTTCGACGCATCAGTTCGTCGCACTCACCGCCGCTGCCGACTGCCCCAATACCACGCTTCGCTAGCCACGGTAGTCGCAGAGATTGAGTTCCTTCATCAGTCAAGATTTCCCTCGCATTGTTTTGGTTTCATCTAAAACTCCATCTTTTAGCATTATCTTTACCTATTATCTACGAAGACTCTCGGAACTATACTACATATATAAGGGTTCATTTTCATAACATTTACGGACAAATATATTCCACCATTTTTACTAACAACCTGTATAAGAAACGAAACTACTTGATTGTTCCCAGTCAAGGCGAATGATTTTTTCACTGTGAATTTCACATAATTGTGTGACCATTAGTGGGTGACTCCGCTAAAATTACTGCGCGGCTCGTTCCGCAGTTCTTTGAAGTCCAACTATGCAGGCCAAGACACCCACTGGATAGACATCGTACGCCATGACCTTAAAAAGTATACCATCATCCCGCCCCGGTCTATCCCGGGGATAAAACTACTTTGCGAATGACACTCACAGATGGAGCTTAGAGGAGTCACAGGGGTGGCACAGAACATCTGTCCTGTGCGGGGGACCTAGTTCCACTGCCTGTCCCCCGGGAAATTGATTCCCTGTATTCTGATCCCCATTTCTGATACTGGGACTCACTGGAGAGACAGATCGCCTTCTGGGCCGTGGACGTGCTGGACGACTGGGAAAATATTCTGTTGAAGTGGGTTCGAAACCGAGGCCTTCATGCAGAGGGCCAAAGATTTATTTTCCTAACTTTTCCACAAACCAATAAAAGTTTAAACTCGCACATGAACCGGGTTTCCATGAACTATCATCAACAGGTGAATGGGTCTTGGTGGAACTCTCGTATTTATACCAGGTAGTATGGTGACGTCAGAGGAAGGTGACGGGAGGAGAAAAGGAAATAAGGAAAAAGATTTACCCGAAACGGAGGTAAGTATTGGAGGCCGGGCACAAGAGCTACTCATTTAGTCGGGGTCATTCGATGGTCACTTATTCCTTTAAAATCTCCAATTGTTCTTCTGCGTCCAATTCTCGTTTGTCACTATATTGTTTCAAAATCTCAAGATTAAGATCACTCTTATTTTTATTACAAAGTAAATGTTTTACGATTGCCTTTATTTACATCGTTATTTTAAAAGCACTAAGGTGTTCTTTATTTCTTCCAGTCTTTTCCACGTCGACGCCATCACACTCGCTACACTTTTTAGCGATAACCCAAATTTTATCCCAGGTATTTCCTTTGATGGTAGCATGCGGTTTGGAAATGATCTGACATTCGCTCATATTTAATCTTTTTGGGATTTATTTTTCACACTCATTCCAGATACGTAATTGTGCACCGCTGCTTATTGTTACCTCAAGGAGGTTCAGCGGAATACATTAGGTTGACAGCCGACAGACAGTCTCCGCTGGTTTTTACCGTTAATTTTTCAACTAAACCAGGACCATATCAATTGACGGAAAAAATGTCTACTATTATGTTTATCTCCTTTCTTCTCGAAGCCTACTTTCGATTTTTTTCGTCCTTCTTTCGTGAAGCTAGTACAGCTACTCAAGCTATGTACGTAGCTATGTATTAAGAAACGGAGAACATCCTTCAATATCTGCTTCAACAGCAATTGTCTCGGTCTGAATCTTACATCACCCAACGGGAGCATCAAGACTACCTCCAGATCGCCAGACGCCATCCATGCAGTGTGGGAGGCATCTCGAGTGAATGACCATCGTAAGGACCTTCGATTCAATTGGAACGCATTCCGGAACAGTATCTCTTCGTGTCACACGTCGAATTAACAGATTCCTTGCACATTGTGTAATGGTCAGCTACTGACGACTAATTACGACAATTAAGAAATGTTATAGCGTTTAGAAAACAAAAGGAACTAAACAGTAAGCTATTGTGGCCAGAGGTACGGGAAACTTCCGTTATTACCAACAACGGTGCTACACCCCAGGTTCACGAATTCCACCAGAGAAGGTATAACCCTTATTCCACGAGGGAGATGTGTTTTCCTCAATAAAGGGTTAAAGTACGTCCCTCCTGTTCCTATGACATTCCTGGTGACATAGAAATGCTGGCGAATGAGTTTGATGTGGCACTCAAACGAGTGAATTCGAACCTAAAACATGTCATTATCCATGAGCTGAACGACATTTATCCAGCAATATACGATACCCTTATAGTAATTCTGTTAAAGTTTTCCGAAAGCCCGTTCAATTCAAAGACACATAAACTGAAGACCTGATGCTGCACAAAGCTGACATAGACAACTGCCTTACTATTTTAGACCGTGAAGATTAAAAAAAAGTTACGACTTTATTTAGAACTCTGATTTAACTGTTAAAAAAAATGACCCAACGGCTAAGATACAACAAGCGATTAGAGATGATATTTAAATATCAAATGAACCCTTTCAACCCAAAAACAAGCAATTCTTAGTTGGTCAACACTTCATTCCTCCAAGCTTAGCGGGATAATTAAGATACATAAACCTGGCACCTTGGACCCTTGGAATCGAGTATCAACGCTCCTGAGAACAAACTAGTCTCAACCCTGACACATTCCGCTTTAAAATCTAAGCGCCAAATAAAAAAAATCCCATGAGCATATGAACAAAATATAATAAATCGTGGTACCTAAAAGCCAAGACTACTTTCTTTCGACATTGCCAACCATTGCCATTGTTGACTGGTGTACCACTTGAGGAAGCAAACAACCTGGTATTTAATCCTGCCCGCGGGAAGCGAAGACTATTCTCTCTTCTCAATACGAGTGGGGTCCAAAATGATTTCAAGTTCAACAATAAATTTAGAAAACAGAAGAGTGGTCTAGCCACGATTTCTCTCTCCCTTTCCCTCTCCTGGTGGATATTTTGATGAATTATTTAAAGAAAAAAGTTTTAGCTCAGGTTTCCGCTAATTAAATATCTTTATATTTTGGTATACCTTTTTGGTATCTTTTTATAATGATGTGTAGATGATTTGAGTGTGTTATGGAATGGAACAGATCGACAACTAAAAATTTCAATACATTTTTTAATAATATAACACCAAAATAGCGTTCATCTGTGAAAGATATTCCTATCGTACCCAAAACTATTCGTTCGTTCTCTTCGTTTCCAGTTATGAACTTGAGACTCTCTATTGTGATCGCGAAAGATTTAAACTCATCCTCCATTTAAAGTAAAGACTGTTACACCGACCATACAATTCCTTCAGGTTCAAGACATTGCATCCATCAAAAACTAATGGCCTATCATTACTATGATTGATCTTCTGATTATTATTTCCCTTTCGTGAAGCCTTCTTCTGAGCAAGTTTTGTTTGTTCACTGAGAGACTCCCATGAGCACAAAGCTCTTGAATAGCTCCTCCCTGCTGCAATTTGTTTCGACAGAGTTGTCACTATGAGCATTCGATACATCACGTTCGATTATAAGGTTTACACAACTATGATTCAAACCACAGAATCAGTTCGATGACCTTTGAATTCAGAACTAAAGCTTTATCCGAAATATTTTAAAGACGTTGCATGATTTAACCGCGGGTGATATATATTGATAAAGCTTCTCGTTTTTGAAGACATTCGCAACCATTCATATCGGAGGAGCGCATCGATGAAGAGTGAAGCCTTAAACCAAATCACAGATAAAATAACTCAGCAGTCTCGCTGATCGTGGCTGGGTACCAGATTATATTTCATCTTTCCGTCACACTCAGCTATTTGAACTAAAATAACTGAGAATCGCTACACCTATCGTGCTGTTCACTCAACCCGAACACCTGCTGCACTGCACAGACTGAGCTGCACCTAGCTAATACGTCGGACGACCTCGGAGAAGGACCTCGGACGAAAACTTGAAAGAGAGGTGTTATCTCAAATTTGTCAGGCCAGTCTTAATTTAGCGGGAAGCAGTTGGGCTCCAGCACAGAAGAATTAATCGATGAGCCCAATAAAGGAATAGTGAATCGCAGGTGAATGGTGGACTAGATTGCGGACCTCTAGACACTCGGAGGCTACACGCTAGGCTAGAGAGAGGAATGTTTGTATAGTCTTAACTAAGCCTTTTTAAACTCCCTGGTTTACGGTCGAAAACCTGTTATATCTTCCAACATTGCCTCCTTTCGCGCCTGTCTGCAGTAAGGCGAGGCGAAATACTCTCGAGGGTTTGGAGAGTGAATCCTGAATCTCTTTCGCATGTAGGAATGTGGAAACCTGAAGCAAAAAGAAGTTTGTTCCAGTGCGTCACTTGGAGGTGCGCGGGTGCTCAGGCGGGAAAGCCTCAACCCTCTCCCGCGAATCCCCTCCTGAAACTCCCGCCGCTCCTCCGTCGTCCCACGAGACGGGTAATACCTATCCCTAGTGTAAAAACCACTCCATGATCTCATGTTAAAATGTTTGCCCTGCGGCCGCTCCGAGGAAGGAGCTCCAAGGAATCAGCCAGGGCCAGTTGGAAGAAGAGCGCAGGGGTCCGGATTCCTCCCCGCCCCCAAGACGAGAGGGAGACTGGGGGTGGGGAGGGGTGCAATGCAAACAATTCCGGCCCCGGGGGCGGAGGGGCCTTTCCTTCTCGCTCGGACGCAATACTCTCCGGTTGGAGCGAACCTCTGACCCCTCTCTCTCTCGGGTTTTCTTCTCCAAACTGTATCAAACAATGAGCGAGAGAGAGCAACTCTCCTCTGCTTCTCTAGGACCTCGGGGCATCATCTTGGGCGGTGGGGTGGGAAGACGGTGGGAGGGGGCGTCTGGCTGGACAAAAGGGAGGGCCGGAGAGTGAGCGGTCGCCCCCCCCCCCCACGACCGAATGAGGCGCCCCCTCCCACTCCGCCCCCCAGGGTGGGAAGTGGGAGGGAAACCTTGAGTCGGCCGTCGTGCTCTCCTCCTGCGAGAGGAATGTGAGGGGGGGGGGGGGCGGGGGGCGATCCGAGCGACGGTTTTCTTCGGGTGGGGGGGCAAAACGGGGAGAGCGGAGGCAAGAATTTCGCTCTCAAGTTTTCATTCCGCCCCCTTGCGCGGCCCACCGTCTCCGGCCATTAGGCGCATAGCAGCGCAGCGCCCGCCCCCGCAACCATTCCAAGACACGGCCGCCCCACCGAATTCTAAAGCCTCCTCCGGAAACTATTCAAGGAGTTGCCTTCGCACGCTCGCCCGCCCCCACACCGCACGGAACACGCGGAGAAGTAAATGGGGGGGGGGAGTAAGAAAAAGAGAGGGGCTCCACGACGCTCTCCTCTGCGTCTTTGGTGGTGAGGGGGGAATTGTGCTCGCGGGACAATGGAAGCGGCGATGGCCGGCCGATTTAGTCGAAACTATCACGGCATCTCACTGTGAAATTTATTTATTTATTTATTTAATTGCTCACATACAGCATTTCTGCCAATTTAAAGTGACACAGTAACAGACTTTAAATAAAAACAATAACAATCAATGAAAACAATTGGTATGCGGTGAAAATAATAAAAAATACAAATAAAACGTAGGTAGGAAGGGAGGTAAATGATAGAGGTACTATTTATTCATGGGAAAATGGGACATGGCGAGATTGATAAATGAGTTCGAAGAGAAAAAATGGATCTATATTATTAGGCAAAGAATTCAGTAGGGAGGAGAGGCGGTAGTGAAGTGAGCGTTTGACAAGGGATAGTCTGGGGATAGGCATATGGAGTAAAGGAATGCGTATGTGTGGATCGACAAGGGACTCTGAAGTTTATGGAGGAAAGCAATCCAGGACAATCAATGAATGAGTTTAGAATATTTTAAATAAATTTTTAATCGGTTTTAATTCTTTGATGGGAGAGATCAGGGATTGAGAGAGAAGATAGGATTGAACAAGTAGGCATGTTGCGGAAGTCTGCAACCCTGTGTTTTACAATTCTGGCGAAGAAGCTAGTGATACTGTTAAGACAGGCGAGATTAGTTGGAGCTGCGACGGACCATATAGGAGAGCAAAATCCAGTGATTGGAAGGACAAATGCTGTGAAGTATGATTTCAGAGCTTGGGGATCAGTTATTTCCGTGTAGCGGTAGAGGAGTTCTAATAGAGACATGGCTTTGCTCTTGACTGAATTAATATGGTCTGAGAAGATAAGTTTACTGTCTGTTCGACAGCATTCAAAGGAGAATGCGAACCCGTTTGACAGAGCCTCACGAAAATCCGAATCAATGACAGAAGAACGTGAAGCAATCCATGCTCCCTGCACCTCTCGCTACATCTGCAATTGACTCTGCGTGAGGAGTCACTGAGTGAGTCCCAAACACTTTCGATACCTCTTCATCTAAAACTGACACTGACTCGGGGTTATGAAGAGAAGGCATCTGCAGCAAGTACCTGCATCAAATATGATATTATTGCAATTAATTTAAAAGAACTAAAACCTAAATTAGGAATTATCTATTAAGAGCCTTAAGGTATAACGATAATTGTTCTCTTTTCTGCATGATATACAGTGTTAACGTTTTCTGAAACCAAACTCTGCCGAAAATATCAAAGGTAATGAACGCGGTATTGCGATAGGTGCGATTGCGACGGGATCCTGGGCGAGGACAACTCGAGAGGATACTTGTATCAGTAAAGAACGATAAACAGTGTTTTAGGATTGGCACCTGGAATTTAAGATCGCTTTGAGCCTGTGGATGACTTGCAAAACCAGAAAATTCAAATGAGAAAAATGAGAGGAGAATTATTTAAGCGTAGGGGAAATGAAAAGGCCCGAGGAAGACGGGTTCTAGAAGAGGGGCGGCGGATATTTCGCTCGGGATCAATGACTGGAAACGAATGTCCAATTTTGAGGATACGGGGACTAGCCACGGTATTTACATATACGGAGTCACCCGCAAGTGCACATCACAGCGGAGAAGGACGCCTCGGAATCTTGACTGTTTAAAGCACTCGGCGCGAAATCGAGGGATCCGGGTTCGAATCCCGGTCAAGGCGAATGATTTTGCCTCTGTGGAATATCGCGGAAACGCATTTGCTGGTAAAATACTAAGTAAGAATAGTTGGTGGTATATAAAAGAGTAGCTATATTGGAAAAAATGAAAAAAATAGGTATGGTTTGATTAGAAAGAATCTTAAGGACACGTTTGCAGATACATACTCACATCTGATTACGAAGATGACGAAGTAGAAGACATGTACAACGGAATATAAGGAGTGATGAGGAATGTGAAAGGGGGATGAAAACTTGATTGGGGACTGGAATGTGGTTGTAAGGGAGGGTCAAAAAGGGTAGACAGTATGGAAGAAAGATTTGGGGAAACAGATAGATAGGGGAGAGCGAGTGGTTGAGTATTGCATTCAAAAGGGGCTTGTCGTCACAAACGCATAGCTTGGAAACCACCCGCGAACACGTGGAAAATAGCAAAAGACAAAAGGAATGTTACAAATGAATCATACATTAGTTAAGCGGCGATTTAGAATTCAATTAAAAGACTACAAGAGCTACCCTGGAGCGGATATTGATAGTGACCAAAGTTTGGTCACGATGAAACTGTCATCTTTACTTTGAAAAAAATATCGACGAAAAATCGCAGGCGGGGGGAATGAATGAAAGACCCAGAACACAGATTGGTCATTCAACGTACTTTAGACATAGCAGAGTAGGATGATTGACCCGTAGGATGGTTGAGATTTAACGCACTTTAGAAATAACAGAGTAGGATGCATGAGCAATCGAAGAGAGATGGAAATATATCAAGAAAGGAATTATTAGTGCCGCAGAAGAGAAATTAGGAAGGAGAAAAATATAATACCTCCGACCATTTATAAAATTTAAATTACTTCCACTTCTTACAGAGACTATTCATCGTATTGCTAAACTGTACTGCATATGGATGCACCAACAGGTCGTCACGTGGGAAAATTTGTACGGTTTTCCCTAAAGATCCTTAGCAGGAGGAAGGAATGGGAAGCGAAAGTGAACCAGGCTAACTGGAAAGCGAAGGACTACTTCCTATCTTTGTGAGGTAAATGAAATAATAATAATAATGCATGCAGTGGTGCTGGTTTGCATGCTGAGTGAATCTGAAAGTTGAAAAGCAGATATTTATGCTAGGTGGTTCTCACCATGTTTATATCTCATAAACATGGTGAGGACCACCATGGTGGATATTTATCTCACCATGTGGTTCTGAGGATGGTTTCACATAGTACCTGGAAATTTTGTACTCCTTAGGCATAAGACGACTACTTGATTAATTCGTGGTGTGCAGATCACTCATCTGTTCCTGGTAACTATTTCTATCTGCCTATAATATTACCAATGCTTTTTACAGTGGAATCCTTATTTTGGCGCAGGCCTGTAGTAACATTCTTGAGCTCTTATGGTTCCCTATTTTAACTTATGGGAACATTTGTGCTTATCACAGTTGCACCTTTAGCATTTATAATCCCCGCTCATGTGAAGTAAACCATATGAATACCATTTTGTTAAATTGACCTGGTTATACCTTTTCATTGACATGTCTTCCTTTCCACCATTGTATAGGCACTGATTTTTATCTCACCATTCTTACTTCACTTTAAGTGTCCTGAAGTTTATATGTTATTTATCAAGTAATTCGCTTTCAAACTAGGGATGTTATATCCAAGCTGGAGGAGAACAATATTTTTTCCTGCTTTGTGTATACAGTAAGTGCTTTTGAGCATTAAAGCTCTGGAAAAACATTAAATAATGTTCTCATATGATGCTGAATATATTGATAACATTTGTGCACGAGGGCAAATAACATACTTGTCCAGATATTGAGGTAAGATGTTGTCTTCTTACTTATTTATTCTCATTGTTCTTATTATAATGCATATTTCCTTTTAATTTCAGTGATGTGTACTGAATTGTAAGTTGCCTTTCGGGTGTGCCAAAAGTTTAACCAATTTTTGACAGAACAATAAGGACTTGAAGACCCACCACCATTTGTCATTGCCATTTGCTGCTTTTTTGTACATGTATTAAGCCTGTTTTTTTAAGTATGTGTCATTGTTTCTCGCCATTTTTAATACTGCTACCTTGACTGCTGTATTACTGCTGGTATTGCATCATTAAAGTTGTTTTCTCTGTTATTCTTGTGATTTCTTTTAAGTCTATTTCAAGTATAATTACTAGGTGTTACCCTTTGCACACACCTGTAATTGAAGGAATTTTACATTATCAAGTGTGAAGGGACCTGTTGTATTCCCAATTGTCTTGGCTTGAGAAGTAGTATGTTTGTTGTCCCGCTGTTTAAATATAAACTATTTACCTTTCGTATTTGCAGTATTCCTGAGCTTGAGAAAATTGCGAGTGTTTGGTTAACTATTTGTATTTAAAGTGCGGGCGACATCACGAGTGTTTGGTTAACTATTTGTATTTAAAGTGCGGGCGACATCACATTTAATTTTAACTTTGGCAGTTCTGACAGCACTTCTATACCGAGGTCCAACAGGATAGGCGCCACGCATTTCTTTTATCACTAACGCTTAACCTGTTATCCTTCCCAATGTTTATGAATCAATATAACTGATTGACCTATTACATCTATTGTGCCTACAGCTTATCCTTAAGTCGAAGTCGCGGTACTTACTACGTACCGCGTAGTAAGTCTTTTTAATAGATGTATACTTGTCTGCGATGCACACTTCGCGCAAATGCGACTACATACAGATATAATTATCAATTATGGCCAAGTTTTACAGGAATGGTCATTTTATTTTTTGTTAAAACTATACCTTTTTTGATACGGATGTTTTACAAGTCATTTTAGTCGGCTGACAGAGAAAAAAGTCGATAATATTGTCGCCGTTACATCGTACGTAAGCGGTAACAAGGCGCGCCCCGATGAGCAAGCAATGGCGCCTGCCACTAACTTGGCCAACCTCTCCAAATATAGGGCCTCTAGCTGCGCAGTGGTAACAAGACATATTTGGCGAGTCTGTCATAAAATGAGCAACAGGGAGGAACCTTTAAACTCTAACCCAGACATATATCATGCATGAGCCCAGTTCCTTATCAGCAAACCAATAATCTTTTTTGTATCAATTCTTTCGTGTTATAACTGCACACTAAAATAAGGCCACGTTAGCTTCCACTCGCTAGATTTTGTACCATCTGCCATTGAATACAGACATTTCACAGGGTTACAACAGATGACAAAATTAATGGCAAGGAACAAAACAATTGTCAATGGTTTAACTTGAGTAAAACAGCCATATGGAAATTTACAAGGACATCTTAACAAACAACCTCATTCATGGCCCTATGACCACGGCATGCGCGCATCTGGTGAATGACTGTCTTAACTATTGTGAGTAATATGGTTAGATCGCTCAGCATTTGCGTAGACAAGGCTGAAAAACCGCGACATTTCCTTTCTATCTGGTTCTAAGGTGTACCTACTAGTTGATCCGTCGGCAGTGTTTCGGGTGAGTTATTTTCGCGCACTGACGAAACACCACGAATGATGCCAATGTTTTCCAGTTGAAAGGAAAGAAAAGAGTATTACCGGGTGAGGGATGTGATCGGAAAATAATGTCATTTAAATCTTTCGGAGTTAGCACATGATGCCTTCATATCAAATCCCCCCATTTAGCGTGTTTTCTGTCGCTGAGATCGGCGCGCAACCGATGAAGACTTGAGTTCACATTCAGTTACATATTTCCACGACACCTATGACTATAAAATGGTGGCTGTAGGTTCGCCATACATTAGCAGCAATTGACTTCAGGTCAGAGGCGATGCCAGTGACCTCGAAATGAGAGCAAGTGCAGACAGACAGTGGGCCGTTCCAAGAGTTCACTCACCGTGCTCGTCGGCAGAAGATGTCTCCGCGGGCGGTGGCTCCGGGAAGATGACCGCCGTGTCGCTCCGCCTCAGGTATTCCCGGATCTTGGCCTCTTCTTCCTCGCCGCCCCCCTCGGACCGCGCCGCGACGCCGCGCAGCGCCCCGTTGGCCCTCGGCGCCCCTGCGTCGCCCCGCCCCTCCTCGCCCTCACCCCCTCCTTCCGCCTGGTGGTTGTTCTTGGAGGAGGGGTCATTGTGGTTCCTGTCCGGGCTCATCACTCTCAGCAGCTCCGGGTCCTCCGGCACGTCGTCCAGCTCCACTGCGAAAGAGGAAATATTCAATGGTCAGGTAAGATTCGCTCTCATTGGGAGACAAACGGGCGAGCTGTAGCGCAGTCTAAAGAAACTGTGGCTGCAGCTTAAGAGGGTGGACCAAACCGCGTGGATTGAAATCGCTGGGAACGCCGATCTTTGCTCGGAGTGCTTCCCGGAAAATGTTAACCATGCTCGTCGTAAAGCGTTTGTGTAGTTTAATAATGTATGAGCAAGTTTTCTTAGTTTTAAACACATTTTATGGAACTGCGCAGTGCGCAACCGATAATATTCGGCAGCCGGCACACAACGACTGAAACCACAGCATATTCATAAATGTTGGCGAACGACGGGTCGCCATAATTAGATGGTGTCACGTACCTTACCGTTATATTAACGGAAACGATAGATTATGTTATTTTTACAATTTTGTTTAATTTTTGTTCAACTTTATTTTTTTCTGCTGTAAATTCTAATTAATTATTTAGTATAAATAATTAATTAGAATTCACTTTAGTTTAGAATTAGAATTAGAATAGTTTAGAATTAGTGTGTATGTAGTTTTGTAAAACTTTTCCATTTAAGTTTGACAGTAATTAAGAGCACTGTAATTTTGTAGTCGTTTTGCATGTTAGCATGATTGAAATATTAATACCTACATGGTCCCCGCGATGTGTGGGCTCATTAGTAAAATGGTAGTACGAAATCGCATTCCATCAAAAATCTCCTTAAACATTCGTAACTCCTCAGAATAATTAGTAACGTAGCGCATGACCTTTTTATAGTGATTTGAACGGTTAGTGCATGCCGGTTGAGGTTATAAGCCTCGAGGTGGCTTTCGAGGTATGACGAAGACGACTTAAAGAGATTCACTGCAACGAGGATGGCTTTCAGGTTCATTTATTTATTTAAACCCACTGCAATGAAATAAACTGTATGTTTAAGATTATTCATTTTTACGTTCTGAGATTGGTATATTAAGTTTTTCAAACTTCAATTTATATTAATATGGAGCTGCGATGAAAAGAGTCATCTTTTTTGACGCCTGAACATCGGTAAAACCACTTTGAAGGCTAATAAATTGAAAACCGCGAAGTATACATGCATGAAGTTCAAATCAAACATCTCATTGCATATTTATAGATGATATAAACTTAATCAGGTATTACGTAATGATGTCCACTGTTGGATGAAACCAGTTATATAATTGAAAAGTCTGTGAAATTTACTAATTAAAAATCATCTTCTAGAACAATGAAATTTCACGAAGGTTAGCCAAACCCATATTGAACTCTCTCACTGAAAATTACATTTCATAATAGTTTTCAAATACAGAGAGATATGATTATTTGAAAATGAAGAAGGGATATGATGACACGGGGCATTGCACTAACAAATCTTTCCCCCGAAATCTACAAGTCCGCTCATCCCAGCGGAATGAAGCAACAGAAATATCAAAGCAATGCAGAGAAAGACGATTTTCATGTCTGAAGCTTTGCTACATTATCGCTCCGCATCCAAATTCCTCGATAGGCATTACGCATGCAGTGTATCCGAATGTGACTGATTCTTAAATGAGCTTCACGTTGGCATCCAGCATGATGATGTTACACCAAACTGTCGTCAGTCGGAACAACGAAAGAGCGTTAACGATTTCGATTAGCGTATGTGTACGTCATGGAGAAGTTGAATATTAAGGTTTAAGTGGAGCATTGCGTTGGATGGAGGTGAAACGCAGGCATTGAATGGAGTTGATTGGAGTCGTGGCGAGATTGAAAAGCGGAGGACAGAAAAATCGGCGAGGGATGAATTGCTGTTACTTGGGAAGTACGCTAGAAGAAACAGGACATATTAGCAAATACATTAGGATGAGAATAGCGCTAGCGAAGGAAGCGTTCAATAATAGAAGGGAGTTGATGATGAGGACCTTAAGTAAGGATGTATAAAAGAGACTGGTGAAGAGCTTGATATGGAGTGTGGCGTTGTATGGGGCAGAAACCTTTTGTACATTGAGAAAGGAAGACGAAAATAGGCTGAAGGCTTTTGAGATGTGGGTGTGGAGGAGGATGGAGAAGGTGCGTTGGACGGAAAGGAAGACAAATGAGGAAGTGCTTGACATGGTGGGCGAGGAGAGGAAACTTATAGATAAGATAAGACAGGGAGGGTGGCTGGAAGGGGTAATGAGGGACGATGGTTTGCTGAAGGCCGTGATAGAAGGAAGGATGTTGGGTAAGCGGGGAAGGGGAATAAAGAGAAACGGTTTTATGGACGGGATGAAGAAAGGTAGGACCTATGCTCAGATGAAGAAAGAAATACTAGAGGTAGAAAGGGCACGGCACGTGTAAGAGTTCGTTGGATATTCTCTGACTTTCATCACAACCTACATTTAACCGGTAGATTACTGTACTGCTTTCTTCTTACCTTTTTCCCCTCTCGAATCCATGTATTTTTCATCCAATATAATACATGGTAAAACTAAACTAACAACATGATTTGAAATTTCAGAGTAGGCTGAGGCCCCTCAAGCCACCCCCCCCCCCTGGCTACGTTCCTGGATCGGTGGATGTATGAGGCAAGCTGGAAATGAAGAAAGAGACCACATGTCTGTGTGGCATGAGGAGAGGGAGGAATGGTGCTGGGACAAAGAGGGTTTCACCGTTGGTATCTGCGTGGCAAGTGGGAATCATGCATCATAAAGTAATTTTAAGGGAACGGCATCCTTAATGATCCTTGTGCAATAATAGGTGATTCACCCATCCGGAAACCCAGGGCACCCAGCCACACGCACTGCTCATGCGAAATGTATCGAAAGTTTTGAATCAAGTAATGAGAGGAATTAAGAATGCCGAGCAAAAGACGCAACTCCTACATTAAATTAGTCTTTGCGGGTTTAGATTATCCGGTAGGAGTGCCTTCTGAAGCCCACTTACCGGTAGATCACCACCAGTAAAAAAAGTGGTGAAAATGTCAACCGATAGGTGGCTTAGCAACTAGAACACGAATATGGAATTCGGCGATGGGGGGCTCCGCGCGGAAGGGGCGGCCGAAGAGATAAGGGCGGGGGGCCGCATTCGTTCGCTGGCCGCGGTGGGGGGGGGAAGAGATGACCTGAGGGGTGTTGGGAGGGAGGGAGGGAGGGGGGGTGGGGGTGGAGGAAGAGGGGGGTGGGGGGGCACACGCCTCCCCCATGACGTTTCCAAAGGAAGGAGAGGGAGAGGTGAAAGAAAGGGCAAAAAAATGTGTATTCCAGGGCTTACGAAAAAAAGCTTAGTTTGCCCATTAAAAGTTGAAGAAGAGTAGACAGGAAGCAAAGAAGATTTCCAATCCTGAATACGACACACACACGAGCCCAAATCTCGGTGCAAGCCGAGGAATGCCGCGCGCCCACCACATCACGACGGGGGGCGTGTGAGGGGGTGGCACCCGTGGGGTGGGCTGTGGACGGCGATGGCTCGCCCGAGGGGCAGGGAGGGCGTGTCGCCGGTGAGCCAAGATTGGAGGCGGGGGAGGCGGACGGCAACAAGGGGGGGGGCAGGGGGATGATGACTCTCCGCCTCGTTTTCAAGAGGTTGACACGTAGGTCGACAGGTGGTATTAAAAAAGTTAAGAATTTAAAATTTTTGTATCCATGTACATTTTGCTCAAATCCACAAATTTAACTCGTGAACCCATCAAGTTTGACGCTGAAAATAGTGTTATCAACAGCACTTTCGATAGAAAGCCAAAACTCATCACCACTCAAAATTATTCATGACTTGTACGCCATTGCGTCGCTAAACACTCTCAAAAGAAAAGTATTGTAAATTTGAGGCCACAAAACTATCGCATCGGTAAAAGAAAGAAGGGAGAGATACGTAGTACCCCCCACCCACTATTTCTCCCTCCCGAACGAGAGACTGAGACCAACTAGAGGATGAGGAGTCATTCCACCCTCTTCTCCTTCCGTTCCGGATAAAGGGCTCCTCCCAAGGAGAAGGAGGAGAAGAGAGACGAAAAGGAGGTGGGTCAGTCGTATCATCGGCAAGGCGCGGGACAGGGGGGGGGGGCAAGGCATATTTTAATCCACTTGAAAGGGAAGAGCTGCACTCGGAGAGTATCTCCAACGGTGAATGTTGGAGTATTACCAAGTTGGACTTTTACCAACTGCTATTGGAGTGTCATCAGCAAAGAAACAGTGAATATAAAGGGCGAAAATTATGACACCTTCGCTGGAGAAACTAACACCCTCACACCCAGTACCGTGAACAATACTTATTAGTAAAGCCATGCGATGAAAAGTTAAGAAGTACTAGATCCCATGTTTTCAGGTGCAAGGTGTCAGCGTAGGTGACGACCGTTGCCGGAGGCATCTTCAGGTCAAAGTGGTGATTGCAAAGAGAAGTGTAGCACCAACCCTGAAGAACAGGAATCAATAGCTGTCGATCCGCTTGCCGGCCGGCCGGTTGATGGAGGTTAAGCAATTATAATGTTATCAGAATCCAATAAAAATGTTACCAGGTCACAGTGCTCCTGGAGTTGGGGAAGGAAATCAATTTAGGTTCGAAGGAAGGATTTTGGGAGTGGGTAAGTGACGGGAGTGACTACTGCCGGGTTATATACATGGTGATTACAAAAGAATGCGTCGGATTCAAAGACCTGTATTTTTCAAATGGTTCGAGCTACAGAGTTACGCAACCTCTTAAAATGACCGGTACATTCTCTAGTTTTGTTGGGAAAAAATATCACAAATGTTCAATATGTCCTCCTTGAGTGACCCGAACAATGTCAAATTGTCAAGTCGATATTCAAATTCCTACCACAATCTGTTAAGCATGTATGCAGCTACTGTCTACACAGCCAAAGTTATGCGTGCTTTCAATTCCTCGCTGTTAGTAGGCAGTAGGTACCAGCATAAGTTGTTCCATTTGTGCTGTGGATCAATGTCATATTCATGCCAAAAAGCACGTTGCACCATTTTAACAAAATCACTGTTCGCGTACTGCAACACACAAAACGACTTTTGTTGAGCTGTTGCCATCGTGAGGTTTGCGACAACAATAACTGAGTGATAAAAGCTCTTATCATGGCAACTAGCGCTTCCTAGCGGTAACCGAAAAAACTGGAGGTCATTTTAACCGGTCATTTTAAGAGATTACGCAGCTCTGTAGCTCGTACCGTTTGAAAAGTACAGATAACTGAAACCGACACATTCTTTTGTAATCACCCTGCATATCCAAAGGTTGGTTGAGAAGTAAGGGATTTTTTGCTATGGGTAGAGAGGTAGGAGGGTAGGAGAGGAGGGTAGAGAGCTTTGGAATCGTAGAAGGAAATGGCGAAAGATTGAGAGGAGGGTAGGATGGTTTAAAGCTAACAAACCAAGGCGTAAACCCCGGAGTAAAGTCATATTGCGGCGGCTCTCCTAATCTTACACCTACCTCCTCCGCCGATTGGTGCTGGTCAGTGCGCAACGACACAATTTTCCCATGACCTGAAACTATCCCCCCCCCCTTCCTACCGTACCGTATCCTGTCGGCACTTTCTTACCGCATTAAATTATACCAACAACCCGTTACTTTTGGATTTAATGACCCAAACTCCCCTTCCCCGATCCCATTCCTAAGACCTTCTTAATCCCTGCTCGCTCCTACCCTGTAGCACGCAGAGTGACTAACACAGCAAGAAACCTTATTATTTGAAAATGTTCGTCAGCGGCCCTGGGACGGAAGTGGGGCATATTATGCGGCCAACAACCGCCGAGAACATATCGTGTCTGTTTGCCTGTCTTCTACGGTGTAGGCAATGAATTAGATGAGACCGGAGCGGATCAATAATCCGGGGAAAGTTGAAATTGTCCAATCAATAAGGTTGGTAGAAAGATAATTCACCACGGTAACTTATTTGCCGGCCTCGGTGGCGGCAGGGTATAGTCCTCGCCTGCCAAGCCAAAGGTCGCGGGTTCGAGTCCCGCCTGGATAGGTTTTTCCCATCCAGGGCATGGGTGGTTGTGATTGTCCGTTATGAATTGTTAATACACCTGATGTAAAGGACCAATGAGTGGCTGTTTTCGGGGGTGTTGTCAAATAAATAAATAAATAAAAAATAAATTAATAACGTAAAGGAATTACGGACGCCTTCATATTTACATTTATGCAATAAAATATAAAAAACATATCTAGTGTTAAAAAATGATACAAGGACGCCATAAAAATGTATAAAGCACTACTAATCCAAAGTGTTTCCAGGACGACAGACATTTTCATAAACACTTTCAGTGCTTTTGGAAGAGATGCGAATATCTGCGAGTTCATTCAAGTCGAAGGAAAATCTTATCCTCCATGCCATACCAATGATGGAGAATAAAAACAGAACGCAGCCTCGCGAAAGAGTGAAAATTGCTAACAGCAGTTATTGGAAACCCACTATGTTCAAAAATACATTAGACTCGCCTAGAATTCAAACCCGGACGCATGATTGCCGCTGCGAATGCCGAATAGATTTTAGGGTCACAGTTTGCAATGGTTTTAGCTGGTAGATATTTGTAAGAAATCATACTTTTGAAAGGCATCATTGCTTTAATTTACGTGTTAAGGAGAAATCACTGCGTTAACGTTCGTGTTCCATACAAGATAGGTATTGATAACATTTTTAATTCAAATCCTTTTCCTCAAGGTTATAGACCTCGCGCATCAACTTCGAAGAAAATGTAAAAATAAATACTTGTCTGTGAACAAGTATTTAATAACATCTTTAAATAGGCTTGTGCGATGACCGATTTTGGTCATCGATTTTCGATGAAAAAATTTCATCGAAATGTTTCGATGACGATGGCTCTCATCGATCATCGTATAGAGTGTACACGATGATCGATGACTATCGATGAATATCGATGATCGATGAATGTCGATGATCGATGAATGCCGATGATCGATGAATTACGATGATCGATGACTCTCGATGAACTTTGCAGTAGTGATGAGCGATATATCGCTGTGATTGAATCACCGATACTGAAAATTAGCAATCACAGCCTGTGACTAAATAATCGAAATCACTGTGACTGTGAATTCGGTGAATTTAGCCGATTTAGCTCAGGCTGCTACCGCTGCTACCAACTGCACCAGTGCAACAAACGAATACAATGCTACCAATGCTACTGCGTATTAACTGTGATTGAACGTGATCGCTACTTCTGTATCGTCTACCACAAACTTGAGGAAAAACATGAATTCCAAACATCCCTCTGTGGCCCTGCCATCGTCCTCAAGGCGCAATAGCTGGGGTGCTTATATTTTATACATACATTTTGGATCTAAGGCGTCCAAATGAATGGAAAAAAGAAGAAATATTAGTGATATAAGGATATCGATCATCCTCATCGATGGTTTTCATCGACATCAATGATTCGCATCAACTCATCGGGATCGATAATTCTCATCGACATCGATGATTCGCATCGACTCATCGGCATCGATGATTCTCATCGACATCGATGGTCGATGACATTCATCGTCATCGATTACAGTCATCGCACCGCGATGACTAAAATCATCGTCGATGACTTCGATTAATCGACTCATCGCACAAGCCTATCTTTAAAAGCATAGGGTGCTAAGCGGCGTACGAACATATCGGCCATGATGGTGCCCTCGTTCAGAGTAATATTTCGCATGCCGTTTCCAACGAAAACTTTGCATATAACACCAATTTGCAGAAATTGAACATCCATTTTACCAAGTCACCAGCAACTAAAAAAATATTTCATGAAATTCAAAATGTGCACTATGTAGCTCCGTAACTAAGGAGTTTGCTGGCTGTTTATAGATCACAAAATTCATGAAATATTGTTTTCTGCAACAATGCAATTTCTTCGCGCATCATATCGTGTCAATACACTGGATACATTCACAAAATTCACCTGCGGTTGTGCTCTATACATTTGCGACAGTCATGCACATCTTAATTCGTAGCCTAGCACGGCATATAAGTGCTGCTACCTATAGGATGCATCCTCATGATGGGCTGTGGCTTCCTTGGAGTCCTCTGCTTCCTTGCGTTGCCATCATTGATGGACCACAAAGGCTTAGTATCCAGTCCCCCCCTTTTATCCTCCTAAAATGGCCAATGGGGGAATCAGGAAGCCTGGGTAGCGTAGTGATACACGCATTGGCAAAAGGCAAGACAAAGGTTCGTGGTTCGATTCCCTGTCCAGGCCGATTGATTCCTTTGGTAATATATATGAACTTCGTCGCCGGATTCGCGGCAACCATGAATATCTTCAATGATAAGTCCGTTAAAGTACTCATCTTCCATCATGGTGGCGTCTCTCACTGTACAGAAAGTCGTAGAGTGGAGGCAAATCATGGCGCCAGTCGCGTAGAAACTGGCTATAAAACTAGCTCTGCTCTTAATCCAATAGTTTCGCTGTTCTTCTCCAACGGGTATCGATCACTATCGGCATTTTTTCATACTGCTTTGTTTGGTTCGCGAGCGATGACACTTTCCCGATTCCCCAAGTCACGCCCTATGACGTAGGCATCGTTTCCTGACACGAGCCCTCCCCTCCCCTGCCGACACCTTCATCGCGCGCCATCCCCTCCACGACGTCACACTCCGCGCAGTCATCTGCCACCAAGTTCCGCCGCCACCCAAAGCGAGAGAGAGGATCGCGGAAGTGGTGCCCCGCCCTCGATTGCCCCATGCACGCCCTGCACACACCCCTTGAGGAGCGCCGCCACCCCTGACTCCGGGACTCCCGTGATTTGAAAACCAAAAAGACTACAGGTGGGTGGGCGGGGCAGTGTCCCTCGTGGGATCTTTGTGGCGATTGGAGGGGAGGTGGGAGGGCGGGTGGGTGTAGGGGGTGGGGGTGGGAGGTGGGAGGGGGAGCAGCACCACCACCGCACAAACCCGTCGACGATGAATATGCATAACATATGCGGGGCCACACAAACGCCAGACGGTGAAGTGGGACTGTATGCATCGTCCTCACGGGGGTTAACCGACTCGGGAGGAAGGGGCGAATAGAATAATTGTTTCCGAAAGGGGAGGGCCAGAGAGGGATGAAAGTGGTTTAGAAGCTCGAGGCAGCGAACACCATATTAGTCTGTGTCCTCTTCCTCTTTGGGAAGAGCCGAAAGGCATCGTCTGCACACAATATAACCTTCATCATCATTCACAACATGCTTCGATTCCATGCGAATACTAGTTGACGAGAGCAATTCACTATTACAGACAGAGAGATGAACTCGTCCTGCTTGGGAGTGATGGAGACTACCTAATCTCTGCGCAGAGAGTATGCGGCCCTGTGTTTGATACTTATTAACCGGAAAAAGCCTTGGCACATTTTCATGAAATCAACATCAAAACTTAGCTTGTTTCAAATCATGTTAAGTGATTAAAAACAATATTTTTCCAATAAGTACAATAAAAGTCTGTTTTGTGGGCGAAGAGGAAAAATCGAAAACATTTCTACCCCCGAGAAGCAATGCCCAAATTTTTGGGATCACTACACAAATATTGTGTGTTCAAAGGCAGTGAAACCTTAACGATATATAATGCAGCAACCTTTTTAAGAATTCCTCACATTTCAGGGATCAACTTCATATATTTAAATGTTTCCTTTATTTCTGCGGAACAGCTTTAAATGAAATGAGATGATAGAATACCAAGTCTGATCGTTCATTAAGTTCAAATTACAATCCAAGAAGCAATCGTCTCAGCGCGGCCTGCTCTTCCTTCCGGTCGGTGAGTGCCGGTCAAGGGACGGGAGTGAGCTCGAGAAAGGCTAGGGATTAAGTGGCTCGCGAGCGAAGAAGACCCTTCCTCCATGACTTATTAGGTACACATGACTCCGCTTCGCTATCATGAGCTCAACCCAATCTCCATTGTCACAGCTCGGAGAAAATCCGCCCTACGTCAAGTTTCTTTCAACTTTCAGCGTTGAGCCGGGAATGGAGGCATCCGGAACTTAATTTCCTTCCATTTTATACTCACGCGGCTCTGCCAGCGGTTGTGAGGGAAGGCACGGGATTTTAGGTCGATCTCTTAGTTATTATTCATTAAAAACCTCTCACTTTGCATGGTGCAATCTGTTTCATTCTTGAAGATGCCTACAAGACGCGAATCTCTGAGCAGGAATTGAGGGTGGTGTTGAGAGCTATTTGTTTTTTCTGGGAGGAAGCCGAGGAAACGGACGATAAACACTACCCAGTTTGTGAAAGTTTTTCCCAGTGATTAAGCCTTCCGCTGACCACAGGGATGAAAAATGCTTCAGCAAATAGAAAGAAGACATCGAGGGAGAAATTGACTCGTGCGAGAAGCAACAAATGAAGTGAGGACGGCCGAAATTTAAAGTACTTAAATAAAACTGTAGTAGTTGTACTGTCCACTTAAATTTCAATGTAAAATATTACACAAAACTTGTTTCGACGTTTCTTAGGCGTCATCATCAGGTCTACCCATCAGGTCTACCCATAAGGTAGACCTGATGATGTTACCCATAAGGTAGACCTGATGATGACGTCCTAAGCGTCGAAACACATGTAGAGTAATATTTTGCATTAAAATTTAAGTGGACAGTACAACTACTGCAGTTTTTTTAGTACTAAAATGCTGTTCTACCACGTAACGCCAGATACTGGCGAATTTGTCCAAAATTTAAAGTTACCCAATATACTATTGGTGCTAGTCGTCGTCATGTCACCTAGTTTTATTTAAATAAAATACTTCCGAATATTGAAAAAAAGAAGCAGTAGATTATTCCATCTTCACCTAACCCCTAAATTATATTGCATGTATTATAATATGCTGATAGCCTCACACCTATTCAGCAAATCTTTCGCACATGCTATGGGATTTAGACAACGTGGCGTTATCTCGGGTATTTATACTTTCGACCATACAAATTCTCGTAAGCATTTTAGAGCAATGGATATTTATAGTCTTAGCATATGTTGCATTTTTAGATATAGCTCTTCCTTCAAAAATTCGCAGTAATTTCAACGCCTGGAGGGAGAAGACGTCAGCAAGAAAAATATTTCAAGAAAGAAAGAAAGAAAACGCGTTCGATAGGAACTAAATTATGCTACATCTACGAAGTACCGTGCAAGCCACCACTAGGGTGTGTGGCACGGGTTGATTCCACACCAGGCATGCAGCACTCGTCCCAGCACAAGACAGAACCTCGCACGCTACCCCTGGCGCTAGGCGCAGGCCAAAGAGCAGTCAGGAGAACAGTGCGCAGTCCAACCGGAAACTGGGAGAGTGATACGTAAATGAACATGCAAACATGCAGAACAATGCTATGGACACATCTAGTGGTTAATATCACTGATACTGTTAATTTATGAATGCTACGAGATGCTACTTCATGCAAAGGACAAAATAAAATAATGCCGGACTAATCAACCGGAGTGAAGTGTTAGTAATGATGCTACGTTATTAAACACTAGTGAAAATTCTACTCTACCTATTGAAGGTGGAAGTTTCATATGATTGATCTATCGCAACTGTTATGATTCCTTATTGTACGTGGGAAAAATTACACTTTAAATCTATCGGTTCGGCAGTCAATTTCCTTGATTTTATTCCTGTGATCGCTTCTACCGTAGTACGTTGGCTCTAGCAGTATATGTTGAACCTCCAGCAAAAAACAGTCTGCTCCGAATGTGCGCAAAAGATTTAACCTGTATTTCACCCCTCGATCAGATTAAACTGCGACAAATCATACGACGTTCGTTTACATCAACATGTAACACTGCAAGGCATAAGAGTGAAGACAAGTCGCTCATTGTAAACGCCATCGGATTTCAAGATTACTTTTGGAGAGAACACGAGCAATAAACCCTTTCTCTCGTACGAATTCCTGCACTCACGCGGGCTCTCAAACGAATGAAGAGAGAGAGAGAGAATTGATTGGCTGACGAGTCATCCCCGTGTGACCACCGACCACGCAACAATGCGCACGTCTCGGAGGACTCAG
The DNA here is from genome assembly GCA_963573305.1 of Pyrrhosoma nymphula. Lineage (NCBI taxonomy): Eukaryota > Metazoa > Arthropoda > Insecta > Odonata > Coenagrionidae > Pyrrhosoma > Pyrrhosoma nymphula. The sequence goes on from OY754327.1 coordinate 185,504,498, forward strand.
CGTCGACACTGAGTAGGGTGTTTCGAGGTGACACGACGCGAGGCGTCAACACGACCCCATATAGACGCCCTTCTCTTGCATACTACCGTTGATAACGTCGTGGTGGAATCAATGGGTCTAAGGTACCCAATTTCTCGATCTAAATTCTACGCCTCGTGGCTGAATGTGTATTCACTCCAAAGGGTTTTACGGGTACACCCTTGTGGCCATTCTTGAAGATTGTAAGGCTTTTTTTATAATTGGCGTCGAGGAATCAGTACTTAGTAGTAGCCTTGTGATGCAGATGTATGAGGTAAATCTCTATAAATAAAAAAACTGCTTATTTCGACTGAAAATAAGCGGTATTTTTCGGAGAAATATAACACTTTTATCTGATACCTCGTTTAGGAAAATATGAAAATAAGATATACTCAGTTCTGACACTACTGAAAACTAATTAAAATGAAATTTTATATTATCCTGATCAGAGCGATATTTAATGCTCCGATGTCGAAAATATACTCCGAGCAAACTGGTAAATTTTCTGGGACGATTTACTAGTATGATGGGAGTATATTTCTAGAATTCACCTCGCCTGGTTTTCGGCAAAGCTTCAACATTCAGCCGTACGTAGGCAGGGTAGGGCATATAATTTTTGATAAAATTTGGCTCGACATCGCAACACGTAGCTTTTCAAAACTGAGTAGTTGGAAAATTCAAAATATAAAGTGGAAATAGATCCATTCAGCAGTCTACCACGCTTGTTCCCGGTGGTGCGTCGAAGAAGGGAGACTTTCCACTTTGGTCGTTCGTTCGGTTGGGGGCGGCGTCAGCACCAACGTCAGACTCACGCACCTTGCTCGACACTCTCAAATCAAGTGACATATTGCTGAGCATAAGTGGAAACACCTGAAATGTTATGAAAATACTTAGAACGTAACTGGGCAAGCAAGAATCTTGCCGTGATATCACAAGTACGTGAGCAGTCGAACAATTCGCCAGCCGTGACCCCAAGGGAAGCGCACAGGATGAAGAAGCCAGTGACATTAATCTTGGAGCCCTTTGAGATTAAAAATTTGAGAGAGAGAGAGAGTGGTGTAATGAGCGTGGTTGGAGAGTGTGTCTGTCCGTCGAATTCTCCCCCGCAACCCCCTCCCCCCTTCCCTCCCCTAGCGCCGAAGAAAGAGAGGTGAGGGGGAGGGGAGGGAGGTCAGTCGCAGAGAGGGGGGGGGGGTCCTCGAATCTCATTGTCCTCCCCGCGATGGAATAGGGGGGGGTCTCAATCGGACAATCGGCGGAGAGACATCCGACCTGCGAGTTAGCGACGACGGGGGGTGGGGGTGGGGGCGGGGGAGGGGGTGGATGGCAGGGTGGGGGCGGTGGGGGGAAGAGGAAGGGGGGAGGGACCCGCCCCTTTTACCTTCCTTCTTTCTTTTGTGGAGGGTGGGAGGGGTTGGGTTGGGTGCTCGGGACGAATGCATGTAATCTCTCTTCTCTCTTCACCTCTTCATCTTTCTCTTCTCTCCCGGGCTGTTTGTGGGGGTGGGGGCGGGGAATAAGGTGGTCCTCCTCGTTCCCTCCGTCGCCCACCCCCGCCCCTTTCCCGCGGCTCCTACGTCGGCTCCAGCCATCGCACTCCTCTCATTGTTGGACGCCCTATTGTTGCCCGAGCCCGTCAACAATGGCCGGGGTCTCTCCTACGGCGATGATGAGTCCCCAACACCAGCACACCGTGGAGGAAGAGGGTGGGGTGGGGGGTTGAGGGATTTGGGGTGGAGGGGGTGGAGGGTAGCGGCGAAGGAAGGAGAAGAAAAAGTAGAAGAGAAACAGTGTCCGTGTGTGGCAGAGGGGGGAAGGATGGGGAGAGGGGGTTGTCTGTACCCCCCCCCTCGGTGGAGGGGGGAGTGGCTGGATGCATGGGGGAGCACCGCATCGCGCAGCTGGATATCCAGTGGGTGTGTGTCCAGCCAGGGACTGCATTCTTCCCCCCCCGAATCCTTATCATTTCTTTCCTCCACTCCACCCCCCTTCCCCTCCCATCCCGTCCCGCGAGGACCGCGGACGGAGGGCCGCCGGGGGAATATGACCACCAACCGGGGAACACCTCGTTGAGCAAGAGACGACTCATTTCATAAACGAGGTGCTCTCATAGGACACTCTCCGCAGGCTCCAATATCGCACGATGAAAACAATATCCAACGGTAGTAATCCCCCCAGCATCGCTTGGACACTCTTAAAGGAGTCCTCACCAAGAAATCCCCGAGTAGGTGGAGAAATTGACAGATAAATTCACCATTATGCGGTATTGACTTGAAGAAGACCTCTCAGACCACCGTCACGTGGTGAAGGATCATCTAGCGATTGTAAAAAACAGGACATTCCAAGAGAGTGGCCGATAATAATATAGAAACTCACGAAAGACACCAGTAAAGATTTTTTTATTTAAATGGAGCGTCCATCCTTTTTTCTCAACGATTCCATAAGCTTTCAACCAAACGAGAAGTGCCAAAGAATGGACTTAATCGAAATCTTTTTAAATCTAGAAAAATTGCGTCTACCTGAACGAGTCTTTCTCCCGAGGAAAGAATTTCGTGAAGGAAGAGGGCCAGCTGGGTTTTTCAAGACCTGCCTTTCCGGAATCCGTGCTGATTTTGTGTTAACAAGTTTTGACTATTCAAATACCCTGAAATCGAATTGACAATTTTATGTTCCAATAATTTGTATTAGGTAGAAGTAAGGGAAATTGGTCTATAGTTATTGGTCTCTTTCTTATCGCCGTTCTGAAATGTTGGTGCAACGCACGCGATTTTCCAATCATAAAGAACACGATATTCTGTTAAAGATTTTTCAAATATTATTTTCAAGCAGGGTGCTATTTTTAACGCTAGTTTTTTATAAACTCGGGCGGTAATTTGATCGGAACCAGGTGATATCATGGAGTTTCAGATGAATTTCTATTCTATGACTAGAAATATTAATAGACTGCATTTTATTTTTATATAACCTAGGTAGGGTAGCGATGTAATTTTCTGAGAGAACTTTTTACAGACGCTTTGAAAAAAGGAGTTGATGATTATTGCTTTGCCAACTTTACTTTAGCTCTTTATGTTAGACGGTTTTGAGTGACGTTATAGTTGAGTTATTGCCTTGAACCTCCCTCATGTACGACCAAAATGCCTTCGGGTTATCCTCCAAATATTCGCTCAATATTTTACTTTTGAATCCGCTAACGATTTTCGTAAGACCTCCTTGGCTGCTGTTTAAGCTTTCCTGTATTCTTCGCATAACTTCTTTTGTTCCTGGTATTCAGGTTTTTGGTTCTGCGATTAAATTATTTAATATTATGCGACAGTTTCGCCGTGCTATGCTGCCGGCTTCGTCGGGCTTTTAAGAACAAATAACCAAAAACCTGAATACCATAAACATGAGCTGCGAAAATCTACAAAAAAAGTTCTTTTGTTCCTCTTCGAGGATATCCTGATGTGCTATTCAATGCTTCAGATAGCCATCGTGAAGTGATCAGTTGAAACCGCATGATGAAGGTGGGAGGGTGGTGAAGAAGAAATGAAATGGAAATAGTGAGATCTGGAGCTATCCTGGCGTATCAGTGGTAGAATGAACTCTCATCCTCAGAACTCCCATAGGAAGACGCTCGAGTCGATCTTTGGGACGTTGTTTGGAGCATCGCACTGGAAACCCCTTCACTTTGATCCGGTGGAAAACCCAAAAGACGAGAGGACTTTCTGGAGAGGATATACGACGGCAATGAGAGATGCATAAGGTATGAGATGTTCAAGAGTAACCAAGGAATGAGACATCTGTTCTCAAACGGCTCCTCTAACAACCACCCAACCAAATGCCTTATGACGTCTGCCAACGTTGGTGAAATAATTATATTTTCATGAATAAAATTTTTCGCTTTCAGCTCTTCCCTTAGTGAGTCCTAAATGATGACGCAAAGGATTCCGGGCAAAGGGTGCGCTATCACTTTCGCGTCGATGTCGGAAAATGCAACCGCCATCCTCTTTGCGAATGATTCTACGGCATTCGAGGCTTATTAAAACGGATTTCCAAATTTTAACCTTTTTCAGAACTTGACGATGAAATGCTCAAAGGTTCCGTTAACGTTGGCGAAGACGTCAGTCACTCCGTAATTTTCTAAGGAAAGATTCCCCGAAATTAAAATTCCTCCAAAACATGCCGGCTTTATGCTAAAACAAAATAAATCAAAGGAAGACGCTTATGCCAACAAGAAAGAAGCAAGCAACAAGGGTTACAAGCATCAAAGGAACCAGGGTTTGATGTCACGGACAAACATTTGAATTATCCAACGTTATTAGTAGACATACCTTCTAATCTGTAGCTATAAAAGAAAAATATCTAAGTTTACATACTGCTTAAAAGCATCCGCATAATTCTGAATACGGAATAGGACATAGTATTTCCCTCAGAAAATCGCATTATTTATTCGTTAATATCGAATTTTACCAGAATATCCAATCTCACAATGGTAATTATTCATTAAACTACCACAGGAAGGGATTTAACTTGAAATAGGAGCACGAAACGATTTCATTCTGAAGAACACTTGGAGCAAATGGGAGAAGCGTAAAATTCTGAAACTCGACGCCAGAAAGTATGAAAATTCAATTGAAACACATGATCAGGCTTGAATTATGATTTGGTATACAGTCAGAACCCAGAAAAAGCTGCATTTTTACTTGCATGATGGTCGGGCAACATTGAAGTGTTTAGGATACAACAGACCATGTCGCAGATAACATGGTATTAATTTATTACCACACGGATGCCTGTGTCAGCTGTTCGGTTGATCTAGAGGACTTTTTTCTCACCTGGCTTCTCGTGAAGAGTGGTGCCAGGAAGATGTTTGGGAAAACCAAAGACAAATTTTCAACAGAAAAAGCTTCGAGAAAGCCGTAGAAAATTTCCTCGCACCATTGAGGTGCAGCTGATTAGTGACAAGTTGATCACTCCGCATGGATTTTTCGGAGAAAAAAAATCTTAACTTCATTATTAGACACAATATTAGATTCGTTCAAAGTGATTTTATATCTTCTAAATATTATCTTTAACTTTTATCTAAAACAATTTTATGATACGAATGACCCTTAGCGTAAGGGTTGAGGAAAATGAGCTGAGTTTATATAAAATACTTCGAAATCTAACAAGGCCTCTAGGCTTAAAGTTTATTCAATGTCACTCACCTCTTCTAACATGTTTACGCAGAGTATCCCCCTTTTTCCACCAATTCCATCTCCTTTGTCCTTCCCTACTGTCATTCAGCAATTACTATATCGTTCCATCCCTTCCTGCAACTATATACCTATATTCTGTGCTCGTCCGGGAACTTCCAAAAAATGCGTTGATAATGACTGAGTAAGTTGAAACCTTGGTCGGGAAATTCAATAAAAAAAGTTTTTCTTCTACTTTTTAATAACCTGTAATCATTTTCTTAATGATTTCCCATGTAATTTCATGGAATTGACCCCACTGAACTAATTTTAGATATGATAGGCTAACATTTTTTTAAACTTTTTAACAAAAGCAGGGTGCCATAGTGTACGGTGTACGACCACGAAATCGTTTTCTCAACAATTTGCCCTTGCACCACCGATATGAACCCAAAATTAGTGACTCATGGTGCTCAAGTCTAGAAAAGGTTATTGATTGCAAATACGCTCAGCATGAGGCTAATTTGTGAATCACAATTTGACGTGAAGGGATCAAGGATCGAACTCTTTCATTCACAGCTACCTACGCGAGCTTGTTGTCCACAAACGAAGGGCCAAATGAGCCAAAGCACCAAAACATATCATAGTTTAGCGCTCTCTCCCGTTTTTAATCAAATTCCTATCCACAAGTACTCTCCCCACACTGTATTCGCGTTGATAAAGAAATAACTCAAAGGATAGCAAAAACAGCCTCTGTTGCCATGGGGATAGCGTGCCCGCCAGGTACATTTCGCGGCACAGATGCAAAGATCGTGGGATCGCGTTCGTCCTCTCTGCGTTTGCTATTGAATTAATTCCTTAATAAATTATAAAAAGCTAAAAAAATTTAGTCTGTAGACTCAAGCCTACAACCAAAGGAATAAAAATTTGTATTTAATACGTTTTCACATTTCAATTCGAACGATAAAAGAAGAATAAAAAAACTCAATGAATTACAAAAAAAACGAGACCTCAATTAGCCTCGTCATGATACTCCATTGGTTGGGGAACATTTTTCGGTTCATTTAGAGTGCCAGTAAATATACGATTTTAATGATGGCAACACAAATATTTGTGAAATTCACTGTCATTGCCTCTTTTCAGTGACAGTGATCCTTCCTTAGTCTCTCGAATGCAAGTTGCCATCGAATACTCATATGAAAATTTCTTTATAACTATTATCAGTAGCGCCTCCATGATGAGAACATTGAGCTTTTGTTGTTGGTGCTGCAAGACTTGAATGTAACCTGTTAAACTTTCTCTGGAATTTTCCATTCAAACTTCAATAATTACAAAACTTCCATTTCCACATTTCCATGCGTTGTTTTCGTTCACTGCGACAATTTCATAACCTTTATTTGAAATTGAAACACGAGTCCGTCCATAAAAATATCTTTTAAATATCTTCTATTGTTCAATTGTGTTCAAGCTCGCTCCAGAGGTAGGATGCTACGGCTACGTCCGGGTTCCAGAATTTTCCAGGCACCCCTTTTTTGTTCGGGCAAGGTTTCTGTTTTCAGGAATTTCCCGCGATATTCAATTCGCCATTAATTCATTCCGATCCTGGAGCTCTCCCATCCCACCTACACCACCGCATCGAAGGTTCCCCGCGAAACCGCCTCTCCCCCGCCCCTTGCCCTTCCACCCCACCCTACTCGCCCCCGCGCTCCTCATGAAATTGGGATGCAGAACGGGGACTGTCCAAGAACCTACCAATCAGCTGGAGTGGAATACTTGAATGAATGACCACTCTGCTATTGCTCGCGCGTCGCATTCCTGCTCGGACAACTCCTCGTCGGCCCCGGATGAACACCTTAGCACGTAGGGTGGTCCAAAATTTGTCGTCTGGGTCGGATCCATTATTTTAGCCAGCTTTCTGGTGACATTTTAATTTTAATTATGCACGACGTTTACAGCTTTGTATGATTATCAATCAAAGCGGAACAAGGAATTAGACAAGGAGACTCCTTTAGGTGGTTTGTGCGAGATAGTTCCCTATTCATAATAGAGACCGTATTCATATTTTATTTTTAGATTTGTCTGTAAGAACTACGAAATAAATATTGGCATATTAATGGCGTAAAGATATAGTTATATATGACCAAAATTCTCAGTAATTAAATAAATTAAGCTACATAAGTCTCTAACTTGACTAATTTTTTCCCGCCGTAAGGCTGAAAACCCTTCAAAACAGCAGGTTTTTTGCGATTCTGTAAAAATTACTGTGGTGATTAATATATTATATATTATAAATACTTAAGAAAACATGAAATCTACACACCGTTAGTTTTTTGACGAAATATAGGTGATAGAAGTTCCTAATTTTTTAAATATTCTCCCTCCGGAGCACACAGCCATAATCTATCCCATGTAAAACAGCTTATTTACCTAGGCAAATTGCTCGAAAATTAGTTCGGCAAGGGGTTGATATTTTGATATAATTGGAAATATGAGAGCTTTTTCTTTAAAATGAGGCCAAATTCATCAAATTCTAGGTGAAGTGATTTTTCGCTCAAACTACCTTAAGCCCGCTACTTTTTCACCTAGTTATGGACGACATAATATAAAAATATGAAAAACCTATAAGGATATAGACTCGAAGGAAATAATATAAATGTTATATGCTACGCAGACGATGCAGTACTAATTGCAAAAAAAAGAAGATGATTTGAAAAAGACTTTGATGTGATTCCTGGAGGAAGGAAATAAATATAATATGGAAATAGCATCAGAAAAAAACCAAAAACATTGGTGACATCAAAGGGACCAATCCGATGTAAACTACAACTAAACTAGGACATCATACAGTATGTGATGAAATTCAAATATTTACGAGCAGTTATAACTAGCTATGGGACTTTATATGATAAAGTAAATGAAGAAATAACAAAAGCGGAAATGATTGGGGGATGCTTGAACCAAACAGTATGGAGAAATAAATACCTACGAAAAGAAGCGAAAACAATAATACACAATGCAGTTATCAGACATTAAATGGCATACTTCATTGAACCTACAGCACAAACAAGTAAGACAAAACAGAGAATGGAGACTGCAGAAATGACTGCAATGAGAAAAATAGTGGACAAGACAAGATAAGATAGGATTTCCAACGAAAATATCAGAGACTTATGTAAGATACCTCCAATGAGAACCGAATGGACACGCATAAGGAAAGAAGAATGGAATGAACACATATCAAGAATGGACGACTCAAGAATCGTCAAGATGGCAAGGGACAGAATACCATTAGGAAAGAGGGGCATAGGTCGACCACGCAAGAGATGATCCGACAACCTCAATTAATAAAGGCATAATCATAAGGAACAGGCAATAATGCCTTCGAAGAAAAAGAAGAAGAAGTTTACAGCTTATCAAATTTATGTAATGCACTTCTTTTGGAAAAGCGCAAAGGTGAAAGAGGGGTCACCATCTTCAGAATCTTCTTGAGACGGCAGGATCACCGGCCAGTCGCCATTCACACTGTGAGGCAGATCACCGCCAGTCCGCCGAGAAAACGAACGGTACCTACGCTACGATTCATTTTCAGACCTTGAAACCATGAAATCGCTAACAAAGTGTACGCAACTGTACCGATTCCTTCCGGCTAATCACAGTTTGCTGCACTATTTCAAATCTTCAACGGTCCCATCGTTCATAAACGCCAGTTTATAAAAGACAATGAGTCTGTAATGGAAGTAATTGACGTGTGAGCATGGAATGTTGTGACAAGCGGTATTCAATCACATTTGAGGACTGCAATGTTCGGAGGAATTGAAAGGGTAGCAAAATTTCAGAAATGTCCCGACATGCTTTATTTTAAGATCTAAGATGCTGTCTGCGCCGATGCGCGCTCGTTTTTTTTTAGTGCATTTGAATCTCCCTCCTCGATCTTCCCCTAACCTTGCTCATCGCACCGTCTGGAGGAAGGCGAGAGGGGGTGTGCCTACGAGGTGGGAGGGGCAGTTGCAGCTGAGTTCTTTAGTCGAGTAGAGGAGAGTGAACGTCTCCCGAGTGTTAATGGTTTTAGGACGGAGTCCTGATCGGGGATGTTATCCCGACGGCCGGTGAGTTTTCTTCCCTTTCCTGCTCTTCCATCGTCCTTTTTTTTATATAAGTATTTAATTAATTATCGTGGGTCACGCGTCACGGCTTTTCCCAGCCACGCGTGACTACAGATGTTGATAAGACTCCAGCGTGACTTAGTGTAACTGCACCTCCGTCCAGTCCAATCACAGCGAGGAAATCACAGAAGGGGGGTACGGTGCATGATGTTTACGCGAACGAGAAACATAGCTTATCAATCATATGAACATAACACTTACATTAATATTTTTCAAAAATGACCATTAGATTGAGTTAACCATTTTTTTGCAGCTCTTTTTTAATTTCCCCTATCATATTATTCTTTTTCTTTCTCCTGTAATAATTTAACTTTCGTCTTTTTTATTTTTATTTCTTAATTATATACTTTTTTCTTTGCTTTAATCAACATTTATTTATTTTTTACATAGTTTAAAGTGCATAACAATGAGCGAGAGTTGAATTTTACGTCCAAACTCTTGTAAAGGCCAGAAAACTAGGACTACAAGAACTTGATAAAAGAAGACAGGATAGACTCACGAGCGAGTGAATACTATAGGTAATTAGGTACATATAATAATACATGGATAAAGAGTGATACGTGTGCCCTCCAGTCTGATTTACATTTTTTTCATGAAGGGATATAGGAGAACTATTTTAGCGAGCCCGCTCACAACTAACGAGCTAGAAGTTCACACGCAGAGAAGAAGTAACTGTTCGAGTATAGCGGTTTAAAAAATTGACAATGGCAATTGGAAGTAAAGGAGGATTGCGTTTAATTTCATTATGATAAGTTAAGATGCGATTATTGGGCCTTTTGTCACTCAAGCGTGCTGAAATGCCTCGTGTAAAGCGCGGTTTCCTTCAGCAGACGGATGGTGTGAAGGGAAAATACTCTATGCACATTTATGATCTTTTTTGAGCCAACTTCTTGTATTTTAATGTCCTAAGACAAAAATGTAAGTTGCGTAAAATTCCGCAGATAATTCCATTTTATAAGTGACAAATAAAAATATCAACAACCCAATGTTCTAAAATTATCAAAGGCGTCCGAAAACCCTGCTCCATTATTGCACACAATATTATTGCACATTATAGATGCTGCAGTTAGGATACGAACTATTTCCTGTTTGCGGTCTGATGAATAACATGACATGTTTACATGCTAGAGGCATTTTATTATTTATTACCGTTAGAATAACCAAATGAAAATGATATCCTCAGAATTAACTACCGGAAGGTCTTGACTGGAAGTTAGAACGGGCGTAATCGAAAAACATGGAGAGTTGTGCCCTTCTTTAAGCCTGTTCTTTAATTAAAAAATTTGCCGGGCTTTTCATTTCAAACCAGCAGCTGATTTGACTAATACTTCATTTCCCATCAATGCACGACGTCAATGCTCCATCGTGTTGGCCTTCAACGAAATGGGTAGTGTTTGAACATTGACGACAGCTAGGATGTGATATGCCTAATTGCAAGGTAAAGTATTTTTCTGCATTTCAATCCAAACTTTCCGCACATGATTTCACTACCACTTCTCGTTTAATGATGCACCTCATGTCCCTCTCCAGTTTATATTGGTAGGTTTATTTTATTTTCACAACTTTCATAGGCTATAATTGACGCAAAACACTAATAAAAGCACGTACAGCCGGACAGAATCTCTTCGCCCAATACTTTCCGACTCACACATCTCATTCTCAACGCAATCCGAGTCGCCCAAATTACAATGGAAAGTTTTTTCGTAGCTTCCAATGGGCAGCGCCTCTCGAAAACCATAAAAATCAAACAACCATAAGCATATACCACGAGCAAAACATATCCAGCAGTGAAGGAAGCAAGATGGAAACTCGAAATGCAGTATAAGCATTGTTCTTCTACATTTATCCATCTGTTACGAGGGTCTGTTTTCTGCGGCGGCCAACGGGAAATAAAAATTCAGATTCTTATTCCTTTTCACTAGCTATTCGCGCGGGCACACCCACTGCAGGCATTAAGAATATAACTTTCTCAAGAGTCCACTGAGTAAATTACAATAGCCGGTGGGGTGGGGGGAGGGGGCGGGTGGGGAGGGAGGTAGGGGGTGATGACGAAACGAGTGTGGGAAGCGGGGGAGGGTGATGAGAGAGGAGACGGAGGTGTATATATGTATGTATGTATACATCTGCGAAGAACAATGAGGGGGCAGCACATAATGGAAGCGTGGAAGAGAGAGAGAGGAAGAGAGAGAGAGAGGCCCTTCCATTGTTCGGACGGACCGCGCGCCAAGTCACATCTCCCGATTCACAGAGAGGGAAGGAGAGAGTCCTTCTCTTGCAAGGAGTGAGGTGAGCGGCGGAGAGGGAGGGGAACCCCCCCTTAATGTGTGTCTTCTGGAGGGTGGGTCCGGAAGACGTCAAATGAGGAAGAGAGAGAGAGGGCATTCCTAGCCGGCCCTGGAAACCACCCGGGCACACACTGGCCGGGGGGGACACCACCACCTTGGTGGGCCTCTCTGTCCCCCCCACAACCCCCGCTTTATCCTTCCGACTCCCCCCTCCCCATCCCCCGTGGCTTTCTGAGCGGACGCGCTGAACTTTTGGACCACCAAACCCCCCTCTCTTGGTCCACTTCCGCTCCTTTAGCCGCGGGGGCAACTCCTGCCCCCCCCCCCCCCCTGGTCCCCGAGACTCCGCTGCCGTATAGCACACACGGGCAGGGGACGTGCAAGTGCAGGGTGGGGGACGGGGGCCTCTTCCGTCCCTGCCTCATTCTCCCTTCAAGGCAGTTGCGCCCGGGCCATCGCCGAAGGACGCGCCACCTTTTGTTACGAGCGAGATGGAAGGGAAAGAGAGGGTGAGGAGGTTTCTCTGCCCACCCCCGCATCTTGATATCCACCCCCCCCCCCGCCCCTCGGGGCGACCAAGACGAGAAGCCAGCCCTCTTTATTCTTTCCCATCTTCGCCCCTTCCAACCCCCTCACCTCCCCCCCTCACTTGGACAATAATAATATCCCCGGCGCCCCAAGAGCAGAGCAGCCGCCCCACGACCCACCCTCCCTTACCCCACCCAGCCCTTCTCCGTCTACGTCCTGTTCTCAACCTCACCTCCTCTCGCCCCCCCCCCCCACGGTGTGCGGAGCGTGAGATCCAAGTTCCCGGACTCGGGAGTTGGCGGCCGGGCGTCGGTGGTCAGCACACCGCTCTCCTCTTGAGGTCGGGTCATTCATTCGTCCCTCGCAACGGGGGCGATCTCCTCCGCCCATATCGATCACCCCCCCACCCCCTCCCCCCCTAGTCCCTCCTTCCAGGCCACGCCCTATCCGCCCCCCCCCACAACCCCTTCCCCCATTCACCCTACGCGATCTCTCAGTGACACAGAGGTCGGGTGGCCTCCCCATCGCTCCCTCCCACCTCTCCCCACCTCCACAGCGGGGCGATTGGGGGGGGAGGAGGGGGGGGGAGTAGATCCGTAATACGAGGAATTCCATTCAATCCGTCCCCCTTATCGAAGACGCACGTGTCCGACTGCTAATCACTTCATCCCTTCTTCCGTTGAACGAAAATAATTGCGCTAAAACTTCGAGTATTTAGCCCTTTCGCTACGAACGACGTATTAACACGGCGTAAAGTTCTCCACGCAAACGAACGAACGACGGTTTAAAACGGCGCAAATTTTTCTACGCAAAAGAACAAACGACGTGCTAAAACGGCGTTGCTGCCAAGCTAGCCTTAAGCAGGCCTTAAGGGATCTGTGTGTAATAAAAGGCTTCTTCTCGGGTCGTCGTACCCTCTTTCGGTCCGCGGGAGAGGATTATAACCTCGACCCTTCGTCGCAGAGCCATCTACACTCACAGCATGTGTCCACGTTCAGTTGCTTGGTTGTGCAGTGGAATAACAAGCATAGAAGTTGTTGTGTGATTAGCAAATTGAGGGTTATAAGTAAATTCCTTATGTTTAGCTCTACAACTACAAATTTTAAACGGCGCGCTACCTTTATTTTTTAACGTAGTTCGTGTGTAAAGGAATCTCGGAACTAATTTTTGTTAGTTATTTGGTTCCTTTCCTTGGACTACAACCTTGTCGTGGTGGAAGGGCTTGCGTGCTCCGATGACCCCTAGAGCTACACTGGCGGAAGCAATGCTCCTGGTAGGGTCACCCATGCCAGATTGGTCGAAGGTTAGGAGACAGACGAATAGTAGTCCGTGCAGCGTCTGTACCTCAATGAGGCGGCTGCAAAAGGCATCTGACCCCAGTGGGGCGGCCTCTGAAGTGATGGTGTGACGAAAAAAACACTATTGAGTAAGGCCACGGAATACACTCTCAATTAAAATAAAAACCTCGAAATTATGGACAGTTCTCAAATGATAATGAATCCTGGCAACTACGGGACTTGGCCCAGAGGGCAGTGCCCGGCAGCGGTGGGAGCAAGGCCACTGCGGTCATCATCATGCAAAATCCTTGCTCATAAAATACAGCATCAGAGGAAAAGAAGTTAAAGAAGAGCAATGAAACAATCAGAATAGGCACGTGGAATGTTAGGACTATGCTGAGGGCGGGGAAGCTAGAGAATATAAAGCAAGAAATGGAGAGGGTGGGTGTAGACATCATGGGTCTGGGTGAAGTACGATGGAAGGATGACGGGGATTACTGGAGCGATGGCTATAGAGTAATTTATAGTGGAGGGAATGAAATTCAGCGCGGGGTTGCATTCGTAATGAATAGGAAACTAGGTAGAAAAGTAGTGTATGCAGAACAGGCGAGTGATAGGATTATAGTCGTGGAAATAAAGGCAGATTCAATGAATTTAATTATAATCCAGGTTAATATGCCTTCCTCTAATCATAAAGAGGAGGAGGTAGATGGTATGTATATACGATCAGCTAGAGGAAATAATTGGTGGGATACCAGGGAGTAAGCACTTGGTACAAGTGCTTACTCCCTGGTAGTATTACTCCCTTTTTATAGTAATGGGGGATTGGAACGCGGTGGTGGGTGAAGGAAGAAATGGGCGGGAGGTGGGCGATTACGTGCTATAGAGGAGAAACGACCGCGGCGAGAAAGCAGTGGAGTTTTGCCGTAGAAATAACCAAGTATTACAAATACATGGTTCACACATCATCCTCGACGTAGGTACACTTACAAGAAGCCGAGTGACACAGATAGGTTCCAGATAGATTATATAATGGTTCTTCACATATACAGGAATAGTGTTAAAATCTCGCATACTCATCCAGGAGCTGATGCAGACACAGACCACAACTTATTAGACATGAAATGTCGGGTAAAACTGAAAAAGATAAGAATGGGAAGGAAGGTACGAAAGTGTAATTTGGTGGCATTAACTGGGGCAATGAAGAACAAGTATCGAGATAGGGCGGATGAGATAATGGGTGAGGACCATAGAATTAGATCAGTGGAAGATGAATGGGGAAGTTTGTAAAATGAAATTATAGAAGTGGCGAAAGCAACGGTAGGCGTAGTTAGTGCAACTGAAAATAGAAAACCGTGGAACACGAAGGAAATTATAAAAGAGAAGAAAATGGAAGAGCGTAAACTCAGAGCTAGGTAAGAGAAAATACCGAGAATTAAATAACAGGCATAGAAGAGAAACAAATAAAGCAAGAGAGGCGTAGTGGAGAGACCAGATCGATTTGTTAGAGAAATACCAAAAAGAGTGAAGATCAGATGCATTATATAGGAAAGTAAAGGAACTGACCGGTTGTAATAAGGGAAGGGGAATTAGAAAGATGACACACAAGACGGGAAAGGTGATCGTAGAACCGAAAGAGTTCCAGGAGAGGTGGAAGGAGTATGTTGAAGAGCTGTATGGTAAAGCAATAAGGCCCAATTGGTTAGATATAGAAAGGGAAGACGATATCGACAGAGATGGCATCGGATCAGGTATCCTAGATAGTGAAATTGAAAGAGCTCGACGAGATATGAAAAGGAATAAGGCGGTGGGAATAGATGACATACCTGCAGAGTTTTTTAAGAGCATGGGGAAGAACGGAAGGGAAAAACTTTTTGCCCTTATTCGTAGGATTTATGAGGATGGGGTGTGGCCTGAAGACTTCGCGAAGACTGCACTAATTCCTATACCAAAAAAGAGCAAGGCAAAAAAGTGCGAAGACTATAGGACAATAAGCTTAATATCCGATGCGGCCAAAGTAGTTATGAGAATTATAAACAGAAGGCTAGAGAAGAAGGAAAATGAATATCTGGGTGACGACCAGTTCAGGTTAGGAGAGGGACGGGAACGCGAGACGCTATAGCGGTGATGAGGACGCTAGTAGAAAGAAACCTAGAGTATGGGCAGGATGTTTTTGCATGCTTCGTAGATTTCGAGAAGGCGTTTTATCGGGTGGACTGGACGAAATTAATAGGAGTGTTGAAGAAATTAGGGGTCGATTGGAAGGACAGGCGTCTGATTCGGAATTTGTATATGAACCAGACGGCGCAGGTTAGGGTAGCCGATTGAAAATCGGGATGGGCCACGATAGGACGAAGAGTGCGGCAAGGGTGCCCACTATCACCGTTGCTTTTTAACGTGTATTCAGAAGAAATGGTAAGGGAGGCATGGGGGGAGGAGGAGGTAGGAATAAAGGTAGGAGGAGAGCTGATAAAATCAGTGAGATTTTCAGATGATCTAGCATTGGTTAGTCAGTCTGCCAAGGGGTTACAGTCAATGGTGAATGCATTAGAGGTGCAGTGCAAAAGGTATGGGATGAAGATCAACCACAAGAAAACGAAAGTAATGAGATTTTCTAGAAGTAAGAAGGCGGGGCTTAATATAAAGGTGGGAGGGCAGAAGATACACTATGTCGAGTAGTTTACGTATCTGGGTAGTATTTTGGAGGAGAATGGGTTTAGTGGTAGGGACATCAGATGAAGAATTGCGATCGCTAAAGAAGCATTTTCGAAGATGAGGGGGGTCTGAGAAGAGACGTAAAGAAGAGGCTGGTGAAAACTTAAATATGGAGCGAGGCGGTATATGGGTCGGAAACTTGGTCATTGCGAAGGGAGGATGTGCGTAGACTTGAGGCGTTTGAGATGTGGGTTTGGAGAAGGATGGAGAAGGTGAGCTGGATGGCGAGGAAGACGAACGAGGAGGTATTGGATATGGTTGGAGAGGAGAGAAAGATTGTGGCAGAGGTTCGGAGAAGGCAGAAGAGATGGATGGAGGAGGTTTTGAGAGGAGAGGGCATGTTGAAGAGAGTGATAGAGGGGAGAACACTGGGGAAGCGTGGAAGAGGAAAGAAGAGGATAGGAATTCTGGACGAAATAAGAGCAGGTAGAAGATATGAAGAATTGAAGAGGGATCTAATAACGGGTCATCATTATTAGGGAAAGCGAGACAATGTCTATGAGGTTGGGATGCAGAATGGGGACTGTCCAAGAACCTACCAATCAGCTGGTAGAATACTTGAATGAATGAATTTAGTTGGTTAGGGAGTGATTTTTTCTATGGTTTTAAGTCAGTTAGGGAGTTATGTTTTTCGGTAATCAACTGAATGTTGTTTTTTTATATGAGTTGACGACCATATTTTTAGTGAGGTTAAATGTTCATTTTTCCCTGTAAGGACTCATGCTTTTTTGATCTTGACAGCTGACTATTTCAGTTCTGTTTTCGTTGGTCAATGGTTTTCACCTAAAGAATACAATGATTCCTGGCAGTGTTTTGAATCCGGATGCACTCAAATGTTGAAGGTATAACATTTGCTTCGAGGAATTTCTTATTCCTAAAATCGGGTATTTTTAGGAATAAGAAAAATAAGAATAAGAATAATAAAAAAAGGACGGACATTTTTTACAGAATCATAATATTCGTACATGATGAATGTGATCTGTGCATAAATTTCCAAAAACAAGAGTACCGTAGATTGTACATCTCATGAATTAACAAGGTGAAAATTTCTATGTACATACATTAACTAAAGGAAGAACAGTGAACCATATTTATTTTTATTTATTTATTTATATTTGAACAATAGTTTCGAACATCTCTGAAGGGCCCCAATGCAATAGTTCACAGGAGCATAAGGAAGAACACCATTCTTTGATTCGCGCTCTGATAATGCCAATAGCCTGAATTTTAAATTTATAATAATGTTTATCGTTGAATAATGGTCAAATCCATTGCCGAGTGTGAAATACAATGACGAAATTATTTATTCAACCATTGATACGATTTTTTTGCTAGAGAGCTAAATGTTAATGTTAAAATTTCGTTTAAAAGCTGTAAAGGTACTGTAATAATAAAATAATTTATTTCCGATTAAATAAATATCGAGGCTGTAGCACCAATGTTTTTTTAGCAAAACTTGGATAAAAAAATAGTTGACCGCGAACGCATGCCGTAATGCGCACCCCAAGCGGAAAGGGGCGGAGATTATCTCCACCCGGTGGCCAAGAAAAAGGTTCAACACCCCTCTGGGCCCCGACTCAAGTTAGTGAAACAGGTACCTGAGAAGGTTCTAGCGCATTGAAAGAGAGCAGAGGCATTCGAGCGGGGCTATTCTACCTCCTGGCAATAAATGTCGACGGAATACCGGGAATAAATGCCGTTGAACCTTATTCTAACACTTCGAACCTGTGGATTGCCATCCGTTACACAGCTGGCTATTAAGTGGTAGCGGAACATATTTACAAAAATAAATATATTTTTCAAAAGCAAAGGCACACGAAAATAAATTAATTGGACACTCACAAAAAATCTTTGGACGTTTCGGCGGTCATGCGGCCATCGTCGGAGTAGAAGGCTCTTCTTAAAATAACACAACTCAGTTGCTCTCAACTCTTCCTGGATGAGACCAGACCTTCGCTGGTCGAAAATTTGAAATTTTAATGCATGAATGCATGAAGAGATTGTGGACGGGCTTTTTCGATCCATTTCCCTCGAATAAAATTTCCACGTGGACCATTGGCTTTCGCGGCGTCTCTTGCAGCATCTGGCCCCTTCCCCAGGTTCAGATGCGTAGCAACGCTGACCTAAGCATCTGTTGGAACCAGTTTATTTTCACCTTTTGGAGAGAACAAGGCACTGTTTCAGGAGTGTTAGGTCGATGAATTTTGCATTGGAAAGCCATTAAAATATGTATGTAGGCACATCTCTCCTCGCGGAGAACCCGTTGGAAACATCTTCGCTCGCGATGGGCGCTGTTTTCCAAATATCATTCTCAACCTGCTCCTGGAAGTCCTCTTTCCAATATTACAATCGCCTTGTGACCGTGTTTTCTTTTCGCTTCGCGTTTATGTCGTTCGGGATCCTGTTCAACTAATACTCACGTACCCACGCTTACTTCTTCATTCCCTTCCAACGCTGTTTACCCGTTATGCTGTCGCTATGTATATGTATCTATAATTTGACTTTAAAAATTCCAAATCAGTTGAAAATGTATTTTATTCCCAATGAAATAAGGAAATACCGTTTATTAAAACTTGTATTTCATTTCTCCTTTCATTTGTTATTGTAATTACCCCGTTGATTTATGTTATTCGTCCAACTTACAAATGTCGCAGCATGTCTGTCGCACAGACATTTTACAGTCTACTCAAACTCAGGGTGGATTAAAGCAGTTTTATTATCGTCATTACTTTCCGGAGGTTATCTTTTACAAGTCCACAACGTATTCATACAGTTTCAGTGACTTATCCTCAGTGTAGTTTCATATTGATATCATTTCAACACCGGATGTGCGAGTTTACTGTGGGGGAAATAACCACTCGAGACAGAGCAGCCCATCGCGGTGCGCGTCTCGCCGGTCCATCCCGGCTCCACTCCGCTTTGATCCCGCGAGATGAGAACGGGGATCACGATGCCGGCAGCTGAGCGCTTCGATTCCCCTCGCTCCGTCCGTCTTCATCATTTTAATCGATTGCCCATGAACGTCCTGCTCACGCGATTTCTCTCTGCTTCTGCTCGTTTCTCTTCGAAAACTATACAAGTCGCAATTATGGTGGAAGATGAGCCTGTCTTGGAGGTTTTGAACACTCTAACATCGAAGGTTACGAAAAGAGGTAGTCAATAATACTTCAGGATCACCTCAATGCACGGAGGAGTTGAACTAAGTCCCGTTGTAACCGCAAACATTAACAGCCCTGCTATATTCTATGAATTAAGATGCTGATAGAATACAGCGTAACCTTGGTAAGGACAGCACGATATGAAGTTAGGGTTTTGTTTAATTTGATAGCGACACGTTATTAGGCATCGCTAAGATGCGATAGTTACAGTTGATGATTGTTATGATGCGATGCTGCGGAGTGGCAAGATATGAAGATTCCGTTCCACGGTTGGAATGCGCGTGATGGCAGGGGGTGCCCCCAAATATCCGCCCCCCGCCCCCAATTGTCGCGGAGGGGTGCCAATGGCGCCGGAGTAAATAAAGGACCTCGATTGAAGATTCCACCCCCCCTCGCCCGGACCCCCTTATCTGGGGAAGCGAAGGGAATATAACCGGCCCAGGGGTGATTCCCATGCAAAGTGACAAAAGGCGACGTCTTCCGAAGCAGACGAAAGAAGAGGGTGGAAACATGTGGAGATAGGCGTGGCGGGGGACTGGTAGGAGTGCGGCTCCCTCCCGCACCACAGGACAATGCCCGGCTACACCTGCGATGTGCGTATACATTCGGAGAGGGCGTTCCAATAAAGGGAACAGACTGACTTATCACTTAGAACTCACTCAGAAACGAGAACCCCATTGTAGCGTAATTAGATTCCGAGGCGCGAGATGAAATGCGCTGTCACGGAGGTATTGTGTTTCCAAGGAGAGCACATATCGAATCAGAGGAGAGGCATTATTGCCTCTTGCCAACGACACTCAAAAAATTAGAAGCTGCCTATAACAAGATCCAATCCAGATATGGAGAGAGGTCGCACTTCCATTGAGGAAATAGCGATTTATTGCGATCCGTCTCCAATGCGATTGAGGCCAACACCCTAGCACCCCCCCCCTTTTCCAGCCCCCTCTCTCTCCCTCCCTCCCCACCCCACTCACCCAATCAGGGGCGCAGTCGAAGACTGGAGTTTTAAGGAAATTCTCCTCCTTCCTAGGGATTCGACCCCTCGGTGTGGGAAGCTACCTGCTCTATTCCCCGCACCTACTCAATCCCTTCTTTATCCATCTGAAAAGGTCGAAACCGGTCGTGTTCTTAATAAAATTGTGTAGAATATAACGAAGTTTTCATTTTGCCTAAAATGCATTCATTCTACGAAGTAAACTCGCAGACCATTGATTTTATTTTCACTCATAATTTCCTAGATTCATTTCATCCTTGTCGTTCCTCGGAAATTGCAATAGATACATTTCCGCCGACGGGAATTATAAGCTTTCGAGAAGTGGGCGCAGGGAGGGGATATGGTAAGAACTATGAGCAATGATGAAGACAGGAGTATAAAGAATTGCTTCGCGACAGAACAGGAGGAAATACTTGAAGGAATGAAAAACGTTTGAATGAAGTCATTCGGAGGTAGTTCGAGAGTAACCGGCGCACAGAACAGATCGGCGGAGGGAAGAACATGGTGGTATCGCGTGGTTTAGAGGAAGGAAGTGAATACAAATACGGCTTTACATAACGGGATAAAAATGACAAGAAGAGCTCAATGAATACAAGTAAGAGCTAAGAAATGACTTAATGCATGATAAATTGCAAAGAGATACTTTTGGGAGGTAACGCTAAAGTTAAGTACAAATCCCAAGTGCTGATGGCGGTGAAGGGCTAATTTATAAAAATAAACACGCCAAATGATTGTTCCAACACTTCTTTCTTTCCACCCAACATTTGGGACTACCTTGTCACAAACGGCAGAGCGACACACACTTAGGCGAGCGTTAAACTCCTTCATTCCCCCCCATCCCTCTCCCCTATTCCCTTCCTCTGTCTTCGTTGTCCACTTAACGTCCCCTCGCCAACACCCCCGGTGGCACGCCGAGCGATAACATTAAGATGCTGACGAAGACGTTCGGTGGCGAGTGAAGGGAAACCCACTCACCTATCGCTGGAAATGAATGACACACGCTTCGCCCGTCGACTTCTCTCCCTAAAACGGGAAATCACGGATATGCGCCCGTACCGGAAGTGAGGAGTCGCGCCATCTGGAGGAGAGAGCCCTTCCAACCCCTACTTCCCCCCTCGCCCGCCCCTTATCGCGCGGAACACACGTCTCCTCCGCCCCCGGGGAGTGGGAGGGCAGCGGCCCCTTTTGGAATCAGGAGCGAGAGGGCGCACACTTCCTTCCACGGTCGCACACGCGCTTCCGGCGCTGCGCACCGCGATTAAGTGCAGGCACGGTGACCGGTGTTTGCCCCCTCCCCCTCCCCTTCCTCCCCTCCACTCCCAACGAGTGACGATGTCCTTAGTCGTCTTGCGTGAGGAAAGGCACGAGGAGGGAGGGGTGGCTCATCAGCACGCCCTCGAATCATTATTACTCGTCACGCAAATTTGATGCATTTTCCCCGTTCCATTCATTTCGGCAGAAATTAGGTAGAATACCTAATTAAAAAGATTTTGTAATTTCATATGTATTATGTGTACAAGGTTTACATAAATTTTTCAATTTTATCTATTAATATTACAAAATATTGCTTAAAAAAACTTCTAAGTACATGCATTCATTCAAGTATTCTACCAGCTGATTGGTAGGTTCTTGGACAGTCCCCATTCTGTATCCCAACCTAATAGAAATTGTGTCGCTTTCCCTCCTAAGGATGGCCCATTATTAGATCCCTCTTCAATTCTTCATATCTTCTACCTCCTCTTATTTCGTCCAGAATTCCTGTCCTCCTCCTTCCTCTTCCGCGCTTCCCCAGTGTTCTACCCTCTATCACTCTTTTCAACATGCCCTCTCCTCTCAAAACCTCCTCCATCCATCTCTTCTGCCTTCTCCGAACCTCTGCCACAAGCTTCCTCTCCTCTCCGACCATATCCAATACCTCCTCGTTCGTCTTAAGTACATGCACATGTGAATATTTAAATACAGCAATGTCACCATATTATGTATCCAGTGTACTTAAATGGCACGTAGAGTGTTTTTGATCTACTTATGTAATATAAGTTTGTATGATAATCCATGTTTACCTATGAAAGAGTCGGTAACCCCAAAGCAGGAAGCTTTGTTTCCTAAGTGGGAACTATATTCCTCGAATTAATGAACTACTATTAATGTATACCTATTCAATGTATTTATACGAGGAATAAAATTATTATTATTAATATAATATACACGAAGCCCTTGCACAGTCAGTGAGAACGGTTTCCTATGAGTGGTCATTCATGAATGCACCCAAGATAGTCATCATTATCATCTAAATTGCTTGTAAATTATTATAAAAAGGTTAATTAAACTGACAGAGGAAAAATCTTTTCCTGGATCGTGAATAGAAAAACGTAATTTCGCATTTATAGGACAATATTATGTGACGAATTATTCGCTCGTGCTAATTGTCAACTAGGTACTTCTTTTCATCAAAGAGTGGCTTACATTTGGATTCTTTTGATATATGACTTCAGAAAATAAATCCCAATATTATTACGCTTGCGTTCGCCTGTGTTTCATATAACTAACGGTTGCCAAATCTCTGTTAAAGCGATAAATCCAAGTTCCTGTCAGAAATTTGGCCACGGAATTATCCAAAAATCATCAATAGGACACATGGGATAATATTTTCCGGTCTATACAACCGATTGCGATTACCGACTATGATTAAAAACTTTGGTTATTTCCTGACGGTCAAAACACACTGCATTTCCATTAAACTAAACGTTCAATCAATCGTTTCCCTTCTCGTCTAACATCTTCCGTTACCCTGATCATGTTCCACTTTGTATTGTAGATAGTCATGATGTTATAAGTGCTTTCAAGAACATACCATATTAGTCAAGACACTATTGTGATACTGAATCCCTTCACTACTTATTTCACTTACTAATGATAATCTGCTCATTGGTGCGCGAGCATCTAATTGTGCATCACGACTGGCGACGCAGAAGCGAGATGGCCGAAATATATGCCCACATCTTTGACTGCTCTTCCCTCGCGACCGTCCTCCTCCTCCTCCCGTCTAACTCAGTTTTCAATCTCCTCAAGTCGTGGAATGGTCATCTTTGTCGTCTCTCTCTCTCTCTCTGTCCATATTTCAAACTTTGAAAACTATCAAACTGTAGCAACAGATTTTCACACGCATAAAATGCAAGAAATAAAACAATCAGAAGTGGCTGTTCACTAACGATCCACGATGAAATTTACGGATTATTTACACCTTTTCGTAATTAGTTTACGAAATGGAAAATCCTTAAATTTCATTTGATAGCGTCAATCAACAAACGCTAGTAATCGTCTTATCACCAGCGTTAGAATTAAGATACATGACACAATTGGATGTATACATTTTGATTTTGTAGAGATAATGTATCCGTTCCCCTGGACAAAGGTGAATAGAGAGAGGACCCTCTCTATTGCCCCTTGACAGTACCCTGTGTTAATTCATGCCAAAATGAGGGCAATGATAAGTGCCGGCAGGTAGGGTCCCAAGGGCGAGGTTACGAATTAAGGGCGGCCGCGGGGGTTGACGGGGGTTGGCTGGGGGGGCGGGGGGTGTTAGATCACTGCCACAGCGCACTCCGCGTTGAAAGTTATAAGATGCGTAACTGTGGCGCCAGCGAAGCCTGCGTTGGCCGTCTTGCTCCTGATAAACTGCGCAGCACGCTGCAACGCAGCATCGAGGGTATGAAAATGTAGCTCCAGGCGTATTTTTAAATTTAACGGAGACATTTAATATTTCCTAGCATGGTAAATTCACTAAAACGCGCTCCTCAGTCAAAAATAATATCCGCCTTAATGAATCCTCCGACTATGAATCTGATTCCCGGGATTACAGCAAAATGGAAACAACCTTCCCCTCGCACGACAAATAAACGGAAATTATCGGTTGAAGGATGTGAGGTTGCATCGGCCATTCGAGATAAAATCGTAGAGCTATTCACTTGCATGATAGAATGACGAGCAACTGACGTTAACGCATCCAACGCAATTTTCAATGTCACGTTATTCGACGAAATTCGTCGATAAACGTGAATCATTACACGATTGAACATTTAGAAAATTCCAATGTGTAATCCAGAATGATTTCTGTTACATCTTCTACCATAAAAAATGATTCTCTAAGATATCACGGCTAAGGTTTATGAGTCGGTGTGCAATTATGTACGGAGGCATAAAAGTTGATTCAAAGAAATAGGTTACCCGACCTTGCGTTTTAAATGCACATCTAGAATTACCATCACGATGTAATAACGATCCATCTCGTTGGTCATAATGCGTCAGGTAGTTTTGCCGTCGTTACTTATCATCACTGTCTCCCTAATTGGACATCAATGCCGCCTTAAGGGGAATGTTCCGTGTATTCCTCATACATAAAGATACACTTCTTCCGGGTTTTACACCGAGGAGGTGCATTGTTATGGGACGACAGTTTCGCCGGCGTTGCAGTCGGCTTCTTCAGGTCAGTGAAGTGATTCAATGGATTTGTCGGTACAAAGATAAAAATCGAAAACTTGCAAGTCCGTAATACTTGCATGGTTTACAAAACTAGGTGCAGAGAATAAAATCTTTCGGTGTCGGTAAAGTGCTGGTTTTTGTCATCAAAGAGACACTTTGACAATTATATCTGAGGAGGAAATACGAGAGAGACTGGTAGAAAATCACAAATGACATGCTGGCGATACAGGCAACGGGATAAAACTCACAATATCGCTCACGATAACACTCACAATGAATCACTTCACTGACCTGAAGAAGCCGACTGCAACGCCGGCGAAACTGTCGTCCCAGAACAATGGACCTACGCGGTGTAAAACCCGGAAGAAGTGTATCTTCATACTCATCAACCCGCGGAAGCCTACACAAGGAATTCCTCATACATACTTTAGCACGCCAACTCCAAAGACGGAAGTTATCCGGAAGTGAAGATTCACCGACGTTTCTCCGACGATTAAGAACGCTGTGTCTTATGTCACTACTGAATTATTTTCTAAAACGCACAACGTATTACCCAGTTCCTACGTTTATACAAAAAGAGAACAAATAACCGTCGTACAATGTGTCACCAGTGACAGAAACAAAACACTCGCAGTTTAATTTATGATTTTATACCGGCTAGTTTCAATGTTACTACATCATCTTCACGTTACTTATTCACTTTAAACACTTGAGGATGTAGTAACATTGACAATAGTCGGAACTTAATCTTTTATTACTGGAAAACAAAGCGTTCTGTTTCTGTGGATATGGAACGGTTCCACCACATTGCACCTGAGTTTGTATTTTGCAATTTGTAACTAAATAATGCTACTATATTTTTACAATATCGACAGGAAACGCGGTGAACAAGGACGCCAAACAAGTTATGAAACCAATGCAACAGGTGGACTTGCTGTCACCAATTTATAAAACAAAAAGGAAAGATCAAGTGCCAATGAAAATCACGCGAGGTCGACTCATGATTATAGCGAAGGATTCGACGAGTACAAATCGCAGATGACAATGAGCAATGAGGAATACTTACTATCTGAGAATAAGCAGTGTGACGAGTGGAAATTTCAGCTCCACCAGTATGTCCTGTAGGTTTATCAAAATATTATAAGAGCGTCAACATGATGGCAAAAATACGTCTAGTAGACAACACAAAAGAATGTTTTAAATGCCATGATTTGATGGAATCTACCGATTTGGAAAAGAAAATAATGAAAAGGAAACAATGTTTTCACAATAATATTATGTAAACAGAGGCCATCTAGTGCTGCTCATCCAAATCGTTTGCAATGCATGTACATACGTTCATAAATATTATTTTTCAAGCCACGTAACTTTTAGATCGCTTCGAAATGAAGAGCCGTTGTAGATGGCGTGGTCCCAACTAAAATCAATCTAGAATAACCTATAAATCCGTCAAAGAATACATATACAAGATTAACGCGATAAAACAGTTCCAACGAAAAAATATAGGCCCTTTTTCATCTTGTGCAGCTTTTATCCCGACTAATCTCAATGGATTTGTCGGTACAAAGATAAGAATCGAAAATTTGCGAATCCATAATGTTTGCATGGTTTACTAAACCAGGTGAACAGAATAAAATCTTTCGGTGTCGGTAAAGTGCTGGTTTTTGTCATCAAAGAGACACTTTGACAATTATATCTGAGGAGGAAATGCGAGAGAGACTGGTAGAAAATCACAAATGACATGCTGGCGATACAGTCAACGGGATAGCATTCACAATATCGCTCCGCGTACACTTCGACGCTCAAGTGACGCCTTGTTGACGCCTCGACTCCACGGAAATGTTCAATACCCAGGGGTTGTTCAACGATAATCGCCCCTAACCAACACTTATCTGCATCAGATCCAAGGCTTAAAAAAATTTAAAATCCTTATCGTAAGTTCGGAATAGACCATGTTTCGGAAGACGCTGAGCGTAGCCTGCTCAAGCTAACATTTTACAGGAGAAACGATTTCAAGATTAACCTAATGGAAGTAGATTCCAGAACGAATAGATTTAAATTTTTCTTTCACAGACAAAAAAGGACTATAGTAGTTGCAATAGATATTTCCTATGAAATGATCTTACTCGCTAGGTACACTACTGGCACCTGCGTTGAAAAACTTACGATTATTAGTAGCACCTTACCCCGCCATGATTTGATTTTCTGCATGTATTGCTCAAAATAGAAGAACTAGTTTTAAAAATGAGTATCTTACTTGCATTGCATTGCATTGCATTGCATTGCATGCAAGCAAGATTGTCATATCGTCGAGATCTCCGAATCGCTAAATCGGAGAGGGGAAGAATTTTCCACGAGGAAGAGGAGCAGCAGCATCTAAGATCGGAGAGAGACGCTCTCGTGGGGCACACTACGTTTGTCAATCGAAGACGACACCCCCAACCCGCTTGTGCGTGAATAAAAACCCAGCGGGGGTGGTGATGGGGGCGTGCCGGGGGCGGCGCCAAGGCTCTCCGCTTCCCTGTCCCCTCGCCTCCCCCTTCCTCAAAGGGAACGCGACGGTATATCTGCCAGCGGCCGCTCGAAAAACAGCGACACCCCTCGAGTGACATCAAGCCACAAGAGGTCAGCGGAGAAGGAGAGGTTAGTCACGACGGTGGGTTAAGGTGGTTCCACCGTAAAATGACTTAAATGTAATTTTATTCATATTCTGTGTACTTGTAGAAAAAGTTGTCCTCTATCTGATACGAACAACAAAATAACACCTTTCCTCGCTATTTTATTCTATAATTGAACTTGAAATTACATGGTGTTCAATGGGGGAATGAGAGAAACACGGGGAAAAATAGTATTTTTCCATAAAATATAAATGCCATTTTTGCGGAAAACTGTTTATAAGAAGGAAATAATCCCGATAATTTGAATAAAAATAAAATATAGGCATCTTACCACCTTATTGTTTTAGTTATTGAAGAACTAATGCCGTAATTGAAGTCAAAATGCGGTAATTTGTAGGATATGGCGCTGCAGTCGTTATCCGTGGCTGAAAAAAAGTGCTCATTTAAAATACATTTGTGGAATAATCTGTACATTTTGTTCCTTACATTTGGGTTTCTAATGGTAACGCATTTCATCAGCGAAAGCAGGATTTTTTGGACGAAATATCAAAAATGTGGAATTTAGTATTTGTTTTGACTCACACAGTCGCGGCGGAGCCTCCTTAACTTAGCAAATCGCGTTCTCGAGTGAGGCAGTCGGTTTCTCTTTCCGTGAGCTTCCCAAGGAAGACACACCATCCAAAGATTGCGACCTGGAATCATAACAGCTGGGACGAGCTTGAATGAAGGTAACCTCTCCCGCATCCATATCACTGCACCCGGATCAGCGGCATGTGGTGCCACTTAATAGGCCACCGAGCGGTCAATGAAATAATAGTGAATCAAGGCCCGTGACTTAAAGGCCCAGTTGAGCAAGAATGACGATGAGCAAGTTTCGAAGACTAACTCATCTGCAGAGTAAGTTCTAGACGGGAGAGCGAAGGCGGCGAGAGTCCGAGCTGCCCTCTATCTTCTCCGATCGGTGCGCGTTGCAGGTTGAGAGAGTAGTCTTTTTTTGTTTAGCGTGCTTCGACGGCTGACGTCATTTCGCACTTACTGTCTGCCACGTGCAGACAGGGACAATAACACTCGGACGAATCAGAGGATCACCCCTCCAAACTCGAGCCGAGCCCAACGATGCTTAACTTCGGTGACTGATCGGGAACCGGTAAGAGAGAGAGAGAGTAGGAGACGAGCTGAGGGCAACGCACATACAATGGCTGCCCTACACCGGTCCCCGACTTCCCCAAGTTCACAGGTCCATCCATTGCACAAAACCATTCTCCAACTCGCTGAATTTTCACTATTAATTTATTTCAGGATTTAGGGGAGGGGAAGATTCTAGGAAAGGAGATAACTTGTCGCAATAGAGCTTCTCGTTTACTGTCTGCCCAAATAACTTTGGAATAAATGACCATTGAAAGCTAGGGTAATCCACGTCGATGATCTACTGCAACTCGGGACGTTCTCCAGCTAATCGCCGCCGTGACCTCGCCTTTAGTTGGTCAGTGAATTAGCCTCCGCTGCCCCAACGGGGATGACTCCATCATGAGGACAGGGAGGGGTGGTACACGACCCCACCAAGCCCCTGTGCCCAAGGCCCCCAGGGGTGAGCCAGGGAATGGACGGAATGAGAGAGAGTCCTGGAATCTGCTCTCGACTCCGAGGGCCACAATCTCGGCGAACGCCCGAGGCCACGTATGCAGCACGGGGCGGATTCGGGTGTGGGGAGGAGGGGTGTTGGGGGGGTGTGGGGAGGAGGGGTGTTGGGGGGGTGTGGGGGGGAGAGGAAAGGAAAGGAAGGGGGGACGCGTGCGAAGGACGGGACAAATGCGGCGGAAAATTATCGCACGGGACGAATCGGGGACGCGTCGCATGTTTTGGCGACGTGACTTTCCCTTCATTTGTTCGGGCCGTCCATTATTCCGACGCCGCGCGTCCGAAACGGGGGAGGCATCGCCCTCCGGGAAAAACCCCCGTCGCGCCCAAGGGGGGGCAAGGGGGAGGGCAAGGGGGGGGGGGGCAAGAGGACGCGGCCCGAATCCGAATAGAACTAGAGTACGCGAAAAACTCCGCGTGGCGCGGGAACGGGGGCGACCGTCTTCAGAAGGTATATATACCACTTCACACGACGAGGTTCTTAATTTCCGTTTATATACATACCTATACTTATATATGAAACGTCCAAGTTCTTTTTTTGTCTTTTTTACGTGTTTCTATGCTGTTTATGTATGTGCATCGTCACCGAGAACGTTTTCAACCAAGAGATTAGTATAATCTCATTTTCAATTTATTGCTTAATCATTGCCTGTATAAATATATATTTTATATGATATATTGTTATGTATGTAGACCATGCGTCAACAATAACTTGAAAATGAGACTATAATACATCAAAGCTACTGATCGGTCAATCCTTACAACACAGGATTTTATATAAAATTTAAAGAAAAAGAAAATAAAATTTAATATTGCAGTGAGCAGACAATTTGTTTAATTCATTGAGTTAATAATTAAAATTAATATTCTCCAGCCTTTTATTGATACTATTAAATTACATACGCATTTTATTTTTTAAACTTGATACCTAGGTTTAATTACTTAATGCTTAGCTCGGCAGCACAGAATATAATTTCTCATAATATTGATTTACTAATCACATCTTCTGAACTTGAAAGAAGAGGTAAGTAATTCCAGCTCGAACACTAAAACTGAATGATCGGATAGGTTTTAATAAAACATTTTTTCGTCCACAAACTTAAGCTCTTCATTGTTACATCGGATATTGCAAACATATCATCATCAACTGGTATTCTGCGTACTGGCTTTCCCAAACACCAAAGCTGTCTCCAATTCGTCTTGTCTCGGTCCTCTTCCTTGGTTTCCTCGTAACTCCTTTTTTTTATCTTCACTTCGTCTGTCATTTTTAGCCTTTTTCTTCCTCTTCTCTTTTCTCCCTCCACTGTTCCATTGACTGCTGTGTTTCAATGTCTGCTGACTGCTGCCTTCTCTCTTAAAATATGTCCCATCAAGTTTCCCTTTCTCTTCTGTATTGTTATCAGTAGTATTCTTTCCTCCCTAACTCTTCCCAGCACCTCCTCATTGTTTACTCTATCCACCCATTCCACTCCCTCTAGCCTCCCACACATAGCTCCTCCTAATAGGCTTAATTATGAAATTCCCCAATTTATCAAAGACACGGGGACGTACGTTTTTGAATGGCAGCTCTCTTAGATAGCAGGTCTTCCCCCAGAAAGCAGACGACTCGGATTACACCTACGGTCTCCGCCACCTGCTACTCCCCATCGACCTTGACTATAGGTACAACATGTATAATGTATAGACATATATTCAAGGCCTATGCTACTCCCTTTCCGACCCTAGTCTTTCATTATTCCGGGAGTTGAGGTAGTTGAGGGGGCTTTCTCATTGCCGTGCCCAACACATTTCTTTCCCAAATTTTATTACGTGACAACATCACGTGCCTTGCCTTTCGTTTGGCTCCCAAGTAGGGTGGGAATGCCTAACGTTAAACGGATAAACGAAGCAGCCGGAGCAAAGGGTATTCAAATTCCGGGAAATAAGGTTGCAATCGTCGAAGTACTCGAGTGCTTATTTGCGG
The DNA here is from genome assembly GCA_963573305.1 of Pyrrhosoma nymphula. Classification (NCBI taxonomy): domain Eukaryota; kingdom Metazoa; phylum Arthropoda; class Insecta; order Odonata; family Coenagrionidae; genus Pyrrhosoma; species Pyrrhosoma nymphula. The sequence goes on from OY754327.1 coordinate 185,535,487, forward strand.
GGAAGCCGGATTTCTTTAACGCAATTTGTGTCCGTAAACTTCTTTTGAATTGGATTGAGCTGGAGACAAAGGGTTTGAATAGAAATCTCAAGAAAGTCCTATTATAGCTGTCTGTGATGAAAATTTCCTCGCTGTGAAGAACTCGGCAAAACGGACGAGATCTGGAAATCGAAGGAAGCAACGCGTTGAGCGCAAGTGCAATTTACTCGATAACGACTCTCGACTTCTGACCATGGCCACTCCCACGCAGCATCGCTGGCTCCATCTCAAGTGGATGGATATTGGTGAAGGTTTCCAGGCAGAGTTCGGGGGGCGGAAGGAGGTTGGGGGCGGAAAGGGGGTCGGGGGTGAAAAGAGGGGGGGTAAAGGGGGGCAGCGAGTGAGATCGAGGTGATGGCGAAGAAATTTAAAAATAACCGTACTCAACCTCCCCACAACACTATCTTTCAACGCATGCACAAGTGGTCAATCTCCATTGCATAGAGATCATTTACAGCTCGACGACCTGGATACTGACGTCTCGAGTGCTCTTAAAACACCAAGATAACCATTCCAACACCGTGGTAATATAATAAGGGCCAATAGTCGTCAGTGTGAGTTCCCAACCATTGATGAAAAAGCGACGGATAAGAACACTATTCCTTCGACACTCTCCATGCAGCCAACGACTGTGGACGACATGATAGCCGCAGGCCCATCCAACCACCCCTGGACCACCCCCTCCTGGACCATTCCTCCTCCCGTTCGAATCGAAAGACGCATGGGGGGAGGGCGCAATCCTCCCCCCCCTTTAATACGCCACCGGACATGATGACGAGTGAGCGAATGAGATCTGGGGGTGGAGATGGTATTATTGGCGATGGGCGAGGGGGGGTGAGGGGGAGGGGGTGAGGGAGGTGGAGGGGTGAGGGGATAATGTCACGCCACCGTGATGATAATTACGAGGGCATTCTTTTTTTCTAATTACGACTGAGCGGCCAAGAGCGCCACTCACCAATCCGTCCCTCGAACGTGGCCTCGGGCACAGGGATCTTCGGCCCTCCCCCCGCCCCCGCCACCGCCCGGGGCCGGAAGGGGGCGGGGGTGATTAGCGTTCACGCTCCATTGGCTCCGGTCTGCGGATAACCAACCCTTTCGCGCGTAGGATGAGGTCGGTTGGAAGGAGGGTAGGGAGGGGGCGAGGATTAGCGGGGCGGGGGCGGGGCGGGGGGTTCGTCCGAATGAAACGCAAGGCCTCGCGGTGGACTGATTCGTGCGAGGATGATGGCAAATCAGCGTGAATGCTCTGAAAAGATGAATTGCTCTATCAACATCATTAGTGGTATTCTAACAATGAAAACAGATTTGTGCGGATATCAAATATTGCTGAACAACCTTGTGAGACCTCCCCATCACGTTCCCTGCCTTCGTCTTCCTCCTCGCCCTAAACGCACGACTGCTAATTGTACCGCCTCTCCTCCGTGATCGCCTGGACCATCCAATCCATCCAACACTCTCCTCCTCCTGTCCACTTTGACGTAGGGCAGTAAAACCTGGGTGTACCAGGATAAGCATTGTAGTACCTAGGTTAAATGCAGTGGAGTTGGGGTACTTCCTGTAAATGGAGAAGGGATGAGGTGAGAGATAAATGAGTGAGTCATTAAAGAATGTGAGTAAGATGCTCCTGTAATGGACATGTATGTGAAAAGAACGTACTTCTTTGGCTTGGCCACGTCGAGAGAATAGATGAGAGTTGAATGACAAAGCAAGAGTTATCAAGAGAGGATTGTATGGTGTGATAGGAGAGTGGTGGACCGAGAAAGTCAAGAATAAATGTGGTGGAAGATGTTGTTGAGAGAAGAAATACTAGGAGCCTTAAGAATAAGAGAGCGTGCATGAAGAAATGTATGTATGCAGCTGAAGCAAAAGAGGGATAGGGTAGAATGTAGGAAATTATTAAAGCAGAGTCGGCTCTACAGGCCAATTACTGAGGATTAAACTTTTCTTTTAACTCTGCTTATCCCGAAAGAGAACGGCCTTACGGTTTAATATACATGCATGCATTTTATGCTGCATTCAGGGGTAGACGTCAAAAGATATAATGGATGTTATTTGCCGGAGGAGTCTGAAAACTGATTCTGGCAACTCAATACTCCCATAAATGCAGACATATCTACTTACCGAATGTGAGGAGTCATGCGATCGTAGAATGATAATGATTAGGGTTCCGTGACTAATGAAAGAAGAATAAGAGTAGCTCTCGAGGCGATGGAAGGGGAGTGGTGTGCGTCGGTCGCCGTGAATTAAAGGAGGAGTGGCTTGCGCCTTGCGACCCTGGGCGGAGACGGGGTGCGACAGACAGACTGGAGGATCGCTGACGTGGGTTGGCGGGGGAGGGGAATGCCCCACGAGGTCCGAGGAGGGGTCCGTGCCGCGTCACGAGTCCCCCTTCCCTTCAGTTGGAGGAACCGGCGAACCTCGTCGGAAACGACGAAAGAGCTCGAATGCAGTGGAGGACTGTCGACCATCAGGGATGTGACCCGGTACGGAAAAATACGTTTCGTGCCGGACCGGGCGAGGTACGAAATTACTCGGAATGGTTTAGTTTCGGACCGGAAGAGGCACGAAATCACCCGAAATGGTTAAGTGCCGGATGGCATTGGTTATGTGCTTTTTCGTGCCATTTCGGATCACTCTTCGTGGCTAACACAAGTATGCTACATTAATAATCACTAGCACTAATTAGGGTATTCATTATTGACGTTAACAAAAAAAACTCAAATATTTCCCATACCACTTGTTCACACAAGAGCTACGGACGCAGGTATCCCTCTAGACCATGTACGACCTAGACCATGTTGCCGACCACGGGACGGGGCTCGACTTTCGCTCGGGATGTGAATAAGCACTCGGTGAGAGAGGCTGAAGCTAGCACTTGCTTGGAGCAGTCACAGCACTGAAATCGGCGATGTCAGCGGCGTTTCTCCCTTTTCGCCGGAAGCCGAGAGACGAGGGTCCATCGGGAGGATTCGGAGAGGCCGGCGTCACGAGCATTGCTGGAATATTGGCAGCTACGTGAAAAGGACGCCGAATTTTAAGTATTTCAGGAAAAAATTTAACGCGTCAGAGCAATCGGAATACTTTTCTTGGAATTTAAGTGATTACTGGCTGGTAGCTTACTCATTTTCTCGTCATACGAGGCGAATTCCTGGATGATAAAGCATCGCTATTGAGTGCTGTGACCTCCTGCCATGCCCTAGAATGGAACCGTCTCAACAACTCGGGAGCCGCAGAAATTGTTGTGACACTATTCATCATTGAGTGAAATAGGCATCGTTTCGGCAATGGTTTGGGGTCATTGCCATGAATATCGATACCCTGTGTCTCATTTTGACTATCTTATATCGGATACCTTTCCTTTCAAATTAAGTGCTTAATGTCAAATTTTGAATTAAAAGAAAGTACAGATCGAAGAACTAAGTGCTCTCCAAGAATCGTAGAAATCCACTTCCAACAATTGCTAAGAGCTTCCATTCATAAGACAGTATGAGGAGGCGAGGAGGAGCAGTTAGAAACAATTGTCCTAATACCACTCATAACAACACCAACTGACAAGAGGACTGTGTGAAATAACATTTCTCCAAAACTTAATGCCATCGCAACGGTTTAGAACCTTATCTCAATCCTGATACCTTTGAGTGCAGTATCCACCAACAAGCTTTCACAGAACTGTACGGAAAAGAGAAAGTTCTGGTTCGAATAACGGTCAAAATATGAACTAACCTTCTTATCGTGAAGTCTTAGGAATTAGGCACCATATTAACGAACGATTAAAACACTAAAATAATTTAAACACGTGAAGTGGGGGTGGGGTTCAAAGCTCAAAAGATCAGGAAAGGAAATAGTATCATAAGTATAAAAGTCGAATATCAATCACTTACTCCTGGCAATCTCTCTTGATAATTGCGGACCAATCAATGAGGGGGAGTCCTCGACGAATACATCACGACAAGCTTACCTGGAAAATAAAACAAATTTCCATTAAATAATGCTCTGCACTTTGCACAATAAATTTAAAAAAGATTAGACAAGTCAACTAGGGTTATAAACGATGATATACGTTAGGGGATAATAATCGTTTAATGGACTCAATGAGGGTTAGCATGCACATCGTGAGTATCGAAAGGCGGTATATCAGCCTGCTGGCACCGGTCACTCATATGATACATCCATTGGCCATTAATAACTGGAGAAATTCAAATAAATTCTTATTTCGGAGTCAATAAGGGACATTGGTAGGTTAGCGGACATTCTCGTGACGGTTACGTTGGAGGATGAGGATTAAGTCCTAACACCAATTTACTATGGTTACCAAACTCCACTCCCATGTGGCCAAGTTAACGAACATCGACCACACGAGGATATTCCTGCAAACGTTCACAGCACTAGACAAACAGAAAGACAAAGTATGACGAATAAAAAAACAAAAACCCATTCCCCCCCAATCAGCATTCTTCGGCTCGCGCTCCTCATCGCAACATATCCAGGCACGCGCCATTCAGTGGATTGCACTGAAAAATCCAGGGGGAATTGACGGATGCTGGATGTGAAATCACTTCACCAATTTCAGACGTGCGAAGGAAGACGAAAATTATGCTCAATAGAGAGAAAGCACAGTTGAAATTTATCCATCCATTTATATTTTACAATCGAATTAAAAGAATCTTTGGGTTGTATAGGCGACAGCACTTAGCTATTCGACAGCGCATTCAATTCCATTCCACACCTACTAGTCGTACTCTCCTCACATTCTCATGTATTCATGCGCCGATGCTTAAGTTGCATAAGTGGCGGAGGCCGCTTCTGCCCATTCGTGCCGCGTGTTTCTTTATTATGCAAATGGCCTATAATGACGATAAGCCACAATTCAAAATTAATATCAGTTCACTTGGGTTCAATGGAGCTGGACTGGGCGCAAAATTCACTCCGTGAAATGTGTCCCTAGCATACATTTCTCTGAAGTATTTTGGGGATTTTAAAATACTTAAACGCCTCAAATATGTATCTGAAATACAAATTACTTTTTGAAGTATATCAAACTCTTAATTCAAATAGGAGTTCAAATTCCATGCATTTAAAAATACTGTCCAGCCCTGTTTGAGAGCAAACATCTCGATCGAGGTACAGGCCAAGAATAGTCGAGAAAGGTCTTACATTATTCTAATGGTCTATATAAGGAATATATTAAAGTAGAGATTAAGGAATATAAAGTAGAGATCGGATTGAGATTGAAGAATGTCCAGTAACAAACCCGATTCGGAAGCCGGGTCCCTTCCGTGGGGAACCGGCAAGGACTCTCGCCACCGGGGCTAATCCGACGTTGAAAAAGACTTCCTAATAGATAGACACACACACGTACATTAATTCTCCAGATCCCTCCGGGCGAATGGAGCTCTAATCGAGAGCCTCCCACTTCGGCCGCCGCGAGCGAACGAAGCATTCTCGCCTCGCTGACACCGACGCCCCACTCCACATAAGGGAGGCGGGAAAGAACCAACCATGAAATGGAGATAGGTCTGCGGACCCCACCCCCTTTTACAGCATCCCTCCGGAGCTCACCGGCAAATCCCTCGCGTCGCCTCCGCACCTCCGAATCTCTCAACAATAATAAGTCCCCTTTCCGAATCGTACCCACCCACCCTTGCCCCCCACTCCCTCTCCTGACGCCCCCAAGAGGGCGAGGGCCCCTTCCCCCGCCCACTCGCAGGCATCAAAATCCCTCGAGAGAGCTCAGAAATCCGAAAGAATGAGCGAATGAATGATAATGTTCCTCCCACTCCCCATCCCCCCCCCCCCGTTGTTTCTTCCGAATCGGTTGACGGGGGGGAACGGGGGGGGCGGGGTGCAGGGGTGCACCCCACCACTCACCACACTACTCCCACCTCACCGTGGCGAGTGGTGCACGGACAGAAATACTCGAAACGCGCGCGCACGCACCAGCACGGATGGATTTAGCGCCTCCTCGCTTTCGGGTCTCCTCCCGCGAGGCGTGCCTCATCCGTCGATCGGAGCACGCGAGGAACGTGTCTCGCGTTCAATTTTCCTCGCCACACGCGACTCAACCCCCCTTCCTCTCTCACTCTCTCGAGGAAGAAAAAGACTCACGACTGCCAACAACTGCGATTGCGAGCCCGTTCACCAGACGAGAGATGATTTTCACTTTGGCTTCGCATGGTTACAAATCGTTTCACGCCCGTGTCATGAGCGTCCAGCTCTGCCTTTCTATTTCTCGGAAAAACGACCAACCGGTCGAGGCTATCGGTTCGAGCGCATAAACACCATTCGGGATAAATATTAGTTTGAAACGAGTCTATATCGTTAGGTTTATGCCAGATGTAATTCATAATTCTAAAAAAATGGGGGAAAGTACCGATCGTGGGAGAAGTCGAGAAATGTGCAGAAGAAAACCACGCATTAATAGGTGAAGGGTTTCCTTCGCCGATTGAGTACAATGGCACGGCAGGTCGAACGATTGAGGGGCCGGCTCCTCCACGACTTCCCGCCCCACACCCGCTAAAACCTCAAGAGGGACGATGGAGACCCATAGGGGGGGGATGGGGTTGCATGGGGGCGTGGGGAGGGGGCGGAAGGAGGGAGGGGGGTGGGAAGGGGCCGGCCCCCCACTCGATGCGGTGACTCTGGTGTCGACCGGGCGCGGATGAAATGTATAAATTGCGGTCTCCGCCCCGGGGTCGGGGGCCGCGGGGGACGGCTCCATCTCGCCGTCGTGTCGCGGGTGTTTGCCCGTCCGGACACGAATGGATAAATATAAATGAATCAATGAATGCATGCACAGGGGCGAGCGGACGGGGATATTGGGCGAACGGGGGCGACATCTCGCCGCCCCTCAGAGAACACGGCCCTCGTGTGACGGACGGAAGGCGATAAATAAATGCCCTCTATCGGGAGAGTGGGGGAAAAAAGAGGACGGGGGCGGCTTGTTTCGCCTCCCGACTGAGAGTATTGTATTGACATCGCGGGAATAGCCGCGACGACAGCGTGGAGACGTATTTACAGCCCTTTCCACCCCCCGCACCCCCGCCCCCCTGCCCCCGCCACGGTGAGCGCCACTCGAAAAAACAAGAGCGGTGCATGCTGCACAAGCGGTGCCGCCCCGTGTTTGGCCTCCCCGCCGCTCGATGGCGGGACAGGTCTCTCTACATCTGACGTGAGATGGAGGCATGGACGAGTGTCAAAGTGCCCCTGGGAGAGGAATCGAGGGGAAACTTCGATGCGAGAGAGAATCGAAACGGTTGCTGGTCGAACGACCCTGGTTAAGCGGCGATCTGAACATGTTTACCCAACGACATATCATTAGTCGGTTTAACTCCGAGGTATTTAACCAGGGGCGTACGGAAGGGGAGGGGGACTTTAGGGTTGAAAACCCCCCCCAAAAGCATGTTTACCTGAATTTATTTTCGTTCGATTACCTGAACTAGCGTTAAGAATTTTGTTTTTTGGGGTGAAAGGTATAGTTGAATTGTCTTCACGAAAAGAGAATTTTATTTAATTATTGCTTTAGCGAATAATAATCTAAATATCATTTTATGATGATGCACATAAATATTAATGGAAACCCCCCTCTCCCCAGAAGTCAATCCTGCGTACGCTACTGTATTTAACCAATTATACAGTCTCTAATTGGCTGTGCTGTATGCACTTGCTGCGACGAGGGAGTTTTCCCTTTTCCAAAAATTCATTACAACTCATTTTCACTACCTTTATATTATCTCACACTGTCCGTCTGCTTGTCTGTGTACGTACAAACCCATTTCCCCTCTCATCCCATCGTTCTTAAATTTGGTCTATAGACTCCTTGTGACCAACGATTAATTTTAACAAACCCACCCACACAAAAACATAAATATACACTGACTTGATTATATTAAAATGTATTTGTATGAAAATGAAAGAGCATTTTAAGCCCGTTATCTGCCAATCCTTGAAAGCAACCGGTAGCCCTGAGGTAAGGTAGTGGACAGTGTAGCGGAGAGTGTAGTGTTCGAATCACTACTGGGAGAATGATTTTTCTTCTTTTTTTCATAGTCGTTTTCACTTACATCTTTAGAAATTTTGTTTTTATCATCGCATTACCCTCAAAACATTTTTTGCAATATTTTTTTCGCTAATTATTCATTAATGACGGCGATCAAAGCCGTTTTCACTTGCATCTTTAGCGGAGAGTGTAGTGTTCAAAGAAAGAATTCAGAAACTTCTTTTCATTTTCAAATTCAGTTCGAAGAAAAAATTCAGTTCAAAGAAACAAATTCAAAAAGAAAGCACTTAGACTTTAGACGTTGTGGCAGATGGACCGTGGTGAGCCAACAACTGAGATGATATCACTATTGATTGTTCAACAATGAATACAAATTTCATATCGAATTACTAATGTTCCTAATGGTTGTCGAATGCATGAATAGTTTGACATATCAGTGAAGATAGAATGATTTCCTTTCACAAATTAAATTTATTAGCATTGTGATAATACAAATATTTAATGGCAAAGGTACCATAAAACAATGAAAAAATATATTAAAATGCACTGAGAATATGAGACAGTAAAACGTGATGTAATGCATATGAAAATTTAGGGAGTATAATAAAAACTTTGTTTTTATGAGGTTATTTTTTTCTAATTTAATTCTAGCTTCTAGCTTAGCTAGCCTTCGTTAGCGCTTGCTTATCATTATGGCTACAGATTTCCCTATACACTACTGCGTTGTTCACAAATAATGAAAGCTTACTGTGAACTACTTCATCAATATGATTATAATTCAAAAGTAACAGAAGTGGGCCTATTACACTCCCTGTGGTACGCCCGATTTGACTATGAATTCATTAGAGATGGCGCCGCCTAATACAACCCTATGTACGCAAATTCTCTAATCCAGGGTATAATGTTGTCTCCAACCCGTAAGATTTTTATTATAAAAGTAACTTTATATGGGGCACTTTATAAAATGCCTTTTTTAAGTCAAGAAAAATAGCGTCAACTGGAAAGTTATGTTCACCCGAGACTAAAATATTGTGAGGAAAAATTGCCAATTGAGTTTTGCAAGATCTTCCCTTTCTGAACCCGAGATGCGTTTTTATTAACAATTTCTGCATATCGAGGTGCCTCAAAACTGAACTTACAACTATACGTTCAATGACTTTGCACGAGACAGATGTGAGCGATATATGCCGGTAGTTCGATGGCTGCTCTTTCTCACCGTTTATGAATATAGGAGTGACATTTGCAATTTTCCAGTCCTTGGGTACGAAGTGTTCATTGATGGATTTACTAAATAATTTCTGCAGGAATGGAGCTATTTATTAAGCTAATTCTCTAAAACGTGGAGAGGAATTTCTTCAAGGCCTGTGGTTTTATTTGTATTTACAGATTTGAACAAGTTTTCTACTCCGTGAGTGCAAATTTCGATCAGCGACATCTTTTGCTGGAAATGATCATTAATCGTGACGGATGTAATCTGTGATGACTTAGTGAACACACTTTGAAAGTAGGAATTTAATAAGTTGGCTTTGTCCGAACTGCTTGTTAATAATTCGCCCTTTTCGGATACAATCTGTGATGACAGTATCCAATGGATTAAAGCAAATTCAAAAAGAAACACTTGCAGAAAACTGTACAAGAGTGATTCAATTTTTGAGTGAATTGACTGAAAAAAAGAATGATGTTTTTGGTTAAAGGATTATTTTGCCTTCTTCGTTTCCTGGATCTACACGTTTTTACACTGAACATTTTGAAGAAGCTACGGCCTTTGTCCAACGACTTGGATCATCAGACTTCTTTATCACAGTGACTTGCAATCCTGAATGGCTCGAATTTGCGGAAGCAGCTCGTACAACTTTTGAAGATGGAACAACCTTGCAACAATTTGCCCAAGAGCGTCCAGACTCAATAACTTCGACTCACGAGAAACGTTGTATGGAAATAAATATTGAATGATTTTTAATCTAATAATGACAATTATCTGTCAATGAACATTGGAAATAATGAAAACAATGTAAATATTGAATTTATTGATGATTTCAGAATTTCGTTAGAAGAACATTTTTATGTTAGTGGTGTTTTTGAGTTTGCTTTATACTACCTAATTGCATCATCACTACTAAATTAAAAAGAAAAATATCCGTTGTGATTAATAAAATTTGTTTTATTAAAACCTTTAATCGCACTATGTGAATGCTCAATATAATTTAAATACACAATAAGTAGCAGAATACGAGTAGGAGCATACAAGTTCTTAGTACACCAAATAAACATCGAGCAACGCTCGGTAACCAGGTACATATAATATTAATGGCGCAAGAATAGTTTAAATATTTGACCTAAATTCTCAGTAATTAAATAAATAAAGCTAAATAAGTCTCTAACTTGACTCATTTTTTCACGCCGAAAAGCGACATCGCCTTCACCAACAGACGGTTTTTTTTTTCAATTCTGTAAAAATTACTGCGGCGAGTAATTGCTCAATTTTTATAAATAGTTGATAAAACATACAAAATGCACACTGTTATTTTTTGACGAAATCTTGGCGATAGAAATTCCTAATTTATTCAATGTTCTCCCTCTGGTGCGCACACCCGTAATCTATCCCATGATGTAAAATAACTCATATTTTGAGGCAAATTGATCGAATAGCAGTTTGGCAGGGGGTTAATATTTTGATATCATTGTAAATGTGAATTTTTTTTAATGAGGTAAAATTCGTCAAATTCTAAGAGAAGTGATATGAAGTTCAAGACAACTTTTAGCCGATGTAAAACTTTCGTGAGAGCGCGAAAATACGATGCACGATTAAACTACTTTTTATTTATTTATTTATTTTCAAGAACCACCGAAAACAGCTCTAATTGGCCTTTATATCGGGGTATTAACAATTAACGAGCACACACAACCATGCCCTGGGAAGTGAAAAATCCTCCCCAGCAGGGACTCGGGGACCTTTGGGTTAGCAGGCGAGGACGTTACCCCGCCGCCACCGAGGCCGGCTGACTTTGCTGACCAATTATTCAGCACAGCCACTTTTTCATCACTACCGTATTTTGATAAAGGTGGTTTGAGCGAGATAGATCCCTAATCATAATGGAGACCATATTCAAATTTATTTTTTTTATTTCAATGACTGTAAAGAAGTATGGAATAAATATTGTAATATTAAGGGCACAAATATATAGTTACATATGACAAAAATTCTCAGTAGTTAAATAAATAAAGCTACATAAGTCTCCAACTTGACTCATTTTTTCCCGCCGTACGGCTGAAAACCCTTCAAAACAGCAGGGTTTTTTGCGATTATGTAAAAGTTACTGTGGTAAGTAATAGATTATTTTTAATAAATAGTTGAGAAAATATGCAGTTTTACACCGTAAGTTTTTTGACGAAATATAGGTGCTAGAAGTTTCTAATTTTTTTAATATTCTCCCTCTTGAGCGCACAGCCATAATCTATCCCATGTAAAACAGCTTATATTTTGAGGCAAATTGCTCGAAAAGAAGTTCGGCAAAGGGTTGATATTTTGATGTAATTGGAAAGATGAGAGTTGTTTCTTTAAAATGAGGCCAAATTCATCAAATTCTAAGTGAAGTGATTTTTCGCTCAAACTACCTCGACATTTTCACGAGCATTTGCGTATTCAATCATGCATTTGAACTGGAAGCTTGTGTTGCATTCCAACTTTTTGCATTGGCTATCTTGGTCTCTCTATTTCCTTCCCTAGACGGAGCCAGCCAGTGCATTTGCGAGGAATTACCGACGGCAATAAACCGTATACGTGCACCGTTTCGTGCCCAAGCCGACGCGGACCCCTGTCGTTGGGCAACAACACAACTCCTGCTCTCGCTGTGGGAGGGAACACCCCCTTGGCGTCCGCTCCACTGTTTCACGGACTTCTCCAAGAATTCCTAAAAAATATTGTCTTGTACAAGTTGAAGTTTCAAGGTTTTACTTTCTAGAACTTCGTCACACAATATAATTTCTCGCTTAGTACATAAACTCCACACTTTTCTACTGTTGCCAACCATGGTTTCGACACCTATAATATTATTATCAATGTATTAACATTATATGTCGAAATCAAGGTCGGTAACAATAAACAAGTGCGGAATTAATGTACAAAGCGAGAAATTATGTCATGTCTCCTTGTAATATAGTAACTGCCTTTGATGACTATTGTTTTCAAATGGTTATGCATAATTTGAAAATTTTACTGCAAAATTAGTCAGTGTATTGTTAAAAAGGTTAATTATCAGAAACTTGAGCTTTCAGTAGCTATCAATTCGTGTCGACAATACTCCCCAGTCCCATCACAGCGGTTGACATACTGTTGGAACAATGGGACGCTGTTTGCTCAGGGGTAATAAACATTATTACATAATATATTTTGTTATTCTTCCAGTGATCTCAAATTTCCCTCAATGAATGAATGCATGAAGATTGACATTCTGATTTATTTCTTGGGAACTTTTCGGGTGTTATAAAGAAAAGAAAAACAGCTTGGAAAGATCGGCCGCTAACGCGTGCTTCGAAGTTGGAGAGGGGGGACGGGGGGGGGGAGAGGCGGGGGTGAGGCGGAGGAGGGTAGGCGAAGGAGAACAGTAGGGGAAAAAAGAAACGTCACGCCTCCCGCTACTTTTTTCTATTTTCTGATACTCGCCCAATGAGTGCGTCTTAACCGTCAGTTACCAATCTTTCTCTTGAGGTAGTAACCTTAGGCGCCGTCCACGTAGTTCTATATATAGTTGTGGATCTCCACGCTTACGACCAATTGTTCAGTCGGGCGAGTGGAAACTACTCGTTCGAAATGGAGGCTGCCTTAAATACGACTAATACCTGTATAAAAAGTATGCCTTCTCAAGTTGATACTTGTGAAGTTAAGAAACCCTGTTTTGAGATGAATATGAAATATTACCTTTCTCAAGTTGATGTTAAAGTTAATTAGGAGCATTAAATTGAGGTGCATTTATTCTCAAGTTGGTGATAGTACAAGTTAGGAAACTTAAACAGTGATGTATCAATATAAATGGTGTTCCTTTTCGAGTTCATATTTTTCAGGTTAAAAATTATGTAATGAGAAATGTATAGGTTTTCCTTCCGAAGATGATGTTAGTTCAAGGCTTTATAATAGGGTGGGTATATCTTAATTATTTTATTAAGGGTGTTTCACGCGAGATATAGATAGGTTTTCCCCCCAAAAGATTTTTTCGGGAGTTGAAAGAAACACCATGCCTTCTCTCTAACGCACGTAAAATCAAAACAATCATGCGATTCTATGATTAGTAATTTTTTTACTGGATTTCCACGTAGGTACATACCTATTGCTTACATATATAAGGAATTTTTCTCCCTACAATTTACATTCAAGCTTCTTGCCTATAATAATTGAATATCATAACCATATCGGTTTTTCAAAACTCATTTCTTTGTTTAATAACTCTCCTTCCTCTTATTTTTGAGGTATTTGATTTGGTCAGAGGTTCCTCATGATGACAACGTGGCGCAAGTATATTCCTAAAACTACAAAATTCGCGGCAAGCATGTGTGAACACCATATTCTACTATCTTATTTTCCAATCACCAAGTTTGGAATTGAATTTCCTTTCCCTTTTAAATTACGAGATTGTCGCAAAGAACAGAATATTTTATGTCCCAATTTCATGACACGGCCATAATATTACTTTAAACTTTAATACGAATATGAGCTTCAGAGGTAGAATACTAAGAGTTGCGAAAATAAGAGAAGAATGAACTCTACAACTAGTTGCTGCAGTTGAAAACCTGAATCATTACCCTTAATACCGTTTATTGACTGTCACCAATACTGTTATGTTTGCAATGACGGCTATACCCAGCACACATTACCTTACTGCAATTTTGAATAAACAATAATGCAAAATAAGCAATTCTCGCAATAAACGAGTGGCCGTATATCTGAGGCCTGTTTCTCAAAGCTACAAGTCTACAAATTACAAGTCTATTCACTTGTAACTTGTGAAATTCTGTTTCTCAAACGTACAAGTTTACTTATTACAAGTCCACAAGTTACAAGTCCATTCCACAAGTTACAAGTGTTTACTCACAAGTGTTTTCATGGTTACGACACATTCTGTTTCTCAAACAGACTTGTCAATTTCAAGTACTTTTAACTTGTAAGGAAATTTCTACTAGTCCTCCGAGGTGAATAAATCATCCATCACCTTTCAAGTGAAGCTATCTGTCCTCCAGTTAAATCCAAACTTGAGAACGGAACGGAGGCAAGTGAAATGAAAAAAATGTGCTAAGTCCCAGTACGAAGTTACATAATTTGGAAGTAAAAATCTCTCCTTGCCCCATTAAAATCAAAAAGAATAAAAAAACTCTCACCAGAGGGGATCGAACTCGCAACCTTCAGCTTCGTAATACAGAACGTTATCATTAGGCCGTTGCGTGCACGTTGTTCCCCATGGTTATTAATACTCAGCATTCAAAATGGCTGGTCTACGTACTCCCTTGTCTGACAATAAAACGCTATTATTTCGTATATATGACGGATAAGCACTGCACAAGATTATGTCTTTACATGCAAGAATCGTGAGTGACGTTCATTTCGAGTACATATTTCACTTCTTTCGATGGAATAAACGACTTTTCCTTATGATGTTCAAGTTTTACTGACGATTCGTCCTCGCTTGGGATATTTTAAGGTAGACTGTGAACCAAAAATACCGGTTATCTTGTATTTACGCATTTATAGACGCCAAGCAACAAAGCACTGACTCTTGGTTATAGAAGATGGCTGGAGAAACTCGCGAAATATAATGAAAGCTTCAAATAATCGCTAAATATAGACTGGACTTCTGCAATTTTCACTTGTAAAATCTTTGTCTACTTGTGGAGAGTCCTCCGTTTTCCTTTGAGAAACGCTTGGTATGATCAAAATTTATCACTTCCACTTCAAAGTATTCCCCTTCATAATGTTTTGCATAGATTGAATGAAAATCTTAGTTCTCACTTCACGAACAAAAGAAGAAGGATATACGCACAATATCGCTGCCAGATCGCTTGAAAAATTGAACGTGTTCTAATCCTTACCGGAGCAAGGCAATCGGAAGCGACTCAGTCGCATTAACTTCACAAGCATCCACTTGAGAAGGCATACTTTTTTTTACAGATAATCGTCGTATTTAAGGCAGCCTCCATTTCGAACGAGTCATTTCCACTCGCCCGACTGAACAACTGGTCGAAAGCGTGGAGATCCACAACTATATATAGAAATACGTGGACGGCGCCTAAGATTACTACCTCAAGTGAAAGATTGGTAACTGACGGTTAAGACGCACTCATTGGGCGAGTATCAGAAAATAGAAAAAAGTAGCGGGAGGCGTGACGTTTCTTTTTTCCCCTACTGTTCTCCTTCGCCTACTCTCCCCCCTTGCCTCTCCCCCGCCTCTCCCCCGCCTCTCCCCCCCTCCAACTTCGAAGCACACGTTAGCGGCCGATCTTTCCAAGCTGTTTTTTTTAGTCCCATAATTTGCCGTAGAAATAACCTAGTAATTACAAATACATGGTTCAGACATCATCCTCGACGTAGGTACACTTGGAAGAAGCCGGGAGACACAGATAGGTTCCAGATAGGTTATATAATGGTTCGTCACAGATACAGGAATAGTGTTAAAAACTGGGATGGGATTGGATGTCGCATGGGATTGGATGGCATGCGATTACGTTGTACACACGGAGAAATTAACGTCGAGCAACTAACTACGCCAACTTTGGCGCAAAAAATGTCGCCGTGTGTACAAGGCTTAATGCGTTGCCTGAATGGTCCACCATCGGTCACAAATTTAAAGTATCAGGCAACACATTACGGTTTTTTTATTCATGTATTCAATGGCGATGAAGTCGTCAAAGTGTTTAAAAATCCTCACTGTTCGTGAGTGGCGGCCACCCAGGGATCCGTCGGATGGTCCTATTTCCTTTTCTCCCGACCCCCACCTGTTTTACAACTCGAGTCTGGGAAGGGAGCTGAGGGCAAGTGTGTATACAATGGCACCCGTCGCCACGCTCTGCTCAGTTGAATACCCTTTCCTACGCAAAGATAGGAAATCCCAGGGTCAATCCCACGTCTCCTTATTAACTCTTCCTGGGAATTTGTATCTATACTCACATACTGCGAAGGAAGTTCGAAGCGTTCACCGCAAAAAAAAACATTTGAGATTTTTCCCTTCAACGAGTAACATATTCGTGAATAAAAGGAAGTATTTGTCCATTCGCGAAAAATTTGGAGTTAGAACGAGATGAAAAATATTTTTAAACGTGCAAAAAAATTCAATTTATTTTCTTCTACGGTTTCAAACCAGTGGAAAACGAAGAAGCAATTTTATCTGCACTAGAACAAAACCAAACACCAAACTAGAGAATGAGGAAATGTGATCTTTACAGTGCTGATTAACTATTGCTGGAGTGGTTAAATACGCAGAGATATGCTGATATCCCCATTAAAGGTCCATTTGTCCACCAAAAGTACCTACATACAAACAAATTTACAAAATAGTTGTTGGGACACGAGAAATTCAGATGCAATAACGGTGGCAAAGAACCGCAAGTGAATGGGTGAACAGTGTTTGGGAGTTGAGTCACCAAGGTTACGAAGATGAAGACATCTACAATGCCTATGAAATGGGATTGATTTAGAGCATAATACCAGAAGCATCTTTTAAATTCAAAGGCAGACAGGTGTGTTTGGGGAAAAAGACCCAAGAATCGTGTGTTTCGATGTGAGAAAACATGAATGGGACTGTAGTGGTTAAATACGCAGAGACATGCTAATATCCCCATAAACCATCCATTTGTCCACCAAAGGGACAGACATTTTTATTATTCGTGAGTCACAAAAGACACGTTGTTTTAAAAAAGTAAAGAAGCTTCCCATCGAATATGCAGCAAGTGAGAAGGATGATTCCCAACATTTTTCAACAATGTGTGGGAAAAGGAGTTACGGCTCGAATAACAGAAACATTTTACTCCGTGTAAATTTGGTAAACATAACTGACTCGGGCACCCACGTATGCAGGAGGTATCCAATGCACAATCGGTGTTTTTACTTCAAAATACGACTTCTACTTAGCATCCAATACACATGGTTTTAAAGGTTTATTTTGCAGACAATAAACAAGTAATGGTTTTAAAGGTTATTTCAAGCGATTTTTGATTCTACAGTTGATTGAAAGAATGGATAAAGTCCAGATGACATCTCTTGGTAAGAAGCAATTCATTTGGTGACTGATGAATGGGACATGGTCTCACTAGCAATAATCATAACTGTTTTCGAAAGTCTGGTTTATTATCGGGAAAATGCACGATCTTTGAGCACAACGTTCATGAAGATAATCTTCCTCTGTCATAATAGCTAAAAGAAAATGGAATTTTGAATTCTGATCATGTAAATTACATTGATAATTTTTAGATTTTTATAAAAATTTCACTATAGGTGGACTTCCTTCAGATGGTAAAATAACAGACCTTAGCAAAGAGTGATGATGACAATGCTGGATGTAAAACTGATGATCTCAGGCCTGACCTCGTGGAAATTATGGATATCCATGATGAGAAAAACACCTTTGTTATTTCCACAAAACTTTATTACGATGGCACGACGTGAAACGCGCGATGCGGTGGACATTTTAACTAATTTTCTTGAAAGTACTGACATTTCCGACGATGTTTTCAGAGCACTTAGCGTAATTAGAGGGAATTTAAGAGACTTGAGAGTGAAATATATTAATCAGGCTACCATGTAGTTATTTTGGTGAATATAGTAGTGATTAAGAATAAAACTATGCGTTGATTTCACATGCATGTTAGATCTCTTAAAAGTTTCCAATCGATTTTTATTTTACATTTTTAAATTTATTGCATAAACATTTTGCCTATTATTCCATTTTTACTCCTAAAATATTATCTCACCAGATGCATCCATTGATTGATGATATTGCCTTCAAGAGTTATTAAACTTAGCGCCTGTAAAGAGCCGAAGTAAACGACCCCGAAGCACTCGTTGTAACCGAGTTCGACTTTATTTTGCGAATGAATAATGAAAGAAAAACAGTCCGAGGAAAATAGTGAGAATCAAATAAATAGAAGACTAAGAGAGGCGTTGAGTAGACAACGCTTTTTGGTGGTTTGAGCGAGATAGTTCCCTAGTCATAATGGAGACCATATTCAAATTTTATCTTTCTATTTCAGCTTCTGTAAGAAGTATGAAATTGATATTATAGTATTAATGGCGCAAATATGTAGTTATATATGACCAAAATTCTCAGTAATTGAATAAATAAAGCTACATAAGTCTCTAACATGACTAATTTTTTCCTGCCGTACGGCTGAAATCCCTTCAAAACAGCAGGTTCTTTTGCGATTCTGTAAAACATTACTGTGGTGAGTAACAGATTATTTTTTATAAATATGGTAACATAGAAGCTACACACCGTTAGTTTTTTTTACGAAATCTAGGTGTGAGTAGTTTCTAATATATTTAATATTCTCCCTCTGGAGCACACAGCCATCATCCATCCCGTGTAAAACAGCTTACATTTTTCGGCAAATTGCTCGAAAAGTAGTTCGGCAAGGGGTTGATATTTTTATATAATTGGAAAGATGAGTTTTTTCTTTGAAATGAGGCCAAATTCATCAAATTCTAAGTGAAGTGATTTTTCGCTCAAACTACCCTAACTCCATTGGGGCAGATAGCGCCTAAGGAAAGCCCACCAGTGAATTCGAACCGAGGAATGGCATCATAAAAAGTGTACTTTTTTTAATCTCTTGCAGCTGACTTCAGGGAAGAGAGTGTTCCTCGTGGGAAGACACGGGACACGAGTGAGAAATGAGGGAGAGGAGGGTGTGTCGAGGAAGGAGGCCGAGGGGTGGGGAAAAACCACACCCCTCGGCCTCCGATATCCCATCCAAGGGTGCGACCGACCCCTAGGGTTCGTGGGAGTACCCCCAAACACGGCCGCAGCGGCGTCAAAGTCTCCCGTCGACTCCCCCGGGCACGAACGAACACCTCTCGATCACTCGGCTTCGCGCGTCCTATAACGGCAAACACCCCTACTCCTCCTACCCACGCGAGCCAGCCGAGGAGGGCACAGGTGCCAACCCTCTCCCCCTGGGGGAATTCCCAGGGGGGTGGGCAGAGGGGGAGGGAGGGGCGTGAGAACCGCGTCGAGGAGAGTGTTGGGGGGTGGGCATCGGGGAATCCCTGTTCTTTTTAAGGGTGGGGGCGGGGGCGGGAGGGCACACACGTGTTTTCCTACGGGAACGCGACAACAACAATAACAACAGCGGGGGCAACAATGGGGGGTGGGGGCAGCGTAAGAAGCTTCCCCGGCCGCCTGGGTCCCCGCTACAAGCTTAGCGAGAAGTGTTGGAGAAATTGTCCACACAGGGAGAGGGAGATATGTAGTTGGTTCTCTATAGTATGCTCCTCGGTCCGCGAGGTGGGGTTCCGCCAAGAGCCACGGGAAATCTTGGTCCGCGTCTGGGGGGGAGGGGTGGGTGTTGGGAAAGGGGATGGGGGGAAGTCCTCTCCTCGCCTCCGAGCCAAATTAACAAGATTTGAAAAATAATACCCTTTATATGAATAAATACAACACCCCCTTTCGTTTTTTCTTTATTGGGCTTTTTTATTTTCTCACTCATTGATGAAGTTTTGGTTGGCTCTTAACCCTTTGTTTGCTGACGAGACTTAAAAGTCAAATGAACATTTTTCCCAAATTTATATTATTCATATTAAATAATGATACGCTTTCACTGCCATGATTTTGTTAAAAGAAATAATTCTCGCAGTAGTTAGTACGTGCCATTAGTTTCCGTTTTGTTCCAGCCTTTACCTCGTGAAATAATACGAACTTGGAGTGTCTAGCTGAAAATGTTATGATTACTAAACCCTGAATGAAGAGCCCTGAATATTAAGTTGATATTTTTCATTTACATTGTCAACCCAGAATCAATCTAAATAATTTTAATAAATCAAAAGAATTTTCAAATTTTTTTTAAGCCTTTGGTAAAGTAACGTCAGTCAGGAAGTGCTGAAAATTGCCACAAGTTTTATTAATTCACTATGGGAATAGATACATTTTTTAAAAGTATTTATAAATGACATGATTTATTAATTTGTAACTTTTCTAACATTTTTACATAGCATTTGATCATGTTCGTTATGTGTTTTGCAACTTACCATACTATTTTAGAAGTAGGTACCTTGCTGACATTGCATGGATCTGTATAATGAGAGGAATGCTTGTAGCTGAATATTTTGTACACGATTAATGAAGTCAATAAAAGTGTTAATAAAAATATAGCCAACATTTTATCTTACTCTTTGGATCCAGATACATGACTCTCTTGAGTTAAAAAGTTTTTTACTCATGTTGTTTAGTCTAAAGCATCTAATGTAGGAGAGGGCTGCATAGCCCTAATTTCGCCCTAAACAAAGGCAACAAATAGAATTTACCTATGCTGATATTCAAAGGGCAGACGTAAGAAGTAAAATGCAAATAGTCGAGCAAAAGATACAACTCAAGACACCTCCTTTTTTTTTACCGAGGTTCGTATTTTCATTAATAAATAGTTCATCGTACATGGCACCATTTGTTTGTCCTCCCCACGAGTCGATCAAAATTAACAAGTGTCTTTTATTTACGAAAGGCTTTGAGAGTTTTTCCAAAAACTGAATAAATATTTAAGTGGTAAGTTTCCCTGATTTTGAGTAGGGATGTGACCTGAAAAGGCACTTAAGGTTTCGTGCCGTACCTGGAAGGCACCCGAAATCGGAGTCCGAGCCTCGGCGTCGAAGGAGACTGAACCCTACACCACGGGTGGTTTATGGCACCAATTAACCAGTCACACTATAGTTTATAACTTCTTAAAATTAAATATTAATCGCACAATTATGCTCGTCTTTGTGTTTCACTATTCACATTGATGAAAATGGTTTTTTAAATGCAGTTATACGATAGATATTAACCATTTTACGTGCATTAGTAAACCAAGCCAGTTTAATGTACATTCAATCACTAAAGCACGTAAAATGGTTAATATCTATCGCATGACTGCGATGAAAATACCATTTTCATCAACGTGAATAGTACAACAGAAAGACGAACATAATTGTGCGATTTATGTTTAACTTTAAGAAGTTATAAACTATAGTGTGACTGGTTAGTTGGTGCCATAAACCACCCGCGGTGAAGGGTTGGGTCTCCTTCGACGCCGAGGCTCGGACTCCGAATTCGGGTACCTCCCAGGTACGGCACGAAACGTGAAATGCCTTTTCGGGTCACATCCCTGATTTTGAGAGAACACTACGATCTTATTAGCATAGAGACAATCTTTGTTATTCATGCCTTTACGATGAATATCATCCAAAAGCATGCAGCTCAACGCCATAAACGAATGTTTGCAATAAACAGGTGTGGGAAATGAAATACTGTAATATCATTACCCTAAATTTTTCTTGAACTGGAATCGATTATTTTCCTCTCCTCAATGATCCACGTTTCACTTACATAAAATACGTCACTCCATATTAAGCTCCTGACAAACCTCTTCTTCATACCCTTGGCAGCTGTTATCGTCTCTCTCCAGTCCGTACAATCTTCACGATTGAAGGAAAAATTGAGTTACAAATATATTTGAGCATAATTTCTACGTAATTGAAAGTAGCACATACATTAGTTTGCAATAAAAAAAAACTTAGATATTTGTCTACCGGCAAAGGCCTCCAGAAAGACCCACGACCGACTTTTCTGCAATAATTGTCATGTTATCAAAACTTTGCATGCTGATTTTTTCTCCATGCACTTATATTCCTGTTTTGATTTTTCTTTATTCATTTATGGCTTTTTCAATGAAAACATTGAAGATCATGGGCGACAAAGCGCATCCATGTCGTTCTCCTTTCCACTTCACAAAGAAGGCATTTAAGAAGACCCTGGTAGATAGAGGTCAATATGATTTGAATCAATGTGATGCAAGATCGCATAAAATATTATTGCTCTTAAAATCTCCCTATGGATTTTTCTGGGCTATTAAGGAAAAATTTGTTCCTTCAAAAATTCGATAACAGATTTTGCTACTAAAATCATGAACTTTCTCCTATCTGCTAATGTGTTGTCTATTTAATTATTTATTTAAACTACCCCGAAAACAGCTCGAAATGGCCTCTTACATCGGCTGATGTAACATTGACAACAGACGAACACAAACACTCATGGCCTGGGTGAAGAAAAATCAACCCAGGCGGGACTCGAACCCGCGACCCTCGGATTGACAGGCGAGGATAACCCCGTCGCCACCGGGGCCGACGAGAGCCGACACCGTTTAGTTGACGATGAGTAAACAGCGAGGTCAGAAGAGGTAGCAGTGACATCGGATGAAGGAAAGGCTCAATTTGATTAAAAAATATCGCAAAAATACAGCCCCGACAATCAATTATATCTGCCCCAGAAATGGAATTGAAGTAAGAAAAAAGAAAACCTCAAATAGTCGACAATACAGAAGGAACGAGCAAAGTATTTTCTGGACAAGTTAAGCCATTCTCACCAAAAATCGTTCCATTGACACACACATTGAGGAATACACCGGTGAAAAAGTGGAATACATCACTGTGTAAAACTATCAAGAGCCACTAATAAATCCTGTCCTCTGCCGTGAAAAAACATTCAAAATCGCGAGAATTCGATAAATCCTTGAGGAGCGGCTCAAGACTGACGGATGAAACCCTTCTTAACGGGGTAACGGGTTCTTATCCTAATTCGCAGCCACGACAGGCATCCACAGACGTGCGAGGTGAAGGGGGGGGGGGACGAGGGGAGGGAGGGACGAAGGAGGGAGATAGAGCTGCCTTCTTTGGTTTTCCCAAAGCGGGGAATCCCCAAAGTCGGGAGGATTGTGTGTGGGGGGAAGGGGAAGGCGGCGGTGGAGACAAACCAGAGACTGAATGAGCTTGTTGTCGTGGCCCCCGCGATGGTGGGATCAATGGTGGTAGAGTGTGCACGTGGGGGGATTAGCCCGGATATCGTCAGCACTTCACGAGATTTGGATAAGTCGTTGGGGTCACGGGGAGAGGAGGGTAAGAGGATGTGCGGTCGAGGGAACGGTGGTCTCCCTCCGACATTAAGACGAGCGCGGGTGGACGGAGGCACGGCGCTCCGCCGCCGTCGCGCGCGTCTATAAGACGGCCGGCTGAGAATGCTGCGACGGATGCGGAACTTCCGTTATGCTGCTGTTTCCCGAGGAGGGCGAACACCCAAATGCCATTTTCCACCGGAATATGATGATCGTGGTCGACGACCCTGGGAAATGCGTCCCGTGAGAGCAGGGATTATCGCACGCTCCACCTGTTCGGTCGCTCCCGTGGCACTGGCACGGAGGCGTGCCATCACGCTTTGAAGAAGACCCCGGCCCGGGTCCCTTATCTCCGGATACGAGAGAGATAGAATATTTGACGGATGGGCCACTTGCTGGCACAGCAGGCACGTGCTGCAAGTAGCAACGCTTGAAGGCAATACCTGCACCTGAATGCGTCCCAATGCACGGAATAACCAAGTCTAAAAACTGAAAATTAACTCTGAAAGCGTGTGGCAACGGGCGTACAGTTTCCCAAGTCTGTCCAAAAGGAAGATACATAGTTAATGATTGAAGATTTATTATTTTGTGTGGAATTTTATTTTATAAAGATTTCTCATTTTATATAGTAAAACGAAGTCTTGTATGATCAACCTATAAAAGATAAAGCTCCTGGTTGACCTGTCTTATAATTATAATTGAAATCTCCCTGGTCAAATCCTAAATACGCCTTGTTCAAGCATATATCAAGAAGATACGGATAAGTATATCCCGTTAACATGTACAGTACCAATGTTCTTACTAATGTTAAAAAGGTCAATAAATATGAAAAATATTTCTCTAAATGCATTATTTAAGCTGAATGAGTGAAAGATTCATATAATGCACCATTAAACATCCACAAAGTACAGGTCTAATTGACGCCTTGCAATATAAGTTTTGGCAATCCGTCGTTGCAGGCTACACAAAACCACTTGTCATTAATCTTGCGAGTGGCCAGTTTCTTTCTTTCGTACGTGTAAATAAATTACTCATTGCCTAATATAAAATTTTTAATTTCAATTAACGCAAGATTAATTATTATCATTTATTTAACAACAATCATGTTAAAGCTTTCTGACGAAACAGATTGACCACAAATATAATTATTGCGAAACAGGTAAAATAGTGGTAAAAGATATACACTCTGGAGACACTTTTAAGATTCTAAATTTCCAAATAATTTTGGTAATGCTAATATCAATCGATTCATGTACTGTGTTCTTGTCAGTTGCAAGGTGACTAAATCTGTAGATTTTATGGTTTGATTTTTCATGTTCTCCATAGCTTACACGATGAAAATGTTCATCAGTGTATAGTTGTGTAAGATATGGTGTGTTCCCGGTGAATAGCAAATGTCAGGTGTTCCAAGCGGTTTCAATTGTTATCAGGTCAGCGGTTATCAGGTTATAAGCGGTCAGATTGTTATCTCATCATGATATAAATGTTCTTTTTTGATGTGTGTGTGTGAATATATATATATTTACTATTGGATTTTTTTCTATTTTGTCTAATGAAAAAAGTTATATTTTTGGTCTAAAAGTTATATTTTAGTTTATTTGTCAGTTTCTGAGATGAACATGCAACAAAAAAAAATTTCTTGTATGCTCTATTTATCTCTTTTGTATCTACATTTCTTCACAAGATATTTTTTTTTCCACGTGTTATATTTAATGATATATATTTATAATGTATTTAAAATTAATTTTTTGGTGTGACTAGCATTGCATTTAAATCAAGGATGGTAGCTTCCACACTGGTGTTTTTTACCACTGAAGCTACTTAAAGCTCCTTCACTGTTATTAAAAAAAATGTACATTTAAGAATTTGGAGTATTAAGTTTATTATTATTATTATTCATTTGTTAATGCTCATATTATGCAAGTTCCATATGTACTATGCCGATGGCTACACGAGATGGATGTCACTGAGCGTAGTCAAACGGCGTGTTTTTTTTCTTTTCGGTCGTGTTAAGTACCTATATTATCATCGCATGCATGCGCTGCCTGCAACTCATTTTGTCGCTCTCGAGGTAAGCGCATTTGCGATTCTTCTTCCAGAATAAAGGGGACGCGATTAAGGATTTTTGACATATTAAATTTATTCTTCGTACCTACTCAATGTTAACTCTGGTGAAAATAGTTCTCGTAGGAAAATAACAAGCAAAGGAAGAAATTGACGGGATTCATTCTCACGTTTTGCTATTTCGTGCAAAGGAGAGGAAACCTTTTGGACACTATCCAAAGTACTCTTGAGTAGTACTATAAATTCTCGGCACATTAAAAGTTAACAGGAACGAAATGTATTTTAAAGCAGTTTGGCTCAGATACCCGCATCATTGAATAGGTTAATTAATGATCGGTGGTCTGAGCCGAAGTGGGAAAAGTTTAAATTTTCGAGCTCCATAAGAGATTTGAAGCCCCGGGCCGCTCCAGCTCCTGCTCCAAAGCCCTGCTTGAAACGCTTCAATTTTTATTGAAAAAAATAGAAAAAAAAATTAGCATGAACATAGTTAAAGTAGCTTCTCTTTACCCAAGAACTGCCCAGCTATGGCACTTCTTATGTCCAAAATTATTGCGAAAAGAATATTGCCACATCTAAGGTCAATAATTGAGTTATGGATGCCAATGTTACTTTGTACCTTAGGAGATATGGAGCTTTGTATGTCGAGAATTAAACAATTGTTAAGGCCAGAGCGGGGCCTATGATTTGGCCTCGGAGCTCGAACGAAGATTCCAAATGGAATATCGAGCGAGCTCGAACGATCTTCATGAATTTCTACTTCAGCTACATCTGGGCAACTACCACCGGTAACCGAAACCATTTCTAAAACAGCATCTACGTCTAAATCTAGATGAAGACCAGTTATTATTGAGGGTTGAAGATACTGTTCTAGAATCATTAAGTATCTTCAACCCTCAATAATAACTGGTCAATTTAATCGCAAATCGTTAAAAGGTTTATTGGCAAATGCAACGATTATATTAGGAAATAGACCTCATTTGAAATTCGCAGCCAGTATTTGTGATCTTGAAGAGGTAGGATTTAATTCATATGAAAGTGTGCAACAAAGATTGGCAATATTGGTACGATAAATTCATTGGAGTTGCAAGCCTACTACCATAATTATGATAAGAATCGCTATCATGGCGTCGGTTAAAATTTAGACTGAATCTTTTAAGTAAGTTCTTAGCTGATTTATTTTCTGACGGCGTCAAAACATTTTGAAAAACGCATTACTCATTGAATGGTGGATTAAACGGACAAACTTTGCGATACATTGTATCAGGATCTTAAACTTAGGCAAGTAGACTGCTGAACGGAGAGATTTAAAATGTCATTTTTCCGCGAACGACAAAAGACCGTAATAGCAGCCACTAAGACTTTATAATTACGTCTTTCAACATTAAAAATAGCTAATTAGTTGCTTTGTTCTGTAATGTTTTTGCGTTAATGTCCTCCGTTGTACTAACATGCATGCATGTTCACTCCCTGCGACACACCCTTGAGATTTGCTTGCCTTGTAGGTACTATACAATATTAGAAAGCATAATGCCCCCTGCCCCCCCCCCATTAATTATGTACACCTGAAAGATTATTGCATTCGTTGCCCCACCTCGTGGATATGCACTCATTAATCCCCTATAAAGCGCATAACTCCGTCGTCGGAAATATCCTGTAAACCCTTGAACTCGTTTCTTTTGCGCTATATGCCGCCCTCTATGCCGGGATAGACCCGTTCTTCCTAACACGCATACGAATACCGAAAGATTCATAGTTTGGAGGTGAGAAGCTTTCATTTTCTCACCACTCTAGGGTGAAATGCCACGGTATAAGTTAGTTTCGCCCAGATAGTGTTCGCTATGATTTCGCGCGTGCGGTGTTTTTCGAGAGCCGTCGTTCTCTGTCCCAGCCGCTCCCGGAAATGTTTTATTTTTCCACGGCTTCCCTTCCAATCACTCACCACCGGAATTAAGGGATGGGAACCAATTAGGCGGAATAACGTTCCGCGTGCGACTGAAAATACTGCTCGCGGACGAGGGAGCAAATTGAACAGCAGAAGATCCTTTTCCTGCTCCTCGGCTATCCTCTCTCTTTTCCCTCTCCTCTCTTTTTCCTGCTCGAACGCATTCGCTTGGGTGAAGGAGCTGGCTTCATTTTCAATTTCCGCCGCTGCGGCAGATTACTCTTATTCAGTCAATTAGGGTTCCCTTCTCTCGAGTGCGATGGCATTGCAATGTTTTCACTCGCTTCGCTGTTTAAGAGTTGCACTTTTGCTCTTCTTCTCCGCGAGATGAAGCGACCGCGTGCCGAGCCCCGATTGGGTGTGGAAAGGGGGGGGCAGGGAGTGAATAAAAACTGCGGCTCCTCCTCCCCCCTAAGCAATGGTCACGTCCGTTCGCAGGGTATCCCATTGACTAAAGCTCTGTATTAGGAAAGTACGGTCAACCTTGCGCATCTAGCCATGGCTGGCCTTTTTTTACATGGGAGAGATAGGGACTAAACATGTTTTCACGAGATAAAAATTAATTAACTATATTTCATCGAATTTGAGCCATGATAACTTGTGAACGATTAAATTGCCTATAATACCACATCATTTTCATATCAAGTTTATCCACCAAAATGCGGGAGTCGGCCTGTATAATACGAGCCCAGCAGACGCCTCAAACGGCAGCAGACGACGTACAGTGGTCCGGATCCGAAAAAAGGCGGACAAAAATCAGATTTTTGTCAGATTACTTTGAAAATTGTCATATATATGTTTTAGGACGCGCTTAGTTCATTTCTGCTGTTATTTTTAACAAACAATAATTATTTTAGATGATATTGAGAATTTTAATGCTAAATTAACCGATAATGAGGAGACTGCATAGAAAACGCCTGTTATTATTAAATATGCAAATATATAAAAAGTATTTACATAATATGACTTCTAGACTTTTAAATTAGTAAATAATTTTAAAAAAATGGGTAAATGTAAGGCAGTTAGGGGAATTGATTCTAACGTTGAAGTGATTGCGATTATCAGCTAGCAGAGGTAGTGCAGCTGAAACTAAAAAATAAGTAAATATTAAAACTGTTTTAAGTGCAAATTAACTCATTTATGCTGTTCAAAACATACTTAGTATCTTATTAACTTTACAATTTATATAATTCCAAATCAGATTCTCCTGAATTCCACTCCTCTTCCTCGCATTCACTCGCTGAGTCAGGATATTCTTGCAAGAGCTCACGGACCTCTTTAGGCAGGTCTTTTAGACCACGGTATTTATTTAATTCAGCAGCTAATGTACCTACTGACTAATGGATCAGAGGTCAGGATCAGTCTCCGGAAAACGTCCTCAGTCGTGTGGAATCTTGAAATTTTTCTTGCATGATGCTCGCGATAAGTTCTTGTATCTTTATTCCGCAATTCCTGAGCCTCCTCCGAAAGCTCTCAAATTGGAAGAAGAGCTGACTCAATCACCTCTACACCATGCAGCAGAACTTTAAGTACTGTGGGTGGCATGAAGAACCACTAATAATATTTAACATAACATTTTGCCGTGTCCATAAAATATTCTTTAAATTTTGGGGGATCAATTAGAAGGCCGCATGACGAAGCTCTCAAAATATTTGACAATTTAATGAGAAGTTCTTCTTCTACACCTGAAAATCAATTTTATATTTTATATAATGTAAAAAGCGTTGAAGTAAAAGAAGATTTTTGTAAAATAAATGGATCCTTACCAGTAATTTCAGCTGATAGGCGGGCATTTTTGAAGAAGCGCCGAGCTGTGTTGCCATCGTTCGATGTGCCATATTTTGGCTTTGGTAGATCAACTAATAGACCCATTCTACTTTTAAATTTCTCCTGAAGTACCTTCTTTCTTTTCCCTCTTTTACTTTTTCAATATTCGTTATGCCCGTGTAGGGGAGGTCATCGTATTAACTAGAGACGCTTCTGCGCGCCATGTCCTCTCTCTCTTAGATTCATGGCTGTAGCAGAAGACAGTTCTCCAGGGAAAGTATTTTCTCTAAGGAATTTAGTTTTCCTTCTTTTAGATCGGATAGTGACATCCGCAAATTGTTTGTTTGGCCAACCCTTTCTTTTATTACATGTGCTTGATAAAAAGGCTTATTATTTAGACAATACCCCAAGGGATGTCATATCACAATTAAAACACAGGGAAAATACGAACCTGAGGAGCTTGGAAAATAACGATACACAACATCAGGGAAATCAACGATTTGATCCAACCAAGTCACATACCTACCTCTATTCTAAAAAAGAGTTCGTTCGAGAGCAAGCTCGCCATCTTTTCTCATAACCAACAAAAAAATTTACTTTCAAAATATTATTGAGCTCATTTTTTTGCGTGCTCATCTCCATGTAAAATGTATGCAATCCTCAAGAAGTCCCGTCAAATTTCTTTTCCGGTCGTCCATTGACTCTCCTTTTTTCTCCTGCATTTTACCGTGAAGTTGCTTCCGCGGAAATGTTAACGACATAGATGTGAGTTAAAAATTAGAATCATTGGTTCGTTAAATACTGAACAATATTCTTTATTCTAGAAAGTTAGCAGTTTAAACGGAAGCAAAAACAATGCAAAATTTAGTGTGGTACCCCGTACTAGATCAACTTCAAAAACGGAAATAAAAGAGAAATAGCATACCTGTTTAATTATCCTTATCGCTGTGGTAGCCAGAAACAAAAAATCATTGAATCACAACACTATTCCGAATTATCACAACACTAACACTTACTTCAGAGATCACTTCAAATCACGAAAACTATTCCCAACAGAGTACCAAACGACTAAGAACTGGCATGTGTACACATCGATGGAAAAGGACCAACTGAAGAGCACCAAAATGTTTCGACTGAAGCATGGAGGAGGTTAAGAAGAGAAGTTACCACCATCCCCAAGAACCTGGGTCTAACCCCGAGGATAACCAGGAGGGTTTTTGGTGGACCACATAAAGAGAAATGTGCAATGCCTGCATTTTGTGCGAAAATGTCTACCAGCGGCAGCCCTCCAATAAAACCCATCTGGAAAGATGCACCTGGAGGGTAAATACCACATCTGTTAACACGTGCAATTTCACTTGCAGGTCAAAGAAACTGCCTTTAGGCAATAAACACAAGTTGGGTGGTGCGCTAAGTAGGGATAGTAAAATATCCCGACTAAGGACCTTACCCACTACCCTTGGGTCCGGCACGTGTGCGGATAACGGGTCTCCTGTCGCATAGGCTTTGAGGAAATGGACAGCCAGAGGTGGGTTTTCCCAGCAGCAGTGCATACAACCAGTCTTATATACTTCAAACGATTAACAAAATTCGATGGAAATCGTACTGAGAAACGATCGAAGAAAATATTTTCCTCCTCTTCCAGCGTCACAATTTCGCTTAGTATCGCAGTCTGAAATTCATTCTCTTACTCTTTCTAGAGTAAATTCGGCCAAGAACAGAATGTAATAGATAAAAACATAGTAAACTTCTTCATTTTTAAAATCCTAATCAATAAAACATTGGAAAAGACGTATTTTACAATGTGTCTCCACTTTGACGAAGCTCGCGTGTCTAGTTCCGACGTTCACGTCCGCGGCAGAGAATCATATAAGTCGTTGTCATTCACTTATTTGCAAGTATTTGCAGCTAAATCCTTTACTAATATCTTTCTAATATAACCCACTCTTGCCACTATAAGAATCTCCGTGTCACTCGGTGTCACTCTTTTTATAATCCAACGTTTATGCGAAATTTGCGAGAAAAAATGATTTTTCTTGAAGAACTCCTTCAGCGATCATCAAAACGACTACAAGATTGAAACATAGTTTTTCTCATGGTAAAGTGTCCATATAATTATATTCCATACTCATTTTACCAATTTTTTAATACGAAATAGAGCAAAATAATTGTTAAAAATGTGTATTTTTTCGAAAAAATTAAAAGAGCGAGGTTTAGCTAAAATTGGCTCTACTTTGAAGCTATTTACTAAACTTAACAACACTTTTTATGCAAAAATAAGTGTACGGTAGGAATCCCCTGACATTTTGCTACAAGAACAGCATATTTAAAGTGAGTTTCAAGAAAGTCGAAAAAATGACTTTTGTCCGCCTTTTTTCGGATCCGGACCACTGTACGTCGTCTGCTGCCGTTTGAGGCGTCTGCTGGGCTCGTATTATACAGGCCGACTCCCGCATTTTGGAGGATAAACTTGATATGAAAATGATGTAGTATACAGGCAACTTAATCATTCACAATTTATCATGGCTCAAATTCGATGAAATATAGTTAATTAATTTTTATCTCGTGAAAACAAGTTTAGTCCCTATCTCTCCCATGTAAAAAAAGGCCAGCCATGGCTAGATGCACAAGGAACATGTAGGGAACCAATCAGAAGCCTTGATTGTCGGCATTTGCCGAGATCAAACGTTGACCGTACTTTAAAATCAAGAGCTTTACCATTGACCAGAGTCCTCTGGATTGCCGATAATACACTACATAGTACTACAACCCTATGAGGGAGTAGTGTTGAGAACGGCCATCCAGAGGACTCTGCCATTGACCTTCCTCCGCCCCTCTGCTGGAGAAATCTCGAACCGCGGCGGGCACGCAATCCCACACATTGCCCCTTTTGTTCATTGTGCTCACTTTCGATTGGCCATTGCATGTCTAGTCGCTCGTTAACCAAGTCTACATTTTGAACCGCTTGTTTATTTTACACCAAATTCTTACTCACGGCTCGGCACCAGCATCCCAACTACTGTTCTGTTCTTACGTATTGCATCGACCAAACTGTCACGTATGAGCTCCTGTTGTAGTGACGAGGGATTCCAGAAACTCGTCCCCACATGCTTGAAATTTGCACTGCCACCATCTGGCGACGGAATGCGCAATGAGCTCCCCTCTAGCTGAACGCTTTGGCCAGGCATAGGTGGCGAAAAAGCTCCCGGGAAAAGACTTGTGCGGGCACCGATATACTCTCTGGAAATGGTGAACCTTTGAAGCTGATCAGTTATACTCAAGAGGGACGATGTTTGCAATGCCCTCTCCAAAAGGAAGCCAATTCTGCGGTGTGCACTTAAATGCTAGCCTACTACTATCTAGCATGTACTATGTAATTTATTTATATCCAATTGTTGGCGCTTTACTTCACTTTGAGTGCAAATCAGCCTGACGTAGAAACGAAGCATAAAGTAAAGTCATCGCTTCAGTTTCTTACATGACAGAGCATGAAGACGCTTCACTGGCATATGGCGATATTCGTCCCTGATCGAGGTTGTCCCGTGCACCGCTCCACTGGCCTCTCGAAGCGGGACCATGACTGGAAAGGAGTGCATGTTCATGTGATAATTAACCTATTAAGTAGTTATTATTCACTGTTAAGGTAGCTTGCAGGGGTACCATGTAGACGCAGATTCATGGCAGAGTTCCAGGAATTGGGAATGGATACCTAAATTTAACGATATTTGTAGGGTATTAAAACTGGTCTTGTAAACATGAGAGCCATCTTTCGCAATTGACCGTTACTACTGAAATTTCACGTTTGACTGCAGCAGTTCGTGGTCTTTCACTTGAAGCTTCACAGATTCTGTTAAAATGGTCGCAGCAACTGCGAAAGGATGGGCAGTTTGTGCTCCATTCAGGGATGGTGGCTAAATGTATATTTCACTGACTTTGACGTTATTGCTTCATCTTTGCGATGATAAATTGTAACTTGGTTATTCTTCAAAGGGCCTCTAGTTCATACGATGCTTTACCGTAGAGGCCAGAGTGCCGAATTGCTGAGCTGATTTGGTTGCCAGTGGCCCATTGCGAGTTAAACGCAATAGAGCTAATATGGGCGTACGTAAAAAACAAAATAGCGAAAGTGAACATGGCAAATGCTGCGGAAAAAGGAAATTGTGTGAATGTAACATGCGATCTCTGTAAGGAAGCATTGCGGTCAGTCACACCCGAATTGTGGAGGAAATGTGTTCAACATGCCCTAAAAATTGAGGGGCATTATTGGGAAAAAGACCACTTGACGGAGGACATATGTGAAGTGCAACCACTTCATAAAGATCTAATGAATTCTGAATCTTCCAGTGATAGTGACTTGGATGTGGAATCTGATGGCGATGATATGTTATTATGATTAAATTCGTAAATGATTCTTCTCAGTGTAGTCACCTTCTAGTTTAGGCAAATTTGGATGATTTGAGTGCACTCTACCTTATAAACCACGTAATAAAATGATTATAAAAAAATAATAAAAAAATAGAAAATAAAAAATAGAAAACCATTTTTAAGGCTGCCTAATGGAGGTCCAAAGCCCTCATGAAAAAAGCTGATGGGGAATGGAAAAGGAAGTCTGACTTCGAAAAAAAATATGTTTATACATTCAACGAGGGAATTACAGTAATAATATCATTGAGGAGCCAGCACACATCCAGCCATGCTATTCACCGATTGACGTCCAGACTCATTCATTGTGTGTCAGGAAGCGGCAACAGTGAGCGCTGCGACAAAAGAGAAAGTTACGCCTTGCAGGCTGTCGCCTCTCGACGGCAGGCAGTAGCTTCAGTGAAAAATTGACGCTAATCTTAAATCGATATAAAATAAACTACTTTCTGTACTATCAAAAGCACAACAAGATCACACAGTCAATGCCAAGACAAAGACGACGGTGAAAAGAGCGCGTTTCTCGGATCTTTCGTTGCTGAGAAAAAGTTACGTCACATAACTAACAACAACTCATGTTAAAATAAAGTGATAGAATTAAACTTTCGGAGTCAAATTTATAAAAGTACGGTCTTGCAGTGGTTATAATATAACGTGGATATATTTATTGGTTTTGGTTTTAGAAGCCCGTCGAATCAGGGATTGCGCGGAGAGTGCCGAAAAACGGGTTCTTTTTCTCTTCTCACTTCATGAACATACCTTTAAAAATTGAATAAAAATACTCATTACATATGCTCAACGCAGATTAAAATAAGCTACATTTTGATGTAAACTACATTGTAATCGGACGAGTCGTTATGTAACTACGCTACTTCAAACTCGGGTATATATATACTTTTGAAGCGGACACGTACTACTTTTTTTAGTAGTTCCGGAAATCCCTCTTTCGACAACGCACTACTGAGCTCAACACTCGAAGGGATGTGATTTTTTTGGAACTAAATACCAATAGGATTCCACAATCGTCGCAGGGAATGGAGCAACCCCACCTTGATGCTCAATTCATGCATTACAAAAACAGCCTCGGTGGGGTATTACTACGGCATTATTCCGCGTTTAAGTACTTAATTTTCTCTATGCTATTAATTTTGACGGGTTTTATAAATTTTTTACGCCAAATGGCATCATTTGGTCAGAAACTATCGACCAAAAGTCTCCGTGAGATTTTGCTCTAGGAACTCGCGGGGTTTAATTCCTCTGTAGACATAATTTGGATTTAATGACACGATCTTTAGCGCCAAATTGTATTTACCCGTGTATTCATTGAACTTTACAAGATTTTAACAGAGGGTAAGATTATTTAAAATAAATGAATTTAAAATAATTGATGATATATGTCACAGACGGTAATTTCCTTTGTATTTTTCCGGAAGATGTCTTAAGGTTTTGGTGAAGTCCTGCTTTTGACTGATGACACACGACAATTCTTGGGGAATTTTCAAATACTTTGAATGCATGTCCAGAAAATAGAACCTGTTCTTATTTGGTTCATGCATCCGTACAAGTTGCGCTCGTAATTCAGTGACACCTGGTGGTAGATAACTGAAATAATGTTTTCTGCCTGTGTGGATTCATGTTCGTTGTTTTCAACTGTTTGCATACTTCTAAATTTCGGTTTGTTTTCGTTTGATTCAGCTATTGATATTTATTTTGATCTCTGCTTCACTAGGACATTGCTTTACTATTTGAGTTTGGCACTTCCTGGACTACCTGTACGCATCGTTTATTGACCCCTCGCTATCGTTGAACCTCTCATGTTATAGACCGTTGCCCCTCGCTTGGACTACCCTCGTACACATTCCGTCGGCATTAGTAAAATAAAGGTTCAAATGCATTAATTAGCAGAACATTCCTTATATTTCGTGTTCCTATCTATTTCTATTCAGAGCTAAACGCTTTCTCAACGAGGTCAAGAATGTCAGGAGGGCTAGCCCAGCAGAACAGTGAATTTCATAAAAAATACCTTGTTTGTGCGGTAAATATTTGAGAAGCTCGCGCCACGAATTTATGATTGGCCGTTCATTACTTATAGTTAGTTTTTTAATTTAACAACAATTTATGCTTTTATGACTCTCATATTGATCTATTTTGTAGTTAGTTCAATAGCAGAGCATTCAAGAAAAAGCTTCGTGCTCTAAACTGGAACAGCATGTTTTATGTATGTACGTCCAAATCTACATGAAATACTTAAGTAGGAGCCGTAGAGATAATTATAGATTACCGTCGTGTAGGACGGTGAGGCAACGATATCCATTTAAAAACAAGTTTTTACACTTGTTTCCAATACTCCACCGACTTCCTTTCCCAAACGTGCCGAAAATATCTTAATCTATGTTTTTACGATCCATTATGTTACTCGCCATAATAGTTGAGTTTATTCATAAATTGTATTTAATATATATTCACAGGCGTTTTTTTCGATCCAATATAAAAAGGGTTTTTTATCCCACTTTTTATCAATAGGTAATGTATCACGTATCACACAGCTGAGATTTTGATCCTTATTGAATTCGTTCTACTTCAATTATTATTTGATCTTCTAGTTAACGGATATACATCACTATGACCGCAATAATTCCCGTAAAATAAAAAAACCAGAAGCGTAAAAAAGGGACATAGCAAGTCCATTCGGGTATCCTTCATCTGAGGAACTTACTACTCAGGAAAACAAATGCTGAATTTGCGATAAATACAGCTGAAAATCGGAAGCTGAATTTGAGGTATTGTCTGCTTTATAATAGTCTTTAATTGACTATATGAACGCTTGAATCGTTTTAATGTTGCGCTTAGTAAAGAGCAAAACAACAACACTCGCAAATACGTACCCAGAAAATTCTGCGAATACATGTGCGGTTTCATGCACCGTGTAACCCCTGATTCATCCATTTGCAAACGTATATGAAACCATTCACGCAAATGTACATGAACTCTAACGTGTTAATGCATCGTGTCATTGGCGTAGCGAGGGGGGGAGGGGGTCCGGACCCCCCCCGAAATATTAAGAGATATAAAAAATTAAATTAAGCATGGAGCAGGGGAAAGTCTACAAATAATAAATTATCATACCGTTGTTAAAAAAATGTTTGTCCTTTTGTTTAAATAATAAATTATCAAACGATACGTTTGGGCTCGGCCCCTCGGATAGTGTAATGGCGGTGTTTATATAGCTGGCCGAGTTTCGACTGTGGACTGTCTACTGTCTAGTTCGCACGGATTTGAATAGTAGCGTGCTGAATGATTTATTTTATCCAGATGAGAGTTTTATTTTTCCAGTAACCGTCATTAACAATAAAAAATTAAAGTTTCGGAGTACTTGGCTAAAAAGGTTCAATTGGCTGGCTTATTCTAAGGCTAAGGATGGAACTTATTGCAAGTTTTGTGTGTTATTTGCCAATGAGTTCACTGGGAAAGGCCAACACCAAAAATTGGGAGCCATAGTAACTATGCCTTATAGAAAGTGGAAAGACGCAATAGATAAATTCACCTCTCACAGCAACTCTTGAGTACCACAAATTTTCTTGTGTAGCTGCAGAAAACTTTATGAAGGTCGATTCTGGCCGAGTAGAAGACATCAAAATGATGTTGGATTCGCAGAAGGAGAAATAAAAAGAACAAAACAGAGCATTATTTTGTTAATTATTCATTCACGAAATGTTAAAATTTTATAAATATATTTTAACTAATGCTCTACAGTGTTTTTTTCTAGCCTTACTCATTTATTTGAAAGAGTTTGAAGCTCCGGACAAACTACAACAATATATTTATGTTTACTTGGATAAAACACAATTACTTTGCTTCATCATAAAAGAAAACAAAATATAGAACAATCATGAATTTACAAAAGATTTCTTTGAAAAATGAAGTTTTTTCGATTATGAAAAGTGTTAACATTAGTTTAAAACCCTATACTTAGTATCCTGTTTTTCCAAAATTTTCCCCCGGACCCCCCTGGTTTTGGACCCCCCCCCCCCCCGAACGAAATTCCTGGCTACGCCACTGCATCGTGTAACCAGGCGTTGAAACATCTGCAAATCGGAAGCACTCCAACTCCCTCTTACTCCCGTCAAAGAAGTGCTTTATTTTTAACCATCATTTTTGCTTCCATAAATCACTCGTTCATCGGTGGAAATATGCAAAACCATCTTTTTTTATTACACTTGAGGCAGCGGGAAAGTGATGCGACGCAGGCCTCTGTATCGACCTGCGAGATTATGTGACCACTTATTTCTTCATCAGCATAGACCTAAACCCCAATCCTTAAGGCTAATGGCAAACTTTATTCACAGGAATGCTTCCTGGTTCCTCACGCGTTGGTTCATCTTGAATGACGAAAGTTTCGCCGTGGCGTTCCAGTCGGCTTCGCCCAAAAAATTCCGACTTGAATAAGCCAACTGGAACGCCGCCGCCCGTGGCGAAAATGTCATTCAAGATGAACTGACGCGGAAGGAACTTGGAAGCCTCACTGATATCCTCAGCCCACCACGGAAATCTCCGTGGTAAATTATATTCTTTTTCAAAGTGCGGAGACCGGAGCTAAGAAATTCACCGGTGCCGGAGTCACTTCCAAAGACCTCGGCTTCAAAGCTATAAGTTTCAGAAAGAAGTAAACGGGGTTATATATCGCTTTCGACACAAGACTAATAATTAAAAATAAAACTAGAAAACTTTGAATGTTCAACTTTGAGGTGAGATTATTCACTAAATGTGGAGAATCTTTGAAAGTTATTAAGATTAAATATCCACAATATGGTTGATGCTCACGTCTCATTAGATTAACATGGTACAAATACATGTTTTTTAAAGGTATCGGGCTTAACTTCCATTGCCACACAATATTGAGTTGGCTGGCAGGGTGCTATGCAGATGTAGACTTCATGGAAATGGCGAACATCCATTTTAATACCTAAACTTTGTTATTAAATTTGAAGTGATATGTTTGTAAGAAAAGTAAGTATTATTAAAACAGTAAAATTATATTCCGAACAGCTAATCAAATTGTTATCATTTCAGTATTTCTCAGAATCTCAATTCAACACATTCCATAAAATTATCCGAAATCGTAAAGTATGAATCAGTGAGTGTAATTTTCCTTATTCCACATATAGTTGGGCTAGGGTTGTTTGAAGCGTTTTAGGTAGACTGGAAT
This sequence comes from Pyrrhosoma nymphula, assembly GCA_963573305.1. Lineage (NCBI taxonomy): Eukaryota > Metazoa > Arthropoda > Insecta > Odonata > Coenagrionidae > Pyrrhosoma > Pyrrhosoma nymphula. The sequence continues at coordinate 185,574,031 of OY754327.1, forward strand.
GAATTAATTTTACACAAGCTCAGTATTTTTGTTTAATATTGTAACTGCGGGCACTGCACAATGATCCAATCTCATTGGGAACTTCTTTTATGAAATTCCATTGATGAGGGAGTCAGGACAAACTTTTAAATGGTAAAAGTATTTAAATGACGGCCTTTTACCATGTTTTACATTATTGTGGCCAGAAGGTGGGTTCCATGTGATGCATGAGAGGTCAAGATCAGCAGATTTATCAGAGAATTATTTCTCTCCATCATGAAGTGACATCAATCATTTGTTTGTCAGTCAGCCAAAGGGTTACATTCAGTGATGAATTCGTTAGAGGTGCAGTGCGAAATGTATAGGAAAAATATAAATCACAAAAAGACGAAAGTGATGAAATTCCTTAGAAATATGAAGGTAGACCTGAATATAAGGGTGGAATGGCAGAAAATAGAGCAGGTCGAGCAGTTTACATAACAGGGTAGTATTTTGGAGGATAATAGTCTTTGTTGTAGGGACATCAGATGTAGTATTTCCCTCGATAAAGAAGCATTCTCAAATAGAAGGGAATTGATTAGGGTAGTCTGAGAAGACACGTAAAAAAAGGCCGGTGAAAACTCCTAATATGGAGCGTGGCGCTGTATGGGTCGGAAACTTGGTCACCGCGAAGGTAGGATGTGGCGTTTGAGATATGGCTTTGGAGAAGGATGGAGAAGGTGAGCTGGGTGGCGAGGAAGACGAACGAGGAGGTATTGGATATCATTGAAGAGGAGAGGAAGCTGGTGACGAAGGTTCGGAGAAGGCAGAAGAGATGGATGGAGGAAGTTTTGAGAGGAGAGGGGATGCTGACAAGGGGGGAACACTGGGGAAGCGTGGAAGAGGAAGGAAGAGGATAGGTATCCTGGACGAAATGAAAAGAGGTAGAAGATGTGAGGAATTTCAGAGGGACATCTTTAGGAGAGAATACTAGACAATGCTTCATAAATTGGGTTGGAGGATAAGGGCTGTCCAAAAACCTTCCAATCAGCTGGTAGAATACTTATAAAAATGCTCCAATTGAACCTAATTAGAGCACTAAAATGTAAATTACTTCTACAATATTAACCCGAATGATTAATTAGTTTAATCCCTCCATCTTATACACTATAGCGTATATTCTCTTATATATTTTTAAATATGTAAAATGATATCCCGAAATTAAGTGGCAAAGTGGCCGAGCAAACATATTCCGAAATTAAGTGGTAATTTTAACTTTCTCCACTTTTATTTGCCATATATGTCCCCAGTATCACACCCTAATCTTCTCACTACCTTTCCATGTGATAGGCCGTTGCTACCTAAATCATCCTTCATAGGATTGTTAGAATATAAATTGGCCGAATTTCTACGGTATTACATTTGCTGCATTCGTGGATATGAATCACGTAAAGCTGTCATCGGAACCCCTCATAACCTAATGTTAGACGTGGGGGAATGCTTGCTGTGAGAAAGCAAGAATGCATGCATCCATCTCCTCTGAGAGTTCGGACGGTGTGCCAGAAGACTGATCGCTGACGTCCTTGCCAACGGTCGAACGTGAGGTCACGGTACTGAACTCAATACGAACTCAATACGATTGCATTGAGTTCAGTGGGTCACGGGAGGCACAAGTAGGCCATGGGTTTGGTGGAGCAGGCATGTAGAAAGCATAGGAGATGAGACTATTCCAGAACTGGTGGGAGATGGGAAGAGAGAAAGAGAGGAATTTCGGGTTTTGGTGAAGAGCAAAGGACACGTTTTGCATGTCTTGCGAGTGTAGGGGGTTGGGGAAGGGGTTGGGTAGAGTGCTTATGCGAAGGCGGTAGAGATTTGGCAAACCTCTGAAGATGGAGGCAAAGGCATTGAGGGAAGACGTTTGTTAAGGTCGTAAGATAGGAGCGGAAAAAGGCCTCCGAGGGTGTTTTGAAGGGGGGACCGGACGCCTGGGAAACAGGTGGCGCGTTGTTATGCTTTTAACAGAGAAGCGCCTCGGGAGGGGGATGTTGAGGATTTTTTGTCGAGCACAGAGTCACTCTGGAGACGACGCTCATTGGAGAGAAGGACGGACGTATCGGAATAATCACGAAGGTTGCAAAGCGAGGGGGGGGAGGCGGGGGAGGGGAGGAGGCGGGGGGCGGGAGCGGGTTGAATGAGACGGGAAGACATCGCCGATCGCCCGTGAGCGGTTTCCAATAACACGGATCCGGAGGGTCAATAGGGAAGAAGGATACGGGAGGCTGTGATCTGTTTGAGTTCATCTCGAACGGTCCCGAAGACTTCTTCAAAGCGTCCGGACCACCTTTGCCCTCCCCGGCCCCCCTCCACTTCCACTTTGCCACACATCCAACAAGCTCGTGGCAAGAGGCTCCACCACCAACATCATCATCACATCGGGATTCAGAGCCGATTGAGGAGACGAGGTGACGACTCTCCCCCCTTCCCCCCAACCCTCCTTGTCTGAGCTACTCTTGCGGGCGGTTGTAATGCAGTCAATGCTCACGGTGGCGTGAATGGAGGGGGTGGTGGGTGGGGGGGCGCAGCGATTCGCGCCGGAGTTTCCAGGAAGGGAGGTCTCTATGGCGACGGAGGGGAAACAAACAAGTTGAGGAGGAGAGGGGAGGGCGCAGCGCGGTACTGACTTGCGAGAGACGGCCCTTGTGACTGCGGCTTTGCCGCTTGAGAACCTCAATTCCCCGTCCCCCCACCCCCTGCCCCCCCGTCCCCCCCACCCCCCCAAAGGCACTCGGGAGGCGACGGGATGGGAGAGAGAGAGCGGCACGGGAGAGGTGCGACGGGGAAGACATCTGGCGGGGTGGCCCGTATAGTTTGGGCCCGGGAGGCGGGGGCGGTTATCCTCACCCCGCCCCCGGGGCCTGTATCCCGAGGCGTCCCTCTCGGCCAGCCCCTCCTTCCGCCCGATTTGGGGTCGGTTGGGCTGACGTATCTTCGGGAGAGACGAAGGGAGTGGGGTGTCGGGGCCGTAAAAGCTAGAACTCTTGGGGCGTCGTGGGACACATGCGTTGCTAGCGTGAGTGGGGGGCGGTTCCCCCCCCTTCCGCCCCCTCCCTGAAGGGGTCGGCCGGAGGCAAAGTTGGCAGCGTGGCGAGGAGTGGGGAGGCCTTGGAAAGGGGTTGCCGTCCGAAAGGACACTTGTAAGTCGTACCAACTTGGCGCAGCGTGCGGTCCGCCTGATGGACGTGAGCGCACGATACAGAGCTGCCATTCTACTCTAATAGCACGCGCACCAAAGTGAGCGGGCGAATATTCGCGGCAAGATTGTCTTTGCAAGATCGATTTTCAATCCCGCAGATATGTTACGGTGGGAAATGATACAGAACAGGTGGCTTGCACGGTACTTCGTAGATGTAGATGTAGAATACTTAAAAATCAAAATAGCTTAAGTACATTTGAGTCCAGTTGTAAAGGAAGTAGACGCATCAAAGGCTTTTTCGTCATTTCAAAACTTACCATTAAAAAAAATTGCTTATAATGCTTACAATAGGTGCTCTATCTGCATCAAGAATCAAAGTCAATAATTAAGACACAAAAAAAATGTAAAGCCATGCATAACTAGTCATCTTCTTAACCTTATTTAAAGGAAAAACTATCTGCTGAAGATACATAGACGCCATCCATTAAACGAAAGTTTAGCAAAGGAATTTATTACCTGTAGAAATAATTTGAAAAATGAACTTAGGATTGCCTCCAGTAACTACTATTTGCACAGATTTCAAGGAACAAATGGCAACTCAACGACGCAATGGAAAATACTCTAGGAAATACCACTCAGTCCCCATGAAATATACCTGGAAATTGACGTTAGTATAACATCTGCTCGGTCTAAAATAGCTAGGGTATTTAATGACTATTTTGTTTCCTCCTACGATAGTAATAATATTAGTAATGACAGTGACATTGATTAATTCGTCGCTGAGTCTTGTGACTATTCACGTAGCTTCGAATCTATGTACCTACCTAGAACCAGTCCACCCTGCTGAAATAACTAAATTAGTAAGATCTTTTCCTGCTAGCAAAGCCCCTGGTTACGACAACGTTAACAGCGAACTTTTGAAACCCGTTATTAAAGAATTAGCTCCTATTCTTTCACATATATTTAATCTAAGTTTTACCAGTGGTGTATTTCCTGACGAGATGAAAAAGGCGGTGGTCATGCCCTTGCATAAAAAAGGGGATCGGTCAAGCATACCCAATTGTAGTTCAATTTCATTGCTATCAATATTTTCGAAAATTATAGAGAAGCTAGTCAAGTCGAAATTAATTAAATTTCTCGATAAAATGTGCTTCTTCAGCAAAAATCAGTTTGGTTTTTTAAGTGGAAAGGGGACAGAAGATGCTCTAGAAAATAATTTTACTCATGTTTATAAGTCTATTAACTCAAATCGACGCACTGGCAGCCTATTCATTGATATTATCAAGGCTTTTGATACCACTGATCACAAGATTCTGACCTATAAGCTTCAGAGGGCTTGTATTCGAGGAATACCACTAAAATGTTTCACCATTTACCTGTCATCGAGAATGCAGTGAGTAAAAATTGGTGATGTTTATAGAAATTACAATATGATAACTTCTGGAGTTCCACAAGGCTCTGTCATAGGTCCAGTCCTATTTCTAGTTTATATAAACGATCTAAGTATGTCATTTCGATTTTAGAGGTCATGTGACAGCATTTGCAGATGATGTCACCTTAAACTATGGACGTTTAAACTGGGATGATGTAAAATATGATATACAGTCAGATTTGATCAATTTGTGACGTTGTTTTGCATCAAAAAAATTGAAAATGAACGTAACTAAAACGAAATATATGTGTTATAATTTATGTAATAGGTACAAGTTCTATTGGGTTTTATATTATCATGAAGAAAACAGTCCTTCATGCAATAGCTGTTTGCCTATTGAACGGGTTTCCAGTTTAAAGTACCTGGGAGTAACCATAGACGAATTCTTAAAGTGACAACAGTATATTGATAGTCTAACAAATATTATGCGACAGATAATGACAAATTTTACTTCGTCAGGAATGAATGTTCTTTATATTTCCTTAGGATTATATATAACGCGTTAGTACACTCCAGACTAAGTTATGGCATTTTTTGTCAGGGTTGCGCTAATTTGAACTCCTTGAAACCTGCCGTTTTTTACAAAAAAGAATTATTCGTGTAATTTTGAAAAAGAACAGATTCGAAAGATCCTTCCCGCTCATTTTTCATTTAGGTTTGCTTCTCTTGAGGCATTTATATATTTATAAGGTTCTACGGTGTTTTTATACTAGAAGTGGTAACTCTGGAATGTTTCTGTACCTGCCTTCTCCCTTTATCCTGCGTAAAAAAAGTATACCCTTACCCAAAACAAATTTGACGATATTTTAAAGATGATTTTTGTAACTAGGACCAAAGGTATACAATCTATTACCCCATTCATGCATTGATTCTAAGTCTGTGAAAAAATTTTCGGAAAATGTACATTCTTGGCTTCTCACCAAAGAGAGTGTAGAGGAAATATTGTTGTAAATATTGTTGTAAATGTGTTATAAATAACTCCATAAGTATTAGTAAGTACCTTCTTAATGCTCGCACTTAAATTGTTAAGTAATTGTCTTAGTCTCACCACATGAGCTTTATGTAATTTTAAAGTGAAAACATAACATGTTATTATTTGATGGTAGCCTTAAACAGGTTCTCCTATTGATAATGTATTGTAATATGCGTAAAAATATTATCCTAAAATGTACAGTATTGGCTTCGATCCAAAGAGAATGAGGAGGAACTGTTGAAGTAAATATTTTATAAATAACTCCATAAACTGTTAGTAAGTATCTTCTTAAGGTACGCACTTACATTGTTAAGTACCTGTCTTAAGTACGGTAATTGTCTTGGCCTCACTACATGAGCTATATGTATTTTTAAGTGTAAGCATAACGTGTTATAATTTGATGGTAGCCTTAAAACAGGTTCTCCTTCAAGGCTACCTAAAGCTACTCAAAATTTGCTATTGAAATGTATTTTGTGTATGGAGTAATAAAACTTATTATTATTATATTATATTATTATTATCTTCTGGTATTCTCCCCTACGAGCCCAAACTTATCCGAGAGAAGAAATGCAGCGAAGATTATGGACTCATTAATAAAGAAATAACGAATTTTATAACATAGGTCCAGGTGAAGCAAAACTTGGTGACACTCGTTTGCGATGAGGGTCTAACACTCCTTCGCCGTGTCCCCCCCCCCCCTCCGCGTCCAATGCCTACGCCACCGACATCCCCACTCCCTGATCTCGACCTCTAGGCCGGAGGGTGCCACCAAGTTTTGCTGTGCCCACAACGAGAGGAATGTAAGAGGTACAATAAACGGATGTTTGGAAGCAAGAACAGTCATCCAAACACCGGCCCGCCGAGTCGGCGTCTGCAGCGGCAACTATCGGAGGAGGTACCAAAGGAGGATTGGAGGGGGCGAACGGAGTTGAAGCGATGTGTAGTTCGAAAATCGATATTTTCCGAATCGACACGTGTGTCTTCGACGCAAGTACCGGAGGCAAATGTGATTGGTGCCCGTGGTGGGCGTCCGACGCGGTATGAGGCGGTGGTCACTTGAGGGTCGCCCACCCTCTCCATCAAACGCCTCTGCGTATTATATCGGGTGAATCGAGCGCCACATCACGTCCTCCCCGTCTTTCTCGACCACCCGCCTCCGCCCACCCCCCCCCTGCCTTCCCCCCACCGCCCCTAATGGTGAAACAATGGCGCCCACCTTCGACACCCCCGCCCCTTACGACAAGACCATCACCCTCACCGGTATCCCCGCACCCTTCGGGCTCGTCAAAAGCATAAAATAAAGGAAAGAGATAGCAAGACGGATACATTCAATACGCCATTTTCCGCAAGCATTAAGGGACCATAATATGTACTTGGGATTGATCTTTTCTGTGACATTACCACTCTCGCTTGACATGTAATATGGTACTGGACTAGGTGCACAAGCTTAAAGATTATTTTTATTACCGACACCTTAGCGCACATGTCCCGCATGATACGGTTTTCTGCAGGAAATACCTTCCCATAGTATCCATAAATTAGTGGTGTTAGTATTACAAATCGTTGGATGCATCTTAACCTGTGTATTGCAAGTAAGCATGTCTAGTAACGCCACACTTTTCTATTTTATTTGTCAGGCCGTATTTTGTTGTCCTCCTGACTGCTTTTCCGTTCGCGCCTCGGGACCCAAAGAGGGAGCGCGCGCACCGAGTGTCGCCCCCATGGGCGGGTGCGGACTCACCCCGAGGCACCACCACCACACACCCACGAGGTGTGCCTGCACCATCCTTCGCCGATTTAGGCGACGAACCGAGAGCATGAGCATAAAATAATTATGACTTGTATCTCCTGCTGCTATAACTAGCGTACGTAACCATCCGAACTCATGGTCTCGTGAAATATCAAATGCTGAACAAGATAAAGATGACACCATCCATACTTAAACTACCTACTAAGTTTTTGGGAATGCCCGAAGGAAGCGTTCAATAATAAAGGGGAGCTGATGACGGGGACCTTAAGTAAGGATGTACCTAAAGAAGAGGCTGATGAGGAGGTTGATATTGTGGGTGGCGTTGTATGGGGCAGAAAGATGGACTTTAAGAAAGGAAGACGAGAGTAGGTTGCAGGCGTTGGAGATGTGGGTGTGGAGGAGGATGGAGAAGGTGCGGTGGACGGAAAGGAAGACAAATGAGGAAGTGCATCAAATGGTTGTTCAGGAGGGGAAACTTTTGAATCAGATTAAGGGGAGACAGGGTCGGTAGGACTGGAAGCGGTAATGATACTCAAGGGTTATTCAAGGCCGTGATAGATGGATGTTGGACAAGCGGAGAAAGGGAAGAAAGGCATCAGGTTTATTCATCTACATGTATATCTACGATGTAGATGATGTAGTATTGGGTGGGATGAAGAAGGGTATGACGTACGCTGATTTGAGAAAGAAATACTAGGGGTAGATACGCCCCTGCATATATAAACATCAGTAGGGTTTTGTTATCACTTGAATTAAAACATACCTTTAACCGGTAGATTACTCTAATAAATGAATGAAATGCGATAAAGGTATTGGTTTAATCTTTTTTTAGTAACCAAAATATTAAACTTTAGAACAACAAGGAAAGCATGGAAATGATAACAAATACAATTTACATTTACTATAAGGGATGCAATTTGAAGATAAGTATTCAGAATACCAAGATTATGGATCGTGGAAGAAATCAAGAAGACATATTCGCCATCATACTTGGGCTACAGAACGCAAGTTGAAGAATGTTGATATGCAGGATGCGATGGGAGATAAAAGAAAGGGGGAAGATTTTATAAGTTTTTCTTCTTGAGTATCAGGGTGCATGCGTGCGTTCGTATGCGGATCTTATGCCGTACATCTTATTTAAACTCATAAATATGCCTTTATATTTTTTTACTTTGCCAATTAGCGATTTATTTCACATCATTGGTTATGGGTTTGTTAATTCCGTTCTGTCTGCGATTTGGTGACATCTGTAACGTGACATGAAAAGGAATAAGGCGATGGGTATAGATGACATACCTGCAGAGTTTTTAAAGAGCATGGGGAAAAACGGAAAGGGAAAACTTTTTGCGCTTATTCATAGGATTTATGAGAATGGAGTGTGGCCGGAAGACTTCGAGAAGACTGTACTAATTCCTATACCAAAGAAGAGCAAGGCATAAACGTGCGAAGACTATAGGACAATAAGCTTAATGTCCCACGCGGCCAAAGTAGTTCTGAGAATTATAAACAGAAGGCTAGAGAAGAAGGCAAATGAATACCTGGGTGACGACCAGTTCGGGTTTAGGAGAGGGACGGGAACGCGAGACGCTATAGCGGTGATGAGGACGCTATTAGAAAGAAACCTAGAGTATGGGCAGGATGTTTTTGAATGCTTCGTAGATTTCAAGAAGGCGTTTGATCGGGTGGAATGGACGAAATTAATGGGAGTGTTGAAGAAATTAGGGGTCGATTGGAGGGACAGGCGTCTGATTCGGAATTTGTATATGAACAAGACAGCGCAGGTTAGAGTAGCCGATGGAGATTCGGGATGGGCCACGATAGGACGGGGAGTGCGGCAGGGGTGCCCACTATCGCCGTTGCTTTTTAACGTGTATTCAGAAGAAATGGTAAGGGAGGCATGGGGGGAGGAGGAGGAAGGAATAAAGGTAGGAGGGGAGCTGATAAAATCGGTGAGATTTGCAGATGATCAAGCATTGGTTAGTCAGTCTGCCAAGGGGTTACAGTCAATGGTGAATTCGTTAGAGGTGCAGTGCGAATAGTATGGGATGAAGATCAACCACAAGAAAACGAAAGTAATGAGATTTTCTATAAGTAAGAAGGTGGGGTTGTATATAAGGGTGGGAGGGCAGACGATACACTATGTCGAGGAGTTTACGTATCTGGGTAGTATTTTGGAGGAAAATGGGTTTAGTGGTAAGGATCTCAGATGTAGAATTGCGCTCGCTAAAGAAGCATTTTCAGAGAGAAGGGAATTGATGAGGGGGGTCTGAGAAGAGGCGTAAATAAGAGGCTGGTAAAAACTTTAATATGGAGCGTGGCGCTATATGGGTCGGAAACTTGGTCATTGCGAAGGGAGGATGTGCGTAGACTTGAGGCGTTTGAGATGTGGGTTTGGAGAAGGATGGAGAAGGTGAGCTGGATGGCGAGGATGACGAACGAGGAGGTATTGGATATGGTCGGAGAGGAGAGGAAGCTTGTGGCAGAGTTTTGGAGAAGGCAGAAGAGATGGATGGAGGAGGTATTGAGAGGAGAGGGCATTGTTGAATAGAGTGATAGAGGGGAGAACACTGGGGAAGCGTGGAAGAGAAAGGAAGAGGATAGGAATTGTGGACGAAATAAGAGGAAGTAGAAGATGTGAAGAATTTAATAGGGATCTAATGGCGGGACATCCTTAAGAGGGAAGGCGTGACAAGGTCTATGAGTTTGGGATGCAGAAATGGGACTGTCCAAGAACCTTCCGATCAGCTAGTAAAATACTTGAATGAATGAATGTATTTGGTCGAGGGATCACCAGAATGGAAAGGAAGCAGGATTCTACTAATTAACCGTCTGCGCACATCTCTCTTTATTCTCCCATATTCGTGTTCACGCCTATTACCAGGATCACTACATACTCTCAGATAACATTCTTCGCCTGAATTCGTCTTATATTGAATCAAAACGGGCAATTGAATTGTTACGTTGGTTTTACTTTAGCCTTCGGAAAATCTGGGAGAGTTTATCAACTGTAACGTTTGAACCATACCTCAGCATTTGTTTTTACTGTGATATAATTTTTGCTTAAATATTTTAGTGTACAAATTTCAGATTGTTGAACTGTTTTGGTTGCGAAGGTTTTGTTAGGGGGGTTGTTAAGTAAGAAGGAGAGCAGGTCTGGAAGCTGCTCTGCATGAGTAAAAAGAAATATAGAATAAAGAAAACAGCAACTAGGTGTTTCTAATTTGTACATAACGTCCGACGTAACACAACCTTGCACAAGGAATTCACGACCACTGATTCAAGATCGGACAAAATATACGAAGATGAAATTGGAAAGAATTAACACTAATTTAAAGAAAAGCTAGATTACGATTTAGGATGTAGTTAAAAAGTTTAGAAATTGGATGGTCTTTGAAAATCATATCGTTTTTCAAAAATTTAAAAAGTGTTGTCTCTCCCTGTTTCGCTAGAAAAACAAATCATTTTCATTTTGCTGGAAAACAAGGTAAAACGCTTTCAGATGAAGCAGTTGTCAAAATTAAGGCATTTTAAGTTTACCTTTTAGTTAGTATTAGTTACCTATCGGAGAAATACCCCGGAAAAGTATTTAAAAGTGTGTGGTAGAGGTGAAATATGTATCGAGTGAACGAGACTTGCATTGCCAACTTAGAAGTAATGCGAACCATCTAGAATGAGAGACATTCACACGAAAAGGTAGGTCGAACAAAATCATAGAAAAAAATAAGTCCGCCTCTCGCATCCCAACGGCACTACACACACGGCTCATCACAGCCATCTTGGTAACGCCCCATGTGGGGGGTCCTCTCCTTCATCCATTCATCCATCTCAAGGGGGCCTCCCCCCCTTCTCTGTCCCCCCCCCACAACGATCTGCAGCCACTTCCTCGATGAGTAATCCACCGTCGGCGCCTCCTCCCCCACTCCCCCCCCCCCCTTCTTCTCCATCTCACCACTTGAGGCGTGGGAGGTGCTGCCCTCTCCGCACGCCATCCCATAGCCACGTTGTTTCCACCGTTCGCGTGCGTGCGTTTGAAATCCCCGTGCAAACGCACGCCCGCAACTCGTCAATTCATAGGGTAATGCATGTTGGTGAATACTCACCCCTGCCACACACCCCAGAGGTGGCTTGCAGGGTATTTTGTTTATGTAGATTCCTAACGCTGTCACGTCACAGTGGTGAGCGCCGCCATCGCGGGAATGAAACCGAAGTGATGAAGAGAATAAAATCATGTGGTACATTTTAAGCGCGATGAAGCTGTTGTTGAAGAATGTTGAGTTATTAAATCTAAGTACAAAATCTAGTCTACCAAACTGCAATCCGCCTCGTCTTCATACCACGACAGTCATGCTGTCAGTCCTGCATTCTATTTATATAAATTGACGCATGTGATTGAGCCTGGCAGAGTAGCACGGAGACATTTTCAAGATGGAAATGGCGAGGGAAAAATATAATTTTTATGGATTTTTTAAATTTCTATCATACTTAATCACTTGAAAATTAGTGATGCATAAAATCGGTCTTTTGAGAGATCTCGGTCACACCTGTAACTCCCACTTGTGATTCAATCGTGAGTGTAAGGTCATGATTGATTGATGTTCCAGCTAGTGATCTGTTCGAGTTGCCTACAATCAATGTTCTCTCAGGAAAGTCGTGATTGATGCAAAATCGTAACGAACGCTGCTCTCGCTGGCCATTCGCGATTATATACTCGAATCATGACCGATGTGTACATTTACCTCGTTTAGGGCCGGTTTCCGTGGAGTTGTGGGTAATTATTCGAAAACAATTGAAATTTGCTCATCCGATAGATATTTAAATTTTTCTTTCAATCTGGAGTTTTGGTCGAAAGGCTCAGGGTTTTGTTGCTAACATTTCGCTTAATTAGGTGGATATGCATCATCAGCGCTTCAAAAATCGCGGATAATTGATTATGCAGAAATATATTCAATAGCCTAACCATTGTCATGACAGAATAGCAAAACCCAATAAAAATAACTCTCTACGCCACACTGCAGTTCAGCAACAAGTTCACGTCACCGAGATTGACAGCCGAACTGACAGGTACAACACTTCCTTGTTTCCCTGCACTATTAGTGACCATCACAGAAACAGTGCGGCACTACCTCTAGGAACGTCGTTAACACGCAATAATTCTCTTTCCTCTCCCCTCACCTTTTCCCTGTTTCACCCCCCTTTTCCACCGCTGGTGTCCTAAGATTACGTTGCACCTCCTGCCACACGCTTTTGCGATGGCTCGAATGGCATAATTTAGATGGGAATCCCCATCACTGTGTCGGTTAGAAAAGTTCCAATACGATCTATATTCTGACTTCGACAAAAACATTTTACGTAACCTTACCTTCTAATGCAAGTCAGATCAAGGCTATGAAACTAGGGAAACAGATTGCAAACCGGAGAGGATTGTAATTGTAATTTTTCTGCGAAAGATAATAGCAGCCAATGATATTTCATGGTGAAGTTGTTGGACAGGGTATTCCATAGGTAGCATTGTTATTTACACGATTACCTCTCCAATGTTTACGTCATAAGTTTTCAATTAGTGTTAACAGCATGTCTCAAATTCGTCCCGAGTAAACCTTCCACATGTACGAAGTACCGTGCACAGCCACCACCAGGGTATGTGGCATGGGGTGCTTCCACGCCAGGCATGCATCACTCGTCCCAGTACCAATGGGAACCTCACACTCGGAACCCTGGCCGCTAAACGCAGACCAAAAAGCAGCAGTCAGGCGAACAGTGCACAGCAAACTAGATACTGGGAGAGTGCGTGCATGTGTAAAAGAACATGCAGTACTATGCTAAATGCTTAAGATCCAAAACCTTATATATGTGTGCATTAATATGTTTAATTAGAACAATTTATCAACTCTTAGTTTCGGAAAAGTTTATGGCGCGCAGTATGGTGCATGTCGGAGGAAATTCAACCCCTGTAACCCATTAGTTGGCGCAGACGGTTTAATGAAGAATGGTCCAAAATATAAAATTTGGATGCGATCAGATGATTAGGGAGAGGCAATCACTGTCGGGGCAGCAAGTAGGCAATGGTCCTTCTTGCACTCGAGAGCATTGCAGTCGTCACGCCCGTCCTTGTGCTGCAAGGACTCGTGCTCTCGAACCCAGAGCGGAGAGCAGGCGCCACCCGTGACGAGGTTGAAGGCGACGAGAGCGTGATCGTGCGCGTGGCACTCGTATAATGCGCGTCCATTGGAGGTGGACAGAAGGAGTGCGCGCCGCGGTGTGAGGGGGAAGGAAAGGTGAGCGGGGGAGGGCGAAATCCCACCAACGTGCGTCCAATGGGAGGGCGCGTCGCTCTCTCATCCAACCAGCGCTCCCTCCCACCTGTCCCCCACCACCCCCCCCAATCCCTCCGCGCCCCCTCCGGTTCACCTGTCCGCAGGGCGGGGAGTGGGTCACGTGGCACGGTGCGCCAATTGGGAGCGCCCGTTTCACCTGAGACAGGTGAAGGGAGAGCGCTCATTGGCTGGGAAGGCGCGCGCACGGCGGAGAGAGACTCCCACTCTATCTCACCTGCGACGACGGGGGCAGTCTGCCTGCGCGTCCCTGCCGCCCCCCCCCTGCCCCCCTCCTGTGCCCCTTTCCCATTGGTCTGCGTTGCGTGCGAGTGAGGGCGCCCTCCTCCCTCGCGGCGCCACCGGTGCGTGGGGGTGCGCGTCGGAAGGTGCGAGAACCGGCAGGTGGCAGTGCGTTCGCCCGGAGCACCCATATTATGCGCTCGGAAGCGATTGATTGGTCTCCGTCTCACACCCGCTCCAATGGGTCGCGACTTCGATCTACATATAATGCGAGCCACTTCGAGGGTGGGTGGCAGGGGGTGAGAAGTCACCGGCATCCATTTCACTATACCCAATTTAAGTTAGTGTAGTTACGAGTATTGATGCATCGGCATAAATCACTGATGCTTGTCAGGAGACGAAGCCTCACAAGCATACACTACACTATAGGTACGCTACCGATGTTAGAGGGATCATAATCAATAATGTATTTAGCAACTACATACCTACATGGATAGAGATACAAAGTTATACTGCTAGCATGCACGGGGTGCTGCTAGTACTAGGTAGCAGATAAGGATGCAAGTATTAGGGAGTAACTGCACTTAAAAAATTGAGCAATTTCCACTTTGAGTGCAGTTATGTTTCGTTTCCACTCAATCACGCCTGAAACCTCAGATTATATTGGGGAGTAAATAAACTTACTAGCTACACTAACTATTGACAAAACAAGTCTCACTGGCACCTGTTATGGTCGACGTCGGAACGCCTCTGCCCGAGCCATTGCCACCTTTCCTCCACATCCTTGCATTTATACGGCAGACTTAAAAGTAAGGTCTCCAAATTTTTTAATCATAGAAAATGAAATTTATTTACATTGTTGGATACATCGTTGGAAAGGTCATGGCTTCAGCTATTTTTCGATGTAGTCACCCTGGCGCTCGATGATTTTCCTCATCCGCATGATGAACGTTTGAATACCGTCGTCATACCAGCTTCCGTCCGCGTTGCGAAGGCGAAGAGCTGCAAGAGGAGGTCAACGCCTTCGCAACGCGGACGGAAGCTGGTATGACGACGGGATGCAAAAGTTCATCATGCGGATGAGGAAAATCATTGAGCGCCAGGGTGACTACATCAAAAAATAGCTGAAGCCATGACCTATCCAGTGATGTATCCAACAATGTAAATAAATGTCATTTTCTATGACAAAAAAAATTGGAGACCTTACTTTTAAGTCCGCCCTTGTACTTACACCTGTTGCCGTGGAGCATACTACAAGTGTAGTAGTACAAGTGTTGTAGTGCCGAGCTTACTACCTATATGAAAAAACATCGGCGTATTCTGTTTTTTTTTTAGTTTCCACGCCCTATCCGAAGGAGTGACGGGTCGAGTGAGCTGCAGAGAAGGATTTAGGCTAACTGCTCCTAACAAAGGCTTTCCAATCGACCGTGCCTTTCGAACAAATGTCGAGAAACATTCTCAAATATTGAAGTGCACAAGTACATTCAATGTATAAATGTTACGAAGTAATGCAGTTTTTCAGTAAAAAAAAAACAAAGTTAAACCCGGAAAACTATTTTTTTATATTTTTTAAATCAAATAGTACACAAACCGCAATATTGCATATTTAAAGTGCACTTGTTACACACAAAATGAGGACCTAAGTAATATTTTTTCAAATAAGTAATATTGTTTTAGGGATGTATTTACAGTTCATTTTGCAAATTGTGTTATACCTTTGTCATTTAATCTATTTTGTATTGTATTAATTTTTTTTCTGCTCAAAAGGAGAGCAACTCTTAGAGCAATAAAGATTATTATAATTATCCGTCGTAAGAGAATTCTCTGGACACGGCAGCGGAGATCATGTACTCATCTCAGTTGGAGCGTCGGATGTCTTGGGGGCGAGAGACCGTTGGGTCGAGAGCCGGCCACGAGAGGGGCGCGTCCATCGTTCGCCCCGAGAAGGGGCAGCCGGGCGAGAGACAGTCTTCCGCGCGTCTGATCCAGCGGAGCATGGCAGGGGGGGGGGGCGCAGGATGAAACCCTTCCCCCCGTCGCGAGAGGAGGCGGAAGAGGGCCCCCATTCCGCCCCCGGGACAGACAGGAGTGCGGGGAGGGGGTGCTCTCCCGCCGACATGCGAGAGGTGCGTCACCGCGGTGAGTCACCTCGGTGCTTGGTCGGGGCGGACCTGCACCTCAGCGTCCGGGAGTGGGATGGGTGCTGCGATGTGCATCAGGGGAAGGATTGGAGGTGCTTACGCTCTCCGGCGGACGGGGGGGGGGAGGGTGGAAGGGGAGAGGTCGCCCCAAGGACCCCTCTTCCGAGGAATCAGAGGGTTGGGGGCGGGGGGAAGGGGTGATCCCCTCACGCGAGTCCAACCAATGATCTCGGATGGCTGAGATGGATGGTGTGGAGCAGGGAAGTGACGTGGGGGAAGAGAGGTGAGAGGAGGGCGGGTGGGGGTGCAGCTCAGCAGCAGCATTGTTGGTGGAGGGGTTCGGATGCCGTATCTCTATCCTTTGGGTGACGGGCCGAGGGGTATGACTCATTTTGGGGGCCCGGGACGTGGAGGGGGTGGAGGCTTCCGCGCGGCGTCCCGTCGCTCGACCCGACGCGAGGGCGTCCCCCTCCGACGCCGACCCGCCCACGGATGCAGATGGGAGGGCAAAGGGGAGACATCCGCCATCGACGTTATGCCCCCATCGACATTTATTACTTCGCCGCTATCACCGAAATTTTCTCACCCTCAGGTCATGAGGTAAAATTTTTCCATGCTCTTTTAACGCCGTTGAATTTAGCACACAAGTAAATGTATAAAACTAAAACTAACTGCCTTGAAATAATAATGATCGTTGCTTTTACAGGCTTAAAGGTTTGCTTTTTATTGCTTCTTTCTTAGGTCAAAAATTAGCATAAGATATTCCCATTCAGTTTGTTGCAAGTATGCGCGTTGAAAAGCGTTGAACAATCCCATAACAACGATCGCTTACTTTAAATTTGACACGTGTACGACAGTCACAAATATTATGGACGGATTTTTCGTTGAATGATTTCGCAAGAGTTTCACCCCGGGTGAAAAGGCGCGCACACGACGCAACGCATCGAGTCATTTGTTCGTTTAGTGGTCCCTCTCTCTCTATCTCTCTGTGGGCCCATTTCCGGATTCGGCAGATCAAGTGCCATGATGAGGACATGGAGAGTACGAGGTGCCGATTACGCGAAACAACACATTCATCGCGAATGTTTTCGACAAGCAATCATCTCGGTGTGAGACTCCTGTATTTTTCTGTAGTTTTTCCTCTCCAGACCGCCCAGTGCTATCTTATTATTAGATCCTTGCAATCGAATACCAAAGTAAATACAGGGATTACAATGGAAACCGCGGAAGGGAGGGGCCATGCTATCCAATCGTTGGAACATGGAACCCTCAACTCTAAAGCATGTTGATGTCTCGTAAATGATGAAACATTGAGTGATGCAGAATACAAACTAGAGAACCGCAACTGGGGGAAACTGTACGAAGTGAGGTGTGGAATGAGTTAGAAGCAACTGGAGAATGCTCGCTTAGAAAGAGAGAACTGCGGACGCAGGAGGACAAGGAGAACACATGGAGAGACGGAGTAGGGTATGTAACAGACAAGGAATAGCCGACTGCTGGATCCCATTGCATGAAAGGATGAGTACTGGCGCATAATAAT
Source organism: Pyrrhosoma nymphula (assembly GCA_963573305.1). NCBI lineage: Eukaryota > Metazoa > Arthropoda > Insecta > Odonata > Coenagrionidae > Pyrrhosoma > Pyrrhosoma nymphula. The sequence goes on from OY754327.1 coordinate 185,591,572, forward strand.
ATTGCATTGGGAATCGTTCCCGCTCAATCGGGCGCAGGTAAACAAGTAACCAGGAATGTAAGTGTCCTCGGGGAATACGCAGAGCAGCAAGCAACCACATCAACGATTTCCGCTAACAACTCCGATGGGACGAAGCACTCCGCTCGCGATAGTGGTGCCCTCTCTCGAGATCTCCCCCAAATCCTAACTCCTTCTCCGCTCCATCCCCTCCGTCGTGAGGGGCAGGGGCGACGTCTTCTTGCCCCCGACTCATCTCGCTCGGATGTGTCAAGGTGCCTCAGTCAGCCAGGGGCGGGACCCCTGCCGCCTCCTCGCGTGGGACAAGGGGGAGGTGGTGCGGTGACGGCTCGGCCTCCGATGGACCGGACGAAGACGAGAAGACGGCCGCCAGTCACCCCCCCTACCTTCAAGGCGCGCCCGGAAGGTGGCGCACCGCCTCACGGAGAAGCCCACCCTGGCGCTCAGTATGCTGCCTCGCAGAGGGCGGGCATTTCCTTCCCGCACCCCCCCCCCCCACTGGTGGGCGGAGGACGGCCACCCCCGTCTCCTCCTTTTCCTTCCGCGGAAAGAGCTGATGCGGCGTCGGAGACGGGAGTGGGCGTCCCCTGGAGGCGGGGATGTCCATTATATGAAAAGATGAGGAGCGGGAGGCGTCCTTTCCTCTCTCCCCCCCCTCACCTGCGACGGAGCTGTGCTCTGGGGAGTCCCCTTCCCGCTGAGTTACTCGCGCTCTTGGACTTCTACGAACTTCACTTCACGGTCACGGAAGAGGTTTTTGTCCGCAAACCTTCGCCCTCTAGCACTGACTCGATCTGTCCTCGTTGTAATGCGCTAAGGTCTGCGGGAAGAAACACTTCTAAAGCACGCCCGTACGACGCTGAATTGTGCTTATGTATTCGCTATTTTAAGCCTCACGGATTAAATTTTAAATAAAATAATATCCCCTTGATCGACCCGAAACTCCTGAGAAAAAGGATGTTTCCAACGAACTTAGTCGAGGGTGTAACCTTCGAGTCTCAAACGGCTCACAACCCAGACACTCACATTGGAAACTCAAACTTTCTGTCCACTCGCGGCAGTTTATAGCAAAATAGGACAATTTCGTCGTCTTTTTTGGGCTCGCGTGTTTCTATTTCCATGCGTATTTTAAATCACAAGTAATCGTCGTTTGTAAATAGGATTATGTGAGGACAAAGACACCAGCAAGCACCACCGCCACAACCAATTCTGTGAAATTTCAGGATGCCAAACAAACTCTTGACATTTTACGTTTAGTATCGAAAAGTGCGCGCATGAATTAATTCGGTCAACACGTCTCATGCTCAATGGAGGGGAACAAACTGACGTCTCGACCTTTTACTAGAGAGCGCAAGGTATTCACGATGACGACTAAGAGGCCTAGCATAGTTACAAAGCAAAATGAGTAGTAGTATCAACTATAATATTGGCAGAAGAAGAGCTGCATTCTCCCTCCCGCTCATGCCCTGCACAAGTATTCTCGCAAAAGTATTGGCAAGGGAGGTCTCGAAGCGTCGAGTAAAACGAAGACAGAACTAAGCTATTCCGAGAAACATAATATCACGTATCCGTGCTAAAGCGGGTGGTCTGCCCAAGCTATTTCGTCGTTCTCTCTTAAATTTGTTTCCAAAATGGCTGAAAACAAACTATATATTTCTAAAAAAATATTAATTTTGTAGCTGAGTCAGTCATTCTGTATCCATTTTGTTTATTTCTCTCTCAAGTTTTGAGCTGGAGAAATGAGGTTTTGGTGCATTAAATGTGCATTCTCTCTCAGTATGATTTGCCAGAAATTTTTGATTTTTAGCAGTTGGTGGTGCAAAGAAAAATGTAAAAAACCGTGGCTATTAAGCTCATAATCCGTAAAAACTGCTAAACAACAATGAATTTATTTAGGTTAGCAACGGCGAAGTAAATAAGCAGTACTCATTAATTTACGATCAGTTAAAAACCGTATGGGCATATAAACGTTGTTAATTTATCTTTTTCAGGTAAATGTTGATTGCACTACGATATCTGTATTGATTTATTTTAATTTCTTTTATTTCCCTTGATATATAAGCTACTTTTACGCGAATGAAGTTATTTAGTGAAGATATTCAGAAATTATCCGCGTGAATGTTTAAATGTATGCCACTCCAAAACAATAATGTTCATGTCAAATTTCTGTAAACTCAACGTTAATATAATCAATTAAGTGTTTTGATATTGCCGTTCCCTTGATTTGGTTTTAATGCATAAGATATACGATTAGCTAGTGTAAGTGAAATGAACCTCAAAGTGTTTTCCATGCATTAAAGTGTCTGGATAAACACCAAAGGTCGTAAACGTTTCAATACATTTGCGTGAGCCGCTGTCTCAATATTGGTACAAACTTCACGTCGAAGGTTTAGAAGTAAAACTTATACCATTACAAATGCTATATGAATGTGCGAGAAACTGACCTCGGAGATAATTCATCACCAGTATTTGTAAATGTATGTCAAATATTGCTCTCGTGCTTGCTGTTTTGGGGAAGTAAAATGGCCAGTGGGGCACTTCAAGAGCACACCATACAGACACAACCTGCAAAGCAGGCAAGTTTTTGGTAGTGTTGAACACAAATTGCAGTGTTTGGCAAGGAACTTACCCAATTGGCTAGGGTCTGCATTGCCATTTCACTAGGCCAATTGAGAAATCAGAGCTGGTCGCGCTGATGGCACCTGATCCTAATGATTATTTTTAAAGCGAGAAATAAAATAAGCCAAAATTCTTAAATTATTTTGAAATATCACAAAATAGAATTACTTATCATAGTTAAAAGTCCTGTTGCTTCAAGGAATAACGGAGCGAAAGCAATTAAGTCGATGTCCAAGCACCATAAGCAACATGATAATCTCGTTAGTGTTACTGGCCTTTTGCAGCAACTGGGATGGGAAAAGCTTTCAGACCGTCGATTAAAATTTAGACTCAATCTATTATGTAAGTACCAAACCGGTCTATTCTCTGACGACGTTGATAATATTTTACGAAATCCGTCATACTGCGGTAGATCAGATCATGAGAATAAAATTAGGGAACTAGACTGCAGAACGGACAGCTTTAAAATGTAATTTTTCCCACGGACGATAAGAGACCATAACAGCTGCCAATGAGACTTTTATCTAGGTTTGTCGTTAGGTAGTGTAGCTCTTAGTAGTAGTAGTACTCCTAATACTTGAATCCTTATCAGTTAAACATCTGTCCATACTAACAGCACGCCTTGCATGTTTTCTACATGGGTTTTGAGTCTCTGTCCATCTGTGTAGTTGTAGAATGCATGTAAGTATATGGAAGGTCCCTCTCCATTGTGATGACATCTGTAGTGTAGCAGTGCATGCTTGTGAGGCTTCTCCTCGTGACAAGCATTAGCGATTTATGCTAATGCATAATTAGTCGTAGTTACACTAACTCTAGGGTATAGTGTAATCCATGTTGGTGATTACTCACCCCCTGCCACACACCCCTGAGGTGGCTTGCAGGGTATTTTGTAGATGTAGATGTAAGCGTATGCAGAGGGCAGGTAACCTACAGCGATGGCCGGCATGTTCGCATTTTTATGGACTCGGTCTTCGTCTCACACGACCAGCGAGCCATCTGGGCGAGGAAAGTGTGGAGGAGAGTGCACCTGCACTTCAATTGCACTCTGCGGGCACGAAGTAAGGGATGGGAGGGATTCACAGGGTGTGGGTGAGGTGCACTGACAATGAGAGGGTGGGACGGTCGAGACGAGCTGTCGGCCGAAGGAACGGACAGGAGGGACGGAAGAAGAAGCCATCGGCGACACCTCCACGCCTCTTTGGGGAGCGATGAGAATGAGGGGGGGGGGGAGTGAAGAAGAAGAAAGCAAATGGAGGGCTGTGAAGTGGGTCGGGAAGGCGATAGGAGAAGGGACTCGGGCATTCTTTCCCAGGGAGGCCAGGTGGCGGCCCCCGCTCCTTTACTGCCTCTCCCCCGACTCTCACGTGGGGCCCTCACACGTGTGCGGCCCCAAATCACTCCGCCATGTGCATCCCACCAGCCCCGGGCGGCACTCCGAAGGTGGAGCCTTTGTGCAGCCACGGCGGGCCGCCCACCTCTCACGTGGGAGAGGCCAGGGCAAGAAAGGTGCGGGGGCTGGGGGAGGAGGGCGGGCCCCAAGAGGGAGCGGGGGTGGGCTTTGCCGCAAGGTCACTCGAGGCGGCCCTCGCCATTCGTCGGCCGGCCCTGACTGAATGCTGCCTGGGGGCGGGCGAGTGCCCTCGGCGACCGAGGACGGCGCGCGGATCACGCGAGGAACGAAGAAGATGGCGACGGCGCGAAATGCTGCTTTTCGTTCCCAGAGAATGGAATTGCCAACCTTTGAGATTCGGAGGTAGCCGCAGATGCGTCTAGGTCCATTCGCCACAGAACGTTGTTGCCCAAGCGGAGATGGGCAATCGCTTTTTCTGTTTTGCGAGTCCTTTAGGCCCGATTCAATGCTCTCTGGGTAGATTTGTATTTTAACCGACATGGAAATCATAGTGAATACGTTCTCCCATCGATGATGCCAGCGTCGACTGACAAGAGTCGCGTATAACACATCTACAGAAACTGAACTCTCAGTTCGCCGAAAGCTTACAAATCAGCAGCTTCATCTTCAGACATTTTAATACCAGACCATTGAGTTTTCACCGCATTCGGTCCAAAAATGTCCTAATGAACGAGGAAGTAAGCCCCAGAGCTAAGGAAGTGATTACACCATGTCACCGTGTTAACCTAAAAATCAGTATCTATATAAAAGGTACAGTTTCCGGCGTAATTCGGTGGAAATCTTTGATATTAAACATAATGAAACCACTTGTCTATTTCCTAACTGTTTTATTTCAACCGACCATGGTTTCGGCACGTCGTGCCATTTTCCTTGAAAATGGCACTACGTGCCGAAACCATGGTCGATTGAAATAAAACAGTGAGGAAATAGACAAGTGATTTCATTATTTTCAGTATATATATCTACAAAATACCCTGCAAGCCATCTCAGGGGTGTGTGGCAGGGGGTGAGTATTCACCAACATCCATTACACTATACCCTAAAGTTAGTGTAACTATGACTAATTACGCATTAACATAAATCGCTAATGCTTGTCATGACGCGAAGACTCACAAGCATGCACTACACTACAGATATTATCTCAATGGAGAGGGACCGTAAATATATATGTATTTTGCAGCTACACAAATGGTGATTAGAAGTGTTGAAGCATGAATAAATTTCTACTAATACAGTGAAACCTCTGAAAATCGAAATTGAAAGGGCTAAATTTTTGCAATTCCATATAGAGAGGGTCACATTAAAGAGATTTCCACAAATCAGAAGGGAAGAAAATATTTCCGCGAGTGTATGCAATCCATATCAACCCGTTGAGCGTCCTTTTAGAATAAGGAGATTTAATTCAGCCTTTATCATGCATCAAAAATAATTATTTATGCACTTGAATGAACGCTGTAAAGTAATAATAAGGGAAAGAAAGAATACGCGCAACCGAAATATATCCGTGAGAACAGATTTCCAGTGCAGAGCACTAAAGGAAGAGTTTTAATGATAGTGGAAAATTTCACTAATCTAGGAACACTCTCCGAAATTAACGTTTCTTTCAGTTATGTGTTATAGAACGTTTACGCGATGGTTTAGTTCTGGAAGGTAAGAATGGTTGCGACGAAATTATCTGCAGTAGGTACTCCGTTGACCCCTGCTGACGACCCTCGGCCACGCAATTACACAGCTACGCTATTTAGATCAAACTTTTACAAGAATAGCCGACAGAAACTGATGGGAAATTCGCTGGAAACAAGCTACATGTAAAGAGTCGTTCACTTTCGTGTGTTTTGAAAGAAGAGTAAATAATTTTAGATCAATCACATTGTATCGCCATTTGATTTCAGGCTTTCCCGGCGAATATTTATATCAGAGATATTTCGGGGTTTGCACCGGGTAGCTAGGTCCATGGCGGCCTACGTTTCGATGCTCGAGTCGAGCATCGTCCTCAGGGCAGAGGTGAGTGCCTTGACTAGAAGTGGTCATCATATATATATTATCATATCATATTATATATATATATATATATATATATATATATATATATATATATATATATATATATATATATATAATAGACTATGCCACAGGTGGGGCGGAATTAAATATAAACACATAAAAAAAGAACACTCACAATATTAGTTGATATTTCGGTTGCTAGAACCTTTCTCAAAGGAAGACGGATACAGAATGAGTTTCTGTATCCGTCTTCCTTTGAGAAAGGTTCTAGCAACCGAAATATCAACTAATATTGTGAGTGTTCTTTTTTTATGTGTTTATATTTAATTCCGCCCCACCTGTGGCATAGTCTATTTACATTATCGCGTGTGTGATTTTCCACGAACTCGTATATATATATATATATATATATATATAAATAGATTATATATATATATATATAATCATATATATATATATCTAATAAGGAGTCACAGGCGTGACAATGTGCACTCACCTCTGCCCAGAGGACGATGCTCGACTCGAGCATCGAAACGTTGGCCGCCATGGACCTAGCTACCTGGTGCAAACCCCGAAAGATCCCTGACATATATCGCCATTTGCTTCTGCCATAGGTTTTCCGTCTACATATTTATCATTACTAATGAATGTGCGGCACAAAAACCAATGGCGTAACGTGGTAACTGAGAACATATTCCTCGATTCATTCCGAGGGTGTATTATCCAGAGGGTGGGATACGGAGTGGTCGTGACGAGCAGGCGAGGGACGACACATGGAGGACGAGGCTGTAGGGCACTCGAGGCGAGAGGGCGTGGATGAGGTGGCGGGAGGGCTTCACTGTACTCTGCACCACCTTGAAAAAATAAACTCTCTCCTGACTGCTACCTTCCCTCCCCCTAGACCCGAGTGGGGGCGGAGGGAAGGAAGGGCAGTGGGGGCGGGGGAGGAGAGAGCGCTGGAGGCACAGGTCGACCGCCCTCTGGAGGCCGCGACGGGTAAGCAAGTCGGCTGGAGAGGAGGCCACCGGTGTTATGAAGACGACGACGTGTCCCCCCCCTCTCCCCTACTTGGGAGTGACCTCCATTGTTCCTCCCCTGTGACTAAATAACCATAAGGGGCACCTGGAAGAAGGCACCAGGATGAGGACGAGGGGTGGCAGGCAAGGGAGGGGCTCGAGGCGAGGGCCACCATTATATGCATAAGCCGGCGTGGGGCCAGATGTGTCACGCCCCCTCTCGCTCCGGGAGAGACCGGTGTCCTCCGGCACCTTGCGATCCCGACAGAAAGCAGTCAAGACGCTTTTTTCACGACGCACCTCCAGCTCCACTCATTTATTGGCCTTTGCCCTCCAATGCTGAACACGAGGGAAGCGCGGGAGGACTTTCTTGCTGGAGCTCTGACAACTCCGGCTTCGCCATCTGCATGCCCTGCCACCATCCGGAATATAGGTCCTTCATGAGGATACCTGCTGGGCATAACCATTCACAGCACCAGTTAAATATGAAACAGGACGTTTGATCAAGTTTACTGGCTTAATTATATTCGTATCTTATTTTGAAACAGTTGAGGATGAGGCGCTTCGTAACCGGCTACTCTTCATTCAGGCGACGACGCCGTTTTGGCACGTGGAAGAATGCCACGTTCCGAAGGAGGAGATTATTGGTGATGAGACGACGTATGAAGTACTCACGTTATCGTCGGAAGGGATTGGGAAGACCATCCGCGGGAAACCACATCTAGAAATACATCTCCACACAAAAACCTCTACTGTGCTTCCCATTTCTCACAGGAGATGGCGCAAAAAAAAGCAAGTAAAAGGGTCCAAAGTAAGGTCATTTAGGGAGATGGAGACACTTCAATGGAAGTGAATTTCAGGTAAAACTCTGTATGTTATTAAAAAATTGATTCCGAGTAAATATCAGGTGTGCTTTCTTTTATTCCAATAATATAAATATAGCTTGTATCAATAGAAAAAATAAACTTAAGAGTACAAATATAAAGAACATCAAAAATGTCCTCTTCTCCCAGAATTTGGGCAGATTTCGACGTAAACATAAATCCTTTGCAAAAATTAAATTATATATATAAGCTGAATATTGATTGCATTTGAACGTCAAGGGCAGCTGTCGCAGACAAAATTTTCATCTCGTCCATCCTCTACGTATCTTTCATGGAACCAATTATTGCTCTCCGTCAAGTATTTTACCCACCTCTCACCAGCATTGTCGTCGTATGATTACAGTATTTCATGACATAAAAATGTATTACGATTATATTATTTAATACACATGGAAATTCATTGCTTTCCTGAAATTCATTTTAATACGTTATTGGCAAGAGATCAGGGAGAACTCTACATGACGAGACCACCCCAAATCACAGTTTCTAAATCTCCCGAAGTTAAATTGCCACGCTACAGATAACAGTATTTGTTACAGTGCAATGTCTCTAACTCAAAAGAGCCTGAGGTTTCACTAAAAAGCTCGTGTGTTGAACCCTCAGGCTCTTCACAGAATGACAACTCAAAAATCATTAAAATGCCCGAACATCCAACGAAATAATGATTATAGAAAGTTCTAATAAAATAGCATCTACATCCACGAAGTACCGTGCAAGCCACCACTAGGGTGTGTGGTACGGGATGATTCCACACCAGGCATGCAGCACTCATCCCAGTTCAGATCACGACCTTGCACGTTCCCCGGCCGTTAGGCGGGACAAAAAATAAGTCAGGAGAACAGCGCGCAGTCAAATCAGAAACTGGGAGAGTGCTACGTAAATGAATATTCAATCATGCATTACACTGCTAAAGAGACATCTAGTGGCTAATATTACACTAATACTATTAATTTATGAGTGCTACGAGATACTACTTCATGCAGAGGACAAAATAATGCCGGAAATTTCAAGCGAGGTGAGGTGTAAGTAATGATGCTATGCTTTTAAACACAAGTGGATTTCTACTCTACCTAGTAAGGGTGAGAGTTTCATAGAATTGATATATCGAAATTATTATGATCCCTCGAACGAGGAATAAAATTAAATTTTAAATCTATCGGTTCTGCAGCATAATTTCTTTTTCTTATTCCTGTGATCGTTTCCTCCACAATACGGGCTCTAGTAAAATATTTTTAACGTCCGGCTAAAAAATGTCTATTTCGAACTTGCGCAAAAGATTCAACCTATATTTTTCCCTTCGATCAGTCCGAGATTCCCACCCTAATTCCTTCAGCAATTCGGTAACATTGCTAAGTTTATCGTAACAACCCTTTACAAATCTTGCCACCCTCCGTTGTATTCGATCCATTTCTGAGATTAGTCCTACTTCGTAAGGGTCCCATATGTTAGCAGCATACTATTAGTGAGGTCTCATGAGAGAGAAATAGCATCGCTCTTCAAACTTCTCGTCATATTTTCATAGCATTCTTCTAATAAACCCCAGTATGGTTTGATTAATTGTACACGTTTCCTTGACAGAGTTTTTTTTTCCAAAATTTCATAGCAACGAACTTTTAAAATTCAATTCTAACTGCCAAGTACTACACCATTCATTTATAGAACACATGTATTTTTGTTACGCAATCCTGTCAGAATCATTGCTTAGATCCCTGTACAACCCTGCGTCGTCTGCGAAGAGGCGAGTTTTGCTCATAACAGCCGATGACACTTCCCTGGGGTACACCTGATGTTACTTTCCGCCTTATGAAATAAGTACATATTCCAGTGCATGCCAGTACGAATTAAGTTACCAGGGTAGTTAAGCGTTTACTGCTCTGTGATCACTAATTCCGTTCACTGTATCTACACTTTAACGGACGCTTTCGGGTATTTTAGTCGCCAAAATATCTAGAAAGTTAAGGTGTTTCCTCTGGTCGGTGTTGTGACTAATTTATGTGAGGAATTATATGTGAATCCGTAGAGAAGAGTATCACACAACACGTTAATCTTTGCCGCCAGTTTTGAGCCTGGCAGAGTAGCACGGAGACATTTTCAAGATGGAAATGGCGAGGGAAAAATATAATGTTTTGTCGATTTTTTAACTTTCTATCATACTTAATTACTTGAAATTAGTGATGGACAAAGTCGGTCTTTTGAGAGATCTCGGTCACGCCTATCACTCACACTAGTGATTCGATCGTGAGTGTAAGGTCATGATTGATTGATGTTCCAGCTAGTGATCTGTTCAAGTGAAATGACTAATTGACGTGAGGAATTAGATGTGAATGCGTAGAGAAGAGTGTCACACAACACTTAATCTTTGCCGCCAGTTTTGAAACTATATGTCTTCCAGTCTATGGAGGGAACGTTCAAAAAACCACCGATAACTATTTTTTTCGTTATTTTGGCGTATGATACGCTTCACCAGTCTTTCCAACTCTAAAACTGAATTTACGTTTGCATAGTGTGGTATGTAATATGAGCATTTAAAAGTAATTTTGTCGATCATTTAATGGAACACCACACACTTCCCAAGTCATTACGTGGATATATTTGTGATGCATGTAACACTTTGCAAAATGGGAGACTTTGATTAATTCATGCTAACCTTAGTTTCTTAAGAGCCAAATAAAATATGAAATTCACTGTAATATTCCTGTACAACAGTACAGCGTACAGGTATATCACTCTCATTCCGCGTAGTTATACTTCTTCTCACTCGAGCGCACCTTCGCCTATGCGCAATTTTTCATATAAGTGTCGAGATCTCCCAAGTGTCGAGATCTCCCAAGCGTCGGGATGTCCCTAAATGACCTCCAACACTAAGGAGGACGCAGTTCGATGCTCTGCAAGGGCAAAAGACGTCGATATCGCACGAGACTTACAGACTAATAAAAGATCATGGACTACTTCGGGACAGGAGACGCCTTCCACTCCCATCATCTTCTCCGGTTAATACGTTGCAAGCCGGCGAAATAGTACGTGCATGCATTACTTTCTACTATAAACTACATTGGATGTTCATCGAATTCCCGTCAACATTAGGAATATTGGATTTGAATGGTGCTCCAACAGTAACGGAATTGCAGAGTTTATTTACACTGAGCAACGGAATTTATGTAAATTAAATCAAGACGACTAAGAGGAAAAAGATGAACTGCGGAACTGTGCGCGCAGCTTCCCAGGACACCTCACGTCTCCATGACACCCAGTGTGGATGAAGAGGATGCCTGGGTCATCCATAACGGGTGAAGGCACTCGGCGCTACATCGAGAGGTCTGGGTTCGAATCCCAGTCCAAGCGAGTGATTTTCTTCGCTGAGAATAAATCAAATTTGTGCAAATAGTAAGATCCGTGGCGTGCGTGTCGAATTGCACGTTGGCGAGACGCTGAGCCACGGAAGGGTGAAGGGTCGAGGAGTGGGGGGCCGTGGGGAGGCGTTGGTCCATCCGCATCCCGTGCGGTCGTGAGTTCCGGGTCGCGCGTTGAAGAGCGGCCGTGATGCGATGTCACGGGGAAGAGAGGGGAGGTTGAGACCTTATGTCGTGAGTGAGAGTGGCTCAAGTCAGTGGCGATGAAGTCGTAGTGGGGGAGGCAGTGTGGTTTTGATAAATAAACGATAATTACCGTAAACACTCGACGAGTACCCGACTCATTATGATTCGTAGAGGGGAAGGTTTTTGGAGGGGAGGGATGGGGGACGGGGGTTTATTTTCATTGGGACATTAACGCCCGCCATTAGCGGCGAAAGCTGTTTCCTTTGCATAATGCCCTCGGTGGCGGCAAAGCCCCCCTTCGCCCCCCACCGCCCCCGCCACGCCCGGAGCAAACGCGAAGGATGGCGAGAGGTGGAGTCGAAAGGAGAGTGGAAGGGGGGGGGGGTGGGAGAGACGAAAACGAGGAGGAGCATCGCCTCTCGCGGGGAGGAAGACGTACTACTTCTAGCGCGTGCAAATTCTTGTATCCATCAAGTCTATCAGTATAGTTCATATTAATAAGTAAATACATATATTGATATAATGGAGCAAGTAGAACAATTTAATTACTTGGGTAGTACGCTAGAAGAAAGAGGACATAGTAGCAAAGACATTAGGAGGAGAATAGCGCTAGCGAAGGAAGCGTTCAATAATAAAAGGGAGCTGATGACGGGGACCTTAAGTTAGGATGTAAAAAAGAGGCTAGTGAAGAGCTTGATATGGAGTGTGGCGTTGTATGGGGCAGAAACGTGGACCTTGAGAAAGGAAGACGAAAATAGGCTGAAGGATTTCGAGATGTGGGTGTGGAGGAGGATGGAGAAGGTGCGTTGGACGGAAAGGAAGACAAATGAGGAAGTGCTTGACATGGTGGGCGAGGAGAGGAAACTTATAGATGAGATCAGGGGAAGACAGGGTAGGTGGCTGGAAGGGGTAATGAGGGACGATGGTTTGCTGAAGGCCGTGATAGAGGGAAGGATGTTGGGTAAGCGGGGAAGGGGAAGGAAGAGAATTGGTTTTATGGACGGGATGAAGAAAGGTAGGACTTATGCTGAGATGAAGAAAGAAATATAAGAGGTAGAAAGGGCACAGCACGTGTAAGAGTTCGTTGGATATTCTCTGACTTTCATCACAACCTACCTCTAACCGGTAGATTACTGTAATGCAAATATAATAAGCCAAGAGGGTGGCCGATAAAAATATAGAAACAAAACAAAGGACACTTACAAATTAAAACTTCCGATATTTCGGTGGAAAGTAGCTTCCACCTTTCTCTAGGTTAAGAGTAGGATTCCTATAGCTATAGATTCCTAGCGCTATATATATATATATATATATATATATATATATATATATATATATATATATATATATATATATATCCATGCATAGCACGCCCGAAATGAGGGAAATGGATTCCAGTGGGGGAGGGGTGGACGGGTGGTTTGAGGAGGTGGTTTACGCGCAGCCGCGTAATAATAAAATTTCGAGAGAGGATTCTTCCCCGAGGGAAGGCGTGGGGGGTGAGCGGATCCCTGTAGCGAGGAGCAGAGGGCAGCAATAGCAGGGAGGGGGGGTGGTGGAGGGCGAGGCGGCGGGAGAGATGCATGTAGCCAACCGTTACGGCGTTGATGATCGCGCAGCGGGGGGGGCCTTCCCTTCCCTTCGTCTTGTGCTCTTGCCAGGGGAAATAAAGGAATGAAGAAAAAAAACACAAATAAACAAAGTTAACAAGAGGGCGCAGATTTCAAGCCAAGCGCACCCCTTCGCCCGTCACCTTAGACGCACGCACCCCCCTCTCCCTCCCACCACCCTCCCTCCCACCCGCCCCGACCGATTCCATCGTGGAATTTGGCTCGGCACACTACCACTCTCTCAAACCGAGAGCGCTCCAGCCGCCAAGCCGCTTCGCTGCAAGAAACTATAGACGGGTGAAATAGAACAATATTAAATGTAGGTACCTACAAAATGAGACTGGTGAGTGTATTACTATGCGAGTACTCGAAATGTTCTACCATATTCATAAATTAAATCTAGAGTGTAGGTTTTCGCAGCTGGTGACAGATGCTAATGAGACTTTCTAGTTATACTGCGGTCCGAGCATAACTCGAAAGTGTCATCAGCATTTAATAAATTAAATATTATCGCGTAGTAAAAGGTACATCTGTAATAGTTAGGCAATCTCGGGTGAGGTAAATCGCGCATGCACGTGATAACTATCAGCTGGATTACCCCTTAAAGGAGTATTTTTTACCCATCGTGGAATGAACGTAACTGTGTCCGGCGAGACGTAGTGGAAAGATTTCATAATTAAACACCAAATGTGATAGCACTAATCCACAGATTTCAGTGGAATATTGCTATCAAATTTTGTGTTTGAGTAGTATTTTAAAATCGGATTAAGAATTAAAATGGGTGAATACGACGAAGTTGTGCGCAGTGATAAAAAAATGTGCTGTGTTACGTGGCAGGATAGTAAGGCAGTCAATGCTATCTACGTGCATAGGCAGTGAGCCCCATTCATCTTGCTTCAGATGGGACAAAACAGAGAAGAGGAAATGTGAAGTTAAGCAGCCTCTAATTATAAAAAATATAATCAATGCATGGGAGGAATTGATTTTTTGTGATCGACTCTTAGCATATTACTCTTCTTCAATGCGTTCCAAAAAATGGCCTTTACGGGTATTTACGCACTTTGTTGATTTGGATATAGTCAATTCCTGGGTAATGTACCGCCGAAATTGTGTTACGGCAGATGTACCAAAAAGGGAAATTGCCTCACTTCTGAAATTTAGAACTCAATTAGGCACTACAATGATTCACTTTGAATCTGGAAAGGTTGAAATCAGGGAGGAGATCAAAAAAAAGGAAGGCCATCAAAATGTAGCTCTATTAGTCCAGGCTCTCATGAGAGGTCTAAAATATGTTTCAATGAAGAAACAGACATTGAAGATCAGCATATTGACCATGAGGACCAAACCCAGCAAAAACGTCGAAGAATCATACCCTGTCAATGACGTTAGATTTGACAGAATAAATCATTGGCCTATTGTTTGCAATGACAAAAATGCATCGCGATGCAGACACACTGGCTGTTCATCAAAAACTAGGATTAAATGCCAAAAGTGTGATGTATACTTATGTGTGAGCTCCAACAGCTGTTTCCAAAAATATCATACACGACACTAAACATGCTGAAAGAAGCAGGCCTACAAAACAAGGTCCCTATTTATTTGTTTAAGATTGTATTGTTTAAAATAATTGAACAATTGTACTAATATTGTACAGTTACGTATGTGCTTTTAATGTCGTTAAAATGCATACTTGACATAATTGTTTATTTGAAAAATGTAAAAAATATTAGGCAATAAAAATTACTAAACAATATATTTATCAGTCATTTTGTTGATGAACTTTTATATTTTCATTCGGGGAACAATGTTTTCACAATTAATCATAGTACTTGATCAAGTAAATTAAAAAAGTACATATATATCGGAATTGAAAAAAAAAGGATATTTCACAATCCGCATATATGATCCTCATGTCCACATACGTGGACTTTGAATATTTTAACAATTATAATAGCAATTTAAAAAATATTTCCACACACAATGTCAGTAGTCTCATGTGTGCTCAAAATAGGCAAGAACATTTTTTTCCATAAGCCAGGTTTTTTCGGGACCGAAGAGGAAGAGAGGGACGGGAACTCGATACACTATAGAGGTGATGAGAACGCTAGTAAAAAGAAACCTAGAGTAATGACAGGATGATTTTGCTCGTTTTGTAGATTTCGAGAATGCGTTTGATAAGGTAGACTGGACGAAACTAATGGAAGTGTTGAAGAAATTAGGGGTCGATTGGAGGGACAGACGTCTCATTCGGGATCTGTACATGAACCAGACGGCGCAGGTTAGGGTATACGATGAAGAATCGGGATGGGCCGTAATAGGACGGAGAGTGCCGCAGGGGTGCCTAATATCGCCGTTGCTTTTTAACGTGCATTCAGAAGAAATGGTTGAATGTCCAAAAAATGAAATGGGGAAGATTAGAGGTAGGAATTAAGGTAGGAAGGGAGCTGATATAATCAGCGAGATTTGCAGTAGATCAAGCATTGGTTTGTCACTCAGCCAAGGGGTTACAATTAATGATGAATGCGTTAGAGGAGCAGTGCGAAAGGTATGGGGTGAAGATCATTCATTCAAGTATTCTACCAGCTGATTGGTAGGTTCTTGGACAGTCCCCATTCTGCATCCCAACCTCATTGTCTCGCTTTCCCTCCTAAGGATGGCGCGCTATTAGATCCCTCTTCAATTCTTCATATCTTCTACCTCCTCTTATTTTGTCCAGAATTCCTATCCTCTTCCTTTCTCTTCCACGCTTCCCCAGTGTTCTCCCCTCTATCACTCTCTTTAACATGCCCTCTCCTCTCAAAACCTCTTCTATCCATCTCTTCTGTTTTTTTTTTGAGTTTTTTTGAGTTACGTTTTCAGAGGGGTGGGCATGTTCAGAAGGAAAATGGAGGGGTAAACACTGGGAAAGCGTGGATACTGGATGAGGATAGGAATTCTGGACGAAATAAAATGAGACAAAGGTATGAATAATTTTAGAGAGATCTAATGGCGGAGCTTATAAAGGAGAGTAAACTACAAAATTCTTCAAATAATGGGATGCAAGATAAGGACTATCCAAAAACCTGCCAATCAGCTGATATAGTACTCAATTGAAGGTAAGGGAATTGAAAATTTTAGGCCAACTATTTTCCAAACGATGACGATCAAAATTCAGGTGTTCATACCTATTTGTCTCGGAGGCTACGTTTTGAATCGTTCACGTGGCCAGGCAACTTAAAGAAAATGATATCGCACAGGTCGGATGAATAAAACCTGCGCTTCCTCGAGGACGATAGCAGATGCAGTGAGTGGGCCAACGCCCAAAAAAAATCGCGAGCACCAGTCTACTTCACTCACAGTACATGATTCAGAACATTGAAATGACTGCATGTAGTATTATTGATGGAGGCTGCCAAATGTTATTCCCATTTCACAAAAAAAACAGGAAGAATTTGGTAATGGTTGACGATGCATTACTTCCTATTCAATACCGTGCTCTATAATGGGTTTGGATGCGGTGCCTCTCTTCTCATTTCGACAATGAATTACCGAATGGCCCAACATTTGTAAACGTCGGGCGACAAGACTCCAGCTGGAATTGGTGTGTCATTTTGGACATACTCGTGTGAGATGACGCCACGTCACGAGTGTTCCGTGATCGCGGTGTCCGATTCGTCTCTTCGTGCACCGTGCGCCCCGCCGGAGACTGGCGGGTGGTGCACCTTGACCTCGACTGCCACTGCGTCAACGTCACCACCGCAGCCCCGCCGCTGTCATGTCGCCTTGGGAGTAGGGAGGGTCAGGGGGGCGAGGTGGAGGTCCACCGGCGCCCACGTGACCAAAGGGATCGCTTTCAAACGGAGATCTCTCGTTGGCATCTCAGGGTCCAGCTGGATGCGACCCGCGCACAAAGCGGTCGGGATTAGAAATTCTATGGGTTATGGGTTGAGGGCGAGTGCGCGTAGAGACAACCGGGACAATTTCGGAACCCCTCCCCTCCCCCGCCTCTCCACCCCCCCCCAATCCACCCCCTCCCCAAACGACAACCCCTCGCCAACAAAAGAGTGCGAATTGCGACCGAGTCGAGGACAGGTAGTTGAGGTAGTACGTACAATATTGGTAGATACATACTACTCATCCTTACATGGGACCTCTACGCGGGAGTGTCACCGTTGGCACAGCAACTATAGAGGTCTCCGCTCATCTCATCTGGTCCATAACGCGCTCCTCTCGATCTTCCCCACCCCTCCGGCGCACCTTTCGGGACGCGAAAATCTGGGGCGCTCCTAATTTCGCCCGTACCCGCGCGGGCGGGTGTCTTCTAACTGCCTTCGGATAAAAAACTCTTTGATTAAACGGAGGAGGAGGGAGCGCCCCGCGAGGGGTTAATGATATGCGATGAACTTGAGAGGGGGGAAGGGGAGGGGGAGGGGGCTTCTTCCACCCCCTTAGGGTTTTTTACGTCTAATATTTTATAATACTTCTTCGTTCTGCGGGGGGAGGGGGGAACCTGCGGAAGTGGGAGGGGGAGAGGGAGAAGAGAAAGGGGGAGGGAGTTTGATTGTCATTTGTCGACCGTGCCGGCCGCTCATCCATATTGCATGAGGGGGATTTGGGGTGTGGGGAGGTGGGCTGCGCTCGGGTTCGCTGCACCGCCCCCAGCGCCACCCACACCACCTCCCTCGCCCACCCACCCCCCACCCCACCCCCCCCTGCTCTCGTGTCTTGTCCTCTCCCGAATGAAACGCGTGTTTTTGAGCGAGGATTCCCTCCTTCCCCCTCCCCCTTCCCACTCCCGTCACGTGACGTGTGTTTCACTCTCCGGGAGCTTACATCGTCCCCCATACGTACGATTGAATCTGCGGACGAGGGTTAGAAGGGAGAGTGGGTAGTTGTGGGGAGGGGGGCGGTTGGGAGGGCCCTCCCCCCCCACTCCGTACCCCCCCTACCCCCTGCCCATTCCCCCCCGCCCCCTGAGCGCCGAGTGTGTGGCAGAGCGCTGCTGCTGCAATGTAGAGGCGAATGACGCTGACTGCAAAGCGAATGAGGGAACAAGTAGTCCTAAATCCCGTGGACCTCCCGCCGACATCCTTTTGCCGTGTCTCAGTCTGTGTGCCGTTTTTTGCCCCCCCCCCCTTACCCCCCCGCCCCCTGCCTCGTGGATTCTAATCTGGCAGCCACCCAGGCACGCGAGAGCTGGACCCTAATCGTTCGATGGTTGCCATTGCGTCTGACGCGCCACTAGTCAGTCAGCTGATCTCCGCAGAAGAAAATATGCGCTCTATAATTATTAATCACGTCGTCAAATCACTGAACGTTTCAGATAAATATCTACTGCAATAGAAAGCAAACTTTATGGATAGTTTCCCTTCCAGGATAACGTTGTACTAGCTGAGAACTATGGTCATAAAATGGAGAATTTTTTGCAGGTAAACATATATGAAAGCTTTCCAGAGAGACCTTACTTCATTAAGCAGTCCTCTACCTCTCGATGCGTACCAGTGAGCAGAAATAGAAATTTCCCCCTCAGCATTCAGGTCACATATGATCCAAGACTGAATACTGCCCCCTCACTCCTAGGTATTCGTGGCAATTACGGAAGGAGTTAGCGCAGTTGGGAACAATTCAGCGCACACGGGCGGCGTCGAAGGGAAGGATTGATGGCGGCGGGGAAGTGCCCTGCCGGAGCAGTGGGTGGCACTCATGCAAGTAGGTAGCAATGGTCACGGTCTAATTTTATTTGAAAATAATCCCCAAACAGTAATGTTGCATATTTTAAGTAGTATATATATATAATATACACTTGACAGGGGGTGGGGAAAGATAAGTAAAAAGAGAGAAGACTTACAGGGAACGTTTCGAGCATGTAAGGCCTTCCTCAGCTATAGAAAAAGTCTATAGTCTTTTTCTATAGCTGAGGAAGGGCTTACATGCCCGAAAAGTTCCCAGTAAGTCGTCTCTTTTTACTTTTCTTTCCCCACCCCCTGTCAAGTGCATATTTTTTATTGTTGTGGCCTAATGGCGAACATTTCGTTGTGTGTGTGTGTGTATGTGTATATATATATATATATATGTGTGTGTGTGTGTGTGTGTGTATATATATATATATATCCGAAAAATTTACATCACCCGTGTGAGTGTCTTTTTATTTGTTTACCATTTAGTCGCCCTTGTGACAAAGTTTTATATATATATGTATATATATAAAACATAAAATATGAATCCTATACCATAAACAGCATCAAAAAAGAGTACCATAACATCGCCCAACATGGAAAGAGGGATGAGAGTTCGATTCTACTTTTTTAAAGAGTGGGATAACGCTTTGCTGGCGAAGATGTTGTATGATAGAGATAAAGAATCGATGTAGTCGGGAAGAAGGGAATTGAGTTGAGTTGAGAGGCGGAGGAATAAAAGTGAGCGCTTGTTGAGTGATGGTCTTAGGGATAGGCGTGAGTGAGTGAATTGAGAGTGTACGGTTAAGTTGACAAGGTGTTCCGAAATTGACGCGGGAAAGCAGTTCAGCTAAGACGATGATAGAGTCAAGAGTGTTTTGAATGAATTTTAAATCCGTGTAGAGCCATTTGTTAAGATTAGAAATCGAAAGGTAAGATCAGAAAAGTAAGTATCAGAGGATATATTGCGAAGATAGGGGACTTTGTGTTCAACTATTTTAGCAGAGGAATAAGTTACACAATGAGGAGGTTTAACATTAATTGCGGCTGACATTGACCATATTGAGGAGAAATATGAAACAATGGGAAGGACAATAGATGAGAAGTAAGACTGCAGTGCTCTGGGATCTCTGATTTCGGTGAATCGATAAAGGGACATGGATTTATTTATTAAAGTTTACCACAAAAAGAGCTCCTAGGTCTTTTAAATTTGGAAAATTAAAATAAATAAATTAATTCAAGTGAATTATGCATAACAAAAGCTGGATATAAAAAAAAACAACTAAGTAAGCAACAAACATATGTTACATACATTTTTATTATTCCACCAGGTAAAAGGTATCATCTGTAATTATTATATTACCCGGTGGAATACCCGTGAATATTTTAAATATCAGATTCACCGGGAAAATCTTACATCATTTAACATGTAGATGGCTATTCATGGGAAGATTCTAGTTGCAGGTGGTAGCGTTTTAGTGAGGAGGAAATGATGCTGTTTGAAGATAAGAGGTCAAGAGAAGGATATTTGTTAGAGAGGGAGATAAAATGAGATGGGAATCGGTGGAAAAGGGATCTTCTGGAAACAGATAGGTTGAACTGGGGTGTGTGAAGAAGACTCTTATTCCGAGTGGAACGAGATGGGGACACGTAGTGAGGACGAGGAGTTCAAGGGGTCGGAAGGAACCATTTAAGATTTTGTGAAGGAACTTCAAGCCCGAGATCTGTCTGCGGAGAGTGGGATGCAAAATATCAAGAGATTGCAGTATTTTATCACGCGAGCATGGAGTGAGTGAGGAGGGAACGCGGTGACGGACAATGGCTAAGAAGAAATTTGGAGCAATGATGGAGCAATTTTAGCGAAGTAGGATAGGCGGTGGACCATATGGACGAGCAGTATTCCCGAATGAGGACACATCCAAGGAACACTGCTCTTAAGGCAAAGGGATCTGTCATTTCGGATGTACGGTAGAGTAAATCAACAATGGACATAGCCTTGGATGATATGCGTTTAGCGTGCTCAAGAAACAGTAATTTCTTATCAAAAGTAACACCTAGGTCTACAAGCGATTCGAAAGGCGCAATTGGCTGATCGGAGAAACTATGTAAGGAGGATAAAGGGACACGGTTTCGGGTAAAGGACCATTTTGCTCATTTGGAAGGATTTGCTCGTAAATTTCATTTAGAAGACCACACGTCGATGGATTGCTAGGCGGATTGGAGAGCAATAGCGTCGTCAGATGTGCCATTGATTCTTTTGAATATCTTTCCGTCGTCTGCGTAAAGAAGAACGCTGCATCCCGAGGCACTGACATCCTCAGTAAAATCATCTACGAACAGTGCAAACAAAAGGGGACTCAGAACACTCCCCTGAGGAACTCCAGAAGTAAGAGGTAACAGTGAAGAGGAGATGCCATCAATGAGAATACGCTGTTTACGGGTAGGTACTCGGGAAGCCAGAAATCACGGACAACAGGTTTACGCTGATGTTGATACGTGACTTCAGCCTGTGTAAGAGAAGGATGTAATTAACAGAATCAAATGCCTTCGAATAATCTTCGTAGAACAAATCAAAGGATCGAGAGGTTTTTTCCATTATTCTACCGCCGACGATGACGACTTGACCGTCGAAACATCCGAGTTTTTTTTTAGTGTCCTTTTTAAGTTTCTGAAGTGTATTGATATCATATTTATGTATGCAGGAGGGGGCGGTTTGGGATGATGGCATAGGCGACGGCATTGAGTGGATAGGGAAGGAATGGCAGTGAGAATGAAAGGGAGAGGAGAGGAGTTGCGTTTTTCTTCCTGCGGGCGTGAGAGGGGAGTGGAGGGAGCAGGAGGGACGGGGGGGGGAGGGTTGGAGGAGGTTATATGAGGCGTCACGAGCCGAGAGAGGAGAGGGAAGAGGGCGCATTACGTCTCGCAAGAAGGGCTGCGGCCCAGGAGGTAAGAGGGAGAAGGGGGAGTGGGTGCAATGTAGGGTGAGGGGGCGTGTCGGTCGGTCGCCAGTCTCTCTTCGCTCACGGGGGATGGAGTGGCGGGGGGGAGGCGGGAGGGAGTACCACCCCTAAGCGTGTTTGAGGGGCAAGGGGAGGTGGGATCCCCCGATTGTCAAGGAGGAGGACACGAACGCAAGGTAAGAGGGGGCAGGAGGGGGATGGAGGGTTGGAAGGGGGGGGGGTATTTGGAGCGCTAGCGGACGGAATGTGAAGTGGAGGAATCGGATTCGGGAAATATAAATGCACGTGGAGCACACGAACGTCACACGAGCGGAAATGAAAGATTTTAGACACGGTGACACAACATCAGGAATCCGCACGTTGACGCTGGATCCGATCAGAATGGTTTTTAACCGAGAGCAATTCCTATAGGTCCTGTACTAGGAGAGTTCTATGGCGCACTAATATTAACCACTAGATGTGTGTATAGCATTGTTCTGCATGTTTGTATGTTCATTTACATATCACTCTAGTTTCCGGTGGGACTGTGCACTGTTCTCCTGACTGCTTTGGCCTGCGCCTAGCGCCAGGGGGAGCGTGCGAGGTTCTGATTTTTTCTGGGACGAGTGCTGCATGCCTGGTGTGGAATCACCCCGTGCCACACACCTTAGTGGTGGCTTGCACGGTACTTCGTAGATGCAGATGTATTGTTCCATGCATTTGTGAGCATTTTGGCTTGACTACCGATTGGCACCACCGACATATTACGGGAACACTTGGGGATGCAAGAGAAACGCATCATCGCCTTTACTAATGCAGCCACCGGGGAAGCGAAGAATTTTTCGTCAACGCTGAGTTGGCGGCTGAGATCGGGATAAGACGCCTCGAGCGACGATAGGCGGCGCGGCATCGCCGCTCCACGCCCCACTCCCAATCCAAAGGGCGAACGCGCATGCGCGGACTGCGGCGCCTCGCTTGCAGCACGCGCACGGTTCCCTTCACAACGACACAACAAGTAACGTGTCGTTTCATTGCTGCGTAACTGAAATAATGAAAGAAAGAGTGGATGCGAAAATTTGAAAATAGAAAAAAAAACCTCGCCCAAATAAAATAAGTTGAAGTAATAATCAACCTCCGTGGCACCGTGGGTGGAGGGTGGGTGACGTCCCAGCCTGCCAAACCGGGGGTCGCGGGTTCGAGTCCTGGCTGGGTGGTTCTTCACCATTCGGGGCACAATCGTTCGCCTTTGTCCACATACATGCAATAAGTTGGTCGTAAACGACGAAATCCGTAATCAATTTTGAAATTCCTATTATTATTACTATTAACACAATTATGAAAACTTGACCAGCCTCGCGTCATTTTACATGCGGCGATAACGATAAACGAGGATAACTTAACGATAGGTTTTAATCGAAGACGGAAGGAAACGAATTTGCATTCTCCTCGATACGATAGCGCACGATGATAGAAAGAGTTACTGAACGCAAGCAGGCCTGTGTGGGCACAGCGCAAGCGGTTTCCACGGGATTACTACATTTTTATGAATTATAGAATACGGGCCAGTCAAGTCAAATATTTTCATTGCGATTTCGTAACAGCAATACAAAGTAACCAAAATGTAACAACCTAACGAATGTAACGTCGTGCCTTGTCAAGCTCCATTTTTATTTGTATTATTTGGTTTTATGTATTTAATTTCGTTCGTTGTTTTGTTTTTGATAGTATTAATTTGTATGTTAATGTATGTTTCGATGGGTTGATGTTTTAGGTTGTTTATTGTTTTTGTTTGAAGAACGTTGCTATGTATGGTTGATAAAGAAGGGGATTGTTAAAAAGTTAGAAGAGAAAGAGACGTGTAATGAAGAGGGGCAATGCCCAACTGAGTTTTTAAGAAGGTTTCTATTATTTTGAGGGATCCCGACGTCACACGAACTAAAAAAACATGGCCCCCTTTTCAGGCTGATTGCCTCTTCAGGGTTCGGGGGTGTTGTTCAGTGAAAAAAGGCGAGATCGTTGCCGATCACGTGGCTGGGATGGCGCGATGGTCCATGGTGTGCATTCGCCCGAGGTCGGAGGAAAAGCCACAAAGCCTCCGTCAGGCCAACAAGACACGGGGCGATGCCAACAACAAATAATTGACATTAAATGACTGACGAGAGGCAACAAAACAAAGATTCAAGGGCGGAAAGGCGAGTGAGAGAGAGAGAGGTTGAAGAGCAACCTAAAAGGACGAAGAGAATGCGTTTAAAGTTTACATCTACATCAATTATAGCTGACGGAGTAGCCGAGCGTTGAATGAATTGTACTTATATTTCTGCTTTCTTTTTCAAAAATTCCTTTTTTCCAAGGCGTCTTTATAAGAGGGTTGTTGAGGTGTGGAAAAGAAATAGAAGTTCCAGTCTCTCCATTGAAATCAACTTAACCTTTATTAACTCTGATAACGTACAAACTGGTACTAACTAAACATATACCAACAATGCGTGTTGCTCCCGGCTACATATTTATAAATAAGCTCGTATAGGGTCCATATACAATGATAAATGTATCACATACTTAACACGCCTCCTTGTCGGGCTCGTGATGATCTCCATGTACCTCTGCTGCTTGCCGATTGTCCGCCAAATCTGCAATCTCTCCGTATATGACCAATTTCGCCACATTGAAAGCACGTTCGGTCCTGTCTGCTCTTGTCCGCCATGAAAACATTAGATTTCCTTCCAAAAGCTTCCTCTTTTTGATGCTTCAACTCAACCATTTGAATTTTACTCTTCACGTAGTCTGCAGTTTGATCTTCCTCTTTTAACATATCAATTAAATCACCAATGTAACAGTAAGATTCTGGCAATGTATTTAACATGTAATTTAACTTCTCTTTTTCGGACACACTCGCACCCGCATTTTTCAGCTCATTGACCATCTTTTCGAAATCACTGAAGAAGGTTGTAGAGTCACTGTAATCCTTTAGCCTCAGTTTTTCTAACTTGTTTCGGTACACAATTTGTAAGGCCGTTGACTCTTTTAGGTATAAGCTATCAAACTTCTTCATAATTTCATACGCTGTTGATTTATCACACACGAACTCTAGCTGTCTATTTGAAATAGCACTATATATATAATTCATTGATTTCAGTTCGCTTTCGTCCCAGTCACTACTATCTGTGATTGTCTTGGATCTTAGTATTACTTCTTCGCACTTTTTCAATCTTAGAAACATTGTTATTCTTTTCTTCCACATTCCATAGTCCTCTCCATCAAATGCCGGAATTGTAACTTCATTTTTCGCCATTTTTTTCGTACTCGTATTTCCAACGATAATTCCTTCAATGACCACGCTCTGCTACCATGTTGAGGTGTGGAAAAGAAATAGAAGCTTCAGTCTCTCCATTGAAATCAACTTAACCTTTATTAACTCTGATAACGTACAAACTGGTACTAACTAAACATATACCAACAATGTGTGTTGCTCCCGGCTACATATTTATAAATAAGCTCGTATAGGGTCCATATAGAATGATAAATGTATCACATACTTAACAAGGGTAATCGAACGTAATAGGTATAATGGGAATAGATAGATTTAAAATGGAGTTTATTCGCAATAAAAATTAACACATAACAAAAAGGAAGGAATCAGGCGAGATTTTGTGGAATATGAACATAAAAAGAACTAAGACGATGCAATTTTCCAAAGATAACAATTTCTAATCGACCCGGGTTTCGATGCACTGCATCATCATCAGGTGATGATGCAGTGCATCGAAACCCGGGTCGATTCAAATTTTTTATCTGTGGAAAATTGCATCGTCTTAGTTCTTATTAACATATAAAGTTTAGATGTTCATAACTTAAGTAACATTCGATGATCCGCGGGAATATCGCGACATGCAATGGAAGCGCGGACAGTTTAGGGCTGTTAGAAACATAGCATGCAGCCCGGGAAAAGGAAATGTACCCTAGCGACCTGAATGAATTGGCATCGCAAACTATTGTATAGTATTTTAAAAGTATGATGTACATTTTGAAAATGGTTAAGTATTATTTTGCTGTAAAAATGTAACTATTTGCTGACGGATTAACTAAAAGATAATACGTTACCTTAGGGAACTGGCTCGAGAGAAGCTATTTCTATAAGGTTGCACTCACCTGCAAAGAAAAGGAGAAAATGATAAATTAGACACGGTTATTGAATTCGTTGCAACGAGAAAAACTGATTAGTCAATGAGATGCTTCGAAAATTTGAGACGAGCATAAGTTCTTGGAAATGCAAAATGGAGCGAATAGATGTTTACGAACTCGTTGAGTGAACTTAAAAAAATCATTGCATCTTAAGAATATTTTCGTGACCATAAAACACGAATAAGCGACTTCGGTGAGGTTTGGAAGATTTTGAATTATTTATGATTGAAATATTTGTAGAATGTGGCTCAATATATGAACACCAACGTGTAATCAGATTATTTTCATATGAGGTGATCGCGATGTGTCTAGGCTGCTCGCGGCGAATCGAGAAACGGTCCCCTTCCGTTCAAACGCGGATTGATTGGTCGATCAACCCGTTCGCTGCACCGTGGCCACTCATTTTCCGTGCGGCCAATTGATTGGGCCGATCCGCGCGTTCGACTGCAAGCGCGAAGATTGGTGGCGCCAGCGAAGAGTAAACGAGAATCCCTTCGTCAGGAAATGTACGCAGACCGAGCACGGTGGGGGACGATGGTGCGAGGAAGGCGTGCACCAAAGTCCGACCGCTGCGAATGGCCGCTCGAGACCCTTTTCCACATCGGAATCCACCAGGATGCATCGCGGATACTAGTTAGACCGTTCGGCAAGGCCTGGTCCAAGAGAGAGATCCCTACGAAGAGGTCAGAGGGTGAACGAGGCGCGTGAAGGGGTCCTCCTTCTCTCTCCCGCCTGGTCCCTTTTACAACACACTCATTTCGAAGGACGGACGCCTCCCTCATGAGAGCTTGCTTAACGGCTTCCGCCATCTGCGGCCGTTAAACCAATCAGGGCGCAATAAAATCCACGGGCAGTATTCCTTCTCGAGGTGCGAAATTGGAACGTGGGCCCCACATTCGGCCGTGTGCATGGGAAGGAGGCTGAACAATCACCAACTGAGGGTTCTGCGGATGGGGGAGGGTGGGATAGGGTTGAACACAGCTACGGTGGTAGGGGAAGACGGTGGGGGAAGTAAGGGGGAGGGTGGACGGGGGGAGGGGGGACGGACACTTGACAGGGAGGAGAATGTTCGGAGGGGAGAGCAGGGAAGTAAAGAGCACACCGGGCATCGCTGACCTCGAGCCGAGGAACGCAGTATCGCATAAGCTACATTAAAAATCGCTCCC
Organism: Pyrrhosoma nymphula; assembly: GCA_963573305.1. Classification (NCBI taxonomy): domain Eukaryota; kingdom Metazoa; phylum Arthropoda; class Insecta; order Odonata; family Coenagrionidae; genus Pyrrhosoma; species Pyrrhosoma nymphula. The sequence continues at coordinate 185,618,608 of OY754327.1, forward strand.
ATCAGAAGCAATGAGCGCTAGAATCAATGGCAAACCTGTCGACCTAAGAACTTCAAAAGATAATAGCGCAAGACAACAACGCACAAATTACGCAAGATCAGAAGAAGGAAGGTGTATATCAGTGGAGCGACGACTGAAGAGTAATTTGATAAGAGAGGAAGATAATCAGCGAAGGGTGACTGTAGCAAATAACAAGAGGAAGAGTAAAAGTAAATATTGAATTGGTGATAACACTGCTGGAAGAGGGACATTAATCCATTAACTACACTCATTGTAAAGGTTTGCGAGTGGTCATTGTGAGAACGAAACGCATTAAGTTATCGAACAACTGAAAGAATTAACTGGGCTCTATAGAAGAAAGCAGTTAAGTGCAATGGGGATGGGAACACAGCGGTGAATGAAGGTAATAAGGACGAGCGTGAAGTGAGGGAGTGTTTTTGCAGTAAGAAACGACCGTTGCGATGAATCACTAAAATCTTGTAATATAAAATATGGGTTCACATTGACAAACAGTGGATTTAATCCTAAACGCAGGTTAAAGTGTACGTTAAAGATGGCTGGAGACGAGAAATATATTAACAAGATCTGTAACACGCCATTTTGGCCGTGTTGGCATAAGTATACGATTAAGGACGCCATTGTGTATATTTTGGGAACACGTGCTACCGCGAGGCAACAATATCGTCTATGTTATGAAAACAACTTTAAACAATACCATTTTCTGTTTACGTAAACAAATTATAACAATGCCGTCCATGTTATGAAAACAACTTTAAACAATACCATTTTCTGTTTACGTAAACAAACTTATAATAATGAAAGGGGAATAGCCTATCAGATACGAGAGAAGGGGAGAAAACCTGGAATGTTCTAGAACATACAGGAGGGGAGATGAGATAGTATAAAAGGGATTGTCAAACAAGGAACGGGGCTTCTTCTTCTGCTTCTTCTTAACAAGGGAGTCACAAGAGACGTTTATCGAGTGAAAGTCATACGAGAGTTTTTGCAGTGATAATTTGCCGGGAGTAAGCAGCTTTGGACAGCAATTACCAACGCCAGTGTCCTGTGTTAAGGAAGGATCCAGGAATCCAATAAACAGATACTGGGACATAGAGTATCGGCGAAATTCACTTTGTACAATATCCGGTGAAGTAGAACAAACATTATAAATTAATACGAATATATTTGAGAAGGGAACATATATTGATTAATTGAGTAACTAAAGTGAATTTGTTTCATAAGTAAAGAATAAAAGGGTTATTATAAATATATGTACTGTTCAAGTGTATCATTTTAGTGCATGAATTAATCCATTAACCTTTGCCGCCAAGGACTACCGAAAGGAAAGGATCTCTCTCAAGGTAAGAAGTGATAAAGTGAAGGGTACCTTTTGTGTGTCGGGCTGATACAAGTATATAACGTCGCGTGTTTAGGACCGCGTGAAAGAATAATTATTAGAACCCCTGTGATAAGGAAATTGATAAGGGGGGGACTAGTATATTAATTGGCGCCCAGCGTGTAGAGCTTGACTACTCATTAGGTGAGACCACGAGAACCGGAGAGAAGGAGGATCATCCCGAAGGAGTGAAGAAAGAAGATGGCGGCCAACATGAAGAAATTTCCGGAGCTGAAGTCGGCAGAGCTACGGCAATTATTACGAGAGAGGGACTTGTTAGTAGGGGGAACCAAGCCAGAATTGCAGCAGCGATTATTACACACGCTAGAAAAGGAGGGAATAGATGTAAGCACGTATGAATTTAGGGTCGATAGTGAGGAACCGGTGGAAACTGAGATGCAAGCGCTATTTAGGCAATTAAAAGAAGAACAAGATAGAAGAGATAGAGAGAGGGCAGAAGAAGCAAAAGAAGAACGAGAGAGAAGCAGAACGATCTTAGAGGAGATGGCTGAAGGGCAAGAGAGAAATAGAACGATCTTAGAGGAGATGGCTGAGAGGCAAGAGAGAAGACATGCAGAATTGTTGGGGCAAATTAGGGAAGAAGCAGACGAAAGAGAGAGAAAGCTTTTGGAAGAAATGGCAAAAATAGCAGGAGAACATAGACAGACGCAGGAACGTATTGCATCATTCGAACATGGCTGTGATGAAAGGTTTGCCAAAACAGACGGGGCGTTAGCAGAGATATGCAAAGATGTCGCGAAAGAAATTAACGGAGTAGGAGCGAGGCTGGAGGCGAGCGATCTCAAGGTCCGAAAGTTAGAAGCGAGTTACGTGAATTTGCATGAGAACGTGGAGGAAAGGTTCAAGAAGATGGCGGACGAGCCTGGACAACAATCCACCACAAAAGCAGCTGGGCTAGATGAAGAGGCAGTCCGACGCATCGTGCGTGAGGAAAGCAGGAGACCTAACGTCACAACGGCACCCGCGGGAATGGTACAATTAAAGGTCCCAACGTTCGACGGGAGGCATACATCAAGACCCATGAAATACCTACAGGAGCTGTGCGAATACCAAGAGATATATCGGTTACCTGACCAGATGATGCTCCAGGTCATCAGACAAGGAATGGTTGGGAGAGCAGAGGAATGGTTCTCTGCGACCCGACACCTGTATGAAGATGTGAACGCTTTCCAAGCTATTTTCACGGAGCAGTTTTGGGGAGATGAACGTCAAATGCTGATAAAACGGAGTTTCGACACGGGAAAATACAAGGAGAACGGAGGGCTCACGCGAGTAGAATATGCGACGGCCAAAATTAGCGTAGCGAGGGAGTTGACGCCGCCAATGGAGGACGGAATGATCATTCTAATTCTCAAGAAACACTTTGGCATGGAAGTAAGCGTCGGCATGATTTCAAATAATGTAAATACAATCCCGCAATTCTTGACGTTATTGGCCCGCTATGATAACATACCGCGAGAGGACGGAAACTCCGAGGCGACTGGACACCGAAGATGGGGAGACCAATACCCAAGGACCCATGGAGACCGTACGTGGAGGACACCGGAAGACACATCCCAACACAACCAGCAGTACAGATGGGACTCGAAGAGGTCACAACCACGAGAGTGGCAAGCGTCGAGCCAGCAGAGAGACGGACGGAGAGACGATAACTTTCGCGGCGAGGGATACTCTCAACGGCCGGGCGAGAGACCAGCTGATCGACGCCGAGGACAAAACAATATGGCGGAGGCGCGCCCACCGATGAGAGAGCGCCCTGTCAATTCCATGATGGCGGAAGAAAGCAACGCCGCGGGGAAGCCGGAGCAGGAAAACTATTAGCGGCAAAGCATGACGAAGGTCCCAACATGCCGAGGCCGGAAGACGGAGAGGGATTCTGGGACATACCGAAGGAGCAACGGGCGAAGACACGGAAAGTGAGAATAAAACGGACACCACCACAAGAGGAGAAGATAGAACCCCACACGGAGGAGGAAACGATATGCAATGTTTTTGAGTCACCTCGAGATTTCTTGACGGAGAAAGAAGCGGATAGGCCGGAAGTAATTAAATGCCCGGAGATTAGGGTTCAAATGGAAGGAGTGGCTGTGAATGCACTGATAGACACGGGATCGGAGCTAACGTGCATTAGCGAGGAGTTTTATCGGGAGAATCAGAATGCACTGCGAAACGCTTTGGAGGTACCAGTCAAAGGAATCCGGATAGCTGGAGCCGTCGGAAGGAGAAGTGGAATTATAAGGAGGCAGATCTGTCCGAGTATAGAGATAGACGGATTCACCACAAATATGGCCTGCACGGTGGTGCCGGAGCTGATCAAACCATTCATAATCGGGACGGACACATTAGCTCAACTATCCGCGAAGATTGAGTACGATCGCAGGATTATAACCCTAAGTGAAGGAAAAAAGGAGATCGCATGTAAGTTTAGGGAAATGCGCATGGACGCACAATATGACAACATGCACATAGAAACCAGCGAGGAGTATGGGAAGACGGATGGCGAGGAAGTACCACGAGAACAAAGCTTAGAAGAAAGTGACTCCGAGAAGATCGCAAATGATATATTTAGGATACGTGAAAATATCATTAAAAAAGGCGAAAAACGGGCGGAGAGAAGAAGGAAGAAAGATAAGAGGAAGAGGACGAAATTTAAAATAGGAGATGAGGTTTTAGTACGTACCAATCCGGTATCCGAGGAGCAAAGGAGGATTTATCACGGCTTCCTGGCATTATACGAAGGTCCATAAGAGATTACAGAATTCCGAGGGCCAGCCACGTGTGTAGTATTTAATCCAAAAAAAAAAGAACGAAATACGAGGCACTTTCCACTTCAGCAATATTAAACCATATAGGGAACAATAGCACAGAACTTGGTATCATTCACATCACACGAGCACACGAGAAGAAGACCGTAGTCCAACTGACCATAGCACGCAGTCATTAAACTGAGGAAGCTAGCGCCGCAACATTATAATTTGATCCGTTCAAGCAAGGGAGAACTGTTTACCGATAATATACATTGTATCAGGGCCCGACATGCGAGGGGAGCTTACGAACGAGAGAGAGAGAGGTTGAACTTGGCGGCAGGTGGATTAGCACAATATGTATGTTTCGTGATATCTTTTCACAATGTGTGTATATTCAGTGTCATGTTGCCATTATTTGATTCGTGTTTTCTTATGTATGAATGGGCTCGTGGACGTAGATTGAGCCGGAAGGAGGGAGAGTATATCACCTGAAGGAACTTTAAGTGCTGTGAAGTGTATATGTGTAATGTGAATTATGGCCTTTTGATAACCCAGTGTTTTTAAGGGGTTAAAAGTGAGAATGAATGTTGAGAAGAAGATGGACAGTTTTATTATTTGCACGTTATATTCACGTTCAATGTATCAGTTAATAACGTCGATTTATATAATATGTTCTTGATTTTAAATTACGTGAATAAGATTTTCATTGGTTATTTGCCTATTTCAAGCAAGGAAGAAAGGGAAGAGACCATATTGTTATATGGTATATCATATGTCTTGAGTTAAAGGAGGAGACGCTGTTTGTAATTGTGTTTATTGATATAAATGTATTCATGTGTGATTTCTGCTGTAACACAATATACTTGGGCACAGACATTATTTAGAGGGAGGCTAAAGTTTGAAGGCGTTGGGGCCGCGTTAGTTTACATTTGAAGGCTTTAAAATAATTCCTTTCTTATATTTCCAAGTCATTATTTTAATGGGGCTAATGTAACACGCCATTTTGGCCGTGTTGGCATAAGTATACGATTAAGGACGCCATTGTGTATATTTTGGGAACACGTGCTACCGCGAGGCAACAATATCGTCTATGTTATGAAAACAACTTTAAACAATACCATTTTCTGTTTACGTAAACAAATTATAACAATGCCGTCCATGTTATGAAAACAACTTTAAACAATACCATTTTCTGTTTACGTAAACAAACTTATAATAATGAAAGGGGAATAGCCTATCAGATACGAGAGAAGGGGAGAAAACCTGGAATGTTCTAGAACATACAGGAGGGGAGATGAGATAGTATAAAAGGGATTGTCAAACAAGGAACGGGGCTTCTTCTTCTGCTTCTTCTTAACAAGGGAGTCACAAGAGACGTTTATCGAGTGAAAGTCATACGAGAGTTTTTGCAGTGATAATTTGCCGGGAGTAAGCAGCTTTGGACAGCAATTACCAACGCCAGTGTCCTGTGTTAAGGAAGGATCCAGGAATCCAATAAACAGATACTGGGACATAGAGTATCGGCGAAATTCACTTTGTACAATATCCGGTGAAGTAGAACAAACATTATAAATTAATACGAATATATTTGAGAAGGGAACATATATTGATTAATTGAGTAACTAAAGTGAATTTGTTTCATAAGTAAAGAATAAAAGGGTTATTATAAATATATGTACTGTTCAAGTGTATCATTTTAGTGCATGAATTAATCCATTAACCTTTGCCGCCAAGGACTACCGAAAGGAAAGGATCTCTCTCAAGGTAAGAAGTGATAAAGTGAAGGGTACCTTTTGTGTGTCGGGCTGATACAAGTATATAACGTCGCGTGTTTAGGACCGCGTGAAAGAATAATTATTAGAACCCCTGTGATAAGGAAATTGATAAGGGGGGGACTAGTATAGATCATTAGGTGGTTTAGCTAATTTTCAGAAGAATCTTGAGCCACACCAACAGTTTTCCATGATCCCAAGTAGACTATGATCACAACTTTTCGATGGAGAAGAGCAATGATAGATTTAAGATAAAAAAAGGAAAGAAGACTTAGTAAACGGCATTAGTAAATCATTACTTGCGTCAGCAGGAAGGAATCCCAATATTCAGTTGATTAGACCTCAATAAGGAAGAAGAGAATAAAAATGACGAGGGAGACTGAGGAAAGAAGGACCAGGGAGGGATTAACTATTTAGTTAGGCAAGAGAATTAACAAATAAAGCAATAAAATCAGCCATGAATAACTAAATTGAAATTTTTAATGATTACAGAAATGTGATTTAAGAGGAGAGCAATTGACAAGTAAATTAAGTTAAAGATGAATCCAAATTGTCAATAGAAGCAAAGGAAAATAGTCTCCTCCTATGCATGCATTTCGGTCATTCAGGTGACCAGGATGACAGAAATACAGCATGCATAGGAGTCTATTTCGCTTGGCTTCGATTGACAATATGGTTTCATCTTTAACTTAATTACAGAAATGCATTCGGCATAGAAGACAGGGAGAAGTTAACGATGGTATAGGGGGATATAGGAGCAGACTGGAGGGATAGTCTACCTGTGCATATCCCTGACAGGAGAGGTAAGGATGAATATCCGATGGACATTCCGAGGGTGAAGCGATAGGGAGAGGGGTTGGAAATGACTGCTGCCCTTTATTGAACAAACAAATCAACAAATGCGTTTGTGGAAAAACTATTAAATGGAACGAAAATTATGGGGGTAGTGTGAAGTGTGAATTGGAGGAGGGGAGCTAAAGGGGGTGGCCAAGTTTATCGATGACCAGGCCTCGGATAGCCAGCAAGTTAAGGGTATCAGTGCTTAATGAACACTATCCTGAATCACACGTGAAACATTTGCAAATATGATAAACAATAGTGACACAAATTCAATGAGATATTCTAGGAAAAACGAGACAAAATGAAATGAAAAGTAGGAGAGCATTAATCAGTACAGTTAGTTAATTACAACGATGATGTCATTTGGGAGGGCCTTTGGACGAAAATAGGTATCATATAAACCTATAGGTGTTAGGAAAATGGCGTTAGCAAGATAGGAGTCCACAAAAATAGGAGAGAACTAATGACAGGAACCTCGGTGTGAATAGAGGCATTAGGGTAAAGCATCTGAGATGAAGCCTGGAGTTTGTTGTACGATGGAAAATCTAGTGCCCTGGATGTTTTCCGGTTTGATTAATATCTTCCCTTTTTTGTCCTTAACCTTTTATATCGCTTGCGCTCTCTTGCCTCCGATAACATTTTAAATTTTGCGTATTAAGCACCCATTTCCCCTTTTCCTATTGCTTTTCTATTTCTTCGCAAACATTAATTGTGAAGATCGGAGCGTCGGATTGAGAGGTGGCCCGAGAGAAGGCGGCCGCAGTGGACGCCGGGATACATGTGCGGAGCCGTACCATGGCCGTATGCTGTGCCATTCCCTAGGGAGGGTGCGAAAGGTGGTTGGAGATAGGTGGCCGTGTGACCGACTGTGAGCGAGCCGAGGGAGGTTGACGGAGGTAGAGGGGACGTGGAAGGAGTGTGGAAGTGGACCGAGGGGTTGCGGGTGGATGGAGAATGGAGAAGGTTAGTCAGGGGGGTGGACCCAACCCCCCCTCAGCCACACCACCCTCCCCTATAGTATGGAGAGCAAGTGACCGCCGAACATCGAGGCGACCACGTTACTATTCATCCGCTGACGGAAGCCAAGTGGGAGCCAGGCACAATTCAGGTTATCTATGCATATATCGATTATATTTACAGATTCCTGCAGCACTCGTGCCATAAATTAAAAAAAAAATTCTTAGTGAATTCAATTTCGCCTTAAGATTTGTCCGTATGTTCCAATTCATCTTGGTTTTGTAATGTCTCCGCACATTACGTCCTAGCAAAAGAATGCCCAACCAGCTTGCAGAGTTTTACCATTGATCTGTTGACGAATAAATATGTCCCCCATAAGTTACGTGAAAGACGAAAGGTTGCCAATAAATGTTTACAGAGTGTACGCTTACATTGGCACACATCACAGCGGCGAACAAGGCACTAATGTTTGAAACCAAAATGCGACACCTAAGGGTACTTATGTGCACGACGGCACGCACTCCTAGAATGCGTGCTTTCTTGGTTAATCTGTGGCATTAGTTACGAGCGTGATATTGGTACCGCCCAGATACGCACAGCTACCGGCATGCATGTACCCTTATGGTGAGAATCCCAGAAAAAAAAATTAAAATGCATTTAGGAAAACATTGGACTAAAGGCCATGTCCCTCGATCCACAAAGAAATCTAAAATTGCCACATCAAAAAAGAATAGCGTTACTTAAAGACTAAGTAACGTAAAGTAGGATAAAGTAGGCATCCTTCTGGCAGTATACAAGAAATATATGAAACAATGATGGGATAACATGTGTAATGAGCCCATTGGAAAGCCTGACTCTCTGTCTTGTGTTATTTAACAGAATACCTCGACGAAATGCAGCTTCACCCTAACTCAGCATCATATACGAAGCAAAACTCAATGAGTAGGTATGACAATGAGTCATGGGCTGGAAACGGTGAAATATAGTTCACCTCGCGTACGAAATGGCCAACTTAAACGAGAGGAAATGAAGTGTGTAGATCCTAAAATGCTTGCCGTGGTGTAGGGATGGGCAAAAAATACCGGTATTTGGTAGTACCGACACTATTTCTTTTTTAATCCGGTAGTACCGACCAGTATTTAAAATCGGTACTACCGACGGTACCGGTACTAAAAATACCGGTATTTAGCAATCACCAGCTACTTCTTGGCACATAGTCTGAGTCTTACTGAGCAACGTAAATTTTTAAAAATTCAATTTTTATTTTGTTCTTTTTTTTATTTTCGACATTGCCATAAGTAAAAATTCAAGTAGGATAATGCAGCAATAATACTTCAATTGTGTACTTATGCACTGTAAACTTTAAAATTGAAAAGAATCATTTTCAGTATTTATTTGCAAGTGCGAGATGATACTGACAAATTTAAGTTGAAACCCTTCAAGTCCTATACTGTTCATTTATCGATGTGGGAAAGGATCTAGGGAAATTACAATAATATTTATGATCTATGAATATCTACAGATGGATACACTCACTTGACAATTTTTGTTGGGTTTGAATGAAAATTGAAAATATGTTCATCCCCTTCGTGATTACAACCAATCGAATGCATTTAACGAACTTCGCTAGTTGCACCAGCGAACAGAATCTATATTCCTCTATGGTTGAACTTCTTTTAACCACTAGACACGTTCATAAAGAGATATACAATGTACGTCGGATGAAAAAGGTAAGGAAAAAAAAACGGAGCGGCGCCACTGTCGCTTCCCAAGGAAATTGAACTTCATTTACTGCGTTTGTTTTCCTTGGTTACGCGCCGCAAACTATTCCCGTGTTTGTAAATACGTATTCAAAGGTGAGAGTTGAGAAGTAAATACAAAACGAATTGCGAGTCACCACCCAAAATAAAGTCCTAAAGCACAAGTCCCTCAAGTCCTGTAATCATAAGTGCTTCACTTCAACTTGTAATGTACACTAATTTTCTAATGTTCACACAATATGTCTGTGATTTTTTCATATTTATGTAACCGTGAAGTTGAGATATATGTTTGTTATCATTACTTATATAATAGGTGAGTAGAAATATTGGACGCATGCCGAACACCAGATAATCGATGACTTTGAACCGTATAAATACAAATATGTATTCCTGTAAGTCAAATGCTAGTGCGACCGCAAGGATTGATCACAGTATAACAGGGGGATTTGACCTGACCACAACATTAAAAAAATACCGATCGTTCTTCATGTGATTTAAAATCGTTCCAACAAAAAGCGACGAGAGCAAACATACAGCGTAAAAATAAAATGTATTTACTGAATAGCCGATACATATTCCCCATGAATGTTCGTTAAAAATGCCGATTGATGGAAATTTCTGTGTATCTTTTTGGACTGATATTCTAATTTGCCGAAATACCGGAAAATTAGGGTTAAACGTACGTTAATTTATAATTATTTAAAATATTTAATCGATCACATTATTACCGGTACACCGATATTTATTTATTTATTTATTTATTTCACCACCAAAAACGGCACAAAGGCTTTTACATTGGCTGACCACAATAAATAAATAAAAGCTTATAGAGAAGGACATAAATAAAAAACAAAATGATTAAACGTAAAAAGGGGATTAAGGGTTAGAGAGCGGTGAATTTTTCAGGTGGCATTTAAGGGAGGATTTGAAAATAGCGGTAGAGGAAAAAGAGGTCCAGGGAAGGATATTTTGAAGCCAGGGAGTTAAACAAGGAGGGGATTCGGTAGAAAAGGGAGCGTTGAGAGATGGAAAGACGGAATCGGGGAATATGAAGCAGAGAGTTATTACGTAAGGGGCGAGGAGGAACATGAAAACGAAAAAGAGGGAGAATTTCATTGGTCCGGAGAGATCCGCTGAAGATTCTATGCAGGAACATTAAATCAGATAAGACACGGCGGTGAGTTATGTTGGAAATCCCGAGGGAGGAAAGGATAGAGTCACGGGTACAGTTTCTGAGTGTGGGGATTCGATGGTGGGCTACAGCGAGAAAGAAGTTGACAGGGCGTTTGGGCAAGTTTAGAGTAGTGGGGCAGGCGGTAGGCGGTACTACCGGACGAGTAGAATTATTGATTTTTAAAACTCACAAAAAACCACGGCACTTTTTTAGTACCGTGGTGGCCGAAAACGTTTGCATGCTACCCAAGCCTCTCCGGCGGTTTTCTACATATTCGCTCAACCATTACAACAATGAGTAAATCATTTTTAATGGTACGAAGTTTTCCGCGGAGTTTGGTTACTTGAGCAGCTGTCGGGCGTTCCTCCGCGTGATGTGAAATGGTTGACAACAGTTTCTCCAGCCATCCTGCTGGCGTCTTGACGGTGCTGACTTCAGACCTGAAGACGCCAGCAGGATGGCCGGAGAAACTGTTGTCAACCATGGACATCACGCGGAGGAACGCCCGAAAGCTGCTCAAGTAAACATTTTTAATACCTGCATGGCGCATACAGATTGGGACGCGGGGAGGAGCGACCGAAAGATGAAAATTATTGACCGAAACTGATGAGACGATCGATGGAAGGAAATAATGACCCGAAAAGCAGTAAGCAAATGACCAACGACGCTTCTTTCATTAACAATAGGAAATTTAGCACCATCTTTAATGGCAGAATGAAACGGAGACAGGAGATCCTCATGAGTTATGTTCTTTGCCCTGATTATCGCTTCACACACACGCGCTCGTGACTATCGCAAAAGACGGCGGATGGAGATGTCGAAGTGAGCAGTCTCTCGACAAGCAACAAGCAAGGACCATACACTCGGAGGGCGCCCTCCCCACCCCCCAACCCCCTCCTCCTCCAAGTACCAGCCTGGCACTGCCAGGTGAGCGGCACGTAGTGTAGAGTGTGTCTCCCTGGACATTCGATAAGCGGGATAGCGTGCACACGTCTGCATGGGAGGGGGTGGGAGGGTAGAAGGGGAAGGGGTGTAAGGGGGAGGCGAGGGTGGGGTGGTGGTGGAGGCGAATCTATGACGGAGAGATTTGATGAGGTGCGATGTGGTGTGGGTGGTGGTGGTCGGGGAGGGGGTGAACAGAGGGATGGGTCTGCGTTTGATCTCGGTGTTGGTCACCAGGGAGATGGTTCCGTACGGAGGAAGAGGGAGCCATCCAATCAAACGGCTTAGAGCGGCGAGAGAGTTGGGAATATCTCGATCCCCCAACCCCGTCTATCCTTCAGCCCCCACCTCCCGCCCCTTCGCCAAACTAAGCAGAAGCGAAAGGGCTCGACCTGGAGGCAGAAAGAAGGCTGTCCACCGCCCCCCCGCGCCTTCCCCCCCGGGGGAGGGCTCTACGGAACACTTTCCAGCCGGGTTAACCCCGGTGACCTGCCATCTCCGACTTGTACCTTTCGGGAGAAGATCCCTGCCTGCTGCCCCCTAGGGGACGCCCAGAAAGTTATCTGTCATGTCGAGTTCACAAGGTGTCGCTCTCTCATCCGGCGGGAGCGGGTCCTGCTGCTCCTCCTCCTTCTCTCATTGGTCCCCCCTCCCCCCTCACCGCCACCCCCCCGTCTCCCTCCTACCTTCCCCTTGACACCGGATTAAATGCGGCAGCCCTCCCTCCAAAACATTCGTCTCCCATGTCCACCCTCTGAAGGCCCAAACGACGCACTCGACGGTCAATCGGTAATACTGCGCGGGTGCGGATGGCTCTCGGGAACAAACACACACACTGAGGAACTCTCTCTCTCTGGTGGTAAAGGCCCAGCGAGTACCTACAAAGGATAAACGTATTTTACTATCCGTTTTGAGTCACCGGATTGGACGCAAATTCAAGCAGGAATAGATATATTACTGTGAGGACTCAACCACGGAGACAGCGCTAGCTGCAGTTTTTGTCCGCTTAGATGTGCCCAAATATTACACAAAGCTTGAGACAGGATTGAAATCAAATATCGGGATGTTCATGAGACCCCTTCTTACCTGGGGTTCGGACAATTCTTATCACGGCCACTCGCAATCGCAAGGAGGAGGAGGAACAAGAGAGCGACGACGCCGGAAATATTCCGTTGCTCCAAGTGGTGTCCTCCAAGCCTCCCCCCCCTGCCCTCCCTCCCCCAAATTACCACCCTTATCTATCTGGGATGTCATTTTATAACTTTTCGGATACTAATTGAAAAGTATATACGGTTGCTTACAGAGAGGATTTCGAAAATTCGTCCGGAAAAAAATGGACAAAATTTGAATAAAGTTGTGCAAAGGCACGGATCGGACTTTCCGTTGGATTCCGATGGAGATCTCCCGAAACCACGCCAGAAAAGATTGGTACGAAAGTTACATGATAACCACCCACGAATACAGAATAAAGCACTGACTGAAATTCCACCACGAATGTGTGGCTTGAAACAATAGCTGGAATCCACATTTTCGTTCGCATTGTTTAAAAAGTACTGCTTAAACCTATGCCTAGTCCTAGCAATTCGAAAACAGAGTAAAGAAAAAAAATAATCATATCATTCGAAGAATATATTTTAAAAAGCGCTCTTTTTTTCGGCCATAGGAGGCGAATGCAAGTTCTTTTGAGATAACACATTTTGAATTCAATCGCTGCAGTAAAAAAATATTAAAAAAAACAAACGAACGACAAGTGCCAACATTCTATTATTGTACCCTGCAGGGATTTCTTTCTAATAAAAACTGTTTTTTTAATGGCAAAAATGGTAGATATTAATAGATGATAGATATAAGACAAGTACTTCCCCTATTTGTCACCCATTCACGCATTGTGCAACGCGCAAGTTGAAGCTCTATTCGGGAAAAGAGCAGCGCGAAACTGATCAAACACGAAACGCTCATTTCATTACAGTAAACTACCGGTTAGAGGTAGGTCATGACGAAAGTCAGAGAATACCCAACAGACTCTTACACGTGCCATACCCTATCTACCTCTAGTATTTCTTACTTCATCACAGCATAAGTCCTACCTTTCTTCATCCCGTCCATAAAACCTGTTCTCTTTTTTCCCCTTCCCCGCTTACCCAACATCCTTCCCTCTATCACGGCCTTCAGCAAACCATCCCGTCCCTCATTACCGCTTCCAGCCACCTACCCTGCCTTCCCCTAATCTCATCCACAAGATTCCTCTCCTCACCCACCATGTCAAGCACTTCCTTGATTGTCTTCCTGTCCTTCCAACGCACCTTCTCCATCCTCCTCCACACCCACATCTCGAAAGCCTTCAGCCTATTCTCGTCCTCCTTTCTCAAGGTCCACGTTTCTGCCCCATACAACGCCACACTCCATATCAAGCTCTTCACCAGCCTCTTTTTTACATCCTTACTTAAAGTTCCCCTCATCAGCTCCCTTCTATTATTGAACGCTTCCTTCGCTAGCGTTATTCTCCTCCTAATGTATTTGCTATTATGTCCTGTTTCTTCTAGCGTACTACCCAAGTAATTAAATTTTTCTACCTGCTCCAGTTTGTGACTTCCTACTCTTTTGACCAGCCTTGCTTTCTTTGTCCTAGAGAACCTCGCTAAGTAGTTAGAATATGAAAGGAGTGTCATTTAAATGACTTCACGGAGGATCCACCTTCAACCTGCCTGCACCGCGAGTTGTGTCCCCCCCCCCCCCCAACCCCCTCTATCTCCCACTCCTCCCCCACCCTCGTATCTCCAACCCCTCCCGGCCTGGCGTACTCTCAGTCCCGCGCGCCCAAGAGGGGAGGATTGGGAGTGGGAGGTGAGGAGAGGGGGAAAGGGGCGGCGGGAGACCAGATCGAGCCCAGATTGAGAAAACAAGAGAGCATCGTCTGGCGCGCGAGCGGAAAGAGCGGGGAGGGAGATAAGGAGGAGGAGGGGAGGGGTTGTTTCCGCCCCTCCTCCGGCCGCCTTTCGAAGGCGCGCAACACAAGTGACAATCTTATTTCGCCAACGTCAAGCGGGAATGGTGGAGTGGGGGGAAGATGGGGGGGGGGCACCTACACACCCTCCCCTCCCCGTCAAAATACTACCCACACCACCAATCCCTCATATTCCTTGTCCCTCCCTCCTTTTCCCAATGCAGCAGCCACCTATGTACATGCACACACATATATATATAATTTTTATTTTCAATTCCTGTCTCCCACAGCCCCGCCCTTCCTGACACATAGTGCCCTCTTTCGCCCCGTAGCCGACCGGGGGCGGGATGTGGGGGGGGAAGGGGAAGGGAACGGTGGGGGGGGGGGAAGACGACGTCCGCATCATATTATGCGAATACTACAGTGGGGGGAGGAGGGTTGGTTTGGATCTCCGCGTCTTTTCCTCCTCACCCACCCTCCCCCCTTCCCCCCTGAGCCCTCCCCCCTCTCTATCCCGAACACGGTTGACATTTCTATTAAGACCGCGTCTCGGCCAGGGCCCTCCTCTTCTCATGGGCCAATCAATTAGATCTCGGGACCTCCACTGCCATGCCAACGCACCGACGACGAGGAAGATGAGGAGAAGAGTTAGAGGTGGGGGCGTTATGATAATGGTGGCGGCGAGATGGTAAGTGGGGGGAGGCGGGCGGTGGAGGTCAACTGGGGGGGAAGGGTATGGGGTGCAGTGCGACGCACGAAATGCGATTGGAAACAAAATGAGAGAACCGGTCAGCGAACACCCTTATTCTCTCCTCTCCCTATGCTTCAATGGATAACCCTGTGGGAAACTAACTTCTCCGCTTACTTGGAGGACTTCGGGTAAAACGCACGCTTGCTACGTCAGATTGTCGTCCTCGCTCCTCTCCTAGTCCCTGGAAATAAAAAAAAGTTCTTTTTCCCCATTGATTACGGCGGCTCGTCTGATTTGTGAATGTGAATTCATACTCCTTAGCAAAGTACCTTAGCTACCAATGGGTGTGGTTCGTATCGTTTTTAGCTCTCTTGCCATGAAATTATTTAACCTGCTGCAACATATGTGAGGCTGTTTCACATTAATATGACGGAATATATTGTTTTTTTTAGAATTAATTTCAGAGCAAAGATTTTCAGCGATGGAAAAGTGCTTGTTACTCTGGGAAAGTCATCTACGTGTGATGTCAAGAAACACTGTAACGTAACAACGACGCCATATTAAGTATTTTCGTAATGTCTTCTTATAATCGATTTCGCGGCGCATAGGTATTACGTAATATTTCTTCTTTTGTCAATTTAGCAGCGGGGGACGCGCATTTAGTCATTATTGAAGCACATCAACTCTTAAGTTTATTATTGTGAAGCTCGCTTGGTAGCCAGTTAATCGAGCTGCAATAAAAAGCATTGTTACAGCTGGCGAGGTGCAAATGACGCAACTCCGGGAATTTCCCAGTAAAAGGGGATATACAAAGTTCGGAGAATATATCAATGGGTTCGAGTGGATACAAAAGAGCGATGATCTCCGTACGTAGGACGCAACTCGGGACAGTAAATTTCTGTAATAAGAAAATTAGAAGAAGTATTCTTTGCTTGTGACTCGACAAAGTTAAGTAAGGTTTTAGAAGTTAAAACCACCCATCAAAAAAGTTCATCCTGAGAGTACACGCGGTAGCAGATGCAAGACGAGGGAGACACTTTGGATCCTTACTGACTACATCGCTGGGAATTGAAGCCGGTTCCACGTCTACAGAACGAGACTAGTTTGGTGACAGGATTTCTTCCGGGGCGCATACGTGTCAGAGGTCGACGTTATCCAAAATTGTATGTATGCTACTATTTGTTTGTGAAGGTTAATATTTGTGTGTGAAGGGTAATATTTTGTGAGTGAATGGCTTTTATTTGTGATTAATGAAATCATAAGTGGCCGGAAGGTAAAAGGTGAAATTTACCAGTGAAACAGAGTATCAATAAGAGTGTAAATGTTACATTGTGAAGGGTGGTTTGTACCTAGGAAAATATACGGGCATATAAAAAAAATCTTTACTTCATCATAAAGGGAGCTTAATTAACGAGATAACTCTTGTTTTCACTGTATGTTTCTGGCGCACAACAACAACCTCTTGAGATAAAATCAAATATAAGTAAAATTAGTAAGAAAAGACGAGAGTCGATCTTTTAGAACACTTTTGGAATAGGACTCGGGCCCAGTAGCCTAGCCAGATCCATGAAAAATCGCTCCTCCAAGTTAACAAATGCTTACGCGCGTGTACGTCAAAAAGAAACCATGAGACTCTTTTGATTTAATTCTGAGATAAAATTAAACAATTCAGACTGCTGAAACGCTTGGATGTGCTCTGATTATTCGTTTCCTACTTAAATGATGCAAGCTGTTATTACGCATTAATTGTCATTTCATTCTCCAAATAGTGAAGAAGGAAATAAGAAAAGCAAAAGACGAGGAATGGAACAAGAGGTGCACCGCAATTAAATTCAATGACAGAGGAGGATCTAGGTCCAGAGAGGCATGGCGAACTATCAATAGTCTAAAGAAGAACTCAAATGAGAAGCGAAAAATAATTCCCATACAAATGGAAACATGGAAAGAGTATTACAGTGATCTATTGACCGAACGACGTAGTGAAGAATATCTAGACGCACCCTTAGAAGCAGAAGAGGATAAAAAAAACAAAGTTGAACAGATTAAGTTAGAAGAAATAAAGACAGCACTACAAGCAATGAAAAATAACAAGGCTTCCGGATCAGGTGATTTGCCTATCGAGCTAATTAAACACGCCACAACAAATACCTTAGAAATCATCAGCGCTATATTTAACAAGTGCTTTAGGGGAGAAGCAGTACCGAAAGACTGGAAACTTTCATATATAAGTTCCATTTATAAGAAAGGTAGTAGAAATGAATGTGTAAACTATACAAGAATAAACATAACATCATTATTGGGAAGACTATATGGAAGAATTTTGAAAGCAAGAATAGAAAAGGAAATTGAAGAGTCATAAGAACAAAGTGGGTTCCACGCAGGACGATCATGCAAAGACAATATATTTACATTAAAGCATATAATGGAGAAGAAATTAGGAAAAGGCAGGGAACTTCACATCACGTTCATTGATCTACGAAAGGCGTTTCATTCCGTCGCTCTAAAAAAATTATGGATGGTCATGGATGAAGCCGGTTTAAATAAGACATACATAAATGCAGTAAAAGCACTATACAGAGATAATCAAATCACTATCAAGGTATGAAGCACAATATCCTCACCCTTCTCACAAACAAAAGGAGTGAAACAGGGATATTGCCTCTCGCCCACTCTATTCAAAATATATCTGTACGCAGCCTTAAAAAAATTGGGAGAAGAAATGCAGCCAAATGAGGATATGGGTAGAAAACACCCCCTTATATACCTTATACCATCATCTTCGCTGATGATCAAATATTAATGGCGGAAGACCCACAAGATATGACGTATATGCTGAACAAATTAGTGGAAGAATATAGTAAACGGGGCCTACAGGTAAAATACATGGTAATAGAAGAAGATAGGAGAGCTGGAAAGTGGAAAAATAAAAAACGTCAATTACTATAATTATCTTGGATTTACGATAAGTGAAGATGGAAGAGACAACAGCGACATACTGAAGAAAGTATGCAAAGGAAAAATGAATGATTAAAATGTTGCATCCAATTTTGTGGAACAAGAACATAACGCACGAAACTAAATGAAATATTTTTAAAACAATGATAGAGCCAGTTATAACGTACGGTTCAGGGGTCTGGGTTGTAGATAAAAATATGTCTCAGAGATTAATGTCGGCTGAAATGTCATGTTGGAGGAGATGCTGTAACTTAACCATGTTAGATCATGCAACAAATAATTATATTAGGGAAAAAATTTCAACAAAAAGAACAATTTTAGAAACAGTATATGATAAACAACTGAAATAGTACGGACATCTAAGACGCATGGAAGAGGAAAGAATACCAATAAGGGTTTGGAAATGGACTCCAGTGGAAAGAAATAAAAGAGGAAGACCTAGGAAAAATTGGAAAGAAAATATAGAGTTGGAAATTAAAAGGAGAGGATTAAAACCTGAAGACTGGAATGATAAATAAAAGTGGCGTTTGGGATACGAGAAGCGGCATTAAGCTGCAAAAACTCGCTATAATAATAATTCTGAAAATCAGGCATATTTTTTCGTTTCCATCTTTCCTCTGCGGTAAGAAGGGAAAGGCTTAATGCATGAATCGCATTTTCCAACTCATCAATGGCCCGTCCTATACAGACTGCTGGTGAAATTATTTTATCAGAAAGTACTTTTCCACAGAATTATGTGGGCAAGTACGTTGACCGCTCTAATGATATATGCAATTTCCACCAAAGAAAGACTGAAGCAATTGCGTTTATCGAAAATAAATATTTAACGTCTCATGAACTAGAATACCTTAGCATTCCTTGACTTCATTCTAACAAATATTTATCCCTCAGCTTTTGCATGTATGCAATCATTCACTTCAGCATTTACGATTTAATATAAGACGTTAAGAGACGATGAAATTATTTCCCATTAAGAATGAGGATTTCGAAAAGGAATGCAAGATTTTTTCCGAATCAATTTCGAAATATTTTGTTGGCGTATGCGCTAAATTAAATATATGTGCCCTGCAACACGAACTTGACACAAAATCAAATAATGACAGCATGTTGTTATGAATACATCCAATGTGTAGACATATTCTTTGCAGACTTGTTAATGCTCTAATAGATAAGCAACAAATTCTATCTTGTAAGTTTCGATAATTCTTCAATAATTATTGATTTTAATGAGAATTACTGCCTAATGTCTCTTCTCCATTTTGAAAAGCATCAGTTGACCCAAATTCAAGACGTGAATTCATTCACTTGCCTGGACATCCAAGAGTGAGCAGAAGGAAGCAGGAATAGTCTTGTGGTAATATTTTTTGGGAGCGAGAAAACCATTGCACGCATTGATGTTCATAAAAAATTGATTTGAGATACATGCAGCGATTGCCGGACACAGCCTGAGCGTGGCGGTGGGAACAACTGCTCAAATGCACGAGCCTCCAATCTTCCTTGAAATACAGGAACTATATTATGTTGGTTTACCTGCCCAATATTGACCCGTGTTCACCTAATACAGAGAAATAACTTCCACAATGTTTGCATTTTAAGAAACATATCATTAAAGCAATCATATCAATACGGGTGAAGCCTTTTAACGCCCCCAAACAAAAATCCTCGGAGTACGAGGTGGCCCAGGGAAAGGAACAGGCCCCCCTACCCTGAATGTGTGAAATTCACAAGCCTGTGGCTTAGTCCGGGTTGAGCTCTACCCTCAACTATCCAAACCAACCTTCGGGTTGAATCACTGAGTGAGTGATCATTAAAATATCAAAGGATAGGAAATAATTAAGCAGTAAAATCATGTGACGCTACATATTTCCGTTGACCTAATGTGCTTACTTTAATGAGGGCGCCTACCATTAGTCTCTCGTTTTTTACAATGTTTTTTTTAATAATCTCCTCTTTTTAGTGATATAATATTTGTTCAAGCGAAAGAAAAGATCGCTACGAGCATTCTTTGAGCGCTTCTGAGTTTCGCGTAACAATTCCTTTGCAATGCAATGGACTTTCCTCCACGATCACGTACTTGCATTTCCGGAACCGATTTGAACTGTATTCTCCGTAACCTTCTTCCGACTTCAGCAGTATTCCCGCACATTTGAACGGTAAATATTCTCGGTCGCTTTGCGAAATTCCTCGCTCCAGTGACTCCAGGTTCCGTTGACCTAATGTGATTACTTTAATGAGGGCGCCTTTCATCAGTCTCTCGTTTTTTTAGATTATATGCGCTCCATTTGGCACGCGAACAATTAGATGAACGCACCGCGGGCTTCCTTCACCGCAGTCACAAATCCAACATAATTTGCTTCTCCGGCAAAATACATCCATTACCGTCGAAGGCGAACCCTTATAAACTTTCATTTTGTCACAACGCTGATCATCGGAACGCTGAAGTCCAGATTAGAAGGAAAATGATCCGTTACGTGATTGCTTCGAAAGAGGTAAGTACATACATATATCAATTTCTCACAGAATGAGTGGCTTCGCTTCGGATTCACCTGCCAATTGCCAGGTTTATCTGATTCCGCGAATCGTTTTTAGTCTTGCTGAGAGTCGAAGAGAGAATGGTTCGCTATCCGACCGACGATTCGCCGATTTGTGCCCTTTATTTGATGTCGTGGCGCCTTTGGCGAACAGGGGTGGGACGCGAGGCGTAATTTTAGCGGAAAAAACTGCCATGGGAGTGATGATGCAGCGTAACTTCGTAATAACAGCATCAGTACCTAGACAACCGGTGCACGAAAAGAGCAAAAAAGCCAAAGAAGAAAAAAAAAACAGAAATAGAAATCGCGGAAATGGATTGTGTCTACAAAAAATAACTGATCGAAAAAAGAAAAAAATAACGAAAATGCATTCCTATCATTAATGGAATAATACGTTTTGCCATAAGTCAACGAGATCTTAGTTGAAATTTCCACTCTCCGAAGAAGAAATAACTCCGAAGAAGATATAAGTACATATAAAATAAAGAAATTAGAGAGCCATTCGTTCGCATACACATGAGGTTTCAGAAATCAATTAACACCAGAAAGTTTGATTGAAGAGAAACGTGATTAATTAGGTGAAGACCATCTCACGATTGCTTGACGACAATAGTCAGAAGAACTTAAATACAATATAATATTTAACGTAACAGGGATTGATAGAATGTCTATTTGCATTTTACAAAGATATCACAAAGGTAATGCATTACTAGTGAAATGTCGAAGTAGCCTGAAGGGATAGAGAGATACTTCGTGGGGCCGTGCATCTCCACGCTCAAGAGTATCGTGCACGCCACCTCCAGGGAAGCATGGCAATTAGCGAGTATCCGTTGTTCAATAAGGGGAGACCGCACCTGGTTACTGAGGCTCTATACATTAAGGAGGAGGGATTGGTGAACTATTTAAAGAGCGGCGGGGTGAGGTCATCGAGGAGGAAGTAGGTAGGTCAAGAATGGGAGGTGGGTCAGGGGTCGTGGGGAGAGGGGGGTTGAAAGGACTGACAGCAGCAGAGCGAAGTGTGGTTGGCAAGGTAGCCGAGATCACTGGATGAGGTGAGAATTTTGGTTTGGGAGGGATGGAGAGGATATCGTTTTGGGAGAGGAAGGAATAAATTACGGCACAATTCTATTCTTGATGAATCAAGAATTAAACTGTGGCCATCTTTTTCGCCGTTGCAGTTATCAAAGTGCACGCAAGCATATTTTTTTCTCCATCAACTCATGCCTAAAATGCAAAATACCATTCAGCATGGATTCAAAGACTATCCGTATTTATGCTAAATTTTTTTTACAG
This sequence comes from Pyrrhosoma nymphula, assembly GCA_963573305.1. Taxonomy (NCBI): domain Eukaryota; kingdom Metazoa; phylum Arthropoda; class Insecta; order Odonata; family Coenagrionidae; genus Pyrrhosoma; species Pyrrhosoma nymphula. Next base: position 185,640,631 of record OY754327.1, read on the forward strand.
TATCTTTTTAAGTTATTAAATACCATTTTTATTATTATTGCTGTTTTGTAGCCGTGGGGGATAAATTGTAGTTTCTCGTCCAATTTGATTCCCAGATATTTAAATTCAGAGGTCCTTTTAATGTTTTTCCCATAGATCTTTACCGTAGGATCTCGTTGCAGCTTTCCGCCAAATACCATGTACACTGTCTTTTTAATTGAGACTTTTAATTTTGTATTTTTGGTCCATTTTTCTAGAACTTTGCTGCATTCCCCGGCCTTATTTTCTATCCCTCTTCTCCTGGAATGGTGATCGCGATGTCGTCCGCGTAGGCCGTCCATCTGCATTCCTCTGGTAGGTCTTGTTGTAGTAGCTCGTTCATGATTACGTGGATTACGGATGGCGACAACGCAACGCAGAATCAGATAGATCGCAAGTACTGAGGGTAAAAAAAACACTGAAATTCCAAAAATAAAATGGGGGAACCTCAGAGGCAAACGCCTAGCGCGTACCTTTGTCTCAGCAAATGGACCCCCCTTCACTCTCGCAGCGTAGCAGACATTGAAAGAGTTGCGAAAGGACGCCACCCTTTCGGACCAACCCCATCGCATCTGGAGAGGGTGAGGGGGCGGGGGGGGGAGGAGGAGAGGGGGTACGGGAGTGTTGAAAAAGAGGAGGGGAGCGGTCGTCGCCAAAGAATTCAAATTAATACATTTACTGCACAGCGCTGAGAAAACTCTGGAGATAAATTTTGAAATCAGATGATATGAATACATACTATGTAATACTTGGCTCACGCTCGGCATATTTTAGCATAAGAGGGCGATTCCATCTCCGGGGGGGGGAACCCTCCCCTCGGGATAGGATCCCTTTTTTCCTTACCCCCCTCCTTTCCCCCCCATCAAATAAGATATCGGATTCCGGGAACACGTATTAAAGTCGAATGAAGTTTCTGGCGCTGATCATCAAACGATTTCCGAGTCGAATGCCTTCCCTTGGCTCGATAATCCTCGTGATTCTCGTGGTGACCACCAAAAAAGAAGAAGGGGGTGGGGGGGAGTGAAGGGAATGAGGCGCCAACAATGATGTCTGACAGCGGAGGCGGGAGGGGAGCGCGGAGGAATGGCGGAGTCGAGGGGACGTTCTCGCAACAATTGATGGCCGAGCGGGGCTCATTAGCGAGGGATTATTGCGCAATAATGCGGGTCATGGCAGCAATACAAACGGCCCGACCCCAAAGTTATTCAACGAGAGGGCAGGGAGCGTGAAAAATGGAAAAAGGGAAATGGAAAACTCGCTCAAATGCGATGCGAGCAATCTACTATACCCGCGCGCACTGGAGGAACTCCGAAAGAGCAAAGTATTCGCGACCCCGGGGGGGGGGGGGGGGGGGCGTCACAATGTCGCAATAAGATTTGACGCATTGCTTGCATAAGCAAGGAGTGCGCTGCGAAGAAGAACGCTCATTTCAAATATTTATTGGGACCTTTCGGGGAAACGCTTCGGGCGGCTCCAAACTAAGTCAGCCAAACGCCGCCGAGCGACCGCTCTTTAATATCGTGCTCACGCTCGACGTGGTGAGGTCCATCGCATATGGTGGTGGCAGTGTTATCGCTATCAACCCCTCTCGTCCTCACGTGCGCGCCTCCGTGAGCACGGAAAGCAGTTGTCGCAGAGTCTCGCAGAGTGCTGAGTTGGAGGGATCGTCGACAACGAAGGCCATTTTTCACGATATCCACCACGCATTAATCATAATTATCAAAAAGGTAAACGCAGAGTCGTTAGATCGCCTGTAATTAATGCAGTTTCAAAGCTATAGAAAACCAGCAAGTAAAAGCAATGTTAAAAATGTTTTTTTCTATTACGTTACTATGTCCACCATCGGCCATTAGTTCCGTTTATTTCACGTTGGTAAATTCCAGATTACAATGTGGCATAAATTGCTGGGGTGGATCCTATACCTCAAATATCCAGCCATTATATGTTGCCCATAAGAAGATGATTGGAGTAATTTTGCTCAAATGAAAATCAGGGTATTCCTTTCCCCTATTTACAGACTTCGATGTATTACCCAGGAGACACTTGTTTACAAGTTTTTTATAACTTATATAATTGAGGGGGGCACAGAACAAAGACAAGTGAATCTGTCAGCAAATTACGAGGAAAATTTGATATTGGTATATGGGGCAGAAACGTTGACTCTGAAAAAGGAAGACGAGAATAGTCAGAAGAAGTTTGAGATGTGGGTGAGGAAGAGAATGGAGGAAGTGCGATGGACGGAAAGGAAGACAAATGAGGAAGTGTTCGGTTAAGGTTGGTGAGAAGAAGAAACTTCAGGATGAGATTAGGGGGAGGCAGGGTAGGTTGCTGGAAGAGATAATTATAGTCGAAAAGATACTGAAAGCCGTGATAGAGGTGAGGATAGGATGTTGGGTAAGCGGGGAAGGGAAAGGAAGTCGATAAGCATAATTCACGGAAATAAGAGAGATAGTTGGTACGCATGCTGAGCTGAAGAAACAAATCGTGCATGATGATGAGTGCATACGCCAATTGAACTCTAAGAGGATTTCTACTCTCTTGCATGAGAACCTACCCAAACCGGTAAATAACCGGTATGTAGTTAGGAAATTATAACAACAAAACTGCATTGCAACTCCTTTTAGAAGTCTAAGTTCTGCTACTGCTATCGTCAACGCTTTACTATTAGAGACAAACATGCTCCCCACATGTATTTTTTTACGGAGTTAGTTACTTAATTCCCAGCCAGTGATGCAAAATTTTAGTGGACTATTTGTCTGTTGAAATTCAGACAGACTGAACTTCCAATGAATTCCTTCTTAATTTGGACTTGGGCTCTCTGGTTATAACTACCTTGATTCTTACATCACAAGTAATAATACTTTCCAGTTAGTAAACTAAGTCCACCCACATCAGTTATTCCTGTCCTCTTCTCATGGTGTGAACTTTAATTTCTCATTATATGCCAGAAGCCATTACCGCTTTTAAATTTGGCATTCATGTTTTATTCTCTTCCATACAGTTTTATACAGTATTTTTGTATTATTTAACAAAATTTTTATGCTACCAGTAAAGCGTACAACGCTGATTATCAATGGAAATATGTTATGAATATAATTAGTATTTCCTTTTCATTCGAATTATTCTATCTAGGCGGGAACATCTCGAAGAATTGCATCAGTCAAGTGTGATGTTGTCTGTACACAAATTAAAAATATCTTTTTAAAAACATTCGCGAATATATACTTAGGATTAATAGTTTTCCATACTGCTCGTCCCTCAAACATAAGTTGGAACGAGGCATGTTTTGAGATCATCGAGGAATACTTCCTATTATATTCGTGTTGGAGGAGTTAAATATTTGCCTTTTAAGTCATCAAGCTATTAATAACTGACCTTCCCTATTTACACACTTACTTCATTAACCCCCTTGCATAATAGTCACTGGGAATTTTCTCTTGCTTTCCCTTGGATCGTTTCATGCATGTCTCTAGGCGCCGTAAATTGTTGGAAGGGGAGAATTACCGGTCCATGGACCCGTTGAGAACACCGTCCGCAGCGGGATGTGCCCCCCCTCATCATTTGGAGCAAACTCACTGCAATAGCTTGAGAATGAGCCAAATTCTACCCTCACCTATGAAATCAACATTCTGGTTACAGTTACTTACGGGATGTGCGGTGAAGATTACGTTCTGTTCTTAGAGTACAACTTTTGGGAACGTTGATTGCTTACGTTCCACGAAATAGAGAATTCAATGTACCCAACAGTAAATAATTAATAAAGAAATAAATTTTTTGCTCATCGAATCGATGGCTTTGATTTTTTTAAATCTTAACATTCATGGTTGTACAATACGCTCAGTGTCAAATGTCCCAATAATGCTCGCGATTACTGTCACTGACTCGGACTCTTTTGAGTACTCCCGTAAGAATCTTTCTAAGTGCAACTGGTGGAACGGAATAGTGTTTGCTACCCAAATGGTTAAACATCTGCATCGCCGCCTCAAGGGCTTTTGGCGACGGTGGCAGTGCCTTCCTATGGACCACCCGCCAATATAAGGAGAGAAGAGAATTTGGCGTGCGTGGGGAAAGGCACCGTGTCTCTCTCCGGGTCGCTTATAAAGAGACTTCCCATTGTGTTTGATGGGGTTGCCGCGTGGGGGGGTGGGGAGAGGGGGAGGGGCAGTTTGAGGGGTGCTGACGCAGAGATGGGATGCCTGAGGTGGATGGGGGGGTTGGGGGGGGGAGGAGGGTGGGGAGGGAACTGCTGGGAAAGGTGGACCGCGGAAGCGTAACCATCGCCTGAAATATGACGTCATAAAAGCCAACGACCCGATTCTTCCCTCCTCGGTTTCCAACACCTACCCCCATCCCTCCCTCCCCTCCCTCCCCCTCCAACCCCCGTCCCCACGAGACTCCCCAGACGCCCCAAGGTGCCGCTCCCTCTCTCCCGCGCCTCCCCCACACCCACCACGCCCCCGAAGGACTCACACCCCACCCACACGACACACCCTTCCTTCTTCGCTTCTCCAGTCCCCGTTCAACGGGTCCAGAGGCCACGCCACGCGATGCGGGAATCCTCCAATTCTCCGGGCCAGGCTCGTACAACCGTTGAGCTAACAGATCACGGGTTCGAGTCCCGATTAAGATATCGATAAATAACTCTTGTGTAGCTCAGGAAATTCGGCTTCTTGACGAAGCATCGAGTGGACGTAACTTGGCTCTGTTATTGTTTAGCCTCAAGTGAGCAGCATCACATCTGGGGCAGCTAGGGACAGCCACTTGCTTCTCCATTGAAATCAGTGCGAATGGAAAGGAAGGGTCGGATGTCTGACCGACCACTCGAGGGTCTGAGAAAGGGAGACGCCACGCACTATAAGAAGGCCACAAGGAAGATTAAGCTTCAGCCTCAAGATGATGGAAGATAGTCAACGGTGCCGTGGAGCATGAGGCCTAAGAATGATACCTCACAACAGCTGCTCGCATTTCTCTCTCCTCTTGAATAGCGTTCGTGAAATGTAAGTCTTTCGCCGCGGTGAGCTCCTTATAAGCTTTCTCCGAATCCTACATTGCATCTCGTCGGTATGAAAATAGTCGCAACGAAAGAATATGATATTTTGGAGCAAATCGTTTAGTTTGCGATGCATTATTTACCAATAAACACATTTTATTAGTTTTTTTTCGGAAAAAAAACTAAAATTGTTCGAGAATAAGATATTGCGATAAATCTATGGGCCCACATACGAAGAAGGACAATGGAGAAAAAAACACCACAGAGAAATCAGGAATCTATATAAACATCCAGACATAACAAGTGAAATAAAGGCAAGAAGAATCAGATGGGCTGGGCATATTCTAAGGAAAGAGGAGGGATGTTTGCTGAAAGAGATACTAAATGGAATTCCTGAAGGAAGAAGACCCCGAGGAAGACCACGACTAAGATGGTGGGACCAAGTGAGAACAGATATGCAAAACATTGGAGCAACAGAAAGAGAGGCAGAAGATCGATCCGGGTGGAGGGCATTTGTTGATGCGGCTAAATATCGCCTAAGATATAGATGGCCCTGGGAGTAAGAGTAAACACATTTTAACCTCATTGATTATCACAGAATTAAGCAGCCCCTTGACATAAGAATGTTTGACCCGGAATTCAAACGAGCTTGACATTTTACGCTCGAGGTTTCGGTGGATACACTTTGAAAAATCATTATAAAGTACATACACACAAAAACGTGAGATCAGTAAATATTTTTATATCATTACGTATAGGATGAACTAATGATTTCCAGGCATGGGAATCACAGCGTAAGTTGGTCAATAAAAAAGCAGAAAATGCGTCTCAAATGCTGGGAAGGAAACTAAATTGTGTAAAATGAAATTAACGAAGGCAAGAGACACTAGAAATGTGTATATCAACTAATCGAACGTAACTGCAATTAAAGAAAATGAGCAATTTTCACAGGTATGACATTTATTGCACGAGATGTTTCACTTTTTACAACATCTTCAGGTGAAACCGCGCGTCACGCCTGAAACCCCTGATTATGTTAATCGAACGTAACTGTAGACAGAAGCTTGGTTATTAATGCCTCAAAAATCAATCTATATCCATGATGGGGCCAATAATGGCCGGGTGCTATTAAGAGGTAAGGAATGATCTGTCGCGGCAAATGAAGAGCCAAGGGCAAAGAAAGTGGTAGCTAAGAAGAAGAGGTGGAGGAGTGTGTCGGAAGGTGAGCGTGTCATTGAGTGAGCCAACGGGACGGGATCCATGCATCCGTCGTTCCAACGGAGTAATTCTGACGGGATCAAACAAAACAATCGAGGTGGAGAGGCTGTGGTTGGTCCCTGCTGTGGAACCTCATTCCCGCAAACCAACACAGTAAGTATTTAATTTTTTGACGAGTGGTGCATATATTTTACGGCCATTGGAGAAATATTTTATCTGTTTAAAACAATCGAGTTCATTAAGAGGCGAACGAACATGTTAGATTGCGGACAAAAGAGAAGCATTTGGTATGTTCACTAGTTGTGAGATCACTTTTCGATGAATCAACTATCTCGTTAAATAATATATCATGCAGTCTATTTTAACCTTGACGCCAAAGATTTCTATCCGCACGAGAGTTCTTTCCCTTGGAATAATATTCATAAGGAGTCAATTCCATGCATTTATGTTTTAAAGTTTACATTTAGCTTAACTCAAGTTCGTGTTTAAACATCATTTGAACAGTAATTAGTACCTACTGTACAAATAAATATCAACTTTGTAATTTTCCACACAATTAATTTTTCCTCCACCGGTTTCAACGTTTTCACGTCATTTTCAGGAGGCTATAGTACTTCCTGTTTTACAGAAGAAGACAGACGGTATAAAGTTATAATTTAAAGTTTATTATTTTCAGTGGAAAACTACAAATAGCTAAGCAGAGAACGGTTAGGTAAAAAAAACTAATAATAGAACTAGAAATACTACTTAGAAACTCCTCTTTAGGAAAAACGTCACCTAAAATTTATCTCAAGAATACTTACACTATTGATTACTTAGAAATAGTATGAACTATATTGATTTTGCTTACTTTAATACAACAAGCTGAGATAGATTCAGTATTGCATGAAGGAAAGTGATAAAGGAAGTATTCATAATGAATAAAATCACTTGATAATCTAGTTCCACAGATTTATTTCATGCGATAGAAATAAATCTGTGGAAGATTGCCAAGCGTTTTTATTCATTATGAATATCTTCCAACAGGTCCAGCCTGAAACAATCATATTTATAAAAAAGGAGGAATTTAAAAACTTAAAAGGAAAATGTATACATGCCAGAAATAATCCGAATTAAAAATTCGCATTCTTGTCACCTTAACTCATCTCCAAAACATCAAAACATCATAGCAAATAAAGGTTAAGTGTCATTCCCCTTTTTACGGCAAACATATATAATAGAAACTGGGTAGAAAATATTTCAGGGAATGCATATGTTTAACACTGAATGATCGAAACACGAAAAGGGAGTTGAAACCAAAAAGAATATCACCTCCTTCCCATGAGATAGCCGTTAAAAATACTTTCCAATTTATTAAGGGACCTTCGATGGCGGAATTAGTGCCATATATCCGTGATTCTTCAACCCTCTGCATCCTTTCGGCACTCAGGAGTCGGTCAAACACCAACACCCCGGTTCGAACCACAGGGACCCAGTTTCGAGCACCTGGAGAGACAGCGAGCGAGACGCACCTGACCCCACGGTCCCTCCTGTGGCACCACCCCCTCCCCTACCCACCCATCTCCCAACAGTAGAAGGAAGACACAACAACCAGAACAAAAAAATCCCACGTTGCTTTCACTCTTACTCGCTGGCACCGCTCTCGTGCCCAAAGGTGGCTCACCCCGTGATTGACCTACCAGCTCATTCATTCACTCTCTCAATCTCTTGCTCCGAAGCAATCGTCACGATGCGCACCAACAGGAGAGGTTCGACCCGACGAAGACCCGGTCCCCCATTTCTGTTTTCGAACTTAAGGTAGTTAGAGCGAAAAATCACTTCACCTAGAATTTGATGAATTTGGCCTCATTTTAAAGATACAACTCTCATCTTTCCAATGATATAAAAATATCAACCCCTCGCCAAACTACTTTTCAAGCAATTTGCCTGTATATATAAGCTGTTTTACATGGGATAGATTATGGCTGAGCGCTCCAGAGGGAGAATATTGAAGGAAATAGGAATTTATAACACCTAGATTTCGTCAAAAAACTAACGGTGTACAGATTGCATATTTTCTCAACTATTTATTAAAAATAATCTATTACTCACCACAGTAACTTTTACATAATCGAAAAAAAACCTGCTGTTTTGAAGGGTTTTCAGCTGCTCGGCGGGAAAAAATGAGTCAAGTTAGAAACTTATGTAGCTTTATTTATTTAATTACTGAGATTTTTGGGCATGTATAACTAAATCTTTGCGCCATTAATATTACAATATTTATTTCGTAGTTCTTACGGACGCTGACATCAAAGAAAAAATTTGAATATGGTCTCCATTATGACTAGTGATCTATCTCGCTTAAACCACCTTAAGGTGGCTGGAGCGGTAATCGTGAGTCGTTTTAGGCACATTCTAATAACTTTTCAAGTAAGTCAAAACAAAAATGTTCTTGAACCACATTTCACTCAAGTACACCAGTTTATACGTTGGAAATCACCATGCATGCAGTAATATATATATGGCGCAAGAGCTTTACTTCAAATTTACGCCTTAATTAAAGCATTGTTTTGACCTGGATTTTCGGTGCGAAATTCGAAATTTACGAGAAAATCATATCTAAATACGCTTTTCTTACTCGGCATGATGCCTTGATATTTGTTAGCAGCGATTATAATAATATGAAACTTATCATTTCGCATTTAGAAGAAAATCTGTTCATAAGTAATGGAATTGTTTCAAAATAGATACCGTGTGCCGTGAGAGTACTTGTTCAAATATCATTGCATTGCCAGGAAATCAAATCGGTAGCATGCAGTTTTTTTCACTTTTATCGATAGATATTACTAATAAGGACACGTATGGAATGTTTCACGCAAATATATGTACATAAACAAAGATCGTTCCAGCCAACTTTAGAGCGCATAGAGTCCCAAGAAATGCGTCTTAAACTGAACTTCAGTGAGAAGAAGAGAAATATTTTTCAGGAAAATCTCAGAATAAATAACAAACCATTAATAAAGTGCAGTGCAGATGCTTCGCTTCTTCACATAATTGCGTGCACGACTGAAAACAACCTCCAACAGCTTCAACTGTAGTACATTATAGGACAGAGTAGGACATTATAAAAGTAATTCTGTCGATTATGTAAAATCTTTTTAACGAGGTGGAAAATAACAAACCCGTCAGTCATTAAAGAAGACTATTATTCCATGATGAATAAAACACTTTGCAATCTTCCACAGATTTATTTACATGGCACGATGCGTTTCACCACTCATGGCTGTATAATCTGGCTGCATAATCATGTGCATCGTGCGCATCGAGCCATATAAACAAATCTGTGGAATATTACTAAGTCTTTTATTCATCGTGAATATCGACAACTTACAGCCTGACATAGTTATGCTTATGGGTGGTTGTCAATACATCCAAACTGATAAAAATATGTCCCATATCCATCTGGAGTTTTGGTCAAATTATCGAAGGAAGAATTATTCACGTGAATAGATAATTATACAAATTTCCAATTTTCAAAATATCTGGTCTTTGCAACCATTCAGAAGTTTTGTGCAATATTAATACGTGCTAATGTTCTCTAATACTCTGCGAAAAACAATTTTACTTTATGTTGAATTTAAATAATGTAAAATACATGAGTGATTTCAGCAGAATTATTTACTTTCATCAAATTAATATTCAGTATTGACATCATCCTCCGCCATACTCCGCGAAATGGTTGCGGCGACGACGAGAGGAAGAATGGAAGAGCGGCATTGTGGGTGCGTCACGAAAACGGCGAAACCGTGAGATGGGATGAGGAGTAGGCATAACCACCGGATTGGACTGGATGTCGTGGTTATTTTTTCTCAAATGAACTGGAAGGCCCGGCGCCGGCGTCACCGCGGTGCCATGAGGGGCGGCAAAGAAAGGGTCGCTAATTGCACGCACGCGAACGAACGAAGCGAGGTGAAAAAGGGGGTGGGGACCAGGACACCTCCTTCCTTCAGGGGTGGGCTTCTTCCTTAGGGGGGGTGGAGGAGGGGGGAGTGAGTAAGCAAGGAAGGAAGGAAGGGAAGTGGCTGGAGCGTGGATTGCACCTGCAATGCGGCTCGCTCAGTCAGTGCCCGACCCCCCGAAGCAACGGCGGCGCCTCTGTTAATTTAGGCGCCTCCCCTCCACCCTCCCCCCCCCCCTCTCTCTCACACCCTCGCTACATGTGTATGTATTACGGCTGGAGGGGAATTGCGAGAGGGGGGAGGGAGGGTGGAGGGGCGAATAGGGCATCTCTCTCGCCCGACTGAGAGGCGCCCCTCCCCCTCCGACGACGATTCCAAGACCCTTCCCCCCCCCATCCCCCAAATCCATGGAGGCGACGACGGCAGCGTCTTCCTCGACTGAACACCCCCTGCCAACACTCCCACCTCCCTCCCCCCTTCAAACGCACACCAACACACTCGCTAAAGAACAACGCCCGTGAAGCGACCAAATGCACGCGTCGTCAAGAAGAAGAAGACGGCTCCGTGAGAGATAGCATGATGCCATTCCTCCCCGGAAGCCAATCACGGACAATTCGAGAAGGTCCACGGAAGCCAATCCCTACTCCCCTGTTAATTCTCCAGAGGAGACACCCTCGTGGATTTGAAGATGGTATCACCACCGAGGCGAGGTTGTCACTGACCGGCTATTGTTTTTGCCATTTGTCCTTCAGACATGAAAACAATAAGTAATACCATAGAGTAAAAAGGTAAATAAGTTCCTTTCTCCATGGTAATACTTATCATACCAACGATCCATCATTTATTCAATGGTGAATCCCAACATCCTGCCAAATTAAGTATGACTTCGTTAGCTAATCTCCCACCGTTGAAATCCGAGTTTCTTTGGCGTGTAATTGCGCGTTTTCCTCCGAAGACACCCATTTCTATCGCGCCCACGGCCTAGGCCTTCTTCAAGTGCCCGTGGATTATATTTCCTAAGAGTGGGTCACTAAGTGCATGCGAAAAAGAGAGGACACTAATGCACTAGTAGGCACGGAAAAATAGTTTAAAATGTATACGGTTATTAAAGGGTGCGTAGTATTGATATAGGAAGAAAGAAGGCGCACATTCATGCTCTACCGATATTGGTATGTTTTATGAGAGTTACGCACTCCTCCTTAATCACTGCCCCATCCGAGGCCAAGCCATTTCTCAAACGACCGCGTGCACCCATTATATTGACTCCTTCAAGGAGAATATAGTTCTCCATACTCCTTGTTTTCTATCTGCATCTCTTCATATGATCCAATACCCTTGTCCGGCCCCATCTCTACCCCAGCATTCTATTTTATTCTTGGGCCTTCGCGTAAGAGGGCCACTCACCTCTTTCTAATCGCCTCCTAACCACTCCCTTCAGCCTCCTACGACTCCCCCATCCCCTCCCATAAAACAACCACCAAACCCCCACAACACCATTATTTAACACGTCATCATTCGTTCCCAGACCCCCCACCCCTCCGCCGGGAACCCTTCTCCATCCATCGTCATCAAAAGCCTTCAATCAGCGCTCATCCTTCTTCCGAAAATAAAAAAACAAATGTAGGACCGTAAAAACACTACTTTCTTCGCCAATCATCTTTTAAATCTTTTTCGCCTAAATTACAGTCATCAATTATCTTAACTTTGTGAACACTCCTTCGGCACTTTTTTCTACCTATCTCCCGCGTTTCTTATTTCAGTTTCCTATAAAACGTTACCCGGTGCGCAAATTGCTCTGCCGGGTCTAATTCAGACCCTTCAACTGTAACAAGTATATATTTTAGCTTTCCTATCACTTGAGCATCTCATCAATTTCCTTTACCTGCGGTTTATCCTTACGTTATACTATTAACACTGAGACCTTTTAACGTGCTCGGCTAAACCCTAAGTACCTTAGCTGCTTACCCACCTATACCTAACCATCTGTCAATCAAGGCTTTCCATTTCCCCGGAAATCTAGCAACAAGCTTTCCCGTCGCAAAGGAATCCCTAAACCTATTATCCTAGAAAACTTTAGTGAATTCAAACAGGTATTTGCATAAGTAATTCTCTATTCCATTCTCTATTATTCTGTAAAATATACTGGGGCTGTCATTGCCTTGTGAGAAGAAACATTTGTCTTACTGCAAAATTCAAATATTAAATCTTGTTTTCTCAAAAGGGGGATAGTTAATTTTATCTTAAAAAATTCTTATAATCATCTTCATTCTTCATTAGTGCTACAAACAAATTAATAAAAATATCGGCAGCTAAAATCTGAAGCTAAACATTTATTTTCAAAATCCTCAATAGTTCATAGGGATATAATCTACTACAACTACACAATGTATACGCTATTTCATATATTATCTCTTTGCCATATGGTATGTCAGCTCTACTCATGCGTTCCATCTTCACTGAATTATCTCTGGGGGCTTCAAACAGTGAAAAAATATTCAACATCTCATATTAATGGTGCTATTTAACATATTTTACCTTTTCTTCATTAAAGCTTTCGCGGCTCATGATGAGCTAAAAATAGGACGATTTACAGGTAGAAAAAATATGATTGATGATTGGAAACAAAAAATTAGCTCATGACGAGCTAAAGAGAGAGCATGATGGTGCCTTCATATATATATAAAGGGAAGGGTGATACACAAGGTTGCAGGAATTATAGCGGGATAAGGTTATTACCGCACGCAATGAAGGTTTGGGAACGGATCACAGATAGGAGACTCAGAGAGGAAACGACGATCTCAAATAACCGGTATGGGTTTATGTCAGGCAAGGGAACGACAGACGCTCTCTTTGTCTTAAGGCAACTGATTGAATTAGTTTGATTGAAAAGTATATTGAGAAGTAAAGAGACCTTCATGTTGTGTTCATAGACCTGGAGAAAGCATGTGATTCAATGCCGAAAGAGGAGATATGGAGAAGTATGAGAGTGAAAGGAGTACCAGAGAAATATGTCAGATTGGTAAAGAATATGTATTATGGAGCATATACCAAAGTAGCATATGGAGTAGAGTAGTATGGAGCCTGTGTTGCTGTGACAGAAGGTGTCCCAGTGACAGTCGTACTACACCAGGGGTCGGCCGCAAGTCCCTATATATTCAACTTGGTGGTGGACGTACTGATCGAAAAGGTTCAGAATTTGGCTTTGTGGTCCGGCATTTATGCAGACGATGTTGAAAAAGGGGAAGAAAGAAAATGGAAGGTGGAAGAAACTTTGAAAAAGTGGAGAGAGGCGGTGGAGGATGGAGGCCTCAAGATTAGTAGACAGAAGGCGGAATATCTGTGGCTGGGTGGAGATGGCAGAGTAGGGGGGATCGAATTATTAGGTGGGGGGTTGGGGAGGGTGAGGGCGTTCAAATATCTTGGCTCCTACGTCACCGAAAGTGGTGGTTTGGAAAGGGAGCTTAACCACAGAACTCAAGCGAAATGGATGAACTGGAAAAGAGTATCCGGTGCGACAGAAGAATAAAGAAAAGGTTAAAAGGAAAGATCTTTAAGACAGTGGTGAGACCAGCCATGATATATGGCAGTGAGACCTGGCCGGTGAAGAAAAGTGTTAGAGAAGAAATTAGATGCGGCAGAAATGAGGATATGCTGAGATGAACTATGAGTGAGACAAGGAAGGATAGAAAGAGAAATGACATGATCCGGGAGATGGCTGGAGTGGCGGAGAAGGCTAAAGGGAAGTCGGCTACGCTGGTATGGGGACATTTGATGAGAAGGGAGGAGAGCCACGGTGAAAAAAGGATGTTCGACTTGGAGGTGGAGAAGAGTAGGAGGCTCAGAGGAAGACCAAGGAGAAGGTGTAAGGATTGTATAGCTGAAGAATAATATAGGGAAATATAGGGATATGGTCATGAGTGTGGAGGATACGAGGGGCAGAAAAGAGTGGAAAAAGATAATAAGGAACAGCGACCATTGAACAAGGGAAAAGCTAAAGAGAAAAATGAGCTAAAAATATATTTGGGTGTGTTCCGCGTTTTGTTCAGTGTCACCCCGACGTTTCGCGACCCTTGCTGGTCACCTCTTCAAGGGACATTAACGCCCACAGCCGATGTCGTCCTTATAGAAATGTTTCATTATCTGTAATTGATGCAATTGGGAGAGTTGGAAGGTAGGGTGGGGTGAGGAAGCACAGGAGATGGAAGGGGTGGGTAGAGAATTTTTATGGATGGTTGTGTTCCACCTGTAGCTGTTTTTGAGACCACAATCGCTACTGAAATAAGGTTTATTACATTTTTTATTTTGTTTTGATTAATGGTAAATTATATTTCGTTTTGGATTGAATCATCTTCTACGAAACGTAAAAGACTGAACTCTGCTGCAAATCGCAGGAGTATACATAATTCCCAGTGGAGCATGTGGGAAGAAATACATCGGGGAAACAGGACGATAAGTCAAAACTCGTCTGAAAGAACACCAACGGGACTGGGGCAAACGACGAAGTCGGCAGCTGCGGAAAATGAAACCTTGGGACACACGATTGACTTCGATAGCGCTAAAAGCATCTCCAAGATGGAAAGATTCCTACCCCGAGTGATCCGCGAGAGAAATATGATCATAGATCTGGTTTGACATTTGATAATATTTCTTTTGAGGTTAAAAGATACAAAGTTACATAAAGGGACAAACCTCTGCGATCGAAACCATTTATGTGAAATCTATTGGAATGTAAGCCTCGCAAAATATTTAAAAATCGTCAATAGAACAATTACATAATTGAAAATAATCCCTTTTTCCGTGTAAAACATGAACAGTTGCTGGTTGAGCTCCCCTCCATCGCGGTGGGTCTTTAGCACCGAAGCGCGCAGTCTCAAGAGCCGGGGGAGGGGGGTGGATGAAGGCAAGAGTCATCTTGGGGGTGGGAGCGGGGGCAGTCTGGGGAGGGGCTCAAGATGATCGCAGGAAGGGGGGGATGAAGGAGAGCCCCCCCAACTCCAGGCATCCCATTCCGAAGGGCGAACACGGGGCGAAGGGAACAAGTTGGCCTCGCCATCCCTTTGGCGAAGAAGTGGGTGGGGGGTGCGTTGCAGACACGCTCTCTGCAAATCCGCGGCTAAACGCGCACCGCAACTCAAACGAACGCGATACAAACTCTCTCGGTGTGGGGGGGATGGAGGAGGGAGAGATGAATGTGCGGTCGGTCTCCCCGCGAGGGAGGATGGCGCGCGCGTCGCCAGCGAGTTTAGAGGGAGGGGGTGGGAGAGGAGAGAGAGAGGAAAGCCAAACGGGGGCCTCGAAGGGAAGGGACCAAGGATTAGGGAACACCGCGAGCGAGTGCGGGGAAGGTTCCATCCCCAGGGTACGGCACTACTTATTGGGAGGGAGAATGAGGGACACGGGGGTGTAAGGGGTTGCTGGTTGCAGAGGGCGCCGACTCAACTCTTGGGACACACAACACTCGCAGCTGTGGCGAGTGCCGGCCACCTTGAAGCTATAAGCGTGGGGGCGTAACTGATTGCCTGGATGGGGAGCGTGGGATATTTGGAGAAATCAAACTGAAAATGACACAAATCGTCACCACGACAGAGCTCGAGCACTAAAATGAAGAATGCACGGTGTGACACCGAAATTCTAGAAGATATTGTCATCATATAGATCCGAAGTGGATGTGATGGAACTTTTCCAATGATGATGAATAATGAGTCATGGCCCTCTTAAAGAGTTCCTCGGTGGACCTGCATAAAAGGAGTCCCCTACACACCAACTACTGAACCACTAAGTCTACTTTGTGGTTGAGTAGTTGCCATGGAGAAGGCTCTGGTGGAAAACAAAAGCTGGGAAGACAGTGGGATATAGATGCAGGAGTCCGACTGCGATGAAGAGGGGTCGTCCGTCGCCCGACCACGCAACTTCTCGAATGTGTTCGCGTTCCGTGCATTCCAGCATCTTTTCATTCCACACCACCACAATAACTTTTTCTCCCGGCTCTGTTTTTTTCCTCGGAAACCAATTTCACGGCATTTCTGCCGCACTTCAAACTCGTTCGCTTCGTTTCCTCTCGGGTGTACAAACACAGGCATTAATATAAAGCAATGCACTTACACTTTAGCCTCTTAAATACGATGAAGGTACCTACATAAAATCACTGAAACCGGCGGCAACAATAAAAGGTATTCGAGGGAAAACTTATCTAGAATCTTCACTTAACAATTGCGAATACCAGACGAAACCTAAGATAATCCAAGCTTTCGCTGGATAAATATTCCCTCTGTGATCACGATGAAATGGAAATTAAAATGATAGAGGAAATGAGACACTCTATTCACCGGTAAAAAGCGAGAGAGCTAGCACGAGGTAAGTTCCCGCAGATGCGCATCCAACATAATCCAAATTCCACCAGCCGAAACTCTTCCCCGGAAAAATTAATTCACGTTTATTAGCATCAAACACATCGAACAAAAAGAAGCAACTTTTAGGACAAGAACGCATCAACAACACTTTCACAAAATATCAAAATCTGTCAAAGAAAAGTTTAAATTTCAAGACTCACTCGTCTGGGTTCGAGTGTACGTAACAGTGAACGAGTGAACATGAGCGTGTGAAGAGGTTTTGTTCCATCCACGCAAGCGTACTTTCAACACTTTCAATGGATACTCATAACTGATCAAAATACGTTCAAGACTGGGAAATACGGGATGACGCGGAAAATCTTGATGCGCCGAAATCTTAACATTAGTTCCAGCCTCCTTCCTTCGAGCAACGTGTCTTTGCACAGACCCTGGATATTGGCGCATTGGGGCATTCGCGTGATCCACTCGACGCATTCATTATTCTCGTGTTCATACGGTTGCGCTCTTGCAGACCGCACCCGCACGGCGTGAATGCTGATTCGGACGGCGCATCCGATGGGAGGGCTGAAGGGGGCACCCGGGAAGCAAGGAGCGCCGCTCCCTCAGTCAAACGAGGGCCGCCAAGTAATCCGCCCCGGCCCAAGATGGAATGGAGGCCGTTTTCGTTTGTCTCAGCCCCCCTGCCCCTTCCAGGAGGGGGCTGAGACACCAACACAAGGGGCTCCTCCCTCTCTCTCCCAAATAAGAGAGAGGGGGAGTAGCGGAGGGAGGTGCACCCCCCTCATACATAATGTAACCGCGGAGAGCGCGAAGTCTAAGCGAAGGGTTCCCCTTCCCCCCCTAGTCTGCGCGCGGGGAAGTGGATGGGGGAAGGGGGAAGGCGCCAAAGCCCCCCCTCCCGCCGCGCCTCCTCACCACAGAGAGACGGAGAGGTGTGTTTCAGGGGGTGGGAATGAGGAGGGGTGGGCTGGTCGCGAGGGAGGGTGAGGGTAGGCTTGTGCGATGAATCGATTAATCGAAGTCATCGACGATGATTTTAGTCATCGCGGTGCGATGACTGAAATCGATGACGATGAATGTCATCGACCATCGATGTCGATGAGAATCATCGATGTCGATGAGTCGATGAATCATCGATGTCGATGAGTCGATGAGAATCATCGATGTCGATGAGTCGATGAATCATCGATGTCGATGAGTCGATGAATCATCGATGTCGATGAGTCGATGAATCATCGATCCCGATGAGTCGATGAGAACCATCGATGAGGATGATCGATGGGACGATGAAAATTATAGGTTTTGTGTCGCCCGTCCGTCCCGTGCCGCCGCTGGTGACCGCTATGACGTTTCCTCCTTTGTCTCCCCCTCCCCGGCACCTTCCTTGTTCTATTGCGCAACGCCTACTTACTGAAAAAAGCCGGCAGCGTTGAGATCCAGCCCACGTGGGCCGCACAGGGATTGGAGTACGTCGACTCTAGCAGACTATATCTCGGGGAAGGTAAGTGAGGGGACGTAGTTTCTGCCCATGAGCACCTTGGCGCTCCACCACTTGGCCTCGATGTTGTAGTCTGCTACTAGAATGTCGCCGTTTTATAACATTGAGTGTCAAAACTGTGGTCCAGTCTAGACGTGTTGTAGCTTGTTTCCCAGTGTCAGTCTCCCTACGCTGCATTCAGTTGATCCCGGCTAGGAAAATCGCAGTCATGTTTTCCGCAACATCCAAGGCGAAGGAGCACAGGCTGAAGAGCGGAAATCTTTAGACGGGCTATTTGCGAAGAGGCGCCGCACCAGTGATGGTGTTGTTCGTGCTGCTGACACGAGAAACGCTACCTCTGCTGACGACCCCTTCCTGGCGGAGCTCCACAAGTACGAGGATGTCCCAGCTCTATTCAAATCTTTGGACGTCCTACATTGGTATAGGGGCAGGAAGGATGTATATCCCCGCCTTCAGAAGTACGCGAGGAAATACCTCTGTATTTCTGCCACTTCAACAGCATCAGAGCGGTTCTTCAGCGATGCAGGAAACGTTGTGTTGGACGCCCGACATCTACTCACCGACGAAAATGCGGAAATAAGAATTGTTTTATACCACAATAAAGAGTTGTTGCTAAAATTGTAACTTGGAGATTGTTTCTCTCTTTCATAAATAGGCCTTGTTTTACTCAATTACGGTTTACCCAATTCAAACTTCACTTAATAGCCACACCAAACTGACAACCGAGACATCTGCACAGTAGGGATGGTCTTAACTGTGACTTTATTGTCTCCGCCTTAAATGTGATTGTTTCGTTACAATAACTGTGATTATAAAATGTAATTGCGATCACATTTTAGAATGGACACGGCATGGAAATGACAATCGCAATCACATATTAGGGGGCTGGCAATGTCGGTACGTCAGCATTCCAGTAGTTCAACTGCACAATAAAAGAGAAAGACTCTTCGATCAAGTGATAAAAAAATACTGTTTATTATAAACTTTTGGAGATATATACCTATAAGTATAAATATGGCTGAGAAATGTAACCCTTCTCCTTAAATGGTAACTTGAAATGAAATTATAAAAATGATAAACTTATTTCACATTAGTTTTCAATAAATGCCTCAAACTGTATAAACAATTTAACATTTACATATAGAGGCTCTACTGGCAAAAAATAAAAATTTTAAGTAGGTAATTGCACAAAACTTTGGCATATAAATAAATGTTACTTTTGGTTTGAGACTAGAAGATTTTCATTTCTTACGTAATATCACAAAGTAATAAAGAATTAAACAAACAATTAAGGAAGAAAACATGCCCTACGCCAATGTCACTCTTTTTCCATGTATTTGGAATTCGCATTTAAAAAGTGAATGGCGTTCACTTTATCATCACCCTATTTCTTCTTGAGGATGACTGACAGTCTGTGGTTACACACACACTTTTGGCTGCCTTGAGTAATTGGCGTACGCAAAATTCGCATTCCTCATACATGGCAGGGATCATGGTGATCGAAATGCGATGCCTACCAGGAATTTCATAATTCGGCAACGCCACTTCCATTAATTCTTTAAACCCAACATATTCCACAATGGTGTATGGCTGCAAATCAATTATGAATAATCCAAGTAGCTTTGTTCAATGTACTGCTTTCTTTTGAGAGGGAGCATTTAGGAACCAAAAGAAGGAATTGTTAATTGGCGTTGAACTGTGGTCGAAGAAGACGGACGTGGGACGGCGGCTGGCATTCGAAGGGAGCTATCATTACCATCATTACTTGTTGATGGAGTAGCTCTATCCATCGAAGTTACACAATCTCCGACATCTTCTGCCGGTGGATCGTCTTCACAGGATAGTGTAACATTCTGCAATAAGCATATTGAAATTTAGCAATATCTACGTACTTCGACTCACGGAGAATAGGACAATTTAAATACAGTAGATATTAGGAAAAATAAATGGAAAATATCTCAAATGAGA
The DNA here is from genome assembly GCA_963573305.1 of Pyrrhosoma nymphula. NCBI lineage: Eukaryota > Metazoa > Arthropoda > Insecta > Odonata > Coenagrionidae > Pyrrhosoma > Pyrrhosoma nymphula. The sequence goes on from OY754327.1 coordinate 185,660,611, forward strand.
TGCAAATTGTTTTAAATAGATGCATGATGGAAATCAATCAGAACATTTTAGTCAACTACCCCGTCAAATGATTTCAGAATTATTCCACATTTCAAATCAATGTTTACGGTAGATTATATGAGTCAAGTTACGTATTATTATACGAGTATGTCACGAACATGTAATTATGCTTCACGTACAGTTCCATATATCACTAATTTTTCTTCTTTTTTTCCATTCATTTGAACGCTTTAACTCAAATGTAGGTATATATAAAGTATAAACACCCCAGCTATTGCGCCTTGAGGACGATGGCAGGGCCACAGTGGGATGTTTGGAATTCATGTTTTTCGTCAAGTTTGTGGTAGACGATACAGAAGTAGCGATCACGTTCGATCACAGTTAATACTCAGTAGCAGTGGTAGCATTGTATTCGTTGGTTGCACTGGTGCAGTTGGTAGCAGCGGTAGCAGCCTGAGCTAAATCGGCTAAATTCACCGAATTCACAGTCACAGTGATTTCGATCATTTAGTCACAGGCTGTGATTGCTAATTTTCAGTATCAGTGATTCAATCACAGCGATATATCGCTCATCACTACTGCACCGTTCATCGAGAGTCATCGATCATCGTAATTCATCGATCATCGACATTCATCGATCATCGATATTCATCGATCATCGGCATTCATCGATCATCGAAATTCATCGATCATCGAAATTCATCGATCATCGAAATTCATCGATCATCGAAATTCATCGATCATCGAAATTCATCGATCACCGAAATTCATCGATCATCGAAATTCATCGATCATCGAAATTCATCGATCATCGAAATTCATCGTTCATCGATGAATCGATGATCGATGACAGCCATCGTCATCGAAACATTTCGATGAAATTTTTTCATCGAAAATCGATGACCAAAATCGGTCATCGCACAAGCCTAGGTGAGGGTGCCATGGCGATGCGTGCGTCGGGAGAAACGTTGGCGGTAACGGGATGATTGGGTTGAGTTGTAGCGCGCGGTATTAAGCCGTGGAGAGGTCAACGCAAACGCTTCCGAGTGCCACTGAAGAGAATTGGGAGATGTATTGAAATTGTTTGGCTTCAAAACGTGCATGAAAACATCGTACTCAAAGGCCAAAAGTATTGCTGAACTTAGAGGCATAGGGAAGCATAGGGAAAGGTGGAAAAAATGACAAATTGGTGAAGCGAATGAGTCGATAGATATGCTGAAAGGAGATCCAAGGATATATATCCATGAGGAAACGGAAGAGTCTTTGCATATGATTATGTCACATTGTGGTGAAACGTGTCGTGCCAAAGAAATAAATCTGTGGAAGATTACCAAGTATTTTTTATTCATTATGAATATCGACAACTTTCACCTGTTAAAATCATGCAAGCCAGAAACAGTTATATTTACTGAAAGGAGATGTTCAGATGGCGAAAAAAATGCCCAAATGAGAGGAGTGTGGATGAAATCACAGACGAAAACCAACTAGTATTGTTTTGTTGAGGAAGGCAAAAGTTTTACATCGTTCGTGGCTTCATTTAATTTTGTGGGAAATAATGTTTGGGTGTAGGGGTTTGGTAACTTCGAGACAGAAAGAGGTTGGCTGAAAGTAAGAAGGAGAGATATTTCGTTCAAAGGAAAAATATAATATTTATGCCAAATATGCTGAATTCGTGGTGGCCAGCAGCAGGTGACCCCGCCAAATTATGATTTTCTTTCATAATGGTTCTAGCCGAGCGTTTAACATTTCTCTGGAGTACTCCAACTTTAAATCTTTAATCAATGAATGTCCTGTCGACATCAAATTAGAAGCGTTGAAGATACAAGTAATGAAAAGAATGAACAATGTGCTTTGGAACAGGAGTGGCCGCAGACGTTTGGCAGAGCTATACGAGGAGGGACTAAAGGGTGAGGGGAGGCGGCTGGGGGGGTTCTGTGGGATGGGAGGGGGTGGTTGAGGGAGGGGGAGGGGAGTGGAAGGTTCTGTGGAAGGAGGACGCGACTGAGAGGAGGACGAATGTTGGGCGAAACAAAAGGAGCGAAGGAATGTACGATCAGAAGAATGGACCTTCGGATTCCCTGCGATGAACTCCTTTGTGCGGACCACTGATTCCTCCGTCGGGGATGAGAGAGGGCCGCCGTGTCGAGACGCCACCCCTTGGGGGGGTCCGGAGACGCAAGTCCTTGCCCAGGGCGACCCCCGTGTCGAGTTCTGAAACTTCAATCAAATGAGATGACAACCGATAAAGGCCACAGACCGTTCAATGAGCGAATTGCTATACGGGATGGATGAGGGCGCGCGAGAGGGATGTCAAAACAGCGCCGGAATAGATTTTACTCGCTCGCGCACAGCACCCGATCATACACCGATCGCGACGACCACCACTGAGAGCGTAAATGCATTAGCACTTATATAATTTACAAAGGAAACGGCTGTTGGCTTAACTTCGTGGAAGTTATCCATTACGGAAGGGTTAAAATATCTTATTTAATTCCACTTCTAAGATTTATTGTCGAAACCAGGGTCGTGACAATACATCTTACCAGTGTTACTATCTAAGGTATTTTAACTCTTCCGCTATATAGTGTAAGTACCCTGTGGGCATGTCAAAGTCCAGTCTAGTTTTCGACTCCGCATTAGGTTTGTGGTGAGAGGCCACGAGGTGCACGTCTGTTTGTAAATCACAGAGACTCCCTGCGACTCATTCTCCTGGCGGTAGACTTCAGATTGACGACGCGACACGGACTGGAAGGGGCCGAATTAGGACGTAGTAGCACACCCCCCTTATTCCTCTCTCTACTCGTACTTCCACGGGATCCCTTTATCTGGGCGCACACTTGGGCCAACGACACGAAAATGAATCTTCAATGTACATATTCAGTCTGGACTAACCAGGAATGAATGAGACATGGAAATTCGGGCAGGCCCAAGAATTCGAAATGTTGTAAACGCTGCCCAAGCAGCGATGAAATGCACTGTCTCTCCGTTGAGGCCGTCGATTCAACATGGTAGAGCGAAAATCATGTCCTCAACAAGTTTGCTGCGGCCTCCCAAATATTATTTCCATTTGGTTCAGCCACTACGGAGGTTAGACGTACAGAAATAATATGTTCCCCTGCCCAAGAGAGCGTCCATCCTTTCACAGAAACTGAGAGAAGGGATTTCAAGGAGGTCGGCATCCAAAGAGGTCCCTCCCGCCTCTCGTGCGCGCTAGGGGATTCAGGGGAGGGGGTGGAGTGGAGCGGGGGAGGGAGGGAGGGGGGGTAAGGGCAGGGAGAGACGAACGCACACTCTGTTGCAGCGCCCCCACAAATGTATTGCGGGGCCCGACGCGCCATCTCTCAAGGAACCGCGCAAACACACTCGTAGGATGTGGAAGTGGAGCGGCCCCCTCCCCCTTCAACTCCCGCCACGCTGGGGTGCATGGTGCTGGAAGCGTGGCCTCTCCCAGCCGAAGCGACCGCCCCTTTACACTCGGTTCACTCTGTGAGAAATGAGATCCGCGAAAGATCACCCAGACGACTACACGAGTGTGCCACTGCACCGCAGGAAGGCGCGGCCACGGCACCCACCCGCTCCCTCCACGGGGGAGCGAATAGACAAGACAAGAGTATTACAATCTTACTTCTCATTTATTGTCCTTCCCATTATCTCCTATTGCTCCCCTATATGGTCGATGTCTGCCCCAACAAATCTTAAATCTCTGGAACACATTACTCACTTTTTCACTAATATTGTTAAAAACAGAGTCCCTCATCTCCACAACTTATCCTCCGATGCTGTCTTGCGTTCACTTTCTAATTCCAATCTTAATAATAACTTCCTTAAAACTGATTTAAAACTCATACACAGCACTCTGAACTCGACCATTGACTACCCTGACCTTATTTCCTTCATTAATTTCAGAATTCCTACCCGACCAACAAGGAGTCACTCATTGCTCCATATCCCTACTCCCAGATTATCACTCACCAAACGCTCCCTTATTGTTCGACTTTCTTCTCTCCTGAACTCCCTTCCTGACAACATTGACCCTTTCTCCTTATCTTCCAACGCCTTCGCTAACCAAGCCATATCTCATTCCCAAATAAAATAATCTTTTCTGGCTTGCCATGTTGTTACATTATTTGTCTATATCTTCTTCTTGTTAATGTTTTTGCGTATGCTGTTACTTTCATCACTATAAAATGGCATCATGCTGTATGTGGTCTATTTTTAAATAAATAAATAAATAAAGCCGCGCGTCGGGTGATTCTCTCGCTGCGCCCGGGTGTGCGGCGGCGTGCAGGGACCCGCACCGTCGGGCTATTTTGAATTGCGACGTCTCTTTCTTACGTACGTAGGATAGTGTCCGCCTTGAAAAATGTTTTCATACGTTTGATCAGTATTTAATCCAAAAATAACAAATTAATGAAAAAGAAAATTGCTCCAATTTTAGAAATTATATTCAAGGGAGAGAACGATCGTATATATGTAATTCAGTTGCGGGTTATGTCCCAAAATTAATTGAACATAATTGTCCACTGGCCACAGAATTATATCAATGCACAATGGATTAATTTCATGCTCCGTAATGCTATTCGCCAGCACATTGGCATGCTTCCCATAGCTAAACCTTGGTAAAGGCCAACCCTTCTTAGATCTAGAATATATCTCAGATATTTTCAAGCATCTATGTACGCACAACGCATCAATTTCGATTTATGTAATTTAATATCTACGTAATTCACTAGGAGTTTACTAAACAGTCAATCTTCGACAATAACAAACGCAGGAAATTAGTTTATGTATCTTTTAAACTGAGGCTGATATTAAAAACTTTCGATGCCCACTTGTCGCTAACATTGGCCGCATGGAGTCATGCAATTACATGCTTAAGCAACAGGCAGTGAGATCATCCAGTCCATTACTGCAGAATAATACATAATCCCCGAGTAGAACAACGCAGATTGCAATACTGATACTTTTTCTGTATCGAAGGAGTACTTATGGAACTTTCAACTAAAACAGTCTGTCTGATGTTAACATGTGATACTCGACTCTTCGAAAGAGAGAAAGGGTTGTTACTTTCACAAAATTAGTACGGGGAAATAGGGAACTCTTCAACTAACTCACTAACTTTAACTTAAATAAATTAAAAAATATATTGCTAAATCTCATTACACCAGAAGACTCACGTATACATTCACCGTTCCACCCAATTGTTCTATTCAGTCATTCATTAGGAGTTATTGCTTCGTGCAGGTAAGTTATATACTATGTCTTATAACATGTAACAAGTATTTATAATTTTATTTTTTGGGGTGAAATAAGCCCTACATTATACGCAGGGAAAAGTATTTCATCGAAGATAGAAATAGCTACGCCGCAACCACGCTTCTCATTGGCTTCTGAAATTGGATTTTGATTCGTTTAAAAAATGTTCACACATGAAGAGGTGGGCAAAGTCAACATGACACAAATCATAATTTTTCGCGAGCTATTTACCACCCAACTCGATTCAAAATAGCAGTTTGGGCTATAATGAGTCGATAATGAAATAGCGACCCCGGATTCAGAATAGCATACCTAGTGTTGCGAGCCGAAGCAAAGTTCTTCGGTGATTGAATCGAAGAACGCGATAACAGCGCTCTCTTCGTATGCCTCCGGTACTAACGGTAAATGTCAGTGGCAAACAGTGGGAAGGACTGAACCGGAGGTTATCGGAGGGAACGGAAGTTTGTACAACTGTGAGTCAAATCATACTGACAGCAACGACTGTGAAAGACAAGCTATTTTACCGATTCCCTAAACAGCAAATTTTGACTCTCCATGCTCTCTCTGGTAGATAGGTACGTGGTGTCTTTGGAAGGTGAATAAACACTTCTGCCGCCGGTGTAAAAGACGCCGGTTTTTGAGCCTGTTTCTTACTTTTTGCCTCACGAGCGTTGATTAGGCGTTCATTTCAGGGTACACTTGCGAGTACATTGGGATACTAATTAGAGGAGAATTCTCAAGTGCACTCAGGAAATCGTAAAGTATGAGTGGACGTGGGAAAGGAAGCAAACATTGTATGATGTAAACCGTGAGATGAAGTTTATTTATATATAATCTTCATGCATTGAATTAAAACCACCTTAGGATCAATTGAAAGCCAGCGGCATTTCCTGAAACGCTTTGATTTTTATTTTGAATTTACCCAATATGAATGCACTACTATAACGATTCATTCATTCACACCAAAATTCAACATAATGATTTTGCCTCAAGTGCAAATGACAGAGCTTTTCTCATCCACTACAAAGTTTAATACCCTATAATCAAATTCTCACAAATGATTAATACTTCCAGCTGGCAAAATAAAGCATGTGTGCCTAGACTATGCAAAAGGAAAAAAATGTAAAAAATCCCGCGTCAACCACGAGTAACCGGAAGCTCCTAATTGAAGGCGCCTCAAACACTCGCTCCGACAACCTCCGCTCAATGCCCCCATTACATTGTCCTGACACTGCCTGATGTTAATATCAATATCTACTTTTTGCTTGCGATCACATAAAAAGTCACGAATCCAATTCACTATTTTTTTGTTTAACCCGCATGGTTGTGATTGGAATATAAGTTTTTTTTGCGAGGAACCGTGTCGAATGCTTTCTTGAAATCAAGGAATAACGCGTCAACTTGTTTTTTCGATTCACCTGATTTTAGGATGTCATTGAGGAAGAGCGCAAGCTGTGTTTCGCAAGATCTACCATTTCGGAAGCCGTGCTGACTGCCGTGTAAGAAGAAACTTGTCAGATTGCCCAAGGAGGTCATAATATTGCTAAAAATAATGTGGTCAAGAATCTTCCATAAAAGCGATGTTTACAATATAAGGCGGTAATTTCTTGGGTTATGTCTATTTACTTTTTTAAATATTATGCGTGACGTTAGCTATTTTTCAATCTTGTGGTATCTTATCTTCTCGGATAACGACTGTTAAAATATGATTTCTACGAATAGTGCGACTTGTTACTTCTAATCGAACGTGGTTGTTTCTTAATTCCATCACATTGAATAATGATATCAGCAATCGGCTCAATAATGATATGGATGTTTGAATCATATACAGTGTCGTCCTAATTGTATACACTTTCCAAGTACCTAGTAGTTTAATATGTTGGCTTTATCGATACTGTTGGTGGTTACTTCACCGTTTTTGTCCAATGAATACTCTACAGATGAAGATTTTCCCTGAATCACTCTCGTGTAAGACCAGAATGACTTAGGGTTTAAATCTAATAATTCACCTTGTATTTTTTTCTTGAAGTTTCGTAGAGTAGAACGGATTATTTTCTTTGTTTTTGAACGTTGAGAATTTCGTACATTTCTCTCTTGCCACGAGTTACGTCGTTTTGATGCCCAAGTTTAGAGAGTGTTTCAATAATTTGTGCAATTGCCTCTGTCTCCTCAGCTCCCACCTTACTTCATGATTATACCAAGGAAGTTCTTCAATCTCATATTTGAGTTTGTGTGGAACATATACATCGATTCCATTGGCGGAATGCCGCCAAGTGCAAGTGGCGATACATTTGTAAGGCTTTTCCCCGCAAATATTTAGTCATTGACAGAAAGTCACACTTCAAAATCTCCTTCATCTTGATCTTTCTAATAAAATCAGTCCGGGTAGTTGACAGTAGTTTTCCATCTACTATTACAAAATTTGGCTTCAGAATGTCAGGCTATAATAAGAGAGCATTGGTAGAAGATTTCCCATCTCTAAACCCCGATGAGTTTCACGGAAAGTGAGTGGTTTCTTTAGCTCGGACATTGGGGTGACAAGTTCAGGAATTGCAACGTCTTCCTCGATGTTTCAACGGACGCCTTCTCCCGCGCAGTCCTTAACCAACGCTCACACCCCCGCCCCCCCCCCACCCGCTCCCCCTATCCCGCCCCCCCCCCAACCCACCCCCAACCACCTCCCACAAACACATATTCTCCCCCTTGTTTCCTCTTCCTTGGAAGAAGCGAAGACGGAGGCCACCTGCCACACCCCCCCCTCCCGTAAGGGTCCCGAGTCAGGTGCCCGCCGACTGAGAACTGTGTCTATAGTATAGCACGCCCCTGCGAGTCGGCACAGGGGCGTGTTGCAGGGGGTATAGGGACTCGAGCCATGAAAAAGGAGGGAATAGGGAAAAGAAAATGGAAGAGGGAGTGGACGAGACTGTACGCTAACGGAGTCTCTCCAACGATACGTTTACGGCAGGGTTGAAATAAATTCCTCCCCGTAGCACTGAAACTCTCCTGATGTGAAATTTTCAAGTAAGCTTAGCCTAGTAGCGTGTTTAGTCTCTATCTGTGGCTCCCAACATCGCCTCTTCTATCACCTCTCTCTGCTCCACTAGAAGCAGTTTTGAACGATTCGAGCGACTTTACCGAGTATTTAGTTTATTTCCCTTTTTAAGTATTTCAGCGCAGGGTCCCTTAATGCTCGCGGCGTATTCGACGTTAGGCATCAAAAAGAGCGAAGTGACATCTCCGTTTCACTTCATTATTCGGGGAGCTTCTTACCATTCGCGTACAAATCCTATTTTTTTTAATGGATCACCTCAAGAATTTCGCAAGTGACAAATCCGAATTTATGGTGATTTGCAAGTATTTCACCCCACCTGATACATTTATGTTCACTGCCCCTCCACTTCTTAGATAGGGCAGAGATGCGTTCGATTGGATGTACGTGCATGCGGGCACGCCCAGCCGTTCACTTCACTTCACTCGTTCGTACTCCTTTTACCCCTCCTTACCCTCCACCAGCCTAAAAACACCAAGCACCCGCTCATCCCTCGCCCAACTTCATTCCAGAGAGCGTCGATGCTTCCGCAGCCGCGACTAACCCAAACTTTTCAACGAAACAATCGCCAACGGGAGGGGTGGGCTATGACGTGGAAATAACCGTCGTTGGCAAGGCTCTCGACTGTCCCGAGTTATTCGTGAATAAGCCCCCGGAGTGATGAGAGATCGGTGGCCGGGGTCCGCCCCTTTCCCTCCATTCGGTGGCCCTTACCCTGGGCCCTGCCGCTCCGGTGAAGGGTCATCTGCCCACGACTAGCAGCGAACGACTAAGAATATTTTCAGCGGTTCGATAAAAGGATATCTCTCCAACGGACGCTATCCACTGAATCGTCTTCATTTCCTTTCCACAACAAAGCTTCACAATCGCCATGGAAACCGTCGGTCCTTGCATCCTCGGGCTATATCCTCGACTGATTAGCATAGGGTCGTGGGTTCGAGTCCCACCTGGGTGGAATATTCTCCACTCTTGGCACTGGTGTTTGTATTAGTCCGATGTTTGTTCACCCGAAGTAAAAAGCCAACGGAGCTATCTCATGGGTCGAGAAAAATAAATAAGTAAACCTCAAGAATAACTCGAAATAATGAGTCTGGGTTCATACATCCAAAAAGTAACCGTAAATCTACTGAAAATGCAATGGTATTTCTATTCGTATAGATTATATCGACGTACGCAAAAGCACCTTATGTTTAGAAGAAACGGGGAGAATTTATTTTAATCTATACAACGAATGAGAACTTTTAACCTCCGTGGTCTTCTTCTTCTTGGCTACAATTTTTTATCCAAGAAAACAAAATATTCTACCTAAAATCTACACTTTGCTATAGTAGAATGAATATTTGGGCAACGGAAAGCACGGTCAATAAAAGGACGAGTCAAAGCAATAGTAATACAAGATAATACAGTTAGATAACGCGGAACGTGTGAGTGTGAAGATTCACGAGGAAAATCGCCAGCTTGACAGCTTTTGTATTTATTTATATTCTGTGACTACAATCATCAATCAACAGTTTTAAACCACTGGAGAGCAATATTTATCAATTTTATATGTTTAGAAATTTATTCCTCTTTCGTTTTTAACACCCCCTGCCACAATTCACGAAGTACTCTGCCCAAGGTTTTGCTAATCGCACACCTTTTGTTTTTATTTATATTTTATTATACCTATACCTATCCTAGTAAAATATTAGGCATGCACTTCATCGTGTGAGTCAGAATTTAGTGTTGCATAACCACTCATACGCAACGAAATGTCGGTTCCGATGGCGATGGTGAAATTCCACGCCTACTGATCCGAGGCTCGCGGGTTCGAATCCCGCCTGAGTGGATTTTTCATCACTCAGGACGTGGGTGTTTGTATTCGCCCGTTTTTACTTGGCCCGGTGTATAAGGCCGGCAGAGCTGTTTTCGAAATTGCGTTAAATAAATAAATAAATGATATTCCGATTACCCTGAGCAAGTTCAAGTATTTCAATAATTAAACAGTCTGAAAACGTAAAGTGATAGGATTCGACAGACGGTGAATCGCTCATGGACACTAATATAGCACAATTCAGTTTTAACATGTGTTACTTCTATAAAGTAACAAAAATTTTTAAAAGGAAAAATGCAACGTGTGCACCTAAAATTAGGATCACATGAACAATAGAGTTTTAGACTTCCACTTATTTCAGATTAAATATGATGTAAGTTTATTATATTTACAAATGATAAATTGACAGTAATTATTTTAATACCCTTCGAGGTCAAGGAAAACACTTCTATTCCACGACCTTATGACGACTATGACGTGGAATTTCAAGAGTCATACGCTATGACGGTGGTGACTTAGCTATGACACTTACATATTAGCTTCTTTTCGCCGGCCGCGAAAGGTATGACGCCCCGGAATAAAAAAAATGCTTATGATTCCGAAGACATTTACGCATTCGACCCGCAGGCGTTAATTCCACCCGTGACTTCGCGTCATTAGTTCATCCTGGATTGTGGACAACCAACGCAACAGTGAATAGTTCAAATAGGTCGCATAGTAAACTACTAAATGTTCTCAAAAGTGCACTATAATGCCCATCACACAGGGGACGGGGTAAAAAGGAGGTATGTGGTTAATAAACCAAAACCAAGGACTGAATGATGACTGCGTGCATACAACTACTCCCAACCGACCTATAATGATGAATAGTTCACTCAAGCTAGCCGCGGATGCCCTGCAGTGACAGTCAGTCGGTAGATGGTACTCAAAGAGATGTGAGAGCTCTCTCTCTCTCTCACAACTCTTCAAATCAAAGTCCGTACGAGAGATAGAGAGAGACAGGCAAGTCCCCCCACCCCACCCTCCGCCGAGCTTTGGCATCCAGTCACCGGAGTCACCACTCGCCCGCGTTGTTGCAACCCGTTCGGCCGCCTCCCCCCGCCCCCACCTCCCTCCGCCCCCCCCTCCTCCTCCACGTTGTTTTTCTTTCCCCTCCCCCACCACTCGCCCTTCCCCCCACCCCCCGCCACTCCCTCCTCGAGGACGACGTCCCAGGCGCGAACATCTGGCGATGTCACGGCGGGGCAGGGCTGGGGGAGGACACCTTGAGACGGAGACCCTACCGCCGCCCATGGAAGGCAGCCTTCCCCCCCTTCCTCCCACATGGGGGGGAGGGCAACCCACCTCCTTCCGCTCAATTGTTTACCCGTTGGGGGAAGAATTTCGGGGTTGGAGAGGTGCTGCCACCTGGGCGTGTTATTTTTACTCCTCGAAAAGGATTGAGTGAGAAGGGGGAGGAGGGGGGCCGTGGCCACCCCACCACGCTACCTTCCCCCCCCCTAACGTAAAGTTGGTGTGGGCCGCGAAGCGTGGGATTCTGGGAAATGAGGGAGGGCCGCTCGAGAGACGCCTCCATGCGAACAGATAGATTAGACGGTAGTCACCAAATGTAGTGAAGAGGGGGAGGGGGGTCGGCAATCGACAATCCTCCCTCTCTGTATCTATTCGAGAGCAGCAAACACGCCTCTGGAGACGCAACTCGCCGTGCACCACGCCCCCCCCCCCCCCCCGACCACGCCCCGCGGTCCATCCGCGTGCTTCCATCATTTTCCAGTCAATACGGTCGATCCTGATTTAAATAAAATGCTCTTCCCTTCGTCTTTTCCTATGATAAAAGCTTTTCTTCCTTTGTTTGCCTCGCCGCTTGGAGGGCTCTGAAAGAAGAGTTCGATCCTTAATTCCCCGATTCGCGTAATGAACATTTGAAGCGATTTTTAAAAAAGCCGTGAATGTCCAACGATTTTGAGTGAAAACATTCGAGTTTATATTATGGAGGACGAGCATTATATCGACGAGACCTTTTACGTTGTTTTAGTTGGTTTTACGTAGAATTTACTGTATTGACTTCCATCCCCGCACTCATATGCAGTAGATTCATTCCGTCAGCAGCGAGCAGTAGTCCTATAACTCGTAATCACTCACAAGAGCAGAAGAGCAAACCTTCTCAGGAGGTCACACGCCTGCGTCGAGCGAAGATGCTCCCTTTTCAGCGACTGCCGTGAACCGTAGTAGCCTTCGCTGGACCGCATAAATGTCTCGCCACGCAGAGGCGAGAAATACTCTCTTCCACCAAAGGACGCACCCAACATCAAAGTAGAGTGGGAGATCCGCTCAAGATAGATCAGGTGTGGCAGTGCTAAAGAGCTGCCGCTTGGGGTTTCTCGTTAAGTACTCAAAACTAGGTTACGATTTGGCCTTTTGTTGGGGGGCTCGCCTAACCAGCACGAAACAAGATTTGACGCAATTACTTACATGTCACTTTATTATTTTTTTTACTATTATTAAGTTTCTAGGTTTTATTTTTAAGCTTCTCGGGTGGGGTAGCGGACCTCGGCCCCTCGCTGGGTATACACGCCCATGTTTCCACCTTTCGCCCTTCCGAAAAGACTCAAGAATACGACCCACGCCGGCCAAGACCGAAGAGAGCGAAAGAGACGACGATTCCTTCAATCCTCCCCACCGATCTCGCTTGTCGAAACCAATGCAAGGTTGAAGTAACCCAAGACAGGAAAAAAGAGACATTTTGGCGATGAATTCCTCTCTCTATCCTCTCGCAATGTGTATTTCCTCTCGTCTCAACCGCCGACGCCTGAAGAGTTGATTCCACGAGAAGTTCCAAAATAAAGAAATTACGGTGGATCCAAAAGGCAAAAGCTCGATTACATCGACCGTTGAATGGTTACCCTCGATAAGTGAGTGGCATTAATTCTACAATTTGATCATGAGTGAACGAGCTATACTCAGAAATACTTCCAGCAGATTAAACTGTGATACATCAGTCAAGAAAAATATGCAGGAATTTAGGATTGGTACCAGGAGTGTAATATTACTTAAAAGACTGTGGACTGCGCTTGAAAATGCATGAGTTAGAATAATACTTAGGTAAGGTAGCGTAATGCTAGTGAAAAGCGATCTTCAATACGATAATAGGATAATAATGGTTAGATAAGAAACGAAACCTAGGGACGTAGTGGTGGTTCATTGTATACATGCCCGCATCTGATTACGGAGACGACGAAAAAGAGAACATGGGCGACGGAATAGAAGAAGTGATTAAGACTGTGAAAGGGGATGAGAACTTAATTATTCTTGGAGACTAGAATGCGGTCGTAAACTTGCAAGGGAAGGCCAAGTATGTAAGACGGGAGTATGGTTTGGGAAAACGGAAAGATAGGGGAGAGAGACAGACTGAGGTGTGCGCTCAAAATGGGATAGTCATCGCAAGCACATGGCTTGGCCACCATCAGCAAAGAAAATACAGATGGAAAATCCTGGGAGACAGAAGAAGAATCCAAATTGATTATACATTAGTGAAATAGCGATTCATAAATCAAGTCAAAGACAGCAAGATGTACCCTGGTGAGGATACCGATAGTGATCACGACTTGGTAAAATTGAAAAGTCAGCTCAGGTTTCATAAAATAAAAAGATCAACAAAGAATCGCTGGTGGGTGGAAATATTGATTGGAACGGGACATAGAGTGACCCATCAAACTAATATAGAATGCGCTGAAGAGGATAGAAAATGTACCATGTCAATCAAAGAGAGATGGCGCGTGATTACAAAATGGAATTATTAATGCAGCAAAAGAATAGAATAGAATAACTTTTATTTAGAACCTGATATCTCATGTCCCCTGGGTTCAGGTGGATACATAACACATATTAATTAAATAGTAAAATATATAAATACATACAAAAATACAGATAAAGGCCTCGAAGGGCATCTAAACAAATGTAGAATACAAAAAATAAACCAAAAAAGAAAAAACATCAAACGACAATATATCAGTTGAAAACAGGTGTAAAAGTTAACATCTAAATAAAGAGAAACGTTTACTTCAAATTGAATAATAAAAAGTAAAATACATGTTTCACAAAATAAGGCTCGACTAAATAACAGATCATTATTTAAATTATACAAGTCAGTTTATTAACAGAAAAATGTAACAGATATTATGAGAAAGACGGAGTGGGGTTGCGAAGGTAGTGGAATATTTTTGTCTGGAATAGGTTCACCGTTGATGTTTGACGACTACCATGGGGGAGATAGTCTAACTGCTTCTACCGAGAAGGAGTTGTGGAGTAGAGTTGATCTATGGGTTGGGATATAAAGTGCATCAGGGGGGGTGCGCAGGTTTCTGTTGCGAACCTCGGAAGTGTATGTGAGGAGTTCGGTTAAATAGGCTGGTCGTTTAAACTTGAGGATTTTAAAAATGAGGGAACCTAAAAAGTATTTCCTGCGGTTCCGTGTTGTAAGGAAATTTGCTAGTTGGTAAGAGAAAGTAGAGATGAGAAAATCGAAAGTCATGGATTACACAGGAAGAGCTGGACCTAGTTAATGAAAAAAGAGAGTACAAAAACCTAAAACAAAAGGACAGCGGATGAATTAAGTAATAAGGAATACAATCAGCTGTAATGCAAGGAAAGCCAGAGAAAAATGGATGAAAGACTTGAAAGATGAAAAAAGGTGGACGGCAATCTCTTCCAGGGAAAAGTTGGAGCTGCATTCAGAACAGGAAGGAGTAACTTACAAACAACGCCCAATTAAAGGTAATACCATAGGAAGTGAATACATTAAAATTCTCATTGAAAATGGAGAAAATGCAAAGAGATGGAAAAAATTCCTGAAGAAACTGTACAGCGGTAAAGAATTGAATATCGGGATACTAGAGGATGAAGAGACAATGGATGGAAATGAAAAAGGACACTCCATTTTAAGATCGGAATTTGATGTTTTAGTAAAGGACTTGAGAAAGGCGCCGAGAGTAGCAAAAATTCCCACAGAGTTCCTCTAAATAACCCTAAATAATCTATCCTGATATATATGCGATCAACTGGACTAATGCCAATGGACTTTAAAAAAAAAGTGATCATCCCTATCCCAAAGAATAAAAGAACCGAGAGATGCGAAGACTATAGAACAATTAGCCTAACTGCATATGGATTGAAAATCTTTCCAGAATTGTCTACAGGGGGTTGAAGCAGTAGATGGAAGAGTTCTTGGGTGAAGACCAATTCGGTTACAGGAAAAGTAGGGGAACGAGAGAAGCTATTTCAGCCATGAGACTTATCATAGAGAAGAGGACTCAAAATAACAAGCCCACATATATGTACTTCATCGACCCAAACAAACAATTTGACAGTGTGGATTGTAACAGAATGATGACTGCAATGTAGAGCATATGAGCATAAAGATAGAAGAGCAATATGCAGACTATATGAACACCTGACAGTGATAAAATGTGGCGGTAATATGGAGGAAGCAGAAGTAAGGAAAGGAGTACGACAAGGATGGAGGATGCAAAATGTATCTCATGTATTTCAATATTAACATTCAAAAGGCAACAAACAAAATTAAAGGAAATTGAATACAGGAATATAAGTGAAAGGAAAAAACATTCAGCATGCTACGCTTTGCTAATGATATAGCAAGTTTGGCAGACAAGAAAGAAGACCTGACGAAATTCCTGAGCAACATCAACAAAGTTATGATGAAATACGACTTGAAAAAAAATGTTAAGAAAACCAAGGATTCGTTTCATAGAATAAGTCAAGAAGTTAGTATTTGAAAATTTAGCACTAAAAACTTGCACAAGCTGAAGAATTAAGTTATTTCGGAAGCAGAATCACCAGTAATGGAAGAGGCAAGAAAAGTATGGTGAGCAGCATGGCCCAAGCAACGAAGGCGTTCTACCAGAAGACAAGTCTGCAAACAACCTGGAAGTTAAATAGTTAAGAAAAAAGTAAGAAAGCCATTAGTTAAAGCATATATTTGGACCAAGCTCTTATGCTTAAATGCGGTGAAGCTTAAATAATAATAACTGCAGAGTAAGTAAAATTGGAAGTGATAGAGATGTGGTCCTATCGAAGAATGATGAAGACTAAATGAAGGGAGGTAATCACCAATGAAGGACTAATAAGGAGATTAGGAGAGAAAAGAATTATAACAAAAACTCTGCGAATAAGGAGAGACTAACCTATTGGAAGCATTTTGCGAATTACCACATGCCATTGAAAACGATAATGGAATGGAATGAATTATTGAGAAGGGTTGCAGAGGAAGATCAAGAATTGAATACAAATCAGACAATAGTGAAGAAATAGTGAAGGATGCTAAAGTGAAAAATTATTCAGGAATGAAGTAGAATGAGAGTGATAGGAAAGTGGAGTGGTGAGCTGCTGCAAAAACCAATTCTGGGATTGATGACTGCTGATGGCGATATGCCACAAATACATATCATTTCAATCACGGAATGCTCAGATTTGTTTGTCATATTCAGAGATATTAGTAACAATCAAAATGCGAAGAAAGCTATTAATCGCAGCGAATAGTGGGAAGAATATATCATTAATTTTTATTTACACTTAAACCGGGAGGGAAACGCCGGGGGATTTTTAAAACCGTGCCCCGATTCCGGGAGCCTCCTCTCCCGGAGATGACATTAGCCGGAGAAGGAAGCCGTTGGGGGAGGGGGGGATTACCCTAGCACCCCGAGGGTAATCCCTTCCCCCCAAAAGGGAGGGGGCTGGGCGAAAGAGGGATGACAACAGCGCGAAAGACGGTCTCCCTCCCTTCTGCGATCATCGGTCACCTCCCCAGTGCCGTATAATGATATCGGTTTGAACAAAAAAAAACATACACTAAAATTTTTTGAATTTGAAAAGAGTTACTTAATCAGAAAATAATGGTTATTACATCTCACAAATTCATTTTCCAAATTTTTTGCAATAAAGCAATAATTTCGCTAGGAATATTTTTAAGCAATAGGTATACCAAAATTATACGCATCTTACAATGATCTAATAACACTGTTCTATTAACAAAATTACACGCATAATACAAAATGTTACATGAAAGCGAATAAAAAAATTTTTGGCATTGTCTTGCGCAAACGTCTTTAGCTTTTCAAAACCTACTTTATGGAGAATATGATGCTCTTAAGTTTTACGCCACCAAAGATTAACGCGGCTAGAGCGGTAATCGTGGGCCATTGAGTGCATATTTTAATACATTTTAAGTAATTCAATAAACATTATATGGACCAAATTTTATTTAAGCGAATCTGTTTATGCGCTGGTAATACCACACAAGCTGCAATGGAAATGAGACAATATTTATATTGTAATCTTTTCCCTTGATTAAAGCATTTTATGACTACAATTTTCGGCACGGTGTTCGAAATGAAGACGAAATTATATTGAAATGTTTTTATTTCGCAATATGAACTCAGCGTGACACGTAGATATTTATAAGCAACGACTATAAAAATGGGAAATGTGCTATTTCACGTTAAGAAGAAAATTTGTGCATAAATGATCGAATGACTACGAAATATATGACATGTGCCATAAGGCTACGTGTTAAAATAGTAGATATTGAATTTCCAAAAAAAAACAAAATCGGTATGATAACATTATTTCACTATTATCCACAGATATCACCAATCAGAACACATATGCAAAGTTTCACACAAATCTGTGCATAAACTAAAATCACTCCAACCACCTTTTAAGATGATGGAATGAAATCCGTCGCTAATTGAATTAGCTTATTTCGTGACAATATTTATATATTTTATTTATTTCCACATCCCTGAAAACAGCACCATCTTTGGCCTTTTACATCGCATGTTTTTAACATTTAACAATGGACAAACACAAACACCCATGTTCTGAGTAGTGAAAAAGTCCACTCTATATCGAAACCTCCAAAAATTACTAAAGTATAATAGTTAATGCTATCGTAAGCAATCTTCATTTTTAAATTTTCAGCTGCGATGAGAAGAAGTGAGGATTATATATTTTACGTAAAACGCTGATATTTGGGAGTTAGTGTTTTGCGGTTAGTTGCCTCCTATATAGTTGCAGCAACGTTGGCCACCTCCAGAAATAAAGTGCGGTGCATCAGATGGCGATTGTTTATGGATTTCCTCAGACGAAGACGAAACCCGCTCCGCCTTCCTCCGTAGGCTTGCTGGGTGCGTGACTCGTTCCTTCAGCAAAGCGGCGACCTCCGAACGGAAGTAAGAAGCTTTTGGGGGGCGCAATGGGGGAGAGGACTTCTTGGCGTGTCCCTCAGCCCCCGAGGTTGGCTCGCGACCGCGTGAGTCAAAACCGAAAGGTGGCTTTACTTCTTTTGACACGATTGTACGCTGTTAAAAAATATACTCCTATCTCTTAAAAAAATGCCTAAGCTTTCGAAAATAAAACGTTATGCGCTAAAGATCCACAGTAATCGTGGAAAAGAGTTGTTTCAAATACTTTTCTCAGCCTGGAAATGGAGTCAAAATAGTGATTATGCTTCAGGTAAAAATGAATTTATATTATGCTGACGCCGCCAGTAAATATGTAAATATTACAAATAAAAATTAAATTAGGATATTCCTCCGGATCCACTTTAAAATCTCTTATATTATTACTTTATTCATTTGCAAAATAATCTGGCAACGCCGATGAGATGAAAGGGTAATTCCTCACTTCGTATTATCTAAATAACGTATAAAAGCGAATCAGGCTTAAATTAGTGGAAATACTTGATGTCCATTTCAAATAAAAGAGTATTGGTAAAATTTCCACACAGTATATTATAAACAACAGTTAGAATACACCATAGGTCGGTGGTGTATTCTAACTGTGGTTCATAATATACTGTGTGGAAATTTTACCAATTTTGTTTTATTTGACATGGTTTTCTAAATAACTTTCAATAGGGTATTTTGGCGTGCATTGATGATTGTATCATTCCAGTAAATCATTGATACCATGCTTGATATTTATCTAACGTCAATTGTTCACATAATAAGAACATAATGTATAATTTTCTCTCACAAAAAATCCAGGCGAAGAGGACAATGAAATTCGTTCCAAGTACCTATATATCATAATTTACGATTTCTGAGCCAGTGTCCTCCTACATTATGAAACCTGACTTGATATATATAAACAATGGTAGTTTTCGCGTATAAATAAGACTCACGGGAACATAATAAAGAATCATATGCGCCAAAAATATCTCAAATCGGAGGCAAGCATGTTATGCCATGTCGTGGCCACGCCAAAATTAAGGGAATATAGACATGTTTCCCGACGAACAATGAGGTGTACGTGGACTGGTTGGTAGCGTTCTCGACTGCGAATGATTTTTCGAGCCTCCATCGGGAGGTAATTTTCTTTTAGTCAAAAAGTTTTTTTTTTAAGCTCGGGATTTAAAATATTTTCAAACACTGTCCGAGGGTCAGAACAAAACTTTATTTATGTTTTTAGTTCCGAATAGTTTTAAGATGAAACTTGTCTCGGCGATTCTAAGCGAATGATACGGGACCCCTCGTCTTCAGTCCGAGAAAGAACTAAAATTGATATGCCTGATGCACGCCTTAGTCATTGCCATACCCGTTTCAAACACTGCTAAATTTCTTTAGGAACCTCTGAATGCAATGTCAGCGCTTCAAGTGCAATGCAAATATAGCAATATGCGCTTCATCAATCGTTCTTGGAATCCACCCTTCACCTTTGGTACCCAATATTTACATATTAAATTAACTTTCAAGCAACTATTGTTGAGTTTTACTTATTCAAGTAAGTTTTAAGTGAGACAACTTATAATTAAACTCGGTGAAAATATATTGGAGGTAACCGAGTATTTCAAACTAACCGTGGATTGCAGCGTTGCTATAACCTCTGCCGACTGCAGTACCATATTAAACTCGCTTACAAATTTCGTCTGCTATAACTGTAAAAGAACGCTAATATCTTAAAAACTAAGATAGGTTAAGACCTTCGTAAGGTTGCCATTTTATGTAACGGAAAAATACCCACCTAATATCAGTTTTAAAAAAATATATATATGTTTGCGATATGAAAACAGAGCTTTTTCCAAGGTGATTCCCATTCTCTCCATTAAGCGCATGTAATTTAAGCTGCAATTTATGGAAAACGTAGTGTGGCATGAGGAGTATCTTTTGCCTGATATAGATGGAGGACATTTTTTTCTTTTAGTACCCCAAATTTTGAAAAAAATGACATCTTTCATTTCTCGATCCTACCTCCTTAAAGGAGCGCCAGGGAGCGTGCAGGAGAGCAACCTCTCCCTCGCACGCCGCACCGTCGCCGTCGTAAAAACTAAAACTGTGGGGGTAAGGGGAGGAAGAAGGGGTGAGAGTCTTACAATGCAAACATTTGTATTCCAAGGCGATGCTGTTCACTTCCTTGCGAGAGTCAACGGAGTGCACTTCATCATTGTCGCACGTACACGTTACGTATGAATACATACTTGCAACTACTCCCGAGGGAGAAGAGAAAGTGTTACGCGCGGTTGGCAGAGGTGTCGGTGTGGGAAGGGGTTTCGAAGTTTGGAGAAGACGCGTTAGATAATGCTCCGCCCACACATAACACTTTGTAGGTCACGGGAAAGCAGCAAAGTACGAGGGCACTCCCGAGGTTCAAGAATCATTCTTCTCCCGCTCCATCAACAAACCAGAAACAAGCGATACGACAGCGCCACTAATGTAAGCCCAAACTACGCATTCCTTCCTTATACCTCCCTTTCATACCATTTCATTCATTGCTTTCTCACCCACCTGACTGGGTGGCGATCTGAATACCTTACCCGCGATGCGCTATGGTTTCTTACGAAAGATTTATGCGTACACATATATACATACTTCTGGGAAACCGGGTCCACACTGTCGTCACTTCCGCCTAGAGAACTGCACTCACGTGAACGAGCCGCGGTCCAGATGAGGCGGGGAAATTCAATTAACGTTGCTCTCAAGGCATTGGGTTTCCTGTATTGGAAGGTGTGGCTGAGCGCGCTCTTGTGGAATCGAGTCCTCCAGTCCAGTCTCCGGATAGCACTGCGCATTCGCGCATCTTGGTCCGAACTTTCAGCTTCAGCTGGTCTTCGGTGGTGGCGTTCTTGTTTTTAAAAAAGCACATTTTTATTTTTAAGAGCAGTGTTTTATTTTTAATTTGTTATAAACTTAGGTGGAGTCGTGGCCAGAAGGTAATTGGGTTATTTCTGAGTGGTTAGGGATATTTTTGGTCTTGGATGTTTGAAGTGAGGATTTTCTACATAGCACCAGAGGGAGTCAAGGGTAGGATTTTGGAGGTTTCCAAGTGAGTTTGAGAATGATTTTGCAAGGTAGTGGAGATGGGTTTCTAGAGCAGGAATTTGCAAACTCTTTCGGATGTCGTCATTTCTGTTGAACCACCGGGCGTTGGTTATTGTATGTAGAATTTTATTTTGTAGAATTTGTAGTTTGGTCAGATTTGTTTTGCATATTGTTCCCTAGGCTGGGTATCCATACGTCGGAATTGGCCGGATCATGGAGGTGTGGAGGATTTTATTCGTTTTAATTTTTAGATGGCTGGACCTTTTCAGAAGTGGGTAGATTGCGCCGAACGCCTTTTTGGCTTTCATGTGCGCATGTTCGGAGTGATCTTTCCAGGAAAGTTTTGAATCGAGATGAACACCCAGAAATTTCGTGGTGGTTTTTCGTTGAAGTATAGCGTTTTTATAGTATAATGAGTCGGACAGATGTTTATTTTTCTTTCTATTAAAGCAGACGACCTCCGATTTTCTCACGTTGACTGACATTTTCCAATCGTCCATCCAGTCCTCCACCTCGTCAATGTGTTCCTGGAGTCTTTCTGCCGCGACATTTGGGTCGAAGGATGGAATCGAGTCCT
Source organism: Pyrrhosoma nymphula (assembly GCA_963573305.1). NCBI lineage: Eukaryota > Metazoa > Arthropoda > Insecta > Odonata > Coenagrionidae > Pyrrhosoma > Pyrrhosoma nymphula. The sequence continues at coordinate 185,682,639 of OY754327.1, forward strand.
GAATTTCTTTCCGCTTCCCTGACGCGCCCGAGTATACTCGGGCAAAGTTTTCTGATATGCATGTGGCCTAATTATCTTATGTTAAGGGGCAACATTCATAAATTATTGAATAATTCTTTAGTTATTTGGAATAAAAAATTTAGTAAAAAATATTCGGATTTGCCTCCATTTAATGCTTCTGAATCTGATTAAAAATATATGACTTTTTTTGACCATTTTTGTAAAAAAAACCCGTCAGGGAAGCGGTTAAGAAACAAAGACTAAGGCGAAGTAATCAGCGTATCTCACCTTGAGCGTTGGCCCCGCGACAGACTATTCACGTTTCACGGTACTCGCGATCCACGTGCCACGGCACTCCATGGGGTGTCCACGTGCATTCGTCAAGGCGAGTCAAAAGAGTCTGTCTCAACGAAATTACGCATTCATTGATGTTGATTGTGCCTATCAGTAAAAGACAAAGGGAATTGGCTCCTGATTTGTCGTATATTTTTATTATTTTTCACCATGAACTACTTTTAGTTCCGAACAATTCTTTTATACCTCCATTGTACATTTATTCTTTCCCCTTCCTTCAACTATCCAAACCTGCAACCCAAATTCTTTGAATTCAACTATTGAGAATGGTGGTCGCGGTGCACCCTAAATTCATTTTCAAACTATTACAAGGGGAGCAGCAGAAATTAACAGCAACAAATATTTACGCGTTCTTTGCTCTGGGCCTTTGATGTGTATGGTGTTCGTCCATCGGGTAGAGAATAGTTATGTGCGAATGGAGGTTTTCGGCAAAAGCGAGTTAACACGTGCTCGTCTCAGGAAGGGCACAGTGGTTGCACAGAATCTTATGGTAATCACTCTATATCTATGAAGAGAAAATATACACGTATAAGGAGACGAAATAAAAATACAAGTCTGTCACATTTTTGTGAAATAAAATTTGAAAAGTCCTGGAAAAAGTTTCATGAGATATCCACGAGTGGACATCTAATTAGCAGTAATAAAGATACAAAGACAGGATGTAGATAATGACCATAACTTGGTTTGGTAAATATGCATCTAGATCGATGGATAATTGCTGACGGAATGAACGATTGAAGGAAAATGGGAACAGTCCGGGCTTAAAAGTATTTGAGACAAAGATGAAGGGGATAGGAATCGTAGGATGAATAGAAAAAAAGATGAAAAGGCACACGTATGCTTAGAAGCAGCCCAAGAGAGTATTGAAGGAGGGGAAGCAGGAGAGGAGGTGAAGCCATGGCTGCATTTGATGGAAAGAAGGAGGATTGCGTCCAACACTTAATTAACGGAGAGCGACGGAAGTGATGTTTTATTTCCGGCATTAGAAAAATAGATAAGACGAGATACAATAATTGCATGTGTAGAATGGATAAAAAACAATGCAGATTCATAAACAACTGTCAATCCCAAGAATAAGTTCACGCAACAATAGGTCACTCCAAAGAACGCTCACTGAAAGGCAAAGACTCTGGGCAATAAACGATTGTTAGTATAAAGAGTTTCTCGGGTTTACAGCCAGGTAATGGCGCTGAACTGCACCGACGCGACGTTTCGACGATGGCAGGCTACATGATCGAAACATCGGTGCAGATCGTCACCATCACCCTGCAGGAAACTCGACAACTCTTCATCCTAAGCATTCGCCGGGAAAGACTCGGATCTTACCAATGATGGTTGATTCTCGCAGGAGATAAGAGACCTTATGATGGTCTTTAGAGAAACTAAACATGTAGAGAAAACTATTTCCGGCTTGGTTTTGTGGTACTTATCCATAACTGAGAAATGCAAAGTAACTTTGTGAATACCACATCTAAGATTTTATAGGAACGATCCAGGTTTCGACTCTTTGTGTCATCTTCAGACCTTAACTGCTCCATCCCGTTCTTTCCCTACTTCCGTCACATGGCATAAAACCCCTTTCCTATCTACTTTCAGCGCAGACACTACGTTCAGATCCGTCAAGCGTATTGTGGGAAGATATTTGGATGAAAAAGTAAAAGAGAGGTGCTATTTCGCACTCGTCCGGCCACACCTTGAATATGCAGCGAGCATATGGGATCCGGAGCAGAAAGACTTAATCCGGGAACTTAATAAAATACAAAGGAAAGCTGCGCGATTCGTCAAACTGCTACGGGCGTACAGACAGCGTTACACAGATGTTAAACGAATTAGGCTGGGAGCCGCTAGAGACTCGGAGGCTGCGCGCTAGGCTTAGATTGCTTGAGCAATTCAGAATAGATATCTTTAAGAGCGACACGGAGAACATCATATTAGAACCCCACTATATTTCCAGGTCCGACAGAAACGATAAATTAAGAGAGATATTTTGCCGAACGGATAGGTATGGGAATTCGCTTTTCCCCCGAACAATAAAGGACTTTAATAAATGCTTGGCGTAATTTCATTAGAGCGTTTCCTTTTTATATGTAAACGGCTGGTATCCTAACACCCCCTGCCACACGCCTATTGAGGCGGCTTGCGGTGTAGTATGTAGATGTAGATGCGTACCAATTTTAAGTCGCCCCCGGCAATGGCACCTATCCACTGCCGTCCTCGAAACGCCATCTCCTCATCCGCCAACACAGTTCAAACAAATGCACCAGGAGTGCGGGCTTCGACTCCTTCCACGGATGAGAGTAGGGAGCGACGTCATCCGACGGCTTCTCCTCGGCCAAATAAAAAAGTTTTGTAACGAAACTAATAACCATGGTGGAAAAATAGAAAATAATTTTAAACTTTTGATGCTAGATGTATCCCCCTTCCCCAACTACAAGTTAGATGTTATTGCATACATAATAGCCAACTACATAAAGAAAGTTGAATTAAGGAAACAAGGTAAAAAGGAATATAATTATAATAAAGAATGTGACACAGAGGAAATGTCAACAGACGCTGTAAGGTTGATAAGGTTATTCAGAGAGAAATGCCCAGGGATTGTTTAATAAATCTTATCATGTGTAGGTATGTGTAATAAATGTGAGTAATAATGTGAAATAAGTGTAAGGTATACGAAGTGTCTCATTAAAAGAACGTTTCCAATTTTTAAATGTTAAAAAAAAGAGAAAGAAGAAGAAAGAAATGTTATATGAAAATTGTACAATGTGCAAAACTTGGTGAATAAAGATGTATTTAAAAAAAATAATGATGGTTTCGCCCTCTTCTCAAGATCCCGATGGACCCGTTCCTCTACGACCCCCGCAGCCATATTAAGGAGTTCTTCAGCTTTTTTATAAATCTCTCGTCTCGGCAACAAAACGGGAACGCGGAGAGGGAGGGGCGAGGCTGCCGCTCATATTCGGGGGTTGGGTGGGGGTGTAAGGGGGCGGGGGGTGGGGTGAGGGGCGGGGGCGGGGGTGAGGGGGTAAGGTGGTCGTTGGTGGCGCCGTAAAGGAGCCCATCGACTGCCGCGAGAAGAGGCAATCGACGGAGAGAGAGAGTCCCGGCGGCGGTCACGACTCCTTTATCTAGAACACTTACTGGGAATGCGTAAACATTATGGACTCCCGGGCAGATAAGTCTCCACGCCTTTCCTTCGATCTCCCCGGTCCACTCTCCCCAAGAAGAAGGGGGGGGGGGCGGGGGCGCTAAAAAAAAAGGAGATGGTGCTTCTTTAACGGCCACCCTCCTCCGGACTATCACCCTACCCTCTCACTAGCTTAACGACGACGCCAAAGTCGCACAACTAAACGACGTCAGGGACGCTGTGTGAGTGTCCGAGACCGCGAGAGGGGGAGTTGCAAGGCGGTGGGGGGAGGGGATTCATGGGGGATGGGTTGGGTTGGGTTCCCCCCTCCCTTCCTCTCCCGGCCTCCGACCACGCACCCTGACACGCGATTGCATTCGCGACGGAGGTGGGTGCGGTGGTAGGAGGAGGCGGCGCGGCGCTTCGATAGCGCCGTCGTCATCGAGGAACATCGCACCGCGGTGGAGGGAATTTCTCAAAGGGTGAACCGCTTAGATAATTCGACAACATTCGCGAGAGATGACGACTCCACGCCAATCGCCCAAATTCACCCTCGGACTAAATGGCTCTAACTAGGCTTGTGCGATGAGTCGATTAATCGAAGTCATCAATGATGATTTTAGTTATCGCGGTGCGATGACTGTAATCGATGACGATGAATGTCATCGACCATCGATGTCGATGAGTTGATGAGAATCATCGATGCCGATGAGTTGATGAGTTGATGCGAATCATTGATGTCGATGAGTCGATGAAAACCATCGATGAGGATGATCGATATCCTTATATCACTATTTTTTCTTCTTTTTTTCCATTCATTTGAACGCCTAAGATCTAAAATGTATGTATGAAGTATAAGCACCCCAGCTATTGCGCCTTGAGGACGATGGCAGGGCCACAGTGGGATGTTTGGAATTCATGTTTTTCCTCAAGTTTGTGGTAGACGATACAGAAGTAGCGATCACGTTCAACCACAGTAAATACGCAGTAGCAGTGGTAGCATTGTATTCGTTGGTTGCACTGGTGCAGTTGGTAGCAGCGGTAGCAGCCTGAGCTAAATCAGCTAAATTCACCGAATTCACAGTCACAGTGATTTCGATCATTTAGTCACAGGCTGTGATTGCTAATTTTCACTATCGGTGATTCAACCACAGCGATATATCGCTCATCACTACTGCAAAGTTCATCGAGAGTCAACGATCATCGTAATTAATCGATCATCGGCGTTCATCGATCACCGACATTCATCGATCATCGATATTCATCGATAGTCATCGATCATCGTGTACACTCTGTACGATGATCGATGACAGCCATCGTCATCGAAATATTTCGATGAAATTTTTCCATCGAAAATCGATGACCAAAATCGGTCATCGCACAAGCCTAGCTCTAACTCTTGCGCATTTAAATGGACGTGGGTGAACATTGATCGATCTGCTCCCCTCACCTTCAACTTCCAAAAATCTCCTCCATCGCAAGATTTCCACCCTTAGCCACGTGCACACCACCAGAGCACGTGACAGTCTGAATGTCAATTCTTCGAATTTTGCAAATTCTCCTTTAAATTTGTTCTTTATCGTCGATTTCTTTTACGCTTTTGATTTTCGCCCGGCATGTGCGCAAGCAATTATTGGCACGACAAACGCATACAAAGTTTGGTCAGTCCAAAATAATTCAGCGAGTAAATTAGCCCCAGTATGGGGGACTTGATGCGCTCGGGATGCTAAGCTGGATTTACTTAAGGGGTGACATAACAGTTACTTCTAGGGACACAACAGATATATGTAGGAGAAAGTAATTTTTATAAAGGCATCCGAAAATGATGAGTTTTTCACAAATTATACCTGAATATGACAATTTGTGAAATTTCCGTATTTGCAGAGACGCATCGTCACTTTTCACAAATAATTGGATCCTTCCCATTCTCTAGGTAGATTCTTTTCAAACCTAACCTCTTAGCTTCCACACTTATCAAACTATGAGTTCAGAACCACTTCTATGTCAAGTAATCCCGGTGCTTGTCTCCACTCACCATGGAACAGTTCCACCGTAGCTTCTTATCCGTCGAGACACATCCCGGTTACCCAAAACACGTCAGGCATCATGTCTCCCTTTCCTTCCAATACTTTCCTTCCATTCCTCTCTTTCAAGTTCTTCTATTTATTCACGGGGACGTCTAACCTGTCTACCTTCTAACACTGCAGTTGAGACTGAGGGCAAGAAAAATCTGAATCAAAACTCTTTAAAAAATCGCCTTGAATTGAGATGGCGCAGAGGAGTGACTGGCTAACGCGTATGAACGACTATTGAAATCAGAGTTCAAATACCAGTGAATTCAAAGATTTTAGAGAGTGGAACACCTCTTCTGGGAACTATCGATGCAAAGTATTCAACCTGAGGGAAAAGTCGTTGTGCAAATCCAACTTTGATGAGTAACTTCAATAAGGGTCCCATTAAAGGAATGGTAATGCGTAGTAAAGACATCGAGATCCTTACAAAAAACAAATAAATGGAAAAGTACTTAGGGAAAAGTAACAAAGGTAAATCAAAGATTTATGGGTAGTGGAGGATGAAAACATTAATTTATAGATACTTTTTTTCCTGATGCTGTCAAAATTCCCATGACTTTCCTGAATCTCCACTACTAACTTAACTAGATATCTAGAACTTTTACTTTGGTATCCCTTTGCTACGTAGCTAAGGTGTCTCCATTCTTGGGCACACCCACATCTCAGAATCTTCCAAGCTGTACAGGTTCTCTTGAATGTTTACGATTAACCTGTTCACGTTTTCCTCGTAAAATGGATGGGAACTATGACACTAATTGGAAATGATAATTAAAGGAATTTTGACAAATATACGAAGACGGAATAGTCAATTCGGAATGTAATCGAAGGAATACTCACAGCAAATCGATATTCGGATGGATGACTACCGATGATGAGTACAAGGCACGATGTGATGAGATTTCCCATAAAAAACTGCCAGAACCAATGAATATCAGTAACATTCTCGTTCCGTGTGACATGATTGTATTTAACTCTTAGTTGACACAGTAATTGAGTGCAACAAACTTGAGTGAATTGAAACATCAGCGGCAGTATAATTTTTTGACGTGCTTCGACGGATATGGTCGTTCTTCTTTCACAGTCTGCCACTTGGAGACAGGGACAACGTCACTCGAGGACAAACAAAAGGGTCTCCCCTCGGAATTCAATCCAAGGTCAACGATGTTTCAACCGTGGTACGGCGTTGCCTCAACGAAAAATCATTGCGCCCTAATTTTGTAGGCAACTTATTGTGTTATCATCAGCACTTGTATATAGGAAATAAAAATTACACTTCGTAATGGTCCACTACATTGATTTATTTATTACGACCCGGGTTTCATCACATAGTGAAATTTTCAGATCTGAAGATGTCACTACGCGATGAAACACCGGTATTAAGGAATAAATAAATTTAGTGCACCATTACGAAGTGTAATTTTTATTTCCGATATGGAGAGGTTCCACATAGTGAAGCCTGAAGTTTGTATTAATATTTTGAAAGGTTTAGTAAAATAATAAATATCTGTAACACATGATACTCCTCTATCAAATAATGCTATCATATCCCAAACAGTGAAATCCTATAACTTTCAGTAAAGTTATCAACAGTTGTCGCCCAAAATTGTAGAGTATAAGGTATATCGGAGCTAAAAAATAATGTTTGTGTACGTGCATACTTCCCAAAAATAACGAACGCAGCACGATGAAATACATCAAAATCCAGTTTTGGCCTGCCATTATTGGGTTTCTTTGTTTGGATTGAGTGAGTGTTTTAGCCTGGTTGGTTTTTTTTCTGGACGGAGTAAATTGCAGCAACCCTGGTCACCGTTCACCCAGGCATATAAACCTGAAAAAGTACTCTGGGGCGTGTGGCAGGGGATGTAGCCATTCCATCCGAGGAAAAGGGAGGGATTGAGGAAAAGAAATTTGAAAAGAGGAAGAGGACGTAAGAAAGTAAATTACAAGTAATACGGTGTGTATTCGTGTCTCATACTGTTTTAGTGGTCGGTGGAAAGAATTATTGTTTTTTCACCTATCATTTCGGCAGAGTATATTTCTTATTTCCTCCCCTCTAGCAGTTATATATATATATAGCGCGGGGTCAAAATGATATCCTGTGTCATCCTGAGACAGGCGAGTTATGAATGATTTAAATAATCTTAAGCAAAACGTGCAGCCTCTTCAGTCTCTATCGCTTCCCAAACTAGTCCTTTCACCAGCATCATATTCGCTCGTAGAACATTTTGACGAAGCGCACGGTTTTCCTATAAATGCACACGAATAGGGATGGAGATGGAGGGGTACTTACTTACCATCCATCCCCCACCTGCCGGGGAGATGTCCTGTCCCCCCCTCTCTCTCTCCCCCTCACCACAATAGCATGTCCACCAATGATTAGCACGCCCCTCCCCCGCGTGAGAAGCAGTTCTCAATCTCAGACTGACCGACACCCCTTCTCCACTTCGCCGAACCGCCCCCCACCTCTCTACCCTCGCCTCACGACCATCCCCGGGGGTCTTTAGACCTACACGCTTGGAACACGGGGGTTAACCACTCAGCAAGCGACGCTCAGCAAGGAAGGACTCCAATTAATTCAGAAGAGGAAGACTTATCGGGCGCACGCTTATCTGTTTCCTTTGCCCACTCTCCCCCCCTATCCCGACCACCCACTTCCCAATTAACGACTCCAAAGAACCAGCGCGCGCAAACTTTATTCTTCTTCTCCCTTTTCTTGGGAAACCGACCACTGCGCGGGCCGGGGACCCCTGGCCCACAGCTGAAGAAGACCAGGGTGCTCCCCCTTGAGGAGGGATTATTACGCGTCGTGGGCTCGGCTGGGACGCCCCTGCGAGCCCACGAGCCACGAGGAGGACAAGCTAAAGATCGGCGGATCATCCTCTGCACATTGGAAAGCCGTGACTTGAAGGTGACCAGACACCGCGGGAATCTTTTCTTCGGTGAAGGAGGGATCGCCCGTCAGGCGTGGCAGGTCATTCTGGGGCAAAGGTCGAGAACGCTCTTGTTGTGGGGGGAGGAGGGGGCACTCCCGCGCCCCCTCCCTCCTCCCGACCCAACATTTGCCGCGAGAGAGCACCCATGGTGACCACGATCTGCCGAGGGAGGATGAGCGAAATTCAGTGCCATCACACCATCCGACCGGGTTTCTACAACGTTTTAAGCGTTATAGTTTCAGCGTTTATCTGAGATGTTCCGAGTGAACTTTTTCAAAACTAATCGACCAAAATCCAAGCAATGGAATGTTTGCTTAGTCGTAGTTCTCCTCGCAGGGGAATTCAACACTCTTCCTTCACTGTACACAGGATACAGCGACAAATTGGTTTTTGAAATCTATCAATGCTCAAGACCCTTCCATTGGACTGTAACCTTGACGCTATGGAAGGAATTGCGCGTTCCAATACCCCCTAGAGCTGGACTGATGAGAGCGATAGTAATAGCTCCTGGTTGGGCCACCTGTGTCAGATAGATCGAAGGGTAGGAACGAGAAGAAAGGTATTTCATGTGACGGTGGCACATGAATAATATCGTTGGGCCTGGCAATGGGAAGCCCCCCAGTTATCGATTTCCCCGAACATGGAAGTACATAACAGAGAATTGCATCCTGATGAATAGGGGACCCGGCACACTAGGGTGGGTGTCGTGCCCGGCAGCGGGGTAGGCAAGGCCACCGCGGTCGTCATTTCACGAAATCCTTACGTCAACAGAGGATAAAAGGACGACAGCTGAAAGAGGAATGCAGGGGTAAAAATAGGAACGTGGAATGCTAGGATTATTTAGAGCCCAGGGAAGCTATTAATATGAAATAGGAAGTGGGGAAAGGGAAAATAGATGTTCTGCGGCAGTATGAGGTGAGATGAAAGGAAAACGGGAGCAATTGGAATGATATTTACAGTGGGGAACACGGATACAAGTAATCATAGGAAAGAAGACTTGGGTGGCGTGTACGATCAGCAATATGAGTTAATTACATAATTAGTGCTACAACGGCCGAAGAAACCGAGCAAAGCAGGAATACTGGGCAGTGGGTGGGCACTCGTCCGAAACAATTCAGTTCAGTCACGATTATGTCATTTAATCCAGGAGTAATTCTAGAGGTGTAAATTTACCGTGATTTTAATTTGTAAATCGCAGAGGTAGAAATTCCTTCAAAACCAACTGCGATGACTTGCGAAACGATCACCGCGGCACTATTTGCCGGCGAGATTCCACGCTCTCATGGACAATCCATGTTCCCATCCCACCGTGCCATCACATAGGCACACTGGCTTAAAGGTCTGTGGTTCAAAGCCCTAAAAACGAAACGGCCTCTACGTTTCCGGCGAGAAAACGGCTCCATCCGCAGATGGTCTGAGAGGGAGGAAGGTGGGTTTGAAAGGTCGGCGGTTCCCCGCCCACCGCCTTGGAGACATTAGCCGGAAGGGACGCATCATCATTCCGACTAATTTGAAGCGGCCCGTTATTTCAGGGTAGCGGGGTGGAGAGTAGTGGATGGGGTCGAGTGGGGGTTTCCATTAGGGGTGGAGTGTGGCAGGGGGTGCGGGCGAATTAATGGCGAGGGGGATGGGCCCCCGAACACTCAACCCCCTCTCCCTTCCCACTGGCCTCCCGCACACCGTAAATTCCTTTATGAGACTTGCAGAGCACCTCATTTAATTTCATTCAAAATTGAAAAATCTCAAAGCGTCATTTTAATTAAGGAACACTATTCTTCAACTTCCGAAACTTGAGTAATTTTATGGGGAAACGGTTACGATGGTGAACGCGCGAGGTGGCTACGGGGCGTTAGGGGGAGGGAGAGGACGGGGGCGGCGAAATTCATACATATATATATTTAGGCGCCCCCTCCCTTCATATAGAGAGATAGTGAGCGGAGGAGGAGTGGGGGGGGTGCCCCTCGGCAGGGGACTGACCCCTCCCTCGGAATAATTAATAAAGGCAAGTAAGGCTGGCGGAGGAGTTTTGAGGCTCACCGAAGGGTGCGTTGGGGTGGGGAAGGCGCGATAATGATTACGAGAGCGGAGAGGAAACAAAAAGTAAATGTAGGGGGCGGCTGGAGGGGTGGGTCGGGAGTCGAAGGGGGGGGAGTCACGCCTGACAACCCCCACCCCACTGGAAACACAGTCATTGGTTGGTTAGTTATCTGGAGAGGCGACCGAGGGGTCATTTGCGCTCTGCGGAGGACGGGAGGAAGGGCAACGACTCGTGAGGGAAGGATTATATCCTTATGGGAATGGAGTGAGGGTCGTCCCGACATCGGCATTAGCCTGCGCAACGAGAGGCGCAAAGGGGACCAAAGTTTAACGTCCCATCCGACGGACGAAGTACTGATCTTCAAATGCTCTGCACACCCTAATAGGTGATGAGATTCCACTGAAAAACCACGGCCACAGCCCAGATTCGAAAGCGGTCCCTCTGGTTGGGAAGCCAGCGGTGCTCTCCGGCCACCTCACCAAACCGCTGTCGCCGCCGCTACGTGGCTCTTTCTGTCCTCGATGGTGACCCTGTGCAGTCGGCCGGTGCGAAGGGCCGCTCCCCCCGCCACGCCTTCCTCGCGGACGCGAAGCAATATAATTCACTTTGGAGAGAGAGTGTCCCTCCACTCCTCCACCAGCCACGCCCCCAACGACTCTACAAAAGGACAAAGGGATGATAGGGAAGCACATGAAGTGTTTGACTATTCGGTGATCCACCGATCAGAGTAGGTATATTAAGATGCGGCAACACCCTATCCTTTACATTGGTTTGCATCTTCATATTCCCGCCTCACTCCCCCTCCGCCTCTCCCCCGCCTCAATCTTCCTCTCAACGCCGCCGCCTCTCTCAGTCCCAATCTTCACGCGATACCCTCGCCTCCTCCTGCCGCGATTTCCGCGCACCCTCCTTCCCCCTTCCGCGAACACCACCCGTCCCTCTTACTCCATTTCGATCCGTCCACTCTCCCGACACCTCACCTTCCCTCCCCCCCCTCCAAAGTCCAGGTTTCCACGACAGAGTACACCACATCAAGCCATTCACCAACCCCAAGTCAATAATCCAATCGCATTAGGTTACACCCTTATAGATGGTACATATCATGAAAGGCATAACATCAAAAATATATCCATTGAGTACGTGTGAAGACATTTTCTAGGAACGATTAAAAAAGAATGTTTCTTCCGAAGAGCGATGCGTAGAACATTCCTGATATTGATATTTGAATTTCTGTGAAAACTCCAGGACAACGATTGCTGTCTCGGAAATACGGCACCTTGGGCCACGCATCTCGTTTCACATTTGCTTCACTGACGCCCGTTACTGGCACAAATACAAGTTTTTTTCATGAATTCAGAAGTCAATATAAAGCATTTATGAAGGATCTTGTGCTTTCGTGGCGAATTGTATAAGTATTATGTTATTCACGGGTTTCCGACCGGGCCTGGAGAACAGGTACCGAAGTTAACTCCGGAAATGGAAGGAAGAAACCTTACCCAGGGAAACTCTTTGAAAACGATGACGGAGTCAGTCATGGAAACGTCGTCGGTACCTACCTGATCTCCTGCACACCGGTTGGAAAACCGTGAACAATTAACTCATAAATCATTAAAGCATGATAAAACAAAGAAAAATAAATTAGAGTATACTCTCTGCTTCAGTATTTTAGAAAAAAAATAGTTGCGTGATGTAGAATTTGGAAGAAAGATACTCCCAAAGGAATCCAGATAATGTTTTTGTCGATAAAACTTTGTGTCATTTTATTTCCTCTTTAGAGTCACTATAAACCCAAAACTTTCTTCCCATTTTCATGGAAATTCAGATTAGGTTTTCAATTCAGACAAAACATTTCCTGTGTGAACTGTTTGTATGCGGTATTACATAACTAGGGGAATGGCAATGAAATAAAATATGATAATGCGGGAAGCGTATAATGGGAATTCATCGAGTGTGGACCGCGGCAGAACGGTATATATTAATTTTCATAAAGAGAGGCAAGTAGAATTAACACGAGAGTAGTCTGCAAGAACCTATAAGAAATTAATGTAAGCAGGAGAAAACCATTGTGTATTGTTAGGCGATCGCAGCAGATAGAGGCCGAGGAGAGATTATCAAGACATTGGGAAACTACGCACAAGAATCCCAGTTGAAATAATCATGCTCGCAGATATAAGAGGATTCATAGAATAAATCTGAACCTTGTGCAACCACGAGTCCAATCTTTGCGTCTAAGATCACATAAAATATGTATCCAAACCAGGGAAGGAAAAAGATATAGATTCTTAGGATATTTAATAAGTATTTAGGAAAGAGGGAAAATTGGACGATATGGACAAAAGAAATGGGCATGCGTTCTTCCACAGGTACCAAAAATGGATAATTGAAAAAAACATAAGTACAGACACTCATTAGCAATGTACTGGGAATATATTAAAATTTTTAATTATGCTCTAAACACGAAAACGAAAATAACTCTAGCGATATCATACTACAATTACGCAAGTACTAATACAGTTCCACCGACTCTTAATTTGAAATTGATGGTTATTTTCCGCGCAGAAAGCAAGATAAAAGGAAGAGGAACGGTTCACCCACAACGTAGGAAGTACCACACGTGGAGGGAGAGGGCAACGGATGACAAAAGAAGAACAGGTGACGCATCATTGGCGTTCGCTGCGAAGAGACAACTGCCGGAGTGAACGAATATCCGGTTAGATAACGGGAAAGCTTTGAAATGTGGCTATGGCGAAGAATGGAGAAGATTGGATGGAAAGATAAGATCAAGAATGAAGAAGTGCTAAGGAGGATTGGAGAAGAAAGAAGTATACTGAGAGAAATTAAAAAGAGAAAGGCAAAATGTATAGGACATATTTTAAGGAATAACTGCCTACAGAAAATAATAATAGAAGGGAAAATAGAAGGGAAGAGAGGAAGAGGTAGGAGGAGGTACGGAATGCTGAGGGATATAAAAGAAGGAAGGAGTTATGCAGAGATGAAGAGAGAGGCCCAGGACAGAATGCTGGGGAGACAACGCTACCGTTGAAACCTGTCTACGGGCAGATGCACCAATGATGATGATGAACGGGAATCAATTACCGTAAAAAGCAGCGAAGACTGGTCATGGTTTAATCTGGCACTCAATCCATCAATGTAGCCGATCCGGAAAGATCAGTACAAAACTCAATGGCGTAGTTATGAAGGCGAGCGCTGTTGAAGTGAGTGACTTTGATGAGCAGACGACGAAAGACACAGCGTTGGAAAGAGCAAGGAGGAGGAGGGTGGGACACATGTCGAGGAGTGAGCGTGGAATTGAGGTCATGCGCAGGAACACAATGCTTAGAGCGACGCAACAACCCGATCGGTTTCACGCACGCCCCTTCCAAGATTCATCGCTTAATTTTCGCCATAAACAAAATGCCCCCCCTGCCACTCCACTATCCACACCCCCGGCAGGGGCGCTGGACGCTGGCCGTCCCGAGCGCTGGATGCAGAGAAAGGAGCAGAGCGCACGCGCGCGACTCTTATTAATCGCCTCCTGGAAGAGAGAGGAGTCTTCGGATCAGGGGAGGGAGCAGGGGGGGGAGAGAGGAGGGAACACCGACTCCCCCCCACCCTCCCCCTTTCCAGGAAATCTCTCCCCTCCCTTCTTGTGTTTATTTTTGTAGCGCGCGCGCACGGTGAGGGAATGACAAAGGAAGGCTCTCCTTTCCCTTGCTACCCCCCCGCGTAAATATTCCATTTTTCAAAAAACGCGCTTTGCATTAAACGGGCGAAGGACCTTAACCCCCACTCCCGCTCCCACCCAACCCCCCTCTTACCCGGAATGCCGCTCGCGGGGCAGGCGGAGGTGGTGCTGGTGGGGGGCAGGGAGGGAGGGGATGGGATTCGGCCCCTACGGGATCTTTTATCGCTAGCGCAGGGGTGAGGGGGGTGGAGGAGGGGTGAGGAGGAGGAGTGGGGAGGATCTTGAAAAAGTTGAAGAGCAGAATGCGAAAGGAATGCGTGGAGGAGGGGCGGGTGGGTGGGGGGAACAAGACTCCGCTCCCAAGGTACGAGGGGCGGCAGAGGAAGGAAAGAAGAATCTTCCCTATTCCCGGGGAGGCCTTTTCTCTCTCTCTCTCTCAAAGATCTTTCGGATAAGAAGGGGTGGGTGGGGGGGCGTGTTTCCCGCACGAGAGGCGTTGGCAAGACAAAGGGAAGGAGAGGCTGGGAGACGGGGAGGAGGGAGGGTAAGAAAAGAAAGAAGAAAGACCGGGGAGTTTGTCTTGCGAGTGCTAACTAACCTTTGTTCGAGGACTTATCGTGAAATTACTTTTTCATTATGGAGCGGGCCAAAGGCGGCCGCTTGTTTTGAGGTTGTATGAGAGTAATCAACGTGAAATAAAATCTCTCTTTCCATCGTCATTACGACCGTTATCTTCTCATCTCAAGTCGGACAATGGGCGTGGCCGAGCGTCGAACGGGTCTCTCGCGCGCCGACACAAGAGTTAATTGGAAAAGGCCCCAGAGTGGGTGCGGGGGGAAGTTATGAAGGAAAAGCTGCTGAGTCGAATGAATGGTGCTTCCGGTGGTGCCCTCTTAGGGCGCTCCCCCGCCAAATGTGACGAGGGGGCGAATGGGGAGTCAGTCCCTCTCACGAAACCACCCCGCACCACGCCGCGGGTCTGAAGACTCCAAAATGAAACTTCAGCACACATGAGGGAAGATTATGCTACCTTAGGGGAAAGAGAAAGATCATATGACTGGCATCGTGATCTGAAATCGCAAAAATAGAGTAAATGTCGAATATAAAAATGTAATGCCGGTCAGATAAACGGCTTCCTAGCAATTGATCTTCTGGGTATTCTGAACCAATTCGTTAGATGATGGCGTTGGTTCAGCTAATTAGTTTTTGGCGAGGGGAAAGGAGCTATAGGATATGCGTGAGATAATCTTAAACAAGAAATTTTAAAAGAAGTTCAGTGGAAAATGGAAGGGAAAATCGGGAAACTGTAAACAAAGGGAGAGAAATGTAGTGACTTATGAACATGATGGCGAGATAAACCAATAGGGTTAAGGTAATGTGGTGGGAAGAGTATTGTGAGGTTTGAGGACTCTAATGCGTTCCAGGGGAATTCCAGAGGATTTAGAGGAGACGCATAGGGGGCAAGAGATGAAGTACCAAACTGGATTTCAAAGACAATAATTGAGACAAAGAAGGAAGATTATTCATAGAAGCCGAGGAAATTTCGGGAAGATGGACGGAACACGTTGAAAAATTTTATGGCTTGGAGCCTCTAGCAAGCTACGCTCTAGAAGTATGAGCGACGAGGGAAAGGCCAACTTGTGCCCAGGAATATACTCGAAAGTGAGAAAGAATAAGCATAAATGGAGAAGATAGGAAGAAAGCACTTGAAGCAAATAATATCACTGGAATATAAAAATATAGATATATAAAATATACTCATTAACAACATTAATAAGGCAAGAAAATGGCCAGAGAACTTTTATAATGCTGCATTAATACCCATCCTAGAGAAGAAGAAATCGATGCATAGCGGAAAGCACAGAACAATGGCCTCAGCCAACGAAGCGGAAGAACCAAACAATGAACGGAAGTGTGATGATCTTGAGGGTTTGGAGCTAGGAAAGAAAAAGCCCATGAACCCACCAATATTGACTGGTGGGACCCCTATGATGGTGTTAGACTGGGTACACATGTCATAAATTCAAAATACGGTCAGAGCACCTTTTCAGGTGACCTGAAAACAAGCATTGCTGCTTAATTTCCAGGAAAAATGTTTTTTCTATTAGTAATTGAAATATGTCCTGGACATTACTTCCCGTCTACAAACTGATGAGTGCCTTCCAAAACAGTCCTACACTCACTCTACACTCTGGTGGTAGATCACAAGAAGTGTAGTGACAAGAATTAATTGTAACCACCACTAAAATTGTCATGACTAGAACTGAGTAAAACAGTACCTTGAAGCTTAAATAGTTCATTGATTGAAATTGGAATGGAATATTAAATACATTTTATAAAATATTACATTAAATATTATAGCATGGTGTTGCGTTCATTTTGCTATCTCCAACTACTTATTGCATTTTTTGGGACTTAAAATCATTTTATGATTCGTACCTGATAAAACGATGCATAAAATTTCCAAATATTTTATCAATTGAAATTTAAAAGACAAGATGAAAATAAATGTTTGCGTGCAAAGAAAGCGCTTCATGAAAAGAGGAATGGGTCGACATATCTAACATCAATAAATCTTCTATCTATAAGGATCTAAAAATAAATAAAGACTTGCAAATACACAAATACTAGAGACAGCGAACGAATGTGAGCACACTTTAATCGATTGCTATTGCTAGCATTTAACCCGTTAAATTTCTCCGCAGAATTCCCAACATTCTTCAACCAATCGATGAACATACGAGATATGATTAATCACATGAAATTACGTGAAGTGGCAATAAAAAAACAACGGTAATAGTTTTAGAGTTTTAGGATACCCAGGTTTATGAATGAAATCATGATATAGATAAAATGATGTACCCATCCTTTTGCTTCCAATCCATGTCATGCATAGGATGATGGCATTTCAATAAGTAGGTATATATATTGACAGAGAATGAATATCCTAAAAATATCAACATGGCGATATGTATTTATTTCGCCGATGTTTCTGGGGCCGTCGCACCTCTTTCCCTCTTTCGAAGCTTTGATTGTGGACACAAGACAGACGAGTGAAGCAAATAACAGCAAAATCTTTCGCCGCGCACACATTTCCATTCCCCCTGCATTGTGAGAACCCACGAGGGTGAACAGGGGGGCGGGGGGGCGTCTTCCACCCACCCCCCTTTATAAAAATCACCCTCTGAGTCCTCGCCGAGCCCTTCAGGTGTCAGGAGAGGGGGCGTCGGACACCTGCCTCCACCCCCCCCCCCGCCACCCCCTTCCCTTCTCCTCCGCAAAAGCGGGAGTCGCTCCGTCTCTCGGCGTAATCCGGCTTTAATGACTGACGTCACACACACACACAGGGACACCACCACCTCCTGTGGCGCTCTCGCTAACTAATCCGGATTAAGAGATTTGCCGTGCCACGGGGAGTTTTTCTGGGTGGGGGGGGGGGCGGTGGAAAGTGGAAAGGAGGAAGGGGGGCATTTTCGCGTCCGTCTTGAGAGGCACTTCGGTTAGAGGGGAGAGGTAGAGAATGGGGAAGACAGAGTCGCCAAATTCAGAGTTATTCAAGACGGCGCGACATCCGACGCCGCCCCTGGAAGCGTAGTCGGCTACCTGTATTCAATCAACAATGCGAGGGATAGAAATGAATATTGAAAATTTCCCAATTCTACCTTTAAAAAAAGTAATCAGATCGACGCCACGCCTGGTTGGGTGAAGGTTGGTCGTGGCGGACGACTTCAAATTCCTGAAGGTGTTGGCATAACTTCGCTCCTATACGAAAAAAACACTAGCAATATTTGTGGAACTGCAGTTGCCCATAGAGCACAAATACAGCCCACGGAGAAAAGAGAATCTCGCTCCAGTTAGGCCTCGTCTCGACTATACCTCATCTATTCGGGATCCAGTGCAGAATGTTTAAAGAGGTAACTAAATGGAATGAAAAGGAAAGTAGCACGCATCACTAGCAACTAAGCGAGCAAAGAGTAGATAAAACGAAGGTGTGTGAATGAGTGAGTTGGATAACACTAGAGTATCGAATATGAACAGCAAGGCAAGGAAATAACTACAAGAGTAATTTAGATCACGAGGGTTTCACGTTGGCAGGAAGGATTTGTAAAATAACTTGATGGCGATTCTTGATGTCATCAAATTTTTCTTCTTCACTTCCGCTCGGGGCCCGGGGCCGGGAAAGAGCAACTGAATCGGAAAGGAATAATCTCCGTAAATAGATGAGCCCATTGCATTTAGATTTTATTTCAGTCAATCGGGTAAATACTTTCTAACCTCCCCTTTGGCCTCACAACCTCCCCCCGTGGACGTAGTGCGGCCCACCGCTAAGGGAGGGCGCCGAGGTCAAAATCGCACGCCGCAGATCGAGGGGGCCCCCCAATAGCACCCACCCTCCTCCACTTCCCCCCCCCCCCCAACTAAAGACGCCCCCTTCCGGAAGCCACCTTTCAAACCACACTCACCCGTGTGGTTTGAACTCATCCCTCAACTCGACAGCGGGAGGTGCCACGGTGCCAGAATGCGTCGTACCCCGGCGAATATGAAGAGGGAGGGGCAGATTTTCGCAAGCCTTCTCCCCCTCCCCCCCCACCCTTCCCCCATATGTCACTCATTTCCCTCCAACCCAGCCTTTACGATGCGCAGGTAGACCCGTTAACCCGACACAAATGAAGAGTGTCTTTCTTCCTTTTCCGGTGCAAATGGTAAACATTAGTCTCTCGAGGATTCGATTGAATCTGAGGACTCTGATCCAAGGATTCGAGATCCGATGGATACCTCTAAACGATATTGGAGTTTCGATATTCCGGGAGGTGTATCCACTGCGACTAGGTAAATTATATCATTCGGAATCTCGCGACGGAATAGTCATCTCTGGCCGCCTTTCACTTCGAAAGCGTTGATATATTGCGGGAAAATTCATTACGGCATGGATATGTAAGCGAAGATAAGATAGTCAAGCAACGTTTCATTTTGAAATTTCGGCGCTTGCACACTGCGCCCCTATAACCTTTCAATGCCAAAAGCCGACCATGGAGATTTTACCCTTTTTTAGGTGTTTAAGTTTGGCTGAGAAGTCCACAAATGTACTCCTTGGTTTTGGATGACGAAGTTCTGAACCATAGAAAAAAATACACCGGATAAGTCAGGTTGTTGTTTCATAACCACGCAAAGGTAAAAAATACACATTCGAAGTCCAACCTTTATACGGACATTTATTAGATTCACTGTTTCAGGTCTTCAAATCGCCCAATACATTAAATTTATTATATTAAAGAGCCCAGATATTTTGTAAAACATTCGCATCTATCTTTGTAAGAATCGAAGCTGGTCGAACCATGAGTGAGAGGTCACATTTGGAGTCTATACAAAATCGACAAAGAGTGGAATTAGGTATGTACTTATGAATTACATTTAGGAGAAACATTCCAATAGAAAAGTCGCGATTTACGTGATTCACAGTAATTCTGTATCCCATGAAAGTATTTCTAAAGGCTATAATGCACCGTGGAAGCACGTTAAAGTATTCAATTTCAGAATGAGAAGTAGCAAAAGCCTGCAAATTAACCAAATAAAGATGCACGGAAATGCTTCGAAACGCTAAGTTAGAAAACATCTGCTCTCGCGAGAGAGCCCCCAGTACTGCCTGCTATTCTGGTGGTAAATAAAGCCACACATTAGGTATGTTGCTAGCAAGCTAGGAAGCATTTCAAAGTCACTTGCGCTTAATTAACGCCTTCGTTTAGAGTGAATACATTTTATGGCGAGACTGAAATTGATGCTCAGTTCTCTTTCTATTTTAAAGGATATTACTTATATTCTAGTTCTTTGGAACAACCAGAACTGCTTATAGGCTCATAGACTTGCAAGACAACACAAAAATGAATATGAGTTTTATTAAAATATGCGCATGTACTGGAAAGGAACCAAGATTCACAATTTGGAGAAAACAAGATTCGGATTCGATATAAAGTTTAGATTCGTCATCGCTTCAAAATACCGATTCCCACGCATTTCTACGTGGAGTCTTCCACCATATGATTCTAACTCAGTCATTCCCAAAGGGGATGGATGATATGACGGGAGACGATCGATAGCCATTCTAGACCCGTTCATTTTCATTTGTACAAATTGTTCGCATTGGTACAATTAATGATGCCATTTTGCCTAGACGTCTACATCGCATGAGAAGAAATGCAGCCTACACGTAGCTCGAGCAAACATGGGAGAGGTACATTGACTGTGATGGAGGGCACTAATTCACTGCGCAATGTACACCTAAACAACAATGTTTTACCGCATTCGATGTTTCCTCACCCCTGTCCAAAGGGAGCCCTCGCTCCGTGCGATCGAACTAACACAAATACTCAAAGTAATCACGCACACCAGCCCCCTCCGCCCGAATCCGCAAAACCCCTTCCCCATCTTACCTCCCCCACCCCACCCCCTGCCCCCTCCCCCTTATCGTTTCCGACACCACTCCCCTCCCCTGCACCAAAGTCTCCCACTCCACTTAATCCAATCTCTCCGACATTTATCTTCATTTTCTAGCAAACTTCATTAAGGGAGAAATTTAGAGGCCAGGGCCCGTTCCCCCCCCCCCCCCCAACCTCCCTTCAACCCCCTTTCCCCCCCTCCATCCCTCCCTCATGATCCCGCGCGCGCTTTGCGTCCCCGAAGACGGCGCTGGCAGGCACGAGAGAGACGCCTACGGAGGCGACGCGTCGCGACGCCCGACTCAACACGGGTATGTCCTCCACGGCACCTCGCTCCGGAGAGAGCCCAGGTGGTGCGCAGGTCACCAGGGCGCGCCCATGACCCCGAATCCATTGTAGGACAGTGGAGACGCGGCATCCGCGACCTTTGACGGCGGAGATAAATTGAAGGCGGAAGGCGTTACTTAACGTTAATCTGACGCCGTAATTTAAGCCTTTCTTCACTTATCATGCACACCCTGGTGAAAATATAGCGTGAAGGGGGCGTCAATGAAGCTCCTATCGGAGAGTGAAGGAAGAGTTGACCAATCCACAAGGGAGGGTGAACGGAGAGTCTGGGGAGCGTAAAGTGGAACACAAGAGTAAACGAAGCGTCGTCTTGGAGTGTTAACGGAGCGTAGACGGGGTACAAGTCTACTCCCGCCTCTATTTTCATTTAAAAAATTTGCCTATAAAAAAGGGACTCTCAGTTCGCTCTTGCGGAAGAGTTCGGGACACGTGTTTGGATTGAAAAATCTCGGAGAGTAATCGGGGAGTAAAGGAAGCTCTTCCAAGAGTATAGAATTCCCCGTTGACGCTGCCTCTACGCTAGGGTAAGCGTTCGATTTTTACCAGGGCAGTCAACGATCCCAAGATAGGTTTGCCGCAGATGTTCACCTCACTCACTTTTCAGCCACTGCCTTCATCATTCCTTATTTTCACATTCCTCGGGTGTTCCATCCTCAGTTTTTCTCAGTAATTCTATCAATTTACTGATGAGTTGTTCTCTGGTTTCCCACCGGGTTAGGCTTTCCATGATTGCCGACGTCTTGGCAGGAAGACTTTCCTCATCAGCATCATTCGCCGGGAAAGCCTAAAATCATACACATCTGTCAATTTACTTTTAATCCATTACTGTTTTGCATGAAGGTCGTTATTCCTCAGATTGTGTCCAATAGCTGTGCTTCCTCTACTTCGCATAATATTCATTAGCATTTGTTCCTCTATAATTCAGCACAGGTCGTCTTAATAGTTGACTCTTACCGCACATTAAATCGTCATCATCTATTTCCAACACTAAAGCATCTATCGTACATGCAACTTGTACATTTGTGCCATGCACGTTTATTCCTGATTTTTATTTTTAATTTATTTCATTTATTATTTTTCCACCGTAAATATTGAGGAGTATGGGTGAAAATGCCTTAAATTTCGTGAACGATATGAAATCGTAATGCCGATGATGAAGACTTGTTAGAAAGTTCCATTCGTTTTAAATTTTCTTTATCAAATACGTATCAACCCTTTTTTTTCTGACATCATGCACGTCTTACCTTCCTACTTATACTCTCAGCATTCAATTGTGGTAATACAAGTTTAATTGAGCTGATTGCACAGATGTGACTTTACTCATGTACTTGTGTATAAAAAGCCTTATGTTGCATTTGTAGTGTAGATTCAACTCATGTTGGAAACCCTCGAGGTGGCCGGTTAGGCTCGCAGTTGATTCCGATATAGATGAAAAGGCACATTACTGCAATCCCGGGTCAGTTGAAGTCAAAGTGAACCCGTCCACAGATGCAATGGGATTAATTCCATTCTTCGTGTATCACGTGGGTCGCAGGAAAGATGACCACAGACTGAGATAATCTCAAGCCTTCTAATATGAAGCGAGCACATGGGATCCGGTGCAGAAAGACTTAATCCGGGGACTTAATAAAAAACAAAGGAAAGCTGCGCGATTCGTCAAAAACTGCTACGGCCGTACAGACAGCGTTACACAGATGTTAAACGAATTAGGTTGGGAGCCGCTAGAGACTCGGAGGCTGCGCGCTAGGCTTAGATTACTTGAGCAATTAAGAATAGATATCTTTAAGAGCGACACGGAGAACATCACATTAGAACCCCACTATATTTCCAGGTCCGACAGAAACGATAAATTAAGAGAGATATATTGCCGAACGGATAGGTATGGGAATTCGTTTTTTCCCTCAACAATAAGGGACTTTAATAAATGCTAGGCGTAATTTCATTAGAGCGTTTCCTTTTTATATTTAAACGGCTGGTGTCCAAACACCCCCCGCCACACGCCTATTGAGGTGGCTTGCGGGGTAGTATATAGATGTAGAAGTAGATGTGAGTAAAGAAGTTTAAATATCGTCTCCTGATTGCGGTCAGAAGTGCAGATGAGCGTCTCCATGAAACAATTGAAGATTGAAATAAAATGACTTTATTTTTTAAAATCGACGTAAACAAAGGCATTCGGGCACACCGGAACGACACACAACCGCCCGGGCGAGGTTTTGCATCGACTGCGGGTCATTTCTCAGGAGGTCGATTGACCTCGAGTCAGTCAGTCAGGGGGAGAGAGTGTGAGAGCGTGCGGGAGGGTGCGGCGGCCGAGAGGGAGCGGCATCCGCGGCACCACTCGGCGAAGGAAGTGCTCAGGTGAGGAACGATGGGGGGTGAAGGGGGGGGGGAAAGGGAAGGCTAGGGAGGGAGAGGGTACGGGTGGTGACAAAACTCCGATGAAGGACCCTTACCCCCCTAAATTCCATCTTCCGAGTCGACCCCTCCCCGGCTGACACACCCGAGACTTTCTTTGTTGGAGGTCTTCAGGACGGGAGTCTCCAGAGACCACAAGATCACCTGCGGGCAGCACATAAGCCCCTGGGAACACTCTCACATCGAGCACATGACACGACTATGATGCTAGCTCAAGATACAGCCGCTGCGTGGTCAGAAGCATTTAGTGTTCCAAACGAAAAGGTTCGAGAGTTCCCATTCGTCATAAGAGAGCTGAACACTCCCCCTTTTCCTTCCTCTGTCGTCATAGTTCTCATCTCTCTCCGTTTTTAACTATGAAACGCCAACCCCAAACTCCCCTGCCACACGCCCTGGCGGCGGGTAGGTAATAGGCAGATTTAGAGGTCGGGGATGTTTCAGTGAAGGGGGTGTTCGAGCACACCCATTGCCAACGCGGTTTGCAAGGAGGATCCCCATCTCCCAGTTCATTAGTCGTGGAGGGAAGGGGGGGATGAGGGGGGCTAGGTCGTTCTCCTCCTCTCATCCCCAGCACTTCCTGCCCCCCTTAGATGGAAGGGGGGGCGGCGGCGAGCGACCGCGAGAGTCGGAATGAAAATAATTGCTAACGCGATTACTTTCCGAAGAGGCGGCGGCGCGGCGCCGCACATTGGGCCAAACTGAAATAAAGCTGGCCAAAATACTAATAACTTTAATCATTTCGCGTCCATATCCAACATGAAGTGCATTGCTAAGATATTTTGGCCTGATGAACGTGATTTTATCATTATTTTGTCAATACATCCTACAGACTCAGCACTATTAATTGCATAAAAATTAAATATGCAATAATAAAGCTTAAATATGGATGGTTGAGTGGTCAAGTTTAAATTCAAAATTTCCTATGATAATCATCAAAATACTGTAATTAATAATTCTAGGAGCTATAAAATTCGTAACAAAATTGTCCGAGCGGAATTTTAATGCATAATGCATTTTAACAAATTATGAGTGGCTACTGCAACAGAATGGGAGGATTTGAAAATATGTTTCTCGATGGAAATGAACTTGCATCAAGTTAAAACGTCTATAATTTTTAGCTATAGCTTACGTAGATTACATTTTCACAAAAAAATAAATATATAATTAATTTTTTATTGCAAAATTAGTTAAAAATTGGCTACGTTTTACTCAATTGCATTTTGCTATAATTTCGTCGTGCTACTGGGATCAGGAATCAACATATATGTAAACCAGAGGAAGAGACCATGATAATTTATTATTTACATTTTAATATTAAACAAATATTTGTCAATAATATCATCATCAAAAACTTGAATAAATATTTTTAAAAACAATACTGATAAAAAGTTTTTGCAAGAATTTCCTTCTGAATTAGGTTCTATATGCTCTTCTCTATCACACAGTGTAAATTACTCCATGTAGCCTGATGTCGATAAAAAAGATAATTACCGTAACATAAAATTTAATGAAAAATCAGCACAGTTATTGAAAATTTTTTAAAATATTAAAAAACAAGTAAAACGAAACAAACTTTATCTCCATTCATGCAATAAGGATCAATTTTGAGGATCAAAATACTTGAAAACCAACATTCTTATTAAAGACTCTTTAATAAAGCAATATATTTAGCTATTTTCCATGGAAAAATGTCGGTCGCCAAAATCACCCTGACATGCTCTACTTAGACCAGCTGTAAAAATTATCGTGGCGTATTCCATGCTTTGTATGGTGTCTCATCTTGTAGAGCATATGCTTAATAATATAAATCAACTGTTTTGGTTGGTTTACGCAAACTTCATTTTTCGACTTTTGGCCAGCTTTTTTGGATTTTGGCCCACTGTGCGGTGCGCGGGTCGCGGGCTCCTCCCCTTTGGCGTGCCGTGGGGACGGCGCATCGTAGCGGTGTTGGTGCGGGTCCTCCGCCCTCCCCCGGAGGGATCGAGAGGGCTTCGTCCACGCCTCCACCCGCTCCCACACTCCTCCCGGCTCCCACACAAACAAGAGAGGGGCCAAAAATTAACCCGCGAGAAAAACCTCCATCCTTCCCCTTTTCCTTTCCCGCCGCGTAAACGAATTCCCCCGTGTGGGCGTTCGGCACGGAGGGCGCATTGTCCTCTGCAGTTGTCACACTCCGCCCGCCAAATAGAATGCTAATCAAGAGGAGAGGCCGGGAAGAGAACTTAATTAATTAGACATACACTGCTCTGGCCGCCAGAACCTCCGCGCTCACCGACGCCGTCGGCTTAACCAATTCCTCCGTCTCTGTTTGCAGAACGCGAGACTCCCACCGCCGTGGCGGCGCCAGCGAAGACCGGAAGCGTCCTTACCTGGAAAGAGAAATGAATGCAAAATTCGAGCGTTAAAAATAGCGACTCGTATGGCCGTGTATGCATTCTGGGGAGGGAGTTCTAGGGAGGGGGTGGGAGGAGGGGGAGGAGGGGGGGAGGGGGGGGAAAGGGGGTGGGAAGCGGAATAAAGTCCGTGGAATTCACTCTCTCATTCCGGAATGTATTCCTCTCGGACATAATTGCTGATATTTGCTTTAACTTCGAGCCGCGATATAATGCATGCAAGGCCACTTCATTACGCTTTCAGGACAACGGTGCTAATCTTTAAAGATATTTCAGCTGGAGTTCGCACGTTCTTCGCGCGCTGCCGAAGCCTTACCACGCGGAGCAACTCACTGAGAGTTGGATGAGCCCATAAGCACGTATGTACACATTAGCACTATTTTTCATAAAATAAATAATGTGGCCATATTTTGGAACATGTTGCATTTCATTGTCACCTTCGAACATCAAGCTTCGAAACATCATCGTAATGGAATGCTGATGTCGAATCGTTCGTGTCCAAGCGAGTGGCAATGAACACGGAGACGGCGCCCAATTTTTCAGTCATTCTGGCTTCTTCGCTCCCTTGATGAAAGAGCTTGCCCACCCTTGCATATGTTTCATCCATCCCTTTGTTTCGGTTGCACCCTTTCGGATGGTTTGAGGGGTAACCCCGAGCGACGCATACGAACGGGAGCACAAAAAGAGGGGGGGGAGGGCGGAAAGGGGGGTGGGATGACAATGCATTCCATCACGTCGTCACCTCGTGGAAGTGACAATGAAATGCTCTTGCCTGTGACTGCGCTCTGGTTTACCAAAGGGAAGCGTCTTGAAAATCCTTAATCTCTTTATGGCTGTAGACTTATACAATTTTATTTCACTTTCAATTAAATACCAAATTTATATATTAAAAAGGGAAGCATTAATACTTGGCAATATTTATTATCTTAAATAACTGTAAATATAGTGGCAAAGATATGCTCTTGCCTGTGACTGCGCTCTGGTTTACCAAAGGGAAGCGTCTTGAAAATCCTTAATCTCTTTATGGCTGTAGATTTATACAATTTTATTTCACTCTCGATTGAATACCAAATTTATCTACTAAAAAGGGAAGCATTACTACGTGGCAATAATTATTACCTTAAATACATATTTGTAAAAATCATCAATACGGCTTATTTTGAAATATTATGGCAAAACCTCGAAAATCCCGTTCAACTGCCTCGGCATTCGTTTTATTGAAGTAAATTCTCGTTTCAGTCACATACGTCCCTCAAAATCAGAAATACTTTTTCACCCAAGGAAAGCTAAGAAACTCGGAAGCGAAAAAAGATTTTATAACGATTTGTATTTTGGTCTCCAGGTAGTCAACGTCGGGAGTAGATAATGGTCTCCGAGAAATTACAGCTATGGAGAGAATGCGCAAAAGTGAACGCGCGGAATCGAATAGAATGTCTGTTAGAAAGTATGCATGCCAAGTTAAGACTTTTATTCAAATCAGAGAATATTTTCTGGGAAATGTATATAGCTATAGTGAAGGCATACCCTACGATACTGCGATGAAATCGAATCCATATTTGTTAAATCGCGCATTTTTCATTCAAAGAAAAAATCCAAAGACAAGTGGACAAAGGCTTCACGATTCCAATCCTGCGCTCCTGCCCTCAAATCCCCTCTCACTGCCGCCTCGGACATGACCTCCATAGGGAAGAGGCACTCGCATATTACTCATATCAAGATATTTTGATCAGAAAAGGAATATATCCTACACGTAATTCACCATATTACTCTGTAGTAACAGCAGTAGATCTTAATTGTGCCGTGCTTCGACAGCTTAGGTCGTGCCGCACGGCCTGCAGCCAGGCGACGACGCAACAGCACACGGAGAACAAATAACAAGATCAGTGTTTCCATCGAGGCAGTCTCCCGCCTCATCACAGAACCCTCCGTCGTTTAGAAAAATATGGGGATTAGCATTATAAAAAATTTCAAATTTTTTCGTTACCATTGGTGAAAGCCGTTCACAAAATAAAATTATCAGCACCCCCCCCCTTCCCCTATGTAAGACAATGTAAGATTTTTCCAACCCCCCTCCCCCTCCCTCTCAAGTCTTACGTAAGACGTCAGCTATTTGTATCTACTCTTCGTTAAATGCTCGCGTTCTGCAGTTTCCTCTTTCCATAGAAGCCATTGTACAGCTTCGAGCATTGGATATCGTATAATTATGCAGTGTTGGAATACCACATTCATTGAACATGAAGATAGTATAGCTAGCCAGTCAGGCGACAGAATAGGAGCATTGGTTTAGCGGTGAGATTACGGAGAATACGCCATTAACGATCGGATGATCCATGTCACCGCCAAATTTTATTCGGAAACGATACAATGTTTCAAGACGGACAAACATCTTCCGTAAAATGGTTCCAGACCCCCTGCACCCCCCCCCCCCTACATAAGACAATATAAGATGATCCCAACTCCCCCAAAAACGTCTTCCGTAATACTCGAATGGCCCCCAATGCCACAAGTAACCTGCTCCGTCCATGTGATCTGCCAACCTCTCACATTCTCTTATTTTCCATGCCTCGCACCTTGCCTTCCAACCACGGCGTTGCCTCGCTGGCCTTTCCGTGCGTCGCATTCCTCTATCGATCCACCTTGATTCTCCGAACACGCATCCATTACGCCAAGATTTCATTCTCAGTATAAGTTTCACCACCGCGAGGAGCCATGCGCATATGGGCGCCGTTAATTAGTTCCGCACTTTTCATTAAAAACCATTTTCTAATGTCAATCTTTGCGTAATACTTTCAGTACACTATTATAAATATTTTAGTTCATTACGCCCATTCCTCTAGGAATTAAAACGATTTAACAAAACTAATTTTTCCACAGGAGTATTATTTGTTGTGGCAATGCGACCAGAGATAAACTAGAATTTTCGTATCTTCAGATGCTGTGATTTATTGACACGACAGTCATATACCTACGTAAAATTCAAAACTTGCGAAATACTAAGTCTTGTAAATCCTATTAACTGAAGGCAAAACGAGATTCCACGAAGTATCGCTCGCCTTAATCAACGTCCTCTCTGAACAAAACACCATTAACCTGACTACGCCGCGCCTAGATCACATCAATAGTACACCACCCTCAACTCATATCCCTCCGCAAAACCTCCTTAGGGTCGAGAGCAGGGGGTGTGGATAGGAAATAAGGATCATTATCGCCTAGTCTTCGGTGTGGGAAGAGTAGCGACGCGTCTCTAAAAGGCGCCAAAGTGCTCCGTCACCCACGATCGCCGCGACGGCCAAAGAATTGCGCAGCAACGCCGAGGACAAAGCATTCTTACTTCTAAGCACCTTTCCCTGCATCCCCGTGAATGGAGAGAGGGGTTATATTATCAGAGAGGAGACATCGCCCCCTTCATCCCCCCCCCCACACACACCTCGGCTCCCACTTCCTGATCTTGGAATGCGCCGCGACGGCTTTTCCCCCCGGCCCCCCTCCCCCCATCCCGCGACGGAAGGGGCGGGGGAGAAGGGGTGAGTCGAGGGGCAGAAGGGGTGGCCCAATCACTGTGCACGCGGGTGTGGAGGGGGGATGGGGGTAAGGGGGGTGGGTTCCTTTCCAGATGTGCCGCCAGCCGCACCCTTCCTTCTTAATTTGTATTTTCCGGCCCGAAGGTAATCGCCGCAGCCCCACGTAGCAGCCAGAGCTCCCTTAACTTAATTACCTCATTAATTAATTATGGAATTGCCTGAGTTTTATCCTGAGAGAGAGAGAGAGGTGTTTGGTGGGGAGGGGAGGAAGGGGGGGGGTGGGGAAGGGGAGCGGACGCCACCCACCCCCGTCTTCTTTCTCTTTTAATTCTTCTTCGTTTTACATTCCCATTCTTCCGCCCCATTCACTCCTCTCTCCCTCCGCGACCCCTCGGCCGCCCCCCGCCCATTCCCCAGATCTCTCTCCGCCCCCGCTCGGCCCCACGACGGTCGGGGGCGAAGAGGGGGCCGGTGGAGGCGGAGGGTGGAACGCGGGGAAAAATGGATGGAGAACCCCATTCCCAGTGTTTGACTTAATTGCGATTGCCATCGCTCTCTCTCTCTCTCTCTCGCACACCCCCAAACCCCTTTCCACCCCTTTTTTTATCATTGCCCCATTATCCCTCGCCTCCTCCACAAATCACCTGCCCCACCCCCACCGCCGGCTGACCTATAAAGGGGGGAGGCGGACTCGCCCCTCCAGCCTCTAATCACTTAAAGACGCCTACGCCTTCCCTCCCCCCGGAAAATTCACCTCCGCTCCCTCAATGCGTTCGAGAAACCCTTGCCCTTGCCGCCACGCGTGCACTCCGAAAGGGAAAGGTGCGGCATCCTCGATCTTTTCCTTCCTCCCCACCCATTGCTGCTCCCCCATCCCAAGCTTTCTCCTCACAACCCTACGAAACTCATACGACTCCGAATCCTCGGTCATTGGATATTCTGTTGACTTCCTCCGATCATGACGTTTCCAAAAGAATTCTCCTGCACACCAATAATTAGATCACATTGAGGGGCAAGTTAAAAGTCATGAGAGATTGATAATTAAGAGCACCGCTTGATTCCGGAGCTTGCTAGATTGAAAGCATCACCCCTGGAGTTCAATTATGGATTGGATTTTGGAATAAAAATGTACTCAAAGAGCTCTTTGAAAAGACTCGATGATAAGAATTAAACACTTGACATCACAAAATGTTACTTCTTTGAAACTGTTTTGTGTAAAATATGTATGGTCGATACAAATACGGAAATAATATTTTTTACGTCTTATTTTTCCTTTAGAGTGCAAGAGTCTGAAGGTTGGCGAACTTTCAAATGATGGGACTGTTGCTTCCGCAAAATTTTACTCCACGCGTATGGCACTGATAATTCCAAACGAGATCGGAAGACATGAATAACAGGTGTATTTTATGTTCTAAAATGCTTCAAAGCGAAGAGATCCCTCGAGATAACGCAATCCAATAACTCTCTCGGCCTGAGAAATTTGAAGCCATTCAATAATCCGAGAATTCCATAACGCGTATCCGAAGCACACTTAAGAATTCGCACCATTCCAAGTGAAATTAGATTTACTCTTGACACCGAGTTCTATTTACCAATAAAAATCTAGCGTTTATTATCTGCTATTTGCCTCTTCTTCCTCTTGCATCACTAATGATGTTGTCTGCATCCTATTTCCTAATCTCTGAGATGCCCACTAACGGGCTCACAACGGGTCCTCTCAGCATCCGGATGAAGGGCCACAGATCCTCCTCCAACCCTTCCTTCCAAAAACGCCTCCCTCCCCGCCCCCAACCATACCTCCTCCCACAACCTGAAATTCGACAGTTGTTTGAACACCTTTTGCAAAGATGGGTCCACCGGCATTTCGCCAAAGATTGCAATGCCTAGCACTCGATTCGAGGCCAACGAGTCAAGCAAGCACTCACCATCTTCTGCCTTGCCGTGGAAGCGTGAACTCGGAGGGGGCTCCGGTGGTTTTTTGCTCTCTGAGTAGGGAGAGCGCCTGGATCGAACACCCGCCCTCCGACGACCAAAGAGGTTCTGGCTTCCAGCCTGAAGGCGTGAAAAAGTACTGATTGCGTTTGTCTGCACTCACCTTGAGTAAGCAAATTCCAGGTTTTGTGACGAGACCGGTCACTAACAATTGATAATTGAGTTCCAAACACTGCGACCTCTTCCCATTTCATTTATCCTTCCCCCCCGGCCGGATAACCGGGTTGAAATTTTACTATGAACCGGCCTGCCGAGCTTCCCTGACGGAGTAGACGTCTTGCATCAGTTTAACTTTAATAGCTTTAACATAGACGTCCTTGCCTCCCTCTCTCCTTCAGCCTCCCCACTTCAACTGAAGACGCTAGAACAAGCATGTATCTCGCTATCCCAAGTTCTATTTTCCTGGAATCAATCGAGCCCACTGACTTATCCCTTCCCCCTTTTTCCCCTACTACTTTCACCCCTTCCCTCCCCTCCCTCTGCTTCCTTATCTTCTCATCCTCCGCCATTTTCCCCTTTCTCGCAGTTTCTATCAGCTCTTCATGAAGAAGACCAGGCCTTTGCTGGTCGAAAAGTTGAGAAATTTCATGCGTGTGAGTGTTCTATATTGTGTTCTATTATGTCTACGAGCCATACCCAGTGGCTCCATATGTGGCAATATGTAGAAAACTCAGGTCAAAAGACACATACCTACATGTTGTGCATTTCGGTGGGTCACCCCCAACTTCTACAGCATGTGGTAAAGGAAGAACCGAAATATCTGTAGGAGCGTCTTTTTACCAATGTTTTTTGTGTATATTGTCACACTAGTGATGAAGTTTGTTATACGTTAACGCTCGAAGTGATCAGTAAACTCGGTCTAGCAGAAAGAAGGAAAATTATTACAATCAAGTCTGCAACTACTTGAAGAACATGAAACACCATAGAGTATTGTGGATTGGCAATATCTATCGCCAACTCAATAAGTCATTATTTTCTTAGTTGTTGATAAAAGTAAGTTTTCCCCGAGTTTTCACATATTTTCATAGTAGGCTGTTTACCATAATTTACGATAAAAATAAGTATTTCAAGTACATGCGTGATACATTAGAAATTCATAGCAATAACCGAGTGTACCGGAGTTATTTCAAAATATACAATTTTTACTCTATTAGAAATGAAAAAGTTTAATTTGTTTCGAATAATTTTTTTGGAAAATGTTCTTCTAATTGTTAGAGAATACAAGAAAACTGTTTTCTAAAGAAATGTTTGTGCCACGACTAGGAGCATTTTTATACAATTGAATATTGGTAGGTCATCACGCCCATCAGTCTGAACATAACCGTTATCAAGTGGCTCTCCCACGCGACGGGTAAAAAGCACTCTTATCACCATTTTGCAGCACATAATTCTTCATAATATAGTAAAGGTGGACTTAAAGTTTACAGTTTGATGCGAAATTTTTCCCTCTACAAGTTTCTGCAATAAAAATATGGGTTCCCGCTTTTAAGATTGTACCTCCTTGACCTTGAAATGACCCTAAGGGTCACTCTCATGGTTTTGAGTTTTCTCCACAACGCTCAGTTTGCGCGATATAGACAGCAGCTTTTTACTGATTTACCAGAAAGGCACATCGAACCAAATAAGATAATAATTAGTTTAATTGATAAAACAGCTTCACTCAAAATCGTTCACTGGAAAACGATGGGAAAATCGTTTCTCTTACTATTTAAGAGGACAGAATCGTGAAATTACAACTTTGAAAGATAAAAATAAATGTAGTTTAGAAAAAACAGACAGCTCGTGTAAAACTTTGTGACAAAATTTCGGAATTCTTTCTTCTCCGCACTTCTTGCATCGAACACTTCGTGAGAGACCGACATGTCACGAACGGTGACTCGCTTCAGCCCTTCACGAATCGCTCGCCTCGCGGATCAATTGTCCGCGTTTAGACAAAGACGCAGCCATTACCATAGTGCAGGGAAAAAAAGTGGCCTCTTTAGCGGAGTGTAGACCGTGAATCTAAGTAAGTGTAGTGGTTTATTTCGGCCAATCGACAGCGGTAAACGTTCAGCGGCATAGGCGCTGCTCACCGCTACTGGACACTGTCATGAACGCGTCAATTGTAACACGGTGTTTCTCCCCTACGGCATGTTGTCTTGTTGTAATCTGTTCCTTAATGCAGTATATATATATGTATATATATATATATATATATATATATATATATATATATATATATATATATATATATATATATATATAAACATAATTTATATTTTTTTAAATTCCCTAGAGGAAGAAGTTATTCCAGTACAAAGGCTGTGTGTGTTTATTTTATTACCGTAGGCGCTGCTCACCGCTACTGGACACTGTCATGAACGCGTCAATTGTAACACGGTGTTTCTCCCCTACGGCATGTTGTCTTGTTGTAATCTGTTCCTTAATGCAGTATATATATATGTATATATATATATATATATATATATATATATATATATATATATATATATATATATATATATATATAAACATAATTTATATTTTTTTAAATTCCCTAGAGGAAGAAGTTATTCCAGTACAAAGGCTGTGTGTGTTTATTTTATTACCGTCGACCCTGTCTCTTCTCAGATTGGCCAGTTCAATTCAGTGACCAAGAATTCAGGTTTGTACGTCGCAAGTTGACACGGGCCGCGCCTCCTCACCGCCCCTTCCCCGCCACCCCCTTCCCCCCTCAGCCATCGGCATCCGTCGTTGGATCGGCACCCTTCCCACCGGTCCTCTCCTTGGGCGCGGGGGTGGGCGCCCCCACACGCCAGGGGGGGCTAGCAAGTAGCGGGCCTCCCCCTCTTCGCCGCCGGGGGCGCCGAGGAAGAGCGAGGGCTGGAAGGGGGGAAGGGTGCCCGCAGAGGAAAAACTTCGTTTAACGAGAAACGGAGGAAATCCTTCCGAGTTTCTTCGAAAAGGAAGAGAGGGGGGAGGATTTCTGGGCCAGGGTACGGGGGGAGGGGGTGGGGGTGAAGCAGAAGTGGGGGGGGGGGGTTGCGCTCGGCCCTCCCTCGCCACCGATCTGGAAAGTGCTGCTTCGAGGGGAGGAGGAGGGGGGGTGGGTGCAAAGGAAGAAGTAAGAAGGAGGTAGGGGGGGTGGACGGAAGAGAGAAGAACGAAAATAATTTCGCATCACCTGGCGTCGAACGAAACTTAAGATGGCGACATATTATTTTCCTTTCCCTTGGGGAGGGGCAGTGGCGCGGGGGTGGGGTGGGGGTGGGGTGATTGGTGAGAGAGGCTTGAACGGAACCCTCGAAATGAATGCTCGGATGAGGAAAGGATTTCAAATCTTTCTTGAGTCAAAATACTATCAATACGGTCACTCGAAGTCATCGGTGTAGAATAACCGATATGGTACTGTTCTAATGAATGAAGGGCGCAAAGGTATAAAAAGCTCCTAATTTAAAGCGCTAGCCATGGGATAAAAAAAGGATAACGTTCCAAGTAGCTTTAGTTGCTTTATTTTCAACAACTATGGTCTCATTCCTAAACTGTATAATACGCTGATGCTTTCTGTAGTAAAATAACAATCCTAACTCCTAAATAAATGTGCGTGAAGGCTTCCACAATGTTCCAAATCCGACCGTTTCCGCGATAAAAGAATTGGTGTGCTAAAGACCACACGGGAGAAGTGTGAATTTCTATGGCGATATTCTGATAAATATAACATAAAAAACTCCATCACTAGGAATCGATCCTGGAACTTTCGGATACGTGGGACGACAACTCTAACCACTACGCCATCTTACTCTGTTACGAAGAGGGCGTTCTCTTGAGTTTACATTCGGGGCATGCTAAGCGTGACGTGAGAAAAAGAGCGTGACGCCCAGAATCCGATTTACCGCCTGCAGAATTTTCTGTGCGTGGTGCGACCATAGAAGTTCACACTTCAGAAACATGCACTCAATTAATTCTTCAATCACACGCATTTATGATCATATTTGGATGATTGAAAAAATATTTTGGCTTCATTCTTTCGGATGATTGAATATGTATTAGCATGGCAAATGAGCACGTTTTATCGCTGATATCAACGGTTATATGTTTTTGCTGATCACGCAATTGTCCACAGATCTTGAAATCACACTACCTGATTTTCTTTCTCCACTGGGGCCTATAAACTACATCTACTCTTCCAAAATTCTCCTCTCAGGGATTTTCCTCTGCTCGTAGGCGTGTCAGGCGACAGGAGTATTTCATCCCCGTCGATGACGCGTAAATCATCAGTCACCGATAGACCTGTGTGACGCTCCAGCAGTATTCTCCCTTTCTCAATTCAAAAGTCGTCACGAGATCCAATGAGTTTGAGGAGTGCACAGCATCTCAACAGCCCGAGTTGGCCGCACGCGGCGCTAGGGAGGGCACTTCGAATCATTTCATCCCACGAACACTATCGGAGAAGAGCGGCCCCAAAAGGCGATCGGCGGCTTGCAGCGCCGAAACGCGGCCCACTGGCACGGCTCGCCAACTACCACCCGGTACCCACCCACCCCACCAGCTGTTTTCGGACGCGCACCGAAGGAGAGAAGCCGCCGCTATGAATAATGCTGCCTCCTGGGGGGTCAATCTCAAAATTCCAGACGGGCAGGGCAACAGACGCGGCGGAGTTTCATTTCTCGGGATTCGAAAATCTCTTCAACTGAAAGGCATACCATCTGACGGAAGTTCTAAACTCAAAATTGTTGAGTTTGAGATCTTATAATTCTCTGAATCATTCAGGTTATCCAGGTGAATCAAATTTCTTAATTTTTCAAAAATAAATTCCCCAGACAAATAAATCGTAACCCTTATCAAAAACTTTATACAGCTGAAAAAAATCAGCTGAAGTCCTATAAGTCAACAATAAGATAATTCATGGAAAAGCGAGAGATATTTGCATTTCGTATCACTTCGGGGCGTATTGTTGCAATGAATCTTTTAAATTGAATCGGTAAAAGCAACGTAGTTAAACAGAATGCAAGCGATTTAAACGTATTCTAGGTGTGCTATAAAATCGTGCACAAGAACGTGCTGAGTGCAGACATGATTTTAACAAACCACGTAGCAAATGAGACGACAGTCATCTTGATTTCTCATCGTCCAAGGAGAGAAAGAGATTTTAAAACTGTCGGGGCAGAACTCGATATCTCTTTTGAATATTAATTTGTCCCTCTGAAAAATGTTATATTTAAGGTGAAACTGCCAGCCCAAGAATGACAGAATTTGCAGGGCGCTGGAAAATGAAATTGGACTTAAATCCATTAAACCAGCCTCTAAACGCTTGTGAGAACACCTCAATATCCATAATTCTTCAGCGAATATTTGCTGTGTGGTGCGAACAGTTTTCAACTGTTTATTTTTGCACTTTAGAGCAATAATCTCCCTGCGGTTGAATCACTAAAATTCAAAATTCTTGAAGTAAAATTTTCTATGCCTAGGAAGAAAGTATGCTAATGTTCTGTTACACTTTGCGTAGTGTTATTCCGCAGTAAAATTACTGTGCTCACTTTCTCTAACTAGCACGTTCACACAAATGGAAGGATTTTTTCTTCCATTAGAGTGAACAGGGCACATCTACTCAACGAAGTACACTTTTGATTTTTTCGACGGATTATATTACGCAGATGAAAACGCTTCTTTCTCTAGGCAGTCGATTATATTAACGTCAAGCCAAGTGTGGTAATCTTCATTGAAGGTATTTGTAATAGGTAATTGAAATATTTGAGTAAACGTTCAAGGGATGTGACGGTCTGCGGTTCCATGAGCCTTACGTGCAATGATGCGTGATGCGCTCTTTCCTGACGCCACCGTTGGGGCGCCATGCCCTCCTCCTCCTCAGCGGGGTTTCCCATTCGCCCACAAACGCGGGAAGAAAGGGTGGGGTGGGGGGAGGGAGGAATCGCCCTCCGCCGCCCCCGACGGTAGGCGGCGGAGGGCGAGGAGGGGGCGGTGGAGGCGGCCTCGCCTCTCTCGAAGGGGCAGAGGAGGAATGGGGGTGGGGAGGGGGTGGGAGGCACATGCAAAAATTAATGTCGGCCGACCGTCAGTCAAGCCCCGAAATCCCGGCGTGTGCTCCGAAGACCCCTACCCTCCCCTTATACAGAATAGGGGTGGGGCACGGAGGGGAAATGTGGGGGGGAGGCAGGAAGTGACAGAACTAATTCGTCCCTCGGAGGTGAGAATGCCTCTCTCCCCCTTCAGCCGCCAGACAGACGAGCGTCTTCAAACCCTCCCCCTTCTTCCTTCAGCGCCCCCCCCCCGCCTCCGCCCCCCGCTCTTTCTTCCCCCTTCCGACGAGGAGCGAGAGAGTGATAAATATCCTTCTTCCACGGCGCGGCTCAAACGGGGCGGAAGAGGTGTTTGTGGGGGGGTGGGGAGTCCTCTCCGGCCCCTCCCGCACCCGCGAGGGAGCGTGGTGTGCGGGAGGGGATGGTGTGCGGGGGGCGGGAGGTCTTTTACCGTCGAGCGAGGGGTGTGAGGGGGTGGTGGGCCCCCTCTAATGTCACGCTGTCGCGGGGGCAAGTGATCCGAGGCACGCACGCTCGCGCGCCACCAACATTCCTGCCGCCGTGCGCCCAATCGGCACCACGCACCACGTGGTGTTCCGCACGCTTCCATATCGACGACCACGCTCTCCGAAAGAAATGCGACTTTCTTCACAGTAATCTACGGGAATTGGAAAAAAAGACGGTCCCGTGTAGGACCGGAGCATACATCTCTACACGCACAGACTGTTTCACGTCAAAAATTACATTGATGTGTGTCATCGACAAACTGCATCGGAGCTCCAACTTATGGGCCTCAGGGGCCGTCGTGAGGCCTGGCCATCACGCAATAGTCCTACCAATATCTCCAACATTGTACGGCAGCCGTGTTCAATGAATATTTGAAGAAAAACCCTTCGACACCTTCTTTTGGACAATTCGTGCAATTGTGGGACCCATATTCAAGCTTCCACTCCCTTTGGTTGCAAAAGGCGTGGGTACTCTTAATCGGTGATGTCCTTTAGTACATTCTTGATACATTAATTTTAATCTTTTTCTCGAAATCATAACTTTGAGGCTTATAAACACATACAACACATCTCAAATAGACAACAGAGTCACTAATCGAGAGACAACAGTCAAGTACTTCCGCTTGTGATTATTTTTCCATGTAACACGATGTAGAAAGCTTGATTATCTTCGTTGCAGGTGGAATAAATAGCACTTAATTGCATTAAAATTTCGGCAATGATGAAATAATGGCTTATGATTCTCTCTCACGGGGTCCCATTTCATTTCTAAATGAATATATGCATTTGTATTTGTTTACGTGAGAAAGAACAAATCAAGCGATGTGATAAAGTATCAATTTACTAACAGATTAATCAACGGAGACGTTTCAATCCAACGTAACGCAAACAGGACGAAAAAGACCAAATCCAAACTTAGCTGCCACAAAACCTATAAAATATGGATGTCGCTTGCTGCATCGTCCCGCATCACCTCTCCTTCGGTGAAATCTCTTAATCCGTTTAATATTCGAAAGAACTTGGTACAGTGTGAACGATAAAAGCATCATCAAAATTTGCAAAAAAAACTCTTTTACATATCTCATGTCAAAAAACAACGCGAAATAACTAAAACTTCAGTCGGTGTCAAGTCAAAACTATGTTTGTAAATTTTTCCATTGTTTCGTTACGAAAGAGGTGGGAATGTGACAACGGAGTTACAATGTTCAGTCACAAAAGTAGTGCTAGTTCTTGAAATATGTTTACAGCGTATTTGAGGGTGTTGGGAAGCGTCCCAAGGAACGGGGGACTCCTTACTTACGACCTCCTCCATCACTCACTCACTCAACGGACGCAGTCCCTCAGTCGGGGCGCGAACCCGATAGCTTCGAGTGCGGGGGACGGTGAAGGGGGGGGGGGCCCTCGCTGTTGCGTGTGTGCGTCTTCAACCCCTCCCCTCCGCCCCCCAACGACGAGGGGTTTAGGTGCGAACCTCCACCCTCTCCGTCATTACAACGCTCTCATTCTCCATCCTCTCTCTTCCAAACTATCCTCCCGCCCTTTTTTTGTACTCGCCCTCTCTTCCGACACTCCTCCTCCTCCTTCCACCTCCCGTCCGCCCCCCCCCCCCTCCCACACTTCCGTCACTCTCACAAGATGGCCGCGCCTAAACAACGCGTTTGCGGTGGACGGGAGGGTGGTGGGAGTTCGTTCGGGGGGGTGGGGGGGGGACAGCCCCTTTTCCCTGAAGACTACGGGAAGGTGTCGGTTTCCGCCGCCGCACCGCGGCGCCACTGTCACTCACCGCCCTTCCGCACGGCGCGGCGGGAGGTCTCCGTAATCTCCACACACCCACTCCACACCGCCCTTCCGAGCAAAAACACACCCCCCACCTACTCTCCCTACCCACCCCCACCCCCACCCCCTCCCCCATCCCCCACCCCCCTCCATATCTTACTGCTCACAGTGCCAAGTGCCGGAAATTCGCGCGGCGCGACGGGTGTGGGAGGGGGGGGGGAGGTGCCACGTTGCCCCGGACAACGGTTTGCGTTCCAGGAATCATCCCAAGGGATTACCCAGAACAAGTTTCGCCTCTCCTTGCTCTCGCTAACTGACTAAATACGAAATGCCGCTTGCTCGCGCATCTGTGAAACATGAATTTCATGAAATACAGTCATATTTACGTTTTTGGAGTAATGAAGCGCCACCATTCGGTAAATTAATAAATGTGCTTAACTATACGCCGGTTCTTGATACATTATATAGTACTACAATTAATTCGGAACTTCCGCGCAGTCGGGTGCTTCGTAATGCAATCGCAAAATCTTGGAGCTCAGAAGCTAGAATTCAAAATGAAGACAATCTTGGAGCACAGATGTAAGTGTGGGGCCATGACAGGCCCTGAGGCTATAAATCCATGCTCACTATGTTAACTCATGACTCGTGAATTGATGAAACATCTAACTTAAAAATTTGTATTCACGTAAATATTAGCGCTCTGAAGGACATAGGCTGAATGAGAAAGGATCCTAATAAATGATGTTATCATCGTAGCTTCATCTCCTTCCAACTTAAATACGATGGGAAATAATTGATCCGGGACAAAGGTGTACTCCATGAAACTATTCACGTTTCAGTAGCAAGTTCAGATAAGATAACCGCTTCTATTCCTCTTGAGGTTGAACTCACCACAAATTCTAATTATTCCAGCCACACTTTGAAAATTACAAAATATTTCCCGTACAATACCGGGTACTTTTGCTTGTTGTTAAAAAGGACATTCAGAAATTATGAATGAAGAATTTTCTGGGAAAAGATAACTTGCTTGAAGAATATATAACTGTGCGGCAGGATTTAAGTATTTTATGTTTCTGTGGGAAAAGTTTTTCAAAATTTTCTTCGCTGTCTTTCAGGCAATGCGTACACCGTAAATGAACGGTCAAAATGAAAAATTAAAAGCCAGTATTTTTCACTACATGAGACATTCTGAATAGCATTTTCTATGAAATCGGCCAAAATATCAATATCGCCAACGTCATAATGTGTACATTTGATGGTTTCATGCGTGACATTATGGAAGTGACTGGTTATTTATTATATTTCAAGGTGG
Source organism: Pyrrhosoma nymphula (assembly GCA_963573305.1). NCBI lineage: Eukaryota > Metazoa > Arthropoda > Insecta > Odonata > Coenagrionidae > Pyrrhosoma > Pyrrhosoma nymphula. The sequence continues at coordinate 185,723,559 of OY754327.1, forward strand.
CCATATATTTCCGAGCCACCTCAATTGATGAGGTTCCACGAGAAACTGTGTAGGAGGCGCGGACGCAAATGGAAATGGGAACGATGGTGCACGAGTGTGGGGATGGAAAGGAAGCAACTCTTTTGTCGAACATTCCTCGGAGTGGGAACATGTTACACTGTCGTGTCAGATTACAGGTGCAGCTTTGTGTCGATTCGTCAACAAGTTTTTTACGCTTTCAATGATCCCTGCGGAGGATTTTTCAGTCATTGTCAGTCGCTCCAGATCTCAATACCCGAGAAGCCCCTTCATCACAATACTCGGGTAGTGTATAAAAATGCGTGAGATTGTTTCAGAAATCATAAGACAGGTTTATCTGCTACACGTTTTCAAAAAATGATAAGTTACGGTTAGTGAGTTCATTTCTTATCCCTACCCATGCTCGGGAAATAAGGTTAATTATTTTGGAAATGGTGGTTGAATCTCTAAGTGGAGAACCGTTCAATCATGCGTGATGCAGCAGAAGTGATGAGTATGACGTGCATTCGTGTAGTACCTTCACGGTCGATGGCGAGTCGGTATTACGACTTGGTAATATCAAAACTAATGAAAAATGATCTCATAAAAACTAAGTTTTTATCATACTCTCTTTATTTTCATATGCGTTACGTAACGTTTTAATGACAAATATTCTCAGAGCATTTTATTATTATTTCTTTCATTGTTTTATCGTATCTTTGCCATTAAATATTGTATTATCACATGGATAATAAATTTCATTTGTGAAAGGAAATCATTCCATCTTCACTGATATGTCAAATTATTCAGGCATTCGAAAACCATTAGGAACATTAGTAAATCGATATGACAATTATATTCATTGTTGAACATTCAATAGCGATAATCACAGTTGTTGGCTCACCACGGTCCATCTCCCACAACGTCCAAAGGCTAAGTGCTTTCTTTTTTAATTTGTTTCTTTGAACTGAATTTTTTCTTTGAACTGAATTTTTTCTTTTAACTGAATTTGAAAATGAAAAGAGGTTTCTGAATTATTTCTTTGAACACTACACCCTCCGCTAAAGATGCAAGTGAAAACGGCTTTGATCGCCGTCATTAATGAATAATTAGCTAGTATAGGTATAGCGAAACTTGGTGGCACTCACCAGCGGAGGATTAGAGGTCACTGACCGTAAACCAAGCGTTGATGAGCGGGCAAAGGTATCGAAGGAATGCCGCAGGTTCCTCTGGAAAAAGGCTCGGCCGCTTCAACCCATATCTCATGTATACTTTCCTCTCCTTTGCGTCGTGATATTCACAAGCGAGTGCCACCAAGTTTAAAATATTGCAAAAAAGGTTTAGAGGATAATATGATGATAAAAACAAAACTTCTCAAGATGTAAGTGAAAACGGCTATGAAAAAAAAAGAAAAATAATTTCCTCAGCAGTGAATCGAACGCCACACCTTCCACTCCACAATCCAGCACTTAAACCCTGTGCTACAGGTTCCTTAAAAGGACAGGCAGATAAAGAGTGTTAAATGCTCTTTCATTTTCATAGAAATAAATTTTGATATAATTAAGTCAGTGTGTATTTATGTGTGTGTGTGTGGGTTTGTTAAAATAAATAGTTGGTCACGAGGAGTCTATGGACCGAATTTCAGATGGATTGGATGAGAGGGGAAATGGGTTTGTGCGTACACAGACAAGCAGACAGTGGGAGCTAATATGAAGTGAGTAAAAATACAGAAAAAGTTATCGGATCATCACCATGGTAAAATCAAATTTCTTTCAGCTCTCCTGTCATTTGAAATACCATTATTTTCATTCATGTTAGGCTCCACCATTCCATTGGTATATCCAGAAATTCCTGATAGAACGATATCAGCGTGTTATAGTAATTTACGGCAATACTAATTTCACTCGGTGATAAATACCAATTTAACACTCAGTAATCCAATATATGTTAATTTAAATTATTTTTGGCCCTAATAATGACCTAAGAAAAACCATAAGACTTAAATGAAAGATTAATTTGACATCCAATAGTTAATCATCCGTGCATAGTTAATGCCTTATTCCCTATACTAGAGAAAAATTAAATGACAAAACAATAAGGTGCCATAATAGCATTTTCGACAGCATGAAGAGCGATTTCTCCTCTAACGTAGAATATATCTTCCTTTTATTGTTTACATTATTAGTGGGACCTGAATTTCCTTTAGGCTTCGTCACTCTTCATGAAGGCGAGAAAGTTCGTGGTCCCTTTCCCTCGCCCAAATTGCGGTCTATGTTACCTCCCGAAAAAAAAACGGAGAATGTCAAAAATACGCAAGTTCTGCAGCTAAGAGCCGACTATGTTCCGCGAACCCTCATGAGAGTTGTAAACAAGAAGTATGGTGAGGTCCAGGGGCAGGACCAGTGGGGTTGACCAGTGACGGGCTACCTCTGCGGCATCTTCGCTCACCATGGCAATGCCGGCTTGAACGATTTCCCTTGTCCAAATACGAAAACAGCATCAATAGTTTTTTTGTTTGCGTAGATGTATATAACTTTCGTATATAGTCTATCCTCTAAGTGGGTCGAAAATCCTCAATCCGGAATTTAGCCTTCACAACGTTCCCTTGAATATTACAAAAAGGGCACGTTTCACTGTTTTTCATAAAAAATCTCAACCGTATTATGTGAAAATTATTACATTTATATAAACAAATTACTCTTCTTCTACAGAGAATAAATAATATTATATCTTCAGCTATCACGGTAAAGCCATTGCTGGGGAAGATGTAAACGCATTTTAGCCAGGGTATAGAACCCCCTGAAGACAATTTGTATGTATTTCCCCACACTTCACATACACCCCATAAAAGGGTAGTTCACAAACCAACGATTTCAAGGGAACTTTCCACTTTAGTGAACCATTCACTGCCCCACACAGTGAATAGGTTTAATTTGAACAAGAAATCCAATAACCGCCCCATACACCATCAACTTTACATGCTTTTTCATTTTAGATTACCGACAATGCAGGCGGTGCAGAAAATGAACTCACTCACTGCGCTGATAGACGGCTCACTAAAGCAAGTACTTATGTTCTTTGACTACTTCGCGGATTAAGTCACCATTTAGTTTCACCAACATGTGGCACCACTTTGGGTTCACCTGAATATTTCCGAGGAATAGTTCCACCAATAGGCAGTACTCTATTTGATTCGCTTGGTGAATAATTTCAGGGAATAGTTTTCAGGCAGTTTGAACGATTATTGGTTGGCTCCGTTGATAGTTCCAAGGAATGTTCCAACATGAAATATTACTTTTATTTCTTTTCGTACAAGGTCCGTAGTGTCGGTATTTCTGAATGTTGATGTACTTCAAATCGTTGGTAATGGTACGCCATAAGTAGAGTTATGCAAAAGAAATATGGTAACTACAAGTTGTTAAGCATTATTTGCAGCTACTTACAGTTTGAGGTTCTGTCGAAAACGAAAGAGGTTCTGACGAAAGACTTCCAGTGAGTTACAGGTTCTGACGAAAAATTAGGGGTGCAAAAAGACAAAGCTGTTTATAATATTATAATTTCATATTATCTTGCAAACTGAACTCAATGAATTGCCAACTTGTCCGTGACAAAGGCAATAAATTGTGATTCTCGCTAGACAATTTCAAGGGATCACTATACCAATGGGTCTGGTCGGTGGCATTTCCTCTCAGCGCAGAAGGTATGCGACCCTGAATTTGAGACTCCGTATCCAGAGATCACCTCGGTCGATTTTTAGGAAATGGACAATGAAATTTAGCTCCTTTCAATTTGTGTTAACTGATCACATGCAAATTTTATTCAACTCTATTATAAGTTTGTTTTTTTTTGGAATTTTTTTTGACCCCCAAGTAGAAATGCCCACCTTTCCACGATTATTCCGCAAATACTATCCCTTTGATGGTAGTCATACTTAAAATAATATTGCTTCAACCTTTGCGTGCCTTATCATCAAATTTTAAACCTCTGACTTGATATATTCAAATGCGTTCTTTATTTTCGCTGAACAAATTCATACCCGTACTCAGTGCTTGGAAAAAGATCCGCGTAAAACCACGGGCTTTGTCGTGAGTTCTGGAATTTGACATGACCTCATCATTTGTCAAAAATTAGCCTAAACTCTTCCGAGAGATCAAACATATTTTCTACATGGCTAGAAAAATTATTCAAATGGGAATCAAACGATTTATAAAGAAGGCCATTTGACATTAACGAGTGAAAGTAAAATAATAAAGCTCAGGCCGGTATTGGCAAGAGAGTACTGAATCATAGGACTCTGTGATGCCAACCTAGGGATTGGAAAATCGATTTCGATTTTAATCGAAAATCGATTATCACACTCCAATTTTTGATTTAATCGAAGTCGACTTTTTATTTTGAAAACCCGATCAAAATCGATTCAAGGCGATCGATTTTCGATTTTTAGCTTGCTACAGCGTTTGAATTTTGCCAATCGAGCTGCGCTCGAATGCTGCGATCGAATTTTCTCACGCCGGGTTAATTGCAACGTATGTGCGAAATCATTTATCCGGAAAACATTTAAATATGTTAGTTTTCTTTCGGTCCATCCCTGAGGAACACTGGTTCCACGGCTTTGCAAACAAGAAATAAATAAAATTCTGTTTTTCATTTTGTGGTATGCCCACTTTTCAATATACAATTCTTATGGATACTAAACTATATGTAATTTGCTTGTTATATTACCTATATGTTGAAAAATATCTGCTATGGATTATAACTTTCCTGTATATCTTATTAATATCCTTAAAATAATATATTGTATTAATAAATTTAACTGTATTCGGTTCTTATCCCTAGTGCTTCCATTAACCCATATTTTGCATTTTGTTACATCAGCACATCCGTATTTGAGCAGACAATTACTTAACAAAAAATAAATATCGATTTCGATTTCGGTTTTTCGATTATTTTGGGCAAAAAATCGAATATTTAGAAAATCGATTTTTAAAACCAAAATCGAAAGTCGATTAATCGAAAATCGATTCTGGATTTCAATTTCCAATCCCAATGCCAACCTATTCAGAGATCCATTGAATGCCCGAGACAACAATTTCTGCAACCCTATTCAGGAAGGCTTCGCTATTTTTCGTGCCTCAACAGTGGCGAAATCTTGACGTGTCAAGCGCGGAAATTCTAAATATCAATGGCAGTAAAATGTCGAGGCTGCAGCGCCACGCCACGACGAGTCAACTTGGAATCTTCCAAGTTTTCAACTTCCCGTATGAGGCCAGAGGACGAACGCGGAGATGAGTGGATTGGGTGGCGACCATCAAAGGGCGTTCGCAAGCTGTGGACCAAAGTATGTGCTAGGCGAGCTTCTCTTAGTTCACCTTGGACCTCAATTAGGAGTCGACTCAGAGCTTTGCCGCCAATCAACGAGGAACTGAGCGAAAGATTAAATAACAGAACGCCTTGATAAATTTGGAGCGGTGGTTTATCGAACTCATTGACAAAAACGCTACGAACTCGGCAATTGGGCCGATATACATTCTACCGAATGATAGTACCATTACCATCCAATGATAAATGTACGAAAAACATTCCAACTTGTTGATTATTTATTCAATGTTTACGGATAAACTCAAATTATTGACACATATGAGTTAAAATAATGTATTTTTAAATCACTAATTTTGGCCATAATACTAATTCTCCTGTTGTGTGGCCTCATTACATAACTATCAGATGAAGTATGTCATAAACGTTCAGCGGTAAAGTATGAACTGATACACAAGAATACCAAATGATTGATGATGATATGATGTTCACAAGATTCACTTCATAAAACCTCATCGAAAACAATTTTGACTGAGTGAACATAAAATTGATAGTAACTACAAACGCAACGTTTAAATTGCGACCTAAGATTTTCAAATCGATCAATTGACTCAAATCTCGATTAATCGACTAATCTGCTCTACTCTCGAAAAAGTGATGGTGATGAAAAACTTTTTCTGCGAAGCGAAAGCGATATTGAAAAACTAAAATGAGATACATATTCCTGTTCAGTTCATAATAGTGAACTTATGTCTTTGCCATCCACGTAAAATAATGGGTTTATCCTAAATTATCAAAATGTAAGAGGAATGAGTAGCATATTCAATAAATTCAATGTATCCTTGCTTGAGAGCTATCTCGAAACTTGGTTGTGAAACGGTGTTAGTGATGCAGACGTTTGTGTAAACGGTTGGTACTAAATATTAAGGAAAGACAGGAACAAAGCACTGACTGGGGAAAAGACTGGTAGTGGCGTGATTGTGTTAGTAAAGGATGAGTACTCATCTGTGAGGCTGCCTGATTTGGAAACTATTGATGAAAATATCTGGCTAAAGATATCTGTTAATGGAAATAAGTGGTTATATTTGTGTGTCGTATATTTTCCCTCTGATTTCGATGTTGTTAATTATTCACATTTCTATAGCCAAGTTATCCACAATGATTTAATGAAGAAGGAATTAATTATTTTGGGTGATTTCAACTGTCCTAAGTTTATGTCATTGGTTCAAGTAAATGAATTGCTCTGCACAGACCTTGGAATGTTTGTAAATACCATGGGCCTAAAGCAGGGAAATACCGTCGAGAATCAGTATGGTAAAATACTAGATTTAATTTTATCAAATATTATTACCACTGTACAACGCAGACAGAGCGATATGTCACTCTTAAAAAAAGATCCTCACCACCCTGCAAATGAATTGCAATATTCATGTAAAACTGAAAGAAAACCTTCAAGTATTTCAAGCAATTAATATAACTTTAAAAGAGTTGATTATTTAAAATTATATCTCGAACTAAGCTGTAAACATCGGAATGTAATCAGGTCAATTAATTCCATTGAAAAGGGTTAATAAATAATCCATTAATATCTGTACGAATCAATGGATGTATAAATTCTTAAGTGTATCTTATCAAAATATTGGTAGGTACACGTCTTGGTATAATTTTGACTATATATATAAAATCAAGAAAAAAGATAGACACCGGAACTTGCTCAAGAGGAATGGGTCGATTGATCATCATACGAAATATAAAGAGCTTAGGTTGGAGGTTAAGAAGAGTGCAAATGATTGTTTCAATTTATACTTATAAAATATTAAACGTGATATATGTCAAGGAAATTACCAAATCTTCTGGAAATTTGCAAAAGATAACAATTCCGCATAACGCACTCCTGAAATTACGAAATTTAATGGACATGAGGAAAAATCACCGTGTGAAATTGCTAATGCTTTTCGGGATCATTTCATGTCAGCTTACGTAAAGAAGAATAGCACTATTACAGTGGAGCAAGTTTCAGAGGAAGTTTTTGGAAGTGGTTGTAGTAGTAACATATTTCTTCATAATATTGAAGTGAAGGAAGTGGTAGATGTAATTAAAAGTATGAAAACAAAAAGGTATTTTGGTCCTGATGATATTCCTTCATATATCGTTAAAGGGTGCAATGATATCTTACCACCAGCTTTATGTCATATATTTAATGTATCTTTGAAAAATCGTATCTTTACAGCAAAATGGAAAATTGCCTAAGTTTGTCCTGTGTTTAATTAAAAAAGGCGAACGTATTGATGTTGAAAATTACCACCCTGTAAATATTTTGCCAATTTTTCCAAATAATTTGAGTTAATAATTTGCAACAATATCAAATTTCAATTAAAAACCTTATGAACGACGTTCAACACGGATTTCTGGCTAATAGATACGTAGTTACAAATTTAACGGCATTCACAGATTATATGATAACTGAAATGGACATAGGATATCAGATTTATTCTATTTATTTCGATTTTAAGAAGGCATTTGATACTTTAAATCACACAATATTAACAGATAAGCTTCAAGCAGTGGGGATCTCGGGTTCTCTTGACAAATTATTGTTTATTTATAAGATAAATAAAACAATACGTAATATACAGGCACTCAAGATCAGAGGTGTACACTGCCTTATCTGGGTACCACAAGGCTCAAATCTTGGTCCACTTCTTTTTCTTATATATTTTAATTATCTACCACAATGCCTGAGTAATACAACAGAGTACCATCATGATTACTCCATGGTAATACGAAGTGTTTAATGTTCGCGGACGACATTATGATACATAAAAACGTAAAACATTTGAGACTATTCCGAAGTGGAAACGGATGTAGATAATTTAATTTTGAGGTCAGAGAGAAATCTTCTCTATTTCAATGTTGACTACAAAAATAATATTATGTAACATTTTTATGTAATATCCAGCCAGCCTTGACTGTTTTACTTCATTGAGGATTTAACTGTGTATGTGTTTTCCCTATTATTATGTTTGCCATGCTGGGCGAACAATAAGCTTATTAAATAAATAAATAAATGAATTCATATTTTTCGGCTCTAAAACTATTCTGAAAATTTTGTCTCCCTTACATCATGTCGTATGCTCGTACACAATGACCACGTTCTCCAAGCGCAGAGAATACGCGTGCAGATCTCACCCGAGACAGAAATAACTGGCAATTGAGGCCGAGGTTAGGATCCTTAGGATTCCATCACGGGGGAAATTTGAGAGAAGTCACTCGCGACGGAATGCAAATGACGACAGGAGTCGCAAATGATTCGCACTCTTGACTGCCCTTTGCATGCGATAACGATCATTTACTTTAAGATGGCACCACCGGTCGATACTAAGGGAAGGAGAGCCTGGGGGGGGGAGAAGGGGTCGAGGCGAGGTCCAGCCACTGTTTTGGGATTGAAAGGGTGAGAGCGTTGGGTGGGGGATAGGGGGGTAAGGGAGGAGGACAGGGATCCTTGCGAGCCGTGTAACGGGAACTAAGTCACTCGGCTGAAGTTTCAAACGGGGCGGAAGTGTGCCTTGGGGTGGGAACTCCTCTTCCCCCATCACCTCAACTCCCCTTACCTCCCCCCACCCGCCCGCATCCCTCCCCCCTGCACTGCCAACAACTGTCACTTCCACTGCCGACCGTCTATTATTCGAAATTAGATCCCACTTCTCCACGAAACTTCCCCACTCGCCCCTTAACACCCCCTCCCCCCCTCTCGAGGCGCTCGTAATTTTTCAATGGCCCGGAACTCTAAACTTGGGGAGGGGGTGGGTGGCGGGCCCACGAAAGGAGAAGGGGGGGATCTAGCAACAATGGGAGGGGGGCGACGTCCGCCCTCGTTCCCACCCCCGGAAACAGACTAATACATATACAAGCAGCGTTGCACTGTGGGTCGGGGAGGGGGGGGTTGGGTAGTAGGGCCGAGTTATTGGCGTGAGGGAGGGGCGGGGGTGGGAGGTATGGCGCGTCTTTATAGAAGAGGGGGGGAGGCTATTTCGCCGCCCCTCCCTCCCTTCCTCCACTTCATCGCGAGTCACCGCTGAAAGAGCGGCAACCGAAACCTGCGCGCGCAATTTTTCCACCGCCTCTCGAACCAATGCGCTCTGAACACGAATGGCATCGCTTCTCCGGTGAGCATGAAACCGCAATAGCATCTGAAGGGAAGAAACGTATTCCAACTTGGGCGGACAAAGTTCACGGGGGTAAAAGTGATATTCTGCGAGAATCAAAATACATCATTAGATTTGGACAGAGAGAGAGAGGGAACACTTCAACGTGATATCATGACAAGAAATCCGATACATTTACTCTCAAATCTTTGTTTATTGCCGCACAGTAAGTAAACAAATGCCATAAGACTGTCCTGGAGGTCTAAAAGTATTTGCAGGTGGATCAAATATCTCCAAATATTACTTGCCTTACTCGAGAATCGAATACCAAATATGGAATCATTAGTGGAAATTCAGTCACGTACGTTTAAATGACTGTGAAAAGCACGATGGCAAAAGTAGCACAGGAAGAACAAAACAAAAACGTTTCCGATTTGAAAATTTCAATGGAGAATTTTGTTGATATGGATTATAATCGACTGATGAAACACATTAAACTCTGATGTCAGACAACAGATATCACTGCGTTCATTAGCATTTTCAACTAAAGGCAAAAGCAGGTTTGTCACATGGTCCTTGTTATGCTACTCTATTCCGTGGCGCGCATCTCGTGGTCTCTATCACATCCATGGCCCTACTCAAATACTCTATCCTTGGTCATCCAAACTCTTTCAACTTTAACACACGACTACATGACTGTATTGCATCTACATGACATATTGCATCTAATCTTGCATTGCATAATCTATTGTTTGCATAATAATCTACATGACAGTATTGCATCAAAAAGAATCGTGTCTATCTGCGTGATGAAAAACGTTTAAGTTACCTCCTGTGAACTATATCCTAAAGGATCCTTTTGTCATCAATTTCATTAGAGCGTTCTCATATGGTTACCTCTGTACCCTACTCATCTTTTCCATCCCCCTCCATGGTCATGCTTCTCGTCTCTCGAACTGTCTTACTTCCCCGATATCCGATGACCACTTCACTTCCTAAGGACAGCGCACTATAAGTGAAGATTTTGGAGACATTTTTCGTGTACCGGGCGAAATGTAAATTTCTCTGGAGCAAAATTACTTTTAATTTAGATGGCCTGCTTTTCCATCTCCACCCCACTCTTTAAGAATTCAAGCCCCTTCAGCGCATGCAATTGTAAATTCAAAGCACACGCAAGACCAACGGAGTTAGAATCTTACAAAAGCAGGCCACCTGTTTCGCTGGGATCTGAACGTTTACGACGACGACGCTGCCACGGTGAATGAGAGGATGAGGATGGAAGAATGGTGCCGAGGTGGCACGGCGTGACGAGAGAGAGAGGCGCGGCGGGGTGCAGAGAGAGAGAGCCGCGCTCGCCGCCCGAACGCCGTGAAGGGATGGATTAAGGCAGCACGAAGGCGAGTTGCAATCCTTTTGCCTAGGACCTGACGCCACTCTTGACGGTTGCTTCACGGTCACAAAATCCCCTTCCTCACCACCACATCCATCAATGAATTCATGAAATAATCTGGAGAAATTTACATCTGCACGGAATAAAACATTTAGGATAATTTCCCGCGAGAAATCCGGTAATTCTGCGGCATGGGGCGATTGAATACACTGAGTGGAACTTTATTGCTACTGTACTCAACGCTAGATGTACGGCAGTGCTCATGAAATTCACATGCATTTCGCCATTTTATGCAGATTTTGTATCTTCCCTATGGAAACGGAGAATTTCCAGTAATTATTCTAGAGGATTGTTACAATGCTGAAGACAGCACTTTATTTGGTACATGCAATCTTGCTCCTTTATTAAATATCGAAACATGAAACTCAGTACATACATTCCGTTTGGTTTTTACAGTCCATTATGCCGGCTACTCGGGCTCCGCAAACTGGATTGCATGAGCGTCCGGCGGGTAGTATAAGTCAAAGGCGCCGAGCTGGATTTCTTCCTCTAAATGTAAAATCTCTCTGCCCGGTTACTCATAAGATGCGAGTAAAATGCGGTAAAAGATCAGTATATGGATAACCAAAGACAACTGATGCTATTTGCGCCGCTTTAGAGCATTTGTTAATGGATGATTTCACAGTTGAAGGTCGATAGTAGCGCCGTCGGGAGTAGCTGTAACTATCGGGACAAACAAATCGTGTTTTTGTACGTTTACCATTGGGAAAGTTCATCTCGCTGATTTGTTAGTTGCGTTAAAATGGTGAAAAGGTGTGCTTATGGGTTGTGCAAAAGCGACACGAGATCTAGGAATAAGCCCTATATGGAGGGAGTGGAGTTTATGCTCGGAGTTAAATTTTGAGCCACCTTCACTGGTTTTGAACGATTAAAAGATTAGTTCAAGTGCTCCAGGTTTAACTGAAACCAAAATTAATCAAAAGAGAAATTCACTATTATTTAACTTGATTCCCTCAAGACTTCAATGGTTGGATATGATTTGTTTGTCCCGATAGTACCAACTTCTTCCGCGCGCAAGCGTTGCGTGACGTCATTTGTAAAATCGTCCATTGTATGTGCAAGACCAAACTATTGAAATAGAGAAAGGCGAGTGAGGCGAGAGTCCGATCGAAAGGTCGGTTCATACCCTGAGTCGCTATTGAAGCTCAAACGGAACACGGGGATGGTTTGTGCTCTCTCTCTATCTCTACAGTGGAGAGCATCTTCATGGTGGAGGGGAATGACTTATAAAATAAATCCAGTCAAAATATCAAAAAGTGGGACTAATCATTGCACACACCATGCCACTAAACTACCTTTCATTATCAATTTTTTTAATGCCTTTATTTAGGGTGAAATTAGGTCTATGCAGGCCTCTCTTACATTTAACTCTATATATAGCGTTACACAAACACCCATCTCCTGGGTGGAGTGAAAAATCCACCCAGGCAGGACTCGAACCCGCGACCCTCGAATTGGGAGGCGAGGACGTTACCCCATCGCCACCGGGGCCGGGAAATTTCACGCAACCAAATGAAGGATACGGAATAAAATTATGACAAATCTTCCAAACATTATTTAAAATTCAATGTATTTTTATAATAGATTGTAAAAATTATTATTATTTTATTCATAATTGTTTTGTGATTATTATTGTCTTATTAATCCATTGGCATCAACAATGTATGTGTTGCTAAAACCATGATAAGATCAACTTGAGTCATTGTATTTTGTTATACTTTATTAGCTGTTGATGGTTCGTACAACATTGTTGTTTTATGTATTTTTCTTATAAACAGCAGCCAAATCCGTTCGAATTATGTGCTTTCAATAAAACTAGTTTTCTTTCCAGATATTACACGACGGAAATTTTAATTTTAAAAATCTTTCGACTGCATGAATTAAGCTACCCACTAAGCTACTCATTATAAACACGTATTTATTGATTTTAATGACCAACTTCATTTACGTTCATGTTAAAAAGAGCTAATGCCAATATTTTATAATACATTTCTTATTAATGAAACTAGCAGGGTTCAACCATTTCAATTATGAATGTAGTAAACATCTTTCAATTATAATTATATTATTGTGGTAGATGATGATCATGTCGGATTTCAAACACCTTCAAACAATTACATCTGCCATGCTCTAGAGGATACGCAAGACTCGGAATATAAATAAATATTTTCCATACAATCCTCTCTCGGCTCCCAGAGCAGTTAGTTCCGCTCACGATTGGCAGAGTGTGGTGTGTGCTTGCCTTGGAGAGGAGGCCCTTCGTCACTTCCTTCTTCTCGAGTTAAATGTTTCCGTTTCGGACCGGCACGTCGAGGGCGGCGGGGCGGGGTCTCTGACCTCCGGAAGGGGAGGAGAGAGTGGGGGGGGGGGGTGGTAGAGAATCTCTTCTCCGTCAAAGTATAAGGTATAAGTCAGTCGAAGGAGACATATTGGAGAAGATGTGATTTTTAAATAAGTATGGCCGAGTCGAAAACTTTCATATAGTCGTGCTTGAATCACAGTCACCGGTCAAAAATAAGAAGAAATTTCATTTCAAGGTCATAACTGTTGACGGTGAAGTTTGTACAAAATATTCGACAGTGAATTGAAGCAGTGCATCTTTTACATTACACCATTTTAGAGCCAATGTCGACTTCAAGCTGATGTATGTTTAATCTATATTGCTTAAATGTTTCATTAATTTCAACATATTATATTTCCTTTCACTCGCTCGGTTCATTCCAGACCCCCCCTCATCCCAAGGAACGTGGCCTCGGGGAGCTGCTCCCTGTTCGTCCACTTCCGCACCCAGTTGGACAAGTTCACAGCCGCACCCGAGTCCACGCCCCCTCGCCGCCAAAATCACTTCCTGCACCCATCCACACACAGGCACAGGAAGGTCAACAGAGCGGTCCAAGAAGACAGCGCACCACCTTACGGCGGTGTACTACGGTGAGGTGCGGGCGAAGGGGCCCTGAGCAGAAAGATGTTTTTCTTTCGATAAATAAATAAAATACAAAGGAAAGCTGAGCGCTTCGCCACAAACGGCTGGGAGCGAACAAAGAGCGTTTCACTGCTTTTAGAGGGATTCGGTTGGGGACCGCTGAAGACTCGGAGGTTACACGCTAGGCTTAGGTTGCTTGCGAAATTCAGAACAGGTGTGTTTCAGTGTGACACGGAGAATATCATTTTGACGCCGCACTACATCTCTAGGTCGGACAGGAAATATAAAAAAAGAGAGATACATTGTCGAACAGATAGGTACAAACATTCGTTCCTCCCACGCACAAAAAGTGACCATAATAAAAAGTGAGATCCACTCAAAACACTCCCGAAATACACTCCTCCTTTTCACCTCCCTATAACATTCTCCTTCACACCTTTACACGGCTGGTGCCCTAACACCCCCTGCCACTCGCCCATACGGCGGCTCGCAGGGTAGTATGTAGATGTAGTTGAATGAATAGGACATGAGGTTAGAAACAGGAGGATAGTTGGTAACCTCCCGTGAAACATTTACTAGTAACCAACCGGCTTAGATGTTTCAACATCGTAATCAAAGTTAACGAAACTTGATATTGTTAGTCCTAAATGAAAAAAACAGATTGAAGTAAATTGTATTTTTTTTATACAGAATATAACTCTGTTCTCCTTCGTCACGTCGATAGCATCACCTCGCCTACTATCGAGTTCATCTAGAAGCAGGTTAGTGCTATATCAATGCAAAAAGATGAAAATCGGCAATGTAACGACTTCAAGACAAAGATCTAAGTAATTTGTGCGAAAACGTCTGTCTCGTCTTCTATCTTAGCGAATCTCAGACTTAAGATGCAAGATATTAAGCGCACAGAGTAGGAGAGATCATCGCGTATCATCAGAATAACACTGTAGAAACCATTACTTCAAAGCATCTATGCATAAGAAATGAAAGAGATTTAAGCAAGAACTGCCCGCGATTATATTTAAAAAGCAGCTTATTATTGGGAAGTACAGCACAGTAGGTATCCTAATCTCAAAGTAGCTTATAATGATGCACACAGTCATTATCAAAAGTGATTTAGGTTTCTGCAGCGCTCCGCTTGAAAATTAAATTTGAACGTTTGGATTTAGCACCATCTGGTTGAGACATGATTGTACGAGCACTGGGACGAGGGAACAGTATTGTGGTTCATCTGGCCCAAGTAAAAGAAACCATCAAACCAGACGCGGTGGAGGAGCTAGTGGGAGAGAGGAAGAGGGAGGGTGATTTCGCCGAAGGCTTTTGGAGAAGTTCCCCTGACGGCGAAGACGGCAACACCCACGAGGAGTCCTAGACTCGCTGCGAGCCTCACCGAGAAAACTCAATCCTCGGGCCAAGGATATCGTCGCTGACGGGACGGGATGATCATTGCCGGGAAACAGGCCACTGAGTAAGGAGCAAAATATATAGCAGGCACGACACCTCAATTCTGACCGCGTACAAAACAAATATCGCAGGTGCCTTTGAATTTGAGCGATTAAAGCCTTTTAAGGTAATTTGAGCGAATCATCACTTCACCTAGAATTTGATATAATTATGAAACAAAACATTCTCACCTTTCCAATGATATCAAAATATTAACCCCTTGCCAAACTACTTTTACAGCAATTTGCCTAAAAATATAACCTGTTTTTCATTGGATAGATTACGGCTGTGAGCTTCAAAGGGAGAATATTGAAAAAATTAGGAATTTATAACACCTATATTTCGTCAAAAAAAACTAACGGTGTGTACAGTGTATGTTTTATCAACTGTTTATAAAAATTAATCTATTACACACCGCAGTAATTTTTACAGAATCACAAAAAACCCGCCGTTACGAAGGCTTTTTTCCGTACGGAGTGTAAAATTGAGTCAAGTTAGATAATTTTGAGGATATATTTATTTAATTACTGAGAATTTTGGTCATGTATGACCATATTTTTGTGCCATTTATATTACAGCATTAATTACACACTTCTTACAAACGCTGAAATTAAAATATAAAATTCGAATATGGTCTTCATTATGGCTAGGGAATAATATATCGCTCACTCTATCATAAGAGTACGAAGAATAAAGGCCACGCTCGAGGGGCGTTGCTCCGAGCGGCAGTGCTCTACAAACGGCGTCGCGTGATCGTGCACGGCTCACTTCCGCTTCCCTCGAGACGAAAGTTCAAGAGGTATCACTCGCGTAGTATTTCCGATCGATGTGCGAGACGCAACTCACAGTACTATGAGAACGCCATTACTCGCCGTCCCACTCGAGAAAGTGTGCGCCCTCACGATGGCGACTGTTATTCCGTCTCGACCACTTGCCGCCAGGCGGGCGGGCAGGTCTCTCCTTTCCTCGGCCGTGGCAAACGCGGGCGGCCGAGTCATACGCGAAGCCGTTGACGCTCACGCACGCGAGACTCGTGGGCGTAGGAGACGATGCGGCAGAGAGCAGGGCGTGGGAAAGGGTGGCGCCGTGGCCGATTGGCTGGTGCTCGTGGGCACGCCGGGAAAACAAGTGGAGCGCCGAATATTTATGAAGCCGTGGTGCACGCGCGGGCGGGGGTCACAGGCGAGAGAGAGGCGTGAGGCCAATGCGAGGGCGAAATTAGGGAAGTGGAACCAAAAGCCTGAGGGGCGTGCTCCCTCTCTCCTCCTCGAGTCGCAGTGCATCGCTTCGCCAACCCGTGCCCGCACGCTTTCCCAGGGCCGTCTCTCGCCTTCGTCCGTTCCAGGGCCTCGCTTAGCGCACGCCCTTGCTCCCGACCGACCCGCCCTCCGCACTCTTGCGGCCGTCAGCCATCGGTAACGATGGGTCGGGAGAGACACTGTCGATGCAATGACACGCTCCACTCTGCATCTGCAAGGCGACCAAGGGCACGCCGCACTTAGCGGGACTCTGCCCTTCCACTCCCCCTCCGCTCCCTCCCCACGATAGAATCTCTCTCCAAACGCTCCCCTCCCCCTTCCACCTCGCAACCGAAAGAAAACGTCCTTCCGCCTCCCCCTCCTCTAAACGCCACCTTCCACACCCTGAATCAATCCACTCAACGTCTTAGGCAGCGTTCCATTTCACGAAGGATGCACCCTACGCCCTCTTGCACTCTTCTATGCTCTTTTTTAACGTGGCGCCAGAGTCTTACTGTGGCAAGGCAATTGCTCATACTTAGTGTACCACGCGATTTCTCATACCCGTAGCGCCTGTACCTTATCTCAGTGCGAATACTGTTATGTTTATTTTGTGCTCTCCGGAGGTTAAAACTCTCTTATCTTGTCGACCCTGTTGAAAGTAGGTTGTATCCTTGTGTGAATACTTTGATAATTCAATCAACTGAGTCGCGTCTGCAAGCCTGAAGCACTTATTTCTGAACGCTTTTTCACCTACATGAAATGTCATTAGATATGACAACTATGAGCAGTTGATGTACGCATGCCGTGGTCACAGGATTAGTTGAACACCTTGAACACAGCTGAACATTATATATATACATATATATATATATATATATATATATATATATATATATAATTTGAACAGAAGGTGAAAGAAAGAGATAGGAAACATGTAACTAAAATTGGACGAAGACAGCCGAAATCATGGTAAATCTAAGTGTCCTGATAGCTCAACTGGTAGAGCACTCGGCGCGAAATCGGGAGGTTCCGGGTTCGAGACCCGGTCACGGCACATTTTTACCCTCTGATTTCTCGGCTGTACCATCTTCCACATCACCAGTGTCTTCGTCCAATTTTAGTTACATGTTTCCTATCTCTCTCTTTCACCTTCTGTTCAAATTATTATATATTTATTCGCCTAAAAGGTGGTGTGTGAGTGAGTGAACGAAATATATATATATATATATATATATATATATATATATATATATATATATATATATATATATATATTCGTATATAAATTATATATATACCTGCCTGGGGAAGGGCTGGAAAATCTCTATATAATTTATATAGAGATTTTCCAGCCCTTCCCCAGGATGCATTGAAAGTCGTTACAGAGGCATTCGTTTTATTCATTTGGGAAACGAGGCGAAGAGTTGTCAGATTATTATCTTATAATGAAGTCTGTTTAAGTCCATGTAATTACTTAATTTATCGCAAATAAGCACATGCGAACCCATAGGACTTAAAGTCAAGAAAATCAATGGCGTACAGATAGAAGATGGCTATCCTTCCGTAACTTATTCCATCTCTGGTCAACAAAACTACAATTGAACATAACAAGTTAGTATTTACATATACAGTTATACTTATCCATCGGATATACTTCCACGGAATAACCTGCTTGAGTTAAATTAATGATGAAGAAATATTCTATTTTAGGCAATTTTTTCAGTATTTCACGGTAAGATTCACCATTCGAACAATAATGAATTATCACGCACAAAATAAATCAATTCTCTCGATGAACGCATCACGCCGCATCACTCACAATGTACCCTTCGCATATAAAAATCGCAATTTAAGTGAACACCCAGGCAAATCGCAGGAAACTAAATCACAGGGTATAGCCTACTGAGTTACTGATAGTCTCCTTACATTTTAATCCTTAAACTATCTATCTGTCGAAGTCCAATGAAACCATAAAAGCTACGTGGTTGACTCCCGTAACTCCCCAACGTATCGGAAACCCATGAAAACTAGAGAGCTCCCGCGAAAGGACTATTAAAAATGAAAAAAAAATTATTTTACAGTAAATTATTCCCTGCCTTACCTTCCTAAGAAAAATAATTTACTGAGAAAAAACACGCTGCTTTCCCTTATACCATGTTGTAACTTCCCACCATATACCAGCAGCCAGCACTTTTACTTTCTTGGTGTATTTACAGATAAAACTTCTTATAAATTTAATTATATAGAAAAATAAATATTACCACAGAAAAGTGACGATGTTAAAGAGCGGATAAGGGCTCGAGAAGGTCGCATGTTAGCGAAATTGAACTTGGCCCTATATAATCTACTCGAGAAACTGCCTTCTCCTCAACACCGAATATAGGATTATTAAAATTATTATTTAGCGTAACAGACAGAATAATTGTTGTCCAAATTTCATTCGCAACAGATCAAATATGCAGGACTATTAATTCCGGTGCTGTCCGTGTATCTCAAGAGCCGTGGATTTCTCGTCTTACAAGACGCAAAGTGGGTCTCTCCTCCCCTCCCTTCCCCTCAACCCTCTCTTCCCCTCTCAACCCTCCTCGGAACGTAAGCATCTCCTGCGAAGAAGGAGGGAGAGGGGTAGAAGGGGCCGCCGGTGACCCCCTGGGGGGGTGAGGACGCCCCCCTCCCCCACCCGCCCGGGGTGAATTCACATCCAATTCATCGCATCTCCCTCGCCATCATCGGAGCAGAATTGATGGACTCACGCACATAGGAGGAGGGAGACTTGGACTCTGCACCATCACCCCCCCCTCCTCACTCCTACGCCCCCCATATTGGATATAGCGGGTGCGGTGGAAGGTACTGGCGGTATGGAAGGTGAGGGGGAGGGGGGTCCATTTTTCCTTGGACCCGAAAAACGACCGCTATCTCAATCTGCGCACCCCCGTCGCCTCCCGCCTCACCCGAGGAAGAAGATCACTCCGCCAACCCCCCACACAAGAATACACCGCGTCCACCCCCCACCTTCCCCCCCGCCCATGCCCCCGGCGGGGGCCACATGCAAAGGCGGAGGAGGAAGTGGAGGGCGACTCAATAAATAAGGGACGTTTGAGAAGCCTTGCGGGGGGCGAGGGAGGGGGTTTATGGGAGTGCGGAGGGGGCGGAGGCGACAACACCCGAGAGGGGCGGGGGCGGGGGGCGATAAGGGAGGTGGCGGCGGAGGGAGCGGAAAGGGGCAAATAATTCAAACGGGATGGCTTCCTCCTTTTTTATGTCCCGCTCTCTCTCGATTCTGCAACACCGCAAGAAGGAGAACGCAAGACCACTCCCCCCAACGCCGGGAGGAAAGTTAAATTGTAATAAAACGCGTGAAGGCCGTAGCGATTCTTGGCCCCTCCTCTGCTCCCCACCCCTCCCTCCCGCACACCTGAGGCCTCCTGCGATATATAGAGGAGAGCAAGTTGTCGCCTCGGATTGAGAGAGGCGCTACACTTTGAGACGCGAGAGAGAGAGAAAACATCGGAGTGATGTTCGTCCTCGAGGAAGATGTGCCGTTGCACGAAGGCGCGAGTTCTCGTCACGAGCGAGATATCTCGACTTTTCATTCACGCCGTTTAACGGCATTCCAAAAATGTTGGCTTGCGTTTACTACTTCAAAGATACAAGGAAGTACCGACGTAAAACTCTACAAATCCGCGCTACGACGCTTAATTCACATTTGCGGCACTTGTATAAAGACGGGTCCCCCAGTAGCTTCCATCATCATCTTCCTGTGCTTTCCCACAGTTTATCCTAATGCATATTGCATTTGAATTGTAATTGACGGCTATAATGGGCGTAGGAAATTTAATATTGCCACTTTTCAAATCTGCAAATCAGTAAATGAACATTTCCGATAAATTATTATTAAAAATGCGAACTTCAGACATTTCTACTCCGAGGAGTGAAGCTGGTTTTTCTCTCTTGGTGACAACGCGGTGGACGAGGGGGGATGCAGCGGCGCCGAACGACGCGTCGCGACGCCCACCTCGTTAGTTTGTCCGCCTTCGTGAGCCCTCTTCCTATACGGATCGGAAGAGGTTGCCCGCTTCGTTCTTGCAGCAATTTTTAAAAGAAAATCCTGCTCATGTAGAGACTGCCTTAGAAATAGTTATATTGAGATAGGATGATCGCCAGAAGGGTATAAATGGCAAAACTAAGACCTATGCGTTATTCAAACATTTTGGAATCTCATGAGCCAAGGAAACAGTTAACATTCAACATTTTAATCAACATTGAATAAAAAATTAAACCAGACGACGTTTTTGCCAGCAAGAATTTGCGCTGCTGATGGTTTGAATAGTGAAGGAGAAACAATAGGAGTCTCCTTTGGTTAAAATCAAGACGTAATGTTTATCACCGATACACTCCCTCATCTCAAGGCACTCGATGTCAGAGAAGCATGGGGTCAACGCTCTGTCGTTCCAGGAGGAAGGTCCTCAAGAGAACTCTCTCGTAATTCCTGGTCCCCCTCCCAACCTCCAGGGCAACTGTCCAAAACCTTTCGAGATATCGGATTGCGAAATAGAAGAGCACTGGGGGGAGGGGGGAAGAAGGCGTGGGGAGGGTTGCGTCTCGGGAGGGGAGAAGAGAGGGATGGCTTCGAGGAGTCCAAATGAAACGAGTGATGGCGGCGGTGAATGCAAGAGAGAGAGGGAGATGAAGTCGTTCGGCGTGCGACAGCCTTCGCGGTCACCTCCCGCACTCACGGACGGAGCGCGAGGCGAATGAATACTCCCAGTGGCATCCAAATGTTTGCGACCGGCACTTGGGCGGACGCCCGTTGTTCCAATGACTCACCTCCGGGCAGGAAGCTTGAGACGCCGTTACCGTTAGCTCCGAAAGGAGGCTGCTAATGCATTGCCCGAGATTCAAGAAAGCTTCTCTTCCACTGAATATGGATAGAAGGAGCAATAATTATTTCAAAGGCAATACGGGCTTATTAATACGGTGACGCAAATTAACACGCGATTTTTTTCCTTCCGTCAAATCGTGCGGCATTCTCATGCTATTGGTTGATCGGTTGGTCAATTGGGCAGGTGACCGACAATTGAGATCGCTATCGCCATTTAGGAGAGGTGGGGAATGAAGGATGAAGGAGGGGGGAATGAGGGAGAGGGGGGGATGAGGGAGGGGGAGGGGGCAGAAGGAACGCGGCGTCGCATCACGAAAGGCGTTCGGGGGGTGCACAGTCGGCCGTGACATTTCAGGGACAATTGCACTAGGGAGTGTCCTGCCACCCAGTTAGTGATCGGAATTACACAGAAAAGACTCCGCCAATCCCTCGAGTCGAACCCGGGCCTTCTTAATAGGAAGCTAGAACATTAAATTACAATACATTCACTACGCTGACTCTCTTCCCAGCTCACCCCTTTGAAAGGCGTGAATGTATCAGGTTATACTCGTCATTATTACGCGAAGGATCTGTCGTGGAAAATTGGAAAAAGAAATTGGAAATGTGTTGAGGCCCTCAATCCCCTTCGACTCTCCCGGGAATCGCGCGAGAACTTAATCCGTTGCCCCACTCCCCTTCACATCTTGCGCTGTCAAATTTCCACCCACAATTCCGGGTTCGGCAAAGGAACATCACACAATCGAATCGGAGCGAAATTTTAATCTTAAGATTTAATACAAGAACGAAGACTGACATTTAAATTTTAGACGTAACCTATCACCCTTATCTAATCCCTTCATTTCCCTAGAGTGTTCGCAAGATTAGATGTGTAGTTTAAGGGATGAAATTGATGAAACGCAATGAAAAGCTGATTAAACACGATCAATTTCGGTTCTATATACATACTAATAAATATAGATATTATTGACCTTACAACGGGCCAATCAATGGAAAAGAGAAAGACCTGAAATGAGACGGTGCTTCATAATGAAATCGACCGTGTCGAGTTTTTTTTTCCATCCAACACAAAACTTCGCTCGCGTGCAATTCCTCTGCTCCGATGACAGCATTTCCTCTTCCGTAGCATGACATGCATCCAAAAAAGTGTTTCCCCATAGTTTAGGCAGAGCAAGGAATCACTCACTCCGCACTGCATGAACGACCAGAGACATTTAATTCGCACGGGAGAGTGGGTCGCGTTGGTTGATCCCACGACGGCAAGCGTTTGCTCTCTCTCTCTCGAGATGGAGAGGGGATATGGCAGGGGATGCAGGGAGGGGGGATGAAGGGGGGGGATGCTGAGAGAGAGAGAGAGATCGGATCGGAGAGTGCCCCTAGGAAGCGCTCGCAACATCCCGTGCGGAAAGTGAGGGGGGGGGCAGGAGGGTTAAATCCGGGAAGAGACCACTCGGGGGAGGGAGGGGCAGGGGGGGCGCCGAAGGAAGACGTTTAGGCGTCGGCGGTCGTGCGCACGAAAGGGGGCGTCGTAAGGGTGGGGCGTCGTCCTGCGCGGAGCGTCTTCTGCCGCTCTCCACCTCTGCATCCCTCTCGGAGGACGAAGGAATAATCCAAAGATGGGTCTCACGGTGGCGTGCCACCACACACGCTGTGGGGATCGAAGGATGGGTGGACGTGGGGGCGGGGTCGGGGGATCGAGAAGGGAAAGGCACTTGCCCCCCCCCGCATCCTACTCCTTTTGGGGGTGGAGAGAGTCGTTCGCTGGCGACCTGCGCCACCACCCCTCAAATCACCCTCCCGCCACCCCTATTTATACGCTCCTTCGCTTCGCGGATATATCTTTTTATTGTGGCGCCACGTCCGACGTAAAGTATGGAACGGTGAGGAGATAAGATCTCTGGGGGCGGGTGGGGGAGGGTGCATCTTGGGCGTGTGGGGGGGGGAGGGGTGAGTGTGGGGGGGTGGGAAAGGGGAAGAGGGGGGCAGGGTGGGGGGAAGGGCAGACATGAGAGTGTGTGCGTGCACGATATAATACGACGGCACTCCTACGCTCCACGGATAATAAATAACACGAATACGTTCTCAGTTGAGATTGATCTTGCATGGCGAGTGCCTCTTCCTCCGCTGCGTTCTTGAGGGGGTGGGAGGGGGCTTGGGGTGGAGGGGTTGGGGGGGAGGGGTTTGGAAGGGAAGTGGAGATGCGACGGGAGGTAGGAAGAGTCGGTGCTCTGGACCCGTCCTCTGATTGCTTCCGTGGAAAGCTGACACGAGTCGATGCGGTGGCGTCGTCTGGCGGTTGGTTGTCTAACGACGAGTATGAGTTTGAATGCATTGGTGGAATTTTTTAGCCTATATAAATGAGAGCATCGAGAATGATTCATTCCTAGGATCACTTTTCCATCGCACAATTTACGGCCCGAAGAATTTTATTTTGATCTTTAATTTTTTCATGGGTTATATCTTCACAAAGAATTCAGCCTAATTTCTAACATTCTTACTATTACCCTTTTATCTACAGTCCTTTGCAAACAATATTAGAGAAATTATCCTTGGGCATCTAACTTGCACTTTATTACAGACTTTACGAAAATTTAATTTCGAATTTTTTTCCGCTTAGTGTCACTTGAGTGACACAGGAGGCTGCTTTTCGCTGATACATATTACGATATAAAACTAAAAAGTTAAATAAAACGGTGCATATAATATTGGTGATGACGAGTGCCTTCTAGAGAAAGATCCCCGAAGTTTCTGAGAACTATTTAAATGAGTCACGGGATGATCTAAGCGGCTCGGAGCAAACCGGGGAGCTATCGCTATCCAGCCAACTCTCGGCAGACGCAATCACAAACCGTCGATCGCTGACCTCTCCTCTGGCCCTCCACCCTCCGTTGAAGCGAGCGCTCTCCCCGGCTCCTCCCTTTCCGGGTGATTGGAGGACGGGGGCGCCCTCTGATGGTGCTCACACGAAGCAGGGGGAGAGTAGGCGCGCGCCCCATGGACGACGGTGCGGCGGTCTAGGCGGCCAGATGCGGATAAGTTCGGATTCCCTGGAGAGGAGATTGTGGGGTGCGGTGGATGGGGAGGGAAATATTATCACGGAATGCTACAATTCCCAGAGTGCACCACTCTCCTCCCCCAAAGCCAGCGGTGTGATGCGGGGATGACGATTGCCGGAAGTGACGCAGCCAGGGGAGGGGCGATTGATAGGACGCCCCCCCGTCTCCACGGCGGCTATTCAGCGTCCTCTCGTTCTCCAAAGGGACTTCAATTCGCGCGCCCTCTGGGACACGGAGGGTGAGATTCTTTGGTAGCCGTGTAGAGGGGGATGAAGAAAAATAAACTTACTGTTGAATCGCAAGGATGCCGAACCGATGATCGCTCACCCTAGGGAGCGAACCGGAAACCACTCGCTCGTGCAACGATAATTCTCCACTTCGCGCCCCCCCCCCCTCGTGATGAGCGGTGGCTGGAGCTATGAGAACGTGTACGGTGCAAAATATACCAAGGCGAACACCAGTTTATACGTTGGAAATCGCCAACCATGCAGTAATGTATAAGGTGTAAGAGTTATATTTCAAATTTTCGCCTTAATTAAAGCATTGTTTTGACTTGGATTTTCGGCGCGAATTTCGAAATTTACGAGAAAATCATATCTAAATACGCTTTTCTTACTCGGCATGAAACATTGATATTTGTTAGCAGCTGTTATAATAATATGAAACGTATTATTTCACATTTAGGAGAAAATCTGTACATAAGTAATCGAATTATTTCAAAATATATGCCGTGTTACATAAGAGTACTAGTTAAAATATCATTAAATTGCCAGGAAACCAAACCGGTGGCATGCAGTTTTTTTCACTTTTATCGATAGATATTACTAATAAGGACACGTATGCAAAGTTTCACGCAAATCTGTACACATACAAAAATCGCTCCAGCCACCTTAATCTAATCGGAGGCTGCATTCAACTCTTCCCGTCCGCCTCGGACGGCGAAGAGCGGTCTCCCACGATCAAATAAGCACGAACCACTCGCACGACTCGAAGAGAGTACCACGCGACGACGGGCTCACCAAGCACTTCTCCCGCGCTTCAACCGTCCAACCACGCGCCGCCCAAAGTGTGAATAGGTGTGGCCAGCACCAATTAGCGCGACCCGTATGGGCCGCCCAACATTACTGTTCACGTGGCAGGAATCGGTCATGCTCGCTACGGAGGAATCTTGAAAAAAGGATATTCCTGATGAACGCCCACGGCGATGAAAACAAGAAACAATCTGATATACTCACAGAAGGACTAATGGGGCACACACTTCACCCTCCATTTGTGACACTAAGCGACATTTCCCATTCGTCGCTGAGACGTCCGACCGAACTAAGACTCGCCTCATAGGAGTTCCCCCACCTCGATACCCAGAGAGAAGTGATGGCAGAATGGACAGACGAAAGGTGAAGGCGACCGGTGGGGCCGAAGATCGCTTGTCACGCAGGAGGGACGGGGATTCCAGAAGAATTCCAGAAGGCGTATGTCTGCACGAGGGTGGGTGGGTAGGCGCAGCGCACGACAAAGAGACACGCCCTCTCGAGACGATGGCCACCGGTGCGAGTGCACGCGCCCAGACTGCGCATTCTGATGCGCTGCCGTGCCGCGTGCTCGAATGGCTGCACTGCGCGAGGAACGGCTTCGCGCGGTGAACGCAAGCGAGCTGCTTGACGCCGACATGAGTCGCCGCGTAAAGAGCGTCGTCTCTGGCATCAAAGTGGATGATGCACCAAATGCCGCGTTTCTTACATCCCCGTGGTGTATCCTCCGATCTAGATTCACACGGAAGACGCGATGTGGAAGTCAGTCATCATCTCACTGGAATGGAAATTTAATATCGACAAGGCGATGGCAATCACTGCTGCCGAGGCAATAGTTATAATTAATATGGGGGCTGCGTGCATAGCAATCAAAATGGAAGGAGAAGGTCCTCGAGTTATAAACTTCATTCATAAGCTCGTTTTACACGGGTCACGTAATTGCACAATCGTACGTACGAACGTGCATTCCAAATCGCATGGTGTAAAGCCGTGAATTGCAAGAATGCATGCGCGAATACATGAATGCGAGATGGCAAATAGCCCCTGATTTAATTCTAAAATAAATTGCAAGCCCGATTGAGAAAAACATACAGTTTGAAGTTTTGCGATTTCGTGCCCCGTATAAAACGGCCTATAGTCATTTCGCATTGCATTCAAGTATTCTACCGGCTGATTGGTAGGTTCTTCTTGGACAGTTCCCATTCAGGCATCCCAACCTCATAGACATTGTCTCGCTTTCCCTCCTACGGATGCACTGCCATTAGATCCCTCTTCAATTCTTCATATCTTCTACCTCCTCATATTTTGTCCAGAATTCCTATCCTCTTCCTTCTTCTTCCACGCTTCCCCAGTGTTCTCCCCTCTATCACTCTCTTCAACATGTCATCTCCTCTCCAAACCTCCTCCATCCATCTCTTCTGCTTTCACCGAACCTCTGCCACAAGCTTCCTCTCCTCTCCGACCATATCCAATACCTCCTCGTTCGTCTTCCTCGCCACCCAGCCCACCTTCTCCATCCTTCTCCAAACCCACATCTCAAGCGCCTCAAGTATATGCACATCCTCCCTTCGCAATGACCAAGTTTCCGACCCATGTACCGCCACGCTCCATATTAAAGTTTTCACCAGCCTCTTCTTTACGTCTCTTCTCAGACCCCCCTCATCAAGCCCCTTCTCTTCGAAAATGCTTCTTTAGCGAGAGCAATTCTGCATCTGATGGCCCTACCACTAAAACCATTCCCCTCCAAAATACTACCCAGATACGTAAACTGCTCTACCTGCTCTATCTTCTGCTCTCCCAACGTTATATTCAACCCCGCCTTCTTACCTCTAGAAAATCTCATTACTTTCGTTTTCATGTGGTTGATAGTCATCCTATAAGTTTCGCACTGCACCTCTAACGTATTCACCATTGATTGTACCCCCTTAGTAGACTAACCAATGCTTGATCATCTACAAATCTCACTGATTTTATCAGCGATCCCCTCCTATCTTTATTCCCACCTCCTTATTCCCCCATGCCTCCCTTACCATTTCTTCTGTATACACGTTAAAAGCAACGGCGATAGTGGGCACCCCTGCCGCACTCCCCGTCCTATCGTGGCCCATCCCGATTCTCCATCGGCTACCCTAACCTGCGCCGTCTGGTTCATATACAAATTCCGAATCAGACGCCTGTCCCTCCAATCGACCCCTAATTTCTTCAACACTCCCATTAATTTCGTCCATTCCACCCGATCAAACGCCTTCTCGTATTCTACGAAGCATGCAAAAACATCCTGCCCATACTCTAGGTTTCTTTCTACTAGCGTCCTCATCACCCCTATAGTGTCCCGCGTTCCCGTCCCTCTCCTAAACCCGAACTGGTCGTCACCCAAATATTCATTTGCCTTCTTCTCTAGCCTTCTATTTATAATCCTCAGAACTACTTTGGCCGCGTAGGATATTAAGCTTATTGCCCTATTGTCTTCGCATGTTTTTTCCTTGCTCTTCTTTCGTATAGGAATTAGTACAGTCTTTGCGAAGTTTTTCGGCCACACACCACCCTCATAAATCCTACGAATAAGCGCAAAAAGTTTTCCTCTTTCGCTCTTCTCCATGCTCATTAAAAACACTGCAAGTATGTCATCTATTCCCACCGCCTTATTCCTTTTCATGTGTCGTAGTGCTCTTTCGATTTCGCTATCTAGGATACCTGGTCCGATGCCATCTCTGTCGATATCGTCTTTCCTTTCTATATCTAACATATTGGGCCTTATTTCTTTACCATACAGCTCCTCAACATACTCCTTCCACCTCTCCAGGATCTCTTTCGGTTCTACAATCACCTTTCCCGTTCTTGTCTGTTATCGTTGTAATTCCATTTCCCTTATTTCCACCCGTCCGTTCCTTTACTTTCCAATATAATGCATCTGCTCTTCCCTCTTTTTGGTATTTCTCTAACGAGTCGATCTGTTCTCTCCACCACGACTCTCGTGCTTTCTATGTTTCTCTTCTAAGACTTTCTTTGTTATTTTTTTATCGGTATTTTCTCTTACCTATCTCTGAGTTTACGCTCTTCCATTTCCTTCTCTCCTGCATCTCCCTTATCATCTCCTTCGTGATCCACGGTTTTCTAATTTTAGTTGCACTCACTACGCCAACCGTTGCTTTCGCCGCTTCTACACTTCCATTTTTCAAACTTCCCCATTCATCTTCCACTGATCTAACTCCATGATCCTCACCCATTATCTCATCCACATTCTCTCGATACTTCTTCTTCATTGCCCCAGTTAATGCTTCCGTATTCCACTTTCGTACCCTCCTTCCCCTTCTTATCTTTTTCAGTTTTATCCGACATTTCATGACTAATAAGTAACCAATTAAAACAATACGAGCAGGACATTTCGTGAGTTTCTTGATATTATCATCAATTGCATCCATCAGCCCCATGATTGCTTCTCCCTTCAGCTAACAATTTTCTTCTTTCATTAACCTTCTTTGTAACGCCCCTCATACTTAGTCTATTCAATCGTTGGCCTTCCTCGGTAATTCTTTCTATTGATTTCTCCTTCAATTATTGCACTCTATAGACTTTATTGAGGGCATTTTGTATTCTTCGTGGACACACTAACATGCTTAACCCACGAAAGACCTCAGGGTTTCCCGGTGGATGATATGTATGAAGCTCTATCGGGTGTGGAAATGAGTTTAGCTTTGCATAAGTGACGATTCGATCTGCAACTTGCTCATCTTCCTCAAGGCGAAAGAATTTTTGCCCTGAGGAAGATGAGCGAGTTGCTCGTCGAAACGTCGGCTTTGGAAAACCCTTGTGCGATCCTTGTGCGATCAAACCCGAGAAGACTCCAATCCATACGCTTAACCCAATAATGCCGGTTGGTATTGGTCAAGTTATCGAATTTGTGAAAGGAGAGTTAAGTGGCGCATGGCATTTTTACCATCCCGGTTGCCACAAGCCCTCACAGGGTGACCTGAAAGCGAAGATGCTGAAGCGATCTCGCGAGGAGTGACTTGACAGGCACGCGCGTGTGCGTGATTAGTCCCGAGACGAGAGCACTTTGTTGGGGGGAGGGGACAACAACGTCACTTCCTCCCCTCGCCTTTTTGAGTCCATGTCACGCCCAGAAACAGACCACCACCACGAGCAAAAGAGACACACGACCCCTTTTCCTCTCAGACGAGAAGAGCCTCTCTTTGATCACCCACACTCCACACTCTCCCTACCCCACCCCCCCCGCAACCACCGCGCAGTCTTTTCGATGGGGGGAGGGGGCAGGAGAGCATTCGTCAAGGCATCGCCTCGTCAAAAAGTGTCCAACCCAATGTCAATTCACCATTTGAAGTGGGTTTGGCTCGGGACGAGTCGAGAGCTGTCGGGAAGATTTGTGATTTGGACACAAACGGGAATTAATGCATCGGTTGGTTCCTGAAAGCGCGTGAATATAAATAAGTACACATTTGATACGCGCGCGCGGCCACGGCGCAGGGAAAGTTTCGCCTCTCTCTCTCTCTCTGGCGTGATTGAAACGGACCCCACCCACGGCAAACAGTCACAGAAATTATCAAACAAAGGATTCCGTGTCGCCGCTGCACCAACCGACGCGTCGCCGGCGACACGGGAACTCACTCGGCTACACCCGACCGCCTCACCCCACCGCACCCGCGAACCGCTCCTCCATGCTCCTCGAACTGTTGACCTCGGCGAAATCGAGACTGAAATTTACGGATTCATTCGTCCACCCGACGCGACCCTACGGTCTCATTGCCAATATAAGTAAGTACAGGTAAGTATTTCAGGTGAACAAAGTAGTAAAGATGGAAGAACACACAGACAGTCTTTGGCTTTGGATAGGTATGCTCATATCTCAAGGCAGTTTATTAGCTCCGTCTTTTAGAGGATGGAAAACTGAAAAGAAGCTGTCGAGGAAATTAAACGGGGAGCCGCGTGAGGTTACTGTGCATTCATTCTCATGGAGGCATTCGCACTAAAGGTTATAACAGTAGTAGTAGTAGTTTTATTTTACGTGCTTCGACGGCTAAGGTCATTTCGCACTTACTGTCTGCCACAGGGGCAACAGCACTCGGGCGAATCGGAGGATCACCCCTCCAAACTCTAGCCGAGCCCAACGATGCTTAACTTCGGTGTCTGATCAGGAACCGGTGTTACCATCGTGGCAGGCCGTTGCCCAAAGGTTATAACACCCTGTACGATAGTGTACGTTGGCATTTGAGCAAAACTTCAATCTTAAAACCAAGTGAACTGGAACCCAATGGAAGATCTTAAAGAACTAAAAATCAACCCATTGCTGATTTCATAAACCATCAACATTACTAATGTTTTTCCACGTCAGATTTAATCGAAAAAGCCAATCATATTCTCGCGCTTAGAATTATAAGTGCACAACGCTGAAGCTCATTAAGTTCTTACGACCACAAACTCTGTAATTATATAGTGCCAAATAATGCCTATTTCAAGGTTGACCAGATTTATGGATGATATCCTACAAGTTTTTTTAGGAAAACTGAAAAACATACTTTCGGAGAAAATATCATTTGATATAAACTTCTAAAGCATGTCGAATTTATTCGTTAATGTCACTCATTGCTGTCGCCACCGCAAATCCGAGTGGTCAACTCGTGACTGTCCCTAACGACCACCAGAGTCCGTAGTATTAGGCACTCCCTTTCCCCAGGGTCAAAGAGTAAACGGTTAAAATGACACGGATGGGGTGCAAAGGAATGTATCCTACCGCATTTATGAATACACGTTTCTTTGTTTCTTCATCACCATCGTTCGATGTAACTGCCGCCTGGACGAGAGGAAGAGTCGGTCATAATATAACGAAATGTTCAGGCCACTAATGAACAACTTCTAAGACGTGGAAACACACCCACATGGAAGTCGAATTCACTCATCGTCAATTCTAAACTTCAGAGTCCCTTGTCGATCCACACGTACGCATTCCTTACTCCATATGCCAATCCCCAGACTATCCCTTGGCAAGCGGTCACTTCACTACCTTCCTCCCTACTGAATTCTTTGCCTAATAATATAGATCCATTTTTCCTCTCTTCAGACTCATTTATCAATCTCGCTATGTCCTTTTTTCCCATGAATAAATAATACCTCTCCCATTTACCTCCCTTCCTACCTACGTTTTATTTGTATTTTTTATTATTTTCACCGCATACCAATTGTTTTCATTGATTGTTATTGTTTTTATTTAAAGTCTGTTACTGTGTCACTTTAAATTGGCAGAAATGCTGTATGTGATCAATTAAATAAATAAATAAATAAATTTCTACATAGCTTATAGCGGTGAAACTAACATCTAATGGTTGAATAGGGAGATGAATTATGCTCTTCCAGTAGAAAAACCCTCTCTCATCCCTACGACGGAGGAGTCTTCCGTCCACATGAGTAATATGACGGCAGGTGTGAGGAGGGATTGACCTCCCAACCCCCGTTCCGGGGGCGTGGGGGGGGGGGGGGGAGGTTTGTGTGCCTCTCGGTCAGTGGACTTCCTTCCCCTCCTCCCCCGCCGATAGGGGCTCGGGGGGAAGGGGGGGCACCCCACTCGATGGGTTGTCCGGAGCGACACATCTGCGGTGCTCGCTCGGTCGCGAACCTTAGCATGGCCGAAGGAATGCTCTCCAAGTGATTCCCTGAATTACGTTCGGCTCTTTGTCGCGTCATCTCTGGGATTACCCCTCAACCTTCATCGCATCCACGAGAGGGAGAGAATATTGCCGTGCTTCAGGCATAAGGCGAAAGAAAGAGGTGATTCGACGAAGGGAAGGCATCTTCCCGTAAAATACACTTGACCACCTGCTCTTTTCTCGCCGTTGGCGAAGTCGGAAGTTGCAATCAGAGGCTGAGCGTTTACCGAGAGCAAATGTCACTGATTAAATGGAGAGGGTATGAGTAACCCTTCAAAGAGTTTGGAGGAGCAGTCCATGGGAGTAGCATTATACTATAAGAGAGAACTTTCACGTGAAAATGAAACGAGTTGGTCTCGCTGACGGAGGGAAGACTTGTCTCCGCCAGTAATTAACTCAACCCTGTTGACTTTTAAGAACACTGCTGCAATCGGAGTCACTGACTGGTAAACAGCTACAGTCTTCGAATCGGGGACATGCAAAATGTACACACGTGTGTGTTTCACATGGTTTCAATAACTTCTAAGAGCACTAAAAATTAATACGGTCACTCATCTTAGCAACAGCCTCAGAATATTTATGAAATACGTGTATTCGAGTGTGTTATCGGTTCGCAGGCGCGCGAAAGCGGACGCACGCATCAATCAAGCCAAGGGGAAGGGCGGGGAGAGAGAGAGATAAAGGAAGATCGCCGCGGGGCCCTTTACACCAGATGGCATATGCGAGCACTCGGCGATAGGCTCGCGCTACCCGCGGGGGACGACACAGTCCAACTTCCGGCCGGCGGGGAGGGGGCGCTTATCAGGGCCAGCGTCAATGGAGCGCCGCTTCTTCTACCGCTCCGCCTTCCCTCCCCCACCCCTGACCCCCCCTGGCAATCGCTCGAGCGGAGATGGACTCAAGACGAAAACGCGCGAAAAGCAGACGAGGGCGGTGGCCAGCCGCGAATGGATGGGACGCCGCGATTCGGTTTATCTCACTTGGGCGTTTCCACTCCGCCAGGCGATCCAGCATTTCCATCGTAGACGGCCCCTTTATCGGACGGAGGCCGCCCCTTTATCAGGGCCCACCCCTACTCCGTCATGGCCGCCGCGGGGGAGAGCAAAGGAGAGCGGGAGGGAGCGGCCTCCATCGGCGGGGGTCAATTAATCGCCCCAGACAGCCAGCGAGAGATATTACTCGCTGTGAATAACAACACCCCCCCCCCTCCCCTTACCCTCCGGTGACCCTCCCCTTACCCTCCGCGAGCACACCTCAGCAAACACTCCCGCGTCACTTGTTTCGCGCCTCGCACGCGGAACACCGCACATGCGACCTCTCAAATTACATTCCACCAGTCTTTTCTAAATAACCTTACCCCAAATCTGCGTCATTGTATATCTCCTACGGGTGAACTCTTCTTCCGCTAATGCAATTCTCCTTCAAATATAATACTATGCCGATCCTTTGCCATGGCACTACTACAAAAGAACGGTCATTGTTCTTCCTCCTGCAGTGAGAGACCCTATAATTATACGATCCACTTCGTTATCTTTGTTCCATAACACTTCATCACTTTATTTTTTTTTTAAATTCTTGGGTAGTAAAGATAAGGATACCTTTAATTGTTCATTTTTAATAATTATTTTTGATGCGTTAGCTAATTAACTGCACTCCTTTGTATAACAGCCTAACAAACGCAAATGGATAACTAATAGCTCCTAGCCCAGCTCTGGGCGATGTCACGCAAAACCCATTACAAGCGCTTTGAATTACAACTTTCATTTTAAAAACCATGGCAGCCCAAAACGCAGAGATCCATGTGATCGGTAGACGTGGAAGCTCATGAATACTAACGCTGTGCCCAACTGTATCAGGTTTAGTTCCACGCTTGGAACTCACCATAACTTTGCACTTCATGGCGAAACGAAAGCATAGACTTTCGGCCGAAATTAAAGTCTTAGAGAATGGGAAAAAGCGATCACATAGCAGGTAAGGGAAAATATTTAAAGGCTCCACCTAAACAGCCATGACGTGGTCGGTAAAGATATCGGTTCAAAAAAGCATGGACAGTTCATGACCATGCGAGAGCCAATACTACAATAAATGGGTAAAGTCGTGAAAATGTGAAGTTAAAACGGGCCTTTAATTATCGTGGCGCCTCATGGGATATCTTATTTTGAATGAAATGCAATGACAATGAAGGATATAAATATATATTATTGCATTGCAGACCAGAAGTGCTGGGGGCGACCCTCACGGACACCTCCCGCGGCCCCGGGCAGCAAGTAAACTGCGCGCCACTTCAGATCGGTGACGTATTTCCGGGGGGAAGTATTGGGGGTGGGGGAAGGAGTGGTGGAGGCAGACGGAAAAATGGACGCCATTTTGGCGTTTCGCGGGGGGAGGAGGGGGGAGGACGGGGGGGAGAGGAGGGGGGGAAGGTAGTGATGAAAATCCCGCGTATTACTCTTCTCGCTCAGAATCCCGTAATATACGAGATTTACGTAATGGATGGCGGATCTCAAACTGATAAACGACCACGCCAGGGCCTAAATAAAATCCGATACCCTATTATTCCCTCCCTCGGTTTAAGGGTACGGAAAAGTACATCAACTCCCCCTTCCCCTCCCACGTCACACAACCCCTCCCTCCCCCCCCAATCCCCCTCGTTCCGCCGAAACACGCTTCCTCATTAGCTCACCGCAAAAAAAGCGGAGTGTGGCGTGGTGGTCGTCGGATCTCACCTTTCCTCCCCCTCCCATCCCACACCTAAAGGAGCGGGGGTGGGGAGGAAATGCCTCCACCCCCAACACACCTATCCGGGCCAAGCGGTTCCCCCCCCACCCCATTCCCCTGTCCCCTTCCCCACCTCCCCCAGCCCCTCTCCCCTACCCCACCCTCCCCACTTTTGGAAAACGAGGGAGAAGGAAAAATCGGGTCCCGCCCCACCCACCCCCCTGCAATGGGGTGGGTGGGGTGGGGGTGCTCAGGGTGGGCAGGCTCCCTTCGCGCGCAGAAATTAACGGTGGGCAATTTTGTTTCCTTAATGAACTCTCTCCGTGGGCCGAGGGGGTGGAATTGTTACGGGAGAGAGATACGGGAGACCAAACCCTTTGGAATGAAAGAAAGAAAGGGAGGGGCGCCCACTCACCCTCCGGGGGCGGACGAGGGTCCAAAGAGATTTCGCGGGGGCAGAGCGGGGGGTTGATGTAAGGGCGTCGTCCCCTGGCTGGGTATCGCTCCGCGTGCTAGTGCTGTCGAAGCCTTTCCTCCCGCCTCTCTCCAGATACTCTCTCTCTCTCAAATCGCACGCAAAGGCCGCCGCTATCTTCTCGCGATCGGAGTGCCATGCGGTTGCCTGCCGACGGGACCAGCGATAAAAAAAAAGGAAGCCGCAAGGAATCGTAGATTTAGGGTCAAAGGCCACTGAGGGAAATAGAAGAAGACATTGACTGCACAAGGAGGGTTGTCCATTGAAGAAATTATGCTCGTGATCTTCGGTAACAATTAAGTGCCAAAAACCACAAAACCTTCCTCACGGAAGTTACAAACCAGTGATTCAACATATAGCACATTTCCTACAGTCTATTTTCACCAAATTGTTGCGTGGGATAAATCAGTTATCGCGGGAATACGGACTTATCCCCATGATACTGAATTCGGTCGCTGGGATTCGCTGTGCTGCATGCAGTCCTCATTGAATTAGGACCAGGTGTGATTACGGAGCAGTAAACAGAATAGTTTTGGAAGGGAAGGGCATTTTGACGAAGCGTCTGCAATCCACCGCTTCACTTATCTACTGTCGGAATAAAAATTATGGATACCCGAGTTTGCAGCCTGATAGATAATGAACGAATAAACCTATATGAACAGTAGTTACACCAACTTTTGGCTTATTTCATTCTACGTTTACTTATATAAGCAGAAAAATTATATGATTATTTCTTCTATTTTTTATGACATCGAGAATAAAAAAGTACCTGTTTTTGACGCCTTTCAACCAAGCCTCCACTTTGAAAATGTGTAACATATCGTAAACTCACAATTCGATCAAAACCAAACTCCACCACCAGTAGGATACAAATGTGTTCTAATATACTTCCAAGTTTCAGCTTCTTAGATTTAACCAAACAAAATTTGTTATCAAGTAACTAACTGCACTTTTAATTCATGACTGAAAGGTCGCACAAAAGCGTGATTGGTCGCTTTGTGGAGCGTGTTTGGCCCGCCACTCAAACAATCCCAAACAGAGCGTAAAATATGAAATACTCACTGATATCCTTCTCCGTGTTATAGTAAAAACCAGTGTTTTTACATTGAGAGTTATTTGAAAAGCGTTTTCATTAAGTCTAGCAGGCGACCGGCCTGGCCGGATTTACCGCTACCGGGGTGCGCTGTTGCCCAGCTCGTGCTCTCTCCCCGGGACAATAGGACCAGACGCCAAACTTTCACACTCACTCATCAACTGCAGTTTATAGTATGATTCAGTTGCTTTAGCTGAACCTTTACAATAGACACTGTCACCATGCTACCCTCTTCAGCTCATTCCACTTTTATCAGTAGTACTGTTCTCGCGCGTGCCTAAACATGCCTCCCCGTTCTCTTATGTCTGAAGGCGAGATTGCGATGATTGCAAGTGCGATTTGTTTTTTTTTAATTGGAGGGGGAAGAAGTTGGTGATAAACGTTATCCAGTGTATGAAATAGTGTCCAAGTGTTTGGGGGTGTCCAAGACGACGGTGAAGAGGATTGGTGCTGCTCACAAGGAGAGCGCTGAAGACTTGTCACCTGGTTCAAGAAGGAAGAAACTTTGTACTTCGGGGAGAAGACGACTGTCAATCAAACTGGATGAATTCACTCTGGGAACAATTAGGAGAAGTATTCATGACTTTTACATGCGTGATCTATTTCCGAATATAGGTAGCCTGCATTCCAATCTCGTGTATAATATGACGGATTTTCCAGAAATGTCTCAATCTACCCTTCTAAATATTGTCAAAAAAACTTGGATTCCTTTTTAAAAAACTTAACAAAAAGCCCATCTTAATGGAATCTGCGACAGTAGCAGCATCACGGCATATATTTTTAAGGAAGATGAGAGAAATTCGTTCTGAAGGGTATAATTAGTTTTTTTACCGATGAAACGTGGTGTGGACAAAATCATACTAATTGTAAGAGTCATTGGTAACAAAAAAATATCATCGAGTCACTTAACGCCGATTTAACAAATTACAACCAATACAGAGGTTATTGTATATACAAGCATGTTAAACAAATATATGGATGGATGGGTGGTTTCAAAACCCCATCTGGTGCTGGAAAAATGAAGTGAGGGAAAAATGAAATAATATCGTGGGTTTCTAAAAAGAACATCGCTTTGCCTCGGAATGTTGAAAAATTTGAACAGCTGACCAAATCCGAACTTATTGTCCTTGAACGGCCATACTTTCAAGCACCTGTAAAAATGCTTGAAAAACTTACGCAGCAGCAGCGATCTGAAGTTCAACTTGTTTGGTTGCCCGTAGCCAATTGTGAGCTCGATCCCATTGAATTGATTCGGGCATTTGTTAAGGGCAAGTAAGCAAAAGTTAATTTGTTCAACGCTGCAGAGAAGGGAAGAAGCATGGAGGTAATAAATACGCTCTGCCAAGAAGCTGTACGTTATGTAACTACTGAACTGTGGCGGAAGTGTATTTCCCATGCAAAAAAGATAGGAGATCATTACTGGGAAAAAGTTAACTTAACAGACGATGTAATCGATAACTTAACAGACGAGCTACTAATAATAAATTTCATGGACTCTTATGAATCTTCCGAACGCATAGACTCTTCTGAAGAAGACGAATATGAATAAATGTAAACAAATTTGTAAATAGTAATTTTATATTTTGTAAATACTTGTGTAAATAATAAGCTGTAAATGCCATCTTTAGACCTACCATTGGAAGTTCAAAGCCCTCATAGGGAAAGGTGATGGGAAATGAAAAGAATAACTTCTAAGCAAAAATGTTAAAAACGAAATAAATAGATTCTAAGACATAACAAACAAAGCCTACTGACATAGAAGCCGAGCGGCTGGTGGCGAAGAGCGGGTGTACGCGCGAACTGGGCAACAGCTCACCTCGGTAACGGTAAATCCGGCCGAGCCGGTCGCCTGCTAGACTTAACGAAATCGCTTTTCAAATAACTCTCAATGTAAAAACACTGGTTTTTACTACAACATGGAGAATGATATCAGTGAGTATTTCATCTTTTACGCTCCACAACGCGACCAATCACGCTTTTGTGCGACCTTTCAGTCAAGAATAAAAGTGCAGTTAGTTACTTGATAACAACTTTTGTTTGGTTAAATATAAAAAGCTAAAACCTTGAAGTATATTAGACAACATTTGTATCCTACTGGTGGTGGAGTTTGGTTTCGATCGAATAACAAGTATTTAGGTAATACATTTTCAAAGTGGAGGCTTGGTTGAAAGGCGTAAAAAAACCGGTACTTTTTATATTCTCGATGTCATAAAAAATAGAAAAAATAATCATATTATTTTTTTGCTTATATAAGTAAACGTAAAATGAAATAAGACAAAATTTGGTGTAACTACTATTCATATAGGTTTATTCGTTCATTAGCTATCAGGCTACAAACTCGGGCATTCATAATTTTTATTTCGACGGTAGGAAGGGAACTCTTCATCGGAGTAAGCACGACACCCGTCACGACGCCGATCGCCTCTGCACGCGAAATTCAGTCAGAAATGTCCGACTGCAGAACCGGACTAATCGAATAAAACTCTCCATGTTTCTCTATCCAATCAATGAAAACATTGCTTTTACAATAATCACAGAAGCTAGGGTCAGGGAACGTCGAACGTTGTAAAGGAATTGCGTCAAATTACGTTGAGCTTTCACTTCACTAAGGGATAGAGCGACCGGTTTGGCGGCCGGTCAGGTGAAGATGCATTTTATCACTTCTTCTCAGACTGTAAATCGAAACGCAGACTCCGCATTGGCTTCACCCAGATGGGAACAAGGGTGCGCCGCGGCACGTAGCCAAGCACTACGGCTACTTGGTGACAAATACCCCATTTCGGTATTTAAAATTTGGAAAACGTAATTAAGGAAATGAATATTTAATCAAAGGAGCGCTATGTCGCGGAGTGACCAATCTCGTACTCTGCGAGCTATTCCTGAGTAACAGCTGCTGCGATTATTCGATGGTGGGGGGGAAGGGGATGCTGTTCGACAACAGCGCCGCAGCGGTCGGGGTGAGGTGAGGGCGTCCCCACCCCCTGCATCTTCCCTTTACCATTTCTTCGCCCATCCACACACGCCCGACTGGCCGGAGAAATGCTCCCAACAGCCGCGCTTCTCGCAAACGGAAAAAGTAATAACCGTAATGAATTAATAGGGAGGAGCATTGTTATTTGTTTTCTCATTCTATTTCCTTTTTCGGAGCACCGCAGCCAATGCAGGAGGAGGAGCGAATGGGAATGAGAGGTTGTTGTTGAGGGGGGATGGGAGTGGAGGGAACTCCCGGAGGTGCTCTCTCCCTAAGGCGCGCCCCCGCTACACCCCCCGCGCTAATTACTAAGTACGCGAACGTTTAATTATTATTCCTCGCTCCCCGACCGATGACGACGACTCCCCACAGCATCCGCATCGAATCGGGAAGAGATTTTATAATTGCGATAAATTAGGGCACCGGAGGATGGGGGCGAGGAAGAGATTAGATTATTAAAGGCAGTAAAACACGCCGAGGAGAGGTGCCGCAGAGGGGCAGAGAGAGAGAGGCACGGAGGAGGCGGGAAGGGTGGTGGCCGGGGAAATTTTGGAACTTACGTTTTCCTTTTCACGGAGGAATGGCGCTCAGGAGGGGCCGGGGGGGGCCGTGGGTGGGTTGGGGGGGGGGCGGAGCATGTGTGCGAACGCGGTGGTCAGCCTCCAGCGAAAGGGGAGGGGGTGGGAAAGGAGAAGGGGGGGATGGTCATTCCAATCATTTATACCGCTGCTTCGCCGCCTCCGACAGTATTTTTGTCGACTCATTTTGCGGGCATAGGAGGTCATTTGTTTACCAAATTAGGATATTAGTCTGAGAGAATTTCCAGGGAGAATTCACGTACAACACAAAAATACGTGCATGCTCTTCCGCGTTATGCACGTGGAGAGATACAAGGCCACAGTCGGGATTAATATATAATGCTTCGGGGGGAGAGGGATCTGATTCTGCATACGATCTTCCTAACTGGGAGTTTATGTCGAGACACATGCTCATAATTAGTTCCATTCGGTGAGATAATAAATTGCATAAATCTAATAGTAATTGGACAACCAAGAGACTAAACCAGACCAATCTTTGAAATTATTATCTTTCGAGCTATGAGCTATTAGTAAGTCGAGTTACGCCGCTTTAAGTCGTTGTGAACTGGTAGATGCTATTCTCAAGGTCTCATATCTGGCGTTGCGCCGAGTCAAGCCAAGTTACGCTGAGTTAAGTTGTTGTGAACGAGGCTTAAGGCCAAAATAAACTGAACTTGCCGGGTTAATATTCCTTTCAGTCAGGCTCAGGTGTGGCATAATTGGTCAGAACTTATGCACCTCTTTCTTGTGTTTTTCTTTATGTGAAGGATTGGCTTCCAAGTGCTCCGATCCTTCAAGAAATGAAAAATACACGAAAAAGGCGCCAAAACTCTAGCCAATCATGTGACGCCTGAGCCTGACTGAAAGGTATATTAACCCGGCAAGTTCTGTGACTCGACATCAGCCATGAAGACGATGGCAGACACAGCGTTTTCTTCAACCGCCTTCCTTACCCCGTGAGAAACCCAAGAAAATGTCATCAGCACCGTCCCTCAAGTTGCTTAGGCTTCCAATATTGACTACGAAGAACACGCGTCAGCAAAAATAAAAAGACAAAACGAAGCTTAGTAAGGATTTTTCCCCTAACTCAACTACACGAGTCATCTTTCTAT
The DNA here is from genome assembly GCA_963573305.1 of Pyrrhosoma nymphula. NCBI lineage: Eukaryota > Metazoa > Arthropoda > Insecta > Odonata > Coenagrionidae > Pyrrhosoma > Pyrrhosoma nymphula. The sequence continues at coordinate 185,764,640 of OY754327.1, forward strand.
CCAAGTAAATACCATGGCATAAAAGTCCAATGCGTCATGGTCCACCCAGAACTTCTAAATCTATACAAACATCAAAATTCCATCCCTTATTTATTAACCACTTGTTTTCGCAACTCCTTGTCACTGGATTACGTAATTCGTCAGCTCACCGACTTTCATCACCTATTACTTGAAGTTTGTAGTTTTTCATGCAACATTGCTCTACACAAATATTGGTTACACGTCAATCAAATGAAATTAATATTTTCAACGAAATTTAGGGAGCAGATGCGGATTTGACTGCCGACAACAGTATAGACCAAACTGTCGAAGTAAGGCAAGCAGAAGCAAGCATGCCAGTGAGGGAGAGTAGCTAATCAGAAAGGCATTGGAAAACAGAAGGCGTGCCCACAAATAGCAAATAGCAAACAGGCATATTGCTGCACTAAAGCTTAGCTAACTATTTCCCTTTCGAACCGAGCGCTAAAGCGAGGGTTAGAAGGCGTAAGGGGATTCTCACGAGAGATCTCATTCCGCGAAACCACGCATTGAAGAATTGGACGTATTAAAACGAATCCCCAAGGGATCCCAAGGACACAGAGTGCGCCAACCGCCAACTCAAAACAAAGCGTCACATTGACCAACTTTGCACAAACAATGCGCTCGCGCGTCGTCTCCGAGCGACAGTGAGCGGGCCGACGACGCGTCTCCAATGGACCACGAGCATCGGCGACAGTCATTCTCGGTGGACGTGCACCGCAGGATCGAAAGGAAGCCAAGGGTCTGCATGCCACGAAATCCGCCGATCCCTGCAACAGAGTGCGGTAACGGCCCGCGCGCCATCGCATCTCGAGAACGAAAAGGAATTCTGAAATAAATTTGAAGCCGGGGCGTCGTTTGCAAACACTTGCGTGGGAGGAATGAGCGTTCATTCCGTCCATTTTGATGAATGAGTCCCGAGGAATGCGGAGCGCGAGAGGCAACGGTCAGCAGCCGCGTAACAGTCAAAGCATTCGCGAAGTGAGTGAACCGTTGCCACAACTGCTTAGGACATTCTTATTTCATCAATGCTGGTAAAATTGGAGCGTAATGTCTTCTCATCCGCAAGCAATGCCGATATTGCAATGGCTGTTTTTTGGTTAACGCAAATGGAATGGTGACACCTTACCTAATGATCACGTATAGAGAATTAGGAAGTATATTTTCGCCACGATTTGTGTCAAAATTGAATGATTAATAATAAATACCAGAAGTTGAGCCCAACAGCATGAGTGATTAATTTTTTTGCTACACGGCTGAGGTCTGGTGAGGCAATGCCAGGCTCGACGGCTAAATTTTGACTTCTCCGTAAAAAGGATGAGCAAACAAACATGGTCGGTCTGCGACTGAAGCGATTCCGTGGGAAAACAGGAGCACACATGCATTCCTCGACCGACCTATGTCGCTCGAAGCGCACTCCAGCGGGAGCGCCCCTCGCCACCAAAGGGGGGGGGGCGGAGTGGGGCGTGGGGGCAAACCGGGGAGGATTTCCTTCGGCAGCGCGAGGTGTAATTTCATTAGAGAGCCACCGACAGGGGGCAGGGAGCAGGGAGCAGGAGAAGGACGAGGGCATCGGTGGCAGTTACCGAGGCAGTAATTCATTCCGCCTTCCCAGAATGCGTTGGGCGCCCGGAGTGAACATCGCACACGATTGGGAAGACGAATTAGCGTCTTCGGAGAGATCTTAAGCAGATGGAGCGTTATTTTTTTCCGAACGCAAAGAGCAGCAATAAAACAGCGCAGCAAAGGGCAGGAGATACACGTCCTCAGGGAAATGAGTTGAGAGCAGTCCTGAGTGTGGGCAGGGAAGACCCGCACCTCTCGACCGGGGACGAGGGTGGACGATATTGGGAGCAACAGGACGATCCGACCTCGCGACATCAATGGCAGTGAAAGACGACCGATTCGTTCTGAGCCAGATTCACGCAAACGGACCCCTTTCTCTCTCTCGAAGGACGAGGGCCCCTCCTCTCCCCTCGTGGCCATTGTCACGACGCCCGACGCCGCGACGCTCCGTCCCGGGGCGAGGGAGGAGGAGAAGGCCCGAGTGGAAAGGGTCTCCTCACCCCGCCCTTCCATATTTATGACCCTCGCCTCGGTGCATAAGTTAAAAACGGAGAGGGCAGCACCGGCCCCCTCGCCATTTCTGGGAGAGGGGGGGCGAGCACCCCCTTCCCCCCCACAGAAGACCCTTTTCCCCCCTCCCCGACCCACGGGTCGGACGTAGAGACTCGGGAGCAAAAAAGGAGGGGGATCGAATGTGGGGACGCCTCCGCCCCCACTGCCCCCAACCTGTGTAACGGGGGGTGGGGCACAAAAAACAAAGGAGGCTAGCTAGAGAGGAATTGGAATCGGGTTGTGGCGACTGCTCTCTCTTGTTTCGGGGAAGAGTGGAGTAGGAGGCGTGGTGGGAGGAGGGAAGGGGGGACAAGGAAAGGCGAGTCCAGCCAACCGATCCTCGGGCCGCACCGCAGAGAGACCTCGCACGGAAAGGATGAACGCTATTCCTATGTGGTCAATGGGAAAAGTGAGGGGTCATCCTCATGCCTAAGATGCCACAAGATAAACATCCTCCCATTGCGATGAATCAACTTTAGCCTAGACAACAAGATATTCGAAAATGTGTCTCCTCGAATGCGTAATGCCTATCGATTGAGGGCACGATCTGATTGCAACACTGCGTCGTGTAACGAGTCTCTCGATGCAACGAGACGCTATTTGTCCATCACCCTCCGCACTGAAGAGAACAAAACGCCGACGATGTCAGTCTAACCGCTGACTTTTTTGTGTTCTTTTCGTATTCTTACTTTGGACAAAGTTATTTACATGTTCACGAGTGAGTATGTTTGTTTAACGTGCTTCGACGGCTAAGGTCATTCCGCACATACTGTCTGCCACGTGTAGACAGGGGAAACAGCACTCGGACGAATCGGAGGATCACCCCTCCAAACTCGAGCCGAGCCCAACGATGCTTAACTTCGGTGACTGATCGGGAACCGGTGTTTCCATCGTGGCAGGTCGTTGCCTTACATGTTCACGAATTAGTTAAAGTACCAAGCGCGTTTTCTGCGAGATTTAATATGATTATAGTATCGAGGGTATCTATATTTGTAATTATTCACAACCCCCTGAGTTGTTACAGAAGGAGTTCCCCAGAAGATGACCGTTCTTGTTTCCTCACACTCCCAACTCATCCCTTTCCTCCACCTTCGAAGCAATGAGGAGAGAAGAACATCGAAGAGCCGTTCTCGTGACGCGAGTGGCCACCAGTCAGAGCCAAGATGCTAAAGCCAATGGAGCACGAAACATAGCGACATAGCCACATAGCGACATAGCGACATAGATAAAGCCAATGACATAGCGACGACGTAAGGATGGCTGCTTCTTTTACATTTAATGCCACCTGCTCTTCTTTGATGCATATTTCAATTCATCGTTTATTAAGCGCCTGGTCACTTGCCTGGTCATATTCGGACAAAGTAGCACACACCACAAGCGGCTTTGACTTCAAATTCCCCGCGTCCTGATTCTTTTAAAACGGCGCCTTTGCTAACAAATAAATTTTTACGCTCACGAGATCAGTATTGATCCATTACTTTGTTGAGGAGAGAGTCATTTGAATGTCTATAACTATCACGCGGGCATGACAAATTATAGGCCGTGGTCAAACTTTAAATTCATGACGAAGACTTCTCGCTCGACCATACTCGTCAGCGCGACACACATCGTCACTAGAAAATTACATGAACCAACGATACCTTCGCTAAAGCGCACGGTTACAATCACCAAAGAAAACAGAAGACACCGAATTCATAGAATATGCAAATGATCAAATAATTAATTATGGAGTGAAAACTTGCTGTTCAGCGATATTACGCCATGGCGTGGCCATCTTTGCAAAGACATATCGATCTAGTAGTAGTAAACTGTGGCATTATTATGAACAAACGTGCAGTTGTAGAGCACTTATCTCAAAACACAGATATAACAATGGAAACAGAGAGCTCCCCTGTGTAGGATGTAAGAGATATTGAAGTTTTTCCGCCAGTGTATAACATGTGTAGACGCAATCAACCTAACTGGGCCTTCGGCGGCGTATTAGCGGCGGTTGGCCGTTAAATCACATTTAAAAACCATAGCACACATATTGAATGACATCGGAAAGAAGAGTCCATAGTGAAACCAAAAGGCAAAGTTTGCTTATTCGCAAAATATGATTTCTTAAAATCCGTAGAGGATGAAAACACCGAAGTAGCAAGGAAATACTCATTGGAAATTCTACGCAAAGAAATCGATTAATATATTCCAGTAAAACTGAAACATGAAGGTAAAAAACCATGCTGGTACAATAACGAAGTAAGAAGAGAACTAAGAAGGATGAGATATTAACGCAATATCCTTAAAAACACCACCGAATATTGTGAAAAAACCACGGAACTCAAGGCTAGAGAAAACTTAATTACTCAACGCTAAAAAAAAGCAAATAATGCGTACTGCTCTACGAAACTTCAATAAAAAGGTGCTGGGTGAATTACTGGACCAAAACAACAAATCATTTTGGTCTTACGCAAGAGAAATTCCGAGTGAACCGCAGAGTCTTCGACGAACAAAAACGGCATTTAAGTAGTTACGAGCAGTATTGGCAAAGAGAAAAAGATGTCTACTCTGTGGTATCGGCACACCCCACACACTGAACTACGTCTTTGGAAGCGCATGCACAAAGGATGACACCTTGCATGACGCAGACACCCCTGACGCAGCGCAATGGGAGAATAAAACAGCTACGCTCAATTTCATGTAAGAAGTGCCCTGGTCCAGAAGATAAACCTGCAAGCATGCTCAAGGAGTTGGCCCCACACACATCGCATTATTTCTCTAATTCACATTTAACAAGTATTTAACCGCTGGCGCCACAAGGCTGGAAAGTAATAATTTCCACTCCAATATTTAAGAAAGGGAAACACACAAGAATTCCTATAACGCTTAACATCGCAAGGTTCTCGGAAACATAATTGTTAGTAATAACCTTCCTGAATAATCGAAACTTCTTCCACAGCACGGAATCCGTAAGATTAGGTCTTGCAAAACGTAGCTTGAAATCTTCCACCATGACATTCTAAAATTAAATTAAGAGAAAAGTAAACTGACGCATTATTCCTGGATTTCAAGAAAGCATTTGACAAGGTTTCTCACAAAAAACCTTTATTCAAATTACAATGATGTGAGGAAAATAAAAATATAATGCATTTCATACGCGATTTTCTAAGTGACCGCAAAAAAATGAATGTCCACGGCATTAGTTCCAGCATTGTAAGTGAAAAGTAAAACTTAGTTATTCCAGATGGATAACACAAGTTATACTTTTCATTTTCAATGTTAAGCAAATTTCACCAAGTCACGCCTGAGACAAAGGATCATTTGAGTGACGTTCGGCGTCCAGGGGGGGGGGGGGGTTGAGAAAACCTTACATTGTCTTATATTGGGGGAGGGAGGGGTCAAAAATGGCATAAATCGTCTTACGTAATACTTGAACGGCTCCTTATTTACGAGCATACAATTGAAATTAAGTCTAGAGTGAGTAGCAGAATTAGATTGTCTGCAGACTACGCCATGTCATTTTCCGAGAAATTGACACAAATACGGACTTAGAAGTTCTGTCTCATCAGGCCTTAATAACGCTAACTCGTAGTATTTACTGTAGATTAGATGTAGATTATCATGCTCATGTATACCAGTTTCACTGAACACAAATAGCAGTGAGAGCCACCACCCAACGCATGACCACCCGAGTGATTGAATACCAGGGTTTATGCTATTTATAGTCCCATGCGCCAATATTCTTCATCTTTGACACAGTAGGCATCTTAAACACTTAAAAATATAGCTTCAGAAATCAAATCGAATGTCTCGGAGAGTTGCTGTCCTCAACGAAGCCCACCAAAAAGACACTCCCCTCCCTCGAAGGATCTTCTCAATCGCCTTCAAAACATCAAGGGAAGGGAGATTCAAATAACCCGAAGATGTCACATTTTCCCAAACCCTTTGAGTTGAAATAGAGACTGATTCTCGGGGGAGGGCGAGAGAGAAAGGATCAAAGATTAATTGGGGACAAACGGAGCAAGAAGGAAGAAGTTGACACGAATACCATTTTGTGAATAGGCACCGCGTTGCTTTCAAAGGGAAAGACCCCGGAACCCATCGCTTTCGCTTTTGAAATCATGCCACCGAAGGGAATGACGAAATACATATTAGAAACATGTGCTGCCAATCTAAAGGTCATTCGGTGAGTTCTTAAAGCGAAAAGGCTTAAGAATATCACACGTACTTTGTGGAATTACAAACACCAAGCTTTTTGCGTCTGGAGAATGGACGATGAGGGATGGCAGAAAGGAGCAGTGCCTACTAAAGGTAACTAAAGTGCGAAAAACTAATAATTTATTATTTAAGGATGGAGGAGGACCAAATTCTCCGAAGGAAACATCCAATACATCGTGACCCAATTCATTCATTGGAGAGGTCCGCTTCAATTGAAACCAGTCTCACGCAGCAAAATTCAGGGGATCCACTGTACTATTTTCGTACAGCCGACGTCACATTTTTCTTACTTGCCGAGTGAACGCAGTCATCGTTTCATATCAGAAAGCTTGACAATGATTGAAGTCGTCCATTTGAATATATAAAACCTTAAGCTTTCTCTTCGCTTCCGGCAACCCGTCAAAATCTCACCGAAATACCGTCTGATCTCTCTAATTCATCTCTCGGCATTTACGCGTGATTCTATGAGCGCCAGTTGAGCCAAATATTCGAGATTATGAGACCCCTAGCGAGAATGCGGCTGGTCTAATATCAAAGGCCCCCCTCACTTCACACCCAGAACCGATGCAAGAGAAAGCACAAAAGAGAGACGCACTGTCATTGTCAGATAGATGCGTGCGAACAAACATTTCTCCTTCTTCCAATGCTCCACTAGCGACGAAATCTAAAATAAAGCGAGGTGTGAATCCGCCATTAAACACATTTTACTCTTCGTCCTTCCTATATCTCAATTCTTTTTCTTTATTCCCCGATTCATCAGTGCTCCTGATATCCCCCGCCACACGCCCTTGCGGTGGATTTCAGGGGAGTATGTAGATATGTAAAATCGTAAGATAACTTTTAAAAACTTGAAATAAGTATGATGCTTGGATATCACGTCTGAGCTTAGGTTTAATCCTATTCGTTGCCTTTAGTTCGTCGGTTAGGTGCGATTGCCATTATTTGACTGAAAGAGACGTAAATATTTAAAGGTATTTTCGGCTTTAGGTATAAAGACCGTTGTTGAGAGTGTAGCGTTTGAACAGTACTTCGGTATTTGTTTAATTTTGTATAGTTTTTGTTTGAATGTTTTAATTTATTTTTATGTTGATTGTTAAAATGTTTTGGTTACGAAGTTTTTGTTTTGGGGGAGAAATTGTTTGTTAAGGGCAGAGAGAGAGTAGGACTGGCAGCTGCTCTGCACGTGTGAGATGAATTAAAGAATAAAGAAAGCAGAAAATAAGTGTTAATAATTTATAAACATCGTCTGACGCTACAGGCGTGGACGCAAACCCAAATTTTCTGGTGGCAGCGGTGGGATATTTGTTACGGGAGTAGCCCCGGGAATAGTGAGAAGACTCGCGAGTCAAGGATTCGTTCGTTGAACGGATTTGGAGATCAGCATCCTTTCGAGGACGGATCATTTGAGTCTACGGTTGCCGAGACGGGGAAGGAGTCACGAGGCTGCATGTGCTGGATGAGGTGTTGCGGGGAAGAGTGACATCGAGTGGAAGCCATTACCGAGGAACTCCGGGCAGTGACATATTGGATTCTTCTATCGGCAACTGGAGAAAAGGATTTGCGATGATGCTGTGCTGTTGAATAGGTGAGTAGCGATTGCCGAGTGGTTAGCGCATTTGGCGTACTGCTCTTGACTTCTACGTGTATGATCGCAGTTTTCTCGTAATTTGTGGAAAAAAAACAAACTTTAAGATTTCATAATGGGGTATTTGGCTAGAGCGGTAACAGTCGGTTTTTATCGAATGGCCAATTTTTTGTCGGATTTTCACCAGATTTAGGATTTTTCACTTACTTCACATTCTAAACAAAATTGACCATTCGATAAAACTCTACTGTCTACTAAGGACAATTTGAGGAAGATCGCGTATGAAGTCGGCGCTGATGTGGGAGAGAATGCTAGAGTCGTGGAGTATAAGAATGCTATATTAGATAGTGAAAACTATGATGAGGAATTTGTTAAAGAAATTTTGAATTTTTTAACGGAGAAGAAAAGTTTGGTAGAAGAAAGACGGTTTTAATTATAAATAGAAAGGCTCAAAATTTCTCAGATCAAATGAAAAGAAAGGTGCCCTTAGAGGTGCGAGATCACTTGATAAATGAATGGCCAAACTTCAAGGATCCCTACATGTTGGCTGAGAAACTGGATAATTATGACGCTATTAGAGAAAGCATGGGACGGAAAACAACGGACCACTATATCAACGATCAACAAAATAAAAAAATGCAGTCCGCCAAGCCAAAGCTTGATTCTGCAAATCCTGCTGAAGAGAAACGAGACTTTTATCAAGAACAGAAGGCTAGACCTGCACCTCCAGGTCTTGATTTCGAGAAAAAATATCAACCCAGGTGTTACGGATGTGGCTCCACGCAACACTTAATTGCGGCTTGTCCAAAGAAAATGGAAAAGTCTAGTGAAGGAAAAGAATTTGTCAATTTCATAAAATATGGGAAGAGGGAAAATATATTTGGGAAATGTCTGAGTTTTGGAATGATAAATGGAAAGCTAATGGAGATTTTGCGTGATACGGGAGCAACAATTGACATAGTGGCCCAGAAATATGTTTCCCTGCACATGTATACGGGAGAAACAGTGCGAATACAACAAGCTCTAGAGGTACACGATCGATAATTTTCCATTGCTCAAGTAGAAATAATTGGCGAATTTGGCAGAATATTAGGGAAAGCTGTGGTTGTGCCAAATGAATTTGATCGGGGTATATACATTTTGGGAAATGCAACTGCAGGGCTAATCTAAATATGTAGAGAAAGGCAACAAAAGAGGCATTGGAGAAATGTGGTGCAGCCCGGAGCAGCAAAGATAACTAAGGATGAATTTTTTCCCAGAGATCAGTGTGATCAGTCGATTAACTTGCCCGCACTTAATGAAAAAATTAATGAGCTTCACCAAAGGCTGTCATTTATTGAAAGAAGCAGAGAGCAAGAGGAAGAAAGATTGCCTAAAATTTCGAAGGAAAATGAAGAGCAGGAGAATACAATCCAAGAACAAGAAGAGAAGATTAAAGCACTGGAAGGAAGATATCGACAGCTTCAAGCTGGGACTACAAATCGGAAAACATCTGATGTAGATGCTGGACCTAGAGACAGGGAAGACATGAGGCATGATGAGAAGGAGATGGCAGTGAGCAAAGAAAGGAGTCGAGAGACAGAATGGACAGAGTACAAAGAAAGGACATAAAAGGAACATTCCTGAAGAAGTTAAAGATGCAAATAAAGAAGAGATTGAGAGACAAGACGGCTCTATACCTCAGGATAAAAAAACAAGTTTTGCTGGATGGCAAAGTCACTTTGCAACTGAAAGAAGGTGGAGTAGTGGAGGCACAAAGTATGGAAGATGATAAAAGAGAATATGATAAGTTTACGGATGAAATCAAAGAGCTAGCAAGGAAGGAAGGCCAGGTAGGAGGCAAGAGATAATTCGTTAAATAAGGAGTGAAAGAAAAGATGAAGAAAAGTCTAGGAAAGGTAAGAAAGAAAAAGTTGACAAGATTAGGAAGCAGGAACAAGACAGTGACGGGTGGGAAGTAGCAGATGAACTAAGAAAAGGGAAAATACTTTAGAGTAAGTCAAGAAAAAAGTAGACTCGAACGCGACAAGTAGTTTGGGGGTCAAGAGCGGTGTTCGGGGTGTAACGCCGTTCGGCAAGAGGTAGGTACTCCCAAAAGTTCGCAGCCATATTTATTGTCCAGGGATTTAATTTTTGTAACATTCCTGGACAAAATTCTCCAAAGGGTGGAGGAAGACTGTAGCGTTTGAACAGTACCTCGGTATTTGTTTTTAATTTGTTTAATTTGGTATAGTTTTTGTTTAAATGTTTTAATTTATTTTTGTGTTGATTGTTAAAATGTTTTGGTTACGAAGTTTTTGTTTTGGGGGAGAGATAGTTTGTTAAGGGGAAGAGAGAGCAGGACTGGCAGCTGCTCTGCACGTGTGAGAGGAATTAAGGAATAAAGAAAGCAGAAAATAAGTGTTAATGATGTATAAACATCGTCTAACGCTACAAGAGATACAGACGCCACAACGTCCTTCGTTTCATAAGGATAAATTAGGAAGGAGGGTACTGATAGAAATTACTTACTGATAGGTATAGCATATAGGCCCCGGAGAAAACCTCTTTTGTTCTCGCACGGATGCATCGTGGGTAATAAAATAAATGGAGACCGTATTGCCGGTAACCATTTCGCCTTTACCGCTAGAATGGATGAAGAAGCCCCAACCCCCGAATCCGTGAGAGGCCATATGCAATCGGTCGGATGGATTCGTTCACCCCTTCTCACCTGAAAATAGAAGAAACGGAACATTGTTTGAAAAATATTAATAAAAAAAACCCTCCAGCACAAATGTATAAATAGTAAAGGGACGAAAAACCCGTAACCGTTTTTGGATAGAGCAAATGGAGACTAAAAATATACACGACAAAGACACAAGCCATAAAATTCACAAGACCAAAGGTAGAGACACCGATGTGCCCTTGCATCAGAGTGAAACAGCAACCGATCGACTGGCAGGATACAGCAAAATATTTGGGAATTACACTTGACCATAAATTAAACTTTAAAAATAAGGTACAAAATGCAATAAGACAGGCAATAGGAGCAAGATCCTCCCTATCACCCATAATCAACAACAACGCCACTCCAGAAAAAAATAAAAAAATGATATACGAGACATTAATCAGACCAAAGTTCTCATATGCCACACCGGCCTGGGCAGGAATGCTAAATATGGGAACACTAGAAAAATTACGAGTGACAGAAAGGAAAATAATAAGATCCATATTCCACATCCCGTACCGTATAAGTAATGATATGCTTCATGCGACAACGGGCATCCGAAAAATAAAAACAAGTATCTATCAGCTGGCTGAAAAATACTACAGCAAACTACAAGAAAGTAGTTTTGAAAAATTAAACCACCTAGGTGAAAATAAAATACTGGAAACAGTCAAACACAAAAGACCCGAAAGGGTGATGGTAAACTAGAGGCAAGGGTAGCCTTTAAAAACGGTAGAAAAAGAAGCGGGATACAGAGCAAAAGCTTTAAATTTAAAAAAAAGCAACCTCTGATAACTGCTGCAAGACAGCAAAGGACCACTCGACCGTCACCGTGAAAAGAAAATACCTGGAGATGACCAAATTGAACAAATGTGGAAACATGAGCGTCCGCTTGAAGAGGACATGTGCATCTTGAGGGAACGGAGACAGAATAGGAACGTGCGAGTTTGCGAAGGGAGTCAAATAATGATATTAATGGGTGACTCACTTAGAGAAGAGTCATAAGCTACTGCGACATTGAAACGTATACAGAGGCACGTGCAACTCTCCCTAAATCATTCAACCTTCCGACAGCCAACCTCGTACAAAGGAGTAATTTAAAAAAAAAATCGCTCTTGCTCACCCTCGAAACAAATATGATGTAGAACTATCGAAGATAAAAAAATAACAAAATTGAATGAAAATAAAAAATTTGTGAGGCCCACATAAAAAGAGTTTTATTGCGCCCTAGGTTTCGTCGCTGAACGACATCATCGGGTAGACACCGAATATTTGGCACACAATCTATATGTACACTTGGGGAATGGGGGTGGGAAGATTTGGAAGAGGAGGGAGAGGGTTGGGCTGGGGATGGAGGGGAAAATTGGATGAGTAAGGAAATGGAGGGGGAAGTTAAGGAAGCTATTTTTCCCACTCTCTTCAAAGAAGAACAATCCATTAAATGGCGTAGAACTTCCTTCTTGGGAAATATTTCTTCCAAAGTAACCTTTTATAACCAGAGAAATCTAAAAAACTTAATTAGTTTTACTAAAGGCAGGGTAGACCCCTTAAATATGATTTTAGTGTATTAACTAACGTGTGATCTGTGCAGAAAAATGTGTCGGGCTGACTGGGAGATGTTTCAAAATAAGATTTTTACGCTCATTGTTGGCAAAATATTAACTGGATATTTTAAATATGGTCTGCTATAACCTACTGTATTTGTGTACTGAAAATGAATAGACGTTATATGGCAATGCATTTATTGCGATGATGGAGTCTCAAATCACACCTTAACGACATTCGAGACCACCTCACATTTCCTAGTTTATATTGTACTTATTCAAGTGTTCCTCATGTACGGCATGTGGGAGTGAATCTATTGCATACTCATTTCTCCTCACTTCTTCATCTGCGTGTCTTCGCTTATTTGTCACTCAAGGAGCCGTCCCTTCCCTCCCCCCCCCCTCCCCCCCTGCTCTTCACAATTCAAAATACTTCTCCCCACCTCCACGGCACTTGACACCCCTTGCCAACTGCACAACAAAACTTCTTTACATCACATTAATTTTACTCCTCAGTTCAATATTTTTCAATGCGAAATTTTGAACTAACTGGCAATAACTATGTTGAATGTCATGATCGAGTTCCAGCCAACGGAAAGAGAAGACTAGCGCCAGACGTATCTTCCTACCGTGACATAATATTTAAGTATTCAGCAATTACCCTAAGTACCCTAGCGAGGTCACTGTGCCGAAGAGGAGGGGAATATAATATCTAACAGGCAAATGTACACGAGCCAAAAAGGAGCTGACACCTGACAAGTGCCACGTAAGTATCCAAATATAACTCATACCAATCTCATGCAAGGCCTGTCCTATAGCCAACGTTTGCCAGTTCCGTCATGGTAGACATCGCCACCACAAGCATTTGCGAATGAAGACTCGGCATGGATTCAGAAAGGATTCAAATACATCGAAACTAAATATGCTTTATGTTTCCATTTCCATTACGGCTAAGGAGAATATTCAAGTTGACGATACTTGTTTACTTCAAAATATTGTTAACGTAGTCCTACATAGCTAGTATCTCTTGAATTTAAACTTATGTGACTTCAAAGTCTCACGCTAGACAGTATTTTATAAGGAATGAGAGAGTTCTTAAATGTTTGCATACGAAGGGTCGTTTTCTCATATGTATTTGGATGGATCAGTGTGAAAAAAAACAAGAGGCTCTTCCTTCTTTTTAAGCATCGTTGAGAACATGTTGTTTTTGTTGAACGAGATCACACTTTGCATGTAACCCTTCCGAGGTAGACGACTGAACTAGAACAAGTGAAGGGGAAATCGTGAAAAACGGTAAAAGGAAGTTATGATAGCTAAATAGTAATCACCATTTATTTGAAAGAATAAGGATGGAAACCAGTATACGACCGTATATTTAAATATGGAATAAATATTATAATAGTAAAACTGATATTTTCAGATAGCTCCAAAAATATTTTCAGACTTGGTCGAACTGCAGCAGATATGATCATAAAGCTGCCATTTGAAATAGGCTAATGATTAGGTTCAAAACACATTCATATCCGCGCATAGAATAGTACAGTCGTCACCAAGATTGGGCAAATAGACTGTTAAACTGGTAGACTGATTGATGGCATCTTTCTACTATGCTAACTATTACTGGCAGCAAAATGAGCAAGCTTACCTTACTTTTTTAAATCTAACTTTTAAAAATTCAATCATTATAGAGTATTTATATCAATACTTCCTTAATTAGTACTTTTTAATTGAACTATGATATCAAAATCTTTAAAAGCACGTTACGTAGCTTATGCTGGGCAACGATTTCCTTCAGCGATCACCTTCCCTACCTCCCAAGACCAGCAAATCATTGTTCTTTATCTTGTCGACCACACTCTCTCCTTCCTTCTCGAGGTCAAGAATCTCCAGCGTTTGCCCCCTCATCGGTGCTAGGGGAAAACCTCGCGGTTCATGCACGCAGCCGGGAGGGGCCCGTCAGCCCCTCGGATATCTTGTGGGGCCCTCGGGGGGACCACCACGCCCACACGTGTCGACTGATGAGCCGCCGACCGACCGGGAAAGATGCCTCGACGATGGCGCACCCTGAGGGGCCCCCCTCCACACGATTGGGCCAATCGCCTACGGGATGGGGGGCACCTCCAGTGCGCTCCAATCAGTGCTGCACATTCCCCGTCTGCAATGCACGGACGCAAGAACGAATCTCCGCCAATCACTTGGTTGTTGGCGGGTGCCCTCCATTGATGGGGTCGGGGGGGTCATTAAAACAGTGGAGGAGGGTCTTTTTCCCGGGGCCTTGTCGTAGGGGGGTGCCCCGGAGCGGGGGGTGTTGAACCTCCCCCATCTCGTTATCGAGGCTGCGATGGGAGACGGAGGAGGGGACCAGTGGGGGGGTGGGAGGGGGGGAATCACTCCCCCTTCGCTGTGAACTTCGATCATTCGTGCGTATCCCCGAGCGAGTGACGTCCGCTGAATTTCATCTGAATTGGAATCGAATATATATTTGAAGACTTTGGGAGTCGATCACCTTGCCTTATATCTACCAATCATATTTGTGCCCACATGGCGTCGCGTTTTGAAGATACCGATTAAGGTTAATTCCCACTCCCTCGGAATGGCTTCAAGGTCCAAGTGTTATTCCATTTCTCAAGACATAATGCGTGTTTATGCAAGAATATCCTCTAAACTGACCGCTTTCTCTCGCATGCGGAGGAGGGGGAAGATTCTACGAGACGGGAACTCCCGGTGGGGACCCTGACTCTCTCCGACCCTTTCTTCAAACTCGTTTTAGATGTTATAAGACTCTCCCTCGACACACATCTCCTTCGCGCGATTCGTGGGATTTAAAAGAAGTCTCGAGTGCGATCGAAAACCCGATTTCAGGGTTAAACGAGCGTCTCCGAATACAAATGACGGAACCCAAGAGATCGGTTCCACTAAAATATAATCCGGGTTCATTTCCAAATCATGAATCCATTCCATTCGTCTCCATGTGTTTAAAGACGACGCTATGTTTGGACTAACCGCATGTTATCACGGACATTGATGACAAATGGGAAAGATACTGAAACTTATTTTGCTTTTAAAATCTGTCTGATGTTAAATGCTGAAGTAAAATTTATGGTACTCTCTTAATAAAGAGATCAAATACTGAAATTACATTGTGTCAGCGCCGTTATGCATAGGGAAGTAGTTCCACATGTCATACTTATATTTAATTCCCTTGTTTTGGCATATTTTCAATTCCATTACCTCCAATGGTAGAAACACTAGTTTAGGAACCGCTGAACACTCGGAGGCAACTAGGTAGGCTAAGATTTCTAGATGAAATTCTGATCACGCATGTTTCAGGGTGGCACAGAGGATATTATTTTAGACCCGGACTTTCCCTCTTCCCTTCCCATGCCCGATGCCCTAACAGCCCCTGCCAGCCACCCTTGCGTAAATGTATGGTGATGCAGATTTAACGGCCAAATATTTCTTTTTCTAAATGGGGAAAAGTACGGCAAATCGACTCATCAATTCTTTCCATGATGAGACAATTGATTGCGGTGAGAAGCCGCGATGAATCGGGAAACCGTCGACCCGGAAGACATTTTAGGGAAGCGCCTCTTACACCTTGAGAGCCGTTGCCGCCACCAGGCTGAGTAGTACGCTCATGATAAACGAATGCTGCCTCCTTTCAAACTCTAGACTGTCAATAGCAGGTATGCCTGAATCCAGCATGCAGCTCCCTATTTTCCAACTCCTCTAGTAGAGCTGGGGAATGTGACCATTGGTCGAGGAACATTTGGTGTCTATACCGTGTGGATGAAATGCTACCAACATTCTCACACTTGGCCAAATACTCCATGACTGATTGATGCTATAGAGCGTGATCGCAAAAGAGGGGGTGGCGGTGGTTGCAGATTACCTAAACTGTAGCAGTGGGAGGAGGGGGAGGGGGGCGGAAGGGAGGGAGAAAGGGGGCGTGAGATTTTCGTTTTGCGTTGGACGGACGCATCACGCGTGAGTAGATATGGATCAATTGCTGTAATCTTCATTTGAGGTAATTTACCGCAGAAAATTTCCTCAATCACTTTAAAGTTACTACTTATACCTATCCAGCACAAAATCTAGCTGCTCTAAAAAAATATTGATTTTTTTTCTTTTGAAAAGAAGACGACACGAGACTGAGACTCGAGACCGAGACGAGACCGAGGTTCACGAGACGAGACCCGAGTTTGGAAACGAGACTAAGACGAGACTGATCCCCAAGTCTCGTCTCGTCTTGCGGCAACACCACCATCGTGCGCGGGAGGAGGTGGAAGGAGCCGTCTCCGTCGCGACCCCCCTCCCCCATCTGGACCCCTTTCAGCGGGAGTTTGTTCAGTGGAAGGCGGGAAGGGTTGGGACGTCTCAAGGGAAGGAGGAGAGTCAGCCGAGCACACCCCCGCGATCCCTCGCCGCAGATTATAATGAGGCGCCCCCCGCCAACCGTCGCGGTCCCCCGTTACCATGGCAACTTCCCCCTGATCCCCATCTTGTGGGAAGTCATCGTCGCATTCCGATCGCCTGCGCCTCCCGCCCCCCACCCCCCTCCCCACGACGCGCTCGCTGGTTGTTTGTCAAATTCGAAGTACGCCACCACTTAATAGACCCACTCTGGCACACGCCACCCCTCCCCCCTATCCCCACATCCACCCCACCGCACTCTCTCCCATTAACGCTCTCCGGTTGTCAAGGACATCCGACACACTGACCTCACTAACTGGATGCGGGAGTTGCCACGGAAATGAGCGCAAGGAGAAACATTTTTTCTGCTTACTCCGAAGACTGACTACGCACACTTGCGTATTACTATGTGAAAGGTTCGCAATTCCAACGCGATAATAATCCAGCCTCCCATGAGATAAATGCTTGTGACATAGGGGGGACACGCCGAGACGAACATTTCGTCGCGCTAATGTAAGCAAGAAAACTGTTGGAAGAGCAAAGCTTTTCATTTCATTACGGATGAGCACCTTTTTCCCCATGTCAGGTCTGATGCAGTGAACTTCAGGTTAGGAGTGCTGGAGGTGAGCGGGTAAAAACAAGAAGGGATTAATCGGGAAGAGAGCGCTTCAAAAGGTGTCGGTGGACGGGAGAAGCGGGGAGGGTGTGGGGTGTGTGCGGCACGAGGAATGCCCTGGGCAAGACACGACGGAAAAGGTATAAATGAAGAAGAGGAGTAGGATGCCTGACGGGGGCGGGGGAAGCGGGGGGGTTGATGCCTGAGCGTGGTCACTCATCGTACTCACGCGCAAGCTTTCTAGAGCGTGGTCAAAAGGGCAGACAGTTTAAGAAGCTGAAGTAATTGATGCTCACTTAGGAGAAGGCGTACGATGGTGGAGGAAGAAAGGAGGTGGAAGGACACAAGGGGTGAACGGTGAGGTTAGAAGAGGCAGTGACAGGGGCGTGGAGGGAGGAATGGGAATGCGACAAATCGGAACAAGGAATTCTTTTATTTATCATATTTTATTTTTACTTATTTCAACTACCCCGAAAACAGCTCGCAACGGCCTCTTGCATCGGGTGATGTAACATTAACAAGAGACGAACACAAACACCCACGTCCTGGATGGAGATAAATCCACCCAGGCGGGACTCGAACTGGCGACCCTCGGATTGGCAGGCGAGGACGTTACCCCATCGCCACCGGGGCCGACCAATTGGAGTAGGAGGAGGGGTGGAATGGAAGGCCAAGGAGGAAGCGAATTCAGAAGCGCGGACATGCACTACACATAATCCAGGACCAAGAGAAGAAATAAGTGCTGTAGATGGCCATTCCAGGCGGACAAAACTCATGTCAAAAGTTGACAATAAAGATGATAGGCCAACGGTCTTGTCCATGTGGAATAGGTATACGAGTTTGATGAAGACAAACCTGACGGGATGAAGGCCAGGAAGGCAGAATACATTCATAACATCCCCTCTACGAGATTCTGATGCACCGAGTGAATGATGTAACGCAGAGATTATGACCATTGGTTAATAGGATCTTTAAGGGAGGAGTATGGCTGCAGGATTAAAAGAAATAGGCTCTGACTCAAATCCCGAAAAAGTGAAAAGTAGTAAAATTTGAAGTTAATAGGATGCTAATTTTAATCCCACAAGCGTAAAAAGTCGTTACACAATTATTATCACAAAGATGTAAGAGAATGCAAATTATTTATAAGGTGAAGATGAGGTTTGATTTAGGAAGGGGAAGATTCTCGGAATTACACCGAGACAATGAGAACACAAGAAGCAAGTAGGTCGTCATGCAGGTGTATTCCTGTTTTCAATTTTTCCTTTATTGCATTCACTTTTTCAATTTAAGTACTTTAGATCATGAGTGACAAAAGACAACCTTGCCGAACTCCTTTTCTCAGTCGCATTCATTCCCTGTCAGCCTAGGGTGGTCTGATTTTTCGATTTTCTTTCGGGACACCCCCTCAATTTATGCCAATTGGTGTAAAAACATATCCTGTAAAATATTATTGCAATTGGATAACGGGAAGACGTGCATCGCACTCAAAGTTGTGAAATTTTGGCATTTTTGGCTATTTTTCGAACATGAATGGCGATAGGAAGGCGCTGGTATTTTTCAACTGATTTTCTCTGGTAACCAACGACTCAATGGACATTTGACATGCTGCACCTAAAATATGAATTAGGTGATGCTCGCGAGCTGCGACCGACTCGTCCCCCTGCACCTTTGGCCCCAGAAAACTTACAAATATTGGAAAGTGAAAACTCGAGGAAGATATCAAGTCACTCGACACATTTTGCCAAAGAGAAGACTTATGTACGTTTGACCTTATGTATGGTCTTTGAGTTCGGACCATTCTTGGTCAAAGTGAAGACTTATGTAAGAATGGAATAGAATATGTTATATGGGAGAGTGGGTTAGAGATGTGCAGCAAACCATTATTCAGAGTGAAGACCGTTGATGATGTAGAAATTGGAAAACGAGCAAGACATGTAGACCTGCCTCTTAATACTCCAGAGTGCCTTTGGCAGAGTGCATCCTCTGTCGTCAGGGTTGGTCAACACGCACATATCTCGAGGGAATGGCGAGAAAGCGTGCCGTAACGGATGATGGAGCAGGTGAGCAGCGGAAAATGTCAATTAAACAACGCAGGCTGGAGAAATTTTTAAGGTCAATATTTCAATTAATAATTTAAGTATCAATCCATGTTTTTGGTATGCTATATGCAAAAAAACGACTTATAAGTGTAAATGCTCTCGTGATTGTATTCACTGGCCCACAATATAGGAATTATTTCGCGAAAGGACCTGGTTTTAACATTCATAAACGATAATGCGACAAAGGGAGGAGGAAGCCACAGGAGGGAATATTACAACGGAATCGTTATTATCGGCCGCACTTGCCACTCTCAAAGTGGAGGCAAAATGCTTCACCAGGAAATTACTCCCGGGAGAGAAAAAAGTTAAACTAGTCGCTAAAAACGGTGCTCAAGCTCTTTTCTGCATCTTCAGGCTACTCTTCGGAGGAGGCGAGGGAATGTTTTCAGCGAAAGCAAGAAACGGCATAGAAATAAGACAGTGGGATTATGTTCCTGCTTCCTTCATTAGGGTAAGCGACTAGCAGGCGAGGGACGGGAAAAATGGACCATCGGACCCCCCCCCCCCTTCCCATCCCCTCGAAGCCCCCAAACGACGACTCCGCCCCCCTCTCCCCCCTTCCCGAAGGCGGCTGCGGTGCCAAGGAAGCAGAGAGACAATTATCCGTTGTCTCGGGCGACGCCCCCACCGCCCCCGGAGGCGACGTCACCGCGAAGGGCGGGAGGTAATCCCTGCCTCCGGATGGCATGCCATTGCGCTCCATAATTAAGCATTTGTTTTCTCCGTCGCGACACTCCATAAGTTGGGAGAGCAGGAAGGAGATTTAGCGGTGGAGCGGGTGAGGGGGGTGGAGGAGAGGAATATGGCCTCGCTCCCGAGAGATGGCGCGCAAGCCGCTACGCGACACGACAGAAGACGGCGCCGGGGCGACTCCAGGAGAGGGGCGGCGCCCTCCCTCCGCAATTCGACGAAATAGGCCCCCCCCCACCCTTCCACCCATTCCAAGGGCCGTGTGGAAATTAATGCGAGGGGCACGGTGCCCACCAACAGAGCGCGCGCACGCACAACAACTTCGTGTTTCATTTGTTCCTCGAAATCCTCCGTCACAGAAGTAGGCGATGGTCTCCAAACCCCCCCCCCCCCCCGGCCCCTCGAACCCACCCCCACCTCCTCCCTGGAAGCACTTTCATTTCTCACCGCGGGGGGCGTGAGGCGGGGGTGGGGTGGGGGTGGGGGCGGGGGCGGGGTGGGGGCAGCTTCCGCCGAATGACTTCCACTCGAGCGGGAATTAATCGCTCCTTCAGAATTTTTCCTCCTTATAATTGAAACTCTTCTCTTTTTATCACTCGGGCGATTAGTTTCCCTCTCGCCTAAAACGAAACCCGCCCAACAGCTCGCTCCACCCCCCCTTCCCCCCTTTGCCCCCCCCCCCCATTCGCCCCATTGACGCCTCCACCCAGACAGACGTCCCGCGGGCATAATCTCGATGAGAACGATCACGACTGCACCTGGTGGATTATTTGTAACTTTCGAACCGATCGTTTCGTGGAAGTGGAGATCTTATGTCAAGCCAATCGTCGCAGCGGAAAGTGCGAACCGTGCAAGCTTCGTTTTAACTTGATACATGCGACGAATTCTCCATTTTTCTCGCACGAATTTTCGAAATCCAGTCCGATAGCAACCGATCTAATTTATCCGAAATCCGGAAAGTAGCAATATAACCCCGATGAGACGAGATCATATAACCTCCAACTAAAAATCCTCCGAGAGAGCGCTGTAGTCGTGCAACTGCAACGGTGGATAATGAACGTGGCGCACTCCACAATTTAGAGACGGTGCGAGGTCACCAAGGCGGGAGGGGGGGCGTGCGCATTGCCGCAGAAACATCCGATGCAGCCGGGGGTCGAACCCGGCCCGAAGGAAGAACCCATTCAAAGGGAGTGGGAGCAGAGAATGGACTCTTTGGCGAGACGAGTCGCGACATCCAATCGAAGGAGAACGACTCGCCGAGTATTTCCGAGAATAACACGAAACGACAAACTCTTTAAGTGATATCGGTGGCTTCCGAGTGAAATTAACTTCGTATTACAGTGCTTGAGACGATAAATCTCACGGTATTCGACGAGACTTACTTTTACATTAGTGCTCCGAGACTCAATGGGACACAAGCGGTCCGACCATTAAGTCCCGCTCGGCTTTCCCACCAAATTCCTTCGACATGGCGCAGAAACAACGACTGCTCCGATGCCCGTCTTATTACGGCCTCCTTCACCCGCTCTCGCACAACAAATGCCACTTTTTCCGCGCCATTGCCAGCGGAGGAAGACACGCGGGGGGGGGGGGGGTCGGTGGGGAAAGGAAGGAGGGAGGGAAGGAGGAGGCGTATTCCTCGAGAAGGACGCGACGGGGAATTCCCCCGAGTTGAATGCCTTTATGTCATTCCGCCTATTTCACGGCTTAGAGGAAAGGAATGCAGAGGAGGAGGGACAGCGCCTTCCCTCTTTATTTTGGGGGGAATAAGGGGTCCATTCCTTCCTTCCGGTCCGCCTCGAAAGTCGCGTCGGGGATCACCGAGGGGAGGGAGGGGGAGGGGTCGTCGTCTGGGCCACCCATTGCGGGAAAGAAGAGGGCGTCAGTCACTCACGCACGAGGGCCAAACGGGGGGAGGGGGGGGGGGGCGGTCGGAGAAGCATAGAGAGAGAGAGAGATGGCAATTAGTCGATCAATCCCCGCAATTACTCCACTCTTGATCCAACGCTCATTTTTCCAAGTCTCGGGGAGAGGCGAAGAGGGGCGGGAGTGGAAGTCCTCCTTGAAGACGGAGGCGACGGCGTCGCAGAGGGGATTACGGGGGGTTGGCGCGGGGGAATGAGAATAAGGGGGGGGGAGAGGATGAGAGAGGGTGGATTCCCCCGAGGGTGATGTGTGGGGTGAGAGGTGGGGAACAGCAGGGGGGAAAGAGAGGGACATGGAGAGGCGATTACGACGTCCCGAGAGCAAAAGGTGGAGGGGGGAGGTCAACTTGGTCGCGCTCCGAAGAAAATTCCACGCATTTATTTTTCTATCATATTTATTGGTTCATTTAAATATGAAACATTAGGTCGGGAGTCATTGGATGTCAAGCAAAGTTATTAAAAGGAATTACATAGTAAGCGGTTAGCTTGTGTAAGATAACGGGAAGGAGAGGCATGGGAATATTCGGATTTATGACTGCTGAGACTACGAGGGTGTTGTAACATATATTTATTCTCTATCCAACATTTTTACACAACTGACAAAATATATTTAAGCACCTAACATACAACTATAAATATCAACACTCAACCTCAAACAGTTGACATAAATAATTGTATATATATATAAAGATTAATACCCTTCTGCACAACTTGGACTCTTGGTCCTGGGTGCACGCCCACGTGTCCAAATTTGCGTCCCCTCTGCTAGCGTCCCCTCGGCTTTGTGGTTAACGGTGAGAGACACGAGGTCATCCCTCTCACCTCTCTCGGGTCACCAAGCTCTCGGGTCAATGGCCACGGCAGCAACAGTCACCCTGCGCGGATCCACCCTTGCTCTCCCCTGGAGCAGAGCTCCCAGCGGCTACCAAGCAAACTCGACAGCTCCGTGGAGCACAACCTCCCGCGACAACTCAGTAATTTTGACAGCCACCTCTATACCCCAACCAACCAACCACGGGCAATGGCAGCGCCCTCGGCCCAAAGAATAGAGCGCTGCAACGGTGCAACTTGAGTCCACCTCTTCAGCGATATTGTCTGTGCAATTCGCACACAGGGGGAAAATGGCGATGCAGGGATCAGTTTAACCTTTACATTGTTGCCTACGCGGCCTCGCGCCTTTATACAACTCTCCTCACGGCGTTGTTGCTATCAAAACTCTTGTTCACCATGCGGTCGACAATATGGCGGATTTTCGCCTATTACAGTGTTATTCGACAGTAGGAGACATATTTACTGGCCACGAGAGTTAGGTATCGGAGAACGTGTATCATACACCAATTGAATATGCCACTAGGTATATCAGTCAAGGTAACGATGCTAATTACATAGCTGCTATTATATCCATTAGACAATAATTAGGTGGAATAATCAGATGCGCTGTATATCATTTTCATAAACATTTCCGCTTCTTTCACCATATTCAAAAAATTTTTCTTTTTCATAATGAAAATAGTATTCCTTAATGTTAACCACAGAGAAACTAAAAAAACAGCAGAGGTTTTGAGGCAACTGAACGTAAAAGAATGCCTATCGAGGGTGGGAGCTTTTAAAGAAGGAATTAATTGATGCTGCAACAGCTGAAGATCGCCTGGAGAAAACGAAGAGGGACGAGTGGTGGTCAGCGGATGGAGTTAGAGTGCGTCGAAAGGCGTTGGGGGATTATTCCCTTTAAAAATCACTTAATATCTAAAAATATTTTCATAAAGTAAAGTACCTGCATCACGCCATTCCCTTTCGTGGTAGGCAACCTTAGTTATTCCTGTTAGGCCTAGAAAACAGACTCTCTCTTCATCATTTCCTTCATAATGCCATAATATATCCTTGAATACCTCTTTTGCTTCAGCTGCACACATACATTGTTTTATACAAGCTCTCTGATTCTTAAGAATCCTAATATTCCTCCTCTAAATCATATCTTCCACCCCGTTCACACTTCTATGGCTCTCTCTCTCCGACCAACCCTCTCCTCTCACACCATTCACTCCTCTCTATGATAACTCTTGTTTTATCATTCAACTCTCTTCCATTCTATTAACACGGCCAAATCAAAGAAGTCCACTCCTTTCGTATATGTCCATCACCAGAGCATCTAACCAACATTCACTCATGAACCACTCATTTCTAACCACATTCATCCTTCTTTTGCCGCAAATACTCCTCAGGTACCCCATTCCCACTGCATTCAGCCGACTCTTTATGTTTATCTTGATATACCCAGCTTTTGCTGCCATGTAATAACATCGGGAGGAGAATAATTTTTCAAACAGCAATTTAGGTGGTTCCACCGTAAAATGACTAAAATGTCATTTTATTCATATTATGTCTACTTGCAAAAAAACTTGTCCTCTATCTGATATGAAAAACAAAATAATACCTATCCACGCTATTTTATTCTAAAATTGAACTTGAAATTACATGGTGTTCAATGGGGGAATGAGAGAAACACGGCGAAAAATAGAATTTTTCCATAAAATACAAATGCCATTTTCGTGGAAAACTGTCTCTAAGAAGGAAATAATCCAGAGAAATTGAATAAAAATAAAATGTAGGCATCTTACCACCTTATTTTTCTAGTTATTGAAGAATTAATGCCGTAATTGAAGTCAAAATGCGGTAATTCGTAGGAAATGGAGCTGCAGTCGGCTCCTATGGCTGGAAAAAAGTGCTCATTTAAAATACATTCGTGGAATAATCTGCATATTTTGTACCTTACTTTTGGGTTTCTATAGGTAACGCATTTCATCACCAAAATCAGGATTTTTTGGACAAAATATAAAAAATGTGGAATTTAGTATTTGTTTTGACACACACAGTCGCGGCGGAACCTCCTTAATCATTCCTAGAAATGCCCCACCTATCGGTATATACCTATAGTATACTATCGACGACTTTCCTTCCGTCATTCGCATGCCTTGTCATCACTTCATCATTGCTTCCATTATTCGCAAACATTCGGCCAAGATACACAAAATCGTCCACTTGTTCAATTGTTTCATCGTCACTCACCACTCTCCCTATCAGAAACTACTACATTGGTATTTCACACATTTAACCTCGAATGCATTACAGAAGTTATCCAAGAGCCCCAGCAATAACTGTGGGCATCATACACGTAAATTATCAGTAGAGATTGATTAACGCTGTAAATTCCGAAACACACAATGACAAATGACTGATTGCATTTGCATTCAAAACACGTGGATAAATTGTGAATAATGCTTTACATAAACTCCATTAGATTTTCCTAATAGCATCTTAATTTTGCCTGTTGACTGCTCTAATCCAATGCCCCTTCTATTATTTCATCTAAGATCGATTAGGGAAAAGATATAATTCTATTTTTGCGCATTAATTGCCTGGTCTATTGCTGCAACCAACCACACAGCAATTGCGATTACCGTTTGGCATCGCCAACAAAGATGAAAAAACTTCTGAAATCTACTTGACAATGACACACTCACTTAATAACACCCTCCTTGTAGTGGAAATGTATCCTTAGCGTCCACAAAACGAAAATTTCACAACACTGTCATTATCAATCTCCCTTAGTAATGCTTTCCTCACATTTCTGTCAAAACTGGCCACTCGCAGCGCTCATTTCCGTGTCTTGTCTTTAGAAGACGGGGAAAACATGAACTATACTACCAGGTGGAAAAGATATGAGAAGCCATCAGGAAAAAAGAGTCATGTTTTTCGGGCACATCCACCGAATGGACCAGGGAACATTGACCAATAAAATATGGAAATTCATCGAAGATAGGAGAACCAAGGCACGCTGATCACGGGTGGTATGAAGAGACCAAGATGAAATGGAAGTGCAAAGAGAGGAGATCAACAGGAAAGGCTTTAAATCCAGACCAGAGGCCACCAATCCCGGCCATGCCTATACCGACGTATGTGCGTACGCCTATAGGCCCAAAAAGCCGAGGAAACGCACGTCTGTACAGCTGTAACGCGAAGCTTCTAACGCTGCCGACCTTAACGTCGTTTGGCGCTGGCGTTGCGGGGCAGGAACGTAAATGTGTAGTGCGATACTCAGAAAAGGAAGACAAAATGGATAATGGTGTGATGTAGCTGCGTTTGATAAACAGAGAAGAGTTTCGTTTGCTCTTGAAACCATTCCGAGTATTGCAAAATGTATTCATGAATGCTGGAATTCTAATTTCGCTTGAAATTAACTGCTATGCGTTTCACTTGTTCGCGGCTATTCCTGGAGAGGGCAGCACAGAGTTACATCTGTAACGCCAGTGTAGTGTAAACGCACGTAGGGTTGCTACGTCGGTACGTAAGTGCGGCTGCTGTGGAAACGGAAAAACAGGTTTATCCGACAGAGGAAATGAGGAGAGCAGCGCAGAGCGAGATATGAAGCAGTATATGAAGAAGATCAAGGGGGTTATTTTGTAATCTCACTTTAGTAAGAATGCGTCATAAAATGTCACTTTTTCGTAGTTCAACTCCGCCACCCAGGCGGCGTGACCATCTTCGGATCTCAATCGGTGAACTGCCGGTCATGTGCTGGTCTTTTAGACGATTCATCCGCTCTGATCCGTATCTTTCGACTCTTGATCCGTTTCATTATCTCCGCCTGCCATTAGTTCCATCTCACCTGTCATAAAGAACGTGACATGGAGCCACCATCGTTTCAACTTGAAGCTTGAGTTGGAAAGTAAACAAGGGCGCGAAAGATACAAACGATTTTAAATCGTATTGTTGTCATTTGCTAAACGTGAAGAACTTCAGCATTTTCAACTCCAATATATTGGGCACTTAAAGGTATGCTTTGTTTGAAATTCTTATGTTATGATTAGCTTGAATTATCTGTGAATATATTTCGTATCAATATTTCAAAAACAATGTTGCTGTTACCTTTGTTTTCGTGTGCCTATCCGCCAGTGTATGGAGAATGGAATTCAATAATTTATACCATAATTTCATAATTTTAACAAATATTGCCTTAAATCTACGTTCTTGGTAGATATTTCCCGTGCTTGTGAATCGAATTTGATGCACTTAATTATTTTTAAATATTGAGTGTTCGCTTACATGTCACTTGTAGTTTTGACTGTATTTAGATTTTCGTGGTATCTACAGTGTAAGATATCTTCCGTAAGATGTTGAGCAATCTGGGTATTCGCTAGTCTCGGCATCTATTATTTGATATAAGGTAATTGAAGCTTCGACAATTCACCAACCGTTCGTGAGCCGATCATTAAGAGAGAGAAACGGATCTCCCGCCTTTCCACTAAGAGTCACTAAAAAGGTGAGATTACAAAATAACCCCCCCAATGCCGGAAAACGTTAAAAGGAATTAATACGGTCCAAAGTTGTCCGAAACGAATAAGAAGAAAAAAACACTTTCCCACGAAACCTAACGATTCCAACGTGTCAACAGCATTGTCTCCGGCAGCATATCTAAATTTTGATTCCGTGTTTTTCGTCTGATCGCTTTCAAAACATTTGCCGCTCGGCACTCGAGCGTGACCGACCAGCCGCACCATCGCCCACGCCAGCGAAAGCGTAAACTACCCCCCTTCCCGATCCCCCCGAAGATTCCAATCAATAGCGTCTCCTATCACGCCTCCCTCCTGCCCCACGCAAAGTTACCGCCATCCAATTCCCAGGCATTCAACCGCTTTTTCCAAAAAATTGAAGTCCAGACTGCAAAACCTTTCCAAGCCTCCTTCCGTAAGCCTGGAATCCAGCACCAAACTACGAGCACACTCGTCCATGTACCTACAGCCATTGTACACACGCACAAACTCGTTCGTACAGCCTCTGGCCACCAATCTCAAAACCTCCGCAAAACCCTCCTTTTGCCCGCTCGCACCACGAGACGGGGAGGGGGGGGGGGTCTTGTCTTCTTCTTTGGGGGGGGGGGGCGGAATTGGGGTGAGAGCGGGGGCGGGAGGGGAGGGAAAAAGGGAGAGGGGGGACTCCCACTTTTTTTCCCTTTTATAGAAGGAGGAGCCGCCGATGAGCGTTCGACCGGCGCGCGATGAGCGGAATATCTGCGGACGACAGGCATCCAAAAGCGGGGGAGGGTGGGGGGAGGGGAAGGAAGACATGAATATGGAGAAGGAAAAGTATCCGGAGGTGGAGGGGGGATGGTGGCGGAGGTGCTGAGGGAATGCGTAAACTGTGGGCGAAAGATTCGACTCCCTATTCTTGACGAGACAATCTTTAGCAATGCCTTCTTCTGGAGAAGTTTCTTCCAAGAGGCGGGGAAACTGGGGCGTTGCCAGCGGAGAGGGGGGGTGACGTGGTGGAAGGGGAGGGGGCGAGGGAAGATTGGAGAGAACCCGCAATGTGCCAATGGGATCCGTCCACTCGTGCACCCGCCTGGGAGTGAAGAAGAAGGTGCTCCAGAACTAACGGTTCAGGGCGGGCGACGGGCAATTCGCCCTCCGCATCCCGGCTTAGGAGGGCAGGTGCGTCGGCCGGTGCGTGGTGTCGTTGCAAAGGGAATGATGAGAAGTCAGACGTCGTCACTCTGGTGAATAGTTCCGCGTTGTATTCGTGTAACGAGGCTTTCGGTGCTCTTTGGCATTCGTTTCCTTTTAAGGTGGTTTGAGCGAGATAGTTCCCTAGTCATAATAGAGACCATATTCAAATTTTATTTTTTTATTTCAGCGTCTGTAAGAAGTATGAAATAAATATTGTAATATTAATGGCACAAATTTATAGTTATACATGTCCAAAATTCACAGGAATTAAATAAATAAAGCTACATAAGTCTCTAACTTGACTCATTTTTTTCCGCCGCACAGCTGAAAACCCTGCAAAATAGCAGGTTTTTTTGCGATTCTGTAAAAATTACTGTGGTGAGTAATAGATTATTTTTTATAAATAGTTGAGAAAACATGCTATCTACACACCGTTAGTGTTTTGACGAAATCTAGGTGCTAGAAGTTCTTACTCTGTTTAATATTCTCCCTCTTGAGCGCACAGCCATAATCTATCCCATGTAAAACAGCTTCTATTTTTAGGCAAATTGCTCGAAAAGTAGTTCGGCAAGGGGTTGATATTTTGATATAATTGGAAAGATGAGAGAGTTTTCTTTAAAATGAGGCCTAATTCATCGAATTCTAGGTGAAGTGATTTTTCGCTCAAACTAACTTAATGACGACGGCTTCGCATCCGTTCCGTCTTAAAGTCGAAGTGACCTCAATTAAACTTCCCCGGTGCGATGTGAGAAACTGTCGTAATTGAAAAACAACGAACGCGTAAGAACGCCGAAGCAGAAAATCATCTTCATGACAAGGTTAAAGTCTAGTCCTCGCAAATCGGCGACTCAGACCGGGAAGAATGCTTACAGGACAGAATCTGAATTTCAGATAATTTATGTCAATGTTACCTAAGAATAACAATTAATTAATTATAATAACACTGCATTAATAATGAATTAGCAGTAATAATGAGGAGAGTTCGTTTAGGTTTTACTAATCGTTGAACCACGCATGAGGTAGCCAAAAATTAACTAATGTTCACCTTAGGGAACAATAGTCTTGGTCCAAAATATTTTTTTCGAGACGCAACGTAAACAGTTGTTACTACAAGTGAAGAATCAATGCAAATGAAAAACTCGTGGACCTCTTCTAAGGGATACTAGCAGTCCTCACGCATTCGAATCCACGCGTCGATTTGAATCGCAAAAGTACGGCCACCGACCGGCGAGACGGTGGTGTCTCTTCATTGCTGGACCCCGAATTGACTGCCGTGTCACTGAGAGCCGACCTGAGCGTTTGAACCTTGGCGTCACTAAACAAAGTATTGCCAAATTGTATCCAGTCAGTTTGGCGAAGAATTGAGTGCAACGGTAAGTACAAAGGTTTATTTCAGAAGAATCACACAGAGCTAATCCCTTTACATGAACCAGTATGAAATTTTAGCATTGTTATATCCTTGACAAATTTTGCCAAATCCACATTATGTGGATCTTTTCAGCCGTACAATTTTAGGCAATACTTGCCTCTTTCCCTTAAGCAATATGTGTCAAGGACATGACAATGCTAAAATGTCATCTTATTTTTCAATTTTAAGTTAAATTTCAATTTCATTTCAGTTCAATTCATAAGGCTGTTTCTATAATGAATAAGAATTTGGATAAAAAATAACAGCACTAGGCTTGCCAAAGTCACATAGGAAAACTTAAAATAACACATGTGCGAGGCAATCTTAGTATGAACAAATTCTCCAGGAAAAGCTCTTTTAAGAAGGAAGAGAAATGTTAGCATTGATATGCACCGTAGGAATTATCAAACAGGAATGATGGACAATTAGTTGAAATAAATCAAGTACTTAGTGTAATTCACACTCAAATCAGTAAAACTTTGTTATAAATGTTGTCCATGGTGACCCTTTCTTTTGCAATAGCTGCAGCAAACCTCATGAGCTAAAAATGGATATTGAGCCAGGCATAGATATTTCAAACCCATTATTAATGCCATTTTATAAAGACTTCTTCTGGAGACATTCATTCTGGATACGGGTCATTCCACGTCCAATCAACCAATTTTAGGACACCAGAGGACAACGGCCACTTCTGGCATCGAGAGATACAGAACACTGCATAGAAATATCACCAAAGCAACTAGTTTGAATTCTAAGTCGCAACGCTCATATCAAGGACTACTAATGCCGCAAAAGTTTTAGAATTATTCCGGTATTCTCAAGAGTTCCGAAAGGGAGAATTTTGGGTATATTTTGATGAATCTACTTTGAAAAATTATGACAACTACGAATACCAAAGCATTGTACTCGAAAAGTTTCGAAGTTCGTATTATTCATGCGATACAAAAATTACCCCAGTCGTGAGATGAATCCATAATACTACTATTGATCGCGTTCGCCAACGTAAGGTACTTACTCGAAAAGCTACGCTCATTTCTAAATAGTCACTTAAGGAGCACCAGAGGAGCACAGCAGTGAACGCATCATTGATAAGAACTTTTAAAAACACATTATCAACAATCATTTTGCCTTTGTATGAACATCGATATCACCCAGGTAACATATTTGTATTCCAAAAATATGAATTCCCACAGTAATTTTAAGAATAAATATTTCTATTGACTTCAGGACAATATCTTCTCATATCACATTTATTATGAACCTTCGTGTCGGGAGATCCAGCTGAGAGCATGATCATCCCCTCCTTCCGTGCACCTGACATATTGGTGTCCTAACTTCGACCCAGGGTTGTGATCCGAAAAGGCACTTTACGTTTCGTGCCGTACCTGGGAGGCACCCGAAATCCGAGTCCAAGCCTTGGCTTTGAAAGAGACCCAACCCTTCACCGCGGGTGGTTTATGGCACCAACTGACCAGTCACACTATAGTTTATAACTACTAAAAGTTAAACATTAATCGCACAATTATGTTCGTCTTTGTTTTGCACTATTCACGTTGGTGAAAATGGTTTTTTAAACGCAGTTATACGATAGATATTAACCAATTTACGTGCATTAGTAAATCACGCCAGTTTAATGTACATTAAATCACTAAAGCACGTAAAATGGTTAATCTCTATCGTATAACTGCGATGAAAAAACCATTTTCACCAACGTGAATAGTGCAACACAAAGACGGACAATTGTGCGATTTATGTTTAACTTAAAGAAGTTATAAACTATAGTGTGAGTGGTCAGTTGGTGCCATAAACCACCTGCGGTGAAGGGTTGTGTATCTTTCAAAGCCAAGGCTCGGACTCCGATTTCGGGTGCCTCCCAGGTACGGCACGAAACGTAAAGTGCCTTTTCGGGTCACTCCCCTGCT
Organism: Pyrrhosoma nymphula; assembly: GCA_963573305.1. Classification (NCBI taxonomy): domain Eukaryota; kingdom Metazoa; phylum Arthropoda; class Insecta; order Odonata; family Coenagrionidae; genus Pyrrhosoma; species Pyrrhosoma nymphula. The sequence goes on from OY754327.1 coordinate 185,796,385, forward strand.
TCGACCCGGGGTCACGGCGCGTCGCACGGTGGCAAGCGAAAGAAACATCCAGTGGTGAAGCCACTCAAGGGGTGCTGAGGGCCTCTCGTTCGACGCGAGCGCCACAGTTTTCCTCGGCCGCGTCGTCGGCGGTGGGAATCACTGGTGCGTGCGTGCGAACAGACGCGTTGGCCCCACGCACGGGCTGGCCATCAGCGGAGCGAGCCAATGAAGCGGAAGGACAAACAACCGAGACGAGAACGCGCGCGGGGTTTTCGTGGCCGAGAAAACATTCCAGCCAATACTTGGGGGATGAGTTTTGCGTTTCGCGGAATAAAAAGAAGTCAAAGATGGAAGAGGATCGCCAAAAATCAACTCCTTCCGTCCCTGTGGAGCCCCGGAAAAGAGCGAATAATCTTTCGGTCTCTCGCCGCGTGCTATCTATCCTCCACCCTGCGACTCTTCCCTCGCGTGAACTCCTCGCCCCGTATAGATGGGAGGATATTGGCTTTGGGAGGGGGTTGGGGGAGGGAGGGGGGTGGGAGAGAAGGTGGTGTCCCTCGACGCGTGAATGCGTCCACACGTTCACTTCCCACGCCTTTCGCGACGCGAGAAAGGATATGGACTCCCCTTTGCCACCGAAAAGAAAAATTAACCCCTCGGCGATGGAATTCACGCGCTGTGCAATTATTCGGGGCCCTAGCGGAAGAGGGAGTAGATTTGCATGTGCCACGTGTCACTCCTCGGAGCACGCATTCACACGGAGAGGTCCACTCGTGCTAGTTAATATCGCTCGTGGTTCCAAAGCGAGTTGTGACGTCGGCACTCGTTAAGAAGGTTCCGCCGCGACTGTGTGAGTCAAAACAAATACTAAATTCCACATTTTTGATATTTTGTCCAAAAAATCCTGATTTTGGTGATGAAATGCGTTACCTATATAAACCCAAAAGTAAGGTACAAAATATGCAGATTATTCCACGAATGTATTTTAAATTAGCACTTTTTTCCAGCCATAGGAGCCGACTGCAGCGCCATTTCCTACGAATTACCGCATTTTGACTTCAATTACGGCATTAATTCTTCAATAACTAGAAAAATAAGGTGGTAAGATGCCTTTTTTTTATTTTTATTCAATTTATCTGGATTATTTCCTTCTTAGAGACAGTTTTCCATGAATATGGCATTTGTATTTTATGGAAAAATACTATTTTTCCCCGTGTTTCTCTCATTCCCCCATTGAACTCCATGTAATTTCAAGTTCAATTATAGAATAAAATAGCGTGTAAAGGTATTATTTTGTTGCTCATATCACATAGAGGACAAAAGTTTCTACAAGTAGACAGAATATGAATAAAATGGCATTTAAGTCATTTTACGGTGGAACCACCTTAAGATTCGTGTCCTGACTAAATAGCGGAGGCTTAGAGAGAACATCCCAATGAAAACGACCTCAGAATTTTGGTGTATATTAGCTGTAGCGATGCTATTGTGAAATTGCGCACTACTGTGCAACATTTAATTGCTGATGGAGAGGGAATACCGGCGGTTTTTTGAGTCACGGCCACGCACTAATCATGTGTGTACCCGAAGATGGAATGCCATTTCTCTCTTTCCGGCAGCAGTACTCATTTTTAGAAAAAAAAACCAGGACGCCAATATTTTTCGACGACTCTTGAACACAAGCTTACCGGGCAGCATCGGTTGAGTTATGTGATGACGACACGCGCCTATGGGTTTCCGTGAAGTGAACTTTTCCTCCGCGGAAGGAGGGCGAGAGACTATCGTTACACGGTCAGGGGGGTCTCCCACTCCGAATTACGGTGGTCGGTGGGCATTCGAGGGCCCCTTTTGGGGGGGTGGGTGGGGGTGGGGTGTGGAGGCATCGTGCCCACATGGCATGCGATTCGCCGTGATTTGGTGGTCAAGGAAAACAAAGCGTAGGGAAGCCAATAGGAAAACACGGGCGAGGAAAAACGCAGAGAGTCGAAGGAGAAATAATAATGATTGAATAATCTTCCGCTCGAACGTCGAATCGAACGTCTCTCATATCGATTATAATAATTGTTATTCGCATTCAGCCCCGCGTGGCCAGCTCGCGGTTCCCATCGCCCCCTCCCACCCCCCCAGTCCCTTTTCTCCCACCCCCTCTCCACTCCCACCGCCACTCTCCGTCCACTCGGCCAATCGCCCAGCCGCTCGAGAAAGAAGGGGGGAGGGGGGGATGGTGGGGGGGAAGGGGGTGGGGGGAAAGCATATATTCATGTGTGTGTGTGTATTCGAGTGGTATGGGTGGGGAGGTTAAAAAAAAAAGCGGAGGTCAGAAGAGAGGAGGAGGAGGAGGAACAACCACTTCCGATTTTATGGAAACGCAGCCAACTCACGTAAACACGGGCTTGGAGAGAGAGAGAGTGGGGGGGGGGAGAGGGGGAGGGTAGGTACACGGTGGCATGCATTTCAGGGGGGTTGGGTCGGCATTGGGGTCGGCACACACATATAGAAGGGGGGGGCGTGGACATACTTTGGGTGTGGTTTGGAGGTGGGGTGGGTCACTCGAGGGCAGCAGCAGCGGACCGCAATAAAAACGAGCGGCAGGGGAGTGGGTCGGCACTCCCGCGCTCCCTCTGTGGGAGAGATGGAGCGCGGGAGGGGGTGTGCGGGGGGGCGGGAAGCGGGGAAGGGATAGGGGGGTGGGGTGGGGGGAGGAAGAGGTCAGAGAGGAGGGTCGGGTCGCCGAACCGCGGGGAACATGTCGAGTTTGTTTTCGCCGAGTCGTCGTTTTGCATAAAAATACAGAAGCGGGGCTAACGATCGGGTGGGTGGGTGGGACGGCTGAAGAACTCTGCGTCCTGGGTTCGAGACCCTCCCCATGCATGTGCGAGGGGGGGGGAGCACCCATACTGGGGGCGATTCGTTGGTGAAGAGTGGAGAGCGCGACATGGAGTTGAGGACGCCGGACACGACCGGACGATGGGAGGTGGGTGCAGAGGGGGGGGGGAGTGGGGCGGGGGGGCAGAAGTAGTGAGGGAGGGAGGGAGGGGCGATATGGCACTCGACATCCAATAAATGAAAACCACATGTCGCGAATGCTTCGGTTTCATCCCGCGAGAGGGCCGAAAAACAGACCTCCATTGGGATCGGGCTCTCCATGGAGATACTTTGACTTGCACCGAGAGCGCATCGTTCGAAGAACTGAGGCGAGAAAGTGAGTCACGATTGGAAATTACGATGAGAACTTCGCGTCATGACGTCATTCAATCCTAAGATTGGTTGACTTCAGCCCTCCATTCTACTCTGTCCCCTACTTCTCAGGTTTATCCAGATTGTACTTCTGTTTCGTGGGCCTTGTTTTATCTGAATACCTACAATATGTATACTTTTGGTTATGATTAGCTAAATTTATCCAACACTTGCAAATAAAATAAGAGGAATAAAACACGATTTACTAGGAATATCAAAGAATACGATGTATCAGCAGAACTGTGAATAAAACTATGGTTTGCCACTCCGTACAGAAAAGGGATTAGACTAATTGTTTCCATCGTCTTTGTAAATATATGGCCAAATGTCTGTCATTCTTTTCCTAAAAATAACTTTTCCTTTCTTTTCGCGTCCCTGTACCAAGGAGACAGTTAATCAACCTCAAAAGTTATGATGCATAAAATATTAAGGAAAACATATTTCCGATGCCAACTTCACGGGCGCTTTCTTCTTTGGAAAATGATGGGAACATGTGCGGGTGTCCAGGGAGGTGGAAAATGACATTGCATCGTATGTATTCCGTAATTCGGATGATAACTATCATTCCGTGATCACCGAAAACCTAACCCTTCATCACTCGCCGCTTGCCATTCTGTTGCCTGGAGGTAAAGTTACCTTACGCGGTGATTGTGACATGTATGGAAATATTTTTGTACGGCTAACGTTAGTTCCAGGTAGCCAAATGGTGGAGTACTCCTAAAACAGAAGACTATCTGACTTAAATCACCCGACCCGAACAATACTTGGGGTATTGTTTGTGAAGTTTACGATTGAATATTTAGCCAATGACAGTGGACTTGGAGGAGGCTGGGATTTATCTTTTTTCCGGTAAGAAAGCTGCACAAGTGTAAGGAAATACTAGCCGTTCGTAAACATAATGAAGATATGTATTGATAAACATCCATTTTTTTAGATGATTTCAAGTTTCAAAGGTTGTGCTTTGTGGTTTATCAAGTCATACCAGTCACTAATTTCTCAGTGCTATAGTAGACGAATCATCAGCAGTTGCAAGTATGGCTGATTGGCATTAAAATATCTTGACTAATTTCCCTTTTGTTATGACTCTACAGCAACGAAAAGTAGGCAATGTATGTCAAGATGAGAAGAATGTATGTATAAATTCTCTGTAGGTATGTTAGTACTACGGTGGCAAATATTGATTTATGAGTGTGAAATATTTTCAGTCTACGTGAACAATAATTTACACAGTTTGGTCTACTTTCCTACGCAATTGGTTCTGTTGAGACAATCCTTGACGCTGTATTCACACTAAATATATTGCTTAAGTTAAGTTAGAATGTTATTTCAGAATCTATGGAATTTTTCTAATATTTGCCATCATCTTCGCTGAATACATGCAGGAGTGGGATATTTGCATAAGATCCGAGTAGTGAAGGAAATCAGTTTGCATTAATTTTACTCTGCAGATTGTTAACGAGTGTATGCCCTCATTATTTCGGGTACATATATATTATATTCTCACAACTTAATGTATTCCGGGTTATTTCCCAATCGAATTTTCTGCGATGTTACGAATGATCACCGATGTGGTACCTTATACTTGTATTTGATATTCTTATGGTCAATGCAGTGATGCATAACATACACTAAAAACAATAATTGAATTTTGTAACCCGATGCGTCGTATTTTCCTTCTTCGGAACACCTTTAACTTTTTTTTCTCCTTCTTCGTGATATTTATCTTTTTATTTCTCGTTTTTTTTCGTCCGTCTTTCCGCGTTTATTGCTTTCTTCTCTCACTTTATAGCTCTCTATTTTACTTTGTTTATTTATTTTCCCCCGTCTCCTAGTTTCCCCATCTTAAACGTTATTTACTTATCTACGTATACCCAATTTTGCATTGTTACCCCACGAAAACTCCACCCACATCGCCACTAGTTTAAGGACGTTGGGTTACAATTATTTGTTTATTTATTTTATCTTTTAATAAATCATTAATCATTCACCACCATTCAATTGATGCGAATGCAAATATTAGGAAACGCAGGGACTTGTTCGACGAAGACAGCTAAAAGAAATCATGGAAGTTAATGCAAGTAAGAGTTCTCCTCAATTCATTTTATTCTAATTCTGAAAAAATAACATAAAAGCACTCCAAGTTGAGGCACGTTGATGAAGTATTTACGGGTATATTTGCTAAAATATTGTTCTCATTGTACTTCCATTACTGGAGTACTGCCACAAGTTTCATTTCAATTTCTTCATTTATTTCCCTCACATGGTTTTAGTCGTTTATGAGCGACAAAACGTACGCAAGAATGTCGGTACGACCCAAAAGAGCGGTAAATTACGCTGACGTATAATAAAATAACAGCAAGGTAAGACTATTCACTAGGTAACCTTTTTTTCATTTCAAAATAAAAATTATGTACTGCAAAACCAAAAATTTAACCTAAAAAATCAGCACACATAAGTACCCCATAGGCTATGTACAAGCTCATATTAAGCAAAGTTATGGAAAGAGGTAGGCAAGATATGTCGTTTTCTGAGAAGCTACACCTGAAACCTGAACCAGTCAACGAGAGTTTGGGTGCACTATAAATCAATCTTCACTACACTATACCAAGGATATTATGATCGATTCATATATCTGGCTTTTTTTAATCACATTCCTGGAACTTGTTCTCCTAATCACACTTCCGTTGAAAGAATTGACTTTTCTTGCCGGACAAAGCTCCATAGCAAAATTAGCCATTTGTTTGCAAATATAATATATGCATACACATTTAATCGTAGGATAAAGGCAGAAATACTTTGTTTAGTTCCACATAAAATAATTTTAATACGACCTAGGTTTCGTCGCTGGGCGACATCATCAGGTGTCGATCACCTGATGATGTCGTATTAAAATTATTTTATGTGGAACTAAACAAAGTTTTTTTCTTTTCAATCATGAAGGAGTTCCATAAAGTTACGCCTCAAACCATTAATCTCGGCAGAAATACTATTTAGGAATTGATCTTCGTAAACAGGTGATGAAAAATTGGCATTTCGACGCCATACTGGGAATGTGACATCGGCATGGGTGTTGGGACAAGACAGTATATCCGATCGGTGACGTCACAGATATTCCAAGACGTGATGAGAACCTACTTTTGATGTAAAGATTGACTCTGAAAACAGACTTTCTTGAGTCCATTTAGTTAACGACCAGTTACACGAAATGCACTATTCCGAAAAAAAAACTTTCATGCAATAAATCAGATGAGCCATAAAACAAAATATGATAAATAGAGTGCATAGCTCCTGGTTTCATAAACTTGATTCCTCTTTGAGGAACACCAAGAAACAGTTACCTCTCATAATTATCAACAATCATCGTTAGGGTGATCAGTTTTCAGCTGCTCAGTGGTAAATGAAATGATTTTATTCTAGCCAGAATCCAATTCGGTTAGTACAGATTCAATTGAACTCATCTATGATGATATTTGGCCAGAAAGCCTTGAATCGTTTAAACAGTGGTATTTCTGGAGCTTAGGAAAGACCAATGCATTTAGAAAAGACTTCCTCTTGAATTATTTCATGAATATAATGACGGCAAGCCAAATACTATGTTTTTCGGCCAAGTGTTGCTTCTAGAAGCACGCAAACTCCATTCATTCTTCCAGTATTGGAAGCAGTGGTATCAAAGATGAAAGCCTTAACATCTTCTCTCAAATTATAGTCATCAGTTGTTTCAATGATGGCATCGCACATGGTCCGTCCTATTCCTGTGATAAGTTTTGGCACAGCAAGGAGTTCATCAATACCATCAGTTGAAGCAAAAATTGGCAATTCATCGATCTTCTCATCACCTATTAAATCTGCCATCAATTTTCCATCCCAATGAATGGTTATAGTTCTACCTCAACTTTGGAATTCAGCTTTAAATTCTTGCGATCGCTCTTCTCGATGCTTCATAGGATAACGTCGTAGGATGAACGATTCAAAGAGTACTCCTGCATGTCATGTCCTGTCACTGAAATCAATGATGCAACAATGTGGACAGCCTTCCTGTCACTGATATTTGACCTATCAAGGAGAGGACAGCACTTTCCGCGTGAATATCATATTCCTGCCTCTTTTTGGCAAAAATGTGATACTGCCAGATGTCGATGGCGTTAGGATGTGATCATTAGTTTCCGATTCTGACATTGTTATTTTCAACTGTTCACTTATGGACAAATGAAAAAACGTAGTGAACTCCACAGTTAATTTTATTAAGACGACCTAGGTTTCGACACGTTGTGTCATCTTCAGGTAACATGTACACTTCAAGCTCACTTATATACACAAAATATTGGAGGGGAGGGGGAATGAGTAAGGGGAAGGTGGGGAAGGGTTTTGAGGGCTTGTGTTTGGAAGGTTAGTCATTGGGTGTGTTGGAAATTTGCTGAGGCGGGGGGGGGGGGGGGGGGGGGTTAAGGGGTTGGGTTAGTCATTAGGCGTAGGTATGGGACATTCACTGCGGGTGGGGAGGCTAGTCATACACTTTTTTGTCATCAATTTTTGTCATCAATTTTGTGTATATAAGTGAGCTTGAAGTGTACATGTTACCTGAAGATGACACAACGTGTCGAAACCTAGGTCGTCTTAATAAAATTAACTGTGGAGTTCACTACGTTTTTTCATTTGTCCATAATGGAAAACTTCCACCATATCTCGCCGGAATTCATATCCTCTAACTGTTCACTTGTTTTTTTCCTCTTTTCTCTTTGTTCATCTCTCTTTCTATTTTCTGTTTCCTTCTCCTCAAGCTCCTTGTCTAGTCCAATCACACACCCTCGCCTCACTGGCTCTCCTTGAGTCTGTAGGAACTCACGGTCCTCCTGAATGTCTATCATGCCTCGATAGTATAGCCATGGACAACATCAAACGAATTTCCAAATTCTGCAGTGAATGCTCCTTCGTTCTGCTTTTGAGTACCGGACGGTCTATTTTTATTCTTCTTAATATTCTCCCAAGTCATTATCAACTCATCCAACTTCTTGATTGCTTTTCCTTCATCGCGGAAAGGAATAATTGCTCTTTTCCAGGGAATGATCAACTTTTTAACTGTAGTTTTTGCTGCATCATGCTTTGTTATTTTCCTATCCTTCAGCTCAAAAAAAGTAAACTGCGAGGAAATCATGGATTCGGGGAAGTTTGAAACCAGTGAATTGTTGTTCACAAGTATGTCTGTTTTCTAGTAACTATGGCCATTGTTTAATCCATAAAAAAGAATATTCCGTTGATACTTAAATTTGTGCTCTTTACATATCATAATATTTCAATATACATTCACAAATAGCAAACTAAACGAAATATCTTGGAATTTTTAAAGACCCGAACGGAGAAACGACACCCTACAATCACCCAACGGAGAAAATTTATGGTCAACGACAAACCTCAAATATAAATTAATTTGAAAAACATTTTTTTGAGGTTTACTTTTAATCAATTTGGAGCACTTTTAGAATGTGTTACATTGTATCCGTTAAATTCTATGGAAAATGAAAAATGAGTACCACCCTATTCAGCATGGAATTTTAGAATTTCCACAACTTCATAAGGATTTGTTACTAGCAAATATTCATAGATGTCGTTGCTAGCAGCTTCACGACCCAAAATGTATCGATTTCGTGACCAAGCAATGCAAAAATTTGGTAATTTACATTTTCCGAAGAATTTTAATTAATTCCTCAAATGGCGTTACTACCGAGAAATGCCTTGGAGAGAAGAAATGGCAAACGGTCGCCGTTTGGAAACATTCCTCCCAACATTATTGCAAATAGCGACGGAAAAGTGTTTACTATCATCGATTGACACAGCCTCCAAAAGTGCTCGGTGGAAGATACAATTGCGGGAGGTGAAGCACTGATGCAACTCTGGTGCACGTGACTGCTGAACTGCCGCAATCGGCCAACGAGGCGTTCTTCGATGGCGTCGCGAGTACCTCGCAAGCCTCTGTCCACATTCCCGACTTTCCTCGAGCATGGCCCCCTCCCCGTGGCCGTCATGTCAACTGGCCACCATAGTCATTTTCCGGGCGCTAGTTCGGAGTGGTTGATGCCCTCGATGAGACCGCATGAGGCTCCACCAGGGGGGCGGGGGACGGGTGTGCCGGAGGGGGGGGGCAGAAGTAGGCGTCCGGGGCGAGGACTGATGTCTCGGAAGAGTAGAGAGGGGGGAGGGGATGCTTTCCTAGAGGACAAGTAGCTGGAGGAGGAGAGGAGGAGGGAGGGAGCTGCTTTGGACGCCGCGAGGAGGAGGAGGGGGGTGCTGGAGACGGGAGGGGTTAGAAAGAGCGCCCCCCCCCCCAAATCGTAGGAATTCCCGATGACACGGGAGCTAAAATTGAAGCCCGCGAGATGATCGGGAGGTTCGCGCGTCCTCAGGCGACGGCGCTCCGAAGGACTGTCCTTTGACGCGTCGGTGCCGTCGGGACACGAGACTTCGGTCCTGCGTGTCAATCACAAGAGTCAAAGAGTTTCCTCAAATGCGAGGCATGGGGTTGTGGGGTCCACTCGGACGGCGACGCCGCGGAACGCACATCCAAGGAACCGAATCGATTGACAGGCGGAATCCACGACAGATAGGAGGATCAGTTAACGTTAAAAACTATTTTTTTACGACGCGATAGGCATGACAAGCATCTACATATCATGGTTTATATATTCTTATTTTCCAATGGGAAGCGAATAAATATATTCCTTACAATCTTCAGCGGAAGAATAACTTTTAAGCGAGATTGACTATTTTAATCACACACTAAAAAGGTTGACAACCTCCATTCACTATAATGAAAAGTAAAGAAAACTTTGTAATTCCAAATAAATATTTAATGTACGACCTAGGTTTCGACGTGGGTCGTTGAAACCTAGGTGGAAACCACGTCGTAACCTAGGTCGTACATTAAATATTTATGTGGAATTACAAAGTTTTCTTTACTTTTCATTATGTTAAGTCGATTCCATGAAGTCACGCCCGAGACAACGAATTACTCCATTCACTAAGTTAGAATCATAATACTTTTCGAGTACGTAATTTACAAAGAATATCAAAGGAGACAGCTTTCAGGAAAAAAAGCTCGCTGCAAAAGTACCTGTTATCTAGTCCAGGCTTTCGGCATTGACAAATACGCATGAATCTCCCCATTAACTGTCCTTCTGCCGAAACCACTTTCGCCCCCCGCCCCAAAATCAAATCGGCGCGTGACGGAGCTCGGGAGAGAAGACGCCGTTCCCCCGGCAACTACTGCGCGTCCCCACCGAGAGGATTCTGCCCCCCCCTCCCCCCTCTAGGCGTCGCGACCACCCAACCCATACTGGACACACCTTGTGTCACGCGCCCCCGTCCAGCCGCTCCCAACCCCCTGGAGACAAACAAACACCCACCACCCCCAAACCACCCTTCTGCATCCGCATGTTCGCCCCATCGCTTTTTTTTAAACCCCTTTCGCCCCCTATCTGACCCTCGCTCTCCCTCCCTCCTTTCCGGCCAAACCCTTTTTCCAATAAGGCTCCGTAATTTTTTGCTCTCCAAACCACGCACGAGATATGGGTGGGGGGTTACAATCTCTTCTCTTCACGGAACACGCAGGGATGAAAAGACGAGCGCACGCCCCCTTGCGCCCGGATATGACGTCGCCACGGCACGCTCCCCCCCCACCTCGTTATTGCTCTCCACGAGATCAAATGTGAAGGAGAGCAACACGGCTCTTGCCTATTCCTGCTGCTCCTCTCTGACTGAGGGTCCATTAGATGGCGATACACTCCTTTGACATAGGGAGTAGATTTTCGTTAAGGCTTCCGCGGAGTTTTGTTGATGAAGAGAATGGTTTTTCGAGTTTCCATCCGCGTATATCCATTTTTGATGGACAATATTTCGCCAGCGTTCCAGCTAGCTTCTACAGGTCCGTTGGATTGCAGGGTTTGGTCCGTCCTTTTTATTATTGAAAAAAAGCCCGCTATTTCCCTAGAATCATACGGGAGTCAATAGAGATAACAAAAACACCGCAAAATTTCAACCGAGAGGACGGCTACACCCTCGCCACCGCTTGGAAACGGCTCTTCAATAGTACCGACCAATCACGACACACCTCCACCCGAAGGCGCGAAACCGGTATAACATAAAAAGGACGGACCAAACCCTGCAATCCAACGGACCTGAGGAAGCTAGCTGGAACGCTGGCGAAATATTGTCCATCAAAAATGGATATACGCGGATGGAAACCCGAAAAACCATTCTCTTCATAGGGAGTAGATCATATTCGGACATACCGAGAGATAGGTACTGATTTGATTACGCTATGCGTAGCAGATATACATCCAAAATCAATTAATCGAAGAACGCGACCGTCAAACAGGCCTTAAAAATTTACAGAACAAAAATATATGAAACAGCAAAGTTGTTAATACGCTTAATTGGCGATGCACCAAAAGTAAAATATAGTTTAAAAATCTGGGCCCCGAGACTCGTTCTTCCAGCCTATAGCAAGCCGTGAGTTGGCGCAAGTTTCATCAGTCCCTACTCTCGTTTCCATGTGTCAGGGATTTTTGCTAGCGATGCATCGCCTCGCCTATTTTGTGACGAAAATGTTATTATCGTTCTCCGCAGGGGAAAACATGCATTCATTAACGAAGGATTTCGCTATCGACGAGGAGAACGTCGCGACGCGTCGGTCCAACGGGTAGCGAATAGATGGAAATGGCTGGTGGTTTGGAAGTCGTGAAACACTTCATTTGCGATAAGAAAGATAAAAAGTTTGTAAGATTTCACAGTATATGTTAAACAATGACCGGTTTCATCCAACAGTGGATATCATCAGGTGATGATGCCCACTGTTGGATGAAACCGGTCATTATTATACATATCCTTGAAATTTTACAGTTTTTATCTTTCTTAACGATGAGATTTCACAAAGTTGTGCCTATTGAATGCACTTAATTTGCGCTTTATAACTGTTCTACGCTTTATATATTTTAATTACACTAGTACTAGATACCATTACTTATCTATATTATTTATATTTGGTGATATTTTGATCTTCTTGCTGTTTTTTATCGGACACTTCATCTTCTGGCAACTCGGCCACTCATAATTAGAGCTAAATGCTTATATCTTCAGTTATTGTCATGAAAACCAAATCTTGAAACTACGCCCTCGTACCCTGGAAATAATGCTATCCTGTTCGAACCATGGATTATGTCTATACTATCAATTCTGCCTAAGAAAGACCATGTGCACGATATACCGCAGCGTATTTCCGTGACCCAAATGTTGAAAAGGACTACTGACGACCTGAAAATGACATTCCACAACCTTTCACAACATAGGATGCTGGATTATCAGCCAATTGAAGCCAAGGCAATCATAGCAGTGGCTGGCACATTCCCATATAATACTAGACAGAGGTCTAATAACTGAGGGTGGCTAGGATAATGCAGTAGTTAGGGTATTAACCTTCCATCCGGAGAGCCCGGGTTCGAATCCTGGCACTGGCTGAGATTTTCGTGGTTATGGAAGCACGAATCCTCCTCGGGTGCACGCGGAGATACCCTCAACTAAGGAACACCTCCCGGATCGGACGGGAGAGCGACCCCTGGGTGACTTCCGCTGAAAAGTGAACCTATAGGCTAATAACTCTCCAACATTCTCCACCTTTCACTCATCCATTGCGCAATGCTTCTATTATTATGTAACCATTGTATATATATGCACAATCTTTCACTCACCAACACCTACCTATCATTGATGGCGCATATGGCCTAAGCTGTCCGTCGCCGACCGAAATAACCAACCAACCATCTAATTTACGAAGTCTAGATGTGTAATTATTACAAATTAAAACATAAGAACCATTCGTAGTTTGGGATTTATAAATCAGTACATATTTGGATTTTTTGTTTAGTCTAGTTTCAGAGCTGCAGTTTCTATTCTTTTCATTACTTTAAAAAACTTCCGAACTCACACTACGGGGTTTAAATAAAAGGGAACGTATTTCTTTGGAATTAGGTTCATTTTATTTTTGTAGTAAAAAAGTCAAAACTTCAAACCATTCCACATTTTATAAAATTAATGTCAAATTAGTTTCAATTTAGTTCCAATTAAAACCAACGAACCAGCTAAAGATCAGGCTTTCTGTGATTTTTTTTTCGAACTCGTTTTTCATATCTTGAAAATTCATTGAACACCGATATTGTTCAGTATAATGCTCTATTGAAACAAAAGAACTTTCCTCACTTGAAGCAAACATTAGTTGGTATTACCCTACTCCTCTTATTACGGAGCTATTGCGTTCAATGTTATTCTCTGTGAAATAAATAAGGTAAATATTTACAGCTACATTACCAGAAGAGAAGCTGGATCTAGGTTTTCCGGAGCAGCTGCGTGTGTCAATTAACATGACGACAGTTTCTCCCCCGTTATATGAGGCGTCTTCAGGTCGAAGTGACCAGAAGAGATTTATAAGAATTGATAAATCAATACCAAGGAACTACATTCTTTGCTTACAAATCGTAGAAAAACATTTTTCCTTTGAGGGACTTGTATAAGTGATATTAACCTAAATAAGCACCAAAGATTGTTTTAGATCAGCATTTTTATACGATATAGGGGAACGATTACAATTAGATTTGATTTTAATTTGAAAAAAAAAGAGAAAATTCCCGCGTGAATGATAGAAAATTGTAAAAAATTCACGCAACACTAACTGACCCTCTGATACAGAGGTGTCGTGATTTAATCGCTCTTAAAATCAAATTCTGGAGGGCGATACGAATAGGATATCTCCTTCAGAAATGGAATAGTTATTAAATAAACTACTCGACCACGCTCGCGCCAATGGGGACAAGTTGTGAAAGGTGGGCGTGCATAAGTACGTATTATTTCACGTCGAGGGGGAGGAAATGCATGCATGCCGGAATTAGATATTGCCTCCTGTAACGAAACATTTACCTGCGAGGGCTTTTATGTCGAAATTGTCATTTACCAGTAAACAGGTCGGGGGAATAACTACGCCAGCCCTACTTTTTGCATTTCCGACATTCCGTCGCTTCGTTGTCCGGCACAGTTGTCAACTTTCTCATTACGTCATAAGATTATGCCCCCATTAGTTTCCATTTTGTACACGCCCCAGTCTGTGTCTGAATCTGCCACTTCGATAAACCTCTCCATGCCATTGCTTGAAACTGAATCCATCATCACATGAGAGAGAGAGAGATGGCGATATCGATGGCTATCGAGGGATGCGCCCCCCCCCCCCCCCCCCCCCCAGGCTTCCTCCATCGCCCACCCCCCTCCCCACTCAACGCCGCTTCTCGGAAAGGGCCGCTTGGCCCTCAGCCACTCCGAGCCGGAAACATCCGAGCAGTGTACCGGAATGCCAAAATAATCCCCACCATAGCAACAAGATGGGGAAAGAGGATAGGTTTACTGTAAGAACTGTCGCTCGGACCGCCCTGGGAGCCTCCGGGGGCGGTTGCCCCCCCCCTCAACCCCCCGAACCTCTTTGGATGTGCACTCAACCACCACCAAAGCGAAGATCGAGAGGCGGGGGCAGGGAGGGGGTGGGGGCGGACGGAGGGGAGGGTAGACGAAGCCCCCGCCGCCCTGAGTGATGTCACCTCCGTGCGGCAGGGGGAGGGATCGTCTCCCCCCGCCCACCTGACCCACCCCAATCGCAAAAAAAACACCCCCGACCACTCCGCCAAACGCCCCCTCCCCCCTCTAGACGGCGGCACCACCTTAGGGAGTCACTTGATGCGCACGGCAAGTGGCCGGGAAACAAATCGAATCGGGAGCTTTGAGCAATCTTAACTTCTTCCACGTGCTCGAAAACCAAAATCACATCCACGGGAGAAACCTCTAAGAAATTGCAAGTTCAAGCTTCAATATTCAAGATTATTCTCAATAAAGTAATATTCAAATTACAATAATGTGGGGTAAACAAAAAACAGAGAATTGGATATGTGATTTTCTAACCAACCGTAAACAAAAAGTAGCTATCGACGGCATTGATTCTAACGCGGCTAGAGTTACATACGGCAACCCGCGAGAAAGCGACTTGGGCCGCCCCCTTGTATTCCTTATTTATACAATGGACAGCAACAGACTAAGAGACCTCTAGAGTTAGGAGAAAGCATCTAGAGTATGTAGCAAAATTAGATTGTTTGTAGATGATATTGTCATCTACCGAGAAATTGCCACGAATGCTGACTTAGGAGTTCTTTCATAGGACCTTAGCGACATTAGCTCGAGGTGTCTTGAGCAGATACCCTGACTTAATCTTAGTAAATGTACTGCAGCACACTTCTTACGAAAGAAATTACATCGACAAATTATATATTAAGTGGAAGAGGTAAACGTAAAGAAGACTGATGAAGTCAAATACCTGGCAATCACCTTGACTTCAGACCACGGGAGAAACATTCAAGAAACATTTGCGGCGTGGCATTGAAGAAGACGCTAGGATTGAAATCAAGCGAATATTTGGAAGGTTCTCCGATGATGAAAGAGTGAAAGGGAGAGATGTTCTACTTAGCTCCGCTTAGGCCACCTCTGCGAGCATTTGGGACACTGCGCAGAAAGATTTAATTCGTGAAGTGAACATTCAATACAGAGGTAAGCCGCAAGAACTGCTACGAGCGAATAGAAAGCGTCGCAAAGCTGATGCATAGGACTATTATTATAATTATTAGATAATACAGTTACAAGTTGACCCTATGGCCAGGTGGTAACTTAAAATAAATATAAAGGTATTAGATAATACATATTAATTTTTAAAAACCAATAAAAATACATGTCATGGATTAGAGTCTTTTTGTGAAGCACCTGACATTATTCGGGAATGGATTTAAAACATTTGAACCTAAGCTATTCCATGATTCCACCCCTCTGTTCAAGAAGGAGAAGTTCTCCCAGTCAATTCTCTGTTTGGGGGGGGGGTCGATTTTAAAGCCATGGTCCTTCCTATAGAAGTAAGCCAGATATCTTAGCCTCCCTGTGCTATCCACCCAGGCAGTTTCCCCAACATATGCTTTATATATTGCCTTCAGCCGCGAGATAATCCTTCCCTCTCTCAGCGATTCCCAGCATAATTTAGTGATCATTGCACTAACGCTGGATTCTCTATTATAATTTCCCATTACAAATCTTGCCGCCCTCCTTTGGACCTTTTCTAATTAGGCTGGGAGCCGTTCAGATACGCTGAGGCCACAGGTTTGCCTGAGGTTGATGGAAAAATTCAGATCAAGCAAGTTAAGAAAGACGCATTGCCGAACTCACAGGTGTGGTGATTCCTTCTTTCACCATTAGTGATAACGTCTAAAACAGTGTGACACTAACATAAGACACACCGTCTACAAACAATTCACTCAATTTGTCCCCCCCCCCTACTTTTCCCAATTCCCTACTATTCCACGACTGGTGCCCTAACACCCTCTGCGGCACACCTCTGTGACGGCTCGCAGGGTGGTACTTAGACGTAGATGAATGCTAATATCCGTTTAGTCTTAACATGCGTCGTAAAATGCTCGTTTTTACTCAATCATGACTTTGTTTAGCAAGTTCCCTGAGTCCAATGGTCGGGCATATATTTAAAAGTTGTTCATGTCTTTGCGTAGAAAAACATTACATGAACTGAAAACCTACCTAATATTCTTTTTTGCTATCTCAGTAAATGGCGAAGGAAAGGTAAACATAAGTAAATTAAATGCTTTTTTTTTCTCACTAATCGAAGGTTTGTTTAAGCTATTGCTGCGATTGCTCCTCCCAATAGCTCAATATACCAATAGCTCCGTTAATAAATTATGTGATGATAATATTTTTATATGTTAAGTAGCTCCGTTAGCTTAGAAGTGACGCATTACTTGCTCTAATACAAGAACTCGTATTATCATGCCTACACAATATACCTAGTAGCAAGGCAACATGACTCACTTTGTACATCAACCAACACAGCCAAAAGCAGTTATTCGTGCAACACGCCTACGCTGCTCAGAATGGTGACTCATAATTTTAAGTGATGGAACTGTGATGACCGCCACGCCACCGCGAGGTTGAGTTGCGTGTGGTGATTGTGACGTCATGCTCCCGCTTCACCTCTATGTCCCCTAGCCGCTCCCTTCCCCCCGCTCGCGTCCAGAGAGTGATTCCCCAGGAAAACCAGATCGTCTCACAGCCACCGCCACCGCTAATGGATCCGAGGAGAGGGCATTGTCTCCAGCACCCCCATCTCTCGCCCCCTACCCACTGGACGGGAAGACAAGACGGGCAGCAGCCCCTGCCATCCTCCCCATTGTGTCGGGCATACAGTGTTGACGGAGAGGTCTCTGCCGCCTTCAGGTGCGCGTAATGGAAGAGATGTGTCGTCGTGGCAAACGTGAGATGGGGGAGGGGGATGTGGGCGACCCCCCAGGGGGGATGACGGGGGGGGGGGGATCCAAATGTTATTTGTGACATTTCGATGTTTTTGGCGCCAAAGCGTTGCCAGGACAAACAACCGCCGCCCGACACGAACGACACTCGCCCCTTGGGTAAGAGAGCGGCATGATGATGCACGCAGGCAAAGGTGCAGAGAGAGAACGGAGCCACCGTCGCTTAGTTTTTTTTTAATTTTCCGCTTATTCGCTGGATTTTCAATCAACCTCCTTGGGAGACTATCAAAGCTAATTTTGGGATTCTTGTTCGGCCGAAAAGAGGCTTCACATGCTGACAGACCTAATATGTTTAGATTTTGAAAATACAAGGTTACTTCCGTGAATAGGATGAGTTTTGATTGGTCGTGGGTCTTTCTCAAGGCCGTAAGCAATGAACGGATTATTACTTTTTAATTAGCAACGATGTACTCACTTAAAATTTCCCAGGAGCCGCGATCGACTTCAGTAAATCTATTTCTTCTTCAAGAGTGAACATGAAATCGGTAAAAAAGAGATGGTAACCTTTTCCAAGGTTATGTAAAAAAATTTTGCCATGAACTTTTTGCGGAGCAACATATTATATTGAAACGAAGCCTGTATAGTGTGGGAAAAGGAAGATATTCCAGCACAAAAAAATATCACGTAATGATAACACTATTTCTTTTCCCACCCCATGTTTATTTCAATTGAAGGAATTTTACTTTTCATTGATGTCGTGGAATTGCATACTTTCGGATGACAAATGTCATTACTCATTTCCTAAAGTTTTCCCTAAGTTTTCAGCGCTGATATATACGAAATGCATGGTTATGCTCCCGAAAATAAGTTTTCCCCCTTCACATCTATCTCTTCACGTGCTCTGCCTACACGACTCGCTCGAAAATAACAATGTAAACCTTAAAACTAAAGTCTCAAAACGTTAAATATTAATTAAATTTATGGATGAAGGCGATACATTGTGGAACTTCCGGAAGTTAAACATAGTAAATGAAACAAACTTTGTAAGACATAAAGCTGTGTGGAATGTACAAAGTTTGTTTCATTAGCCTTCAATATTAAATTTAGTCCTGGACAAGTACAAAAAAATAAGTATTTTTGAATGAATGTGACTAGAAAATACTGAGTAAAATTGCTTCTTTTACGCACATGGTGGTAAATTACTTTTAATGATGGTAAATAATTACTCATCATAGTATTACAATCCTAGGATTGGTATATTGCAGCCCTCCATTTCGCCTTTGACTGGTGTACCCTTCCCAGTAGTCCCCACCCGGAGATCCGATTGGGGGACTATTTTACCTCCGGAATTTTTTACCGGGAAGGATGCCATCACGTCATGCTTGAATGCAAGGCTGCATTTTCTAGGGAGGTTAATGTGGTGATTTCCCGTTGCCTTCCACATCGCAGTACTCCGACCGATTCCGTGAACTTCACTCTCGCCCGAAGCTGTAGCAGTTAAGTATCCTCTGGATCTTCGCCATCAATGCCTTCTGGTGAAACTGCTGCCTTTCACCAGTGGAGCCGAGAAGTTAAGAATAGCTTGCCGTGACTTCCAAAATTTCCAGAAAATAATTTATCTTTGTATAATCTTTCAAAATTTGAAGAATTGGAGGCACCAGGAGAAACCTGCGACCTTCGAATTGGGAGTCGGTCATGCTAACCACTACACCACCGCCGCCCCCAAATAATTACTATAGCTGCGATAATTTTCAGCGGGATAAACTGTAATAATAATGAAACAGGCCACCCTCGGCCGTTACGGAAGGTGTGAGTACGTTTGTGTGAATTGGATGAAAGGGTGGGCGAAGATTTGGAACGGGGGGAGGGTGGGAGAGAAGGGGAGGGGGTGGGGGAGTGATTTGGGGGCGGGGGGGAATGAAATGCGGGAGGGAACTCGTCCCATTTGCGGAAAAGAACTGGGGCACAGATGTGGCGTCCCATTAAAATTGAATTGTAATTGAGCGAGGATATCAATTATGAAACTGATCAAAAGTGGAATGTTTTCTCACTGCAATGCGAGTGATTGGTGGTCGTCGAACATCGGAAGAGCACAGAGGGGAAAGCTCGAGGGGGTGATGTGGGGGGGGGGATGGTGGGGGGAGGGAGGCGTGGCGCAGGTGACTGATTGCCGTGGTGGATGTTGAGTGCAATGACTGGGATGCGTCACATTCCGCAAAAACCTCGGATGACATACACTCTTCTCGCTTGCCAATCTACGCCACCAAGGGAATCTTTCCCTTTCAAAAGAGAGAGGTCACCACCACGAACAGCTAAGGTGCCTCGTGATGCCTTGCAGTACTCAAGGAAGAAGAATGTTAGACGGGCATTACTCATATCCACCCTCAAGATAAAACAGCTTAGCGTTCGACTTCGACGGCCTGTGTCATTTCGCACTTAATGCCCGGCCGCTTGCAGACAAGAGCACGCGGGGAGGGGATGAATAGGGGGCGTCGTCACCCATATCCCGATTCGTACCGAGTTCAACGATACTTAAAAGTCCGTCGATTGAGTAGACACCGTTACGAGGTCGTTGCGTAGTCTCTCCAGGTAAAACACCACCTTGCATAACTGCAGAGGTATGTAATCCAATCAGTGCACTACCTTCCACAAATCTATAGCGCTAAAAACCGAAAAAAACACAACTTGGCCACTGAGCGATAGGTGTCAACGTGGGTCCTTGGAACCCAATGGTATCTCTTGACTGACTAATCCGTAATTGAGCGCCTGTCGACGAAAATATCATTCTCTAAAAATCAATTGACAGTAGTTAATTAATGATAAGCTTTTCGTGATTCGTGCAAATCGAGCGGATTCACATTTAGGCGCAAGAGAGAAATGCGTCACTTGCGCTCGGTCGACGCAGAGCAGGGAGCAGTCCAGCCGCGCGAGATGTTTCCTCATGGCGTTCAATGGAGATGAGAGACAGCAGTCGAGGACGACGTGAAGGGAGAAGCTCATAGTTCCGCCAACGTCCACCATTCACGGCTATCTCACGAAGCAATTCCAGATCACCAACTAGTTCGCAAAATGAGAAGAAAAGACAAGATCGGCTCGTCGAGCAGGAGAGGCGGATTATTTGTGGAGGTGGCATCTGATTGAGGTCAGTTGAGGACAAGTGGGTTGGGTCGGTGAGGGAGGGATTGCTTGGGGAAGAAGGGTGGAAAAACCCAGACGTTGGGCGTCAGCTCACTCTTACCGAAAGGCACCAATGGGAACATGGTTTAACGTCCCATCTGACGGACGGAGTTCTACACTCTGAATGTGTGCTCTCCACATAGCACCCACGTAAGGATCACGATTCCTCTGAGAAATCTCTGCCGTAGCCGGTTCTCAAACTCGGGCCCTCAGGATGGGAAGCCAAGACTGAGACTGTCCACACCTCACCAATCCGATCCGATCCGCAGGAGAGGTGGAGACGCACTCACTGACGGATCCCTCACCCCCCCTATAGTGGACGCCCTTCAACGTGGGTAGGCAGGGGGGAGGGGGGTGTGAAGAGGGGGGTGGGGTCACCCGCTTGGAAACAGAAGACGGTCTGGCGAGTCTGTGCGAGGGCGGGTGTGGGGAGGGAGGTGAGGGGTTGAGGAACACGGTTGATCGATCATCAAAAGGGCCCCTCTATCTTAAGGAGGGTGGCGGACGGGAAGGAAGGAGTGGCCCCAGAGAAAGGGAAATATTCATACCCCACCCCCTCGGGAAGGTGGGGTGGAGGGTGGGAGGGTAGCAGGGGATCGAAGCAGTACGAGGCACGAGCGATAGAGGGAAGCGCATGCATGCCGAATCACTTTCCTGCTCCTTTCTCTATTATCCCTCCCCCGTCCAATCCCCGTCCATCAGGAGTCGAAGATCACTGTGCAGCCAAATGTTCACTAGTATCGTTTACCACATTGTAACGGCTTCCATTCTTGAGTACATTTTATTTGTTGGAAATTTTAGGATGAATGCATGGAATTTGTACCCAAAAAAGAGAGCCGGTTACGCGATTCATGAATGTTGAGAATTCTCCATTTATAAGATAACTGGAGTTTACAGACATTTTAGCGAGAATGCTCATAGCCAATGACCTACAAATTACTCATCAATGCTACAAAACCTATGTATTTTATCCATATTTTTTCCAATAGATAAAATATAAGTGCCGGATGAATTTTCACCTGGAGCAGAGCAGTTAATCTTGCAATGACACACTTAGGATTTCAATGTTAAGGCGTGGGTTTTATATCCCAAGGCCTCTATATTCCTTCTACGCTCCCGCCAAATGCATGCACGGGACCAAATGGTGATCCCCCGAAACCCCTTTCACCTCACACCACCCTCGCTCATTGTCATCCGTGGACTCCAAACGCACCCGTGGCCAAGTGGGAGTGAGGCTGTTATAAGAAGCGTGACTTCCACCCAATGGATTCTTAGGGCTCCCTTAATTCCTGTGCCACCAATTTGTCGAATGTGCCATCCCCTCCATAGAACAGGAATTGTGGTAACGCAAAGAATATAGGATTTGTCGAAGCAACAACGATTCGTAGGATCTAATCTCAGCCAACGACTCTACGATATCTGATGCAACAATTGTATGATTGAAAAATGATTCTCAAATATAAACAGAGCATAAGGCAAGTGTCTAAAAGTAAAAAAATAAAACTGTTCAGAGCCCGTGTAAGTTACAGCGCACACACAATGATATTCACCATGGGACGAATGGGGAGGGTTATAATATAATAATAACCATTGAACCGACAGGCCTTGAGAAGATCTCACAGCAGAACCGTCTCCAGAAAGTCATGAAAGCATTAAGGTTAGTTCAAAACATCTATAACAAAAAATCCATGTCAAGACAAACAAAAATTCGGCATTACAACACTGTCATAAAACCAGCAGTCCTTTACGCAAGCGAAACACTGACACTTAAAAGAAAACAAGAACTGGAATAAATCAAAAAACAAGAGAGGAAGATCATCATAAAAATCCTAGGAGCAAGATATACACAAGACGGTTACAGGCTACAATCAATCATAACAACAGAAAAATTTTCAAACATTGAATGTGACATTAAGAAAAGACGAATGTGATTCTTTGGTCATCTCAGTAGACTACCAGAAAATCGATTGACGAAAAAGATTCTAGATTATGTAACCTCACTTAAGAATTCTACACCCTGGCTAGAAGAACTTCGAAAGGACCTCAAAAACGCGAACACATGTGCAACAGACATTTTAGAAAGAGACACCTTCACACACAAAGTAAACAAATGGGAAGTTAAATCAGAGCAACCAAAGGAGAAACAATGTAGACCGAAGTGGTCGGAAGAACGAAAACAAGCCCACTCGGAAAGAATGAAAGCCTACTGGAGCAACAAGAAGAACCCGAAGAAATCTTGATTGAGTTGTTTGCTTAACGTCTTCCATTATTGGGAGAATACGCTAATAATAATAATAACCATATGAGGGGAAGGTTTCGTTGGCCGTTGGTTGGTTCATGAGTGAGGTACATACAGCAGTGCTCAAAAGAGGGGGGGGTGTTCCCGCGAAGGCACGGGCAAGTGGGCTTCATTTCTTCTGTGGTGCGGAGGACACGTTTAAGTGTGGTTCGCATGAGAGGGAGGGGGTGGGGTGGGAGGATGTAACGCGGTGGTCCCCTGCCCGGATGGTGTCCAATGACCGTGCTTTCAGAGAAAGGGGAGGGAGCAGGGTGGAAGGGGGGGGAGTAGTTCTCCCCTGGAGGAATGAGGGGGGTATTCGGAGAGGGGTGGTAGGGGGAAGGGAAT
Source organism: Pyrrhosoma nymphula (assembly GCA_963573305.1). Lineage (NCBI taxonomy): Eukaryota > Metazoa > Arthropoda > Insecta > Odonata > Coenagrionidae > Pyrrhosoma > Pyrrhosoma nymphula. The sequence goes on from OY754327.1 coordinate 185,819,782, forward strand.
GAAGAAAGGGGAGAGTCTCCGTCTTCTTGGCCATCGTCTCCGTTACCATCACCTGAATGGGAACACTCTAGGGTAGCCCGCGAAGTTCATTGCACAGCCATGTAAGAAATCTTCGCAAATATGAATCCGAATCCTTGCCAACACAATGAGCTTTCGAGGTTGCGAAATTTCAAAAGTCCTCATTCAGTTTGCGTACCCTATAGGCTTTGAGGGCGATCACGCAAAAAATTGAAACTGCATGTGGCACGTCCCCCTGGTTGGCGCGTTGCACAAATATTTTACACAAAGAGTTTTCTAGTCACAAAACATCAGAATTGAGGAGTGAATTGAAAATGTTAAGATCTTTCGAACTTTTCGAACCATTCAAGCCATAAATACCTTCATTAACGTGTCATATTGGTACTTATGGCGACAAGACCAAAGCACGCTCCCTTACACTCTCTCGTCAATGGCCAGAGCACATTCTATCAAAGCCCACTTAATTCACATTCCGCGCTTCTTACCACCAATGTCACAACGACTTCTCCATTTCTTCAGACCAAGTGCATTAATGTGGCTCAGTGCCAACTGCGGCCAAACCTCAGTTTAATTCCTTCTACACTTGAAAATGACACAAATAGTTTCCTATTGAAACTTCAAAAGTATTGTCACACACAGCACTTCCGAGATTGAATTTCACCAACCAGGAAAGTCAACACATTTTTACCTGTAATATCTCATGCTTTGCATCCGCATCAAAAGGATCCATTAAAAATCAGCTTCTTAGATATTTTCCTGCATAACTTATATTTATATTTGAAATCAAGTTTGTTCTCATCAGAGTAGGTAAATATAATTTTAATACATGTGTATTCGGGAAGGTTTTGAGGGCACCAATCCCAGCGGACTTGAGATACTTAAAAAAAGACGAAGGAAGCACGCGACAAATAATAGATCATATACTGTTCCCAATAACGTTTAAAAAGTAATAGAGTTCATTATTCAAAAAATATGAAACTTCCTCGGGAATTAAAGCAGTTATCATCACGGTTTCTGTGAGGATAATAATACTTGAATGATTTGAACATTAAGTGTAATACGGAATTTATCACCTGCGTACTGCATAGAGTAGTTTAGGGAGTAATATTTACCGAGGAATTTTGTTTTTCTTATTCCAACGAAGATGCAGTGAGGCGAGTGAATTGGAAGGGGGGGAGGAGGGTCGGGTGAAGTTGGCGCGGAAGACGGCATCTGCTCAACACTCTTCCTTCCCATTCCAATATGACGATCGGCGATCGGCGAACGGAAAGTACGGAGTCTCGGAATGAGTGCGAGGGGGGGGGAGAGGGAGGGAAGGGGGGGAGGCACGGACTCCTTGGAAGGAAGGTGCAATCCCTGGCCTCCTTCTTCTTCCCAAACTCAGAGAGGAGGCCCCGTCCTTGTGCCACCCCCCGATTTAACAGTCCCCCTCGGACACTGGACCCCCATTGCCCCCCCGGGGGCCACTTTTACACTCGGGGGCGGAGAGGGTGGACCTGGCCGTCCAGTCGGCGGTTATGGCAGGCGGTCGAGCAGGGGGGGCGGGCGAGTGGGCATTTGGCGGTCAGCCTTTTTACTGCCGGCCCTGTGTGCGCGAGTGTCCGCCGCCTGGGAGAGATATCCTTCCCTCCCGTGACCGGATATGACGACGATGGCCATCCGCTCCCCCCTGCCTCCCCTTTTCATTTACCCTTCAACCCCCAACGCCCCTCGCTCCCTTGGTCCCTCACCCGTCTCCCAAGGTGCCCATCGCCAGCGCCCAAGCGCCCAGCGCACGGAAAGGGAGAACAGAACAACGAATAGAGAAGAAGGTTTGGTCTTCGCAATAAGGGTGTCTTCGTGGAAGGGTGGAGTCTCTTCCCCCCACCACCCTCTCTGAAACCACTTTCTTCGTCCGTCCGCTGGAAGGAAATTGCAAGGCGGACAGAGAGGCATTCCGCAAGCAGAGGGAGAAAATGTTCGCGAGATGAAATATGCCGAGCTGATGGACATTTAAATTTCTTCTCGGGGCGATTCCTGGCATGAGATGTAATTTGCACGCGAAGTTAAAGGTTATCATGATCAGAGTAGTTTCGCCAAAGACCGACCAAATGAACCTTCCTTAGGAATGATTATCTTCCCAGCCCAACTCGACGAGAGAGCACCTGGTCAAAACAATCAGCATGTAATAAAACACAGATGTGGACGCATCACGTAAGTGTAAGTGACCAATTTCACATGTTCATAAATAGGAGAACCAAACGTGATAAAATGTTTGCCGAGAGATGCAGTGGAACTGGTACATCATTTAGTAAGAATCATCTTCGGCACCGTCCGCTACATAATTATTGTTTGGAACAGCGTTTCCTCGCTCGGCGTATTTAAGCGGTAACTGAAAATGGTCGTCATAAACGCTGAGATGCATTTAAGGTGGTTTGAGCGAGATAGTTCCCTAGTCATGATGGAGACAATATTCAAATTTTATATTTTTATTTCAGCGTCTGTAAAAAGTATTTAATAAATATTTTTATATTAATGGCGCAAATATATAGTTATATATGACCAAAATTCTCAGTAATTAAATAAATAAAGCTGCAAAAGTCCCGCCCTTCGGCTATTAACCCTTCAAACAGCAGGTTTTTTGCGATTCTGCAAAAATTACTGAGGTGAGTAAAAGATTATATTTTACAAATAGTTGAGAAAACATGCAATCTACACACCGTTAGTTTTTTGACGATATCTAGGTGCCAGAAGTTCCTATTTTTTTAAATATTCTCCCTCTGGAGCGCACAGCCGTAATCTATCCGATGTTAAACAGCTTACATTTTTAGGAAAATTGCTCGAAAAGTAGTTCGGCAAGAGGTTGTTATTTTGATATCATTGGAAAGATGAGAGTTTTTTCTTTAAAATGAGACCAAGTTGATCAAATTCTAGGTGAAGTGATTTTTCGATCGAATTACCTTAAAAACCAAGAGTATAAATATTGTAGAGAGTAGTGCAGAGAATATTGTAGAGTGTGACAACTGATTTCCAATTGGAGATTCCTGCTCCGCACGAACGATGGGAAGCGGGTAATACAGGAGAGAGTGACTGATGGTGGGGGGGAGGGGAGGGGGAGGGAGGAAAGAGGAGGAGGGGATGGAGTTCCACCGAATGTGGTGGGAGAAGGGGTGCAGCACTAAAGTACAGAAGGGAACGGCAGCAAAATTTACGCGACAATCCATAAACGAAATAATTCACTGGGACGTAATAAATTAAAACCGTTCGTTTTCTTATATTGTTTCTTCGCACCACACATCTATTACCTCCAAAAGGCGGAAATATAAACAAAACTTTAGAAGTATGTGCTTCCCTAGGTACTTTCAGAGGATCACTCACTCGATCCCTTGAACAAAAAAAAGTAACCCTGCTCCAAGGAGAAAATTTAATCCTGTCATTAATGAGGTACGGCATTGCAGCAATAAATTATGTCACGGTATTCTATCGCTGTGCGTTAACGCCAATGGTTCGAAATCACGTTGCTTTGTTAAAAAATGAACGAAAAGTAAAAAACGTATCACATCGTACAATCCAGTAGTTCTCCAGCATTCGGAGTGTGGCAGGGGGCCAAGACGGGCATTTCTCTCCCCATCCCCCCACCCCCGCCCAGCCCACTCACTTGGCTACGCCAAAATGTTATCGCACACTGTCTGAAGAGCATCCGACCAATAGCTGTCACCACACACTGAACACTCTCTCCACCCACGAGACACAATCACCGGCAACGTCATTCTTCGCATATGGGTCCTCTCTCTATGCGTGCGAGCTCACCACTTTTAAGCCGGACGGTGGCGTGGGTGGGCGGGGGGGCGGGTAAGGTGAAGTAGGGGAGGAAGAGAGAAGTTTACAGAGGATTTCGGGTGTCAACTGAACACAGGAGGACGGAGTCAAAGAGTGGGCAAAGGGAGGAATGTCTTGAGAAAGGCGGTGGGGTGTCAAGGGGGTGGCTCGGGGGTCAGGCCATCGGAGCGACCAAAGGTCAACTTGGAGGCAGGCGCCAGCTCAGTCGTCTGCGAGGCGCCGCAACTACATTATTCGGAGAACTGGAGGAGGCGGCGAGTGGGTGGGTCTTGCACCCGACGGACGCCAAAGGCCTCTGACTAACGGCGGGGGCGGGGCGGCGTGTGATTAATCCTCAAAAGGACGGTGAGTAACTCCATCTTCGGGGGCGAACGCCGTCGTGGACACCTGATGGGGAATCCCGAGGTGAGTGTTATTCCCTTCCCAGAGCCCCTTTCGCCAAACCAATCCACAACCAGGGACCGTGGGAAAACTCACGACGCACGGGCGATAAAAGTACCTCATTCCTTCAGTTGAGGAGTCCGCGTAATTTTCTTTGTACATGATGAACAATAAATTCTGGACAATTTCTATGGTCGCATTCAAGTACGAACTTCTTAATTGATGGATGAATGGATTTTTAATTTTATACTTTATGTAATATACTATTCTATAGAAAAAGCAGATAGAAATGAATGTTATTAGAATTTTTAATCTCAGTTATATAGTCAACATCTGTATCATTTTAATGCCGTTTCATCTGCCTACGTTAGCGTATTTGTCTATTGCGGTCGTTAACTTTAAAATACAACTTAACGACGCACTCCGTTTACGAACGAAGAGAGCGAAACACACAAATGCATTGATTCGCATTTCTCTCAATCCCGCCACGTCTTTTTCCGATTGCTCCTCGTTTTGCAGGGGTGGCGACCCTCATCCCCTGCCACACGCCCACTTGGCAACCAGTAGAGGCCTCCACCTTGATTCCCCCGCCCCCCTCAACATCCCTTAGAACGACGACATCACTCAACCGGTTGGGGAGAGAATTCAGCGTAGCCACCGTGTCTCTCTGTGGCTACGATTCAGCAGCAGACTCTGCACGCTCTGCCACCACGCAACACACAGAGGTGGAGAAAGTTGTCTCCAAGGCGACTCCGGCATCCTAAGCGGTGAGTCAGCAGAGGTAGACCGAGGAGCTAACGTGCAAGTCTATGCACAAGGGTTATCTTTCTAGCTAGAACTATTTTCGCTCTCATAGACTAGCTCGATAGATCATCGCAGGTACGCCTAATTCATACGGTACAGGAAAACGAAAAATCGCTCGTCTTCCCATTCAGTTGGCATTTCAATGTCGTACAGTGAAGCGGCGAATGTTCATTGCTTCACCACCGCTAACAATAAACCCTGAGAGTGGCCTTAAATATTATGACCCACTGCGACGAACCGATAGATTCAAAATGTCATTTTTCCCACGTGCAATAAGGGATCATAATAGTTGCGATAGATCAATCACATGAAACTCCCACCCTCAATATGTAGAGTAGAATTTTCACTTTTGCTTAATAACACCACATCATTACTAACTCTTCACACCGGTCGATTTGTCCGGCATTATTTTATTTTTATTTTTTTTGTTCTTTGCATGAAGTAGCATCTCGTAGTATTCATAAATTAACAGTATCAGTAATATTAACCACTTGATGTGTCTATAGCATTTCTCTGCATGTTTGTATGTTCATTTACGTATCACTCTCCCAGTTTCCGGTTGGACTGGACACTGTTCTCCTGTCTGCTTTTGGCCTGCGCCTAGCGCCAGGGGGAGCGTTTGAGGTTCTGATTTGTTCTGGGGCGAGTGCTGATGCCTGGTGTGGAATCACCCCGTGCCACACACTTTAGTGGTGGCTTGCACGGTACATCGTAGATGTACATCTACATACTACCCCGCAAGCCGCCACAATAGGCGTGTGGCGGGGGGTGTTAGGACACCAGCCGTTTACATATAAAAAGGAAACGCTCTAATTAAATTACGCCTAGCATTTATTATAGTCCCTTATTGTTCGGGGGAAAAACGAATTCCCATACCTATCCGTTCGGCAAAATATCTCTCTTAATTTATCGTTTCTGTCGGACCTGGAAATATAGAGGGGTTCTAATGTAGATGTAGACACTGAGCGGGTTCCACCGCGCGAAAGCCTCTGCTGCGCCTGACGTCACAACGTAATCTCAACTGCGCCTGACGTCGCAACAATCGGTTTGTCCCTTCGGGCGACTCAACAATTCACGAGAGGCAAGCTCTCTCTCTCCCCCCCCCCCCATCGACACCTCACCTTATCTCTCTCTTTCTCTTTAAGTTAACTAGGAAGTAGGATGTTTTACGCGTGTGCAAGAAGGTTAATTCACTCATGTACCGCCTGAATTATTTCAGGAAAAGCACCACTAAACCGCTGAGGAAGCATCTCATTGAAACGCTCCTCTTTCCCTTGGTGGACTACTGCTGCTCTCTGGTCATTTGCGACATTTCAAGGGAAATGAACCTCAAGCTTCAGAGATTAGTCAATACAGGGATAAAGGTATGTCTTCGGCCTTAGACGGGATGTGCGCATCACACCTTACAGGCGGAAATTGGGTTGGTTCACAGTAAAGGAGCCATTACTTTGCCGCCTGCCTCATGTATAAAATACTAAAAACTGGGCAACTCAACTACTTAGCCAGTTATTTCTCTGTTTATCACAGCACCAGACCTGTGAGGGGTGAGATCCCGCCCCTGGCGATACCTCGCTGCACCACGGAGACGCTTCGTAACTCCTTCCACAATAGCTCATCTTACTTATGGAATACACTACCATCTCGTGTGAGAAACGCTCCCTCATTTACAACATTCAAGACTCGATTGCGATTACAAATTAACACCGTAGAGGGCGAACCCTAAATTCTCTCTACAAAACAAACTTATGTATTTTATGTATTTATTTATTATGTACTTTGTATTTTATTTAGTAATTACCTGATATAACTACTCAAAGATTTATTGTACAATATAATGTACGAAAATAAAAAGTATCTATCTATCTATCTCTCTCTCTATTATACTCATTAGCAGCAGTTGAGAGATATGCACTGGAAGGGAGGGGCATCTGCACCTGCATTGCAAACTCGTGCGCGGTGTATGGCAGGGGGGATGAGACCATAAATAGGGGAAGAGGGATGATAGACAGGAGGATGACGACATGTGTAATGAGAGCCCTCTCTGCATGAGCAGTGGTATCTCTCCTACCCCCTCCCCGCCCCCCACCCCCTCCACTTCACTTCCCCTGATCATCGGAAAAGGCACGCCGTCGGCGGAAAACTAGTTTGCGAAAACAACAAGCCATTAAGACTTGATGCTCATGAGATTTTCACTCAGTAATTGATTATTTTGATAATAATGCGGGGAAATTCAGTGTATAAAAAAGAGACGAGGAAGGTTTTTCTGACATCATTTCATAGAGTAAGCTACCTGGCATATTTCTTTACCTGCCAAAGTTATCCAAGGAGAGAAATAAGAGATGCATATGGATAAAGATTTTGACGCGTTTTTTACAATTTGTATGCTCTCGTGATTATTCCTTAATTATGAAAAGCGAAACATTAACAAAGATACCATTCCTTTAGGAATATGGTTTTGTACATGTTGAAATACGTTTTTTTCTATTTCTATGCTTGTTAACTCATTCATGGTGACAGTTGCTCTGTAGAAATCGCTTTCTTTTTGATGAATAGTAGATCATTGCTTTACACAGTCTCTACAGTTGACTGTGCATTAAAGGTAACCTAGCAATAACCAGATTATTATTCCCGGATACTAACCTGTGTTCCACAACTATGTACTACCATTAGGATTCAGAAAATTGGAACCAACTTGAGACCAGTTCGGATAAGGGGATGGAATGGACGCGCTCTGGGAAAGCAATTGCAAAAACGGAAAAACAGTCGTCAAAAGGTATGACCGTACGTAAAACGAAGATAAACTATGCCCCTCTCCTCCGCGCCAACTGTAAGTCTCAGGCTGGTGTCACAGAAGAGGGATTTCATTAGGGGAATATGCATCACCTCGGGAAGTTTATGCTCATAAGCAGCGAGGCCTCGTAGGTCAGGGGAATTCTGTTTGGTCATTGAGACAGAATATAGAGACATATTCGCTCGGGATGTGACGTCACGGCGGGCACGATGGAGGCCTCTCTCCAAAATTTCCACGCCGGGGTGAGTTCTGGGTGGGTGGGTTGGTGGATGGAGTGTCGTCGTTTGCTCAGAGAAAGCACCGCGATCCCGCTCTTTACTGAGCTTCGAGAAGGCGAAAGGTCAGCCACTCATTCTCAGGACCTGCACGATATGCATGGGGGGTGTGACCACCACGGGGGTGGCGTGCCCCTCCCCATCACCCCCCTCCCCTACCCTCGAGACTCCGTGCGCGCGAGGCCATGTTTTCAGGGATTTCATTTTCGACGACGGCGTGTCATGTCGCTGCCGTGGAGAAGCAAGCGACGGTCGCGCAGCGCAAGGCAATATAAAAAAATAAAAGTATTCCAGAGATTAATCGGGAGTGCGCTCCGGCTTATTTCTTTTATTTGACTTCTTTGGATGAGTGGCGGGGGCGGAGGGGGAGTAGGGGTTCGAGGGGCTTTCGAAGGGTACCGAGATCGAGGCCCTGGGGGAGGGAGGGGGCGACGCAGGGAGGCAAGGGGGGCAGGAGGGGGGGGTTTGAAAGCGAAGGGGCCATCGCTTGCGTGGGCTTACGAGGGGAGGCTTCCCGTGCGGTGAGCGAATTTCTTCACAGGCGACATGGATTCCATTCTACGAGTCACAAAATAAATACCACCAGACTGACGCACGCACTACTGTCTACTATCTTGAGGGAAATTGATGAATCAGAATTCAAGTCACTTCGTTCGCATGTGTGGAATTCATGGTGAAAATAGTGACGGCATTCCACATCTTCCGAGAGGCAATGGCCACGAAACGAAGGAGAGAATGGGAAGCAAAGAACGGATTCAATTGCTCATTAATCGGAGTGTAGTTCCCAGGGTTCCATAGTGAGTAGGTACTTCGCTCTATGCGTGTGTTGCAGTCTGAACGAAACAGAAGGAAGCAATTTCTATGTAATTTATCACCTCGTCAGTACACCTCTCTTACTTTGTACATACTGTCAGTTCCAGTGATACAATGCGGGGTTGAGTGGTCTGATTGGAGGAGTTATATCTTATCTTTTTCGCCACCTCGGAACTCGCTCGGTCGTAATCTTGGCCCTTTCGTGCGGCCCAGCCCGAGGGAGTCTCTTTCGGTTCACAATTTGCGTGACATCCGATTGGGATAAGAGTACGCCGAGCGAATTATTTTCCACACCACGTGAATTTCGCGTCCTCTCCTGTCCTCTCACCAGCGCCTCAAGTCCGATTAAGCTGCTGACTTTCTAAGTCTTTCTAAGACTAAGCACCGACTGCTTTGAATTTCTCTTAGCACACAAATTGTTTTTGGATAAACGGGATTAAAGAATTGTCTGCGGATAATAAATTGAGGGCCTGAGAGTCAAAGTAATACAAGTGACAAAATCACGAAAAACGATACAAGTGAATATGTTCTAAGTTGGTACCGTCGGGTACCGTCAGGTAGCTACAGGAAAAGTATTACAAGTGTTTTTTGTCATTTCTTACCGGAGTAAAGTGATGCAGGTGACACTGGACGATGTTTGTAACTTGTATTGCTTTGACTCTCAGGCCCTCTTTATTGATAAAATGCAATTTACGAAATAATCGGTTCCAAGGCGTCGAATCGGGGAGCTGAACTGAGCTGCCTTCTGACCATTTCTCGGGGACCAGGGCCTCGCGGCGGCAATGTCCCCCGGGGGGCGGGGGGCCCTCCTCCGCCTCGCTCGGGGGCCTTCGCTCGGAATCTGAGCTTCTCTCCCACCTCTCCCCTCCCCTCCCGCCCACAGAGAGAGAGGGAGGGGGGGTGAGAGGTGGGAGGGAGAGGAGCAGATGAAAGCGAGAGAGGAGAATCTGCCCTGGAACCCCCTGCCACTCTCCAACGAACCGATTGATATATGCCGATCGTCCCGCGGGACAGCGTCTAAATTTGGAAGCATCTTCACCCCTCCCTCCTCCCTCTCCCCCCCGGACCCTCCTGTTTCTCCTCACTCCTCGAATAAGGCCACTCAGCCAGGTCTGCCAACCTATCGAGGAATCATTTTTTCGTCAAACCTTGGTCAGAATGAGTGGTAACCAAGAGTTAGCGATACGAAATATTGGTCAAGCGGAGAAAATCTTTGACATGGATTGCCTACACTCATTTCAGAAGTCAGGAAAGGATTAAATAATCTTAATTCAACGATGATGATGTCGACAAAAGAATAGGAAATCAAAGAGTATTAACTTCGAGTAGAAAAGGAAATGATATAACCAATCGAAGTGAGAAACTGAATTTCAGAAGAAAAAGGAAACACTGCCAATAAATGCTGCCATCTGGCGATGAAAGAGAGCGTGATTGAAGGCACAAGGCGGGCCGGAAGGACAGAGGGTGGTAGAGGCAGAGAGAGGGCTGCCCCGAAATCCAGGACCAGTCATCTTACGTGCTCCGTGACGTTGTTAATGTCAGAGCGACCTCGATAATAGCGCAATAGACGTTGACACCCGTCAGATACGTAAATCAAATCTGGAATGGTGTTTATTAAATCGTGATTAGCTTTTTTTGTTCCACTAAGTGACGCCTGATTCTCTCAATGTATAATTTATATGATATCAAGAAATATCGGCGATGAGACAGGTAGACAGCCATCGTTATCGGTTCCTTACTTTAACTGTAAGAATAAAGGTTAAGACCACATCGACTTAGAATGAAAGGAATCCACAGTGAATGATGGAAAATATAAGATGAACGAAAAAATAACACGAAGAGAGCATCGAAAGGGAAAGGAAGGAGAACTTAGTTGAAGGAAGTTCAGAGAAGGTGGTAAAGTAAGAAATGACGTTTTAAGAAGACGAGGAATTAATTGTAAAAGTGGGAAAGCGTTAAAAGGAGAAATATCACGCGAATAAAGACGAAGGGAGGAAAGTGAGTGCAGGCATATATCAACTTATTGCACTAAGGGGAAAATATTTTTGCTGATAGGAAGATCAAATTAACTCTACTTAAATATGGATAAAACGCAGTGCTTACTGAGCGACATTTTTCACATTCTTTTGTATGTACTCTCCTGTACTCTCCAACTGAGCAGCATTTAAAAGAAGTCTCCATCGCGTGATTTTGGAAAATGCGTAATCACAGGCAATAAAAATTGAAATGTAAGATATTTCAGCACCTCACAAGGGTTGTCTTATGTAATAATAATTATATTCCTTTTATCACATGGGGTAAATATTTTTTGACAGAGGGAACCGTAGCAAACGCGCTCAAGATCCTAGCTGAGAAGAATACAATCATAAATATTACGCAGATCATAGGCATAATTTGAAAACAGAAAGTGGTAATCAATCCATTTAAATTTGTAAATGACATTCTTAATGAAGGATGTGGACGATTGAGGAACAAAAGGGAGGAGTTGAAATAATTTTTGGATTCAGCTAAGGGTTTTTCGACTCAACCTGACAGAGAAGACAATCTCAATCTCAAAGACAATTCTCTAAAAGTTTGTGCAACTGGTAATAAATTATAAAACGCGTCAAAAAATTATTACTTAATCAATGATGGGAGCCCTTGAAGACTTGGAGAAGGCGTGCAAGGACGGGCGATCGACAGAACAGTATGAGATGAGTCATTTCACTCGACGCGTCGAGAACAAAACTCGAGGAGGAGAACGGAGAGCTGATAGCTTCTAGGTGTCACAAGCCTTTTCCTTACGTCATTCACAAACCTACTTCAAGTAAAGAGAATTCGCAAAAGAGCATGATACATCACTCATTTTCAGATTTGTCCATCTTTTCCGTCACTGAATGCCTTCTGTTTCGGTAAAAGAAATTCACGGGTACTTTCGACGAGTGTTTAAAGAATATCGGCTCAACAATTGCACGGGTTTCTGACTATATTCGTTTGGTTAGTTTCTTGGTATGCTGTGGCCCCCATTAGGCACCAATGCAGGACATAACGGCAGCGCCTCTCCTACATTTCATCATTAGTAACAATGGCTGGAGAGAAAAGAAGCATAATGAAAACTCACTAACTTATTGGACATACTCTGTGACACAATAACATGGTGAAAACAATACTAGAAGGAGAAATAAGTGGGAATAATTACAGAGAAAAACCGAGAATGGAATGAATCAGGCAAATCGTGAAGGACGTCAAAATAATTAAATATATATGTAGAATGAAGAGGGTGGCAACCAATATTCGGATTGATGACGACTGATGGTGATGAGTACATACGTCGTAGTGATATGGCGCACTACGGATTAGAATTTCCATAGTGACCACTTCCATCGTGTAGATTATGAATGTACCAAGATCAAGAACCCTTTTCAAGCCCAACTCGAGGTATATTTACAAGCGAGAGTTAGTTTTCCTAGGGTGGTTGGTAAGCCTGGTCCATCCTAACCCCGTCCCCCGACACGCTTCTCGTTCTCATAGTCAGTTAGTCCTCCACCGTGACGTTTTTAGAGGCCACCATAAAAATCTGGAATTTTCACCTCCATCCCTCTCAAAGGGGGGGAGAGGCGCGGACTGGTGCCTCTGGTTTTCGGGGGGGGGGAGCGCTGGAGGGAGGGACGAGGGAAAGGGAGGTAGGAGAGGGGGGACGTGAGAGGCGCGAGAAGTTTCATCTGCTCAGAGTGCCTTGCCAGTACAACGGGCGAGAACAGCGGCAATTCGTACTACGACGGAATATTATAAAAACATCGGGTACACCAAACACGTTTCATGGTTTACAACATTCTCACGATTGAGAGCATCGCATTTCCTTCACTGATTATAAACTAATAAAGGAGGCTAAAATTACTATAGTACATACATGAGCTAAATATCAGAGAATAAGGACTTTGACTATGCAGGGGTAACAGTTCTTGAGAAGTATTAGGAATGAAATTATAAAATATGAAAAACATAAATAGGGTGAGACTGAAAAGATGCGTAGTACTCCTAAGAGTGGAACACTATAATGGTTCGGGCCTTGGGCAATAATTATTGATCGAGAAGTGAGAAGAATAGAGAGAGAGTTCGGTGGACAGAAATGAAGACAAACGAAGAAAGCGCTCGTCTTCGAGGAAGTTGCTGGAAGTGTTGGAGGCCGTTGAAGAGGGAAACATTCTGCGTAAAGTGCGCCCTTGAAGAAGAGGGAAAGGAAGGACATAGAATTAATTGGGAGAGATAAAGCCGAGGGAGGAACCCTTGATTGTAGTACGATATAAGACAATTGTAGATATTCATAGTAAAGTTGTGGACTACACCTATCTATTTGTACGGTTATCACTATTATTGCAGAAAATTGATTCTTAATAAAATTAAAACATATATCAAGACTTTATTTTTCCAGTATAAATAATATTCCATTTAGCGATACAAACACATAAATTAATGGTCTAAATTCAAAAGAGCTTAGGTTTCCTTTTTCATGGGCGAAGCGCTCCGTCATTCTAATTGGTTATCACCTAAAATTGTCACCTAATTACTCACAGTGATGCTAAATGACTCCCAGTACTACAGTAATAAATGACTCTTAAAACTCCCTCTTCTCCCATAACCTTTTACCCTTCCAACCCTCCACAGGTCCCCCGGGTAAGGCTAACGCTAGGAACCGGCTGTGGTTGAAACCCCTCAGCTTTTTGCTGCACTAAGCTAAGTACTAAATGACCAAGGAGAACGAGTGCCTCTAATCACCAATTACGGCTCGTGTAGGCCAATAGAGGCTGACAGTTTTAGCACGGTAAAAGGTGCACACATCGACATGGGTTTGAATCTCGAAGACGTCTACACCATTTTTCTCAGACAACCCGAAAGTGTTTTGTGAGTTGTTGTGAATGGAGGAATTGAATGCGAGAGGACACGATCACATTGAGCAATATTCGGAACTGCAAGATAAAAGAGGTATTGCAAGTGCACTTAACAAATATTGCTTTAGGAACATTTATTGATCAGCTACCTTCATTTGACAGTAGTTTGAAGGAATAACATGATACCTTGGAAATTGTCAGCCCTGTAGACATAAGAAAATATTGCACAAATATTCTCTCGTTCCGTACGCCAGTCTTGTCAACCTATGTCTTTCTCAGTGTAGCCCTCGCACAGAAATTACGCTCTCAGGAGATAAGTTTCTCGAACTCTTCGACCATAATCCATATTCTCAACACTACCAAGCCAACGAGTAACAATCACGTCATCCGTAACTTTTAGTGAATACATCCTAATTATGAACTTCACATTTTAAGACGTAGCTTTGAGGAACTTCATACTGGAGTAAATCAATGACCTGGTATAGTCCACACTCAATATCATCGTAGTAGAGTGTGGACTATACCAAGTCATTGATGAATCCACTATACATCCACCAGTACATACTAAAACCATCAACCTTCACCTTCGTGGCTGAAATCAAGGAGATAATGTGCTATTTTTCACCGCTCGCGCTGTAATCGTCTCTTTTTGGGAAGAAAATTTACAGAACATATTTTTCATTCCCGATACCTGCGACGGAGCACTCAGATATACACGTGTCGGGCGTAACTATTAAATAAATCATAGATATACTAATCGTAGGGTGCAGAGTACTAGTATGACTTTGAAGAGTAGTAATATGCTCTATATAACATGAATAGGAATAGTCTGCTCTAATTGCGAGGAATAACACATTGCATTATTCATACCACACCGTAGACGATGCAATCATCGTATTTGCAATCCCTGAGAACCATTTCGCCCGAGAGGAGGATGGCCAGACAGACAGACACCTGACACCCGAACGGTCAATTCACCGGTGGCCAATGGGAGCGAAGCGGGCGAGCGGTTCTCCATCTCGGCTGGTAGAGGCGCCACCTGTGCCCCCCAAGGGCAAGAAGTGTGAGGAGTCGATCAGTTCTCATCGCGAGTCGTCTCGCGGCATATCACACGAGAGAGGAGAAGGTAAAAACATATAACTTTTTAAGCGGGGGGAGTTTTGATTTTTCAGACCCCCCCCCCCCTCCACCTCCCCTCCCACGCTGACCCCTCGGGAGAGAAGGATGCTGGGCGCATGCGCAATCGTCGGCTCTGAATATTTTAAGGCGGGCGCGATCCGCAATCATAAGTGCGTTCTCGGCCACAGAGCAGGTGTGCGAGCCATGCAATATGCAACGGGAGGGACGGAGGGAGGGGGGGAGAGGGGAAGGTAAGAAAAGGGGCGGTGGGAGTGAAGGGGGGGGGAGAGGGGAGAGGAAAGGGTCCTGACGTCATGTTGGTGGCGATTCGAGAAGACTGAAGGAGTAGTGCGAAGAGAATAAATAAAAGTCTCTGCAGAGGGCGCGTATTTACTAGAGGACGCCAATTGGAGCCATGAGTAGGTACATACATAGTTAGTACTAGACGTTGCGTGTAGGACGAATCAGAGGCGGGAAGCGTCCGAGAGTATCGCTCAAAGCACACCGTCGGCAAATCCTATTCACTTCGTCGCACTCGAAGATCTTCGGCGACAGATTTGATCCGTTGCGGGCATTTAAGGCTGTCACAAACGAGTGAAGGTCTTACTTGGTCTCCATTGAGTCAGCTGCGACGCGGACGGCCTCGAGGAAATATCCAAGAAAGGCTACGAAGCAAGTGTTTTCAGACGACAACCTCGCTCATGGTTCGATTGAAATAAAAGAATAAAGTCCCAAATGAGCAAGTTCGGATTCCAGCCGAATAAGAATGGCAGACCTTTGTTATTAGTTTTATAAATGAAATTAATTTTCATGTGTGAAGGAGGAAAATCAATACATAACCACGGGAAGAATAATCGTCCGAGACAGAGAGAGCAAATTGCTCTTTTCTGACAAAAATTGGGATTAGATGCAGATTTACACAAATTGTAAGAGTAAGATTGCTGCATGAAGCACCGCTCACATTTTACCTTCACACGACAATTTTGAAACATCACTCCATTGCCTGGATGCGCACATGTCGACGTTGAATTGTGCAAGTCAATTAAGACGTTGAATGCAAATATATTTTTGTACACAAGGGAAGCGATCAAGCTGTTAATCACTCAGAAGGCAGTTCAAGAGAACCGAAGGGACGAGGTAACCATCAACCAGGGTGTTATTTACGTAGTATTTCGGTTTCCCGTGCATGAAAGAGGACCAACATCTCTGTGTGCACCTGAAAAATTGTCAGCGTGTCTACTACAACGAACTGTGTAGTTTCCAAGATAGTTTACAAACTCCTCAAAACACCACGCTGACAGTATTATTTAGGCTTTGTGGTTTTCTTATAAAATAAGTTCAATGTTTTTCACACCCGTTGAATTTCAACGGGTGCCATCCGCTAGCAATAAAATAATCTTCCCTAAGCAAATACCTGGTTGCTTGAAGAGGTTAAGTCATAAGATACCCGGTTGGCTGATCTCGCATAATAATGAGGAATTTGAGAAAAGAGTCGAAGGTTCGTATCTAGGCAGAGTAGCTTTTGTATTTTTTTTCATTATTAAAAAGATACACTGACATTCACCAAAAGGTATTACGCATTAGTCGCAGACCTTTAAAGAAGCTAAGTTTTCATTCATTTGCTGAATCTTTGCGCTGTAGGAAATATGGCGGGGAATCAAACTCGGAGCTCCATTTGTGCTTCGTTTGCGCTCGGAGAAGACACTCAGTGTGCCATTCATTTCCTCTCGGATGTTCCACTCCCGCGACGCTCCCTTTGCCATTTTGCACTCTCGAAGGACGCCCGCCTCATCATCTCTCCGATCGCCACTTTATTGACACCTTCTTCTCGACCGCCCCCGGGAGGTCCAGCGGCTTTTGATTCTCCGAAAATACGTCCATTCCCATTCCGTCGCTCTCGCTTTGTTTCACACATAAAAATATTAGATACATTGTCTAATGCCTGTTGCTCACGGTAAAATTTTCCATAAAACATTTTTATAAAAAAATTTATTGAAAGTTTTATGAATTGTACGTAAAACGTACTTGCTTGCTCACGGTATAACTATTCATAAAACCGCAATGTCCTGCCATCTATGAGACGTTTTGCGAACACGTGAAGTGATAAATGCACTCTCTTTTGGATGAATGTTAGGTTAAAAACTATATGTATTGTTTATTTACTTACTTTCGGATCACACTCAACGGTGTAACGCATTAATCTAACAACAAGAAAGATACTGCCTAAACGTTCCATGAACTTCCAGCCATGTTTGTTTACGTTTTCCTTGTTTGGCGTCCCATGGATACGAGATTATTATCGACGCGATGATCAGAACGTCTCATTGGTTGTTGCATAAAACGGTTTTATGAAAATAGAACCTGTCCTATTCTATAAAACGTTTTATAAAACGAGGTTTTATAAAACGGTTTTATCGTTAGTAAGCTCATTTTTATAAAATTAGTCGATTTTATAAAACATTTTACCGAAAATTTTACCGTGAGCAACAGGCATAAGGAATAAATCCAACCAATGCTCACCTGAAATAGCATCGCCACGGTTTACACCCTCCAACCTTTCAGTAATTTAATCAAATTAATCGATTGTGGCGATACTTTGTGAAAATTGAAGATAGAAATCATTGTCACAAAAACACGGTACAAAATTCCACTGATTATTTTATTGCTGTCGACCGGTTTCGACGACTAAAGCGTCATTTACAAGACAAAACAAAAACTATTTTGTCTTGTAAATGACGCTTTAGTCGTCGAAACCGGTCGACAGCAATAAAATAATCAGTGGAATTCTGTACCGTGTTTTTGTGACAATGATTTCTTTCAGTAATTTGGTCATACCTCTATTTGAAGCATTACCTCCACACCCTTCGAGAGCAATAGCAATATGTTGACCAAAAAAATAGGAACTTGAATACGGTTTGCACCTTGAGTCCAGAGTTTTGGGCACAAAAGTGGGAGCGCAGGTAAATATGCGACGAAAATTCGTGGGAGCAGAGTGACAGCGCGCCGTGCATCGTCTAAGGGGACCGACTGCACGTGTCTCTTTAGTTCGGCACGGCTCGCGGTCTGCGCTCGACAAAATATTGCGTGTTCAACCCTTCCGGGACCCGGATGAATATTAATACGAGTCGTAGAAATTTAGTAGCCTTCCTTTTCTTAAGGTGGTTTGAGTGAGATAGTTCCCTAATCATAATGGAGACCATGTTCGAATTTAATTTTTTTATTTCAGCGTCTGTAACAAGTATGAAATAAATATTGTTATATTAATGGCGCAAATTAATAATTATATATGACCAACATTCTCAGTAATGAAATATATAAAGCTACATAAGTCTCTAACTTGACTCATTTTTTCCCGCCCTTCGGCTTATAACCCCTCAAAACAGCAGGTTCTTTTGCGATTCTGTAAAAATTACCTTGTTGAGTAAAAGATTATCATTTATAAATAAAAGAGGAAACATGTTATCTACACACCATTAGTTATTTGACGAAATTTAGGTGCTAGAGGTTCCTAATTTTTAAAATATTTTTCCTCTGGAGCACACAGCCATCATCCATTCCGTGTAAGCCAGCTTACATTTTTACGCAAATTGCTCGAAAAGTAGTTCGGCAAGGGGTTGATATTTTGATATAATTGGAAAGATGAGAGTTTTTTCTTTAAAATTAGGTCACACTCATCAAATTCTAGGTTAAGTGATTTTTCGCTCAAACCAACCTTTAGGAGGTTCCGCCGCGACTGTGTGAGTCAAAACAAATACTAAATTCCACATTTTTCATATTTTGTCCTAAAAATCCTGCTTTCGCTGATGAAAAGCATTACCTATAGAAACCCAAAAGTAAGGTACAACATGTACAGATTATTATGTATTTTAAATGAGCACTTTTTTCCAGCCATAGGAGCCGACTGCAGCGCCATTTCCTACGAATTACCGCATTTTGTCTTCAATTACGGCATTCATTCTTCAATAACTAAAAAATAAGGTGGTAAGATGCCTGTATTTTTGAATTATTCTGGATTATTTCCTTCTTTTAATAGTTTTCCGCAAAAATGGCATTTATATTTTTTGGAAAAATACTATTTTGCCCCGTGTTTCTCTCATTCCCCCATTGAACACCATGTAATTTCAAGTTCAATTATAGAATAAAATAGCGTGGAAAGGTGTTATTTTGTTGTTCATATCAGAGAGAGGACAACTATTTCTACAAGTAGACAGAATATGAATGAAATGATATTCAAGTCATTTTACGGTGGAACTACTTTAAGCGTTCGTCGTTTCAGTGTCCTCGCATCCGGTGAAGTCGAAAATGGGCCGGCCGCAGGGTCGACCCTCAAATCGACCTTGAAATGAGAAGCTTCCGGCCCGAGCAGTCCTCCACTGGAGGCGCTCGAGTCGCCTCACCCAGTGGTCCCTTGAACGTAGGCACCCCGTACGCTCGTGACCGCGTAGAGGGCTGCTTATACCCCGTGCGCCCCTCGCTTTCGATCATGAAGACTGATTATGCATGATTGGCTTGATATGATTGGCTTGATTGGATGGATATGATTGTGAATTTATACGGAGGAAGATTCTTAAATTACGTTTTTCTCTCGAACCCGGGCCTATGTGGAAGAAAGCCGTGACACTTTTCCCGCATTCTCTTTATAGTTTCAGAAAATAATTGCCTCGTTTGAATCCCGAACATCAGTCACGCGATGTCTCCTTGTTAGCCCACTGACCAAAAACCACATCTCGCTCACCAACTCTCCGTTTATACTCTTCCCCCGCCCCGAGGTAACTGATCATATGTTAGTCTCTTGCGGACGATAGAGGCATGACCGCCGATACGTCTTAAGATTTTTTGTGAGAGTCCTTTCAATTTGTGTTTTTAAAACTATACATATTCAGGGAATTCAGGTGCCGTGTAACCTGCTTTCACGGTGACGTGAAGGGCGAAGGAAGATGGTGGGGGAAGGAGGGGCTGAGGTGGTGTGGAGAGCGCCGCAAAAATAAACACAATGAAAGGAGATAAAAAGGTGATTGATTGTTCATGTCCCCTCGCTGCTCCCTCCCTCCATAGTGAGGAGGAGATATGGGGGACTTATAGGGTGTGGGACGGACCGTCAGGTGAGAGGAACAGGAGATGAAGGGTGTGGATGGGGGGGAAATGGTGGGAGGGGGGGTGGGGACATCATCTCCGGAGAGGGGGAGAGGTGCAGCGGGGGGGAGGGGGGAGGAGGAGGGGGTTGCGGGAGGTTGGCTGCCTCCGCTAAGATGGAAATAATGGTTGGCAAAGGTTTCTATCGCCCTAGTGTCAATCATTGGCCTGGATCGGCATGCACTACAGAAAAATCGAGGAAAAATAGCAGTAAGATGGCTAGCTCAAATGATTCTTCATGCATGAACAAAGAAAAATATTTCAAATGTATTGTAATGGCCAATATAGCGGACATTCGTATTTCTATTTCAAACAAAGTAAGTTGATAAAGTGTTGAACGCATCCAGGATTAATGAATCTAAATCATCAATGCAATTGAATAATCATAGATATATTAAGAGCTCAGGGAGGGATTTGGAGATGCCAGACACATTGAGTACCACCTGAGGCGTTACACGAGCAAGAAAGAAAGGCGTATTATGGGAACGAAAATTAATTCTCGTTTCGTTCTTTCTTCTCCTTCGGATTCCTCGGGCACTCGTCGCTCAGAGGACGGAGCGTGGCGCCCCCTGAGCGGCCAACCGCCAAACCACCATCAAAGCCATCTGCGACGGCGCCCTCTGCACCAACGCATCTCAGCACAATAAGGCAAAGTAGGCAGTTGACAATGGGCCCCGTTGATCGTACTGCATACAAGCCCCCGCTCATGTGTTCATCTGTCACTGCAGTTAATTCTCTCGCGCAATTTACAATTGAATGTGTTGTTATTGTGGAAGTAGAGGCTCAATCCTCCTTATTCTTCGCATCATTCCCTCTCTGGGGGTGGAGATAGCTGAGAAAGGGAAAGCAAAACCTTTTGGCTGTGGCCACTAGGGCCGATCCGGACGGGGGAGGGGGTGTGGCGTCAAAGAAGGTGGGATGCTGGCTAACCCAAAGGGAAAGGGAGGAATGGGGGAGGGGGTGTTACCTGCCCCCCCCTCTCTATTTCCGAAGCGATGACCCTGGCCGCCGACAGGGCACCTCCCTCAACTCCCCCCCCCTGGCCCCCAACCTCCCTCCTCGCCGTGAGAACGAGTCGCACGTGGTGATGTGGCGCCAAACGACCACTCCCCACCACCACCACCTCCTCTCTTATCTCCTCCCATTCTCCCACCCCCCCACGACGAAGACGGGGGAATGGAAGAAGCGAACGCGTTGACACTCTCCCCCAATCGCCACCCACCCCCCCACCCCTTACACCTCCACCCCTCCTTCCCCTTCCCCCCCAGCGGTGAGAATGTGCGCACCGATGAGAATTTATTGAGCTCGTTTTCCTTTTAGTTCCGGGCGCGTGGCGCTGCTCGCGCGGCCGTGCCCGAGGCGTCGTCACTTCCGTCCTTACCCTTCTTCCCCCCCTTCCCAGCCACCTCCTCCCTCCCGCCTCAATCGGAGAGCCACCCTCTCTGTCCCTCTCACGAGGTCACGCGCCCTCACTTCACCCCCCCCCCGCCCCCCATTGGTTCCGCCCCCGCCCGGTAGGGGGAGACGCCTCGCGTAGATAAGGGGTCCATAAAGGTGGGAGGGGAAGGTTGCCCTGGTTCCCATTCGGGCCGGCGGCGTCGCTGCTATCTCGCCGCTCTAATAAAAAGAAAAGAGCGAAGGGAGGCGTAGGTGCGCCCGTTGTCGTTCGCAGGCAATTGTTTTTACGATCCGCTCTCTCTCTCTCGTGGGACGGGGAAAGATGAGCCGGGAAATAAAATCCCTCCCCTGCTATGGGTTGGGTGCTATCCCTCTCAACCCCCCCGCCCCTTCCTTACGTCCCCCCTTACGCCCCCCCTTACTCCAACACCCAACGGCCGTGGGGTGTGGGATGGCGGATTGAAGATCGACTCGGGGGCTCATTGTGAAGGGAGGAGGTGCGGCCCCCCGACGGCGGCAGATCGAAACATCGCGCGGCGTGGACGGGGCGGAAAAAAACGAGAACCGTGGAAGAAGCGAGCGCATCTTCGCAGGAATTTTAAACAGGACTCCTCCTTCAACTCTCGTCCCCGTTGTTCAGTCACCAACGACGAACGGTGCAAATGCTGTGAGACCATTTAGCGACTCCTCAGTCAACAATGCTCCTCCCTCAATCCACTTCAACAGCAGTGGAACAGCATGCACACGAGGCTACATAAATTAACAAAAAAGATGGTGGGAAATATCACTCTTGAGGAAAAATCCTTCTAGAGAGGGCTTCCTCTTTTGAATAAAAAAATATATCGCCAAAACATTCCGCTGAAAGACAAGGATTGATTTAATGACAAAATAAACACGGGAATTGGGCTCTCTTTCCCATCACAGGCGGTTTCAATTTAAACATCCGCCATTACAGGCGTCACTACGCTCTGCAGTAAAATGGAGCGAAGAGTTTGAACGCAAGAGTTATGTGAAAAATGTTTAAGTACTAAGTTAGTGTACAAAATGTTAATGTAAATTAATATTTGAAAAGAATTAGAGTTGTCATGGAGGGAAAGTTTGTTTACTAACAATTGGAATTCTCACAAGAAACCAGACACTAACAAAATATGCTTGTGATTGGAATTATATCACTTATTATATGAATCAGTGTCTGTGAGTTGAATTTATTAGTTGAGATTAATAAAACTCAATAGGTTATGGGCCCAGACACCCAATAATTTGTGGGGAAGCGTCCAATTAAGCATTGCCAAGGATTAAAACAAGATGTATCTGGCAAAGCACATTAAACCTCTCACCGGTGAAGCAGGTCGGTCGTTGTGGAAAAGGAAAATTCGTGATTTACTTGATTACTTGAAGTTGTTCTAGACGTTATTGATAAGAGGTTAGTCAAACCAGCTGCATTAAATAACAGGGCAAATAGTTACGCCAAGTCCATGATCGCATGTTCTGTGACAGATTCAGTGTACCAGAAGATAATGGAGAAGGAAACTGTTTACGAGGACTGGGAAGCACTGAAGCTACTCTTCGAAGCAACAAGTAAGGATCAGTTATTTAAGCTTTGCACTGCTTTATTTGCTTTTATTTGGAATCCAGGAGAAGATGTCTCCACGCACGTTCCCAAATTGAAGAGCTTGTGGAAATAAATGAACATGGGACTCAAAGCCAAGGGTGAGAATGAGATGCCTGATTTAATTTTAATACGCTAAGTTTTACATATTTTACCGAACATCTTTGAGACGTTCAAATCAAGTTGGATGTTGCTGACCAAGGACGAGGTGAAGACTTTTAACGGATTGACTACGCAGCTTTGTATGTTCGAGAGGAACTTTCGGAAGAATGGAGATAGTGAGAAATTCGCTCAAGAGGCCCTCGCAGTCAAACCAGATAAGCAGAAGAAGGGAAGTGCCTTACATTCGGGTGCAAAAACTTCAAGGAAAGGAGACGTATGCAATTATTGTAATAAAAGAGGCCATTGGGTGAAAGATTGCAGAAAATGGATTGCAGATGGAAACCCAGCGAAGAAGAGTGCTGCAAATATTGCACACAGAAATGAGGTCGACACCGTTGGGGCTCTGAGTTTGGAATGATGTGAAGCGTATGCAATAGAGAAGCATTCATCGGAGTGGTGGATTGACAATGGAGCAACAAAGCATGTAACGAATTCCTTTGAGTAGTTTACCGAATTTCAGGAATTCAGGTGTCCAAGTTCCATCAAGGCTGCGGGCAAGGAGAAGCTTGTTGCGGTTGGAAAAGGGACAATTAGAATTTTGTCTAAATTTAATGACAAAACTCTGCACATGGAACTACAAGACGTTTGGTATGCTCCAGATATTTCAAGGAATATATTTTCTGTTCTTGCTGCTCATGACAAAAATGAGAAAAGCCAGTTCTACTCAACAGGAACGAATTATTGGTTCAAAGTCAAAAATCAAACCGTCATTTATGGAAGTCGTGCCGTCGGAGGCACACTTTACAAGGTGTGCATCACAGCAATACTTCCAGAGAATGAGCAAGGAGTAAATGTGGCGGTGGCTGATAGTTCAGTCTTGCAGCTGTACCATGAGAGATGGGGTCAACAGGACAAGAGGCACGTCAAGGAGATGCTTGAGAGAGAGTTGGGTATCAAAGAGTCGATGAACATGGAGCTATGCGAGCCTTGCATCTACGGCAAAGCTCATAGGCTACCGTTTGGGATGAGGAAGAAAACATCAGAACCAGGAGGGTTGATGTCAGGTGATGTTTGCGGTCCATTTGATTTTTCGTTCCAGAAAGGACGACATTAAGTCGTCTTCAAGGACAGTTACACTAAGTATCGTAACGGATACATCATCAAGGAGAAGTCAGACGTAAAAGAAGCGCTGAAAACAATGATTGTGAATGCGAAAAATCAAGGACATAACATCAAGAAATGTTTAGCGACAACGGAAGAGAGTTCGACAACGCAGACGTCAGGAGAATTCTCCGAGAGCACGGGATCACACAGAGGCTGACAGCACCGTATACGCCAAAACAAAACGGTAGCAGCGAACATGAAAACCGAACAATAGTGGAGATGGCAAGGACATTCAAGTATTACAATCCAGAAGTTCAGTTTCCAGCAGCAATATGGGCTGAACTTGTAAGTACTGCAGTTTATGTACTTAATAGGACTGGCAAATCTTCATTTTCAAGTTGAAGTCCGTACGAGCTGTGGATTTGAGAGAAGCCAAGGATAAAACACCTTCGCATCATCGGATCAACGTGTTTTACTCACATTTCCATTCAGAAGAGGAGGAAGATGGATGTGAAAGCTTTAAAGGGTTACCTTGTTGGTTACGACGGAGAAGAGAGGTACAGAGTCTACATACCTGAAGAGAATAACATTATCCTTTCGAGAGATGTCAAGTTTCAAGAGAAGTTCACTGAGTATGCTAAGAGAGTGAAGCTGCCACTTCAAGACATCAAGATGAATGAAAATAGGATTGAACAAGAGCAGGTTCAAGAAAAATCCCAAGAACAGCAACAGGACCGAGACAGCAAGGATAAACAAGATTTAGAAAAGGCTTCAATGAACAACAACCAAAGTGAAGAGGCAGAGTCACAGTCAATTCTGGGGAGATTGAATATTGTTTGACATTGAAGAAACCAATAACATACAGTGAGTGCATCATGGTTGCTGAAGCATTCGTGAACGAAAATTTTAATCCAGAAACTGTAGAAGAAGCGTTAAACAGAACCGATAGGATTCAATGGGGAAAGACTATGGACAGTGAAATTGCATCACTCAAGAAGAATCAGACGTGGGAGTGAACGACTTTGCCGAAAGGAGCAAAAGCGATTCCTTGCAAATGGTCGTTTCGTTTAAAGACGAATCCAGATGGAAGCATAGACAAATACAAGGCAAGACTTGTTGCAAACGACTACAGTCAACGTCTAGGAGTCGACTATAATCAAACTTATAGTCCAGTAGCCAGAATGGGGACTATAAGATAGATTCTTAGCATTGCTGCGAGTGAAAATATGAAGTTAGCCCAATTCGACGTCTCGACAGCATTCTTACACGGCGAATTAGAAGAGGAGATATTCATCCGTCAACCAGAGGGGTACGACGACAAGAGTGGACGAGTATGTCGTTTGAAGAGGAGCCTTTATGGCTTAAAGCAGTCTCCAAGATGCTGGAATAAGTGCTTCGGAGGTTTATTGGAGGAGCTGGGGTTCAATATGAGTGAAGCAGATCCGTTCTTGTATTTTAAAGACAAAAATAGAAGAAAACTCATAATTGTTCTTTACGTTGACGATGGATTTGTGACTGCAACACATAAAGAAGATTTAGACAGGTTTCTGACTGAATTAAAAGAAGAATTCGATATCACATCAAAGAAGGCTGAGTATTTCTTGGGACTTCAGATCCAGCAAGAATAAATTTGTATTAATATCAATCAGAAAGCGCAGGCGATGAAAGTGTTGGAGAGATTCAACTTTGCTGAATGCAAGCCGATATCCACATCATTTTTGAAGAGTCCAATGCTTTCAGAATCAGGGAAAGAAGAGGCAAAGATAGCAGAAGGCAAGCTGGGCATCCAACAAGTTTAAACTGAAATGCAAGTTACGGACATAATGACGAACCCATTTCCAAGGACTCGATTGAAGATTTTGTGTGATAAGTTGAGTCTATCTAAAATATTGTACATGTATTGGGTTCTTAAAAGGTCTCTATTTTGAAAGACATTAAGTAATCGATTTAAAAGAGTTGTTAATTTAAATCAACAAGGGAAAGTGTTGAAGTACTAAGTTAGTGTACAAAATGTTAATGTAAATTAATATTTGAAAAGAATTAGATTTGTCATGGAGGGCAAGTTTGTTTACTAACAATTGGAATTCTCACAAGAAACCAGACACTAACAAGATGTGTTTGTGATTCGAATTATATCACTTATATGAATCAGTGTCTGTGAGTTGAATTTATTAGTTAAGATTAATAAAACTCAATCAAACAAGGTAGGTAATCATTCAACAAAGATGGACCACAATGAAAAAATCATTTTACTCGACCCGAATCTCCCAATTACCGGTTAGATTTGTTAGCCAGTTACACCACCGAGCCAATTTGATTCCAGCCGAATTTCAGCTGGGTTTATGCAAACTACGTGTCGTATAAATCCACGCAAATGATTTTTTCCCGTCGAATTTCACCCTCTCCGGAGTACATCTTAGCACACGTGCGCCTAACTGCGTACCATTTAAATCGTGAATTTCGCAGCAATTGACCAATTTGAAGCCAAAAACACCCTTTTTCCGGCAGACGAAATATCCTCAATAAGCCTTCGGCGATATTCGAACCAACCATCTTCAGAGATCGAGGCGCGTACAAAAGTCGCCGATCACGACTAATGACGGAACCTCATCGATCGAAAAATTTACAGGAACAAGGATTTCGAAAAAGAGCGCTTTAGCTTCATACTGGAGTCCATTCCTTATAAAAAACGCACGCCCTCATGGTGGCGGCAAGCCCTGAGTTATATATATTATGTATATCAAATAAATGTCCACTGTAAATGTAAAGCAAGTATTTGCAGTCGTAATTACCAATTCTAAAATTCCAAGCGCCATTACTCCTTCTTACTTCCGTATTTTGGTAGCAGTTCTAAAAAATTTTCATTCCCGTCTCAATATTTTCCGTGGTCCACTTATTGCTTCCCAATGGACCCATTCCCAACAATCAAAGGTATCCATCCTTCCGTCATTCGCCTCAGATGACATTACCATTTCATGTGTTTTTCGGTAATTCTATCCTAAATTCTTTCTTCTGATGTCATATTTATTTCTAACGTCCTCATTTCTAACATGATCATGAACTTGAAATTCGGAAGTTGGAATATGTTATTATTCACAAACTATCAGAAAATTCGAAAATTCCAGAAAAAGTGATCCGAGTTTGAGTCCAGGGGGGTTAACTTGTAATCACACTTAATTGAGAATTACGTCATAACATACGGAAAATTACATCATTTTCCGTAGTCATACTTCGCCACCAAGGCTGTGTGACCATCTTTGGCTCTCAAGTGGTGATCTGCAGGACTTTTCCTTGACTCTCCAGCTCTTTCCCGTAACTCACCGGCATTTTCGACTCTTGATCCGTATATTTCGACTCTTTATCCGTTTCATTTGCCTCCGCCTTTCATTATTTCCACCCTACGTGTCGTAAGGAACGTGAAATAAAGCCACTACCTTGTCCACGGATCTTGGCCGCTCGTGAGCCGGTCATTAAGAGAGCAACACAGGCCTCCCGCCTTCCCGCTAAGAATCATTAAAAAGGTGAGATTACAAAATAACCCTCCAGAAAAGATTTTAGGTCCCAAACCGAAAGAGCATGGAAATCAGGAATTTTATGTAATTACTTCATAATATGATAAAATACACGCACCACAGTGGGACTTGATCCAAATCCATGGTATTCTTTGGCTCATGGTATTCTTTGGCACATGTGAATGTATTTCATTTGTTAAGAGGTAAATTAATATACTGGCCATGAAAAACTTGTGCATCATATCTACTGCCAAGAAATATTTGTTGTGAGTAGCGGGCATTGTCATTGCGCCGAATTAAATTTAGTTAATTGCGAATTTCATAAGAAACATTTACGTAGAAACTTTTATGATATTTACAAAATGGAAAAAAAATGACTGACATCATTCGGTTTTCCGATAGGTATAGCAGGTAATTTGAATCAAATTCGATTCTTTTTAATTTGCTTGCATTTGAGAAGCTTATAAATCAGAAAAATGACAGTACTCTTAAAAAAACACGCATCAATTACACTCAGAAAACATCAAAGGATTTTAAGCCCAGAAATGATTTTTTCACAAGCCGTAATAGCATGGAATCAATGGGAAACTCAACTCAGGAAATATTTTATGACTTTAAAATTGTAAAATAAATACACCTTACCCGCTGAGAATTTGACTAAAATTAAACGGTCTTTCTTGCCACTTACTCTGACGTGATGGTTCACTACGACATTTCAGTTTGACTGCAAAAATGTCCTCCTTTTCATAATTAGAACACGGCAGTGACAATTAATTGAGTCGAATATTGGAATAAATTTGTCCACAAAATGCAGTTGACAAATATTTTAGCATACTGCTACTTCTCTCTGCATCTTTTTTTAGAGTGTTGTTGAACATAATATGACGTACACATTCACTAAATTTATGGGCTTTAATTATCGTAGATTATTTATCCCTCAGGGACCCATCATTAACGTTTGGAGTTCATTTTATAATTATTTTGTATGCTCAACGTAAGTATCTCTTACAAGTTCCTAATAAAGAGTGATTTGTCACAATAAAAAGTAGGAAAATGGGAATCCGCAATCAGTTAGCTTCTTATGCCTGTTGCTCACGGTAAAATTTTCGGTAAAACGTTTTATAAAATCGAATAGTTTTATAAAAATGAGCTTGCTAAGGATAAAACCGTTTTATAAAACCTAGTTTTATAAAACGTTTTACGGAAAAGGACAGGTTCTATTTCCATAAAACCGTTTTATGCAACAACCAATGAGACGTTCCGCTAAATACGTTGATAATCTCGTATCCATGGGAAGCCAAACAAGGAAAACGTAAACAAACATGCCTGGAAGTTCATGGAACGTTGAGGCAGTATCCTTCTTGCTAGAAGAATGCGTAAGAGCCTTAGCACCGTTGAGTGTGATCAGAATGTAAGTACATAAACAATACATGTAGTCTTTAACCTAACATTCATCCAAAAGAGAGTGCATTTATCACTTCACGTGTTCGCAAAGCGTCTCATAGATGGCAGGACATTGAGGTTTTATGAATATTTTTACCGTGAGCAAGCAAGTATGTTTTACGTACGATTCACAAAACTTTCAATAAAAATTTTTATAAAACTCTTTTATGGAAAATTTTACCGTGAGCAACAGGCATTATAAGTGAAGCCAACTTTATGGACGAAGGCATCTTGCAAGAAGGCAATCCAGATTAAAGGTCAAATTCAGAATGGATCAAGACTCGTTGTTTACATTTTCAGCTTTTACTAACACTGATCAAATTTACTGATATAATTCATTAAAAACACTAAATAATTAAAAAGCGTTCTAGAGCAGGGACGTCGTGATGCAAGCTCGTAGATGTGAAATTCCATAGAAGTGTAGCAGTGAGAAATATTGGACGAAGTCACCAGTGATAAACCAACCGATAGCTCAAACAGCTCTCGAATCCCCGAGGCACCGCTTCTCTCGAGTCGCAGTGGAGAAGGAAGCGAAAGGGAATCGGCCAACGGACGTGAGTCCCTCACCTGCAAAAGAAAAGAGAGAAAATCACTCATCGAGAATTTGTAACTTTATATACATGAATATGGATATCAGTACCAACAGCAGGCATATTTTAAAGTTTTTAATTAACAAAAGTCTTCATTTTTCAACTGTCACTAAATTATTACTTTTTATTTGATTGTATTCAATTTGAAGCCAATCTAATCTTCACAATGGCATCAATAAAATGTACTACCAAGAGTCTTAAACATGTCTTCGAAGAAATTACACCTAAAGAGATGATAAATATAGTACAGTAGTCTCGATTATCCGTCCTAAACCGGCCGGGGTAAGGTCGGATAAGTGAGAAGGTCGAATAACACGGAAAATAATAAAAACAACGTAAAAATATGTTAAATTTAATTTGCACATTGAAAACTTTTCAGATACATGTATCTTACTTAATTTTATGTGACGTACAAGTAATAATATGACAGACTGTACTTACAGCAAAGTAATTAATATGTTGTATATAAGGTACTTACTGCATAAATTACAGTAGTTATCGTGCACGGGGACGGTCGTATAACACGGAAGGTCGGATAGCCGAAGGTCGGATAACCGAAGGTCGGATAACCGAAGGTCGGATAACCGAAGGTCGGATAACCGAAGGTCGGATAACCGAGACTCTACTGTACAAGGGGTAGTTCTGTTAATCTGGAATTTCCGTGTGGCGTCGAGAGAGTCGTCCCTCCCCCTCCCCCCCACACCCCTAACCACACCCCCATCGTCCTGTGGAGCGTCAGGTCTCTCCACTGGAGCGGAGATTTGGCTTCCGTGGAACTCGTATCCCTTTTTCGATGCCACGTGGAAAACAAATCGAGTGCCCTTATCTGCCTGAAGGTACTTTGAGGTGAGGGCAGTTTCGCTGAGAGTGCGTTGATTCCTTCGCCGGGTTTCCCTCTTCCCGTCCACCATCCTCCACAAAAATCCTTCCCTCAAGAACCTTCCCCCAAGGATGCAAGTGACGTCAGCCGCCGGTCATCTCTTCAAGATCGCCGTCTCAGCACCACGACGTCGCGTCGCTCGGGGTGCGACATGTGACGCGTGGGCGGGCACCTCCCGGAGCGGACACCCGCACCAACACCCGAAACCCCAACACCCACCTCCCGCGAGGGCAGTCGCGATCTCCCGTGGTCGCAGGCGGGATGGTCGAGAGGCGTTCAACGCCGTCACTCCAAGTGGCACACCGAGTTTCCTTCCTTGCACCCTCCCAGGGTTGGAGGAGGAGTGAAGGGGGTGCGGTTGGGATCATCCCGCGTGATTCGTGCCCCTCAACTCCCCTCCCCCAAGCACCCCCGTGCCGCGCCGGCTGCAGGAGGCGGGGGCGGAGGAATGGGCGATAAGAGGGGAGGCTTTCGCGCGGCTCCGACCGACGTGAAGGTGAAATAAAGACATGCACCCAACCCAACAATCGATAAGATGAGAGGGGGGGGGAGGGGGATATGGTCCTTCCCCTCCATCCCTATCCACTAGAGATGTGCACACACGTGCGCCACAGAGTAAGTGGCGGACTCATCTCCTTCCATTCGTCCACTCTCTCCGAATCAACAATCGAAATATTTGTGGCAGAGCTCTGAAAAAGCTAGGATTCGTCAAGCGTATTGTGTGAAGATTTTCGGGTGAAAAAGTAAAAGAGAGGTGCTATTTCGCACTCGTCCGGACACACCTTGAATATGCAGCGAGCATATGGGATCCGATGCAGAAAGACTTAATCCGGGAACTTAATAAAATACAAAGGAAAGCTTCGCGATTCGTCAAAAACTGTTACGGGCGTATAGACAGCGTTACACAGATGTTAAACGAATTAGGCTGGGAGCCGCTAGAGACTCAGAGGCTGCGCGCTAGGCTTAGATTACTTGAGCAATTAAGAATAGATATCTTTAAGAGCGACACAGAGAACATCATATTAGAACCCCACTATATTTCCAGGTCCGATAGAAACGATAAATAAGAGAGATATTTTGCCGAACTGATAAGTATGGGAATTCGTTTTTCCCCCGAACAATAAGGGACTTAAATAATTGCTAGGTGTAATTTCATTAGAGCGTTTCCTTATTATATGTAAACGGCTGGTTTCCTAACACCCCCCGCCACACGCCTATTGAGGCGGCTTGCGGGGTAGTATGTAGATGAATCCTGCCTCCGCCTCTTTCTCTAGAGAGAGGGAGAGAGGGGGAGAGGGGGCAATTTTCCATCACGCTGGTGCGTGTTTGCGTACGACCGTGCTCCGACGTGTCCGTGTTGCCTCGGCGACACTGTCGGCGGCGCGCGGAAGTCTCATTACGCGCGCGTGCAGACAAAAGAGAACGCACGCGAGGAGCGGTCTCCGTGCGGCAGTCTCACGCGGGCCAAGAGGAGTGGGGAGGGGGGAGTTTGGAGAGGGGTAAGAGGTGGAACATCGCTGGGTGATTTGGCGAGGGGGACGGGACAAGGTAGGCGCGAATACGGCCGAGCACGGCAGAGATACGTTATGCCGCTCCGTGAAAAGTCATTCCTTCTGGAGGGATAATACTGTTCTGCTTTCTCGAAGGTATATTAAGTACTGTGAACAACTATAAACTTTCATCTACACACGTAGAATACTCTGATACATAAGTCGAAGGCCAAAGGGAATGGAAACGCTGGATGAATGACACGGTGAAAGTGATCGAGTATCAACAAAACGAGGAGTCTCGTGGCAGATGCCCTTGGAGACAGACGGCCGGGGAACTTGTGGCCGGCAACTGAAGAATATAATTCATGCAAGGAGCGGGACGATTGAAGGGAGAGGAGTGAGAATAGTATTATCGCGGACGAACCATTTCACAAAGAGAAAAATATAAAAGATGGGAACAATGGAGGGAGGAGGTTAAGGAAGCTCTAATGGGCTTAATAAATTACGCATAATGGGTCAGGGGCGGATAGGAGGGCCACCTTGTTTGGCACCAACTTCGCTACCCGATTACCTGCTGCGCATTCGTTTTCCCCAGTCGTGCACAGCACCGTGATTCGGCGTGGGCCGCCAGTGTCTATCCCGCCGCTGTTATTGTTTGTACCCGCCAAACGGGAGTGCATTCCTTCCAAGGGGGGATGGGGTTCGCCTCCCCTGGGGTCGTGGCGTCTATTGGTCGCTCCAAACCCCCAACTCTGCACACTATTAGCCACTAGTAATTCCAGCGCGGGGGATGGCGGGATTCAGGCGACCATCCCATCCATCTGCTAAAGTCTTCGGAGGCTTGAAGGAATTGTATGGCTTTAAAGGGGAAAGAATCGCGGAATGGTGAGCGCTGAATGCGCACCCAACAGTTGAGCAGCACAGCATTGCCACAAATTCCTCTTCAAAGTCGTAATTTCCATGTCTCCCTTCCGGAGAGCGGCAGTCTCCCCCACCTCCCTATCTAGAAAACACACCCCCACACCCCTGCCTTCGACCCTCATACCATGCCGCGCCTTTTCAAGTCGACCAAACCCCCGTCCGCCTCCTCCCTCGAACGAACACCTTTCGCCACTCACCCGCTTTTTCATTCCATTCCCACTCCCCCCACACCCACTCCCCCCACACCCACCCACGCAGGGAAGATAGATACAAGGGAGGGGTTGGGGGGAGGGGAGAGTTGAGACAAAAGGAAAGAGAAGGGTGCGAAACGCAAAGGGGGGGACGCGAGAGAGACACGAGGAGGCGGAAAGGACGGGACCAAAAAAACCTCGCTTCCCGCCCCCCCTCCCTCCTTCCCCCTTTCCAACCGCCTCGGAGTAAAGAGAACACACCTTCCTTCTCCAACGCAACACCCCTCTTCCTCCACCCCCGTATTCTCCCCCCCCCCCTCCATCACCCTGCGCGAGGGGTTCCCTCGAAAGGTGCACCCTTACGCAAAGATGAATGCGCCAAATTACGTACTCACTCCTCTCGTCCCAAAACTGCAATTACCACATTTTTAAACAAGGAACGATATTTTCACTTCCCACTGCATACTTGCAAGCGCCACGACACGACGACCTCCCATAGCCGCGCCGAAAAGCAGCGAAACGTTGTAACCGTACCGGAGAGTGAAAATGTCCCCAACCGGCGTGATGACAGCGCCTGAAAGGCATCCGATTCCAATGGATTCCTGTCCAATTGAAGCGAAGGTGCAAACGCAAGAAGTGCAATCCGGGTGAATCAACTAATCTTCGACCAGCACTCTTCTCTTCCGCCGATAACCTTGCCTAAGCATGTTTTGCCGTCTTAATCCCCGTATTGTGGTTTCAACCCTATCCCATCCCATTACCACTCAACTCACCACGCACTCCCCCTGCAACAACCGCTACTAGATATGTAACTAGATAGAGTGCAAATTACAGTGGAAGCCACGGTTGGAGAGTGTAAGTGTGGAAAGCCTGTACCAAGTCCTTATTTAGTGAGTGACATTTATGCTCCATACTTCCATTCCAATATACTTGAAAACATTCATTTCATCTAGTAATTATACGAAAATCTGAAAAGAGTCCATTTTAGAAATATGAAGTTCCATTTCATAAGTACCCGTATTTGCATTTCATCATGGTAATAGCCACGAGTTTCATAAGAGTAGAGATTTCATCTCGCCCTCCTAAAGTGAAGACCTGTCTCCGGAAACTCTTGTGCCCCGTCCTTCCCTCAGAATACTGACACCCAGAGTCCTTTAACATTTCAATCACCTGCTCCCAATAATTAGATCAGCTCCGGACTGGAAATATAAGTCCTACAAGGGCCAACAGCACTGGCCAGCGCATATCTATACCGACACAAAACCGGCCTTTTGAACTCTACTTCGCACGTACAGAGTTTTATTAAAAGAGTAAGATGCACCTTTACGACGACACGGCAGGATCCACTCCCAGAGATGATCCCTGCCTCCCCAAGCGACCGCCCGCAAAGCGTGTCGTCATTGGCGACCCGTTCTCCTCTTCCCTCGCCACCACCCATGCAAACGCCTTCTGCAAACACTACAGTCGAGAGTCAGCCTGGGAAGAGGGGGGATGGGGAGTAGGAGGGAGGAGGGAGGAGGAAGGCGAGAGAGAGCGTATATTAATCATTTCGCGGGAGAGGGAGTTGCTTCATTCCTTTCGCCAAAAAATGGGACGCGGGGGGCGGGAGGGGGGAGGGGGAGGAGGGGCAAGAAGGTGCGAGGGAGGACACACGTCAGAAAAAAGGCGCTGCTTTTCTCTCGCTTCCCCCTGGCGCACACCTCAGCCCCCCCACTCCACCCGAGGCGCGCCCTCCCCCCCAACCCCTTCCCGCCCCCCTCCGCCCCTTCATTCCATTCTCCCGCAAACAATGGGCCCCGCGCTGCTTTTTTGCCCGCTTCTCCTCGAAAGGTGCGCCGTCGTCGGCCCGCATCTGGGCCGCACCCGCAGCCGCTCCTCGCCTGGGGTCGCCGCGGAGAGGCTGCGGGTGGTCAGCCGCCCACCCTCTCCCCGCTCGATTCACGCACCACAACTGCTCCCCAGCACCCTCGACGCATTCCCCCATTCCACTCGGAAGCGTCCGAAGACATCGCGCCCTTTCATCCCGATTCCATTCTAAACCATCAATCCCACAAAGGGTGGAAACATAAGACTTGGATTTGGTGTCCATTATGATAGTGTGCGGCTGTGTATAGATGTGTTAATAATTGTGATGTTTAAAATTCTTTGGTAAATCATTGCCTGGTGAAAGTTGTTGATTACAGATTGCTATGCAACCAAAATTCGTTGGTGCTTAAAAAGTTACCAATATATTTTGTAAATGCCAGTAACTTGCTAAGGTATGTAGGTACTAGGGGCTGTCCATAAATGATAACACACAATTTTGGACCAAACTAGATCCCCCCCCCCTGTCACAATTAGTCACAAATAGCGTCCCCCCCCTCCTTTAATAATGTCACAAAAATGATAAAACTTCTACTCCCCTCAACAGTCTGAGTAAAAATAATAAAAAACAGTGGAAGAGTGGATGTCACATGAAGCATAGCCCCCCCTCCTCCCCCCTGTCACACATTGTCACAAGGTGTTAAACCCCCTTCCCCCCCAATCGTGTGGACGTCATTTAAGGACAGCCCCCTATCCATGTCTTTTGTTTTCATTGAGCTATTCTCGATGGTTTGAGCGTTTCTTCATTTTAGCCTTGATGACGATTTAGAATTCAATTGAAACGTAATCGAAGGCAATTTGAAGAATTATTTTGACCAAAATCCTCAAGATAATAAAATATTTTCCAGTGGAATTCAACGTAGTCGAGAACAAGTGCGATTAATTAAACATATACTTACATGAAAAAATTATTAATTTTCTCATCCGCTACCAAGCACACTGAACACCTTCGCTTCGACCATAAAAACTGATGGCCTTGAAAATAAGAAGAGAATCCAGAAAAATAGCAAACCATTGCATGTGGTGGAATGATGCGCATCTCGAAATGAACAAGGGAGCGAATGGCATCATGGGGCCTCCCCGCCCCACGGAGCCCTAACTCGCCCCACGGGCCGACACGCAAAGCGCACAACGGGGGAACAAACAACCGAGGATCGCGACGCGTGGAAAGCAAAAGCGAAGCGTAGCCAGGGGTTTGGGGCGGGGGGGGGGGGGGGTGGGCAGGGGGGTTTTTGGTGAAACAAGTTCGCCATGGAAGGAAGGGGGGGGGGGTGACACTCGGAAGGGATGGGAGGGGGGGACCGCCGTACATTGCCCATGGAGCCCCGAACGTACGTACGCATGGACGCATGCTGTGGTGCATCCGAATGCACTCTGGATAGAGAAACAATGTAGTCTCTCCTGGTTACACAAAGTACTCTGCAGGACTCAACCGCGCATCGCCGCGAAATTAAGCTGCTAAATACTATTAGTATAATATCACCGATACATCGATCGATATGCAATCGGATTGGCGTAGTGCGGCTAGAGAGTAATAGTTTTTCCCTTTCCTGGTGCGAGCCCCAACTAGGACGCCACGGTGTTCAAGGGCATTCCGTCCGTCAAGCTGTGGACAGGGTTGGGCACGAATCACCTAATATTGATTCGAATCACCAATCTTGTTATTGCAGAATGACAATAACACTAAGTAATGGTCACATTCTGAACATTGCTCCCATAATTGGGAACCTATACTAATTTTTTCACCTGTTAATTAACACTTGTGTAGATACAGTGTGGATTAACTGAATATAATAAATTACCAGTTCTTATTAACCTACATAATACCCTGCAAGCCACCATAAAGGTGTGTGGCAGGGTGTGAATTCTCACCAAACATGTACTACATATCATGCATGAAATAGGATTAGCAATAATATACTAGTCTAAACCTCACTATTAAAATAAATAAATATAGCTAAGTAAGCATGCAAAAACATGCTGTTAGTTGGGTTACCTTCAAGTTCTTATACCAACATGCAGCTACCTATGATATACATATACACTATACGTAATATAGTGTAAAATATATTATTGAAGTTTGCATTAACCATATTGTTGCACTTCTGACTTATACATATACGGTAATTGTCGGTGAAAGAATGATGTACGTTTCTAGCAGTGAAATCAGTGATATTAATTCGTGAGCTTCATCACAAAAATTCGGCTCACGAATCACCTCAACTAAAAAAAAAAGAGTCGACTCACGGATCACGATTCATTTTTTAAAAATGATCCGAATCACAAATCACAGTTTGTGATTCGCGAATCATGATTCGTGATTCATGAAGACGAATCATGCCCATCCCTGGCTGTGGCGCCTCAACCGCCCTTCGATGTGAGCAGCGGGGAGTTTACATGCGAGGAATATGTAGTACATATTCACGGAGAGCAGGTCGACGCTGGGCTCCTCTCCAACCTCCCTCCTTCTGCTCCCTGAGTGATAATAATCCTTGCATTACTCACCCCACCCGTCGCTCCTTCACTGCGCATAAGAGCACTCAGTTCTCGGTCGACCTATTACCAATCCATCGATGCAAATTACCTCTTTCATCCATTAAGTGATTGAAAAGCACGACAACCTTATTGGAAAGCTCACTAAAAACTGTTATATATTTATAATGTATTTAAAATTAAATTTTTTGTGTGACTAGCATTGCATTAAAATCAAGGATGGTAACTTCCACACTGGTGTTTTTTACCACTGAAGCCACCTAAAGCTCCTTCATTGTTGTTACTAAAGTTGTACATTTAAGAATTTGGAGTATTAAATTTATTATTATTATTATTATTAATAAAAGATGTCTGGCGCTCTTTTATTCAAGTTAGGAAATTTCTACCAGTGTGCCCAATGCATATGGCTTTGCAGTCGTTGCAACGGAGTTCTTTGATGCATTTTCTCAATTCTATCCTTGCTGGATTTAAGTATATTCTGCAATGTGTGCCATTTATAAAAGGCGGCTCTTATTTTTTCTTTGGGGAGTTCCCTTAAGACCATCGTTCTTATCTTATATCCCATTTAATGTAACCTTTCTAGCTGTTTGTTTTCGTCTGCAGCGTGTATCTAATAATTTATCGCTGTACTCATTGTTGATAGCTATTTGTTTTATGGTGTGAAGTTCCTTGTGTTTGCTCTCTTCTAACATAGGAGTGCATCAGAGTCTGTGCATAATGGACTCTACAATTCAGCAGCTCGAGACTTCGCCTCCAATAAACAATGGGAATGGAAAAACAGCGAGAGTCGGTGGATTCCGGAGGATGCAGGTTGTCAGTGGAGCGACCATCGCATTCTCTGCCATGATATCGAGCACCATTTCCGCGGATTCCTCTACGCGTGGCACAGCGAGCACCGACGGTGCACGGAGTGCGTGAGCTGGATGAAACAAAAGCACATCGGGGGAGGGAGCACCCGATCACAATCGCTCGAGGGGTGGGGCGGAGAGGCATTTCCACGGGCGATAATAATGTCTCCTGGTGGGTGAAACATGAACGACAATCACACAAACGCGTTGCGAAGAGCACGCGGTGAGAGGCGAAGGGGGGTGGGGTGGGGGGGAAAGGGTGAGGGGGGGAAAAGGGGGTGGAGAAATCTCAGTTTCGCGTTCGGCTAATTGCAGGGGACCCAGGGAAGAGCGATTTGACCCTCAGGCGATAAATAAACCGGAATACGCGGAAAATCTAGCGACCGGTGTGTCACCCACGGGAGGGCGGCACCAGTGGAGGAGACGAGATAAGTGGAGGGGAAATATAGGGCGGGGAGGGTGACGGGACGAAAATGGGGTCGGGGGCTGACTGGTGCCCCCCCCCCCTAGCGGTGTCGACTGTGGACTCTTTTAACTTGTTGGCGAGGGGAGGTGCGACAAGTTTGGTCAACTCCGTAGGACTTCGTCACGGATGGTAGGCACTTGAATTGACTTGAGTAACTTCAGAGCACTGCTCACCAAGCAGAAGATTGGTTCGATTGCATGAAGAGGACATCGCATAAAAAAAGGATTTCAACTCATTGCGTCCAATCTGATGATACGATCGGCGACGTAAACATCACCAAAAATAATTTACTGGAGTGGCAGAAATCGATAAAAATGGAGATTAGATAAAGGCCATTAGCATTCTTTTTTTCCTTGAGAAATAAGAAATTACGAAAATGTAAAGTAGAATTTAGGTTGGCATTTCCTTTCAAAAATCACTACAGAGGTATGATCTTTCACAGCATACAAATATTTAAATAAATGAAAATTTCAATGGAGAGAGAGGAACTGAGTACACCTATACTCACCAAAAACGAACAGCTGAACCAGTTGACAATATTTGGTAACGGTATTTACAAGCCAGGGGCAATAAAAAATGGTATGGATGTAGTTTGATTCGCCCCACTCACGACAGGGTTTCTCCAGAGGAGTGGACAGACAAGGCAGTGACCATTTCGGTTTAAAAAAATTAATGAAATAAACCTTTACAAAACACATAAAAATTAATTTTTTTATGTGGTTTGTAAAAGTTTATTTTATTAAAAATTAAAAAAATGGAATACCACAAAGTTACCAGAGAAAGTCTATTATCATTATGGTTAAGCCCCGGCGCACAGTGGTCCGGATCGCGAAAAAGAGGGACAAAAATCAGATTTTTGTCGGATTACTTTGAAAATTGTCATTTATATGTTTTAAGACGCGCTTAGTTCATTTCTGCTGTTATTTTTAACAAAAAATAATTATTTAAGAAGATATTGAGAATTTTAATGATAAATTAACCGATAATGAGGATACTTCATAGAAAACGCCTGTTATTATTAAATATGCAAATATATATAAAGTATTTGTATAATATGACTTCTAGACCTTTAAATTAATAAATGATTTTTTTTAAATGGGTGAATTGGGGGAAATGTTGGGGGAAATGTTTCTAACGTTAAACTGATTGCGATTATCAGCTAGCAGAGGTAGTGCCGCTGAAACTAAAAACTAAGTAATTATTAAATAAGTATGAAAACAGTTTTAAGTACAAATTAACTCATTTATTTTAATGAAAAATACTTAGTATCTTATTAAATTTACAATGTATATAATTCCAAATCTGATTCTCCTGAATTCCACTCCTCTTCCTCGTATTCACTCGCTGAGTCAGGATATACTTGCAAGAGCTCACGGACCTCTTTAGGCAGATCTTCTAGGCCACGGTATTTATTTAATTCAGCACCTAATGTACCTACTGAGGAATGGATCAGAGGTCAGGATCAGTCTACGGAAAACGTCCTCATTCGTGTGGAATCTTGAAATTTTTCTTGCGTGATGCTCGCGATAACTTCTTATATCTTTATTCCGCGATTCCTGAGCCTCCTCCGAAAGCTCTCCAATTGGAAGAAGAGCTGACTCAATGACATCTGCACCATGCAGCAGAACTTTATGTACTGTGGGTGGCATGTAGAACCACTTATAATTCACATTCCACTCACAAATTTTAAAAATTATATATTTATATAAATTAACACACATTTAAATAACTACCTGAAAATATCGGCAAAAATTGTAGTAGCCTCGAGCAAGTGTGGTGCAACAAGGATTGCAGTTTAACTTCACATTTCTTCTCTGCGTTTTCAATACCATCCGGATAAGTAGTCTTTTTGGCATTCAAAATAGAATGATATAATGGATACAAATCATGGCCATGATATCTTGCTGCGTTTCTTATCTGCAAATACTGTTTTTTTGTCAGATTTGAATTTACGACTAATGCTAAACCGTCATCAGAGGACATAGTAGAGAGGGGCTTCTCTTCCCGCTTCCACTTTTTCAATATTCGTTTGGCCCGTGTAGGGGTGGTCATCGTAGCCTCTTTAACTAGAGACGCTTCTGCGCCATGTCCTTTCTCTTTAAGCTTCATGGCTGTAGCAAATGACAGTTCTGCAGGGTAAGTACTTTCTCTAAGGAATGTAGTTTTCCTTCTTTTTGACCGGATAGTGACATCCGAAAATTGTTTCTTTGGCCTACCCTTTCTTTTCTGAGATATACCTGATAAAAAAGGCTTATTACTTAGACAATAGCTCAAGAGATGTCATATCACAATGAAAACACAGGGAAAATACGAACCTGAGGTGCTTGGAGGGTTACGATACACAACATCAGGAAAATCAACGATTTGATCCAACCAAGTCGCACACCTCTGTACAAAAAAAGAGTTCGTTCGAGAGCAAGCTCGCCATCTTTTCTCGTAACCAACAAAAAAATTTTCTTTCAAAAAATTTTTGAGGTCATTTTTTGCGTGCTCATCTCCGTGTAAATGTAGGCAATCCTCAAGAAATCCCGTGACTAAGAACTGGCATGTGTACACATCGATAGAAAAGGAGCAACTGAAGAGCAACAAAATGTTTCGACTGAAGCATTGAGGAGGTTAAGAAGAGGAGTTACCGCCACCCCCAAGAACCTGGGTCTACCCCCGAGGATAACCAGGAGGGTTTTTGGATCGCATAAAGAGAAATATGTAATGCCTTCATTGTGTGCGAAAATGCATACCAGCGGCAGCCCTCCAATAAAACCCATCTGGAAAGATGCACCTGGAGGGTAAATACCACAAGTGTTAACACGTGCAACTTCACTTGCAGGTCAAAGAAACCGCCTTGAGGCAATAAACACAAGTTGGGTGGTGCGCTAATTAGGGATAGTAAAATATCCCGACTAAGGACCTTACCCACTACCCTTGGGTCCGGCACGTGTGCGGGTAACGGGTCTCCTGTCACTTAGGCTTTGAGGGAAGGGACAGCCAGAGGTGGGTTTTCCCAGCAGCAGTGCATACAACCAGTCTTATATACTCCAACGATTAACAAAATTCCATGGGAATCATACTGAGAAGCGATCAAAGAAAGTATTTTCCTCCTCTTCCGGCTTCGCAATTTCGCTTAGTATCGCAGTCTGAAATTCATTCTCTCGCTCTTTCTAGAGTAAATTCGGCCAAGAACAGAATATAATAGATAAAAACATAGTAAACTTCTTCGTTTTTAAAATCTTTATCAATAAAACATTGGAAAAGACGTATTTCACAATGTGTCTCCTATGTGACGAAGCTCGCGAGTCTAGTTCCGACGTCTACGTCCGCGGCAGAGTCTCATATAAGTCATTGTCATTCACTTATTTGCAAATATTTGCAGCTAAATCCTTTACTAATATCTTTCTAATATAACCCACTCTTGCCACTATAAGAATCTCCGTGTCACTCGGTGTCACTCTTTTTATAATCCAACGTTTATGCGAAATTTGCGAGAAAAATGGTTTTTCTTGAAGAACTCCTTCAGCGATCATCACAATGACTACAAGATTGAAACCTAGTTTTTATAATGGTAAAGTGTCCATATAAGTATAGTCCACAGTTATTTTACCAATTTTTAATACGAAATAGAGCAAAAAAAAATGTTAAAAATGTGTATTTTTCGAAAAAATTAAAAGAGCGCGGTTTAACTAAAATTAGCTCTACTTTGAAGCAATTTATTGAACTAAACAAAGCGTTATATGCAAAACTAAGTGTGCGGTATGATACCCCGGGCAGTTTACTACAAGAACTGCATATTTAAAGTGAGTTTCAAGAAAGTCGAAAAAATGATTTTTGTCCGCCTTTTTTCGGATCCGGACCACTGTGCGGCGTACCATAGGAACACGGGACTCTTCGCCCTATCGCCATCGGAGCAATCCAGTTAATATTTCCTCCAGACATCAATTACTCGTATGCGGTAATGAACACTGTCGGCGTATATGCTCGTAAGACAATAGTAAATATGAAAAGGATATATTTCAAATCCAGCAACTGACAGGTTACTTACTGTTAATCCAAATTCGTATACATATACTAGGCAAAATAATATTAACTATAGATATTGCCAGTCATCGGTCTACATCCAAAAATAGTCCTCGTGGCCATGAATATACATATGGATCCTAAACTTGCCCCCAGTGAGTGTTGCCAAACATTCCGCATGCACCGAAAAATCAGGACAAAGCATATTCTAGCGCCACCACTTGAGAGAAGGTGGTTCTAATAAGGAAAGGCCGTGATTCAAATGGAGACACTGGAAATAAAGGTACCGGAATTGGCCTCCCTATTAACACCGGCCATTTTTGACGCACAGAAGCGGAACCATGCGGACTGCAGCGCGACCTATATTTTGCGGAAAGCTAGGCAACACATTTGCTCGTACAGTGGAGCCTAAGATTTAGATCCATATTTCTATATTCATGCTAGTGGCGCTGAGTCCTCCTGTGACCATTGCCTCAGACCTCCCCACATCAAACGCAAGGAATGGTCTCGTTAAGGTGGCTGGAGCGGTAATCGTGAGTCGTTGAAGGCACATTCTTTTCAAGTAAGTCGAAAAAATATTCTTGGACCACATTTCACTCAAGTAGACCTGTTTATACGTTGATATTAACCACACACGCAGTAATGTATATGATGCAAGAGTTATATTTAAAAATTTTGCCTTAATTAAAGCATTGTTTTGACTTAGATTTTCGGCGCGAAATCCGAAATTTACGAGAAAATCATATCTAAATACGCCTTTCTTACGCGGTATGATACTTTGACATTTGTTAGCAGCTATAATAATAATTTGAAACTTATTATTTCGCATTTAGGAGAAAATCTGTACATAAGTAATCGAATTGTTTCAAAATATGTGCCGTGTGCCATTAGAGTACTTGTTAAAATCTCATTTAATTGCCAGGAAACCAAATCGGTAGCCTTCAGTTTTTTTCACTTTTATCAATAGATATTACTAATAAGGACTCGTATGCAAAGTTTCA
Organism: Pyrrhosoma nymphula; assembly: GCA_963573305.1. Lineage (NCBI taxonomy): Eukaryota > Metazoa > Arthropoda > Insecta > Odonata > Coenagrionidae > Pyrrhosoma > Pyrrhosoma nymphula. The sequence continues at coordinate 185,863,725 of OY754327.1, forward strand.
CGCATATCTGTACATGAACAAAAATCGCTCCAGCCACCTTAAGCAATAGCTCAGGCCGTCTGGGGACAAAAGAAATGGGGGTCCGTGATTCCCAATCGGACACTGATTCACTCTTCCCACAGCTCCGCTTGAAACACATATTCGACTCCACGGAGTGCACGAGGCATTCACGGCTCCCTCCCTGGGTGACCACGGCGTGCGGCAAAAGTGAGCTCCCCCGCTCCGGGTGTCTGGTCCGGGGGGGAATAGTGAATAAGGGTGGACGGGGAAAGGCGGTGGGGGGGTGGATGTTGCGGGGGAAGAAGAAATCAAAGGAGGAGGTGCGGTAACAAGAGGAAGTGGCCACAATTTGCAGACCCCGCAATCCGGGAGGCGTACTGACGAGGGTGAAGGGGGGGGGGTGCGGGGCTACGGAGGAGGAGGGGGCGGGGGAGGAGGGGGGGAGGGGTTCGCACCGCTCGGAATGCCTCGTCCTTTGATACTCTCGCACATGCGGGACGGAGAGGGAAATTGACGGCAGTCACAGTGCTCGCCCATCCTCCGTTGTGACTCACAGCGGGCCGGCACGCTGCTGCGAAATATGCCACGTCCATCCACATTTGGGATTCCATATTGTGCGCGATAGACTTTTCTACTTCCAGGATGAACGAGGGCATAGAAGACTCCGCACACGGCAGGCAGTGCGATTTCGACGCGCCATGTTACCCGAAGCAAAAGGATGAGCTCGTACTGCGAGAGAGTCAGCCTGTATTCACTCAAGTGTGAGAAAGAATGATTTGATCGAGCTTTCTGATGCTGGATGACATGAAAAAATAAATAAACTTTGAAATCAATTGGTTCATTATGGGATAAAAATGACCGAAGATTTAACAATGGCATATTCAATGGAAGTATTGGTTGCTTAACTTCGTGATGGTTACTGAAAATACTCATCCTCGCCGTATTCCGGCGATGAAGTACAGAGGCATAGCGACGAGAATAAAGTATATCCACCTCTCCCATCGATTCGATTCCTGTTTGTGGTCGATTGTTTCTCGTGGAAACCGTTCATGTGATGGTGCACGTTCAGTTTAGGGCACACAGAGCGACGGTTGTCTTCTTCTCAATTACGCACCACTACGCGTTGAAATATCTCGAGATGACATGAAGAGAGAGGGAGGGGGAGAAATGTTTGGGATTGGGGGGGGGAGGGGCTGGGGGGGGGAGGGGCTGGGGCGGAGAGCGAGCAAGAGAGGATTGTTCTCCGATTACGAGGGAGGGGGGTTGGGTTGAAGTGGACACCGCGGGGGTGGGGGGCAATTAATCGCCCGTCCCCCGGAGAAGAGGAACAGACTCTCTCCTCCTCTGGACCGCACCCTCTTCGTCGGGCGCGGATTATGTGAAGCAGAGAAGAGCAGTCGAGAGGGGGCGGACGCGTCCTCTCTGAAGGAGGATAAAAACTTTGGCTCTTTTGGAGGCCAATGGGGGGGGGTTGGGGAGGGGAGGCGTCGCGGCGCCACCACGGTGGGGGGGGGGTGGAAGGGAGGTGGGTGGGGGTTGGCGGGGGGGGCGACGCCGAATGAATGCAAAGAAGGAGCGAAGACGAGGACTCCCTTTCTCAAGAATTGCACATTTGGGACGAAGGCTTTTGAAATGAATTCCTCCGCAGGCCTTCCCATCACCCCACGCGCGCGACGTGAGGCGCAGGATTAACGGCCTGCTTTAGCCGAGTGAAAAAAACAATAAAGGAGGCATGAGAACTCAACCTGAGTCATCTAAACCGTTCATAACCTTTTTAATAATATATATATATATATACATGGACAAATATGAGGGCATGCATAAAAAGCATATCTATATCGGAGGGTTTCTTTTCGGAGGGCGAGAGTAAATGTGAACTGAAATATAACGCGCAGGTGCATTAAACGTCAAAGGGAGATAACTGGGGAACATCTTCAATAAGAGCGAAAGGATATGGAAAAATCCAGAGGGAAAGGGGAAAAGTGGGAGGCGGAAACGTTTGGGCATATTAGGGGAGGAGGCGGGGGAAGTGCGGGGGGGCGGGAGGGGGAATGGGGGGAGGGGGGAGAAGTAGGGGGAGGGGAGAGGAGGCAGGGCGCATGGAACACGCAAGATTCAAAGCGCCGGTCGTCGCCGCGACACTCTCTCTCGTCAGCTCAGGCCGGCCGGCGCCACGAGTCACGCCGCGGAATTGTGTCGGTGCGTGTCAGGAAAGAAAAGGTGAGCCCTCCCCCTCAACCTCCCTCCCCACCATCTGCCCCCCACCCCTGCCCCACCCTCCGATGCCCCATGATCAATATATTGCACTGAATCGAAGTATTAATTCATTCATCCAACCTGAGCATAGATTATGTCTGAAATTAGTTCTCATTCTTCTAGATGAAGCGCAGAGGCATAACCCAGCAATCCAACGGTGGGTAGGGGGGGTCCTCTCCTTCGGGTGACTATTGGGCAGGGGGGGATTTGGTGGGTGTAGGGGGCGGGGGGGAGGGAAGAGTCAGAGGTTGAGGGGGCGAATGAATAAAAACGAAGTGACTTTGAGATTAAAAGGAGAAGAGGGCCGCGGCACGTGAGAGCCACCGCTGCTGGTCCAGAGTGAGCCCAAGTAAGGTGGGGGGGGCGGGCAGAGGGCAACTCTCGCTCCCATTACCCCCACCCCCGTCGAGACGGAGGATGAGTGCCCCCCGTGGATTAGGGGGTTCGATGATAGGATTTAATACGCAAGGCGGCATTCAGATGTTTTTCCAAGATATGAAAAACGGTGGTGAGAGAAGGGGGAGCTCAGGGGAATGAATGGAGCCTTCTTCTCATAAAACGACCGAGAAAGAATCCTTAATATTAGGTCCACCCCCCCTCCCCTCCCCTCCCCTCACCCCTACTCCCCCTCAAGTAATTCCGCAGAGATGAACCAATAATAATGTTATGATTTTATGTGTGTGTATATATATATATATATATATATATATATATATATATATATAAATTACAAAGTATATATTAATATATATTATATGTGGTATATATTAATACATACATAAATTACAAAGTAATTTATATATGTATTAATATATACCACATCACCACACACATCTTCACATCACCATTGGACTTCACAATTTTGTGTTTCCTATCCTCTTTTTTCACCCTCTGTTTGAACGAAATTCATTTATTCACTCAAACCGCTCACAGGCGTAAATAATAAATATTTGGTTAAAACACATGGTGAAACAAAGAGGATAGGAAACACATAAAATGGTGGTGTGAAGATGAAATGATGGCCGATTCCAAGTGAAAAAAATTCGACTAGACCGGGAATCGAACCACGAACCTTTCGATGTCGCGCTGGATGCTCAGACTACTGAGCTACCTAGTCTTATAAGAAACTCTGGAATCGGTAACTCGGTAGTCTGAGCATTCGGCGCGACATCGAAAGGTCCGTGGTTCGATTCCCGGTCTAGTCGAATTCGAGTTCGTGATGGAAGAAACGAGAAAGACATTGTGAGCAGAATAGCCCAAGCAAAAAGGCATTCTACCAGAAGAGGAATCTGCTCACAGCTAGTAACACAAGCCTGGAAGTAAGGAAGCTCTTTATTGTAACATATACCTATTTGGAGCATGCTCCTTTATGGCACTGAGGCCTGGGAAATAACAGCTGCAGAAAAAAATGAGATCGGAAGCAGTGGAGACTGAAGATATGGTGTTACCAAAGAATGATGAATTTTAAATGGAAGGAGAGAATGACTAGCGAAGAAGTCATACGAAGAGCTGGAGATAAATGAAGCACGATTAACACTCTTCGAAGAAGGAGAGGTAAAGTTATTGGACACATTTTGCGACACAACAGTCAAATAGAAACAATATTGGGAGAAGAAATAGATGGGAAGAATTACAGTGGATGACAAACAATGGCATACATTAAGAAAATCATGAAGGACGTCAAACTGAATAATTATACGTAGGAATGAAGCTGTTGTCAGAGATAAGAGTGGAATGGAGAGCTGCTGCTGCAAACCATTCTGCTGATTGTTCACTAATGATGATGCTGTTTGTGGGTAAGACATGGTTGTCCATTGCCGCCTTTTTAACATTTATGCCGAGGAAATGGTAAGAGAAGCATGGGCAGTCCTGGATATAGGAAGAAAAGTGGGCGGACAGTTGATAAAGTCGGTTTAATTCTGTGATCACCACGCGTTAGTTAACCATCTGAAGAATTGGAGACATTGACTCATGCATAATAAAATCAGCGCGACAAAAGGGGAAATAAGACCAATCAAAAGAAATCAGAAGTATAAATATTGCTTTGGGACAAAAAAAGTGAAACTGATCATTGAATTACGAGGGCACAAACTGAAGCCGGGAGGACAATAACATAATTCCGATAATACGTCGCAGCAAAATGACCATTGTAGTTCAGGTAGAAGGTGAACTGCATCACCGAAACGGGTGTGCACGAATAGAGAAGAACAGATAACGGGGACCTTGAGTAATAATGTGAAGAAAATAGTGGCGAATACTCTTATATGGACTTGTGCAGTGCAGAAGCTAGAAGACTCTGAGGAAAGAGGATCAGAATACGGCTGCAGGAATTTTTAACTGCTTTGGGATGAGAATGGAGGCGTATGTGGAGGACAATGGTAAGAAGGACGAAGGATAAGAACTGTTCGTCAGGTGAGGAGAGGAAGATAACTGCTGGATGAGATTATGTGGGTTACTTCGTAATTCTTAACGTTTGCTGACCCTTTCCAGAAATTCAGAAACATGTGGAATCCATAAATGATAAATTTGCGACTTCAATATACGTTGCAGTTTGTTACTGTCTATCATACAGATACGTCCAAGGCGTTAAAAAAATACGAGTAAGATTATCGGAAACGCATTCCACTAAGTTTGAAATGATTATGTGAGGTGGAAAATTATAATTATTTTCATTAAGTATATATCATAACTAAGGTCTATCATTTAACTCAAGGAAAGCCCCAATATATTTTATTCACAAATTAACTAAATTCACTAAGAGGTTGGTTCTTTGACAGTTTCACCACGGAATTATTTAATAGGAAATCGAATGCTAATTTCATTTGCGAAATATTGCATGCAAAATCAGAATTAGCAAATATTGGAGCGTTCCTAAACGAAGTTGCTGCTTCCGGACTGTAAAAAGCATTAAAAAATATTTGGCCGGTGAGCTTTATATCAATTTGAGATAGACTACACCGATTCGGTCGTGAAACAATGAATGGAAATGCCACAAGAGATTCGGAATTGAGAACTTATGATAAGTCAAAGGAAGTTGTAACCGCTCGAAATTTTCCAGCTCCATTAATGAATTACGCGGACAAAACATGAAAAGGACAAAGGACAGTGCATAGTCCTTTGTGAGGAGAAGAAGAAGATATGCACCAAAAAGGTTGAATTTGGCCACGAAAAAATCATTTAACTTGACCGGGATTCGATCCCGGATCTCCCAATTGCCAGTCAGCTGTGCTATCCTGTAACACAACCAAGTCACCTTAATTCAAGGAGAATTTCAAGGTGGGAGTTTATACGAGCAAGTCGTTCTCGTCCCCAGTGTACATTGTAGCACGGGAGAAGTGGGCGTGCATGATATGCCGCAGTCGCGGAGAATAAACCCAACATCGTCGCTTCAGATCGACGAACCTTTTGTGGAGAAGTAGTAGCGAGAGGGGATGGATGAGGAAGAGGGAGGGGGGGAGGTCAACCCGAGGGGCTGGGGGAGGAGGAGGTGATTATTCCTGGGTCCCGCTAGTGGCAATGATGCAACGATTCCAAAACGAATGAAAAGGGGGGATGATGTTTTGGTTTCCTCCGATGCGGTAAATTATCCATCTTCTTTACCCGGGCTCTAATTGCCCTCGTCAAATTAGAACGGATTTGAGCGACTTTCGGCGGATTTCATTAGCGTCGTCGTATGCTGGGGGCAGGGGGGTGGACCAATAGGGGTCGCGCGGTGATTTGTTCTCCCTCGTTAAAGTGGACGGAGGGAGGGTGGGGGTTGGGAGGGGGGGGGGTGTTTGACGGTGAAAATGCAACTATATATCTCTTGCACTTCATTCGGATATATCGCGGGGTCGGTAATCAGCAATTGGGGTGGGATGAGGGGGGGGGGCATGGCGGAGGGGGGAGATTGGGTAAAACGCGAAAGAAGGAATGAAGCGCTTGGCGATCTCTCGATGATATTCTCAAAGCGGAGGCCGAAGATTGATGTTTGTTCAATCATGATGGCGGGTGGGGGGGGAATCAGTTGCAGTTCTCATATTGGCCGCACTTTCCCCCCTCTTCAATATTTCAGCGCCGAAAATGATGAATTGAAAACTTAGCAACGAAATTGGATCCGGGCCGACCGCCATGGAAACACCGTGCGAGCATTTGCACTCGCGAGTGGAATATATGAGAGGGGTGGAGGCAATTTCCCCTCCCCCTCCCTTCCCTCCCCCCGCTAATGGTGCTCTTCCAACGGAAACGAGAGGACGTTGGGGTGGGGGGGGGGAGCGTGGGGGGAGGAACGCTTAATTGTCGCGTTATAAGTAAGCACAACTCCATCGGGGCGCATATCAACAACAGTTGACTTCGATTAATTTTTCTTCACCGGTCAGCGCGGTTGTCCCGTTTCCCCTCCCCTCCCCCCAACTTTCCCCCCGCCCCACCTAAAGAGGGGTGGGGGAGCGAAGAGAAGTCACCGCCACTCTCCCACAGTTGTCGCTGTGAACAGAAGCAGAAGAAATGGAGGGAAGGGAGGAGGAGGAGGGAGAGAGGGAGGGGGGTGTGAAGGCTGCGACAGGGTAGGAAGGGAATCGAGTAACACGCATTGTACAAAAGGACGCGGAAGATATGAAAAAAAAGACAAAGCGTGCGTCTGTTTGCCTCTCTGTGTGCGTGTGTGTGTTGGGGGGGAGTCGGTGGGAGGGTGGGGGAGGGGGAATCGGAGGGTGGGAGGGAAGAGGGCTGCCTCTTTTTTTCTCTTCCTCGTCTGTTGTTCTTGATGCGTGCGAGGATACGCAGGCCAGGGGGTTGGGGCGGGGGAACGGGAGGCAGGGGGAAGGGGGCAGGATTGGAAGGGGGGTGGAGGGGGAGGGGGGGAGCAAAAAAGCGAACGTGACACTAATGGGAAGCAGAAGGGAGGCGTCACGGAGTGGGAATGGCTGCTGAGGTGACGCCATCTTGGCGGCAAAAAAATAATTAAAAGCGTTTGAGCTGCCGGAGAGGTTGATGGGACCAGTGGATCGAGGGGGGAGGGGGGGGTAGGAAGGGTGGGTGGGGGGGAGGGAGGGAGAAGGTGGGGAAGAGGAAAGCGAGACAGGCATAAGAAAGTATATTTCGCTCCCACGCATTCAATTCCCACTCGAGCCGTGGAGCATGGTGATGTAACGTGGTGGTTCATCCACGCAATAGAAATGGATAGAAATTCAATAGCACGGAGAGACGAGAGAGAAGGTTCGAGTCGACAAACGATTACAGCGAAGGAGAAAACTCACTCCCAATGGGAGGGGGATCCGTTGTACCTAATACGCAATTTATACGCACTTTCACATTTAACTTTGGTATCGCATACTTAAGTTGATATTAACACCGGGACTCACAAGGTAAGAAGACCGCGTGCTTTGTCCCGCCCACGGGTATTAGGTATTTTTCGGATGATGCAGGACGTTCAGTACCTCTCGACCCAGCCCAAATTTACATTGAATATGCCCTTGGCTTCACCAGAAAAATTCTTTCAGTGGTATTAGAATTACAAACCAAGATGTGCTATAACTCTCCGTACAGTCCGGTAGGCCTAATGTTTAGCAACTTGAGCTGTCGTGAACCCCAGCCTAGAGTTTGCTGCTCCATTAAGTCAACTATTTTTGCCCATTCAATTTCATCGTATTTCTTCAACTTTTTACGGACAACTTCCGGAGAAAGGACAAGGGTCGGTCTTAGGTCAGGGTATGTTCGGCCAAGAAAGCGAATATAACCGAAGAACCCAGGACGGAGGAGATAATTCTATAGGCGATCCAGGTGCTACCTCTTCAATTTTCACGAAAGGAAAACTCAAAGTGCACTTCCTTTAATGTTACCTAATAGTCCACTAAATCATGCAATCCAAGCAAATGTTAAAGAAGTAGCGCCTGCTGCAAAAGACAGATGTTTTGCTTCACTTTAGAGTAACATGCAAAGATGCAATAATTCTCACGTTGACCTCACGCAAGTATGAATCCAAGTATTTGTATGAGAAATAAAAGCACCATCGCCAAGAGATTGCGGGGTATTATCAATAACCCCAATACTTTAAACGAATACAATGAAAGATAAAGGGAAAAAGTTTAAATTTCAAGGAACGATTATCGACACGTTTAGATAGAAGTCGTGGATGCAAATTGCACATATGTGGGTAATGATTGTGACAGGAACGTCAGAGGAGCCCAAAACAAAATTATGCACCAAGAATATCTTAATAACCACTATTCTGCACGGAAATTCGACGCGGGAGTAAAATTCCATCATACTTCACTCTATAATATCTCTTTTTAATCTATTCTTGGAATTTACTTGCAAAGCTTCGGTGGCCCAGGCATTGACATTACTCAATATAGGTACTTCGAAACGCATTCTCCTGATGGAGATTAGGACGAGGCAAAAGAAAATCTGGGAAAAGATAATAATAATAATAATAAGATATGGAACATGTTGACGAAAAAATCCGAATGGTAATGTGAATACATGCATTCACTAGTCAAAACAATAAACCATATAATATACTTATTATTACCAATTATGGAAATGGCTTAATGTCACGCCCACTTGGGAAAAAAATACTTTTACCCTTCCAGAGTGAGCCTTTCACCAGAATCACTTTCCCGGGCGTCCAAATATTGGGAAAGAATAATGAAAGAAGCCATATTGATACAGGTGGAACAAAATAATATCAATAGAGACAACGGATTCAACTTAAGTAGGACTTGGCGCCCAGTAATTGACGAAATTCAAAGAACTAGTAACGGCCCCCACAACAATGGGACATCTGCGGCTATATATAGCAACCGCCAGCATCCTCGCTCGACTCATTATCCTGATGACGATGGCTGAGTCAACCATCGAAACGTTGATCCATTTAAATAATTTACCCGGTGTGAAACCCGAGAAACCTTCACGTATCACTGTTTTAGTTGGTAGAAACTGAGTCTCAGGATCACTACCTAACACAGAAATATTTGAAGACTAGTGGCCAGGTTATACGGCTAATCAATATAATTTTGGGATCACCATGAGCTTCGCAGACGGTCCGCGCTAAAGGTATTCCTCTCTTTAGATTTTTCTGTCCAACACACGTTTTGCTGAAACGTTCATTTGTCTTTTCCAACTACACGGACCCAAGTCGCGATTAGGTACATCAAAGCTTGGATTGGTTTGGAGGTTAAATGGCGAAGTTTGCTTAGTTTCGCCAAGGATTCGTGTGCACATTATCACTTGACATTCTCGTTCAAGGATATGAAAATCACTTTTCCCGCTACACGACTGCAACCTAGGACCAGACGATGTACAGCATAGGTTGTACGATTGTCCAAAATACGCAGAAGAAAGAACTGAGCTTAAGAAGATCTTCGGAAACTGGCCAGTCACACTGGAAGAGGTTGGAAAAGGACTGGGGAATAAAAAAGCAGCCGAAGCAGTTTCAAACTTCACATGACCGCGAGAAGGAGAAGGGACGTAGAAAAAATCAAGACAAGAAAAGAAAAGGAGGAGAGAAGAGAAGAAAAGAAAAAAGAAGTGGAAGGAATGGTGAGAATGCTGAGAAGGAGGAAGAAGAAAGAAGACAACTTTGTGATAGAAATACTAAGAAGAAAATGGCAATTGTAAAGCAAGCAAAGAAAATCGCAAGACACCCGATGAAGAAATCAAAGGAGAAAACCAAATAATATTTTTTTAAATAATAACACACTTTTTAAAACTAAATGTAATTAAAAAAACATTGAAACTTGAAGTACACTAGAAAAATATGAACCAATTGTTAAAAAAGTAAAATGTAGAAAATTGGGGGTTTAATAATAGGTACCCCAAACATTATTGTAATTATAAAGAGGAACTCCGCTCTACCCTATCAAGGGAAGACGGAGTGGGAGAGAATTGGTGACCCAATTCTTTCCCTTTTAATAAAGAAAATAATACAGTTTTTCCCGTCCTGGTTTCTGGTCCGTGTTGTCTTATTTCGCCGGCAACAGCCATCTCCTAGCAGGAGGTGTGAGTTGGATGCGCAACACGGAATGAATGGACCGATAACCACTGCGGATGGGTGGGGGGAAGGAGCGGGAGGTGGCGGACGGAGAGGTGGACAACTCAAAAGCCCAAAGAGTAGTAGCGCAATTCAACCCGGAAGGAAAACCATCGGAAAGACGCTCCGGCAATGACACCTGGTATAAGCGGGTCCTCCGCGCAGGCCACCACCCCTCCCCTGGCTTGCGAGCGTTTGCTCATCGCCTGGGTAGGAAGGGCTGCGGGGATTCATTCATTCAAGTATTCTACCATCTGATTGGTAGGTTCTTGGAAAGTCCCCATTCTGCATCCCAACCTCATAGACATAGTCTCGCTTTCCCTCCTATTGGCCCGCCATTAGATCCCTCTTCAATTCTTCATATCTTCTACCTCCTATTATTTCGTCTAGAATTCCCATCCTCTCCCTTCCTCTTCCACGCTTTCCCAGGGTTCTCCCTTCTATCACTCTATCCAACATGCCCTCTCCTCTCAAAACCTCCTCCATCCATCTCTTCTGCCTTCTCCGAACCTCTGCCACAAGCTTCATCTCCTCTCCGACCATATCCAATACCTCCTCGTTCGTCTTCCTCGCCATCCAGCTCACCTTCTCCATCCTTCTCCAAACCCACATCTCAAACGCCTCTAGTCTACGCACATCCTCCCTTCGCAATGGAAGCTGCGGGGATAGTACGGAAAAAAAGGATGGGTGAGAAGGGTATGGGAAAGCGAAACTTCCGGCCCCAGAGTCCTGAATAGGCTAAGGAGAAAACGGAAAGCGAAACAACATTTGATCTCTAGCGTTGGCCGCGATGAATTCTATGAAAAGAGAAAACATCAGATCAGCTACCTGTCGTCCAGCCAGGTCCGCTGGATCCTCCGGCAATGACAGTGGCAATGACAGTGGGAAAGACGCAGGGTGAGGACGACGGCGCCCCAGTCGATCCTCTCGCTGCCTCCCGCGAACCCTCCCTCGCCACCCTCGGAGTCATAAAATAAAAGGAGGGGCGCTCATAACGGGAGAGAGAGACGCCACGACGCGGGCACATTTTAACTATCATTTTGTCTTGGCTTCAATCTGAGAAATTTCGCTCATATCACTAGGCCTTGCTTTCACAGCTGACCTACGGAAATAAAGAAATGCCACCGTTTGCGACGCCGGAAATGCGATCTGTCGTGCGCTGGAATCTGGATCTGGTCTGGATTCACGTATGTTCATCATTGTAGCCGAGCAAGAATTTCGCGAATCAGCACAAAAGGTGGTAGAAGTTGAGTGGATTTAATTTGGCGACGTAGGTACCAATTGGAAAAAGATAAGAAATCAATGCTCCTTCTAGTGCGGTCAAAACATACTCTTCCTTTGTATCCAACTCGGTGTATTATTTACCGCAGTGCAATTCTCCCGTCAACCAACCGACGGTGCTACGTAATTGCAAGACAAAGGTAAATAAATATATTATTATGCCAAATTATCCATTAAAACTATGTCTAATGAAATGCAAACTAATTACTCAGCAATCTCATCTACTTCTACATCTACATCTACATATTACCCCGCAAGCCGCCTCAATAGGCGTGTGGCGGGGGGTGTTAGGACACCAGCCGCTTAAAGATAAAAAGGAAACGCTCTAATGAAATTACGCCTAGCATTTATTGAAGTCCCTTATTGTTCGGGGGAAAAACGAATTCCCATACCTATCCGTTCGGCAAAATATCTCTCTTAATTTATCGTTTCTGTCGGACCTGGAAATATAGTGGGGTTCTAATATGATGTTCTCCGTGTCGCTCTGAAAGATATCTATTCTCAATTGTTCAAGCAATCTAAGCCTAGCGCGCAGCCTCCGAGTCTCTAGCGGTTCCCAGCCTAATTCGTTTAACATCTGTGTAACGCTGTCAGTACGCCCGTAGCTGTTTTTGACGAATCGCGCAGCTTTCCTTTGTATTTTATTAAGTTCCCGGACTAAGTCTTTCTGCACCGGATCCCATATGCTCGCTGCATATTCAAGGTGTGGCCGGACGAGTGCGAAATAGCACCTCTCTTTTACTTTTTCATCCGAAAATCTTCCCACAATACGCTTGACGAATCCTAGCTTCTTCAGAGCTCTGCCACAAATATTTCTTATATGTGCTCCCCACGATAGGTCCGAAGTTATCGTAACTCCTAGATACTTCACTTCATCTGTCGCCTTTATGTTAACACCATCCACAGCATATACATGGGAATAGTTGGACGACTTCCGCAAGAAATGTACCGCCGTGCATTTGCTCAGATTAAATTCGAGTCCCCACTCTTGGCTCCACACATGAACGTTGTTTAAATCCGATGATAGAGTTTCAAAGTCAGAGTGGACAGACTTATTCATTATCAACGTCTGGTATCCGCACAACATGGATTTCTAACCGAGTTGGCGAATGTAGGTTTATCAAACCTCAGCAACTAATTCGCGCATTACCGTAATTTCATTTTGAAACGTCAACATCTCCCCATATCTCCGATTAGGGAAAATCATTCCATTTTGTACGCTATGTATCTTTACGAATACTTGTAGCAGAGCAAGTTACCATGAAGCATGACTTTTACATTAGCTTCACTTTCCGTGCTATATTCTCATAATAGTTCAAACAATCAACAAGAAATTGTCACACTATGAGTGAACTCATCAAAATACTTTAACGGGTACATAACGGTGTAAGGGAGTCAGTTGTTGACTAAATCTGGAGCCATGCCTAGTGTAGTTTGTTCCCCCGCGTGGAGGTTCAACGATGAGGTCAAGGGTTCCCGTACTGTGAAAATATCTCTTCAACCCTTCAACTTTGAAGAATATTTCGCAGATTATATACATGATTGTTTCTAAATTCGTTGGATTGTATTTTCCCTCGCCCTTCTCTTGACGTATCATATATATTATTACAGAAAGGTCTTTTTATGTCATTTCGTATATGCTCCGTTAATACTGCACCTACAGTGATAAATGAGACTTCATTTACGACATTAATTCTTCAATAATTAGAAAAATAAGGTGGTAAGATGCCTTTATTTTATTTTTATTCAATTTCTCTGGATTATTTCCTTCTTAGAGACAGTTTTTCACGAAGACGACATTTGTATTTTATGGAAAAATACTATTTTTTCTCCGTGTTTTTCTCATTCCCCCATTGAACACCATGTAATTTCAAGTTCAATTGTAGAATAAAATAGCGTGGAAAGGTATTATTTTGTTGTTCATATCAGATAGAGGACAACCTTTTCTACAAGTAGACAGAATATGAATAAAATGACATTTAAGTCATTTTACGGTGGAACCACCTTACCACCTTAACATACATATTCCCTGATAGCGTGAAAGTGCGAAATGTTCGCAGGGGTTACCTAGTGCACTTAAATTACGTCAAAAAAGTAAAACTTTTACTGACAAAATACTAGTGAAAGTCACTTTATCGACACATTCCACGGGATCGCCGTTTCCGCGGAGACGGAAGCAAAAGCCTCTTCGCCGTCGTTTGAAGAAATCGTCAGTCACGGGGCGGCGGTATAATTAAAAGGCGTGCGTCTATTTCACAACATCGCACCGCTTCGAGTCGCGTTGAATGAGAGAGCCACCCACCCTCGGAAGAAGAAAACGATGGGGATCGGGGAGGGGGAGGATGCAAGGGCCCTGGAGAGTGCTCCCTCGTCGGAGGGTGGGTGGGGGATAATCTCTATCCCTCCTCCTCCCCCCATTGCTCATTTTCCAGAGCGAGAGAGAGAGAGAGGATGGGGGGCTGGGGGGGAAGAGGCGCCCCCATTCTCGCCCCTTGTGTTATTGTTATGGCGACCGACGCCTCACTCGCCGCCCCCTCTCCGCACACCTTTCTCGACTTTTAATATCGCCCGCGAGAGGGGGTGAGGGAGGGGTGAGAGGAAGGAACACACTCCATTATTCCAATCGGCTCACAATGGCACTTGCACACACATCCAAAGCAGAGACGCACTTCCCCTCCTTCCAAAGGTGTGCCATTCCCCGCACCCGCCTGAGGGACCACAGGGGGACGGAACCGCAGCAGATATCCACATTCACACCATTCTTCTCCCCTCCCTCCCCCTTCTGTGGGGGGGGGGCTACTTCTGCCGGGGTACCCCGAGACGGGAACGCCGCTGGGGAGGGGGTGTTTGGTGAGGAGGCGCGGGAGCAGCAGTGTGTCTAAAGGGGAGAGAATGGATGCCCCTTTCAGGGTGTGAGGCAGGGGTGGTGCGTGGGGGGAGGGGTGCTCTCTCTCTCCCCCCCTGTCTGCCTTCGCCCCGAGAATAAAGGTGTCGCCTTGTTGGGATTTGGGTCGCGACGGGAGGGCGGGATGGGGGGGGGAGGCAAAGTGGAGATTGAGGGGGGGGATGATGCTCTTCGTTCTCCACGGGTGAATAGGAACCCTGAGGACATTCGCACGCGGTTTCAAAAAATAAATCCAGAGGATGAATGGCAGCTGGAGATGACTTTCATAACACCTACATAAGTATATCTTTATTTTATATAATTTCACCCAAAGACTAGGAGAATGAATTACTTCGCCAACCTAACTGTTTTCACGGATTCCTCCTAATCCGCATTACTGTGGATAAGGGTTCAGATGCACATGGAACATTGAGCTGGAACACAAATCTACAATAACGAGAGTAGGACGCGCGGGAGCGGAAATCGTCAGAGAATGATATCTAGGTAATGGTAGAAATTACGCCAGCCGCAGTGGCAACGTAAATATCAAAGCAAAGATGTGTAATGCAAGACTTATGATATTTTATCTGTAGAATAAAAGGAAATCATAGGACACCCATATACCTTTTACATTACATCTAGCGATATTTCTACGTTTAATAAATACGTATTCATAAAGTAAAACTCATCATATGAATAAGCAATATAAAATTATTCAAAGAACTGCGGAACTGGCCGCGCAGTAACTTTAACGCAGTCACCCCCTAGTAGTCACACAATTTTGTAAAATTCACAGCGAAAAATTCATTCGCCTGGTCTGGGATTCGAACCCAGATCCCCCGATTGTATGCACTGTACCTGTGAAGACATCTCGCTCCTTAAGCCTCCATAAAATTCACAGTGAGAGATGACGCCTGGGTAGCTTAACTGGTAGAGCACTCGGCGCGAAATCGGGGGGTCTGGGTTCGAATCCCAGTCCAGCCGAATGAATTTTTCACTGTGAATTTTACAAAATTAATATAAAATTATTTCACCATCAGTGACACGGATAATGACCCTGAAATATCATATCATGAAATAGATTTTCAGTTCAGATTCACAGTGAAGGTTGGTCGAGGGACATGATAAACCAACGCAATGATCACTCCTGTGCGGCTGCGGACGAAGAATTTGCTCCGAGTTTGCTCTCGTAATTGGTGCTCCATATTTTGTCCTGCAAACCACCGGTCGTGCCCCAGAGGGTTCATTTCTCCTGCAATGTGCCCCTTGTTGACCTTCGATAAGTTGACCACAGGTCAACCTTCCCCCTCCCCCCCCGTTCCCGCGAGTCACAGGTGACATTAATAATGAATTTTCCTTGAATTATTCCATTTCAATACATGACGATTAGCCAATAATCAATATTAGGTTGCCATTGTAGTGCCAACACAACAAAGCGCTTTGTGCAGTCGGTGTCGCAACGGATGTGCGAGAGCGAAATTAGCACATCGTACAAAAATGTTTCGGTTGGGGTGGTTGGCATGCGATTGGAAGAAGTGTGGGGCAAGGAAGGGGTGGGCGTGATCCTTTCGGAGGCTGAAGGGGGGAGTGGAGAGGGTTTAGGTGGAGGGGGACGGAGATATTATTCATTACCGCACGCCAAGAAAAAGAACAAAGCTGGGAGAGGCGGGGGATGGGTGGTTGATTCCCTCATTCCCACGTCACAGCGGCTAGGAGGGTGTGGGGTGGTGGGAGGGGGGTGTGGCTCTCATCGTAAACAATTCCCGCCCCGTGACAACACAATTCGTCGTCAAGAGAGAGGGGAAAGGGGGGGAGGCGGTGAAGGGGGGGGGTCGGTCACAAATGACGTCCTCACACGTATAATCCCGCACCCTGATGGAAATTTAAATCTTCCCACAATGCGGAGAATCGGATGCAGAAGAACTTCTAGCCCGCTAAGAAATCCAGTGCACACGCAAGTTAACACCTCGTCTCGAAATACATGATTATGGGTAAGTTCAAACGTGGAAGACACAAGCTACAAGTGCGTTGCCAAAGGTGTTCATCAATATTGCAAACGATATCGTACTGGCAGCCAGGGATGTGACCCGAAAAGGCATTTTACGTTTCGTGCCGTACCTGGGGGGTGTTTCAGAGTCATCCGTTCCGATCGGATCGGAAGGCTTGGATCGGATTCTACGTCACTTACTATCGAGAGGACAATCCGTGCGTTTCAGACTGCTTCCGATCGACTCAAGGAAGGCTTTCCGATCGGAACCGGGTCGATCGGGAATGAGGTGTCGGAAAGTCATTCCGATTGCGTTGGTTGGTCTCAGGTGAATACCCTTATGATGCTGTTGACGTTAATTATTTGTCTATAATAAGATAATACCGCTTTAATTCATGAGTGCACATTTATGTGAACGTTCTGCCAGAATAATATAGGTGTGGGAGAATTTAATTAGCGTGTAAATGGGGCAATATATGAGCAAGTTGTATCACTGTTGGCGCAAGTTTCATTACATATTATTTGGGCTAGTAATTTAGTAAAAGGAAGATGAAACGAGTTGGAATGCATAGCATAATAACGTATAAATATCTCAGGTAGCTTAATGTAGTGGAAACTGGTCCTTCAGTTTGGAAATATATCCATTTATTTAGTTTTGATACGATACGTGTACGTGACCTAGCAATAGCATCGTAAGCCTTTGACATCAAAAGTAGACATGGTTATGAACTTAGTTAGGTTGATTCCATTTTGTACAACCTAAATATTATATTTCTACGTGAAATATTCGTTTGAAGTGATATATCTGCTGCGATTTCCGAAGTTATATTGGCGACGTGATTTTAGCCCAGGCGCTCAAACGGCAGTGCTGCCAACATCAACCCGCAGTATGATTTGAAAGCAACGTATGGCGCAAGGAAAGCGCAGACATACCCACTGTAAACGTCCTGAAACGGTAGAGAAAATAATGAGAGATAGTAACAGGAGAGTACTGTATTTGATGAAGTAAATAAAAGATAGTAATATTCCCAGGTTTGACACCCTGGCCCGGCTAACCACGTAACCGCCCGAGTCCCGCACGAGGCATGCGCCCATATATTGACTTCATACGGACTTAACCGTCCACAGATCCTATTGAAAAAAAATGTAGAGACTGGGAGTAATGTACTCTAAATGATGGATTACAGAAAAGTTACTCATATTCCCAGGTTTGACACCCAGGGCCATTAGCAAGTGTGCCATTTTAGCAATAAAATGGTGTTATAAAAATAACCGGTTACGTGTACCACAGATAACAATCAAACCCCATTGTTTCCCGTTATTTCATCCAACGTGTCAAGCCATTGACAATCATCGACACCATAAAACCTTTCAATGTAGTCACTGTATTTCCTTCCAATGGACCTCCATTTTTACGGGCAAAATGTTAGATATAAACGGCATATCATGATGGTCAATACATTAATGAAGAAGGACCACATTCAAATGAGATAAACAATGAAAATAACACGTCGGAATTTGGATAACTCATTGAGTAAATGATGCTGTGTATCTGTTGTTGCAAGAGAGGGTACGTTTCGCGACTGTATCTATTATAAGTCATATGAATGTGACCTTAATAATCAACTGTGTACTCACGAGAATGAACGAACAAAATCGTTTAAAATTTGCCTTTATAATTCCCGTCATTTACACAAATAGACAGGAGATTACATTGAAAAAATTACAAAAGGACAATTCTAAAATAATTTTAACCCACAATAACGTCAATTATAAGACAATGTATCAATTAACACAAATAAATACCCATACATACCATTTCCCTACATTATGAAGTGTTAAACCTGGCGGGAGATTACATTTCGCTGCTCACTTTTCTCTTCAAAACTGTGACGTTTCATCGCTGCTCGATGGGGATGACGAGTGACGTCATACCAACAGCGGAACGCTTTCCGATAGTAAGTGTGAAACGCACGGAAGACGACCGTAGGAAAGGTTTCCGATCGACTCGGATTGAATCCGTTTCCGATGCCGTCAATCCGATGAGAGTCAGAAACACCCCCCTGGGAGGCACCCGAACTCGGAGTCCAAGCCTCGGCTTTGAAGGAGACCCAACCCTTCACCGCAGGTGGTTTATAGCACTAACTGACCAGTCACACTATAGTTTATAACTTCTTAAAGTTAAACATAAATCGCACAATTATGTTCATCTTTGTGTTTTACTATTCATGTTGATGAAAATGGTTTTTAAACACAGTTATACGATAGATATTAACCATTTTACGTTCATTAGTAAACCAAGCCAGTTTAATGTACATTAAATTACTTAAGCACGTAAATTGGTTAATATCTATCGTATGACTGCGATGAAAAAACCATTTTCATTAGCGTAACTAGTGCAACACAAATACGAACATAACTTTGTGATTTATGTTTAACTTTAAGAAGTTATAAACTATAGTGTGACTGGTCAATTGTTGCCATAAACCACCCGCGGTGAAGGGTTGGGTCTCCTTCGACGCCGAGGCTCGGACTCCGAGTTCGGGTACCTCCCAGGTACGGCACGAAACGTACAATGCCTTTTAGGGTAACATACCTGCTGGCAGCTTCCTAGATATAATTAGCAGGAAGCGTGGATTCAGAAGTCGATGCATGCCGTGGTCCCCTCTTCTACGTGAACTCTACTGAAACTTATTCCCACGGCCTGGGTCTCAACGTGACTAGTGATCTCGACGTCCAGACGTAAAGAAAAAGAAGACGTGTGGGCGTCGAGACGGTCGCGCAAGGAGCCGAAGCAGTGACCCTGGGAATTCACTCCCTTCGGAATTCGCGGCGCGCATTTTACGATGAAAAGAGCTGTACCATTGTGCCTCGTGCGTGTACCAGCCTCAAGTGAGACACCGTCTTACATCGAGGCGATATCACTTTCAATAAAAGGAAGCGAGCACGTTAATCTCAGGCCGACAGCATCCAAAGGGGACCCCCCCCCCCTATCTTTCCTCATGCCCGCCTCGTCGTTCCCGCCTCCAGGGAGGCGGTTGTGAGGCGACCCACAGCCTCTCTGGAGACGGCGCGGAGGAGGAAGGAAGCATGGCGACAGTAGCGAGCGAATGGATGGGAAACCAGGATTTAGAAGGTAAGAAATTGACTCAGGCTTTATTTTATGGAACCACGTCATTATAAAATAAAACAGAAATAAACTGACAAAGCTATTTGTTTTACTTTATAATTAGAAGGTATTCACAAATTGTACAAGGGGTCCACAGTTTTACGTCATGTCCAACATCATTGAACAAATGCAGTAAAATCCACGGAATAACTCCGAAGTCCATTCTGGGGTTTAAACCCGTTCCCCTGGAAGGTTGTCCAGCCAGTGATCAAGGAGCATCACCAAACGGCTCACCTCGGGGTCGCGAGCATCACGTGGGCGGACGTCCAGATGCCCGCGGGAACAAGTGGGGGAGGGGCGTGGGATGAGGGAGGGGGAGGAATCGGGGTGGGGGGATGTGGGTGGGCGGGTGGTTGGGCGGAGGTGGGTAAAGGGGACGACTTGTTTCCTACCGCCGACTAAAAATGACAGCCATAATGGGAGTCGCAGTAAAAAGACATGGGGGGGGTGGGAGATAGGGGTGGCAGGCAGGGTGGCGGTTCCCTTGACGTCCGCTAAGGGGGCGTCGCTCTCTGCCGCAAGAGGAGAGGGGAGGGAATGGAGCACGGGGGGTGGGAGAGATACAATTCGAGTCGGCGTTCCGGAAAATGGAATCATTGTCGTTCGGCTGAAGGGGTGGGAAGGGTGGGGGGGGGGGGGGTTAGGGTGCGATGGGGGCCGGGGGACGAGATTGCCAGGGGATGCATCACCATGGGAACGCGGGAGGAGAGGGCCCCGCCTCCTTCTCCAGAGGGGCGGGGGCGGAGGGCCAAAGCTCCTTCGGGAAGAAGAAGACGGTTGGAGGGTGGGAGCGACTCACGAGTCTTTCTCTTCGCGTCGTCTCAGCGAGTATGAAACGGACGTGCGTTCGTACGCGCGAATCACATCTCGCTCGACACGCTTCATCTACAGCGTGTTTTGAGACCGCTCCCACTCTGTTCTGCCGGCCGTGCGGTTCCCCCGGCAGCGTTGGCAGATTACCGTGTTCGTTTTGAGGGGACGGGTCTCTCTCCCGATGCGCTAATTCGCTGCCCTTTCACGATTCCCTTTCCAATTGTAATATGTCTCATAACCGCGGAGGTTTCATCGCGCCGCTCACACCTCAATCCTAATCCAATGAGACCTCGTAGGATGGGATCGGCATCCATTCACCCGAGGTGAGATTCGACCTTTGGTTCGCCCTGCCATGCCGGCTGGTCACCAACGTGACCACCACACGCTCGGAGCCACAAGCATTCGAGAGAGGTCAATTCGCTCCAAGAGAGCGCACGCCTTTCACACGGCGAGGAGACAAATGAAGATCAGATGGACCAGGAGAGGATCACCAGCGAAGATGTCCTCCGAAGGGTTGAAGAGAATTGATGCACGTTATATGGAAAAAGTTTAACGAATAAGAGGCAAATTTTAAGGACATATTTTGCGACATAGTCCTAATATCTCACTCACTCAGTGATTCGACCCGCAGGTTGGTTTGAATAGTTGGGGGTAGAACTCACCCCTTACTAAGCCACAGGCGTGTGAAATTCACACATTCATGGTAAGGGAGCCAGTTTCTTTCCCTGGGCCGCCTCACACTCCGAGGATTTATTTTGCTCGGGGGCGTCCAATGGCTTCACCCGGATCTGAACTCGGGACCCTTTGGTCAGTAGCCAAGCGCTCTACCCTCTAGGCCACCACGCTCTTTGACCCACGCTCATTTTGCGACATAGTAACTAATTGAAAAAAATAGAATTAGACATGCAAGACAAAACTTGTTCCGGTTGAAGGAGTCAGTAGCTGGAAGAGAGCATACGAAGCTTTTACTACTCTACAATCATCATAGCTGCACAAGAAATAGGTGACGAAGTTTCAAGCTTTGTACAGTCAGTCTGTGTCCTTCCAACTAAATAAAACTCACAATAAAACCAAGTCAAGTCAATAAAGGCGTCGGAGGCTACGTTTAAATCTATTATGTTTTTGGGTCGACAAGGACAAGGTCTCTGAGAGTTCACGTAACGGGCAGCGTCAACTTATCTCAGCTTTTGAATTAATTGTTCGAATTTTTTACAGAGCTAGACTATTTTTTTTAGGAAAAAGAAAAGTTTTACTTCACAACCTATGCAATACGAAATGGCTGAAATGTGTGCTCATTTAATTTTGAGAGGAATAATCTATAAAGTTTGGGAATTTGGTATATTTTCTATCATTCGTGATAAAACTTGTACATTATTGGACATGAATCTGTCAATCCTCGCACTGTGAAACAAAATTGAAACAGTGCAGAGTACTTTCTCGGTTTTAATTAGACCAAATCCATGACTGGGTAAGCAAGCTGGTTTTGGACGCTCTGGTTTGCATCAACTCGTCTATAAGCAATCTGAGATGCCAGTCTTATGATGGCAGGAGAAATATGCCTACTATCGCCGCAAAAAAGATAAAACGCTGAACTTAAAGCATTTGTACGAAATTCCGCCGGAGCTCCAAAGAGCCGTGTAATATACCGTTTTACTCCTTGTTTATTTTACTTCAAAATGCATTAATTGAAAAGTGTGTAAATGTAAACGTTTAGCTCCTACGGTCGAAAGAGTGAAGAAAAACACGCGAAAAACTAAGAGTATAGTTATAGAAAAAAGTTATGTTAAGAAAAAAGTTGACTTACCTTTCGTGATACTAATTAAAAATAGGAAAACCCTATTCTTCCCAGACATTATGATCACATAGAAGCTGTTTCAATGATTACTAAGTGATTAAAACATACGTATGATATATCTTATTTTCTATTTATTTATTAAGAAACTTTATGATTATTACAACACAAACACGTCAAATACTCTCCAATTTTACAAATGCGCGTCTCTAATTTCAAAGGTAGATACTATTTTCGTAATTTTCATTTAATGTTGGTGGTTCGGTACAATTCCAAAGGAATCAATGTAGATGGCTGAATAATGCTTTAAAAATAAAATTGAAATTTTTAGACTTGTTTCGGTTGCATTACTACTGCTTTTCTGGTAAAGTAAATAGGAAAAGGAATGCCTATTTATGTAGCTTGAAGGTGAAAGAAAAAGCCAAACGTGAATCAGTAGAAATATTTCATACATTTCTTTCGTGATTTTTTCTCCTACATGATGTATACATTTCAAGAAAAAGAAGAAACAGCACGTTTCTCCTAGCATTTTACTAGGAAGTAACACGCTACACAAGATTTGATGAGGATACTAAAACATGTTCAACACACAATAAGAAAGAAGCGACATTGAATTGGACCAACAACCGAAGGCTGTTCGGAAGCTCGCCTCAAATGGCAATCATTCCTGATTGGCAGCGTTCCTGTTTGTTCAAGTCTCGCTTATTTTGAGTTCGGACATTTCTCTGCAAGAATTACAGCATCACGGATCACCAGAGCTAAAATGTTCAAAAAGAAGACGTTCAACTCACAATCATTGTAGTCAAGATGTACCGCAGAGTAGAAATACTATTATTAAGGTGACCAACCGTTCTCCTTTAGGAAAGACAGTCCTCCTATTGTAAGTTCTGTCCTCCCTGGAAAAGTGTCCTCCTACACGTCCTCCTTTTCGATCTGTAAATCTCTGTATTCGATCGATGCCAAGCCGATACGTTGCACGTGATTTGACGTGTATGTACTTGATATGACGATTAGTCAAGGCTCGGTAGGTACGGAGAGACATCAGCAATCATTAGACGCATCATCTTCCAGTTCTAGTAAGCATACGTACAATAAAAAATATCACACATGATTCTTTTATTTACGATATACATGTGTACGAATGTATATATATTTTTTATTTTATCCTCTTCACTGTAAAAAAATAATTTCCGTCCTCCTTTTCACTGGAGAAAAGTTGGTCACCTTACTATTATGATAAAATCTAATCGTTTAAGTTGACGAAGAAACCATGAGGATGCCTAGAGCAACGTGAGTAACGCTATTGCAACGTAAACATAAAAAATCACTGACAACGCTATGGAAATATCTAGGTAGGTGCCTTACCTGGATATGTATAATGCGTAATCCAAGTTTACTAAAGGGAGCTATAATACTATAGGGAGCTGAAATAACTTTATTAGTAAGTTAATACGTAAGTGTTTTGTGAGAAAGATATACGAGGTATAGTCCTTCAAAACCTCGTTGATATGCAATGTATGATACACCTGCAAAGGTAATGTAAAAAAATGTAAAGTGATATACACAATGTACGTGAAGCTCAAGCGTAAAAAGCCATGTCTCGAAAAATATCATTATAAGATGACGAGTGACAGAAGAAGTATCAAACACCCATCGTGTTCAAACGGGGCAAGATTGCTGCAAAAAAATGAGGTAAATTCAAAATGTACCTCAAAATATACGTGTAAATGAAAATGATATAAAAATAATACCCAATCATAGATTAGGTAAAAAGTAGAGGACGATGTGTCGAAGAGGTCTCACACCGTGTCTATCACGACACAAAACGAAAGCGTGTTTCACGGCGAAGAGTGCGAATAACGAAAACACTGCAGCGGGTGCTACATTGTACTACTGACCGACGCAGTTTCGAGAAATTTCGGCGGTACAAAAATGTACTGATTCTTGAGTTACAATGTAACTGCCCTCAAATGAGGACACTGGGCGGGTTAATTGAACTGCGTACACGATGATATTCATCCAGCTGAAATACAACGACGAAACGCGTCACAAAACTTCAGTTTATATGGGAGCACGAGGATTTCGTTAATTTTCAGTATTTTCAGATGGAGACATCAATTATATGACTCATGAATTATGATAATTATGATCACTTTTGAGAATACCGCGGTACTAGCCACGAAATTACCTCGACGGAGTCGCCCGCAAGTAGGCACATGTTAGTGGGTAATTCAACAGAGGAAAAACCATTCACCAAGACCAGGAGTCGAGCCCTCGATATCGAGGGATCCGGGTTCGACTCTCGGTGAAAGCGAATGATTTTTCCTCTGTGGGATTTTTCATTTGTGACCAAGTTTCTTAAAAATCAGCGCATTTTTGTGAAAAGTGGACGGCGACAGACAAGAGAGGCAATCGAGTCCCGTGCTCCACCACTCGTCGGCGCTCAACGAGCAACGAGCACGCTTTCAGAGTGCAAGGGAAGGGGCACTGCGTTGAGGGCGGGGCGAGCGGGCGCCGGTGTGCCCGGGGCGTGTTCCGGCAGACCCGGCGCCGCGGAGCCGTGAGGCGATTGGCAGGTGGTGTTCATTCGTGGCTCGCAAAGGTGCGCCTCCGAGAGGCAAGAGGGGGAGGAGCCTTGGTGAGACCACGTGACCTCCCAGCCTCCCTCCCTCCCCCCTTCCCGAGCACACCTGCGCCGCGCCGCCCCTCCCGCCCACCTCCCGCCGCCGCCGCCCCAGTAATGAGCGCGGGGGCGGCACAGGTGGGCGGGAGAGGGTGGCCTCGCGCCGATTGGCTCCAACGAGGCGCCAAATGGCCATTGGGCGACGACACACCTACATACGAGTGTGTGGGAAGAGGAGGCCTTCTCTCACCTGACCTCTCTCTCTCTCTCCGCAGAGCCCCACCTCCTCCGTGAGGGGAGGGCAGCACCCACCCCCTCCCCCAGCGGGGGTGGTCGACGCGAGCGCCCGCGACGGCTGCAAGATGTACTACGTCAGCCAGTCACCACTTTCTCCCCCACCCCCCTTCCCAGAGGGCGCCACGCGTACAGGTTGGAGGCACAGGTAGGAGGCACAGGTGGGTACATTATTACGGCTCAGGGACACTGGTATTCCTATGAATGGCATGGGAATGAATCGGGGAACGAGGAGGCATATTTGTGAAAATTCCCTCGCCTGCGCGCCTTCGGGTGGGATATCAAGGTACAGTGTTTTAAGAGGCTCACGAGTTCCATTGTTAGTTCGCCTACTCGGCGGGGGGTGGGGGGGAGCTCCGGTGACGGAAATAGGAGTATGGGATCGGATAGCGAACGGTTTACAGCAATGGCACGCTTCTTTTTCTCCGAAGCACCCACCCACACTAAACCCACCGCAACTCCCGACGAAGGGACGAGGCTAATTTTCCAGCGTACTCTCTGCGTGCGAGTACCAACGGTGGTCGATGGTGCGTGCCCTTTCCAGAGTCCCCTTCTCTGCCAACCCTCTGGTGCACCTCTGAGTAGATGGTGCTGATGGTGGTGTATTCGAAGAGAGACAGCGAGCCAGAACAAAGTAGTCAACGGTGACAAGGAGAAAACTAGAAGGCTTTTCAACGAAGGGAGACAAAACGATTTGAAGGAAAAATTGTGGTCGTGATCTCCTCCCATTCATTTTACCTAAATTCAACAAAATAAAAAGTTCAGAATACCTACCTACTAATAGGAACTAATAATAATGGCATAGTAGATTGCGAAGTTACAGCGAAGACTTCTGCGAAGTGAAGTTCCCGAAGAGGATTCAAATGCACACAGCACATCCGTCCAAGTGAGTGAACGACGTGACACTTCTGCTTCAACGTGAGGACTTCTCTCTCCCGAGTGGACGGAGGGAGTGTCTTGAGGGAGGGAGGGAGGAGAGTAACTGAGCAAGGGTAAAGGATTGCAGTAAAGGGTGAAGGGGAGAATCGAGAAGGCGCCATTTGGTGGAACATCTATCGTGTTGGAGATGGACACCCGTGTGTGTATTGATTGAAAAAACCAGGCGTCGGAGGAACATCGTGGCATGGGTCGCCAAAGTGTTGGAGTGAGGGATTCGTACATTCTTTCGCGAGTCATCCCATTTCGGATGGCCGAGGGCCAGGCGGGCGTGCACGCGAGAGCGACAGGGTTGGCGCGAGTGGACCGCGATGGCCTCGGTCTGCGCCCGTCATCCGATG
The DNA here is from genome assembly GCA_963573305.1 of Pyrrhosoma nymphula. Taxonomy (NCBI): domain Eukaryota; kingdom Metazoa; phylum Arthropoda; class Insecta; order Odonata; family Coenagrionidae; genus Pyrrhosoma; species Pyrrhosoma nymphula. Next base: position 185,890,112 of record OY754327.1, read on the forward strand.
GGCGGATGTAGAAGGGGTGAAAGGTCAGAGGTCGGCCGCCGGAGCCGAAGCAGCCGAAGCACGCCTCAGCCGCGGGAGTGGGTGGGTGAGGAGGAGCGTTCAGTCAGTCATCCCTTGCGGACGCGACAGCGACTGCGGTCTTCCGCGAATGCAATCGGGCCCACTACAACGTTGGCACGAACAGGAGAACTTGCCGCTCTTGAAGTAACGCGAGGGTGGCAAGATATTCACGGAGGATACCTCAAGCTACAACCTACAATTTAGCATGGCTCATTACGAATGACGACTGGGGACGAACCCTGAGTGAAGGACATCGCGCGATTAAGGAACCTGCGCGGGCATTGAGGGGAGAACGATCACTTCGACGATTGCTTGACACGAGGCCATTGAGGCTAATTGAGGTCAGAGCAACCCATCTCACGGCGGATGCATAATCAATATTTATTTGTTTCAATGGAAATAAAATCAAAGTTTATAATTATTGGACATCTGGATTGACTAAGGGACGGTTTAGACTGCGTCGCGGAAAACCCTTCACCACCGCAAGTGGTTGAGGGGGATAAGGATTAGTGCTCGGGGGAGGGAGGGGGGAGCGTTGCGACTGCACATTCTCACTCGTCAGCCGAGTGTCGGCGGGAGCAGTGGCGTGCCACGCCCACTCACATTACATTCATGCTCACTAAGTAGTGACTAAATCCTTGTATTCCACCCAATTTATAAATAAAACGTCAATTTGGAATATTTTTCTATTTGCATCGGCAAGATTCGTATCACAATTCATGTCCCAGTTGTATAATTTCTTTATATCTCAATCGAACTTCAATTTTAGGTCAATTACGTCACATATGAAGGGGTTGAAAGGCAACAGCTGCATTATACCCCACTTCTCAAGGATCCATTCATACCTTTTGCAGCCATGAAAGCTATTTTGGGAAGTATTCTGACTCCAATTCTAACATGTGGAGTCGAAACTTAGACAACAGATACAAAGGACAGAAGCAGAATTCAAGCAGCCGAAATTTAAGTCCTAAGAATGATCACCGGAAATATATCAGTGTTTAAATCAGAAATAATAAAATAAGAGAGAAAGTAGGAGTTTGTCCAGTTTTACAAAAGATTGACACGGCTCAGCTGAGATGGCATGGATTATCTGGAGAGGACGAATGGAGACAGAAATTCCAGAAGAAGAAGACGAGAATGGACAGCACATGGCAGCAGACCAAGAGGAGACTGGCCCGACTGACAGAGAAGAATCTCTAAGCTGGCAGCAGATGCAGATGAAGGGGTTGATACTTCACTTCATGGAGAACCCATTCAATTTTGTAGTCTCGTTTAAGCAGAATGAATTCAAGTTCATCGTTCGCGACAAACACATTTATAATTAATTACATAGCCGGCGAGACAAATTAAAATTTATTTGACGTAGCATATAAAACCTTTTTTTATAAAATTTGGTAACATGTTTTGGATACATCCGTTAAAGCAACTCATTGAACGTGTAAATAACAGAAGAGCTGTTAAGGGCATGAGGAGGATAGAGGGTGACAGGATAGAACGGAGGGGTGTAGTCGATCATTCCAAGGATTGCACGATCGATGAAGATGATTGATTCTACACAGTTTTTGCCGCTGACAATCGAAAGAACCGCCACCTTCCACATCATTTTTTCAATCGTTGAATTTTCTCCAGGTTTCCGTGGACGCGTCCAGATGGCACGCACCCCCTTCCACCCCCACCCCGTCAGGGCCCAATCCCTCTCCTTCGCTCCCCCCACACCCCCTCTGTCGGCCATCTTCCTCACTCTTGCCACCACTTTGACCTTCGTGCGGCCCCCGACAGAGGCGGCGGCATATAAAGGGGGGGGGCGCCGAAATTTCAATGCGGAGGAGCGCCATGGGCCGCACGCACTTCGTCTGGAGAACGAGAGGGAAGAGGTGGGGGGAGGGAGGGAGGGGGGAGGAGGGGAGGTGGACCCCTCCCCCCTCCCCCTCCCGAGAGGCGAGCATCGCGTGATCCCACCTCCTCTCTCTCTCTCACACGCGGAGGGAGTGGGGGGGAGGAGGAGGAGGGGGGCGTGGCTTTTGGACGCCGGACTCCGTGGAGCCACACGGCCGCACGGCCGTAGCACCACCGCCGCCGCCGCGTGTGGAAGGGGAGCAGTGAGGGACTACATTCGATGCGGAAAAGAAAAACAGTGGAGGACACGGGGGGGGGGGTTTGGAGGGAGGGAGGGGGAGGTCCCCCTCATCTTCCTTTCGTTCCAAGAATGCGTGGGAGAGGGGAGGATGGATTGAGGGTGGGGCGCTACGGTGGCGCCGCCCTACCGGCGATGTCCTCCTCCATCCGGGAGAGTGTACGAGTGCTCTCAGTGAATAAAAAAACTACAATGGGGGTTGGAGGGAGGGGGGGTGGGTGTGGGATAGCAAGTGTGGGTGGGGGGGGGGAGGAGGAGGCGTAGGGAGGGGGGTGTGGGAGCGATGGCGACCTCGAGCGGACGGAGGAGAGTGGTATGGGGGGGGGAGGGGGAGTACATCCCATCCCCAGACCAGAGAAAGAGAGAGATATCCCATCTCACTGTGGACGAGTGGGGGGAGGAGGAGGGGTTATAGGGGATGTTGTTTCGGAGGATGGGGTGGGTGGGTGAGCGGAAGGGATTTATTAATGGGGGGGTGGAGTGGAGGGTGGAGGGAACAGATGCCGAGGAGAGAGAAGGTTGGAGTGAGGGGCGTCTCCCTCCCGTGGAGTGGGAACCATACTCGTCACTCACCTATACCACGCCCGTTCGTGAGTTGGCAGCTGCCGTGGGAACGTCATTAGTGAGAGACACAGGGTTCTAAGGAGAAGGAATGTCGATCGATTAAGTTTACACCGAAATGAAACGCTTAGTTAGATGATGATGGGACACGCTGACCTTGCCCTCGCAGTTGTACGGAAATGCAGAGTAAGACCTCATGATTCCGAAGAAAGGCAGATAATGCTTTTTCCATTCTCCCCGGTGCAAAAAGCATACGGCAATATTTACTCTAGACTTTATGGTCAAAGATAGAGAGTAGCTTCGCAAAAATCGAAATGAAAAGCTTGCACGTAAAGCATTTGAGCACTCTCTCTCATCACTGGCATCGTTCCGAACCGAATTTCATGGAATACGAAAACTATTATGAGCGTTTCACCGCAGAGCATTATCTTGCTCTAATTCGAGGACCATTTGTGTCCTCTATTACAATGCCAGCTTTTTGAGAAACAACAAATGGTCAAAGAATGCCGATGTTACCTAGAAATTACTTCATGCAGTTTTATATCTGTATGTCCTATTATTCAACAAACCAAGCGAGGGAAATAGAACATTAATATTTCTTGACTGCGAGGCTCCCAGATATGACTCCACGAGTAGACGAATAAGAGTGAATAACTTGAGTGCGGACTCCATTGCCACAAAATAGAAATTTCACGAGAACACAAATTATACGACGATGATATCAGCTGATTCGAATGAGAGCCAAAATGTTTTTGCTAGCATTCAAAGATCCGAATACGCGTAACGACCCGTCTTGAAAATAAAATTAGTTGAAAATTATAGGTGAGCAGTCAATGAATACTCGCATAAAATATTGGCGAACCATGCACGTTCAGTCACGACGTAAAAAGGACTATGAAAAACGAAGTAATAGTTATCGGAGAAATTACCACTATCTCTGAATACATGACTTGTGAAGTATTTACCTTTTTGGAAAACAAAAATTAAAATATATTACAGTAAGAGATATTAATGTTATATTTCCCTCGGTTGGCTTGTTCAATAATGGGACATACAGGCGATATAAAACTGCATGAAGTAATTTCTAGGTAACATCGGCATTCTTTGACCATTTGTTGTATCTCAGTACCCATAGTATTTTATTTTTTGCCACAAGGAACTTATAGAAAATAATTCTAGCAAAGTGCTTGGCGAAAACTTCAAAGAACATTAGCCTTGCGGTTGGGAAGTTTCAGTTGACATTCATTCTTCGATGAATAAGCATAAGTGACCAAGTGGTCGCAAAAGTCACGGGGCAGAACAATTGTGTTAAACTTAGATTTTCCTATAATAAGTGAATGTAAGAGTGACATTATGATGTGTGCTATAAATTGCAAATGTGTGGCCAGAGTATTAAATACGATCAGTAACAAAACACTAAAAAAAGAACTAAACAACTGGCCCAGTACCTGCACGGGCGATCAAGGATATTGTGACATATATTTCTACTTTCCGAGGGAGCACATTTAATTATCACCTTCTGAGTTCGAGGGAAACTGAAAAGAACGGCTCAGGTCTTTTCAATTTAAAAGACGGAGACATGAGCCAGAAAATTACAGTCCGATATAATTACCATCCATTTCCTGCTATAGCAAGTGCAAAATTCTTCCCAGATTGCCTTAACTCCTGGAATACCTATCAAAATGGCTCCGTAGAGATAGGTGGCGTTAAAATAACTTAATCCGCTAATCTTTAGTTCATGATGTCCTTTAATTAGGTAAAATAAATATGCAATTGGACATGGTATTCTTAGATATGAAGAATACAGCTAACATGATTATCATAAGTACATATTTCTGTTTTATTTGGGTGACCTATTTCGTCCTCCAAAAAGAGACATTGGCAATCGCCCTTCTTTACATAAACTGTAGCTGTACTTTAAATTCACCGGAAAAATCAGGTTATTTTTTGACGGTAAGGAGAGTTAAAAATTAATGCAGACTTCACAGAATTAATATTTCTCTTCTCATGCTCAGACAGATTCAATACGCGTTATGGAACGAATTACGAACAATAGTCTCACGCTTCGTTAAAAACAGCTACGAGCAAAAGAAGCAAGTCACACAGCTGATGTAAGGACTAGGTCGGGCGCCGCTTGAGACTGAAGTGAGGTCATACGATGGGCTACGATTACTTGAAAAATTCAGTTCACTTGCTTTCTAAGGTGACGAAGCGGATATTGTTTTAACCCCGCCTTTCATATCCAGAGGTGATAGAAGCGACAAAATTAAGGGGGTACACTTCCAAACTGACGACTGGTACTGCCTCTTCTGATGATTAATACTGCCTCTTCGCAAGCTTCAGAAGGGCGTACAACAAAAAGCAGAGCGGCTCACTCAGACACTCCGATAACATTCAATTCACATTCCTCCTTCCTTTCTTCCTATCCCATTCCCCTCTGCCCAACTCTTTTCACGGCTGATGCCCTAACCTCCCCTTGCCACGAGTCCCTAAGGCTGTTCACAGGGTAGTGTACAGACGTAAATGATGTCAGTACGTTAAGGCATCCATTCCACTACTCCATAGAGATTTAATAAAATCCATCCATGGCAGAAAACTCAATCGATACTGAATATGGTTCAATGAACGCGGCGCCCGAATCTTTGGCATTAGAAAGCAAGCTTCGTGGCGCACTTCTCAATTTCGCAAGCAGATACACTTCTGCTAATTGACGCAACGAATACGAGCGGTCTTCTCCATCGAAATGGGGTCACTCTTAACTCACCGCCTACAGGCCGGCATCTAATCGCTGCCAGAGGGATGGACACTCAGCGTCGACGCGACGGCGTATTGTCCATGACGGTAATATGGGTAGGTTGACTTGCTGAAATATACTTGACATCTATAAAAATTTTACCAATCATTACGATTGCACAAATGAATACTTGGGACAATATGCAAATGTAGAAAGGGGGATGAGAACAACTTGTTCGTATAAACCCCCGCTGACATTCACCTTGAATTTTGATGACCTGGTGTTGCAACTGGCTGACACACCTGATCGGCAATTGGGAGATACGGGTTCGAATCCCAGTCAAGTCAAATTCGTTTTTCATGGCGAATTTCACCCTCATTGGTGGACATCTATAGCTGTACATTAATTGATTCGTGCTTTCACTAGATAGCAAGTTCAATAAACAACTGGTTCCAATTTTTTTTCACATTTCACGCAACCTAAATTTCTCCTTCTGCTGAAGTTTCCACGAGTGTAGCGAATGCTCAAAGATTAAGTAAAAATATCAACCACGAACGATAAATTAAGGATTAATCTCTCAATAAAGGATACAACGATAACACTAATGGAGTCTTAAAAGAGTACCATTTTAAGTTTAATAAACACGTTGAATATCCCATCAGACGATAATTAAACGCTGATATCGGTCGAGGGTCAGAGATGAGGGGATGAGGAAAGGAAACAGCCAATGGAGTGAGGACGGAGGGGGTCGGGCAACTACTCCCCCTCCCCCCAATCCCTCTTTCCCTCCACTCCCCCCGCCTCGAAGCGAAAGCAATTATAAGCCAAAGTCCAAAGGAAAGGAGAATGGGAATGAATGAGAGTGGCGAATGAAAATACTTCCGTCGATTCCCTCACTAAACATTCCGAATGAGCGCCCCCGGTCAAATGCCGAGAAAAGCGCGAATGACGCACACTGGAATCTCGTCAACGTACCAATCCCCAAATCCTGAATTATAGTATCCTGTAGAATCCTGAAAGATAGTAGGTACATCTCTACCAACACCATTGCTAACCTCACTGCATGAACTCATCCGGCAGGCCCCAAGATCGACTAAGAATGGGAGACTGAGACAAATCCTTCAAATTGAAGAAAGTGCAGACGCATTAAATGAACGAAAGTCGACTTGCCAAGCGCAGTAAAAGTTGCATCTCACAACCAATCCTTAGCGAACGGAGAGAGTGCACTTCGATGAGCAAACGCCTTCGGTGGAAACCCTCTTGCCTCCTCCAAATGAACTACTGTTTCACCCTCAGAACTACTGTTTCCGTCAGAAGAACTCGGGCAGACCCAAACCTTCTCCACGTACCCCAAACCCGTACCAACCAATACCTAAATTCCTTCCCGATTATACCATCCAAGTTTTGGAATTCATTACCCCCATCAATAAAATGCTCCTCCACTCCGGAATCTTTTAAGAGGAAATTGTGCGAATATTTAAAACAGTACCAATGTTGTTTTGAAATGTATGAATCTTTGTGTTGATTAATTTGATTTTTGTTAGTAACTTTGATTTCAATTGCTCTTGTGTTTATGCTATGCAAATTTCATAATTATTGTATTTTGAGCAGAATTTTTTCTGTACTTATATTTTTTTTTTTTTTGCTCTTACGGGTTTCCCAGAGCATCAATAAACCATTCATTCATTCAATGAACTCCTCTAACGTCGTCTCGAGCGATGCAAATCGGAACGCGATTGTACTTTCACCGACAATCAGAGAATCCGAATTGACCTCACGCGCACGGCCACGCGATATCTGAGGGGGTGGCGTCACGAATGCCCCCCATCACTCCCCCATCGCTATCAACACTCCCGCTTCTCATCTTCCACGCACGCGCGCACGCCAGGGGGATGCGGAGATACCCCCCCTTTTGCCAGGGGGAGAGCGTAACCTCCATCTCGAGAGCGAGGGCCACGCCATGCGCCACCCCAGGCGGTCGCCGCCGCCGCCGGGGGTGGCGCCTCTGGGGGGAGGGGGTGGCGCCTCTCTGAACCACCGCCCCCTCGGCCACACACGCCGAACAACCCCTCCCGTTGCAGGGTTATGCCGCACGCGGGGCGGCGCCCGTGTCGCAATGTCGCGGGCCAAGCGAGGAACGCCCCTGGATTGCAAGAGGGGGGGCTGCTGCTCGCTTAGGCCCGAGTGCCAAACGCACTCTCCACTCATTGCTTTAGAAAAACCTCTTCAAACCTCAAGTGCTTGGGCGCCACAAATCTCCGTGGCAATCGGCGGAAAAAAATGCCTCCATTGCGTGAAAATCGACCGGGCAAAATGATCCACTCGGCAATTTTGTCATTACAACAAAATCAGAATCCAAATGAAGGATGGTGAATTCCATTTGTTCTTATTGTCTCTTCAAATTCCTCAATGTTTTTAATGGATTCTACGGTAAGAAGGTGATGCGTTGAATAGCTAGCGGGAGTGCTGGTTTTCTTCATTCAGCAATGTTCCCAACGCGAGCGCGGTTCCGAGTGCCGCCCCGCACCCAGCCAGAGGGAGCAGCAGCACCGCATTAAGGAGATCGCCGGCCCCCTCCCGTCGACCCCCGGGTGGCCCTAATCTGCGAGGGCACATTTTATGGCGACACCAGAGGTTTTGGATATTTACGGTCACTGACGCGACTCCCCCTCCCCTCCCTCATCGCGTTTCTTTTTACTTCCGAGGGGGGGGCGGGGGTGAGTGGGGGGGGGGGGCGGAGGGGGGGCGTAGCGACACGCAAACCACTGCTCATGCGCGGCCGACGCGAGATGAAAGTGACCCCCCCCCCCACCCACCCACCACCATGCGAAGGGAAGGCCACGCGGAATTATGGCTACGTACCCACAGTTTTACGAGCGACGACGGCAGAGAGCAGCACTGGTAGTACCGCCATTCTCAGTCTCGAGCGTGTCGAGCAAGTGCTCGTCCGTCATCCTTTCGGATATATATATAGTGGGCGCCCTTCCCCCCTCCCACCACCACCCCCCTCCCACCCCACCCCCCCCCGTCCCCCCACACCATAACCACAACCCCGATTCCTCCTCAAAAGTGAGAGGAAGTGGAGACTGACAGTCAAGTCGCCGAAACAAGGAAATCACCGAAGAACACCGAGAATCTTCATCATAGGATATTCATGGAATAAACTCGGCTGGTATACTTAGGCTTGTGCGATGAGTCGATTAATCGAAGTCATCGACGATGATTTTAGTCATCGCGGTGCCTTGGTTTCTCTCTCTGCTTCGGCTGAGGGCTGAGTTCAGATATAAAGATGAAGTGTGGGTGGGAATGAAATTCTCCGTGTCATCATTAAACCTGCCTCATTGGAACTATTCAAACAATCTTACCCTAGTGTGGAACCTCCGAGTCACTTGCGTCTCCCAACATTGTCTTTCCATCAGTAACGTTATACCCAAGGGTTTCACCCAGAGCACTCTAGCGGTCAGGCGCTAACTATCATCGCAACAGCGCGACAGGTATACTCTTTAATTGAATATCTGGCAGATTTAAGTGGGAAATTAGTCATTTATTTCTCAGGGGAAACTTAAAAAGGTAATTGTATAATCCTGAAAAATTCTGGAACCAGACTGCAGCGCAATAATGCCGTCCAGTCCTTCTCTTGGCGTTTTCGCAGTGTACTTTCTCGGCTATCTTATTTGTTTACTTACGGTTGCGATGGCGATGTCTCGTGTGGTCCCAGGCGTATTTTAAATGGACGCTGATAAACGTCTAACAACAAAAGGAATAATTACAGCATTTTTTCACAAAAAATAAAAGATTTTTGGCAAAAACATATAATATTTATCTTTTTCACGCATACTTATTTTTCCATTTGCGCCTGAAACAATTGGCGCTAGTAGTAATCCATACGAGATATCGCAATTCCGTCAGACCCTTGGTTATACCTTTGTTTACTCGCAGTTGTATTTACGAAGAGTGTGGCTATCCATTACAGTATTTTTTGTATCGCGGGTTAAGTATTTTCACGGAGGGTCCAAAACGCTCGCGGAGTACAGGAGAACATATCTCTTTTACAAAATCATTCGTGTACCTTCCTACTTTTGAATTCATGAATCCTCGTCCCTAACATGCAGCGCCGCTGGTTTTCTTATTTTCCCCACATTAGGCCTGAAGTTGTGCAGATTCCCAAATATATGACTTCGCCTTTCACGTATATTTGAATTCTGCCCACATTTTTTATATGGCGTTGGTGTGCCTTATTTTGTAATGACCGTAATAGCGTGCATTTACTTAGATCCAGCTCGATCCCCCTAATCAATGCTCCAGGATTTAGCGTTTTTAAGGTCCAATGAGAGAAATAATAAGTCCCCATTTGTGGTAATTACACGTTAGATGATCATGCCGTCAATAAGCAATTTAGTTTTGCAACTTACTCCAGAGTTAACATTATCAATACAAATTAAGAATAAGAGAATGACAATTTTCCTTGAATCCTCCTGATTTTAGTTTGAATATTATTTTTTTGTGAGGAACATTGTCGAATGCTTCCTTGTAATCCATGAATTAAGTGTTAAGTCACACTCCCATAAAATTATTTTAATTTATGATATCGTGAATAAGAGAGCAATGATTAATAAATAAATAATCTTGATCGGATATATCTAGATTAATATTTTGGAAACCTAACATATTATCAGGGAAAAAATACCTTGAATAGAAATAATCAATTGGTTAATTAACTAATTTATGACGTCAAAATTGGTAATATTGAGAACATGATATAATGAGCGAGTTTAATCTTTTTCCCAAAATCCATTCCTGGATTTAAGGGAATATATTTAATTAAAGAAGGTGCCCGTTGAATTACAACGGGAAGAATATTATCATTTAAATTGATTGTAATAAACCATTCATATCTTATTTAGTGCAAAGAATCATTTAGTTAACAGATAAACATGGAATTTCGACTTAAAAAATAAGTATGGTCGTTATGGGGATGATGACTCAAAAACGCTAAAATATTGCGAAAAATCGTTACGCTTTTGCAAAAATTTCGAAATTTCGATCGGAATACAAAATTTCATTTAAGGAATAAGAATCGTAAATTCATTTTCTTTCTATTGGTACCTTAATCAATAACAGAAAACCACTATTTCTAATTTAATTGTGCGAATAAAAAAATGTCTGCAGCCTAATGAAGATTCAGCTTCACGTGTATAGGTGTAGCAAAAATTGGTGACACTCGCTTGTACAGCGAATGACTTCAGGGAGAGGATAGCATACAAGAGAAGAAGAATGGAGATGTTTAGGTTATCTCTAAATATCCCCACCAGAGCCCTGCGGTACCTCTGCCCACTCTTTAACGATTAATTCGCCCTATGGAACTTCAAACTCTCTGCTGTGGAGTGCCATCAAGTTTCGCTATACATATATGTCTTATGTGAAAGTTGCTGACATAAATTTATATACACATCAGTGATTATTATATTAGATGATATAAAATTTGAAGAACCATGCATTATTATTATACATTAGATATTTCAAACAATTAAATACATTGTCAATATTTGTAGTCCGTAAGTAGAATGAACATAATATTCCTAAATCGAGGAAGCAGTTCACAGTGCTTACTGTATAAGCTACGTAGGTACCTAGGAGAGCTTACTTTCAAGGACGAATAATATTTACATGTTTATGAGGAAAGATACCCGCCATCTTCGACTGACATTTGACAGCAGCAATGTGCATAGCTGAGAAATTATCGGCAAGGATTAAGCGCAGCAAGAACACAGGAAAAATTCCATTTATTTTCCAAAGGAATACCCCTCTCCACGCCAGAGGTCTCATCATTACAGTGCCTCTCCTCACCCCTCCCAATCTTAAGGATCTCCCTCCCATCATATATCTCCCCTAGACCCCTCCCCGACCTCTCCCCCGACCCGCCTTTCGATCATCCCCACCACAACAGCTTATCATCTCTCGACGCCCTCCCCCTCCCTCCCCCGACCTCCTCAAACAACCCCCACTCTTGATCCCATCTCTCCAAATCAAACTCCTCTATCCCCTGCCCTCCCCCCCAACCACCCTCCCCAATCACCCACGGGTCCACCTCTTCAACCTCCACCCCCATGTTCACCCCTTCCTCACCTAACCCCCCAGTCTTCTAACCAACCAACCACACAAACACACACTCCTCCGTTAAGGTGGCTGGTCTAAAAAACCAAAGTGAACTGATTTTCTTAAAAATTTCCAAATACGTTCCTTTTTGAATATTCCATGGAATAATGAAGAAAAAATGGGGGATCATCGACATACTTTTTGCGATATTTTAGATTCTTTTAACATGGTGCCATATGGCGCTCACCACTCCAGTAGGATAAATTACGCACTTTCTCCATTCCTACAGAACAGAATTTAACCAAAAACTTATATAATGTAGCTCTAATAAATTAAAACCTATTCTGAAAAAATCATTTAATACTATCGAATGAAATTTTTCGTAAATACGATTAAAAATATGTTTGCGAGAATTTCAAATGTCGCGCGCGGCTACGTGGTGTAAAGTTGGCAACGTGGCACACGAGAGTACGGGACATGCCTGGGAAGAAACAACTGCCTACAGCGTGTTGCAGAATGGACGCTGTTGCCGGATTAAAAAAGAAAGATTAAGTAATTTATAGAAACGTATTTGAATACTAGTTCGCATTCGAGTGACAATACTTCTTCATTAAAATACTTAATTTGAATTCTATGGCCACGGGTGTGAACTGTTTTCGGAAAATTAATTTCGCAAGAATGACTTAAGAAATGAATCAAGTCTGCATCTAAGCAAATTTTTATGGCAATGTGTAAATTTAAAGGACAATATTTCAGAATGTACCTAAGACAAAAGTCATTCCTACTGAATATAGTATATCTACGACCTATTATTTAAATTTTAAACGAGCATTAAAATTTAAGTAACTAAATTTCTCAATGACTAACGATTACCCGACCAGCCACCTTAAATAATCAGCTCACATCGCTAGAAATAGTGCCGACAAATCAAGGGGAATCATCATTAATTTTTTATGTATATATTGATTGATATTAATTTTTTTCATCGGAAATATAGTATAGTTTTTCACTTTTACTTTTCATTTGTGGTGCACATGCAAGTAGATATACGAATGTGCGCTTGAGAGCTATCGTGAAATTACCATCTCATTCATGGAGGATGGCATTCCGCGTGGTCTTGCTTCCCCTACTCCCAAGGTCACTCCCCCCTCCCTCCCTCGCCTCAAGCCCAAGCCACAGATTCGGAGGAAAAGGAAAAGCATTGGAGGAAACATGCTGGCCGAATCAGTCCAAGACTGAAATAGCCATTGTGATTACGATGACAAAGTTTGACCTTAGATGGAATGACAAATAATAAGTGCACTTTAACACTTGTAATATACCACTATGAAAAAGTGTGAAATTAAACCAATATTTGTGTTTTTCTCAAACATAAGGTATAAAATGGGAAACAGCTGGATATAAGTCAATGAATTAAGCATCCATATAACGATAAAATAATTTCTACTACACGGGGACAGTTTAAGTATTTAATTTTTTTAAAAAGCTCCCAATTTTAGCCTTATATAGGTACTAATCCACTGTTTGGTGCTGTACCGAATCGTTCTCAAGACAGGCGTCAGTTAACGCATCGTCACCAATTACGCATCATTCACCCTGCCCACACTAACGAACTCTAAGCCGTAATTAATTCCCCTAAGCTTCTGAACGGGTACTTTGAAAATCTCCCCATGGTATGAGAGTACCTACTGTAATATTCTATCAATTCAGCCCCGCGTTGGGAACCACTTATGTAATATTCTCCAATGGGTGATTTATTGTTGCCCCGCATTGGAGGCTAATTTATGTAATGAAAACTATCTCTTTTTCAGTTTTAATCCCACACTTCGAGTATTTAGTTTTTGGTTTAGTCGGTCGAGCATGAGACGTAACTATACACATAAGCAAATTACACACAGTTATATTATGGTACATTTAATATTACCTCGCCCTCCACTTATCTTCCGTCTTCTAAGCTCATTTTAAAGGCCATAGCACTCCTGCAATATACATTTATAATGCACTCACTTTTCACAATATCCAATTTTCACTTTATAGACAAAGAAACATAAAATACGTACATACATTAAGCAACGAAGTTGGCACACAGGTACATTACATACCACGGCCATACGAGTACGCGTTCCTCTTTGGTCAATCCTTCTTCCCTAGTAGTAGTAGTGGGTCTCCGTCACTATCTCTCACTCCCACAAGCTTTGTTTTCAAACTTCTCCGCGGAACCCGTCTTGGCCGCCTCGTCCGTTATTTCATCTCCCTCTCCCACTCTCTCTAGCCATCTTGTCTAGAACTCCCTCGTTACTCTCTATTGTCGTATTATTGCCTCGCCTGTCCTTTTTGGTGATGTATTATCCCACACCTAATCATTGTCTAATTGCCACGAGTTCGTGCTAAACATGCCCAATATGGCGTTCCTTTCCGTCTCCTTCGACTTTCAATAATTATAGCCCAAGCTGTTACGTTACAGTACATCCATTCATATAAAAGAGTGGGCGCGAATGAAAGGGGGTCACATACACCTTTAGAGGCACAATAAAAAAAAGAGAATATTTATATCACCACAGCAATATATTGGAATGTGCTCCAGGCAACTGCTAAGAGCAAGCATTGCACGAGTAACTTCAATAAAAATTAGAACACCCCAAAGTGCGAATAATTATTTTTTATACTGTTGATGGAATTTGTACAATGCAGATGAACGAATATTTTTTACGCCTTGAGAACGGAGCAAGAAGATCCATTAGATGCGGACACAATGAGTCCGGGTTCGAATGTCGACCGGGTTACATCCTGCCTAAACTTGAGGCTCGGAGCCCCGAGGTCAGGCCCCCGAGGGCAACTCTGGCGATAGCGATCCCTCGTGGAAACATCTCGAGAGGGCAGCACGGTGTGGCACGAGCGTGCGGTAGCACCCTCTGCACGCGGGTCCCGTTCACCAGTTGAAAAGTGTCGGCGCCCGGTCGCCCGCTCCGTCCTGCAAAAGGGTTTTATACCCTCAACGGACAGCCGAAGGGGCGGGGGGGACACACTTGAATCACTCTAGGAGTGGACGGATGGATTAAAAGGGAGGAATCTTCTTCTCCTTTGACCGAATGGCCAATTAATTCCACTCAAGGGAAACCAATTAGGAGGCGAAAGGGGGGGAAAGGGGGGGAAAGGGGGGAAAAGGGGCGGGGGGAGGGATAAAGGCAACGGATCGCCACTCCGCCTCCGCCTGAGACAAGACGGGGGGGGGGGTTCTTTTCCACTTCTCGCTGGAGTGGATTTGGGGGGGGGGGGGAGAGTGGGAGTGAACTTCATTCGACACAAGAGAGAGGGGGGCCGGCGGTGCGCCCCGCACTCCTCACGGAGAAAAGAGGGCCGCACTGGTGGATGGGGAGAGCACAGTCGGTAGGAGGAACACCGGCTAAGGAATTCCAGCCCCCGGGGGGGGAGGGGGAGGGGGGCGGAGGCAAGAGTAGAGGAGGGAGTCTTGCAGACGCACGCACACGGCACAGACGTCTCGGGGGCCGAGCCAAGGAATTCTAATTACGGCCCTGTGTACACACACTCGCACGCCCCTGCAGACGTTGTACATATATCTCGCCCACCTCTCTCAAGCCGTCCCAAAAGATGGCGCTGGAATATCCTAGCAGCAGCAGAAGCCAACCCCCTTTCCCCTCCCCCACCTCCCCATCCCCACCACACCCCCACGGCCGCTCCTTCGGAAAACCAGCCCCTTATCCTCCTCCTCCTTAACCCCCCCCCCCCCCTGCCCCCCTATATAAATAAGGAGCCCGTCGTCTCAAAACACTCGCTCGAGTGGGGAATGCCCCCGGGGCCCACCGACCTCCCGTTGCCCCCTCCCGTTGCCCCCGCGTGGGAAAGAGAGGGGCGGTCGGCTGCTCTCCGCCATGGCGTGCGTACTCACGGGGGGAGCACGAAATCAGGACGCTCGCATCAGCAATTGACGCGAACGAATGTAACCGTCGCTATCAGTTTCACACGGAATTAAACGCGGCTTAAACGAATGGTGGGAATGTGCGATTTTCTAGAGGTGAATCCTCAAGGAACCACTTTTCGACTCACGGCGTGAATAATCATTCAACAAGCGTAATTTTTGTCAAAAATAACTAATTCAAGATGTAACGTAAAATGATCTGCCAAAGGTTTTCCTGGAATAAATTGAGAGTGACTATTCTTACGATGACCGAGGAGATCGAATCGAGAGAGATGCAGGAGGGTGCGATGAACTTTGACCTCTGAGAACGAACGAACGAGGGCGCCCACCAACCGGGCATCTCGCAATTCGGTCTTGCATTGATTGCTCACTGATGACGCGTGCAGGCAAGCATTGAGCGGCGGCCACCCGGTCGAGTGCTCGTTGGTAACCCGCTAGCCTAGATATCGACTCATATTGACACCCTGTACTCACTGTAGCACGCGTTCCCGGTAGCCTTTCCATAACGATCAACACGATTATGCATGCATGTCTCATAGATGTACTTTCGAAGCTCGAATAAAGGAGGTCCCGTCATCGTATACGACGACTTCAAACTTTTAGCAACGAAATAAACACTCGTTCGTTTTTACAGTACGACTTCTGGAGAGATGTACACTAAAAACCCCCTCACCCCCCCCCCCCCATTCCCCCTCGCTTCATTGGGCGTGCTTCTAATGGGAGGCTTGAGCGCAATTTCTCACTTCTATTCCGGAGAGCAAGGTCCTCCACTACATTCCGATGTGCAATTAAGAGAAGGGCGAATGGTCCTCGGACGACGTTTATGGCTACGTTGCCCACTATCTTCAGAATTATACATTGTGGAAGAAAATCAAGGGGTTTCCGTGCTAGGAGAGTAACAAGTCGAAGGATAGGGAGCCGATGGACGACTGCAAACGCCGCCCCCTGAATAAGACCATCCCCCCCCGATGGGTGTGCCTCCGATGTAGTAGACATGCATGCAATACCGCTGACGCCAAATCGATGGCGTGAGAGTACTTAAAATATTTAGAGGAAAAAGGATGGTGAAATGTGGTAAATTTATTTACTAGATGAATAATTTTCAACATAAAGGAAAGAGGTGCTTCCATTTGCTTAGATCAAAGACCCGACCGGACATAGGTCGCCCGGTGGCTGGTTCTTTGATCCGGGAGATGAACAAGGCAACGAGACACATAATCATTACTCGTTCCAATCAACTATGTTTACCTTCGAAACTCAAGCACGAGCATTAGCTTAATTACTGCAAACCGCGTGACGTGGATAAACAGACACGGTTTCTTTCAATGTCGTGCTCATCTGTTGGAGGGCGAGGGGGAGGGAGGGAAAGAGGAGGAATTGGACAATGAGAGGTCGAGGCGTTCTTCGCCGAACGGCACTCGTCCGAGGCGAGAATCAAGCGGTGGGGAAAGGGTTTACGAT
This sequence comes from Pyrrhosoma nymphula, assembly GCA_963573305.1. NCBI lineage: Eukaryota > Metazoa > Arthropoda > Insecta > Odonata > Coenagrionidae > Pyrrhosoma > Pyrrhosoma nymphula. The sequence goes on from OY754327.1 coordinate 185,907,095, forward strand.
TCCGACGACCCTGGCCTTCTAGGGTTCCAGTCACTCGCGAGTGACGCGCCTCCAACAGACACTTCTTCGCTTCACAATGGCACGTCGGAATCTCTTATTTGACATTTCTCGTTTTGACAGTGGACCTGGAAGTTCAGAGGAATGGTTTTCATAAATTCAGACATCCTTCAGAACAAGCGAGCGTAATTAATAAAACAATGCACTTTAGATGGCGTCTACATTCTCAGCACACCCTCGATTCGTAGCATCTATTCTGGCTCCACCGCGTGCGAAAGTGTATTCGAAGCTCCAACACGCGAGTGAACGCAGAGATTGGGTGTGTAGTGGTGGGTGGGTGTGTGAGGGGTGCACCCGAGGGGGAGGTGGTGGAGGGGAGAAAGGGGGGGAGCGGGTGGAAAAGACGACGAAGGCGGTTCAGTGTCGTTCGCAAAACGGCAAGAAGGGGTGTGGTGTGGCATCGGGGGGAGGGGGGAGGGGGGTGGGGAAGGGGGGGGTTTAGGAGGGTTGGGGGGGGAGTGCGGTAAGAGGGGGGTGGGAACCATCCCCTATAAAAAACCCCAAGAAAAGCACCTCCTCATCTCACGACTCGCGTCTCGAAAAAGCGACCACGCCCCTCCCCACTCCGACCCCTTTCTCACGGGATGTTCCTGGGGAAGGGGAGGGGAGGCGCGCACCCTTCCTTCCCCCCACTCCCCCGAAATGAAGCGCTCGGTCCCCCTCCCCCTGCCCTCTGATTTATTTACTCTCATCAAGCTCAATTTCAAAGAGGCTTGTAACGGGAGTTCCTCTAATTGCAATTAAATTACCCGCAAAGGTTTCTGCCGTCACACTCACTCCCTCCCCCCCCTCCCACCTCCTTCGAAGAACCCTCTCCCCTCCCCTTGGACCACTCCTCCTCCCTACCCCCTCTCTCCTCCCCCCTGCCCCTCCCAATTGGCACCACACCACAAGGCAACCACCGCACGGACGACGCCACAAGACGAGAGAACACCTCCACCCCCCTTTCACCACCTCCTCCTCCGCCCCCACCCCACTCCCCCCAATTGGCAAAAGACGCTCGAGGTGCTTCCGAGTTCAGCCGAGGAATATTAGTCACATTGACCGGTATCTTCAGAACTTTTAGTCACTTATATAACTGTCGATATTATCTGGGATCGTTAGTAAAGTGATTGTATCAATTAATGTTGAGATATCAGCAGCAGAGAATGGAAAAACCAGCGGAAGAATCGCGACGTCTGAAAGAACTAATGAAAGGATGAAATGAACCACATGACTACCGTCGAACGTTTAAGATGAGTGTGCCGGTAATAACTACATCAAGGCAGTCCCAAATTAACCCAGAAGTACTGTTTGAAAGGCTATTAAGTACATGAGAAGTGATGGCCCCTACTTCGCCTTGTTTTTTGAAAAAATGTTTGTTTAACTGTTGAACGCAGAATCTACCGTTGAGAGGACCGTGATACGGCCATCGAACAAAACCTGCAATGTCACAATTTTGAAGGAAAAAGTTATTCCTCCAACGACGCAGAATAAAAGAGCGGCCAAGCGATCCTCTTGAACTAGTTGTTTAAGCGACGCGCATCTCTTTTAATGATGACTTAAGTGCTCCGGCCACGTGGAAATTTGCCGAATGATGACGATGCCCGCTCCAAATCACGCTCAACTAAGCAGATAACACTCGAAGATGTGAGCTCACAGTGGCAACTGTCATTGGCAGCAACGCGCGTAGGATGCCGAAGGAGGCGAGGGCGGTCGGACTGAAGAGTTCTCACACCTACCCAATGCGCCCATCCCAACCCACTAAAATATCAGAAGGCAACCTAGAATAGTAGTAGTAATAATAATGATAATATTGTAGGACGGATGGAAGTGGCGAAGGGTTGAGCGCAGAGGGTTTAATGGCCGAAAGGAAATCCATCCGAGGAATTCCAAATTCCCGTCGCTCTGCTCTACTCTACCGCATTCCACCCTCTCCTGCCACCCCCCCCCCCCCTCCCACCCTCTCCGCGACTCAAGACGTTTGTTGCGCCCCCTGCCGACGGGGGGGGGGGTTTGGGGTGGAGATGAGAGGGGAGGAAGGGGGGCGCGCTTGTCTGTGTGTGAGCAGCGAGAGCGCGCGCCCTCTCGGAGGGGGGTGTGGGAGGGCGGGGGGGAATGGGGGGGGGAGACCGCCACCCTCTACTGGAAACACTGTAAGGATCCCGCCCGCCGACTTAAGACTTTGCCAGAGTTCATAAAATGTGTACATCATAATAATACGCCCTTGAGGGTTTCGGAACGAGGGATGGGGGGGGATGGGGAGAGTGAGCGGTGAATGGGGCTCGCTGCTTGCGAGGGGGGGGGTGGGGGAGGGAGGGAGGGAGGGGGTGGGGAGGGAGAGGTTAGCGAGGAGAGAGAGAGAGAGGAAGGGTTGGAGCGTATAAATTTGAAATTAGCTTGTTTGTTCGCCCGGCGACGGCAAAGAAACGAGGCGTGGGATGAGCAGGGGGAGGAGGGTGGGGGGGGGAGCCCAAGACGACGACGACTTCTCTCTGTGGCGTCAAAAGCAAGGGGGGTAAGGGAGGGATGGAGAGGGAAACACCCCATCCCCATTCCTAGCTCCCCCCTCCTCCTCCTCCTCCTCCCCCCCCTCTTCCGTTCTTATCCACTTGGAGGGAGGGAGGTGGAGAAGGGGGTCGCGTGCCTCTGGGCGCGAGGGTGGGGGGGGGGCGTAGGGGGGGGGGCTTGGTTCGATGGGGTGGGAGTGTTCTCCCTTTGACGCCGGTTCGTGCAAAGTCGACCTTTGACTGCGAGCGGAGCGCGTTAACGGCGAATACGAATAGGAGAGAGAGAGCAAGGATAGCAACAAAAGTAGAAAGGGAGCAGCACAAACACATTCACCATATTGAATTAAAGTAATATAAACAAAAATGAAACTGCTTTACAATTAGGGTTGAGGAATGTGAGTACAAGGAAACGACGGGGAAACAAAGAGGCTTTTCCTCTCTTGATTATCACAACATTAATTATTATTTTTATCCCTTGCCTTCATTTCGTCTATTTAAAGGATCTTTAAAAATTTCTGTGAGTAAGTATAGAAATGAGTAAACCGTGCGAGACCTAAAGTACACCATAGATTTGCATTTATATTTTTAATAGTGTCCGAGTCGCGATAAACCTTGTTTATAAAGAATTTCGCAACGTTAAGTCTATTTTAGGAATACAAAATATATTATTCTGGCGCATGAAAATAAGAGACGGCAAAAAGACATCTAAGGTGATGAACGGCGGCATCCTTTCGCCTGAAGCACCGGGGCGCCCAAAAAGGGAGAAGTGGATGGTGCAGAAAGGGACAGCACGGGGCCGCGAGCCACGAGGTGCGAGCATTTGAAGCACCTGGCATGTCGTCGTGCTGAATTCAGCTAGCTCCCCTAGCCGCAAATAAACATGGCCTGCGGTTATCGCTGCACACGCAGCTAATGATGACTCGTACGAAGGTAATTATTACGTTATCTAGAGAGTGGATGATGATAAGACGGTGTGGAAGGAAAGGGAAGGTGGGGTGGTGGGAGGAAAGGGGTGGGGGGAGGCGTCGACAGGGGGATGGGGAGGAAGGTGGCCGGCGGTTGTAATTAAAGGAGCGGGGGAGGGGTTGGGTGGGGGAGGGGGCGGGACTCTATCTGGTTCCGGCTTAATTTCGTTAAATTCGTCGGTGGGGGAAGTAGTGAAGGGGGTGGGGGTGGGAAGTAAGCGAGTAAGACGGGCGGAGGGAGGGTGCGACTTGAAGGCGGGAGGGGAGGGAGGGAGGGAGGAGGGGGGGGGCTGAGATCCCTCTTCGCTGGGGCAGGGCGGGAAGGGACGGATAGGGCCCCAGAAACGGCGGCGGCCCGGGCCAACGAGGGCCCCGGACAACGAAGGAAGGGGAGAAGGCATTCCAACGGTTACCTAATTGGAATACGCTTTACGAAACTGTCTTCTGCTCTCTTACTCCAAACGTGCTAAAGACACTTCCCGTGCTAACCCCGTGTCTTCTGCTCTCCGAGCGAAAGCGTGGCCGACGAAGAGTCGCATTTGACGCTAGAACGAATTGCAAGTGCGACGACTGAGCATGTCACAAATAGAGTAAGTAATCAGCCAGGCGGCCTGGAAGTGCACCCAAGCAACTCTCCGTCGCGTGCCCTCCACGCTCCACGGCACCGCGTGCGACGGACGGACGGACGTACGCACGCGAATCCTTCCGCTGCTGAACAAGCCATGCCTCACACTCGCCGACCTTTCCCCCACGCTTTCCCAGTGTGTGTATTCACACGGACACACTCTTTAAATACGCTCGTTGGAGACACACCGCCGTCTTCGCCGCGCACTCCGAGATTCCCGACGTGAGGCGTTTGTCACGCTCACTTCGAAACTACCGCGTCCGGCAACACCACCTGCTGGAGACTGCTCGGATCACTTAGTAATGATGATAATGACATCACGAAAGAAAATAATACGATCCGGAATCATCTGAGGACACTAAGAGTTGTGATACCTTCAGAGATTTTTTTAAGTGCACCACTTCTTATGGATTGTAGGGTAATCTCGCGAACGCCTAGCGCCAAGCGACACCCGACATCCGGACGGAATGTCCGTGAAGAACATTTTTCATTCATTCATTTTAAATATGATACTTATATTCATCCTTGAACTGTATCACTTACAATTAGACCAGAGTGAGGGGAATGAATCATGAACTTAAGTTTTTCCTATCGTATTCTTTCTATCGGACGATTAACTGATAATTTGGAACTATTAGTGAATTCTTTAGGCAAATTTAGATTTTTTTTCACTTTCGTTTCCAAGGAATTTTGACAATGTTACAGAGGTTTGCCATGTGCTATACAGGATACAAAACTACTTTTAGGGAAATTTAACTTTCGCGAGGTGTACTTTAAATGTTTATATCACCGTAATAACTAGAGTCGTTTCGAGGTTACGTACAAGCGCTTCGAATTAGTTCACAATAATATCACTACAAGGGATCTGGTGTAATTTCATATAAATATTTTTAGTCTAAGTGTATTTCATGTAATTATCATAAATTTATAATTTTCAATTTCGTATTTTCAGACATAATTGTTTATGTTTATTTATATACTGATTCTGAGTAGTCTACAACTGCTAGTCATATCCACACTCAGTTTCACTTATGTCCGCCGTCCCGACACCCTGCCTTTTTCCCAATTAAATCATTTGGAGGAATCAATACACAAAGCCCCGAAAGACCGGTCAATCACGATACATATTGATTTGTCATTTCTTTCGCAAATGTCACTTAATTGACCCCAATTTAGGTTGCCAGAAGACTTTAGGGGAGAAATTGCCATTTTTTATTCTAACGTAATACGTTAATGTTTCAATTAATATTTCAATACACCTTATTGTTTCTAATATCATTAACACCATTAGACTTCATGGTTATAAACCGTCAATATCTGTTTTGTGCACTCATAGTCTTCCCAGTGACTCCGTTTGAAAATATAACACAGGAATATGACAAAGCAAAGAGTGAATTTGGAGTAAGGTTGAGTTGAAAGTGGAGGCTGTAAACGTTCACTTTCTGACGACAGTATACATACCTCTGCAATAATATGAGTTTAGCAAGAGGAGGAAGTTAGCACATCGTCAATCCATATCGACCAAATGAAAGAAGTGAGTGAGTAACGATGAAAGTTTAAAAAAGTTAATATCCATTAGATACATTTCCATTCTCATCCCAGCCTTGGTCCTCTCTCAACAGCCAATGCATCGGTCTTCATCAGAGAGACACCTTCGCGCTTGAAATGGGCAGAACATAGATCAAGGAGTCGATTCCATTGCATTGATTGTGATCAAACCAATTAATCAATCCACCAGAGCAGCTCATCCAAACGATCGATTCTGATCGTATACACGCGTCCATTGAATTAAGAATTTAAAAGTATATCTCTCCTTTCTTCGAGATTCCCGTCACAACCGAATCCTCAGCATTTTTTTCCAAACATTTTAATCGTACTATTTTTCAAAAATTATCACGTCTTACATTTACCCCATCCTAAATTCTTCGTTACTCATAACAACCTTCACGGTGTTTGAAATCGCCAATTATCGAATACCTCTGCCATACTTGCCCCGACGTTCATTCACCCACTCCGAAATTAGCCCTCTGACCAGCCCCTTCCACTCTAACCAATTTACCCTTCTCCAAGACCGCATCACAAAAGCCTCTTCTCATCCTCTTTAGTTTCGTGACAATGCAACGCCAAACCTCGCGGAAGTGTCCACAAACACTTAAAAACTCGGAAAAGATGTCACGACAGAACGTAAACAAACTCAGTGGGTTAAATAAACTTTTTTGGCGAGGGACACCAACAGCTGTTCTGTTCTGACACGAAAAAAGATACGTATGTAGAAATCGATTCACAAATAAGTCGAAATTTACCACTTCGTCGATCATATTAACCAATTGTGGGTCCTCCCACGTATACCTACGCACCACATTCCTTTCAAGTTTTTTATAAATTTGAAAATGTGCCTTTTTCATTTATTTTAACACCGAGTAAGCATATGTATGTATGTGTGTATATATATATATATATTTATATGTGTGTGTGTGTGTGGGTACATGTTTACTTAATGATTTTACTAAAGCACTTGCGTCACTCCTGTCGAGTGTCGAGAGGCACGTGATCAAAAGTTGAGTTTTCATGGTTCGCGGAAGAATAAACCGTTCCACGCTGACAGCACACGCATGAATCGCGCGGGTGTCCCCATTCCGCCCCCACCGCCCCCGCCCCCTCCAACACAATTTCCTCGTCGCCGCCACCCCTTTCCCAAACACCCGTCGACGGCAGTGCCAGTCCTCGCCACAAAATCCTCTTCCCCCCTTCATCCCCCTCCACATTCATCCCCCTCCAACCCAACCACCCCCCCAAGAGCTCTCACGCCGAGGAAAACTCAAACCTTTTGGAAACTCACCCCCGACTCACCCCCCCCCCCCTTCCCCCCGGCCCCCTCACCACCCGCTACTCCAAAAGACACTACTCACCATCTCACGATTTTCCCGGAAGATGGAGTGAGGAAGGGCGAGGGGTGGAGGTCGGTTTCGCCGCAGAACCTTCCTTCGCACACCGCTGCCCCCGAAGGGCGAGAGGGGGTGTGGGGGGGCAGCACTCCCCCATCCCTCCCACCCACGGCGCCCCCGCAAGGCGGCGGCAAGAGGGCGCTGAGGGGGGTGGAGAGAAGGGACGCACTGGTGTGGCATTCCCTCCCTCTCTCTCTCTGCCCCACTCTTCCTCTCTTTCTATCTCTCTCCACACGATCCCCCCCTACCTCCCCGCCCCCCCCTGCCCCCCTCCCCTTTAGAAACATTGGCGTAGGATGAACAACGAAATGTCGCGGGAGCCGAAGGAAGACCCTCAGAAGAAGAAGAGCACTCGGAAACGATCTACACTCCCCCAAAACCCTCCTCATTGTGGATGGGTGTCGCGTGTGCGGCCTCCTTCCTACCCCCCTCCTGCCCCCCCCCACCCCTTCTCCAAACTCTCTCGCTCCACGAAACCACGAAACTCTCAGCACTTTCTCACTCTCACCCGCGTCCGCCCTCGACTCGACACAAGGGGTGACCACCCCCCCGCTGTGAAATCCACCCCCTTTCCCAACCCACCCCCTGCGCCCACCCACCCGACGAAGGAGCCATAAGTCACGAGGGTCAACCCCGCTCTCGCAAACACTCAAAAGCCTCCCAACTCTCCGTCGCGGTCCCCATGGTTACCAACAGCCTCACCCCCCCCCCTTCCCCACACTCCGAGCTAGGAGTCGGGCCGGGGGAATGAGGGGTCGGAGTTCTTTCCCCCGTCCCCTTCCTTACCTCGCCAATGAGGAGTCGTCCCCCGATCGTGGAGCTACCAGTTGAGGGAAACCCGGCGCATGGCGCGTGCGAAGCTCCGTTGGTTGGTGTCTCTTCCGGTGGGAGGGGTCAACTGGGGCTCCCAGCCAGGGCACGGACGTGCTCGCCTTACAAGACCCTGCGCTGCACGGATTCGCCGAAAACCCAGAGTTCCCCCCATCCCCCACCTGTCGCTCGGAAACCTTGGCGCTGAATGCACACGCAAGTGGTGAACCTGATGACTCGACGATTCGATTGAAAGCGGTCGTGCAGCTCATTCACATCCCTGGAATAACCGATGCGCTGGCCTAAAGAAATTTAACAGCGATTACTTTCACTCAGTGAATTATGACGGGTGAGTCAACCGATGACCTCCATCCGAGGGCACCTCTCTCTTCGTGCATTCTACTATACTACACAAGGTACGACTTTGATCTCCTGTAGTGATAATTTGATACATTTCCATGGACACTAGAGTGTAGTGAATGCTCAAATTAAAGATATTGAATATGAAACAGGAGGGATCACACTACTACAGATTCCGTTTGAGTTATAATATTTGAGACGTAAAAAGGTCACTTACCGAGTTTTACCCTCTAAAACCAAATAATTACGCTCCGCGGCGACTTTTAAGGCTGTATATCTCCCGTAAAAATCGATCAAAAACACCAAAATTTGGAGGGTGTGAGTTTTATGCATACCTTATTCCTTCAAACGGTTCAAATTCGATTTTTAATTTTGAGTGATCCCTCCTATTGTAGACTTCGGACGAAACTTCATCATCCCTTCATGCCTCGTTTCCAATACTAACCTTCTACGATGGTTATTTCAGATCTCACAACCTGCCAGAGATCCAACTAGCCACGTTCTACCCTGCGGTAAATCACTCGTATCGTGAAGTGGTACATATATTCTATGCATTCCAGTAAAATGGAAAATTGACGAATAGCATATAAAAGCGTATGACTTCTCGCCTCTTGAGTATAAGCATGTCAAATCATTCTTACGATCACGAGTACGTTAAATAAATTTTTGATAATATTCGTTAAACTCTTGACCTCGTTCTATACAAACCTAGAAATCAACAACCTTAAGAGCTATAGGTAAACGTAAATAATAATGATGCAATCGAAATAAGATATGAATTCTGGTGTTGAACACCCGTTTTTCTGAGACACCTTAAAGTTGTTCTTTTTCGCATCAAATTTACAGCGCAAAGTGTTTTATTTTGTTCATGTGATAATTTATCTGCGTATTCTGACTTATTCGGGAACAAATAAATTAGTCATATACTTAAATAGGGGGCCAACCCCCAACTACATATATCCTCTCTCTCTCACTATGGAGGCAATTTTTGATATTTTTAACTATAGGTCTTGGTCAAATATTTACTGATAAATATTGTGCGCAGGTATTCAACGGTGTACCTCAACGCTTTTCGTGATTCAACTATTCCCATAATTCCTACTTACCAGGATTTTGCCGTTCTTGCGTTCCCAATGCTAAATTTTAACCACGGTAGACGAATTATCTGGTTTGCTCAACCCTTGTAAGATGATCTATGTACTACGGTAGGCGTTTTCGAGCATTTCTATTACTAGTATTACGCTAGTAGTGAGTCACCACAGTATGGAAGTTAGTCCAAGAAACGTGGCATCCGAGTGTTGGACTGAAGCGGCCGAAATCTTGATAACAGTGGCGTTGAAACATATTATGCCATTCAAGTGAACCTTTTCATAGATATTTAAAGCTTCTGTCAATGACTACAGCATGAGTTTCAAATGTCGAGAGACGATCCATCGAAAAGACAATCGGTAAATTATATTTGAGAAAAGATTAGGGCGACATTAACAATTCGGCATTTGAGGTAAATCATTACAAATATAAATAAGAGAGAGAAACAGAAAATGTGGAGCTCTGAAAGCGCCGCAGAGGCGTGTGGCAGGGGGGTGCTAGGGCACCAGTCATCGAAAGAGGGGGTAAGAGGAGAGAGGTTATTTGTGTGTTAACGATGCGTCTTACGTTGGTGTCACGCTGCTTTTGTTGTAATCAGCAATACTGCGTCGAAAGACGGAATTTTTATATCTCTCAGTTACTTTGTCACTCCAATTACCACCAGAGATAAAGCGCGGTGGTGGAAAAAATAACATCCTCCGAGTCTGAAACTGAAACTCGCCTGATCTGAATCACACAGCACACACTTTCTCAACTCGTGATTCGGTTGCGGCGGTGAGAATACTTACAGAAAGAAACATTAAGAATAACATCGGGATGTTTTTTCTTGATTATATTATTTCACAAAGGCGCTTTATAGAGTTGATTGGAGACAAATAAGGCAGGTACTCAGGAAAATGGGAATAGATTGGCAAAATAGGACACTCATCCGAAACTTATATACCTTTGACCCAGAGGTCACAGGTGAGGGTGACTGACGGTAAATCAGAATGGGTAATCATAGGACGCGGGGTAAGGCAAGGGTGCCCGCTGTCGACTTTGGATTTCGACATCCATGCAGAGGAAATGGTAAGAAAGGCATGGGGACTGTTAGATGTGGAAATGAAAGTAGCAGGCCAGCTGATAAAGTTGGTTACATTCACGGCGGTCAACCAGGCGTTAGTTAGTGGACCATCGAAGGGATAGCAATCTTTAATAGATTAATTTGAAAACTAGTGTGAGGAATTACGGAATAAAGATGAATCATAAGAAAACAAAATTAGTGATATGCCCTAGGGCAAAGAAAGCGAGGCTGGTGATAAAAGAAGGAGGGCACAAACTAGAGCAGTAGAGCAATTTAATTACCTTGGTGGTACGCTAGAATAAAATGGGCAAAGTAGCAAAGACATTAGAAGGAAATGAGCGCTAGCAAAGAAGCGTTCAGTAATAGAAAGCACCTTGGGTACGGATATAAAGGAGAGGCTTGCGAAGAGTTTAACATGGAGTCGTATGGGGCAGACACGCGGACCTTGAGAAAAGATGACGACAATAGGCTGCAGGCGTTTGAGATGTGGACGTAGAGGAGGATGGAGAAGGTGCCGAGGATGGTAAAAAGAACGAACAAGCAAGTGCTTGGCTTGTTTGGTGAGGAAAGATAACTTCTGGATGAGATTAGGGGGAGGCAGGGTAGGTTGTTGCAGCAGGTAATGAGAGGCGAACGGATGCTGAAGGCCGTGATAAGAGGGTAGGATGTTGGGCAAATGGGGAAGGGGAAGGAAGAGAATAGATGTAATGGACCGAATGAAAAGGGACTAGAAAATACTTGTTCTGAGATGACAAATAACATTGGTAGGGAGGGCCCTGCACTTCTAAAAATCTAGATGATTTTTACTTATTTCCAATTAAAAACCTACCTTAACCGGTAGATTTCCTAATAATATAAAAGACAACGAAATACCAGCAGCTTGCGGGGTTGGCGGAGAGAGGGAAGGACGGGAAGGGATGTCTACGTGAACGGGAGGCAGGAGTGAGGAGAGACTAACAGAGAAAGAAGGCCTCTAGATATTTCTGACGGGAAATTACGGATATGACCCCAATGTTGAGTACCATCAAAATGGTCAAACGAAAAACCTGCTAATTGCTTGGTTAATCAACTAATGTTTATGAAAACACAGTGGCTGTTAGGGTCATTCACGGGGACGGCATCCTCAGGGCCAAGAGATTACGAAGGAGAAGACTTCTGACCATCGTGAGACGGCAATGACGGCACTGGATGCAATAGAAATAGAGGGAAGAGGAGCAGTCCCGGAGAAAAAAAATGGAAGAAAAAAGACAGTGGTTACAAATAGCTATGGAATATTTATTTAATTTCAATGAAATCGATAATTATTGTAAAGATTCGATAAATCACTAGTATCCTCAGCGAAGTTTCGTCATGCCACATAACCTTGATCATAGAGTAAGCATATTCATAGAGTATACTTACTCTATGCCTTGATGTAAACATATATTCGGAAATGACTTCATCCGATTAAATGTCCCCCGGGAGACGTGGGTGAGCACATGCCTCAGAAGAATGGACTTCCGTCACTTGGTTTCAACCCAGAGAAGATGACAAAATAGACTCCTTAAAAAGAAGTTGATTCCAAACATTCGATAGCACTTGTTCAGGTGATTCGTATTCTTCATCCCGATTAAATGACCGATAAAAAAAAGGTGGACCACGGACATCGATGCCACCAAAACAATATGACTGTAGTTCAAACTTTGGAGAGGATGTAAACGAATGGACGACTCGTGCATCCGAAAGACCGGCTTCGCGACTCGAGCAAGGCGATTCCGACATCCGCGCGAGAATTCAAACTCAAATCCAATTGATTCTCTTGGTCCGCGAGCGACAGCGTCGCCTGCCTGGTTCATTTACCGGCCGCTAGCACTGAATTCGGCGCTCCGTCTGGGGCACCGAGGAGCACGGAGGAGCGGCTCGCGTGTGACGTGCTCGCGGCCGCGCTACGCGACCGCGCTACGCGACCGCGCTACGCGACCGCGCTACGCGACGTCGACGCGTCGCACGCGTCGACGTCGCGTTAAGAGAGTGCTGCTCCTCGCGGAAACTGAGACACCTCCACCCACAATCCTCCCGCGATGTTATTGATGCTTCAGTCAACGGCTGATTGTCAACTGGAGCTAATCGAGAGAGAATGCAAGAATAAGAAATCGATTTGATTTATTTATCTTCTCTGAAACACATTCAATAGCTTCCAATAGCATACAAATAAATCTCCAAACATTATAACCGAAGTAAGCAAGGATCAAGGACGAGAACTAGAGCATTGAAGAACGCTTAGCTATAATAGTTTAAGGTTAGGTCATATTTTGCAAAAATATTTATACTAAGCAAATATTCCAAAATAAATAAAACCATAACAAATTAAATGCGACAAACTATCTCATTTCTTAATATTCAATTAGTAAATTGCAGTATTTATTATAAAAATGCATCGCATAGGAATTGCGCCGATATCAGTTAATCAGGCCAAAAAATGTTATCACTGTAAAATTGTTACCTCACGCACAGTGGCCGCTGGAGGTATGAATTAAGTGCCTACCCTTTTGCAATTAAAAACAAACATTGTTTGCAAACAAAAATTGAAACAGTTTGCTTATCCTAACCATTTGTCTTTATTTCAACCTGAAATCATCCAAAACAACAAAAAAGGAAGCATAGTAAGCATAATTATCCAAAAAGAAACACGCATTTGATAATGATTGCAGCAGTTGATGGCCACCATAGCTCTGCTTAAGTTTTCAAAAGTTGCCCTGAGGCTCTCCGAGTTGAGTAGCTCATCACTTCAGCAGGCACCATCTCTGTGTTTCACCGCCAACACTCAAAAGCAGCGCCTCATTCTATTCCCTAACGCGTCTCACATTCCCCCCCGCCTCCGTTCGCCTTGGTTTTGGTAGCCACGCACTCTCGGAATGCAAGGAAATAATTATGCTCGGATCACGGAACAGTTTCTCGCAGATGTTTCACATTCTGGATTTTTAAAAAAATTCTTTATCTTCAATGATCCTTCAAACCTATAACGCGTATCCATTCCTACGGGTTCAGAGAGCGCATCTATAGATTGAATAAAGAAAGGCAAAGACCTTCATCTGGCGAAACCGTTGGCATTTCCTACAAAACACAGACCAACGAAGGTGAGAACTGAAAGTATTGAACTAAATAATTCATGATGTTACGTAAGATTTAGAACAAAAGACTTTTTTGAATTTATTTTAACCAAAAGAACTTATGTTCCAATTTTTACGACAATACGGCATAATAAGCGTCAATTTTAATCAGCTCACGGGAATCTTCCTCGGAGTATTGTCACTATCTACCTAACCTACATTGGCTAATCGATTAAATCTAAATGTCATTAACTTTTTTAAAAATTCCACGTTGAGTTTTGTTGCAGCGAGACGAGATAAGATTATGGGGCGTTGTCTCATTGTTTTGCGAACTCAGGTCTCTTCCTGATTCCTATCTCAGCATCGAGTCACCTCTTGAATTAAATATTTTTTTAAAATAAATATTTTCAACAGCTTTGCCATATAATGACAGCAATTACTTGAAAAAGAAATACTAATCGTGCCTAGGCAATGGAAACCTTGACATGATAAGAGCTTTTAGATAAAATAAAAATGTTAACAGTTATGAAATTAAACTAGAACGATCAGCAAATACATGACATGATTATTCACTATGAATGAAAATATATAATGAAAGGAACTCTTCCAATGCTGCATTATTAAATAAAAACTAGCAATATTCAAATAACTAGCATATTATTATTGCTTTAAAAATCGCTAAGCGTGTCTGAAAATAAAATTTTTAAAGATTTTCGTATGTTTTAAGGCCTAAAAACCATATATGAGCAAGATTTTTTTTTATTTTTTGGCCGAACTGCATCCACTCACGTGTTTAGAAAGAAGGGTTAGATTCCCGCATGCTTGTCATTTAACCGCAGGGAACCCTGCCAGCGAGATAGCCTTTCTTCACGAACTGACACCGGCTCTGAGAAACCATTTTGCTATTATTTCCAATTCTGGAAATTCTATGTCATTAACCTTTCAACTAGCTAATTGTCTAAGACTGATAAATAAAGGCGTTAAAAGTGGTCAACTTCTCACACCTATTATAAGCTATTAGTATTACTAAATGAATACGATGCATTGACGTTTCCGCAGTGTGAACTGACCATTAAAATGCTCCACATGGAATTTGCAGTGAAACTTACTGCTATAAACTTATGCATAAATATATGTAGGAGAGACTTAGAGGCGAATCAGAAACAACTCGCCAGTAAAATGAAGGATGATTGGAAAACGTACAGCATAAATTTCATATCAGACAAAATCTGACCAGGGGATTATTGTGGAGCCGACGGGGCATTTTTTTTTTTTACTAGGAAAGCATTGCTTAAATTTCTGGTTTTCATTTAATAATGAAAAATTAATTAAGTTGAAAAGATATTAACATGGGATGACTCCAGTTGATTTTAGTAGTAGCACTTCGATAATTCAACGTTTAAAGTGTTCGCCTTCTACAGCTCTAAAAATAATTATCACCTATTCGTAATCACAAAGCACAATGCTGATCTCTCGAATTCAGTCCAACGTGCAATCCAAAGGCATGCAAAGCAACCATTATACAATTGAAGAACATCACCAACATGCTGGTAAAAGAAAATCTCTCGATATTCATACAGCGCGTGAAGCGTTTTCGTTATACGCGAACTCCTGTTTGCCGAGAACGAGCATTTTTCCCGCATTTTATTAATCAACAAGATAAATCCCGTGTTCCCCCATTACTGATCTTCAAAATGAAGGACGTGGGGTTGATCGCCGGAGCCTTTACTCTCCCGTCCACCCCTAGTACCCTAGGGTACGCGCCGCTTCACATCACATAAATGGAGAATTTAACTACTACAGAGGCAAAAATAGTTTCCGATCCGATCATCGCGAGCCATTTGGTCATTTTACATACACTTCATTCGGTTTATGGCGGACTTAAACAGTACGTAATATAAAAACATTCAGTCAATTTGTACGGTAGGTATGAAAATGTGGACTTTTTGGGAACGTGTGCAAATGAGTGCAAACAACGAGGAGTGCTCTTGGAGAGAACGATGGGAGCCGTTCCCGAACGGCCGACCGAGGTCTCCGACGTAGAGGTCGCAGGTTCGAATCCCACCTCATACTGACCCTGTTTATGGACGCAAGGGACTCCTTCATCCGTACCTGGACCTGGCAACGTGAAAGTGACGTGAAAGCTCGACCATAGATGAGGATAGCAAGACACTTACGAATCCCCGAATTTATCTGAGTTTCACATTTCTATAGCCATTACAAGAATAATAGATTTCCAAGTATCTAATAGATTAAATATATCTTCCCACTGCACTAATTGTAGCAAAACAATAAATTGTCTTATTTTTAATGCCTTCACGGAAACAATGCAAGGAGAGAATTATCAATTTTGATAGACACAAACCTTCGTGAAGAATGTGTACAGCGAAGAAGCTCTCGCTTCCGAGCTCTGCAGCGTTAAATCACCTTCTTTCTCCGCTGAATGACGTAATGCATATTTACCTGGGGGTATACTCAGTGTCATTTTCAGTAGGTGATATCATTTCCTCTCCCAGAAAGTGATATGAAAACCACCGAATGCAAAAAAAATCAAAACGGTAAAAAATTACCCATCTGGCGTTTGACGGTTTCCTTGTACCGCGGTGGTTACCCCTTCCCGGCTGCGACAACACTCTTCTCCCCCCCTCCCTATCTCCCCACTACCCCCCCATCCACCCCACCCGTCACATCCCGGGGAAGAAGCGGAAACCGCGACCCCTGGAGCAAGCGGCGGCGGCCGCGTCACCCCACCGCGCGCGATCACGCATCACCACGGACAAGAAGAAGAACGGGCGGCCTTCATCTCGTCACGGGGCACCCAGAAAGCGGAGCAGATAAGCGTGGGGACGGAGGGGGGGGGGAAAGGGGATGCCCCCCCACGCTCTCCCTCCTTCCGTCCATCGGGACGAAGTCGGGTGACACATCACAGGTGGCGGGAGGGCATAAAGAGGGGACGGGAGATGATGACCCTTCCTTGGCCGCAATTCACGACGATGGCGTCAACTATGGCACCACCATTAGTGGGACGTATAATTTCATTTGGTGAAAAAGTGCGTTCAAAATATTGGACTTATATGAATGAATAAATGGTTTATTGATGCTCTGGGAAACCCATAAGAGCAAAGAAATAAATATAAGTACAGAAAACATTCTGCCCAAAATACAATAATTATGAAATAAGCATAGCATAAACACAAGAGCAATTGAAAACAAAGGCTCTAACAAAAATCAAATTAAACAACACAAAGATTCATATTTAAAAACAACAGTGCTTCTGTATTAAATATTCGTACAATTTCCTCTTAAAAGATTCCGGAGTGGAGGAGCATTTTATTGAGGGGGGTAATTAATTCCAAAACTTGGATGCTATAATCGGGAAGGAATTTAGGTATTGGTTGGTACGGGTTTGTGGTATGTGGAGAAGGTTTAGGTCTGCCCGAGTTCTTCTGACGGAAACAGTAGTTCTGAGGGTGAATAGGTTGTAGAGGTATTCAGGCATATGAGTATGAAATAGGGAGAACTGTTATATTACTGTTGGGAAATAAAGAACGTACGAAATATCAGTATGCATAAACCTGAGGGCACGTTTTGTGACCCGGAAATGCTTTCCGTCAAATATCATGTCGTCAAAGGAGTCACCTTTGTTGCCACACACTCAACGAGCACCGTGAGACACCAGCTCGCGATTTTTTAGCGATGCATTTTTTTTGACAGAGTTCCTCCCTCCAGAGAAAGATGCGTGCACCATCCTTCAGAATGAGGTGAATCACAAATATTTAACATGGCAATAAGGAGGCGGATATTTACGCGACCTTAACCGCAAGCATTTGACGTGTAAAACAACGATAAAATCAGCATAAATTTCAATTTCACAGACTTTTGTTCAAAGGAACTATCAATTAATTTTTTGTCGTTTTTGGTTGGAACTACCATGGGATTACCAGATGGCAAGGTCGAGAAAAAAGAAGATACGATGTGGATAATGAACGGCATGGACACAATGAACAAATATAATTGAATATTAATCTGATGACACCGATATGTGTGGAAGAAATCAGCAAAACGATCACCGTGAAAAGAAAGCACAAATTAAAAGACGTAACAGTATTTTGCTCATTGATAAGTACGGTCACCAGTGGTTGAAGAAGCAAGAAACAGACGGCACTTATAGTATCCTCGGCACAGCAATTAATCGAATAGGTAAGAGTCGACAGACATCTCCTTCCGACCGGTACCACTTCAGTCTTGTAGACGCCAGCACCACGGCAAGGATGACTGCCGTCGTCTTGACACGCGAAGAATAACGCGAGGGATAATTCATCTGGCATAACGAACAGCAAGCAACACATGCTTGGAAGAGAGGAGCCATTAAATTAAAAGGTGTTCACCGAGCGTGAATTTCTACGTTTCTGAGCTGGGATGGTTACCAGCAACAACAAGATTGGATTAGACGATAATTAGAGGCAAAGTACATAATATGCTGCTGCTCATAAATGAAGAAAACCAAGCATTCGGTGGGAATCACAGATTGATTCCTACAATGGGCAGGGGAGAAGAATATTTTCACGAAAATAGTGCAACGATAGCAAGACACACAGTCATCGGGCGCACTGTGGGACAAGAGAGCCTAAAGAAACAACTATCGGGAGAGGGATGTGAAGGAAGGAAGGATTATCGAGGCAGAACGTGAACGGAGCACCTATAGAAATCGGATATATATGTAATGGCAGACGCCACGAGGGAGGGACTCTCCAATGAAGTAAGAGAGCGATCGGACAGAGTGGAGGACGACGCCATCTTCGGATGGATGGCACCTGATGAGGGATATTACAAGTTAACTATGACATTTATTCTAGACCTCTTTTTTTACATAGTGCAAATTTCATGAGTTTAGGCCAAATAATTTTTTATTTTTAAACTTTTGCCGACGTTTCGGATGTTTATTCATCCATCTTCTGGGCTATAAGCAATGATGTATGATGTTAAATGATTGACAGTTCTGTTTTGGTTACATAATTGTAAATTTACAGACATTAAATATAAAAATACATAGACATTCAAGATTTTTACCTTTAAAGTTTGGTGCTGTTTTTATTTATTTACAATTTTAATTTGGTTGCTTGGATCTATTAATAAGCAAAATTTATCATAATTTGATGAATGACACATAACTTTTCAACAAAGAAATATATCCAAGCAACCAAATTAAAATTGTAAATAAATAAAAACAGCACCAAACTTTAAAGGTAACAATCTTGAATGTCTATGTCTATGTATTTTTATATTTAATCTCTGTAAATTTACAATTATGTTACCAAAACAGAACTGTCAATCATTTAACATCATACATCATTGTTTATAGCCCAGAAGATGGATGAATACAAATCCGAAACGTCGGCAAAAGTTTAGAAATAAAAAAATTATTTGACCTAAACTCATGAAATTTGCACCACATGTTAACTATGACCTTTGCTTAAATATAATTACGATATTCGATTAGATTCACCTAAGTATATTTAATAAAAACTCCATTCGCCCCGTGAATCGAGCCGTGGGTAAATGCTAATCCTCGACAACCCGAAAAGAGAGAATGGATAAGTAGGGAAGAGAGAAGCAGCCCCCCCTCCTTTCCCCTCGCTTCCTCCCCCACCCCCACACCTCCCCCCCTCACTCCCTTACTTCCCCCCTCCCCTCCCCAGCTCACATCTATTTGTTACCCGACGGCAGCATCCGGAGGGGAAATGATGTCACATCTACCTCTCCGTGAAAGAAGTGCTCTCTCTCTCTCTCGAGCGAACCTTTGGCGGTCAGCGACGCCTCCAGAGATCAGGAGTAAATCCTCGTTCTCAACAACTTAACTTGGCGTAACTTGGCTTGACTCGGCGCGACGCCAGAGATGAGACCTTGAGAATAGCGTCTACTAGTTCACAACGACTTAAAGCGGCGTAACTCGACTTGGCGTAGCCTGGAGTTGAGCTCAGCTCAACTTTCTCTTAATTCCAGCCAATAGCATGGCATGTTCTACTATCGATAGTCGGGCAGCAATCGATTACTACTCTCGATATCTCCTCCAGCAGCCATATTGAAAACGTGATTTTGTTGTGAAGTCGTATGTGGATACGTTTAAGCGAAAATGGATGCGGATAAGTTGATCGAGTCAGTGCGAAATAACCCTCACATGTTCAACAAACCTTCCATTTTAATACTTCTATAGCTCAACTCACTATTTACAATAAATACTTCACATATCAACTGTGCTGTTTCGGGGGAGCTTACTACAACTCTCGAAACTCACACTATCGATAGGCCTCATCAATCGATTGTAAGATCGAATTTGGCAGTGGTGGGTTGTGATTTGTTAGAAATTTCGCGCACTGGTTCGCCTTCGAAGAGAGAATAAGTCAAGTTACGCCAAGTTAAGTTGTTTCGAACGAGCATTAAGGATTCGGTGCTCACGAAGACATAGGACCACCACGTGAGGGGGGGGGGGGGGAGAAGGCTAACGCGAGCTCAATTCCTAGTGGTTCCACTACTGCGCGACAGTGCGCCTTCGTTGGGATCTCTCGGAACACCTACCTCGCGCAATTTTACGAGCATTCGATTCCAACACTCTACGAGACATTTCAAAGGACCACCTTGACCTTAAGAGAGGAGAGTGGAAACTTCAGGCCAATACTTAACTGCATAAAGATCTCTTTCGCCTTTAACAAATTTAAAGTGGACAATACCTCCTTCACTCTCCATAATCATTTCATCTTCAACCCAACTGCTCCCACCTCCCTCGGTGTCGTTCAACACGACTGTCTTTCCTTATCCCCTCATAACATAGAAAACACGAGAGCCGAATTCAACCGAACCAACATTGCTCTTCAACCTTAATCCAAAAGCTGCATCCAGTCTATTCTTAGCTTTTTAATTTCTCATCCGTACTCCATTCTTCTTCCACAAATCCTCTACTCCTTTAAAATAAGGCGCACAGTCCACCGCTCCAAACTGAACTACCTTCATGTCTGGATGAGAAAACAGCGAGGGAAATCTCTGGATCTTCTCGGTATATCCCCGGCGGTGACATCGAAACAGCAGTAGGCATCCCTCCACTCTCAATCTTCCTCGAAGAATACACCTTGAGCCACCAATCCAACATTTAAACCTGTGAAGCTACTTTTTCTTTGTTAAATAATTTTGTGAGTAAATTGTTATTTATTGTTATTTATTTAATTGACTATGCAAACAACTTGCAACACTTTTAGAAATTTTCTCATTGAATCCCATCCATTGAATTGTGTGCAGTATTACATACTACGAGGTAACCCGTGCGAAAATTTCGCACTTTCACGCTATCAGGGAATAAGTAAGTTAAGGAAACGGTGTAATTGGGTTTTAAATAGAGAAGAAGGTGTATCATTAAGTACTTTTTTAGACTTTTTTTCTTGCAAAAATATACAAAACATATGAATATAATACAGGCAAGAGAGTTTTTCGAAACTTTTAAGTCAAATTACTGGGTAAATAGTGAAATTTGAGATTGAAATTGTATTTTGCGTCAGAAGCTGGTGATTCAACGCTTAAAATGGTATCTCATTTATCACTGTAGGTGAAGTATTAACGGAGCTTATACGGAATGACAGAAAAAGACCTTTCTGTAATAATATATATCATTATTGAGGGGAATTTTGAGTGTCATAATCATGATTGTTTTCTTTGATTGAGAATTCATTTTTCTGTTTCTTGTTTACTTCTTCTACATATTTGTTTGTTTTATTATACAAAGTTGTAAGTAACTCCAATATTGGAACCCTCTTGAGAGTTCGTTTACTTAGGTATTTATTGTACTTTTCTCTCACGGAGCTGCTGCTCCAGAACAATAAATTTTGTTCAATTTGTGCATTTAAACCTCTAAGATCCCTTTAATTTCGCCTTCCTGGTAGCATTATTTCCGTAAATGGAAAAGCAAAACCACACCATACCGCAATCTTCCTAAAGCCCATCCCACCTTGACGACTAAAATCAAAATGGGCCACCCATCACCTAATCTCCCGTCCGGCTCCTTTCCTATTGATCACAATACCTCTAATATTTTTTCCTGCCTCACGATAACTGAAATTACCGGCACCACTGAAATCATACCTGAACCCCCGCGGAGGAATGACCTCTCCCTCGACTCCCCCACCACGCCAGTCGACCGCTCCTCCCCCACCTCACACCCTCCTTCACCCAACAAGTGACGCATCTACGCCTCGGATATCAACTTCCCTTCAGTGTAAATCTCTCAACCGTCATAAACCTTAACCTCTCGCCAAATTAATCGAAGAATCGAAAAAGAAGGGTGAAAAAACAACTAAATATAGTGATGATCAAAACGAAAAAAGAATTAATTATATTTAAAGATAAAAACCATTAAATATTTGACATTAAAAAAACAAGAAAATAAGAAACAAAATAATCTGCCTGCAATTTTATTTCCTAATCCCCTCCCTAACTATTACCAGCACCATAACTGCCATGTAGAGATAGATAGCTCACGACCGGAAGCAAGCAGTACAAGAATGATTACTTTCCAACTCGGTAGCGTCACTTACTCTTCGACGTTTGAATTATTAAAAGGCACTGATATATCTCAACCTCCACCGCAAAAATTCCACCCAAACATGCTGGTAGTCGCCGGATACCATCGGTGCACCAAACATACATAAAGTTTATACCTAACATTTGGTGAATTAATGTAAAATTACAGCATATTTGTTCAAATATGGGAAGGTACAGAAAATTGCTCTCTGAGAAAATTAGAAAGATACGCATTGTAAATGCGCCACTGATTCATAACTGCTCACACATTTGAGAAAAGCGACGGAGGGAGAGGGCGAGAAATAAACATAGGGGACGGAGAGGAAAGAATATAGAAGAAACCGGTGACAAAGAAATGTTTATTTTTACTTCGCATACAAATAATATTGCTATTAGGTGATCTACCGGTTTAGGTAGAAAGTAGTAAAAATCCTCTGGCCTTTCACATGTCTCATTTCATTAATTCATTATTTCACATGAGCAGGGCCCCGTCCACCAATAATATTTCTTTCTTCATCTCAGCATACGTTCTACCATCTTCACCCCGCCCATAAAACCTATTCTATTCCTTCCCTTACCCTTACCTTCCCTACTTACCCAACATCCTCCCCTCTTAAGCAACCATTCGCCACTCATTAACTCCACCAACCACGTACTTGGCCTTCCCCTAATCTCATCCAGAAGTTTCCTCTCCTCACCCACCATACAAACCACTTCCTCATTTGTTTTCCTTTCCGTCCAACGCACCTTCTCCATCCTCCTCCACACCCACATCTCGAACGCCTTCAGCCTATTCTCGTCCTCCTTTCTCGGAGTCCACGTTTCTGATCCTTAAAACGCTACACTCCACAAGCTCTTCACCAGCCTCTTCTTTATATCCTTATCCAAGGCCCTCGTCATCAGTTTCCTTCCATTACTGAACGCTTCTTTCTCTTACGCTATTTTCCTCCCTAACATACAAATATAACACTGCTTACTACGTCACAGGAGCTTGATTCAACCAAGGAGGCCCCGGGAGAGCATGGTATTGCAATGTTATTTCAATTGTAGCAGAAATTACGATAGTACCAAAATGAACGGAGAATGCCAGGGGGGGGGAGCGGTGATAGGGCGAGTGAGATGGCGACAGAGAGGAGAGCGAGATTCAAAAGGGGAGAGAGAGAGTGTTGACGAGAGGAAAGGAGCGCAGGGGAAGGGGGAAGAGAAGGGAGAGAGAGAGAGAGATGTGGCGTCCTCCTTCGCGGGGTGCAAGACTCTCAGGGGAGAAGTGTGGGGGAGGGGCAAAAGGGGGAACGGGAGGGGTTACCTTTGATCGAAAGTTGATGTTCCATGAACATATTTCTGGTTTTTCAAAAAAGGCAATGTCGATAGTGGGAATTCTCTATCGGCTCAAAGAAATAACGGACCCATTTGCCCTAAAATCTGTGTTTCTTGGATGTGTACTACCCATCCATATTCCTCTCCCATCTGCTCAACTGCGTCCCCCACCACTCTTAAATTACTCAACCGCCCCCTTAACTTCTTTTTAGCCATTGTCCGTCATCGCGTGCCCTCCCTTATGGCCGTTTTACACGGTATATTTGTTTGTACAAACTCTTCCGTGAACTCTTGCATGAGGCAAAATGTATCGTGTAAAGCGGCAAATTGTATGAACGCTTGTGCAAATGTCTCAATGCCTGAACGGGAAATAGAAACGTACATTCTCACGTACATTCGTTTGTACAAAATCTTTCATCGTGTAAAGAGGCCTTAAGAAAGTTATCTGGAGGAGACCACGAATTAACTAGCATCTACATATATTGAAAGGAGACTTTAGTGGAAGGAAATCTTGATTTAGGCTGGTTTGGAAAACTAACGAATCATTAGCCAAGTTTTGAAACACTGGCGATCCGAATAAAGGTGAAACGAGTGCCCTCTATAGTGTATTCCAGCCACTTCCGATGCATATAAATGACGTTCAAAAAACTGAACTTCCACTTGACACAATGCGATATTCTGTATTCACGATTTTTTCCCCAACAGTCATAATGAAGACCAATATGATCACTTGATGCTGAGACCTGCTATTATGATCAATGCATTTATTTTTACCATCAAGAAAATAGTAATTTGGACATTCCTACATGAATAGACACAGATCCAATGCACAGATACAGAATGTGTTCCAACGTTTAGAATTTATTCCTAAGAGTAAAATATCCCTCAAATATCAAGTATTATTCCATTACTTTGTTTCAACCACATCGCGCGGCTTGGCATTCATGATATATTTGACTTTTTTGAAAGAAGGCATTTAATTTGATGGGTGATAGGTTAGGGGGAGGCTTACACGGAAAAGAAAGTTGAGCACGGTAAAAATTTTGATAATGGCTATAAAAAGAAATATATATTTTCAACATTGCGAAAAAGGAGGGTGAAGATTGCCGATATTGTAAAGAAAAAAGATTAGAGACTATTAGTCGATGGATAGTATTGTGATATTTTATGAATAATGAACTGAGTAATGTTCAAAATTAATTTAGATGAAAATTTTTCATTCCATCTCAATATTTAATACATAATTATGATTTAGAGCAGTAGGTACGCCGTTTGTTTTAACGAATATTTTAATGATATTTTGAGATGATCAAAAACTAAAAGAGATGTGAAACACCATTGCATTATGTTAGGCTGGTATTCATTCAATTTGTATAAATACCCAAATTTTATCATAATTACCGCAACGCAAAGTTAGCATAATTACCGCATAGTAAGCACCGCCGTATACAGTTCCGCTACTACTCGCTCGATTAATTAAGACCATCTGTAGGTATATCCTCCCTGATTGACCGCTGTGCCCTTCTCGACAGCAAATTTATCATGAAAATAGTCAAACTATAGGTCATCGGAACATCTTTATCTTTTCTCATTACGTGTTCCTTCACGAACTACAAGACTGAATGAGCTATTTATATAAAGGATTAACTTTGCAATTCCACATTGTAAGAGATTTATTACGACCGGTTTCGCCGCAGTGCAGCATCATCAGCACCTCCACAGACCTGATGATGCTGCACTGCGGCGAAACCGGTCGTAATAAATCTTTTACAATGTGGAATTGCAAAGTTAATCCTTCTATCCCTGATATTAAGGAATTCCACCAAGTGAGGTCTGAAACCATCGTTTGGTTCTTTGTATGTTTGTTTTGGATTAATGTAGTTAATTGCCCATTGTAATTGGACTTGAGCTGCTTTTGTACATGAATAATAAATAAATAAATAATCTACAATGACAAATGAAAGAGTTCGATGTTGCTGAATGGTATTTGCATTGGAGAAGTAATATCTAGAAAACATGTACAATGACTAAAACACACGTATATCTCATGGATCTTGTAATTCAATGTTACGAGAATCGCGTAGAATCCCGTAATAATTTTCTCTGCTGGCTTATCGAACGCACCTTCAAAAATTTTCATGGACTTAAAAAGCTAAATGCATTCGCTTTTCGCGATTAAAAATGAAATATGATGCACATAACCCAATCCCACTTGCAAACTGCAAGCGCCCATTTACTATTTGTTTTTAAACAGTGAGGACCAACACAGATTGTGGTGCATCCTCTTTGATACGATGAGCGCATCAACGAATTAAGTACTCGAAAACAAAAGAGACGAGCCCTGAGGGCGTCTGCGTCCTGATCGGGCCTTCGAGCACGACGGCGGCCATGGGTGATTTGATCTCCCATTGGAACGGGGGCGGGGCAGAGCCAGAGAGGAACAGGGGCGTCGCGGCGCGGTCCATCCGGGCGCCCCTCGCGCATTCAAGTTCCCTCTCGCGGCGCCACCACGTGGAGCTCGTCGGAAGCGGGGGCGAGTGAAGTGCGCTAGCGAGGGGAGTGGGGGGGGGAGGGACGGGAATGGAGGGGGAGGGGAGGGACGGGAGGGGAAAGATGAGAAGACGACGTTGGAAATGGAGCGCCTCAAGAAGTGAACGCAAACTCGCCGAGCGACCAACCACACTGGGGTGGGTGGGTGGGTCGACGTTTTTTCTTCACTCTCGCGGCCGAGATGGATACACGGAGTGATGGACGGGGAGGGGGGTGGAGGGAGGGAGGAATTAAGAGCGGGGAGGGATGACATCAGAGTAGGCGGAGCGCAGAGCAGTCGACTTTTTTTCAGTGTTCTGAACGCGCACAGCCGCTTGCTTGACGGCGGCTATGGACTAGCCACGCATCAACTGGTCGCCTCTTTTACACGCGGCGGAGGTATGCGAGGAGGAGGAGGCGGGTGGTTGGGGGCGGAGGGGCGAGCCTCGCCCCCCCCCCGCCCCTCGCCGCCAGGCAGGCGGATGAGGGGCCGAGCGAAGAGGAGGAAGGATGGAGTCCCACGACTTCACCTCTCCCCCGGAGGAAAGAATGCTCCACGGGGAGACTCGCGATTGGCTCTCCTATCGGCCCCCTACTCCTCCCACTCCTCCTCCACACGGGCAGAGAGAGCGTAAAAAGTGGTCTCGGAGACGAGCGGAGGGAATGCGTGTGGCGGCAGAGGCAAAAAAATCAGTCCCCCCCACCCCCCCCGTGCCACCACCTCCGCCCTCTCGCCTCGCAACAGGACGCCATCCATGTCCCTCGCTTGGTCCCCCCCCCCCCCCGTGTTGCCCCCAGCCACATCAACCCACCCGTCTCGGAGCGTCTTCGTACGTACGTGGGAGGCATTGGGGGCGTAGGGGTGGTGGAGTGGTGGTTCGAGACATTCATCCCCTCACCCGCCGTCCCCCAGGGGCCTCTCCCGCCAGAGGAAGAAGATGAGGGAACCTTCTTCTCATCGCATCCTCCGACATGCCCTCCAATCCACAGCCAACCGACACCTACAGCGACGCATGTCACCCGCTTCTCGAGCTACGTACGTTGATTATTTCGCTATCTGATTCGATATACATAAATGCATGTGCGTGTCTCTGAAGACTCTCCGGTCCCCCCTCGCGCCCGACCACTTATCCGTAATTCAAAATATTCCAAAGGCATTGGCCCTCTTTAGATTCTTTTCAATGAACACGAGGAGGCGTGGTGGAGTGGAACGTCCCTTCTGGGTCTTCAAGTTGCTCTTCCCGGTTTGCCGAAGTTCTTGCGCACCACATCAAACAAAAAAAGATAACATGTGTCATTCATATAGAACAATACTGCAACAGAATGAGCCAGAAGCAGTCGTTTATTTGTTAACTCTTGAAGAGTTGTCCCGAAGTTCGCTTTGCGAATTATCGTTAGGAATTATACGAGGCGTGTTTTTTTATGTAAGTACCGTTTTGAAATAAGAAAAAAAACAAGTATACTTTTCTAAACAATATTATTTTTACATGAAAGCCTGTACCTTAATCTACTTTTCTGTATAATTTCCACTAATATTAAGTCACTTATCGTATCGTAGAACCAACTTTTGAAATCCCATCCTCATTGAAGTCTGACGCCTGATTTGGCAACCACTGCAACATGGTCGTTTTGACCTCATCATTGTCGTCGTGGCGCGTACCACCCAGATGCATCTTCAAATGCAAAAACAAGTGGTAGTCAGTGTGCGCTAGATCGGGACTGTACGGAGGGTGATCTAGATGTTCCCAACCAAATGATCCGATGAGATCTTGAGTTTGATTAGCCGTGTGTTGACATGCATTGTCATGGAGCAGTCAACATTTTCGGTACCCACCGTAAGCACAACTTTCGATAGTTTAAACATTTTTGCATCTCTAAAAGCTCTTACCCATTTCCGCACCATTCCATCGCTCATAATGCTTTCTCCATAAACTCCACTCATCTGACAGTGAATTTCAGCCGTTTTCACGCCTTTAGGCACTAAGAAAACGAATCACAGCGCGTATTTCACAGTCGGCGGGATTCTTGATCGGCAGAAGCATATTAAATACTCACAAACAAACGTAAACACGGTCGAATGTTTCCGTAATAGCGTCTGTGGCTTCCTAACAGGTTTGGGTACACAGCGCATATGCACCAAATGCCGAACGCAGCACTGCAGCGGCCGAATTTCAAAATGGTACTTAAAAAAAAACACGCCTCGTATTATAACTGGAAATAACATTTTACCCTCCCACCGCTGAATAGCGTTTGTTTTCGGTTGAAGATGCTTTCCTCAGACAATTACGCAGAATGTGCGCATCTGGATTTGAAACAATGATTTTTACTTTCAGCCGAATAAACAATCGTGCGACTAGAAACAGCAAGTGGAGGCTAAGTTTAAAGACGAAAGATGTAAAACTGATACATCCAGCAGTTCAAGTCCCAAAAATGTCCCGTATAAAGGCAGTTGAAGTTTAAAAAAGGAAAGTACGTTTTTTTTGCGCCCATTCTTGGGCATTCATATGCATTTGACGGGTTACACGACTATGATTGCAGTGTTGGTCCTTATACATCAATTATCATTCATGGGTAGTCTCCTGATGCATAGCTGCACGTACACCAAAGAGTTTGATACGATTACCCCTCCCAAATCTCTCCCTCAATGCTTCTTCCTTCCCCAATCCCCTTTCACCAAGTGACCAAGAGGAAGGAGGTGGGCAGGTTCACGGCTTGTATCTCCCCCCCCCACTCCCCCCCCCCAACATCCCCTCCCCGCCCCTTTGCCATCCACGCACGTCAGCCCACACCGCCCCTCTGCATCTGCGCCTGCTCTGCTATCGCGTTAGGCCACGAAACAGGAAACATCATTCCTCTGGGGGTCACATGACCATTCGCCCGACGGATAGTTACTCAGAAAGCGCCTTTGACCTCTCTCTCACCCTTTCGTCCAATGGACAAGCGCGGCTACGTGAAATGCTTCCCCCCATCTCTTTTGAAATAATGTGGCGATAACTCTCGAGATGTAACCTTTAAATGAGCATCGAAATGTACGGAGGGAACTAGAAAAAAATCACAGATAAGTAAATAACAATGCCGTAAATAACGTCATCTCTCACGAAAAATAAAAATATGAGGTGGACAGGAGAGAAGTGAAGACGGCACCACACGTAGAAAATGACGAGCATCCAAACACCGTTTGTCTTCGCAGAGGACACATATACATTTCCCATACAGAAAGCAGAAATTCGAGAAGGCTTTGCGTCATGCATGGGACGAGACGATGCGGGGGATCGAATGCTGTCGGACGGCCGACGACACAAAAATTACTGACGAACACCACCACGGAGTAAAGAGCGGAGTTCTCACTACACCACGAGAGCGCGTGGGCGATGAATAAGCAGCTGAATAACATCTACAGTTCTACACGTTATAGAAAATTCAGGTAGTGGCAAGTTTTCTGCATTTATTTTATTCAATTAACATGGATTCGGCTTATAATATTTTAACTGAAGAGTACCCAAACAATGTGCTTAATTGTACAATGGGTTGTTTTGCTCGATATCTTAATTTATTGCTGAGTGGCATCACCGGATTAAAAATTAATGCATAAATTATTCAAGGAATTGAAGGACGTAGTAAAGTCCTTATTTGAAGAAATGGTGACCACCGATTAATGTGATTTTACACAATGAAGGGAGGGTGGACAGATAAATAGTTAATATGGCTGTTTGGGGAATGAAAGATGGGCAGAGGGGTGAGACGGGGCAGCGGCATTGGCCCAATCGAATAGTTGGGCTCATTCAGGGTGTTTGGCAGTCGTGGAGTTGAAAGTTTTACATCCCATATGACAGACGGAGTGTAGTCTTTACAGCGCTATCAAGTATGAAGATTTACTGTCAGGATTTGAACACTTGAACACAAGACCGACGGAATGTGGGGCCAGTGCTCTAGCCACCTCACCAACCTACTTACACTGCAGATGAAAACAAAACTCATGCTACTCTTGTAGTATCCGAGGCCGAACAATGAAAACGGAGTGTAGGAAATGCTAAAAGCCTCAGTAATTCAAATAATACTAGATGTAATTGCTCTTTTATTATGTTTCGAGTCTTCAACATGGGAAGGAAATATTTCAGTGAAATATGTTTATTGAATGCCTACATTTTAAGTGATTATAAATGAGTACAATATTATTGAATTCCCTTTATTCTCTTGTCCAATAATAGTGAATAATAAAAATCTTTGGGTAAATTAGAAAAAATTCCGGCAAAGTCTGGAACACACTTATTCTGCTGTAAAAGCTGAAGTAGGAAATCCTCTCACTTCATATGTTCCTCAGCTTTTGCCCGATGAGGAAAGTTCATGTCAGGATAAATATAAGCATTTCCTATAAATATTTTTTGGAACCAATTTAAAAGGCATTTTGTGAAGAATTGTGCTGCTAAGCCATAACCATGTGAGAGAAGTTGTTAAACCCTAAAAACATAAGAATTCAACGATGACATTCGCTGAAAATTGCCGGAGGATAAAACATATTCCTGGACATGGATTCAAGCCATCTACAATTTCAGGGCAAACGTGCAAGACTACATTTCATAAAGACTGCGCAAGATTTCCTATTTTCTCAAAAAGCCGGTGCTTGGTTTGATTCCCAGTCTAGAAATCCTCATTGTCCTTATATTATCAACGAATTCCTTGCCATTTATCGTGGAATTTGAGATAATGTTGCATCAATGAGAAATACAACACCTGTACATAAATTCAAACTTGCGGCACTTGGTTTAAGGGACGGGAGGTCAGCATGGGAATCCACAAAACATACCAATCCAGCAATTTCATGGCAAGGCCTTCACAGGGCTAAGTATTGAATACTTGAGCAATGCCATTGCATTTTTTCCCTTTCTGCTTCAGCTTGATGAAGCATCAAATCACATTTGAGTCCCATCAATACAAGCATAGAAACATTAACAAATAAACATGCTGATAGTCTGTGTCAATTTATAAATATCACTCGGAATGATCACCTTCCCCGTCTAAGACAGTGCTCGGCAGATGAAACCGACTGAAATACATAGAAACAAAAAATTTGGTAATTGCATAGGAATGGGCTAACTTGGATTTTAATGGGATCCTTTCGCAATGGATTTTGATGTCTCAAAATGGAAAGGGAAAAATACCTCAGTATGTAATAGCATTACAATTATTTAATCAGTCGTTTGCCCTGTCTTCGATATGTAGTGAGACTTCCCTACCGATGATCAGCAGTTTACTAATCTGCTTAGTAATGTTATAACAGTAATTTGTAATATATTTCAGCAAAGAAAAATGGATGCTATAAAAATAGGATGTTTTCACCGAAAATACATTGGTTCAGCCTTTTTTGAAAAGTGTAATCATCCTATACATGAATTCACTTGTAAACTGAGTGCATGGTTGATTTTAATAACTAAGATTACATCGCTTTAAATATGATATGAGTAAAGAGTATGTAGGTACATTAATCTGCAGAGCAGGCCATCATTGGCTTTTGTCAGAATTGCAAACTGATCTATTTAGCTGATCATAACTCTGGGATCTAAATTGCGGTGACTTACAATGAAAATATTAATGGAATATCACCACTGTCTATGCCTATTAGTAGCAGCAGACGGTAATGTGATTATGGTTATTTAAAATTGAATATTACTGGCTTTATAAGTGAAAAATGTTGTTTCCCACCTGTTGTTCAAAATGTCCGTTCATTTCCAAGTCTGGGAATAAAACGGAAAAAAACCCGGATTGATCGGTGACTTTTGGAGGTATAGAGAGAATAGGCTGTTATGCGGGGGCGGGGATTTCACTCCGCGAAGGACACTCCGCGACCACAAGGGGAGGGGCAAGGGAAACAGCCCCCATTTTCGCCCAAATCAAATTCCCATATACCTAAGCGAAAGGGGTGGCGGGCGGGCAGCGAGGGGCTGCCCCTTTAACGTGGCAGCCCTGGACGAGGAAAGATATTTGGCGTGGAATGAGTCAGTGAGAGGGGGGGGGGGTTAAGCACTAAGTGTGGACAGGGTGTGGGTAGTGCGATCAAATAAACAAGGTTTGCATGGGAAAGTTGCGGCCGAGGGGAGAATTGAGGCTTAAGACCGCGGAGCCTCCCCTCCCTCGAGTTGTTTATTGTCACGTTTTTAAAAAGGAAAAGTGCCACTCTCTGCGAAGAACACAAACCCGGCCTCTCTCCACTAGAGTGGGGGGGGGGGCGATGTGCCGACGGCGATGACGGAGACTCCCGGTAGGGGGCAGCTCATGCCGCGGGACGCCAATGTGGCGAATGCAGCGACGCCCGCGGACGGATTCCGAGAGACGAGCAGAGAAGAGCGTTCCCCGATGACCACCCCCTCTTAGGACAGCCAGACTTCCTCCACTACTCTCGAACACACACACTCGATGCGAACTAATTACACGCTCTGTTTAGTGCCTGTATGTATGTATGACTTCCCCGCGCTCGCCGCCGATTAAAAGTGCGTGCTCTCCCCGATTAGAAACCCTATTTGCCTCACGCGCGGAGAAATTTAACGCCCACCGCTTTTTAACGCCATTTCCGAACTTAAGGATTCTTTCCCAATACGTTTGTTCTTAATTAATCATTCCTATTGTCGATTTGGTCCTCAATCACATAAGGATACCATATTGAAGAATAACATGCGGAAATAATAATTCGCGGAGTCTCAAATTTTCCTTTGAGTTGTTATGCATGCCCCTATGGGGAAGCGATACCCAAAGATTCCGATGTTTGCTTCCGGCAAGAAAGATATGTTAATTTCACTGAACTACCGACGAACAAAAATTATTTATATAAATATCATGAAGCAGTTTAAAAAATATTGTAAAGTAATATTGGTAAGTAGCCTAGAAGAACAACTAGTGCAAATGAGAAATACGAAGAAAAGTCTTATGTCCAATGTCAGTGCATCGGTGGGCGGGGGAACAGGTCCGTATGGGTGTCAGTGTGAAAGCGATTGGTTAAATCGCCCGAGGCGTGGTTTCCCTTCATCGGTTATTCTAAGCGTTGCTCTTTAGCAGTGGAGGAATACACACTTAAAACAAGCAAACAAAAACAACAGGGAAAGAAACAATCACATAAATATCTAATATATGTATACAATGGAAGAAATAGTGGGAAACAACACAGCCATGTCTACAATAGATACACTCTCGACCAATATCCGGGTCAAAAAAACACATACACGCGATGGAATGGATTAAGCGATCACCTTATAATCGCAAGCGATATATACAAATCGATCTCGATGGAATTGAATCACTGTTCGGACAATGTTCAGACAATCGGAAGCTCTCTTTCAGGATCGATTACTTGTAACTAAGATGCCCTGGATGGATTTTATAAAGTTCAACTCATCTGCCGATATAGAGGAGTATATTTTTAAATATATATTCATCAATATCGACAGGTGTAGCAAAACTTGGTGGCACTCACTTGTGACGAGAATGGCGTCAGGGATAGTAGAGCATGTGAGAGAGGTAAGACATAAATTAACGGTTGATTCCCCGTCAACCCCCTCCCCCCTGAACTCTCAGCTGTCGAGTGCCACCATGTTTCGCTCGGCCTCTACTACGGATTGCCCATTGCCGACTTAAATTCTATTTTGCACGCCAATCGCATAAAAAAACTAATATCTGTAAATGCCCACCTCCGAATAACGTATCTCCTTCACTTCTCTGTAGGGGTTAGATGGAAGAAGGGACTTTTAAAATCTCAATCTCGCCCCAATAAAGACGTTTATCTATCGATCTACTCCCTTACGATACCAAAAAGAATTTACAATTCAACTGCTTCCTCTCCTGCTTAAATGAAAATATGATTGAGAATTTCCAAAAAGGCCTTTTTTTAAAGGCCTATGTCGGTTACTCGAATCGCAAAAGCGCCGTAAGTGTAATACATCTACATACTACCCCGCAAGCCGCCTCAATAGGCGTGTGGCGGGGGGTGTTAGGACACCAGCCGTTTACATATAAAAAGGAAACGCTCTAATGAAATTACGTCTAGCATTTATTAAAGTCCCTTATTGTTCGGGGGAAATACGAATTCCCATGGCTATCCGTTCGGCAAAATATCTCTAATCTCTGAAAGTAATAAAAGAAACGCACTTGTCACAAGATGAGAGAGATTTTAATTTTTTTCCTTCGACATTGAATACTTCATCCAATCACTCCGTAAGTCATTATCCAGCCTCGAGTACTATTTCAGCGAAATAATTCCAAGAAAACTTTTGCTTTAGCCTCGCCTATCAGGTCCAAAACGTATATTCCTGTTCATCACGGACCATGCTGTTGACTGTGGGCTTCGTGCGGTGCAAATAAAACTGGATTCAGTAACAGAGCGACCACACCCCCTCCGTCTTCCGGTCCAGGGAAAGGATAATCGGATGAGGTGGGACTCGAAGCGGAGACTTCTGGGACGCGGAGGAGGAGTGGGATGGGGGAGAGACTAGAGGGGGAGAAGGGGGAAGGGAGGAGGTGGAGGGAGAGGAAGGGTGGAGGTGGGGGAATGGCCGCGATCTACGCCCCGAATTAACAAGCGACCCGACTTGACCCAGCTGCCCCGGAGCTGCTGCCTCTTTAGTGTTTGTTGCGTGCGATAGAGGGTAGTGCGGGCGAGTCGATTGAGGGAAAGCGGCGCCTGATGTCCGTGCGGGACCTGCTGCGGTTATGAGATCGTCAATTGTTTCATAACATAGATGTAGATAACTACTCGCGGGGCAACGGTAGGGGTTGGGCGGGAGGGGGGGGGGAGGATGATTCGTACGCCTCGCGAGGCTCTTTCCTTTGAAAGCCACTCGGTGCGAGAAATTGAGGCGCAGGGCCAGACGAATGCTCGCCGGTATGAGTCACTTCCTCCTCCACGCTACGATGTGCAAGCACGCAGCCAATTAGAGCGCCCCCTCGTCGTGATCTCACCCTCGACTTCCGTCGGTGAGTGGGCTCAACCGTTCGCCTAAATGTGTGTGATACAAAAGCACCGGAGAGCCAAACACCTCACGTGTTCCTCACAAGGAGCTGGGAACACGAACGATAAGGTGACTGTGCATTGACGAGTTGTAGTAGTTCATTTTCAACTGTACCACGCCATGCCGAGGTTATCAATGAGGTGATTAGGATTGCCGCACACTGCTGGTCAGCTGTGTATCAGGCTTTATTCAGGAAAATTTGATTTTGGGTAACAGTGGCATTGCGAAGCAAAAGTGGTGCGACATTAACTCTGAAATATATATGCCGTTGAGTTGTGAGATGGAGACAGATCTATCCACCAATCGCATTTCCTCGTTCATTCTTCCCACCCCCCTCTCTCTTTGTTTCTCAATCGGCGACTATCCCCCTCTACGTGGACTGCTCCACCCCCCTTAACCTTTCCCCCCCCCAGGCGAAATTCCTGCCCCACACTCCCTTTGCAACATAAACATGCCCCCAAACCCCCCTCTCAATAAAATGAGGAGAAACCAAGTGGCGCTTTTTCTTTTTCTGGCTCCTTAGAAATTCCCGCGAATTCGTAAGCATCTGAAAAAACAGGCTCTGAATCACGTTTCCCGGGAAACAAAACACCCGCGTATACACCCTGGTCCATCGCAGGACCTGAACACACGCGATCTTTAAGTCAGCCAGCAAAACGCATCCGGACTATTATGGCCTCCCGACTCTGAACACTGAGAATCATCGAATTCGAACAAGAAACGTTCCGAGACGTAGATCGACTTTCGAAATGTTCATCTTTGGCGTTGAGTTTTCCTACATGAAACAATATGAATAGAATGAATCCTTTTCAGATGCCAAGAAATGACCCAATATATTAAATTTTAAGGGAAAATATTGATTTAGCAATCACCAATAATAACGCAATCGTTACACGCTGTATTAATAAAATCCAAAAAGATGAAAACATGAAAAAGGACCTCCGGTAAATCTGGCCAGCCTGATTGGGATCACGGATTTCAAAAGAGCTGGACTGGTACCCAAGATAATATTCCCCCTTCTGTTTCCAATCAACAATTGAAGATGTAGTCATGTATGTATTGTCAAGCTGTCCGAAGTTAGTGTTCTCTGCATCCTGACAGCCGCGTACATCTGCATTGAATTCCAAACATTAGTAGTTCTAGATTGAAACGCAATTTCCCTGGGGTTGTTGACAAGTTGTATCAAACTGTTCGCATTTTAAGTGTTCGTGTGTCCGCCACGCAGGGCGCTGCACGCAATTACTCCCGGAACACGATTGACTGGGATTGGGCGACAGATGGAAGTCACGCCCCGCGGTCCGTGCACTGCACGCACGCATTCGTGGCACAAGACGGTGCGTCGCAAGAGAGATATAGAGCGCTTGGGGCGTTGCGAGGTCTCTCTCGTCCGTGGAAAAAGAACATCATCGCATTATCGCTCGTTCTTTTCCTTTTTCCCCACTTTCATCCCACCAACCAACCTGCTGCCGCCGTGGAAGGTGGGGGGGGCTTGGGGGTTGGAGGGGGGTAGTGACCTCCTCTGGAGAGCGGATGTGGAGGGAGGAGGAGGAGGTGGGCGGAGGGGAGAAGCGTTGCTGCTGCTGCTATGGTGATGGCGGTGTTGATGGCGTTGATGATGATGAAGGCAACAGGAGAGTGAGAGAGAGAGAGGGGGGGAGGAGGGGAGAGGGAGGGAGGAGAGGGGGGGAGGTTCTGGATGATGAAGTCACCGCTATTCGCGCCCCCGTGGGAGACAAGAGAGGAAAAGACGGCGCATCGAAGGAGAGCGAGCGGGATGCTAGGCGCGCAAGGAGCACACGGTCGCACGCACATGATGCACACCCCCCCCCCTCCCATCAACCTCGTGCACACCACAAAACAACACATCATTCTTCCTCCCCCTCCATCCCCATCCCCCTCTGAGGTGTGCGTGCGTGCGATATGGCTCTCACGGGTGCGTGCGTGATATAGACAGCCGCCTCCCGCCCAACACACCCACCCAACTCAACCGCCTCGATGCAGGAGTGACGCAGGTGGCTGTGTTAGTGCCGCCGCCATTGGCCTAAGAGAGCAGCGGCAAGGAGCTGAGGAAGGAAAAAGGACAAAAAAACCCCTGTGGGGGTTGAGGGTGGCTGCTGTCCCTGGGAGACTTGATTCTCCATCCGAGGGAACATCCGACGCTCGAATTTTCCCGAAGTAATGTTTCTCTCTCTCACTCTGCAACGACCTCAGCTCTCTGACCTCAAAAAAATCACACTCTTATTTGAAAGGAATAACATACCGCCCTGTACAGGAATTAATCACACACCATCAATATATTAGATCGGTGGAGCCTTCCTGGAATGAACGACTCCAGTCGTAGTACAACAATAACAATAATAGCCACATGTGAAGGACTTGGGAAAGATAGGTGTCTTGTGAGAAAAGAGACCCAAAATAAGGAGATCATATGCGGGGAACGGATGTCTCGAGAACAGACCTAAAGAAAGGAGTAATTGAATACGTGTAGGAATAGCCATTACCGTCTTTAGGACTGGGCCGACCGGGCCCGGGCCCAGGGGCCTCGGGGTACTAAGGGGCCACGGGGTATCAACCCTAGTCAAAAAGTACCAAACTTAAATTTGAGACTTGAATAAAAGCTCTTCATTTTGATTCTTCTCTTATTCTTTGAACTTTGAACCTAGTAGATGCGAAAACCGCTAAGAGCGTCTCACAAGCTACCTCATTTTATTTAGTCCAGAAAATTTTGCAATTTTTTTCCGCGTCAACTCATAGATGGCAAAAATTACTTACAAGCTTAGGGCCCGAAAATAAAGTTGTTGGAGTATGAATGATGAAAATAATATAAATTATAGTATTGACTTATTATTTGACTTAGCATTCTAAAAAATAATTCAATCGCGTATCTTATGTAATTATTTGAAATGAATTGTGTTTATGCTGCCCTTAAAAGGGCCACACACGATCTCGGGCCCAGGGTCCTCTCGATCACAAAAGACGGCCCTAGGTATAGCACGTGGAGTGAAGAGCGGCGTGGCACGGGAGAAGAGGTCTTGGAGGATAGAGTCTAAATTGCAGGCTCCTTGAGGTTCCCAGGTGTGGAGTGGAGAGAGAGATGCAGAGAGAAGAGAGCGAAACCGGAGACGGAGGCAGGAGAGCAAAGAGAGACGGAGGAAGGCAGAAGAAGATCGGGCGGAAGGGTCGTTTGGGTTTGACGGTGGCGTGCGATTGGGGGAGCGAGGGAAAGGTTTTGAAGGGATACAAATTAGCAAGTGGAGTATGAAGAGCCAGCATGGGAAACTGACGCAGCGCAAAACGAGATGCTGAGAAACGATGAGAGGTTAGAGATCATATCCTGAGGTGTGTGGGGGAATGGCGGGAATTTGATACGGGGATTATCCAAATGATCAACAGAACACCAAAGATGATCCGCACCTACGAGGCGAATGAGTCGCAAAGAAGAAAAATATACTAACACGTCAACAATTTGTTCATGTTTCAAGTTTTATCAAAATCGAATTTTCCTCAACGCAATAACTATTTGTATTCTTTAGCTCACAGGGGAAATAGGAGGAGGCATTGTAGTCTCCGAGAGTTCGTATGTTTGCACTTCTGAGTATTTTTTCCTCTGTTCTTAATCACATTTTGGAATCCGGTGACCCAGTGGGCGACGGAAAATTGAGATGTAGATTCTCTCAACTCGCAGTCCCACCGGAGGCCATCTGCGAATCTTTGTCCAAAATGATAACAATTCAAGAAGCTGATCTCATACCCATCCCTCAAAAAAGATATTACTATCAAATTACTTATCCTATGAAAATATCGCTCGAAGCCACTCTGACTGATATTTAGGTATTCTTCTCGGGAATAAACTACTCGGGAACTAAATATTAGTCACCGGAAAAAACTTAAATCGTACACTCTGACTGATGTTCCCCTCCAAGTAGACCCACTTGGACTCGAGTGCAATTGGACCTGGACTGGAGACTCGTGGGTGAAGGAACACCTGGACTTCGGGACTCCGGGTCTATTCCGGGTCCCCGATGGTGGGGACTACTTCACCTCTCCCACTTCCATCATCGGGGAACTATTTCACCTCCGCAATATTTCTCCCGCGGGAATGCAGCCAGGATGCTGCAGCCACGTTGGTCCACCAGCCTCTCTTCCTCAGTCGACAGGGGGATAGTGGGTGAGTGGGGGAGGGGGGAGATCACACCGGATATGCAACAGGGAGCAGTCTCCTCAAGACATGTAAATGCATACCGAAGAATTTAACAACCGTGATTCCTTCCGCAGCATGAGTGCAATCATTCCGCGCAAGTCATAGAATCAGAAACACTTGTGCCATCTACCATCCATTGATAACATAGGTGATATAGGTTTATGAATGGTTGTGGAGATGCCGTGATGAAATCCCGCTATTCAGAACAGCATTCGCTCTCGCCAACAGAAAAGGGAGAAGGGCGATTTTTGTTTCACAGCCACGCATCAACTATAGGTGTGCCACCGAAGTGAGCGTTCGTTTCTGCTCTCTATATCGGGCGCCCTTTTGCTCAGCGGCGCTGAAAACAACTGGGAGTGCACATCATTTTAGACCGAAGAAGGATGACACTTGAAACGAGGTCTTCCCCGGGGCTGACTTTCCGCGTATGGCGTCATGAGCTTTGGAGTTACCACGAGTAAAGCTCTCTCTGCCGAAGGCGTCCCTAGCCTAACGTAGATTAAGGTTTAGGCGGTTTAGGCGCAAGATACTGAGTGCTTATTTATTACTAATCAAGTGATTTCAAGAGCGGTCGTTATAGGCAGACTGCTTTCGACGCGGTGGATTGTGGGTCCGTCCCACGACAGACAGCGACGCGTCGGAGGAAGACAACGCGAAAGAAACCGGACGCAGGAAAGACCGATGAAAATATATGAGATTTCATTGATCATGAGCCGAATAGCAGGATGGCTTCTTGTACCATTCCACTGGAAACAGCAAGGCGAATGCAAGCGTTGTGGACAAGGGCATACATCTCGTGCTGGCAATCAGAACTGAGTCATAAATAAACTAAATTCCTAATGAACGCTACTTTTAAGTTTTGATTAATTTCCACGGCACGAGTAATGGGCAGCGCCGACGTGCGGGTCGGCAGGAATGTACCTAATTAATGACGTCACGCACAGCTGACCAAACAGCACCACACTCCATCACATTACCTCGTTATCTAGAAGACACAATCACTTTATAATGACTTTAAAAATGAAGAGTAAGAAAATTCGAACACTGAAAGGGACCGAATTGCAAAGTACTTCTTGTGGCTGAGGAAATCGATCGGATTATCCATCCAAGGCGAAGAATTTTTTGCTTTAAATGTTTCTTAAGGAAAGAAAATGTGATTAAATGTCATGAGAAAGGCATTTCTAAGCGGATTTGTATTAAATATAGAAGCAATAATTAGCCCACTCCCAACACCACATCAAAACTAACTCTTCACACCGGTCGATTTGTCCGTCATTATTTTATTTTGTTCTTTGCATGAAGTAGCATCTCGTAGTATTCATAAATTAACAGTAACAGTAATATTAACCACTAGATGTGTCTATAGCATTGCTCTGCATGTTTTTATGTTCATTTACGCATCACTCTCCCAGTTTCTGGTTGGACTGCGCACTGTTCTCCTGACTGCTCTTTGGTGTCAGCGCCTAGCGCCAGGGGGAGCGTGCGAGTTTCTGATTTGTGCTGGGACGAGTGCTGCATGCCTGGTGTGGAATCACCCCGTGCCACACAACCTAGTGGTGGCTTGCATGGTACATCGTAGATGTAGATATGCAAATCGCCATCAATCTCAAGTATACCACGAATCTAAATACCATTCCATTTAGTATTTGTGTCTAGCTCATGGTATCCTATCAATTACAATTTTTCAAAAGATTATTGTGGACGCTCATCAGCTGGGATGCGAGACCACGGGTTGATTCGTGGGGGGGGGGGGCAGTTGGGAGGGTAGAGAGGGAAGGGGGAGGGAGAGACTTAAGGCTTCTCTATCTGGGGACGCAAAATCACCTCAGAGCGACCAAATTGGCTGGAACTCCACCCTCATCCATCAACTAAACACTCCTTGAGTTTATGCAAAAGAGATTTTACGCGACACATTTATTTTTAAGACTATAAAATCTGTGTTTTCTGTTTCCAAGCGTCAGACCCTAATACCCTAAGAGGAAAGGATGTCAGTTCCACTAAGTTTTCCTTCACTTTGATCGGACTCAACCGCGCTAGTGTTGGCACCGAAATGCGTCGAAGTCTATCATACGGGATATTATTGAAGAAGAATTTTTCGACTACATTCATACGATTTACCACAGGTATCATGTACATGAATCAGGAATTTTTGTGTATGCCAAGCTATCAAATGTAAATATTCGATTAGTTCCAAATCCTCCATCAGTACTTATACCTGAGAGTTTAATTTCCCATCTGTATATTCAGCTTTAGAAACAAGATTTTAGGAAAGGCAGCAAACAGCTAGGCCATCGATAGGAAGCCAGGCGTCGAGATGACGGACGGCTCTGAAGAAAGAAATTCATCCGCTCACGTGCGTGCTTGTATGCGGGCGCCATCTCTTGACGAACTTCCAACTTCCGTGCGAGGCGAGCGGAGTGGGAGGGGAGGATGTGGAGGGAGGGAGTGGAAGGGGTGGGGTTTGGGTTAGGGGGAGGGAGGGTGGATGAGCGCACATGGTTGGAAATGGGGGGAGGGAGGAAGTGAGGTCATTCCTGTACGGGGCGGAGGTTTGAGAGGACCGAGGAATATTGGGGGAAGGGAGGGGAGCGGGGGGCGGGCGAGGGGAGGAGGATGACTGCGCGGCTGCCAGAGGTGCGCAGCAATTGTTCCGGTTTCGGAGCGCGCACCCCTAAGGATCTACATCCACGAAATACCGCGACGGCCACCTCCAGGGTGCGTGGCACGGGGTGATACCAGACACGCGGTGATCTTGCTAGTAAAAATACGGACCTCGCTCGCTCCGCCATTCGGGCGATAGGCGATATGACCAGAGAGTAGAAACAGGAGCGAGGCAAAACAAGAGAGGGCTACGTCGGTAAACATGCTGACATACAGTACAAGTAAAACTGATGATCTCAGGCCTGACCTCGTGGAAATTATGGATATCCATGATGAGAAAACCACCTTTGTCATTTCCACAAACTTTCTTACGCTGGCACGACGCGCGTTTCACCACACTTTGGCATACTCATGCGGAACAGTGTACGTAGGCCAAACCGGACGAGCTATTACAACCCGGATGAAAGAACATGAAAGATTATTCCGGAATTTCGACCCGAGGTCAAACTTCGCGAAACATTTATATGAAAATCCATGATGAGAAAACCACCTTTGTTATTTCCACAAACGAAACGCGCGTCGTGCCAGCGTAAGAAAGTTTGTGGAAATAACAAAGGTGGTTTTCTCATCATGGATACAGTACAAGGGTTATCCATACTACTACCATAGAGTAAGCCGTTAAATGGTTACTCTGTGCCACTAATGATTATGCAGAGATAGGTACTAACAGATACGAGAATCGAGCGGAAAACAAAATCATGCAAGACATTTCAAGGGAGATGAGGCGATAGTAATGGATACATAAGTTAATAAATATAAGTAAAAAATCTAGTCGACCAAACAACAATTGGTATCGCCTTAATACCTTGACAGTCGTGCTGACATGCAAGAATTATCACAAAATCAGTCATGTAAAACTATTAAGTATTCAACACGTAGACATTAAAAACTTAAAATAATGAAAAATATAAAGAAATAAAGTACTAACTTAAATGAGGGCTTCGATCTATTGTGGTCCTTAATCGTGCATGGAATAAAATAGCATTTGTATCCTCCGTCGGTCCGGCAATCTATCTCTATAATTTTGAGGAAACCGGGAGTAGCCACGGTATTAACCTTTACGGAGTCACCCGCAAGTGCACAGAAGTGCAATATCCCACAGGAGAAAAATCATTCGCCTTGACCGGTATTAAAGCACTCGGCGCGAAATCGAGGGGTCCGGGTTCGTATCCCTGTCAAGGCGAATGATTTTTCTCCTGTGGAATATCGTATCTCTATAATTCTGTGATGTGATCGAGCCTACGATAGTAGCTACCACAGTAGCACGTAGGTTTTAATATAATTTACTCCTTGGGTTAAGCCTATTCTTTATTATATACCTGTGTGAGCGATTCCCAGCCCAATTCCTTTAATATCCTCGACACATTTCTCGAATTCTCGTAACATCTCTTTACAAACCTAGCTGCTAGTCGCTGTACGCGATCTAATTCCGATACCATGCCTGCTCCATAAGAATCCCAAATACTAGTCGCATATTGTACATGTGGCCTAACTAGAAGAGAATTGCAGCGCTATTTCCCTCTCTCATCGTACGTGCCGAGTATTCTTTTGATAAATCCTAGATTTCAGTTGGGTTGACCGCATATTGCCCCCATATGTTTATTCCAAGATAGGTCCGGAGAGATTGTGACGCCTACGTTGACATCCCAATTGTAAACCCCTTCTCCTAAGTTTAGTTTTAAACGTCTTCAATAGTTTGTAAGATTCTCAATTGCACACGAGCCGCACTTCACAAGCAAAATACTTTCCCCTGAGGTGCACTTCATTCTTAAATTGAACTTTGTGTGTTGAACTCCGTTCGCCGGAACGGTCCCATTCTTTCGGCGCGGCCATTCAACCTCTCATCGACTATTTACGATTCCTTTATTTTGTAAAATCTTTCAGGTGTATCCTTCTTTCTCTAAAATGATACTGCTACGCATTTCTTTATATTCTCAACTTCAACTTCTTTCTTCCAAAACTCATGCCCTCCTTTACGCCGATGACTGCAAGATTTTTAAGCAAATAAATAACTCCTCTGACTGCCATGATCTTCAAGATGCATTGAATAAGACCACAGCTTGGTGCAATTCCTGGTGCCTAAATTTAAATCCAAGTAAGTCAAATACTATGAGTATTTCCCTTAAAAAATCCCCAATTCATTTCACCTACTCTATAAACTCTACCCCATTGAACAGAGTTGCATCAATAAAAGATCTTGGCATAATAACTGACCAGAAACTTATTTATTCAGAACACATTCAGGCTATTAAAAGAAAATCTATGTCCCTGTTAGGCCTACTTTACCGGTTCACTGAAATTAAAGATCCAAGAGCATTACAATCTTACTTCTCATCCATTGTCCTTCCCATTATCTCCTATTGCTCCCTTATATGGTCGATGTCTGCCCCAACAAATCTTAAATCTCTGGAACACATTACTCACTTTTTCACTAATATTGTTAAAAACAGCTCATCTCCGCAACTTATCCTCCGATGCTGTCTTGCGTTCACTTTCTAATTCCAATCTTAATAATAACTTCCTTAAAACTGATTTAAAACCCATACACAGCACTCTGAACTCGACCATTGACTACCCTGACCTTATTTCCTTCATTAATTTCAGAATTCCTACCCGACCAACA
This sequence comes from Pyrrhosoma nymphula, assembly GCA_963573305.1. Lineage (NCBI taxonomy): Eukaryota > Metazoa > Arthropoda > Insecta > Odonata > Coenagrionidae > Pyrrhosoma > Pyrrhosoma nymphula. The sequence goes on from OY754327.1 coordinate 185,951,476, forward strand.
AGGAGTCACTCATTGCTCCATATCCCTACTCCCAGATTATCACTCACCAAACGCTCCCTTATTGTTCGACTTTCAACTCTCCTGAATTCCCTTCCTGTCAACATTGACCCTTTCTCCTTATCTTCCAACGCCTTCGCTAACCAAGCCATATCTCATTCCCAAATAAAATAATATTTTCTGGCTTGCCATGTTGTTACATTATTTGTCTATATCTTCTTCGTGTTAATGTTTTTGCGTATGTTGTTACTTATATCACTATAAAATGGCATCATGCTGTATGTGGTCTATTTTTTTAAATAAATAAATAAATAAATAAATAAATAAATTTAGTTCCAACTACCATTTTTCACACCAGGCTTGAATTGCAACTAGATTCTTCGTTACTTATTCCCCATCTTCCGGTTTCTAAGTATACAACTGCGTCGTCAGCAAATAGTCCAAGTTTGCTTTCAACTACGGTACTGAGGCCCTCAACGTATGCGAGACATAGCACAGGACCGACGACAATTCCTTGGGGAACATCCGATTCGACGTTAGCGGCAATGGACAATGGACATGACACCATGTATAACGACTCTTTGTTCGCGATCCTTTAAGAATGATGAATACGGTCTGTGTTATTTTTATTCATTCCACAGGATTCTAACTTCACGGTTAATTTACTAGGAGGCACTTTGTCGAATGCCTATTTAAAATCAAGGAATAAAGAGTCATCTTAAACATTATATTCACCCGAGACTGAAATATTGTGAACGAAGAGAGCCAGTTGATTCTCACTAAGATCTTCCCTTTCCAAATCCATGCCAATTTTTCATTATGCTAACCCCATTCCTTCGGATCTATGTTATCTGTGAGAGATTTAGTAAATATGTAATCTACTATCTGTAAGGCATGATGCGCACTTTCTGATGCAGGTGTTTTGCACACGCGGGCAGGAATTTTTTCGGGAACATGGGATGTGCTAGGGTTAAGGCTTTAAAGTAGGTTCGCAATACCTCGACAAGTAATGATAATTTCACTGCCGCTGGAAAGTAGTGCCGCTGGAAAACGTCAGGTAAAGACTCGTAAAAATTCCTGCGAGCTTGCTCTAGAAAAAGCTCTGGCAGGAGGCGTTTTATGCGTTGGCAATTTCTAAACTAAAAATCGCTTGTAAGTGTGTTCTGTTGATTTACTTTCTTGTAACTCCCTTATATACGACCAAAATGACTTACGATTATCCCTCAAGTATTCGCCCAGTATTTTGCTTTTGAAATTAGCAAGCGCCCTTCGACATGTTTTCCTCGCGAATATATTCCATTGTTTGTAATTTTGCAGAAGGTAATTCAGTGCCTCGTAAGATACGCTCATTCCTGTATTTTTTTACCGAAGCATGACATATATGCCATTGTCGTTTTAATAACTGCCGTACTTCTGTATTACACCACCGAGGGCTCTGAGTTCACTCTTTTTAATTTGATTGGAATGAATTTGTTAAGTTCTGAGCGTGAAACCTTGAGAAAAGCTTGACACGAACCCCGAGTATCGTAGTTTCAGCTTTATTCCTGATATTTACGAAACAAAATCTGCAGCACCAGTTCCATCACGTCGAAATCAGCCCTATCAATCAAATAAATGTTTCCTTGTGGCTTATGGTTTTTGTTTATGCTTAGGGAAAAGTTGCTTTTCTTTATGGTCATTAATTCCGTAATTGGTAATTACATTCACCACTTGATCGGGTACATTTGCCGCTAGTAAATCAAGGGAATTGTTTTCTCTGGTCGGAGCTGTAACTATCTGATGAAAATAGTGGTATGCAAACGTATATAAAGTGACTCACATGACATGGATCCATGTCTTTATCCGCAGTGATAAAGCTATATATGTACATGTACTCCAGTCGACGGACGGAAGATTGATATCCCCACCGATTGTTATGTAGCGGTCATTTTTGTGTCACGTTCATTTTATCATGTATTTCTATTTTTTATTTATTTAAGTTTACCACAAAAACAGCCTAGTGCTATTAATGAGTTTTATATCGGCATCTGTTGGTTTATAGAATTATTACACATAGATTATCTTTAGCAAACCGGCGAAGGGCGGAATGGCATATACTTCAATGTAAAATACTATCATAAATTTAATACGAAACTTTAAAGTGATTATCAATTATTGAAATCATAATATTCATTTTCGGAGTTGCTTCTTTAGATGTCACTGACATTTATTGGTAACCATACTTCCTTTGCATGAAATGCCTGAAATGGATAACAAGTTTCAATATATCACTCACATGTTTGCGTACAAATATCGTTTTCGTGCGATATAGAGGAGTGTGAACTCAATTGATCGCGATTCGTATGTGCACTTTGGTAAAATGACGGACCGACTTTGAAACCTTGACAATACTTTGAAGAAGAAAAAACACTTCGATGACCACGACGACGGCCCGAGACGAGGCGAGGGAACAAAGCAAGGGGGCTCGCCAAAAGGAGCCGCGAAGCAACAGCATCGTCGCATCTGTTTCGGCGAAGGTGGGGGGGACACGGGGGTGGGGGGGGGGGGAGGGGTTATTCGCAATGGGGTGATTTTACGGCCGCGAGGGGGGGCGCAAACCGTCGTCGTCGGGTGCCGCCACCGGCGCCGCCGCCGCGAGTGGACGCTAACACCCCCCCGCCCCCTCCAAACCGGAAGGGAAGACTCAATCACGCACGCACACGACGACCACGTGACACATTTCGATTTCACACGGCTGCTCCTGCTTGGCATCCTTTGGCACCCGTGACGACCGACCACACGCGCCGAAGCGAGACGCGCGGAGAGAGGAGATCACGGCAACGCACCACGAGTACAACATGCACGAGTAGTAAGTAGTTGTAGTGTTCTTACACCCCACACGGTGTAAATGATTCACTCCGTCCGGGAGGGGTAATTGAGGGGTGCCGGATGTGTGGTCCAGGGAAAGGGGGGGAGGGGAGGGGGAGGAAGAGTCATTCCGCGGGAAGGAAACAAGGCTGCGAAGGGGTGAGGGGAAGTGTACCCTCCTCCCCCTCCGCCAAATCCAAAGGAGAGCCTTGCGAACGAGAACACTACACTACTCGTAATAATTCCCCCAGCGACCCACAGATGGAGACGGTGTCCGTTTCGCCCGACGTGCTCTTGAGAACTGAGGAGAGGGGAAACTTAACTATGCCTACTTGCTCTTCTGTTTTCTGCTCCCGATTTCCGTCCGATACTGGGTTTGAAGGGAGGGAAGGGGATAGGGATGTCGAGTGTAGGGGGTAGGAGGGGTGATAGCCAATCACAGGGGCAGTCAAACAGAAGCCGATCGTCTTTACCTCCTCGTGGCAAGGAACTCAATCCCTAGCGTGGACGATCGACAGAATCGCTCTAGAGATGCACTCTACCACGTGAGGAGGGGTCAGGCAGAAGGGGGGTGGGTGGGTGGGGGGGGGGAGGCAAGGAGGCTCTCCGGATTTCCGTCATCGATAAGGGCGACATCCGGCGGCGGTTGCGCGGGTGACTGCGAATGCGGCCGCGCGGACGGCAGTTTCCACGCCAACGCATCTCTTGGAGGCAAATCGACACCCCCCCCTCTAACCTACAATAATGCCCTCGCGAGACCTTTCATTGGTCTCCCCACAGCTGACGGAGGAATGAAAAAACTAAGTCCAAGAATAGCAACACAATTGATGAAAATGGTACCTTTCCGTCGGTACTTGATTAAAACAGGCACAGCTCTAACGTAAGTCTTTTCTTGCGAGTGAAACGGAATGAACCAAGTGCAACGACACCTCTGCGCCCGCAAAAAAACACAAGCATCGGCGAAAGCGAAACATTTCGAGGCAAACCCGAGCACAGCGTGGTTACATCGCTCCATTCTCTGAGCCACGCACAATTCGCCGTTCACGAATCAGATTTCAATCACTTGGGGTGCAGCCTAATACTTTATCTTTTTAAGAATGAACAATTTAAGCTCTGATAAATAAATAGAATGAATTTGTATTTTGGAAGAAACATCATTATTTTCAAATTAAGTTCAAAACCTCATTAAACTGCTCAGTATTATTTACTACTGAGTGTATTTACTTCCCACACGAGCTCTCGCGTCGCCAAAGCGGAAGGCCCATTTCGAAACGCAGTTCTCCATTCGAATGTTTTCCAACTAACCGGGAGGGTTATCAACTCAGTTAGCACCACGCAAATCTTATATCTCCGTCCATCAACCAGCGATCGCAAACACGCCAAGCGCGACTCAAATATCACCCCTTGACTGAAGAACACCACTGCCACCTCGCTACATTTCCTCTCACTTATGGTCCCTGGCACAGCCAAATGGGTGGGGGCGCCTCGTCCACTCCCAGACTCGCGGTGAGTCCACACGTGAGCCCTCTCGCGACACTAACAATACCTTGCTCTGCTCTCTTGCGCGGAGGCCATCATGTCATCTGGCTTCGTCTCCAATCCCCCTCCCCCCCAGATTAACACTAAAGCAGGAGGCTGTTGGAAATGCTTCCCCACATTCAAACTTCTTTCTCTCAGTCGAGGTTTTAGTCTAGTCGGATTAGGTCCCCCAAAGCATCTAATTTTGCCAAGAAACTGATGGATGGAATGTATTCATAATTATAGTGGTAATAAATGGTTTCTTAGGCCTCACACAAAAAATGTAGGAAAAAACCTTATTTAGCAATAAATACTAGATATGTGAAAAAGTGGTTTTTCCGAGTTCCAGAAGAAACTATTTTTTTCAAGGAAAACGTTTCCAGCAATAGTTATGCGCGTAGGAAACACTACAAAATGAGCCTAACCGCATGAAATAGGTCAGATTGCTGATTTACTATTGCAAAAAAACACGAAAAAAAGGCTGTTCCAATTGTTAATAAACAATGCTAAAACATATTGCAAAGATGCACTGTCTACAGTAGACCGGTTGTTAGCGAGCTCAGCTCCGAGAACGAGGGACATTCGTTCAAGCCCAGTTTGGATCGTTTTTCTTTCCCGGTCTTCCGTGCCTCCGTTACTTCGGGGACTTCGACAAGGGCTCTGAGGCGTAACCGTGGAGTCACCCTCCGAAAACGAGGATTGGCAGGGACGCGGAGGCTGAGTCAATCCCCGTCATCAATAGGTTCGATGTGCTGGCGGAGGCTGGCTCATCGGAACTAGAGCTGGAAGGTGGGTCGCCTAGTGAGAGTGGAGAGAGAAGGGAGAGAATTATAGTAAAAGGTATTTCCAATGTCCGACGCATAGTGTAACCGCTGCGTGGAAAGTCATAGTCTTGAGTCTCTATCCATTTGTTTAGTTGCAAAATACATATATACTAACGGTCCCTCTCCATTGTGATAATATATGTAGTGTAGTGCATACTTGTGAGGCTTCGCCTCGTGACAATCATTAGCGATTTATGCTAATACATAATTAGTCGTAGTTACACTAACTTTAGGGTATAGTGTAATGCATGTTGGTGAATACTCACCCCCTGCCACACACCCCTGAGGTGGCTTGCAGGGTACTTTGTAGATATAGATAGCTCGGCGGCGGAGGCACAGCGGCGGAACTCAGCCAATGGGAACACGTCTTTAGGAATCATGACGTCCAGCCGCACAGTGCCGCTGTCTAGCGTTGACTCGCCAAGAAGCGGGCTAGCCCGCTGCCTTGTATAAGTGAAACCCCTTTCGAAGGCTAGCGAGACCTGTTTTCGTTAAGGCTTCTCTTTATCAATAGGTACATATTATTTCTACAATATATTTTAATTTTTAGGGAAAAATAAATATTACGTGAGAAAAACTGCTCTTGTGTTCAACTAAAATAGCCTTCCCTAAGGCTATTGAAACACTATTTTACAAGTGTTAACGTGATAATAGCTTAAACCATTCAACAAATATGTATTTTGGCCATTATTTTATCCAATCTTGATGCCATAATTACGGAGTGGAAGTTTTCATGCCGTGGCTATTGTTTATTACGCGTTCAAACATTGTATCATCTCATGTGTTAAAGCCTATATAACCTTGTCTGGCAAGTTTAAAAACAGAATTATTTCATTCGCACAAATATCATGCTTAATGCACTATATAACGCTGGAATCCAGTTGCGAAGCCTTTATTTCAACTGCTTCATGATAACGACGGAGATGTTGCACATTAGCTCAGCATATATGTTTAAAGCGAAACCACTGCCATCAAATTAGCATTAAAAATAATGATCAACTTATTTTACAACCAATTCATTCATTTGATCGCGCCAATTGAACTCAACGATCAAATAATGTTGCTTTTTCCGATGACATGCAAGTACTGCAGAGCCAATGTTATTGTGACGCCTACCACTTTTCATTTGTTTTCTGAGCGCCGCGCAGTGTCACATTACGTCGGCGGTGATCAGTATCGCCGCTGAGCCATGAAGGCCCGCCCTCAGGCGACGGAGAGAATACAGCCGAGGCAATGATTATATCACGAGCCATGTACTGCACTCACCTCTCCAAGCTCTGATCATATTCGCCAGTCGAGTGGACCGAGATTGATCCGCGGCCAAGTCATTCATTACTCGCCATAAGGGGCCGCCCCCCTCCCGCCCCTTCCCGGCGGCGCCATACTCGCCCCACCCCTGCCGCCCACCCCCACCCCTATTAATAATAATCAAATCTCCGCGATTGAGGTGATTGATGTCTTAATGGCGCGAGTAGATAAGGCGGCCATTGACTTATTCCTTCCGTATTTATGGACCCAGAGGATACTTCGCTACATAGGGAATAATTCATTCGTCAATATCTTCTCCATTATCGATGGTGCCCAGGCGACAGCCCTCGCCCAGGGATCGTGTCGAAAGGGTTCGAAGGGGCCTCGGATGGCTTGGGAGTGGAGGTACAATGGCCGCACAAGGAACGCCCAGTCTCACTCGAAAGCACGACATACCACCCACCCACCGAGATAACGTCCTTCTCTGGGCATGAAGTCCTTCGATCGCCGTCCACTATAGTGGTCGAAAACCCTTAGTCATCGCAAGTGGAGATCCGGGACCCTTCGGCCTCCCGCAGGTGCTGCAAGGAGGTCAGGGGTCAGCCGTGGTATCCCGGAGGCTGCCCCCAACTCATGGTCAGAACGACGTGGAATCCCTCTTCCGGGTGAGTATGATGAATGGTTTCCTCTCTTATTATGCGAGTGGTACGCAAATTCAAAATTTCGGAAAGGCGATTAGTGATGTCTCAGGATGGACGTGGAGAGTGACGGTCCGGGAATAAATTGAAATGAAATGGAGGAGGACCGGTCGATTGTCATCTGGTCGTTCGAATGAAAAAGGAATTCGGGGGGAGAGGCTGGCAGGCTCTCGGCCGACTGCCCCCCCACCCCCAACCCCAGCCCCCCGTTTACGTGGACTGACCGCATCCTCGCGTGGTGGACACTGTCCACCCGGCACAACACCACGCCGCTCCCTCCTCGCCCCGTCCGCGCTCGCCGGCCGTGGGCGAGGAGCAGACGGACAATGAACCAAACCTCCGTCCCCCCCTTCCCTTCCCCCCCATTCTTTTCTTTCTCGCTTGTTGTCATTGCGCCGAGGAGATGAAGGGGGAGGCAGTGGGGGGAGGGGGTTTAACGGGGAAAGGGGCCGGGGGTATTTCTCGCTCTCTCTCTCTCAATCGAGAAATCGGATCCCCCCCTTCCAGACATACTCTCCACCCACCCCCCTTTCACCTCCCCCCTCCTTCCCCCCTCCCCTATCTCCTCGCCGCGCATATTATATTACTTTGTATACATTTTTTCGCCAACCGCTCGCTTCGATGTCCGGCAGTCTCGACGGAGCACAGCGCTCCCCTCCCCTCCCTCCCCGCCTCATATCAAACAATTGAGAGTCGTCCCCCGGACACCCTTATTCCTCTTCCGTACACATACAAGCCCCCCGTAATCTTGGAAAAACGAAGAGTAAATTCTTTATAAATGTATTTCCAACTAAATTACGATATCGGACCTGAACTCAACAATGAGATGCACGCCGTCGTCGTGGCAATGCGAACCATCAATACACACAGACACTTTTCGCGTGCCAAACGCACGCATGTCATTGATAAAAGAGTACTAGAAAGTACAAGCTCACGGAAGTCGTGCATAGCTTCCAAACCCATTTTGTACTTGATTATCGTTCTAAGCGCACCAGATCATGAGAATAAAATTAGGGAACTAGACTGCAGAACGGACAGATTTAAAATGCCATTTTTTCCACGAACTATAAGGGACCATAACAGCGGCCGATGAGACTTCTATCTAGGTTTATCGATAGGTAGTGTAGCTCTTAGTAGTAGTAGTACTCCCTAATACTTGAATCCTTATCTGTTACCTAGTACTAGCAGCACGCCGTGCATGCTTTCTACATAAGTCTTGAGTCTCTGTCCATTTGTTAAGTTGCAACATACATATATATATTAACGGTCCCTCTCCATTGTGATAATATCTGTAGTGTAGTGCATGCTTGTGAGGCTTCGCCTCGTGACAAGCATTAGCGATTTATGCTAATGTATAATTAGTCGTAGTTACGCTAACTTTAGTGTATAGTGTAATGCATGTTGGTGAATACTCACCCCCTGCCACACACCCCTGAGGTGGCTTGCAGGGTATTTTGTAGATTTACATGAAATAAAATTCAACTATGATAATTGGAAGGTATTCATCCTACCTTCGGTTTACGCGAATTTTCGGTAGTCTTAATGTGATGAGTTGAACAGACAGTCGTGGCTGTATAGTTTCAAGTTCCAAGCATACGAATCCATTAAATCAATACAAAGAGCAGCAATGTGGGCGTGATCGTAAACAAGATCTATTGACATTCTTTCTCGCCGTTTGATTGTGATTTTTTTTCATCGAAATCAATGCCATATAATGCATTTGATAAGGGCATGGGATAAATAGGTACGCGGATACGGATTCTGGAAGGGGAGAGCGTAGTTCTACGAAAATAAAACATCATAATACCGCTCGGAGAGCATCTCGGCAAATAATTCAGCCACACCTTTTCACTTGCCCGTACGCATCACAGATGGCTGCACCTGCGCCAGCGACGTCTTGCGTCAGAATCGGGCTAACATACACACCGAGAGTATATGGGAGTATATGGATGATCCGAGAGTATATGGGATCACAAGATCACACCAGTTGGATCGACCACGGACTGGAAGGTATCTCTCGTCAGCCGAGTGCGTACGTACTCGGGTGCGGAGAAGACAGCACCCGGTAAATACTAGCGAATATAACTTGCCTTAATCTCACTTTCATACAAAGTGCTCGAGTTCTGCGGAGGGATGATGATTCCATCTTACGCGTTGTCGTCATTCGTATTTCAAAACTAAAACCGCTCCAGCAGGGCCATGGTAGTCACCGTCGTCCTAAGAGCGCACTCCACCAATGGATACAAGTGACGTAAAACACCTGACCACAAAATTCGAGGAATGACGAACACGTTTTCACTCTAATGAGCGCAATTGAAAAGTAAATATAACGCGAGCGAACGCGTTACTGTGATCGCGCACCTGATTTTCTGCCAGAATCGCAGTTCGATTGTTTCCGCGGCGTGAATTACTTTCATATCCGTCGAAGTCGGGGATCGAGGAAAAGGGATCGACAAATCTCTCAGGGTGTTTAGGGGTCGCACCACCCTCGGACACAAAAAAATGCGAAAGTTATCATCAGCATCCTCGGCGGTGATCGTGGAGAGAGGCAGCGCCGCGGCCGGCATGCTCACCCTAGGCCTGCGCGATTATCGAAAAAAATCGATATCGATCAATTATTAGAATAATTGGAAAAGTGGTCGATTCAATTGTCGGGAATAGAAGAAATGATAATCAATAGAAGTGATTCAATTAATTGACAAAGGTCAATTTATTGACATCGAAATGGGTGTCGATTGAGTGACATTGCTCAATAAATTGACAACCAATTAATTGACAGGACTCAATTGGTTCGAGCTTTTCAAAGGCTTTCCTTTGACAATGAGAAGAATGAAAGAAGTAATTTGAAAAACAACAAATTAATGCAATCAGTTAGCTTTTATTAATTAATTAAAGGATTAGATCGCTATTTGAAGACAGGCAGATGAGATCCTCAGGGTGTTCATCCGACCGACACTGGCATGTGTCGATGGCAATGTTCCCACCGAGACTGAATAACCTCTCGGACGCAGTGCTAGTCGCCAGGATAGAGCTAGATATATTCTTGCTAACTTCTGGAGGGAAGAGTAGGTGGTGGCCGTCACCACCGTCAATAATCGCCAATTAATCGACTACCGGACAATCATTGAATGACAATTGACGATTGAACAAAAATTGACACTTGAAAAAAATTGACAATCGAGTCAATTACCGCAATCGACATCGATGTGCTGAAGTAATCGATCGATTGTAAAAATAGTTGAATCGACGATTCAATTAATCGAATAATCGCACAGGCCCTGCACCCACTTTCAATCGACACTCCGCGCTCGGATTCCACTGGTGTGCTGACGTCAACGGAATGCCACCCGGAAGAAATAAAGACCTCGCGGGGCAGTCTCTCCGACGCGATTAGGAATTCTCAGGAACGGTCTTGATCGTATTTCAACGCAACATCACCGATGCCTCGCATACTCGACGCAAAAAAATATCTTCTCTCACCACCCCCTCCCCTCTTCCCCCCCTCCCCCGACTAATACGAGCAAAGCTAACCTGACAACATCTGGCATCCATCTGGGTCGGCAAAGTTTCCTGGAAAATATCGTAATCGCATTTGATTTAACCTTGAACAGCTCAATTTTAAGTGAAAAATGTGTCACCCATGGGACACTGCTGGCAATGCAAAGCGTTGATTTTGTTTACAAAGACCAAGACAGAGAGAGAACTCTCGTCTCTTCTCCTCGTCCCCTGAGCGAATGAGGCCCAGAGCAGACGGTGGGAGGGGTGCAGTCCCATTGGCCAACTGGTTCATGTATCACTGATTTGCAACTGTCGAGAGGGGTGGAGAGAGAGAGAGACGGAAATAGCGCAAAGTGACTTACTCATTCACTCTCCGTGACGACCGCGCTGACAACAGGAAATGGACAAGTCGGAAGGGCTCACCTGTAAAAGATACGCAATGGAGTCTATTAGTAGGTGTTGGTACATACTTGCGCAAAGAACACATGAGTATAATAGACACACACAAGACACATAAGACATCATCGTTATAATTACTCAAAGACATTAGGAGGGAGGTTTTACATGCATCGCTAGAATTACGATTGTAATATTAATCGCTCTCATCTCGTCAGACGCCAGGTACATTTGCGTATGCGTTCATTCTGGAAATGCGTCTCCTTAGGGAGATTCACGTGGACGCAGAGCCGTTCAACCAATATTCGGAGAAGTTACCCTAAATTACCCATTACCCTAAATTCACCAAACGGAATTTTTTGATGAAGTATGATTGAATTAATATGCGAGTACCCATATCAAATTAAGTCATATGTGGAACAAAAGTTGATACAAGTAATCTGTAAAAAATGATTCGATTCAAATGATAGGAAAACGTCTTTCCGAAATATAAGAGTAAAAAAGTCTTCTCATATGTTAAGAGGTGGTTTTATTAACGAAATTTCCGATATGTCAGCATCACAGATGTTTACATTTCCTTTATTTTCTAGTCTTGCATAACATATTCCATAAAAAGAACACCGTATACTCAACGCTCCAATCCACAAAAAAACATAAATTCGACAGTGTCGGGCGATATCTGGTGGAACAGCATTTTAAATAAAAACTACAGTAATTGTACTGTCCACTTGAATTTATTGTGAAATACACAACACGTTTTTCAACGCTCCTTAGGGCGTCATCATCAGGTCTGCAACCGTTATGGTTATAACGGTTGCAGACCTGATGATGACGCCCTAAGGAGCGTTGAAACACGTGTTGTGTATTTCACAATAAATTCAAGTGGACAGTACAATTACTGTAGTTTTTATTTTTATTCACAAAAAAACAATTGGAGAAGATTGGAGAAAATTTCTGAAGACATTTTTTAACCGACGCGACGGTGCTCAGGCAGATAAACCCGTTGGGACGTCTGTTATATGAAGGCAGAGTCACCACGAACCGAGAACGACAGGAAATGGAGACATTTGAAAACTCAGGGCTCATTCCGATGCGCAACAGGCACTTATAAGCCAAGTTCTGACGTCCAGGAAATTCCGAAATAGGCTTCAACCAAACATGAAACAGGAACTCTTCAGTCCGTTGACTTCACGCTTCATAAACTGAGCCAATACAGGTAACGTTTCCAGGCGTCACGTGGTGGAATTTATACACCATGAAGATAGGAAAGGAAGGAAATTTAATTCCACATACAAATTTATTGTACTACAAAGGTACAATAATTTTTTATGTGGAATTGCTGTACGTTCCTTTCCTATCTTCATGAGCCAATAAAGGCCCGAAACGACCATCCCCTGAATTTCGTACAAATGTCAAAATTTGGCTCACACAATTGATCTATACTACGCCGAGGAAAACAAGTATGCAGAAATGGCAGCCGTGGCCGAATCTCCCACAGTGCTCAGCGTGACCATGCTCGACCAAGACTCGGCGATGACGTCGGCTATCCAAGCCCACTCCTCATTCAAGTCCACTGAATATCTAGTGGTGTGCCCCGTCTCGGGGCAGATGCATTGAGAGCTCCCTTCTTCGACACGTTTCGGCCGTCTTCGGAAAGGAGACGTTTCGCTCAAGTTCGAGCCGCCTGCTGCCTTAGGCATCCGAGGAGCACACGATTCGACAGCGACTCGAGGGCAACGATAAAGGAGGGGTTCACATCACTCCCACATCTCGGAAAAAGCTGTTTAATTATTTAAAAATAATGAAACAGCTTCCTTTAAGAACATCCACCACCAGTATATGCAGAACTCAACATCTTACCAGTACCATGCATTTACTTATTAGAAACAGTGTCCTTCATACACAAGAACCGTATGTCTTTTGAAAAAAACTCATATTTTCATAACTACAACACCAGATCAAATGAACTCATCCATCTAAAGAGCCATAGAACAGCTAAAAAACTGCAAAGCTCATCACATCAGGGATTCAACATTATAACGAACTGCCATCTGCAATAAATACCAAGAATACCAGAAATTCAAAGTATCTGTAAAAAATATCCTAAGAAAACATTTGTTCCCTGATGTAAATGAATATATGAAGTGTCACTTTTGAGGTTTTGCTTTATTTGCTGTTCTCAACGTAGATGTACTTTTCCTGGTGCATATTTGTTTTTGTATATATAACTGACTTGACCAAGTTGTATATTTTGTTTTTTGTAATGTAATTGACTTGTCCAAGTTTATGTAATTGTACTTTTTGACGACTCCATGCAATAGTATTTGCCCACGGAAAATAAACTTTATTATGATTTATAAGATATTATTAAAGGAAGGATTCAAGGAGTGAGTGTTTCGGCGGCCATCCCGTGCAATCCCCTCTTGAGACTACCGTCGCCCTCGCAACACGCTCCTCTGACATACCCCCCACACCACCCCCCCTCCTTTACTCCCCAGGATGAACAAAACACACGCGATCCAAGGACCGGGGGGGAGGGAGAGGTTCCTTTTGGCGACGCCGCGGACACGCCCCCCCCCCCCCGCCAAACCCCTTCGTCTGTGGTTGAGGGCGCATCGCTTCGATAACCGCGAGTTCAGGGAGACGGGGACGTCTTAAAGACGACGAAGCACGCGTCGCTATTGCGGCCCGCGAGTCCAACCATGAATGCCTTCTTCCCACTTGCGAGAGTGGGAAGGGGGGCAGGGGTGGCAGGGGGGGAGGCGATGGCTCCAGTGGGTGCTGTCAAAGCATCCGTCCATACGGAGAGAGAGGCGCGGGACGGAGGGTTTAGGGGGGGAGGAACCAAAACTCCACCGATTGGAACGCCTCCTCGGAGGAGCGAGAACAATGAGACAGGAGCGGAAGAAGAAATATCCCGCTAGGGAGGCGGCGGTGGCGACTCAGGCGGACGGATCACCAACTGCGGGTGGGATTCCCTTTGAAGATGAGAGCGGTGAGTGTGAGCGAGAGAACACGTTCTGCTCCTCCCTCCCCTCTTTCCCCCACTCCTCCCGAACGGACCGCACCCACGCTGTTCCCCCCCCTCCTGAGGGAGCGGCTCCCCCCCCCCATTTTCAGTGTTTGAGGGCAGAAGCGCGGTCGCTCGCATCTCTCTTCTCATTCATCGCCTTATCCGAGAGAGGGGTGCAGGGGTGTCCAAACTAAAGACTCCCGCAGAGATGCGGCTACAAGAGTGAAATGTGCCGTGGAGCAGCGACGATTCAAATGGACCACAGACATTGTGCTGCTGAAATAAGGAGGTGAACGAGGCTAGGAACTGCCAAAGTATAACTGAGAGTAGACTGAAGAAACATTTGCGGAAAATTTCTTTCCGGGCGACTTGTATGGGAAGCCATCATTAAGCGGTGAAAAATAAATCAAAATCTAGAATAAGTTTATTCAAAAGCACTGGATCGTGTTGTTTTGACACTTCGCAACTCAGAAGTCCATTCGCTTGATGTCGTAAGAACCCAGGGGTTCAGAAAGGTCGTTTTTTACGCGGCCAATGATCGTGCGCATGGCGGTCATGCGACGTGTTAAAAAAAAAGAAAATTCCACGAATGAAAAATCACGTGCATGTTGATTCGAGCAACATTAGGACATGTTCCTTTCTTTTGATCGCATGATCCCGTGAATTATGACCTGAAACGAGTGCACGGCGTCTTTGATTAATTAAACCACGGATGCCCGAAATTCCACGGGATTACGACGGTTTCGTAATGCAGTAGGCCCCAATTATGTTTAATTACAGACCGTACCTTAGAAGCATCGTACGTCAATTTTATATCGTACCAATGTTATTTTGACGTGCACCAATATCGGATGATACAGCCGAGATAAAGTTGATTTAAATATGACACCTTTACCCGATCTACTAGAGATATAGTATACGCTACGGTAAGATATTGCGTATTAGATACATTTCTCTTGTGTAAACGCAGAGTTGACGAAGATAGATATAATTTGACATCCGAAAGAAGTATGAAAATCTTGATGCCGTACATAGATTCGTGATCAGTAGGTACGTGTTAGTTAAGGTAGTACATAATGGTGCATGCGGTGACTGAGGAAAGCTTCAATTTCATTCCAAAACGCAGTTTCCGCTTTCCGGTGAAAATGAGTTCACAGACCCAATGGGTTTCGACACCCGTCACATACATGCCAACAGTCACACGAGTAAGATATGTGAAATTAGTCAGCATGACCTCAAGATTCATTGTTGAAGAGTGGTGTCGTGTCATTACGTTAATTATCAGGTCCATTAAGTGTATTTCCGGTCGTGGTGATGTTGTTTTCTCATGTTGAGTTTATCTCTAACCAACATTGCAATTTTGTTTAAATTCTCTAATTTTCTCATTCAGGCATTCTTAAAATTTTTCTTCCGAAGAATGCTCAAAATAATGCGAACTCATTATCAAACGTCATGTTTCCTGTGTAAATGTTATCATCTTCGGACTCCGGCAGATATAAGAATTGCGAATAAATGATTTATTATGATGAAAAAGTTATATTTGGCCGATACCTGGATGCTGTTAGGTTATTTCCATCAATGAGTAGTAGATCTTCGAGCATTATGGGACCTCCTAAGTTTGGACGATTCGACCTCTACACCTGTACACCTATTTTATACATAAGTACATATAACATTCGTGGCGTGTTCGTTATAACGGGGAAAATCGGACAAAATAGGTGGAAATGGGGAAATATATAGAAAAACTCAAAAATCACTATAGCTCCAACAACCCTTTTCCATATCCACCTCCTTGGTCAGATTTTCCCCATTATAACGAACTTGACCGAGATTTATTTAGAAAATAACCATCAAAGTCCACCCGTGCCAATACAGGTCGGGTCCTAAATTTGTTTTATAGGCTCAGCTCATTCTGCTCAATTATCGCAGTAATTCCGGTCATTAAGAAAAACTGCAATTATTTTCACGTTAAGGTTTTAGCAATGTATGAGATCTATATAGATAATTAGCTGTAGAAAAAGTTGGAAAGTTCCTCATCACCGTGGAAACTGGAAACAGATTTACTTGTAGTTTCATTTAAGACCGTAAAATTATGTTCCATTACGTACGTGAAGATGATTCCACCCATCCAGTTCTCTTTCATGGTTCATCCCGAGTCTTCCATCCATCGGAGAAGATGAAAAGAGCGGTTTTTATTTGACGACACTGAGAGATGGACCACAGACAGACAGAGACACCCACTCTGGCCCCGCTCGCGCCCATCCCAGCCAACCGTGAAACGTTGAACGCGCTCGTCGTCTCGCGGATAGACCTCCTGCTCCCTCCCTTCCTCCGCACCCCCCCTCCTCCTTCCCCCCCACTCCACCCCCCGCCCCCACAAACGACCCCCGCAACACCGAACACGCTCCCGCGTAACAAGGCATCGGACTAATCCTGGCGTCTCTCCAAAAGGAAGCCTCAAGAATGAAGAACCCCTTTGTCCCCCTCTGATATCCTTAAGGGTACATTAATCTCGGGTGCAGACGCTCGCGCCTCACGTCTGTCTGTCTGTCCGAGCGTGTCCGAGCACGCGCCAAACACGGCGTGTCCGCCTGCGTGCGACAGCACTAAAGCCTCTTCCTCCGCCTGATCACCTCGGTCGGCGTCTTCACCATCGCGGTGGTGGACCATCGCCACAATAATTATGAAGAAGAAGAAGAGAGCGCCCTTCAAAGGACGTCTTTTCTATACTCGCTGTCGTCGGAGCCAACGCGACCGAAAAACATCACAAGATTCTTCCCCCCCTACTCCTCCCACTCCATTCTCCCGCTCGCTCTTCGCGTGGAATTTTGTTTTAAAGCCGCTATGTGGCGTTCGAAATCATTTTCTCCACTCGAAAGGTTAATCTCATGCTATATATACTTCCACGACGAAATTGCTGCGGCAAGTATGAGGATTCGTCAAAGACATTGCTTTATATTTTTTCGTTTTTCCCCCGAACGATAAGGGACAATAAATGCTAGGCGTAATTTCATTAGAGTGTCTCCTTTTTATATGTAAACGGTTGGTGTCCTAACACCCCCCGCCACACGCCTATTGAGGCGGCTTGCGGGGTAGTACGTAGAAGTAGATGTATATAAATTTTCGTCGTGGTCTTGATTAGGCCAATTTTTTGGCATGCTTGTCATCCACTCTGCTCACTTCTTCTCAGGAACGCTAGACAATACGGCTAAAACGCTTAGGCAAACAATTCTCCTTCTCTAAAGCTTTCTATTAACTTTCCGAATCTCGTATTTAACCGACAATAATTGACGTTCAAGTTATTTGATTAATTTACGGTTCGTGTCCGTAAGCGACTCCACAACAGCTTCTTTGGTTTTAGGACGTATTTCGAAAAAAATACCGCTTCAATCAATCATGCAGTGAGTGGCATATGGCAATCTTCGTGAGCTTAAACGATTGGGTACTATAAAAAGGATTGAAATTATCGTCAGCACAGAGGTAAGCTCGGCTTTACTGACTCCTCGACGCAAATCTATTAAATTCCGATTCTCCAAAAGTATGTACCTTATTCCCTCTTTACGTCTACAACAAAAAAGAAACGGATACGCAATGCGAAATTACAAGCTTTCTCCACCCATCTGCCTCTCTGGTGTGAAGCGACCTGTTTTCCCAAAAGAAAAATGCGTTCACTACAAACGAGGCTCATTAAGTAAACAGTACTACTAACCACAGAATCACAACAATTGGTTGTTCACCGACGTAAGGTGTACTGTACACCTACACCTACCTGACCTTCTATAACTGCAGGTATGTACTTGTACTTGTTTCTTGAGATGATTTCCTTCTTAAGTTCAGCATACGACCTACCTATATTTATTTCGTTCCAAATGCTTCAATATTGAATTCCTTCCCTTCCTCTCAAACACACAATTCTCTGATTCACTCTAGGATCCCGGTGTGTCAGCACAGCACATATACCTCCTCCTAATGGTGAATTATGGACAACGGTATGCTGACTCTCAAGACAGTCATTTTAGAAGGGATCCTTGCACGAGCATAGGAGTGAAAGCGGCCCTAGGGTATTTCTAGGCTTTGGTTTCCCTTGTGGCATACTTGCGAGAATGTGCCAAAACCGACTGGTAGTAGGAAAAGCTGCGTGTGGTGCGGGTATTCCACAGGCTAGTAACCTTGCATACTCTACTCCATCATACGGCTAACAGTCAAACATTATCCTCGGACGACCTAAGACGGAAATATAGACCTCGGACGATGAGCGGCGACATTGAGAGAGATTCAATACGAACTGGAATGGTATGAGGTTTTATGGATATAAATGTGTGAGAGATGCATGTACGAATACCGTCGGTGAATTGGTTGGAGATATAAATATGCGAATTATATTGTACATACACATTGCGACATTTTTATGCATTCCCCGACCCCCTCCTTTTTGCCACAATTTGTACACGTATCCCCTCCGCGGACTATTTACCCTTCCGGACTTCGCAGAAGGACTTTGGTTTGGACCCCGGTTTGAACCACGAACGTTTGTGTTGTGAAAAACTTTGCAGTAAACCAATATACCACTCCTTAATTTTTCGGGTTCTGCCGCGTTGGTTGCTGTGGTGATGACAACAGTTTCGCTGGCACTACTTCCAGCGTCTTCAGGTCGAAGAACCAGCGTCTTCTTCGACCTGAAGGCGCTGGCAGTAGTGCCAGCGAAACTGTTGCCATCACCACAGCAACCAACGCGGTAGAACCCGGAGAAATGAAGAAGTTCATCGTAGACCACCGCGAAAATATTCGTTCTTACATAATATACCACTCCTTCACCAACGGCCGGAAAACATTCGTATGTATGTACGTTCGTTCGTGCACGTACAGTGTAAAAGGAGGTTCGGTGGTTTCACCCAACTTACGAGAATTCAATGAAACTTCCTGAAAGTATTAACAATATTTTTTTAAAGCTACCTGCAAATTTTCAGAATTATTTACCGCAGGTTTTTAAAGATATTTGATCGAGAATTGGGCATGAAATTACACGTTCCTATGCCTTTTCTTCTACATCTTGCAAGTTATGCATCAACGTTCAAGTACCTTACCCGTGGTGCCAATTTCACGAGATCTGCAACGCCCGCGAGGGATTTGTTCAAGCGCTCGGAGTAAAAATCTGTCACATATACATTTTTATATCGATTATATAAACTATTATACATTGAATAATTAGAAAATGTTCTTTCTGATGAATAAAGCCTTGCGTTCCCATAACAACCCGTGTATTTTCATGCCCACTTCTCGTTCAAATATCTTAAGAAGTCTGCGGCAAATAATTCTGAAAAAAATCAGGTAGATTTAAGACAACCACGTTAATGTTTCCAGCAAGTTTCATCGAATTTTCTCAAGTTGAGTAAAACCACCGAACACCTCCTTCAGGTGGGTGCAGTAGGAATGGGATGCCTGTGAGGAGTGTTTGCGGGGAAAGCAGGATGGACTGAGGGTTAGGAATGATTGAGTGATGAAAGAATGTGGGTTGGATGCTCCAGTAATGGGCATAAATATGAAAAGAGTGTGCTTCGTTGGTTTGGCCGCGTCGAGAGAATGGGAGAGAGTGAAAAAGCGAAGCAGAAACACGATTGAAGAGTGACTGGCGTGAGAGGTGTGGACCGCGAAAACCATGGGATGGGAACGTGGGTGGAAGAGACTCGAAAAGAGGAGAAATATTGGGAATCTTAAGAATTTAAAGAGCCTGAATGAAGCAATGCACGAGTGTGAGAGAAGCGAAAGTGAAGATGGCGAGGCGAAAGGATAGGGCATTATGGGGGATATTATCCAAAAATGGAGTCAGATACCTAGGAGTAATAGCAATAACTAAATACTTTGACTTTGGCCACCCCGAGAGGGATCGGAGTGATTGGTATGGATATGCATTTGCTCGACCTCCTCTTCATTGATTCCCGTTTAACTGGCACCCTTACACGCCGACCATTTCCCAATGCAACTTCCTCTCCGTTCATCGTACTCTTTTCATCGTTCATTTTAACCACATTTCACACCTTCACATCGTCGACTCACAGTTCCTCTTCAGGACGTAGTTGACAGCAAGATACAAGTATATCGCAATTAACTGCATCCGAACCAACCACCCTTTTATTAACGTCCTTCCTGGGCGTCCACGGCATTGGTTTCCTCCTCTTACCGCTCGCCTCTCAAGCCACATCATTTAAATTCCTACTATCCGTACCCTGGTCCTTACACCCTCGATGGCCCTACTCAAATTAAGAAAGAATTTCTCCCACTCCACTTTATAGCCAAAGAGCATTCACCAAGCATTCTTCACTCAATTAAATATGATCTCTGTTTAATATGATTATTTTTTGTCCCATAAACGACCCACTGATTATATGATGCGTTTAAAGACGGCCTTGCCAATGCATGGAAATATGTCCGACCAAAATTCTACTCTCCACACAAGAGTCACTTCCTTTTGAAGACAGCTTTCTTTGGCTACGATAGTGCGGACACGGTCTCTGCTCGCCAAACAGCAAAGATTTAAGCACGCGTCGTTCCACGGGGGCAAGGAGGGGGGGAGGGGACTTGCGTGTGCCCCCCCCTCCCCCACCACCACCACCACCACGCCCAACTTTGCGCACGCGATGAGGGTTGGGAAGGCGACACTAGCCTTTGTGTCGTCTCTCCGGCCCCTCTCCCCCACCCCAATCTCGCCGGTCCATCCTCCCCCCCCCCCCACACACCCCCTGGCGCCTTCGCGACGACCGAAGAGGACCCACCCCCCCTGCCCACCCCCCCGCCCCCCAATGGCGGCGAAAAGTAATGAGCGTGAACACTTTGATCTCTTCGGAGGCGAAGGAATTCTTCCGTTCCACCCCCACCGCGCGTTAACTCCCTCGGGCGCCGAGAGGGGACACCACCGTCTTGAGCGCTTCAATGGAGACATGACGGGTTCACTCTCTCTCACACACACACACAACCACACACACACAATCCCACGCCCCCCTCCACCTCCTCCCTCCACCTCCCCTCCCACCCTCGCTCAGAAGCATAGGGTGAGAAGACGACACCCGGAGAAAGGGTGTTTGGTGGAGGGGAAGGGGAACAAGTTTGCCCCCCCGAACCCCTGGGACACTCCTCTGGTGATCGCGGCACCCGTCCGCACCCGTCCTTTGCCCGCCTCGGCTCTTCTCTCCGCCGCGTGGTGTGAGAGGGTGCGGCTTGGTGGGCATCGCGGGATGACCGGAGAGGGGGACGCCCCCTGGGGCGATTCCGCGGTGCACGCCATCACCCTCCCCCCCTCCCGGGGGCGGAACAATAAAAGAAGGGTTGTGTCGCATCGGAGCGACCCCGCCCGCCCGCCCCCCTCTCATTCTCGTCAGAAACCCTTATCCAACGCTCCCTGCTCCTCCAACGGAACGACACTCTCTCTGCCGCCGCCGAACCGCCCCTGAATACGACTCCCACAAACAACGCACAGTCGTCCTCATCCCGAACTTGATTCATTTTTTCCACTTTCTCTTAACTTGCTATGAACATACGGTTTATGCAGTACTAGCAGAAGGCACCCGTTGAAATTCAACGGGGGGAATAAATTACTTATCTTAAGGTATAGGATAAAAATAACATCCTCTATATTTGCTGTTCAAAGCGTATCAGCTAAAAATGGTGATTTCACAAGCTAAACTCCAAACTGCACAGCATGTTTTTCGCGTTTTAGATACAGCACTGTTAAAGGCCGTCCGCCATCTTAGTACTTTAGTTAACCTCTAGTGGCGCTAGCAGAAATGCCCGTTCATTCTCAACGATAGAGATAAAAGTTAAAAATAGCATAGTAGTTACATTCAAACAGAAGAGAAACTGACTTCTCATTTATTATCTTAGTTGTTTTAAGAAGTGGAAATTGCCCGTTTTGCCTCTTAATGATACATAGTATGAAGCTATTTTACTGAATTTGTTTATTCTTAAAACAGTAAAACTAAAAACGTACACCAGTTTCGCAATGGAAGGCGATATGGGGAAGATCGCCATAACCTTCGAGCATATTTTCCCTCAAGTGATTTAGAACGAGATTTTATCCAGCACCATAGAGAGACCATATTCGAATTTTTATTTAAAATACGCATCATATGCACCCATGCGCAAAATTTCAAGATAAACGGTTCATTACTGCATTCGTTCCGAGGCTAATTGGAAAGCAGTGATTTTGGGATTTAGAGCCGATTGGAACCCCAAACATCCCACTTTGAGCTCTATAGGACGGTATTAAGGTTTAACAGGTGTAATGCGTAGGTCTATAGGAGTGTGCAGAATTCTACGTTGTAATCGATATACTAAGCATGCCGATGGGCTCTCATTATAAGAATCAATGTGACATGCTAAATGAAGATATTACGTAAATGCCGTTAAGCGCACAAGGAGAGGTTGGAATATAAAATACCCCAAATGAAATTTTACAAAATAACTTGGTAATATTGATCATTTAATATAACGTAAGCCATAAAAGGCCCGGGCGAAATTTCCCGTACATAGCCATGATTGCTCAGGTTGCCAAGGAATTATGCTATTGTTGAAATCGGAGAAAAATTGATAATATAGGTATTTAAAACGTAAACGTAAGAAAAAACGAAGAGTATATCAAAATCTATTCCAAGAATTAAATACTTCATTCTTTCATCCATCCGAAAGTGAATATTTCAACCCCATATCTTGATTCTGGGGCATCCTGCAGAGCACTTAATTTTGCACGGAATAAATTATTAAGCTCGGTACATGGCATCAAAGTAGATTACTGGATACTACTGAGTCCTGATGATGCTGCAGTGCAGTGAAACATGTTGACTCAATAATCAAATTTCTCCAGTGGAATTGTGCAAAGTATTTTATGTTTTTTCCTCCAGCGCTATATTTCATGAAAATGCGTTTTTTATTTTCATTTTCAAAAAGCGAATCTCTTTCACATTTTTTTTACTGTAACGCAATGAAAATTGCCGAAAATCGAAAAAGACAATCGATAAAGTTCGTTTCTAACTATCAGTGATTGTGGTGTCCGGTGAAGGAGCTCCGTGGAGAGCTTTCAACATTTCTTACCATTTTGGTATAGCTGTTGGATTATTAAAAAAATACAACGAATGGCCGGGAGATTTTTATCGGGGAAGAGAGGACAGCATTACGAAGATAGTAATGTAAACTTCATGTGCCTGTACTAGCCTCAAAGAGTTTGGCGTTGACTGATGACCCGCTCGTCAGTGTCGGCACCAAGGAGTAACTAGGGCTGGGCAGTATCCAATATATTGGTTCCAATATCAATATTTTTAAATATTGGGAATCCAAAATCACAATTTTGGAACGGCCAATATCTACCAATATCCTGTATTAGATATTGGTGGTTGGAAAAACCAATATTTGTAATTGGATTATTGTGTATAGAAGAACCAATATTTGTAATTGGAATATTGAATATTAGATTACCAATGGTAAAAATTCAAGAATTGAATTAACATTAGCGGTGAGGTCATCACTGATACCAGGAATTCATTAACAGGAGAACATGCTGAAAAACTAATTTTTTATGCTAGTAATGTGAAGTACCTACATGCCTGTACCAGCCTGATTGTTTATTTGAGCAGCAATTTTGTTTCTGCAGAATTTGCAAACTATTGTAAGCCAGATAATTTTACCAGTTTATATTGCTATGTTCAACATTTTCCAATACACCAGTATTTCATTTTTTCCAATGTAACAAAATTTCCAATATTCCAATATAACAATATTTTCCAATATCCAATAGTCCAATACAGATTATTGATATTGGTCCATTTTCAATATTTTAAGATATTGGATATTGGTATTTGGATTCAAATACCGCCCAGTCCTAAGAGTGACTAATTATACTTGTTGTAAAATATGCTTTGTTTCCTAAGAATCTTTAATAAGGGTAATAAAAATGAAGAAGTTTACTCTTCCCTATACAATTATACCCTTGTACTTCGGAAATGGAGAGACAGAGATGCTAAGCTGAATGGTGACGTTACGTCTCTTGTCGTGCCTTAAAAAATTGATTGCGTCGATTTGTTTGCAATCCAAGTTTGTTTCTTAGTTGTCCGTAAATGATTTGATGGTTTTTCGTTTATTTTAAGTTATTAATTATAATTATATTTACATGTTTAAAGAAATGATGATGTGTTGATTGTCGAATGTTTATATTGAAAAAGGGGTTGTTCAGGAGTTGTTGAAAAGGCGAGAATTATGAGGATTGTTGAGAGAAAGAGAGAATCTATCATGAGTTTGGAAAATAAAGAAGGTTTTTTGTTCTAAGGAAGTGAGTGAATAATTTCCAAAGGGTTACGACATCACATGACACAATGCTGGAAGTGGACAAAATTATGTTCTCCTTACTCTACTCGGCACAATTCCGATCCATATTTGGTACTCATTCGCAGTAAACACTGCGACTGGTTGTACAAAATGCATCTGGAGAGAGAGAGAGACCCACCGCTGGCCCTATCCCCCAGAGACAGAATGAGAAGAATACCCGTGGAGGCGCCTGATCCACGTGGTGGCCAAGGGTCGGAAGCGGGTTATATTCATGGTATACCCTTTTACATGGAGTACATACCTAAAGCTCTAGATTGGGAAAGTACGGACAACGCAACCCAACACAGACCTATCCAGAACATTGGGAAGATAGTGAGTAAACATGTTTCTACGGGAAAAAATGTATATCCCAGCATTTAAGCGAGTTTGAGCCATGTGATGTCATCAATTGTGACGTTTTAAATAGTATTACAATGTTTTAATTCCACACATGCCACAATACACAAAATAATTCTACATATTTTCCACAATCGCCTCGGTTGTCGGATTCCGTCGAGGACAAACGTCCGTACTTTTCTAGTCTTGTGCTTCAGGAGTGCCGCACGGAACGAATCTTCTCCAAGAACCGAAATTTCCACCTCTAGTTCGCAAAAGGGTAGGGTGAAAAAAAACAGGGGTGGGCATTCGGGCAGAAAGCCTGAAAATCGTCATCGTTGGCGACAAACTCTCTTTCTCAGAAGGCGAAAGAGAAGGGAAAGACACAGAGGAAGGAGGGGGGGAGGGGACGGGAGGGCGGAAGAGCGGGAGGGGGGGGGGGGTGAAATGAGCGATAAAGAGTGGAGGCAGAGAGAGAGATGAAACGGAAGCGAAGAGCAAACTTATGAATAGAGGGAGGAAGTGGATTGGACACGCGCGAACACACGCACACAGGAACACAACAATTATAAATAAATAAATGAATGAGAGGAGGCGCATATTTGTTGGCGAAGGGAATTCGCCCACCGCCGCTTATATTCATTAAGGAGCCTCTTCTCCAGGGTGCCGGCAAGGGGGGTGGGGGTGGGGGGGCGGGCCCAACCCCACCCGGCCCGGGGGCAAAGGGCGAGGTGGGGGCCGGGAGCACGCGAGCAGGAAGGCGGCGCCGAGTCAGTCAGCCGCGGCGAGAGCAGAAAGGTATTTTAAAATGTAATGAGCGAACGCACGCACAAGAAAGACCCCACACGCTACTCACTCGCGCGAGAGAGAAACTCTTCCTCCTTCTTGGAGGGTACAGCGGAAAGGGATGAGAGGGCAAATATTTATTCCAATACCTTTTCGCCACCGCCCTCGGGGGCGGTAGGCCGGGTTATAAGGAGATTCGTTAATTTTCGTGCGCGCCGACTGCAAACGGGGGGGAGGGGCGGGGGGGGGAGAGGGTTTGGAAGAGGGTGAGGATATTAAAAGATTGATAACATCAAAGCAAATATTGAAGGTGGGGTTGCAAACAAGAGGGAGGGAGGGAGGGTGAGTGGGGGGGGGGAGGAGAGTAGTAGTGTGTGCTGAGGGGAGTAATTACCGAGCCGTTTAGAAAAAAAATTCTAAATTGAAACACGAAACGGTGTGCACAAGAGAATAATTAAAAGAGCGGGCGGTGTAATAAGTAACTCGAAAATCCCGTGATTATAACTCTATCTGTGAGAGCGACTAAGCCTCTAGTGGATTCCTCACAATTGAGACGAAAGAGGCGAAATTTCAGCGATGGGATGAACCAATTCGCCTCTACTTTGCCTCCCTTCCCCTACTGAGTTCGGGTGCAAACGAAGTCGTTTCAGCGGATCCCTCTTCCCCAACGGTGGACTCACTTCCGGAAGGAGCCTCGAATTGAGGCTACCACTTCTTGCTCACATTCTTACAGCCAGGGCCAGTATAGGCCTTCAGATTTCTCACCGTGCAATCCTTCAGTCC
Organism: Pyrrhosoma nymphula; assembly: GCA_963573305.1. Lineage (NCBI taxonomy): Eukaryota > Metazoa > Arthropoda > Insecta > Odonata > Coenagrionidae > Pyrrhosoma > Pyrrhosoma nymphula. Next base: position 185,977,767 of record OY754327.1, read on the forward strand.
TCATGCTCAGTCTTTCTCATCATGTAGTCTAATATGTACAATGTTCAAATACAGCTAACAACAATGCACTCGGAATACGCCACCGAGCTCAGTAAAAGTCAGAATATTTTAATAAACGCTGGCTTTAAGATCCCAGCGTGATAGAGGATGACTTCAAGACCTTTAGACAGGTCCATCCGTTCTTGGTTTTATTAAGTAACAAACAGTAAGGGAATATAACGACATCGCTACGAAATGAAAAATTAGTACATTCCACGAAACGTTGAGTGAAGATTTCGAGTCAAGTTTCGGCACTCTTGATTTATATTTGCCAGCTTATTACGATTATTCTCTGATGCCATATTTTGATGAAAATGTTGGAAATATGTGTAACCAAAACTGTTTCAAGGGTTTCGAAAAAAAACAAGATAACTATTTTAAAAGAAATAGGATCCGGTTTTACTTGGTGGAATTCCATTTTATATAAAAGAAAATAATACTTTTACAATCCACAATTTTGGTCAAGACAATCCGGATTTCAATGCATGTGCATCATCATCAGGTGCTTGAATGACCTTGTAAAAGTATTATTTTCTTTAATATAAGATAACTCTTTAATTTTTCGGATTGGTGGAACCCAAACCCAATTTTATCTATAACCTTTGAGAAAAAATATATGCTGGACTGCTTGATTGAAATTTTTAATTTAGGTGAATATTTGATAGCCAAAAATACACTGGAACGTTTCATGCAGAACTTTTTTTTCTTTTTAAGTATCTCAATAAGTGGGAGCAAAGTGGATTGCATCAGGAGCAAGTTCGGAAGTTGGCTGTATCTAAAGATTAAATTCCCTGCCGTTCTATGTAAATGTCTACCTCCGGTGAGTAATTATTACGTAAACCATGATCAGTTGGAATATTTCGCTTAATCTTAATAACACCATAAATCTTAGTAGGTTCGGCAGAGTTTGCTGAAATTGGACGATTGAGAAAAACTATTTGAAGAGTCCAGTGAAAGGTCAAAGAGAAGAAACACAGGGAAAATTTGAGCTAGTTTATGACCAGCTTTGTTAGCCTTAGCTACATCCGTGAGCTACCGAAGCAGAGGTGATGAGTCTGCTGCAAAGCTAATAAGAGGTGACGACAACTACTTCTACAAGAACGTGACGCGTTTTATCGACATGGAGAGTAAAGGAGGGCAAACAAAGTGAAGTATCACCGGAAGGAGTAGTTTACTTGGAAAGTGGTTTCGAGATCAACGCTGCTCTATACGGAGAATATTGTTTCTCTACGGCAGATTTGCGGTCCATCTTTACGCATTGTATTACATGCCACCCGTCCTACACAAGCTGCTAATTCACGGTGCAGCCGTTGTCAAGGAAGCCATCCTTCCCATTTGTCCATTATCAGAATAGGCTATGGAGGCCAGGAACAAAGATATCTGAAGATTCCGGGAGCACCACACAAGGAAATCTTCAAGAATGTCAACAAACGAGGGTCTATTCTGAAGACTGCTGTTAACATCCGATCCCCTCATTTCCACCATTTCAGGTATCCATAGATAAAAATTATGCCCTTATCTGCAGAGGTACGAATTTTTCTTACTCTGGATGAATCGTAGACCAATAGTTTGACTGATGAACTATCAGGCGATGATTTTGAATTATGTAATTGTTTTCTTCAATAATGAATAATACAACTATGGAAGTCACTTATTTTTTTTATTGCTGTTAATAATAATGGCACCCAGTCAAATAATTAAACTGATAAAATACATAATGCCAAAGTTAGTGTACATCTATATATATAAAACAAAGTCGAAAATCGTGTTAGTTACACCATTTATAACTCGAGAACGGTTGTACCGATTTTCATAGTATTTGGTTTTTTGGATTCGTCTAAGCCCCTATTAGCAGAATAACCATTAAAAAGTAGTAAAAGTTCACGGAAAAAATTAATCTTGATATTAGAGATATTATTTAGGAGTTGGTAACACTGCAACAATTGTCCAGTCGGTGCTAAGCCCAGCTCAAGTTGACACGTCACTATGTCACTACCGTATTTGTAAACAAATCACAGACAACAAGCAAACATTTAGGTTACCGGTCAATTTGTTTGCTTTCTTATTATTATGCCTCGACGCAGAAGATCTAATCTTTCCCAACAAACCCGTAATGCAATTAGGCTTCTGAACATTGTGAATGAATCCACCGAAGAAGAACGAGAAAATGCACGCGAAGAGCGCCGCGTTAGTATGGGCCGGCTTCGAGCTTTTCAAACCGAAGAGGAACGAGAGGAAACCCGTGAAACGGCCCGGTTGGCAATGAGAAGTTGTCGAGCTCAACAGCGACATAATCTTCGGCGCGATGCCTCAAGTGTTAATTTGAATCGAGCAGCGTTTCTATACGATTGCACAATTGATTACAGCTCGCATCCTTTCGTTCGCATTGGTGAAATGGACGTTGTTTGTGAGCATTGTGGCGCATTAAAGTTTGCTGGAGAAACACCTGGATTGTGCTGCCTTACTGGCAAAGTGAAACTGCCATTATTGACTTCGCCACCTGAGCCATTACGTTCATTCCTTTTCGGTGAAACACCTGAATCACGACATTTTCTAGCGAACACTCAAAAATACAATGGCTGTTTTCAAATGACTTCATTTGGGGCTAACATTGTCCAAGAACCAGGATTTAATCCGACATTCAAGGTAATTTATGTTGAAGAGAGACAATGTTCATTTTATTTAATAGATAAGTATTTTCAATAGATGACAATTTGCTCAAATGTAGTTTCAGTTATGGGTGAAAAATTTTAGGTCAGTGTATTTGTGTCCAAAATAAATAAGGCGTGCTATCATAAAAAAGATAATAAATGAGTAATATTGATTTCGCTTTCGACAGATTCAAGGCCAGATTCACCATCAAATTGGATCATTGCTACCTCTTGAAGATGCACAGCATAAATTCTTGCAAATATACTTCATTGGTAATATGGAGAAACAACTTGATCGACGTGAAGATATTTACCCAGCAATGAAAAGAGCAATTCTCAATGGTCTGCAGCAATTACTTCATGAGCATAATGCATTAGTTAGGCTGTTCAGAATGGCGTTGGAACGCATGCCACACGAAGACTACAAAGTCGTGATCAGAGCAGATAAACGACCAGCTGCAACACACGAACGAACATTTAACGCTCCAACATTAGACGAAGTTGCAATCCTGATTGTAGGTGAAAACGTGGAAACACGTGATATTGTGCTTACACGTCGTGATACTGGGCAGCTGCAAAAAAATATATAAAACGCACCGTTCATATGACACATTGCAATACCCGCTGATGTTTTGGCAAGGAGATGATGGATATCACTTCAATATCAAGATGATAAATCCATTGAATGGTGAATATCAAATAGTGTTGGGAAAATTTTAATTGAAATTGCAATTAAATATTAATTATCTTCATTAATTAAAAAACAAGATGATTGAAAAATTAAATGATTAATGCCCAACACTGGAATCAATATCCTTCAATAACGACGCGACTTCTAAGATACTAATTTTACTGTTTTTATTTCAGGGGTGGACACTACAAAGAAGGTTAGCTCGATGAACTATTATGCATATCGTTTGATGATTCGTCAAAATGCTGACAACTATTTTCTGCGATTTCGGCGATTGTTTCAGCAATATTGTGTCGATATGTATGTGAAAATCGAAACGGAGCGACTAAATTTCATTAGGTTTAACCAAGCGAAACTGCGCTCGGAGGAGTATATCCATTTACGCAATGCAATTAGCACCGAAGGAGATGCAGCTAATGTTGGCCGATTGACTATTCTACCGGCAACGTACACAGGTAGCCCGCGTCATATGCATGAATATGCGCAAGACGCAATGAAATATGTACTTCATTACGGTCGGCCTGATCTATTTATTACCTTCACATGTAATCCGAAATGGATAGAAATTGTTCAAATGCTGCTTCCAGGACAAACATCAAGTGATAGGCACGACATCACTGCACGTGTATTTAAGCAAAAAATGCGGTCACTAATGAACTATATTATTAAGCAACGCGTCTTTGGGGATATTCGATGCTGGATGTATTCAATCGAATGGACAACATTGACGAGTTTCTTTGCGACTTGCCAAAGCACAAAGATGTAGATGACTTAAACTTCGTGATTCATAATCAAATCGTTGGTGCTCTGCACTCATTCAAATCTATTGACTGTGTAACTAACGAAGACGAAGTCACCAACTATCCATCTGAATTTTTAAACTCCTTGGACGTGCCTGGCTTACCACCGCACAATTTACAGCTGAAGGTTGGCTCCGTGGTCATGATGCTTCGAAACCTAATCCAACCAAAACTATGCAATGGAACGCGTTTGGTGATAAAAAAACTGATGATCAATGTGATTCACGCGACTATACTCAAAGGAAAATTCAAAGATGAGGAAGTTCTCATCCCGAGGATTCCTATGATCCCAACCGATATGCCCTTTGAGTTTAAACGAATTCAATTTCCAATTCGTGTTGCATTCGCGATGACGATTAACAAATCACAAGGCCAATCGTTGAGTGTTTGTGGTCTGAATTTAGAAAACCCATGTTTTTCTCATGGTCAATTATATGTGGCATGTTCACGTGTTGGTAAACCATCGGCTTTATTTATTCTTGCGCCTGATAACAAGACAAAAAATGTTGTATATCAAAATGTTCTTGACTCAAGAGAATAAATTGATAGTATATATACGTTGAATAAAAAAAATGTCTTTCTGATAAGCCATTGTAACACTAATTTTTGTAGTTTTATAGAATTGTTACCCTCATTTTATTTTAACAATCCAAATAAAATTAAAATCGGTACAACCGTTCTTGATTTATAAATGGTGTAACCAAACTGTCCATTGATTGTTGGGCGGTACGAAGTTCGCCGGGTCAGCTAGTAATATATATTACTTTCCAATCCAGGTAGTTAACGCACGAAATGGCTCTATTGAAGGTCGTGGGTCAGAATCTCGCTTATAATTTGAATGAAGTGATTATATGAAGTGATTTATTTTTCAAATATTACAGCGCAGAACAAAATATTAGGTTTCGGATTTCCGTATACATGCGATTACATTGACCAAAAGAGAGTTTTTTAATTGTTAAAACTATACTCGTAAAAACAATAACATTCTGTGATACAATAAAAATAACTTCATATTCGGATTCTGCGGATAAGAAATATATTGCAACCACGATTACTGTTCAATTTAAATTAGTTAAAATAAATTGTTTTAACAATTATCAAGTAACAACCACAAAAATCACAGATACAGCAGAAATAACATCGCATTTGGATTATACGGATATAACAACATGCAGTACAATCAATAAAGTTCAATTTTAATTTGATAATTTGCCTTGTAAAAACAAAAATATCAAAGACACAGAAAAATAAACATCAAATTCGGATTCAGCGGATCAAAAGCCTTTATAAATAAATGTTCAAATGATGGAACAATAACAGCGGCATTAATTTTGGCCAGCTTTTTTCGATTTGGGACCACTGTGCGTCGGCCTTGGCTGAACAACGCCAGGAAAGAATTACAGTCTTACACAGCCGTCATTTGTTTAGCTAGATAACGTAAATGGATTTACTGATGGCAGGTAAAGCACCACCGGACGCAGGGCATCTAATCTACAGGAAAAATGTTAAAAATAATAGACAAATTCAGCCTCGGCAATAGAACGTATGATCAAATTTCAACAGCGATATGTATAACAATACCACTTTGCATCACCCTACTTGAATTGTTGAATGAGTGGAATTGTGGTTTCTTCCAGAGTCGAACGCGGCCCAGACACCCGTAGCTGCAGTACATCTCGCGTCGAAGATGTATTTCTTCCCGGCGTGCTCTTCAAAAGCGGCAGTTGATTCGAATCGGGAGATGTTAGAAGAAGGAGAGTTCTCAATTTCGCCCTCCCCCCCTCGAGAAAATACCGCCCAGCCGATGGATTTGGGGCCTCCAGTCGCAGCACACACAATGACCCGAGAGTCCCCAGCTCTATCACCTCTCTCTCCACCATTTCCCTAAGATAGCCCCCCATCCCTTCCCCCACTCGCGAGAGAGATATGAGGAGGAGGTGAGGAGAGTGGGTGGGTGGGGGGCAAATAGAGCGCCTTTCACAAGAAAACCGATTCGGCAACGCCGCCCCTCCCCCCCGCCCCTCATACCCCCACCCCCCACTCCCAAATCGGCCGTCGTATCCTCTTGGCCGCTGTTTCTCCTCTCCTTTGTGTCGCCTTTTCCTTGTTATTCCACTTCCTTCCTCCTTCTGCTCCCTTCCCTCTTATTCCCCAGTCGTTTCCAGGAAAGCGCGCGCCAGGGCGTTAAGAGCGGCCGCCAGGAGGTGGGGGGGAGGGGGTTAGAGAACATCCCCCCCCCCATTCAAGCCGAGTAGGAGGGAAACGCGATCACAAGGGGATCATGGGAAGGAGAAGAGGAAAAGGAGGGGATGGGGGAGGATGAGAGGCGGGAGAGGGGATTTAAAGGGGGGGGGGTCAGGGCCGGCACGGCGCCTTGGAGACGACAGGGAAGGGGGGATGGAAAAGAAATGGAAGCGAGGGTGGGAGGGGTTGAGGTTCCCAGGCGAACGATTCCGCGTCATCAGAGAGGCTGGGAATGCTCCCGACGTGTTCACCGCGGGCCATAACATCTCCTTAAGAGAGTGACAAATCCATTCTCCCGCTTTTTTCTAATTCACAAGTTAACTTTTAGAAGTTATAAACTATAGTGTGACTGGTCAGTTGGTGCCATAAACCACCCGCGGTGAAGGGTTGGGTCTCCTTCGACACCGAAGCTCGGTTTCTCCGAGTTCGGGTGCCTCCCAGGTACGGCACGAAACCTAAAGTGCCTTTTCGGGTCACATCCCTGCCTCTCCCTAACGGTATTTTCTACACGAGTGAGTGCCACCAAGTTTTGCTACACCTATACCCTATCTATGAATATTTCTTCGTGAGCAGAAATACTGCCCATCAATTTGCTCTCGGTTTCTCTCACGGTTGGATACATTGTGAAGAAAAGCGATGGACGGAGAGCAACGATTTATGAGACGAAAAAAGATGAGGGATCGTATTGACGGAGCCGAATCCACGCACGACAGCACCCAACCGGTCCAATTACATTGCACCAAGCAAAATGATGCATGCCTGTGTTGCGATTGTGTAAAACTTGTTTCCGAGAAAGGAAAACTTAACTTTTAATTTAAAGACATTTGTATGGATGACATAAATGCCGTTTTACACGAGAGACTTGATTGCTCAATACGAAGAAGCATCTGTTTTCGCAACGCGAGAATGCAGGCTCGGAATAGGGCAGGGGCTGTTTTCCAATCTCTCGATAATGCATTTTCGCATGCGTTCTAGCATTTCACCGATTTTCACGACCCAATTTTCGATGAACATCCTTACGTACTATCAAATTGTGCAATGAAGTGTGTCGTGGAACACGGCCTTTAGAAAGATTCACATAATAAACCCCATTTTTTATTATATTTTAATATTTTATGATGTTTCTATTTTCTTTAGATTTATTTTTTTGTTTTTTTTTTCCTTTCTTTCGTAAGAGTATCAACGTCATAATCTTTTTTTATTTCTCCATTCATCAGTTTTTCCACGTACATGAATGTGGTATAGACTACACCACACACTCCCCCCTGGGCCAAGCGCCGATTATGGGAGGGAAGCGGCCGAATGCCGTACCGGCAGAGGAGGTGCCGAGGCGCCGCACGACGTGGGGCGGGCGCGGCGCGGGAGTGGAGGGCAGAGTAGTGTGGAGCAGGGGCCCTTGGGTGGGCCGGGAGGCGTCTGGGACGAGCACTGCGCAAGATAAACACTACCTTGAAAGTGGTGTCGTCTCGATGAGTATCGCTAAATAGATCGCAGTCTATTTTCCCAGGAAGTTGGAACCGTAGTATTATATTAGGAAGAGGAATGACAAATCATACTCGAAATCCATTTATGATGACATTCAATCTTTATTCCAGGAACCAAGACTGAAGTATGTTTTAAAGGCTGGTAATGCGGCATAAGATAAGGCAGGCACTATAAATTTGAGATAGATCGCTGAGGAAGAAAGATGTACCCCAAACCGACAAAACGTAAATCTGCATTCCTACCTTAGAACATACTAAATTTCCTTTAAATATGGGGTTTTCATTATGCTCACGTTTATTAAAATCATCAGTTGGACAAATCGTAGTTTCACGGGTGACTCGGGGGAACCTATTCATTCTTGAAATGAAACGCTTGGTGATTGCACAAGGCTCTCTTTTCAATCGCGCGCCAGGATTCAGTTCCGGCCGTCGACTTGGGTCTGAGAGTGATGTCGGACGTCAAGGGCCGATTTGATACAAAACTTTGCGGAATCAATAAGTTTAAGAGTTTCATTTAAATTAAAATGAGTGATATTTGTTTTTACAAAACATTTGAACAGAGAATAAATACCGCAGCACGGATCCGTAAAGCAAATAAGGACTCGGTCAATTTGTGAAGGGATTGAACTCACGAGCACACACAAAGAAGAATATGTTGTGACTAATGGTAAATATAAACGATAGCAATTTTCACAAGAGTGGCACTTGTCGGCTTTGGAACTTCTCAAGTTGAGATAAAAAGACGCGAACCGCCAGCCAAAGGAGTCGTAGACTCACGGGAGAGAGGACGCAGATTTCTTTTGGTGATCCGTATCGTAGTTCGTACTCTGATCATTTAGGTATTCTATTTTCTCATTCAGTGACGTGCATTCGACAATTTCGGAATAGCTAAATGAACCCCAAAAAGTTTTCTTTCGAAAACGGTTCTTCACAACCAACAAATACGCATTCCCTGTGGAGCACATGGAGCTAGAGAGGGAAAAAGGGTGGATATTGATGCATTCAGTTGGCAAGGGACGTTAACAATAGCTCTCGACCCATCAGACCCAACCTGTATCGAGTGAATGCCTTCAATTACAATGATTACGAGTTAAAGGGCGCCGTTGAGGTAATAGCACCGAGCAACGCGTTCCAATATTCTCATTCACCGGTGATGAACCGGAAATGCCGCAGAGCAACTTGGATTTCCCCGGCGCACACATTGGGGCCAACTAAGAGAATGAAAGTTAACGAAGACATCAAACAATGGAGGAGGCGTCGACTTCACACGGAGGGGCGACGAATATTCCGCGTCGCGCAGTGGGTGACCTCGGGGGCAGTGGGGAGTTCTTTGCCCCCCCCCCCGCTCCCCGTCCCCACCACACCTCCCCACCCCCCGAGCCGAAACGGAAATCAATGTGCGTTTGCCTCCCGCACGCGGTGGCGGAAGACAAACATTCCGAGTTTGATTACTCAACTCCCGAGGAATAATAAATCCAATCTAAGTGGTGGTTACCTTCTTTTGTTTCATTACAGCGGGCCGCGGATTAGAGCCCAACCCCACGCGCGACTCCACCCCCCTCCACACCCCCTTCCCCCCGCCCCCCGGCACGCCTCGACGAAGCACAAATAGTGCGCTCCGTTTAAAGTAAACAAAAACAAAACACGGCGGTAGCAAACCGAAGTAGTCGGCGGTTGCGGGGGAAGGGGAGGGAGGGGGAGGGAGGTGGGTTTTGTTGGAGGGGAGGACGACAAATACGCACGCAATTGGAAAAGCGGCAGAGCAGAGTGTCCCGAACCAAAGCACACCGCACGCTGAACCCCACCCCTTCTCCCTCTCCCGAACCGGAACGAAACAGTTACATGTTTCCCCGCCGAAATCTACTTAAAATATGGCGCGCAAATCCTCAATTTCCTCCGCTATCTGCCGCTTTAACACGCTCTCGCCGCCACACGGCCATTTCCATGGCAACAAACTTCAATCTCGAAACGACTTCCCCCCCCTACCCATTCCATCCCCCTCAGCTTCCTTCCCAGCGGCCCCCGGCCCCCTCAATCCGCTCTCGCACGAGAGACCCTTTTTACACCTTCTCCATTCCGCGTATCAAATAAATCCCACTCTCCCGCACACTGTCAACACGGGGCTCAACTCGACTCTCCTCCGCCCTCTCCCGGTCGGTCGGCGAACCACCTCCAACCCACCCCCTCCCACACCCTATTCCCCCCCACCTAATCCCTCCCCCTCGCCAACCTCCCGAAACCCTTTAGACCGCCTACTCCACCCCCGCACACTCAACCGGCCCCTCCCCCACGCCCCCTCCAATTCAGAGCTTCCGTGCTCGCACACTTTTTCCCGATTCTCTTTTCCGAAAAGTGCTGCTGTCTCCCACCTCTCTCTCCATCTCCTCACCGCCCCCCCAGCTCCCCCCTGGACCCTCACACGCGCCCCCCCCCACCCGACGAACACCACCCCGCCTCCAGAGTGGTCTGCCCAGCGGTCACACGGGTCGCCGCCACTGTCCCTCCTCCCCCTGCCCCAGCAGCACACCGCGACACGGGACAGAACGGACGAGAGGAACACTGAGGAGGGTGGAGAGCACAACCCCCGATATGCAGACGCCCCGAAAAAAGTGCGCGGACAAGACCCGGCTGCTGCACCTTCCGCACCCCGCTACCACGCCGAGCGCAGCACGCAATATGTAGTGGTCGCTGTGCCGCGCTCCGTGCTAGGGGAGCGGGGGGGGGGGGGTGTTTGGGGGAGTGGGAGGGGGCGATTGCCACTTTGCGGACATGCTTTTCAATGCATTCTTTGGGCGCATCGCATTTCGGTGTGGGTGGGGGAATCGGTCGGCCTGCACCACGGAATGGGAATACATTGTGGGCAGCGAATGAAAGCCGGGATGCGATGCGCAACCGGAAGGTTTGTTCGTGGGACGGGGGGGAGGGGTGTCAGGTGGGTGATCGTGAGAGAGGGGTGGGACCACCGCCAACCCCTCCGATATGTCCCCCCAAATTGTCAATACCCTCCGGTTCGTCCATCACTACCCTCAACGTTCGAGTGACTGGGCGAAATTTGGGAGTCTCACCGCCCTCGCACGCGCCCAGAAGGAAAAAGGGCAGAAGTGCATATCCAACTAAAGAGTAGATAAATAATTACCGGAACGTCCAAATGGTTCACAACAAAATTTCGAGTGCAGTGGAACCTCGGTTGGCAAACGCCTCTCACCACGAACAACATATCGGTTGACGAACACATTTTCCCCGACCAGCAACGCCTCGGGTGACGGAACTGTCTCTCGAGTAACAAAGACACGCACGTTTGTAACATTGGTTGACGCCAAGTTTTGACTTTCGGTGGCAGAGCGCCAATTTCTAACCTAATTGATCAAAATGAAAAACTTTGTAATTTCACAGAAGGATTTCATGCTCATTATGGAATGTTTGGCGCACATTCTCATCAGGTTCAGAATACAGAATTAGTGATTTCCTATATCATTTGTACATGGGGTGGGCTATTGGCTGGAAGGTTAGGTATTAATGTGGTGGCACGTGAAAGTAGATAGTATTTTCATTTCATATGTGATTTGATTCCACACAGCTACACCGGTCTCATACTCTAATCTACATCTACATACTACTCCGCAAGCCGCCTCAATAGGCGAGTGGGGGTGTTAGTACACCAGCCGTTTACATATAACAAAGGAAACGCTCTAATGAAATTACGCCTAGCATTTATTATAGTCCCTTATTGTTCGGGGGAAAAACGAATTCCCATACCTATCCGTTCGCCAAAATATTTCTCTTAATTTATAGTTTCTGTCGGACCTGGAAATATAGTGGGGTTCTAATATGATGATCTCCGTGTCTCTCTTAAAGATATCTATTCTTAATTGCTCAAGTAATCTAAGCCTAGCGCGCAGCCTCCGAGTCTCTAGCGGCTCCCAGCCTAATTCATTTAACATCTGTGTAACGCTGTCTGTACGCCCGTAGCAGTTTTTGACGAATCGCGCAGCTTTCTCAAATTTCACTATTTACCCATTAATTTGACTTAAAAGTTTCGATAAACTCTCTTGCCTGTATTGTATTCATATGTTTTGTATATTTTTGCAAGAAAAAAAGTCTAAAAAAGTACTTTATGATACACCTTCTTCTCTATTTAAAACCCAATTACACCGTTTCCTTAACATACGTATTCCCTGATAGCGTGAAAGTGCGAAATATTTGCACGGGTTACCTAGTCATGGAAATAATGCCGAGGAGAACATATATCATCCAAGAGGGATTTTCAGGAAGCAAACCGATGAAGGACAGGCTGACTATTTTGCAGGTGGGAACTTCAAGGTTAAGCCATTAATTTCGTACCACTCAGAAAATCCAAGGAAATTTAAAAAAATAATTTTATAAAGAACAAATTACAAGTGTTGTGGAGGGCTAATTATAAGGTTTGGGTGACTGGACCATTTTTTGTTGAATGGACCCAAAAAGACTTTGCTCCAAGTGTGAAAAAATACTTGCAAAGAAACAACGTTCTACTGAAACGCCTTCTTGTGATGGATAATGTGCCTCCTCATCTTCCAAGTTTCGCAGACTATTTGGTAAAAAAATAAAAAATCACTGTGAAGTTTTTTTCTCCCTACACTACCCCTCTATCCAGCGCATGGATCAGCAGGTGATCTCTAGCTTCAAAGAGCTCTACATCAAAGCACATTTTCAAAGGCATTTTGAAGTAACCTCTAGCACAGTTGTAGTCATAAACGCCGAGGTCTTTGACAATGAGGATTTGGAAGCGGTCGATGGCATTGTTTCCCTAGGCGAAAGCATGATACTGGAAATGAACCACGAAGACGAGGAGAAACTACCAGAGGGCATCAAAAGTGAGCTTAGCACGGAAGAGCTGAAACAAATTCAGGGGCAGCTGGAGAAGACGATAGCGGAGGAAATGTCTTAGGGGAAGAGGTAGGAAGAGTATTTAATTGTTTTTATTACTTTGATCCACAAAATTAGTGCAGAATGGGGCGAGGTAACAAGTTTCGTGGAGCATTATCAGCCTGATAAAGTGGTAGCAAGCTGAGGAGTAAATCTTTCAATGACAATGCTAAGTCGTACTTTATGAACATTTTAAGATGTAGAAAAAAACAGGTCACATTGGACAAACTTATTGTGAGAAAAGGTTCACTGAATCTTAATCTGAGTTAAGATATGCAAAGACACAGCAAAAAGAAGAAGGATAGACCGCAGAAAGACAGATACCTGATGTGCTTATGGAAGAACACTCACCTTCCAAGCAATAACACTTCTTCGTAAAGATAAGGTAAAATTATTAAGGTATTCTTCTCGGGCTTTGCACCAGGTAATTGGCTTCATATTGGCCGACGTTATTTATATATATTCACCGGGAAAAACTTAAATCGTATAAGGTCAAATTAATTAAAAAAGTAAAAGTTAAGTTTTCGTCTGCTTTTTATCTGTGCTTTCGTGTTCATTTTTGTTAAATTTAATGAACTTTAGTGATTTTGTGCAAGAATATGTGCACAAAGTAGTATTTTGAAAGTTTAAATTAACAATCATACGAGTTTCAGGAACAGATCAATCTATTTTACATTGGTACTTATGGCGAAATTAGTTACGGTTAACGAACATTTCTGGTGACGAACGGACTTCAATTAAATCCGTAAATCGAGGTCCCATTGTGCTTCCCAATATCATTCACTTCTCAATGCAGGAAAATACACAAGTGAGTGGATACTTATCATAAAACTAAGTGATCGCAATTGAGGATCCAATACTGCTCGTGTGCACTGGTTGGTTATCCCTGCGAACCATCTCAGGTCAAAGGGGTAAACAAGGGATATAAGGGAACGAGAGAAACGTGGACTCCATAAGACTCTTTTTGATTTAAATGACAGTTCAAGAATTTCGTAGTTTGGCATATTTCTTGTGCCACAAGTCATTCAAAACACATTGTTCTTGGACTTCAATTATAAATAGCGGCATAGAAGTCAGCCCAGCATTATATTAGAAGGTAGATTCAATCCCACGTCTTGTGTTAGATTTTAGTTGTGACGATTTAAACAAATTATTCTAATAAAGCATTAAATTTTAACTTTTAAATATCGTTGGAATCACTAAGTTTCAATGTACAAGAAGCAACCGTGTCATAATTGGTTATAATATTAAACCGAAAGTTTATCGCGTGTTAATGTGACTGTTTACATTACGGTTTATATCACTTTTTTTAAGGATACCGGGACTAGCCACGGTAGTTACCTTTACGGAGTCACCCGCAAGTGCGATATTCCATTGAGGAAAAAAAATCATACGGTTTATATCAGCTTCATTCTATTAGCTCCTAAATGATTGTGTCATGACATAATTTTTAAAGTCTTTTAAAAATTTGTCAAATGTCGGAAAAGACTGATCGCTATAACCATTTCGTCATTGCAAACATCGACACATTTCAATAATGGATTATGTCTGTACTGGAATGAATTTTATGAGTGTAGATTGCTCTTAAATTGTGAGCGTTGTTGCTTACGTCTAAGTGAATGTAAAATATTTTTGTCTACTCATGCAATGTATGTGGTTTCAATATGCTTCATTCAGTAAATTTTGCCACCTCGAGAGTTATGACTTCATTTATTTGCCTTATTTTCATTACAGAAGATTGTTCTATTATTTACGTGTCAATGTAAAAGTGGTAATTTTTAAAGTTTACAAAGGGTAACTTTTAACTCTTGTGACTTGTATAAGTGAGATACATCTATTTTAAGTGGTGGTGCAAAGGTTGTGTTTAAATAGTAATAAAGGTTGATTTGTATGTTAATTCCGGCGATCAGCTGGAGGATATCAATTAAGCATCAATGATTATCCTAATCTACATGCGTCTGAAGTTACATGTTACGGTGTGAATGATAACTTACATGCATGCATATGAGCGAAAGATTTGGTAAATTATCTTTTAAGAGCCGTATAATATAAACCGTAGAGCAAAGGTTTACTCTGTTTAGATGAAGATAAGTATCAGGCGTGATATTGAGGAATTTCAACATCATGAAGACATAAATTGCAATTTGCCAGTGGTAAAAATCTATTGCTTTCCCGGTTGAAAATTGTAATTTCTGTCCTCATTATTTAGATGAATGTTATCTAATATCTTTAAACGAGCAAAAATTGTTAGTTTGCTTGAATGTGTTCTTGAAAACTACTCCAGAGAAGTTTCTGAAAACTATTATACGCCGGTTTTTGGACACAATAAATCCATTGGGCAAGCTTAAAATTTCGTAAAACGTCAACTTTCCGAGATATTGAATTGATAATATAAAGCATATTTTTGGCTCGATTAAGCTACCGCCGTTGTTGGAAATGGTCCATTTCTGATGTAAACATTGCCTGTGGGAATAAAAATTTTGTTATGATGTAAATATCAGAAGTTTAGGTCAAATAAAAAATGTAAAACACAATTAAGCGGTAAAATATTAAGAGGTCGAGAAAAAACATAGTATGAATTATATCGTTGATCTATTTTCGTAGCAACCAGGAGTTTGTTTACAGTAACAGATGTAGACAACCATGCAAATAACATATCCTGTCATAATCTAAGTAGTACACTTTGATATTACATCCAGTCTTAATGTGATTCTCTCTTACGTTGGAGGATTTATATCGTTATATAATTTTGTACATCTGTCAACAATTTGTTGTCAAAAGTGTCAACGAAAGTTTATTAAAGTTTTATCAACTGTATTCAGAAGAGTTGACAAATGTAAGTATTCAACAAAGTTTTAAAGCTTTGACTTTTCATTTCCCGTGGACTTTTTTACTTATTAAATTTTCCGATATACATATTTATTGACATAATCAATAGAAACTTTTCTAAATTCTCAATAAATTTTATTCAATACCATTAAAAGTATTAAATAAAATTCGTTGTGAAGTTAAAAAAGTTTGAAATTGATTCTGTCAATATGGATTTTCACAAAGTTACGCCTGAGAATATCAAGTTCATAGCATATTTATTATTTATTTTGTCGTGTGTTTTTAAAATTATGAAATTATATATAAGAATAAAGTAATATAGACGTATTCGTGCTTTTAAGTATATTTGTAAATATATATATGGTAAAGGAGAGTTTTCGTCTCGCCAGCTAAATTTATTTTTGTGAAAAATCCCCGTAATTGGCGAAACTGACAATGGTACCCAGGGGTAGAGTAAAGAATGCGCATTTGTAAATGGAGTTGTGGAGAAATGTAAATGAGGAAATTGAGTTACAAAATTACCAATTTTGAGAATTTTCCCCATGATTGGGCCATGATTGTGCTTTTCTTAAAATTGTCGAAAATCATAGAGCTATAAATTATGACGAAGTAGACACATTTGTACAGGGTAGATGTATTACTCCACATGAGGCTTGCTGGCGATTATTTGGTAATGAAGTTTTAAAAAGTCATACTGTACAGCGTTTTGATATTCATCTGCCAGGAAAATGTCGCATATAAAATATTGAACAAATCCAGGAAATTTTATTTGAAATTGGACAGAGGGGTTCAAATTTAGAAGCTTATTTGAAATATAATCGGTCTCTTAATCGTCACAAGAAAATAATAAAAACCACACAGTATTTAACTATTTCTACTACTGAGAGAACAATTTAGATCCAATGAATGGGTTAAAAGACGAAGAAGCATTTGCGTCATTGGCAGAAATCATAATGTCAGTTTTCTTGCACAACCTGACCTTTATCATTTACGATTACTTTCGTACCATGTGAACGATGTTACAAGTTTCAACGACCTTCTAACCTTAAATGACATTAAATACAATACATATAAGCAAATATGCCTGGGCAGAGGTCTTTCTTTTGATGGCTAACAATGGATTGAAGATTTACGAGAATCAGCATTGTCAAAAATCCCTAGAGTAATGAGAAAACATTTTACACAAATTCTTATTTTTGGGTGCCCTGAAAACCATAACAAACTTATGGGAAATGTTCAAATAAAACTTAGCTGAATATTTAATCCGAGAAGCTTGGAGAAATTACGGTTCATCGAGGAAGCTTCTAAACGAGCTTATCGAATAATAGCGTACAAACTTAATTCTGAAGCGAGTGAAAAATATTTTGGTCTGGACAGGATTGATAATTATGTATTACTTGAAAATGAAGAATTAAGTGATGATGAAACTGCTTCTCTTGGAGATCGCATTTACCAGTCCCTTAAACGCAGGCAAATTGAAATCGTTGAATCAATTCTTGGAGCTCTTAATAATGAAAATCCTGAACCAAAATACTTTTTGTGGATGCACCTGGTGGAACAGGAAAACCTTTTGCTTACAAAACTTTGTTCTACATAATTAGAAGGTGACGTTAAAAAGTCTAGATCAATTGTGTGAGCCAAATTTTGACATTTGTACGAAATTTTTGGGGATGGTCGTTTCGGGCTTGTATTGGCTCATGAAGATAGGAATGTACAGCAATTCCACATAAAAATTTATCGTACTTTTGTAGTACAATAAATTTTTATGTGGAATTACAGTTCCTTCCTTTCCTATCTTCATGGTGGATAAAGTCCATCTAGTGGCGCTTGAAACCGTTACCTGTATTGGCTCAGTTTATGAAGCGTGAAGTCAACGGACTGAAGAGTTCCTGTTTCATGTTTGGTTGAAGCCTATTTCGGAATTTCCTGGACGTCAGAACTTGGCTTATAAGTGTTTGGCTTATAAGTGACGTTTGGACTTAAGGTTCCCTTGACATCAGAGTCTATTAGAAACATCAAACCTAAATATACTGAAACTAAGGAACTTGCTCACGTAGGCATTTTTCTAATGGATGGAGCATCTATGCTTCCTAAATACGGACTTCAGAATATGGATCAACTACTTCGAACATTAGGTAATCCGAATTTTGGAAAGATCGTTGGTGGAATTTGGTGGAAAGATCAATGTTCTTGGTGGAGATTTTCGTCAGTGTCTACCTGTTCAACCAAGAGCTAACCGAAGCGACCTTATTGATTTATCTATTTTAAAAAGCATTTTTCTAACGGAAAATAGACGTGTTGATAAGAGGAAATAGATTTTGCTAACTATTTACTACAATTTGGAAATGGAGAGTTGCCACAAAATATTTTAGATGAATTTGAAATTCCTGAATATAAACTTCCGAACGGTGACTTAACTTCTGAAGGTTGCCTTAGTAATAATAGGTATGGAGATATGAAAGATAGAGCTATATTGGCCCCTTTGAATAAAGACGTTTTAAAAATAAATTCTGAAATCATAGAACAACTTCCAGGTGAAAGTAAAATTTAAAGGAGTTATGATTCAGTTTTAAATCAACCACAAGATAAACGTCAATTAACTCCAGAATTCTTCAACTCAATGGACATTGCAGATTCACCACCTCATGTATTTAAAAAAAAAAACCATAATTATGCTTTTTAGAAATTTAGATGTCTCAGAAGGGCTATGCAATGGTACAAGACTTATAGTTACCGAATTATTTCAGTAACATAATTAAATCAAAAATTGTTACTGGCGAATGTACTGGAAAAGAAGTACGCATTCCAAGAATAACACTAGACTCGAGTAAAAGCCAACTTGGATCTGCAATTGTGCAATGCAAAGACATCAGTGTCCAGTAAGGCCGGCATTTGCGATAACAATACACGGATCGCAGGGTCAAACATTTGATTACGTTGGTCTTGATTTACGTGCGTCTTGATCACGTCATTCCAAGTTTTTATGCATGGAATGTTAAATGTAGCTTTCTCAAGAGTAAAAAGTAGGAGAAGCTTGTAAGTCTTCTGTATAGAAAGCTGTAGTGTTTTTTTTTCTTTGTACCTCTGTCAAATTATTTTTACTGAATTGTAGTGCAATTGTAAATTATCTCATGGGCCAAATGGCCCACGATAATAAATTAATTGAAATTGAAATTGAAAGTATTACTACCAAAAGAAAATCCTTGCTACCCACGGACCGTTGTATGGAAGGAGTTTCTGCATAATAATAATACAAATTTTAATAATCAAAACTTGCCATTGTGTAGAAATATTAAAGAATGAGATAAAGAAGATATCTTTATCAGCAATCAGGAAGATTTTAATCCAACTTTGTATAAATAAAAAAATGTACTTTTGGTTCCATGTATTTTTGTTTTTAATATTTATACTACTTGTTATCAGCATTTTTGATGTTCATTTATGAACGGTTTATGACCTTAAGTAATCTCTCAAAAGTATTTAGCTACGTTTAAAAATAACATATTTTATGTTATTATTTAATTTTTTTGAATTTTTATTGATAAATATATTATATATATATATACATTATACAACACACAATTAACAATTACGCTGATGGTCTTAAAATTTTAAGATGAGCGAAGCTCAAGTCGAGCAAAGCTCAAGTCGAGCGAAGTCTAAGCGAGCGATGCTTAACCGAAGCCAAGCTCGGTCTCCCTCGGTACTTCATCTTTCAGTCCACAACAAGGTTCATTATTAAGGGAGAGCGCTGTTTTTGGAGTGGATTACAAGACGTTATGAAAGAAAGGAGACTAATATCCTTCATACACGTAATTACCTTTGGATGCTGTTGATGAGAACCAATTACAAAGCATAAACAACTTGATGGAACTCGGAAATGTTGTTCGCCAGTGTAAACACTTTATTTTAAGTGTTTCATTTTCCAATGAAGAAGTTTAAGGTGCAAAAAACACGATGACGTAGTATTTTATACCTTCCCTCGGCTATATCTTAGACGATTGGAGTACTAACGAAATATTATAAGAGGCAATTTATGTGGACATTTAAGTTATTTATCCGCAAACGTCTTCGAATGAAAAGTACTTAGGAATTGATTTATCAAATGAGAATGCATTGAGTGCAGGGGATAAAACTCTTGAGGAAGTAAACTTTAATTTCGCAGGAATTGTAATGCTTTAGAAATTCGTAATATTCAAAATTATGCAAAACAAGTGCATTCGTTCAAAATGAAGCTCATTACGCATGACCATAGGGGAAACAAGTGCGAAATATGCCGTCCATCTAACAACACCGTAACGTTCGATGGTCTTCTGTACGATCGGCTTTTCATAAAATCGCTCGTTGGTCACCACTCGAAGAAAGTGATCGAAGGTGAAACGGATCCCTAACGTTCGAACGTCATGTAAAGTCATAAAATCGGCCCCAGGGACACGGCCACGTCATCAAACTGACGCGCACGGACACGTCATTCCAAGGACGCGATCCTTTCGGTGCGGCGGACCCTTGGGGGGTCACGTGGCGGGGGTGGGGAGGGAGAAGGGGCCACGTGGGCACAATCTGGAATCGGGTAGGTGTAGTTGGATAGAAGTAAGGCACCGTCTCCCCACCCAGCGAGCCCCAGTTCGAATCCCGGCGGTGGAAGAGATTTATTTCTCCGTGGAATTCCGATCCATTCCCCCCATACAGGTGTCGCGCCCTCAGCAACCCAACCCACTCGCCATCAACCCACGCAAATGCCCTTTAGGTGCTGTCGCGTCGCCTCTACTAAGTCACTCAGTCACCACTCGTGTAGTTACTCTGGGGGATGGGGGAGGGGGAAGCGATTGAGGAGGGGGGGGGTCCAGGCGATGCGCTGACCACTCGATGCCCTCTCGAATCCAACCGCTCCGAAACAACTTCTCTTCGCCCTTGTCCCCTCGCCCCCACCCCCCATCGCCCCCCATCACTGCTCACAGCGCCCCCGATTCGCCCCGACACCACCGTTTGCTCGTTGGTCCGCTCCACTTTTTGTGCAGCACGCCACACACAAACATGGACATACAAGGGAGGAGAAAAAAAGAGCAGAGGGGGTGGGAACAGGTTGGCGCCAACGCCGGGACGCCACCCCAAGGGTGAAGGGGGGGGGGGGTGGGTGGGGAATCAGACTTCGAAACGGGGTTGGGGGAAGGGAGGGAAGTAGTGAGAGGGTGGGGGATGAGGAGACGAACACTAGCGGGGGTGGGGAAGGGAGGAAGGGGAGGAGGGGAAGGGAGGCCACTCGCCCTCCGCTTTTATTTTAATTTCCTCGTTCGCCCACAACGCCCCCCCACCCCCGTTTGTTTTGCCCCCCCCCCTCCCCCCCGGCCAAAAAAATTCACGAGTCGTGGGTTGGAGTCGCGCGCCGATCGGGGGAAAAGGTAAAGGGAGGGAAGAGGAAAAGAGAGCATCCCTCTCCAGAGCCACCCCTGACCCACCACCTCCCCCTTTGGCCAAGCCACAGATGAGTGGGCGGATGGATTGGGAGTCCCCTCACCCGCCCTCCTTTCTCGTGGAGCACCGCGTCCATGTCCGCACCCACACGCTCTCGTGTGCAGCACCAAATCACACCAGCGCCACTCCGAAAACACGTATCGAACCTTTAGTCGAAAGGGACGGGGTGGGGGGGGGAGCAGGAAGAGAGAGGAAAACAAATTATTTCGGGAGTCCGAAAAAAGAACAGGAAGGAAATAACGAGAGGAGTATTCTATGCCCCTTTCTCCATTTCGGGGGATTCGAGCGGCGCCGCCGAGAGCATCGCATTCAAACACACGTTCGCGCAACACATGCAACCGCACCCCCGCTCCCGACTCTCTCCTCTCCACGCTCACAGATATGCATACATACATACATATGTACGTATATAACAAGCAGCGGCAGCAGCACCCGCCACACGTCAACGAAACACACACACACGCACACACCCGGATGCTTCCGCCTTTTGTCCGACTTCCAAATGGCCAACCCCCCCTTCCTAATCTCTCCTCCCCCCAAACCCC
This sequence comes from Pyrrhosoma nymphula, assembly GCA_963573305.1. Lineage (NCBI taxonomy): Eukaryota > Metazoa > Arthropoda > Insecta > Odonata > Coenagrionidae > Pyrrhosoma > Pyrrhosoma nymphula. The sequence continues at coordinate 185,999,427 of OY754327.1, forward strand.
CTCCCCTTCTGCCAATTCCGATCTGCACTCCGCGAGTGCGGTTTGAGCTTTCGGCGCGATCCGCGCGCCGCCACCGACAGACACAAAAAACTCATCGGCGAAAGAGCAATCACGCCACCGGCCGAACCCTCAACCTCCCCCCCGCCCCCCTTCTACAACCCCCCCATACCCCCCCACCCACCCACCCCCTGCTGACCTCCCACCCTCCTCTCTCCTTCCGCCCAGATGAGCAGATACTACACACGGCGGTGGGTTTGAGAGGGGATGGTGATGTTGGCACCGGACCTCTATCTTGCAGCAGAAGGGGTGCTCCTCACAACCGCCCACTTCCCTCCCCCACCCCCCCACCCTCCCCCACCCCAAACCCATACGCCCACATGCTACTCACATCGCTTGTTAAACGAGTGGGCAAAGCGTTGCAAAACGGATATCCACATCGTTTTTTGTTTTGCTGGCCTCGTCAAAGCAGAGTGCACCATCTCTCGGCACATAGCCGAAGCGCGGTGGGGGTGGGGGGATGCATCGCATGCCGTAACCGCGCACGCAGACAGACAGAGAGACACACAAGAGCAGGCAGACAGACAGACAGAGCAAAGCGCCCTCTGGCCTCTCGACCTCACTGCCCATCACCTTTGCAAAAACTCTCTCCCTCCAAATTGTTTACGATTAGCCCGAGACGCTCGTGCTGGACGCCGATTGGCGGAATAATTGCCGAAGACCCAACCCCCCAAATCTCTCTCCCGGCTGTTTCGGGTTAGGGAAGAGGGGAAGCGATTCCACAGAGGGGAAGCGAATACACAGGCTGACACAAAGGTATTCCTCTCGCAACGCGCGCTTTGCCACTGACATAAATCTCTCTCTCACCCGCTTAATTTTTTGACCAAATAAAGACCAGAAGAAATGTTGAATATAAAGGAACTTTTAACGGGCCATTTATGGGGTTATTAAAAACCCAAGATATCTTTCGTCAGGCTTGGTTACGAGAAAAACAGAATTTAAGAAAGTGGCATTAGAACATGATACTTGTATCAATTTCATAATCGTTATTTTGCAAACCAAAATACGCAAAAGCTGTAAAACCAATAAAGAAAGATTAGGGCACTGAGATTACACCGCAATATCCAAATCGAGACATCCAACTCAATTTCGTGATCTAAAGTGCTTGGTGTGTTGGGTAGTATTGAAATGAAACTTCTGGATGAGATTAGATAGAGACAAAGGTGGTTGGAGCAGATTATGAGGGCCGAAGGGTTACTAGACGACTATGATAGACGAGAGGATGTTGGGTAGCGGGGAAGAGGGAGAAAGAGTTTAGGTTTTATGGAGAGGATGAAGAAGGGTAGGGCGTATGCTGAGAAGAAAAAGAAATATCAATGGTAGAAAGGGCCCTGCACATGTAAGTTCAGAGGGATTTTTACAAACTTCCAGTTTAACCTAACTTAACCGGCAGATCACCTAATAATAACATTGTTAATTAGCCTTGCTTGAGATTATAATTGGCAATAGAAAGACAATGAGATCGAAGCGATCAGCGGACTTGGTCCACGCGGGATAGCTCTACGCCCCCCCCCCCCACCCAGGGAGGGGGCGCTCACGAAACGTAGTCGGTCATCACAGAAGTCACTCGGTGGAGAACATAAGCATGACGAGAATAGACCCTTAGCAAGAGGCATACCTAACAGTTTGCCCTATATTGTGATGGATTATGAATTACTCTTTCCGGCATGATATCACGACAGAGGAGAGGAGATACGGTATTGTCGTAGGGTTAAAAGACAGATTGACGAACGAAGGCTGACTTATCGACGTTAAATCCCGCTTTTGAAAAGAAAACGGTGGCTAAAGAAACATTTAGATGTCCTGACTTCGTAGCAAATCGTTTCAGAATGCCAACAAAATGCACAATTCCTCCAAGTGAGCGCTTTAATTCACGGAGCGAATTCCCAACCCAGTAGGAAATCAGGCTTATGATGTATTCTTGGCACTAAAATGCTCTTTTCTGCCACACCCATCTCATCAAAGAATATACTAGCACATACTGCAGGAATGAGTTCGCGAAGGTTACTGAATAAAGGAATGGTGACCGCCAAGGGAAGGAGACGGGGGGGAGAGGGCGGGAATAACCGCTCGATGGCGTGCAGTTCTGCATGGCCTTGCAACTGGTGTCTCATTCGCGGTCGTTTGAGCGAGAATTCGATTTAGAACCACCACATAGACGACATTCGAGATTGTTTTAAACTTGAGCAGCAGTAAGAAGTCAGAAGTAAATACAGCAATATTTATCGATGAAAAAACTTCGTTTAATAAGTCTAATCGTCTTTGAAACAGATAATTATTCAATTTTGAGGCTTCAACATGAGTAATTCGTGTCACACCGTTTGGAAAATCTCTTAGCCGAAGGTGTTTTTGCGAATAAAAGGTATCACGGTGAGTAATAAATTTCTTTATTTAAATCAATGAGAAGAGATTGAAAGCACACACAGCTTCAATTTTAACGCGATTGGTAGCATATCTAATGGAAAAAGCTTTATCTTTTTTCGGTAAATATCTAGACAAGTGGGGCAGTAGTATGATCCTGATATTTTGGTATCATTGGAAGGATGAGATCTTTCCTCTACGATGAAGCCAATTACTTTGCATTTTATGGGCGTGGTGTTATATCTCGCTAAGGCTACCTCTACAGTCCTATAAATGGATGTCAACCGTTCAGATAAGCCACACGACCAAGGGACCTCCCAGACGACGCACGCGGAGGCAACCGCGTGACAAAAGGTTTGTCTGCGAAAAAGAAGTGATGCGGAAGCGCTCGAGGGATCCCATTCGCGCAATTTGTAAGATGGCGAACGATGAGTTTTTTTTATATCAACGCAGCTACAGACTTCAAGATAATATCTTGGGCTCACGTGAAACAATAGAAGGAAACAAAGGCGACATTCGGAAAGGAAGGGGGTGAGGTCATTGGAAGGGTAGCCAAGGTATGCACGTGAGAGTACGTAAACGATTTCGATCGTTAAAAATCTCCTCCACAGATGGCATTGCCGTTTCCCCCGCCCTCTTCCCCCTCCCCTATCCCCTCTCCCCCTAACCCTTCCCCTCGCCCCGGCGAAGAGCATCCCCGGCACCATCTGCCACCTTCCGAATCGGCCGAGCTACAGCGCTGACGAGAGGGGGTGCAGCAACGTTCGGAGGGTGCAGTGGGTGTGGGAGGGAGTGTTCGTGCGTGGCCCAAGGCAGGTGACCTCGTCCGAAATAGGGGCGGTTGGGTGGGAAGCAAGAGGGGCGCCCGAGCGATCAGCTGATCTCTACCCCCTCCGGCTTTTCGATATGCTCGCGTTCACCCAGGTGCCACAAAGCTACGGACATGTTTTAAGGCATTGACAACCTGGATTTCGCTCCTGAACTAGAAAATGAATGTTCACAATAAATTGAAAAAAGCAGACGATCAATGGTAGGACTGATTTCACTCAAAGCAAATGGCGCCCATTCTCTTCTACGAGAGAAGCCAGCCATCATATTCCGATGACTGCTATTGGGTGTTGCTCTTAGCAACGCTGTGAACGGTTCGTGAGTGAAGTCAAAATTAAACCGCTCTCATCACATGCATCAAAACCTCTAATTTCTAATCTCAAATATTCACTCATCTCCTCTCCAAAATCACCATCGAGCCCTCTTCCCTCAATTCCCCGCACCCTTCCTTTCCTCGGCAGAAATAAAAGACCTAAAACTTTATTCTCATTATCCCCAAATAGCGATCACACCTTCCGACGAAGACTGAACTGTAGTAGCACTTCACATAACCTACTACCGCAGCGAAGGCCATAGGCCTGACTTCTGGCCACTTTTCCCACGACTTCGTATACCATGATCAGAACCCTGCAGGTATCAGGACAAAGGTCCCCAGGAAGACCTTACCATTAATGACATTTCTCTGCTTTCTCCTCCTCATCCCCGCACTTCCCACTTTTATATACTTCCTAAAATACACGAGCCTAACTACCTGGGCTGGCCAATAATTTCCTCTTCTCACTCTCCACCTGAAAGTATTTCAGCTTTCGTCGATCATTACCTTCAGCCTTAAGTCCATTCTCTACCCTTTTATACCAAAGATACCTACCATCACTTACCAAAGATACCTACCTCCCTGCATCAAAGATACCTACCGTTTCCTGGATGGCCTCCTTCCCGCTCCCTACATAAGGTTTCCGACATCATAATGACCACTATTGACGTTAACTCCTTCTACACGTCCATCCCCCACTCCGAAGGATTATCCGCCATTAGTTACAACGCCATCTTTCAACGACTGCTTCTTACTCCAAACCAAAGGCGCCGTTATCAGGAGTAGATTCAGCCCTACCTATGCTAACCTATTCCTTGACCTTGTCGAAGAGTCCTTCCGGTCCTCAACTCCTGAAACCGTCGCCTTGGACTCGATACATCAACGGTATTTTCGCTCTCTGGCCCCATGAAGTCGATGCCTAAAATTCCTTCATTTCCTCCCTTAGTGTATTCTTCTGTCTCTTTCACCTCCCTTATCTCACATTCCCTTGCATCCTTTCTCAATGTTGACATCACTGTCTCCAACCACCACTTCAGTACCTTTGTCCACATCAAACCCATCAAAAAACAGTAATACCTTCATTATAAAAGCTGCCATCCCTCCCAGACGAAAAGATCCTTCCCCTAATCTCACTCCAAACAAGGCTACCGCATCTGCAATAATCCTGATTCCCGAGACAAATTCCTTTCTTCGGTAAACTAATTCCTTGTCTGACGAGGATATCCTAAGACACTCCTCGGCAAGTGCATCAAAAAAACCTTATCCCTAAACAACCTCAAAATAAAAATTACCATAATCTTTTCCTCTGCTCCATCTACTTTCAAGGCGTCCAGGCCCACAAAAAATCCTCGAAAACCTTTGACCACTCCTCTCAGAGAATTTCACCACCACTAACATCTTCCCCAAATGTATCTCTCACTTTCAACCCCCCCCCCCCCTAAGCTCTCCAGTATCCTAAAAACTATCAAACATCTGTCTAAATCCACCACCTACACCAAAACCCTGCCCGACCCTTGCCATCACGCGAGATTCAAAACGTCACTCCTTATCACCGTAACCCTTCCCGCTAAATCCCTTTCCCATCCACTTCCTTCTGTCACCGCTCTTTCTTGCACTTTCCACAATATCGTTTACACCCTCCTGTGCCGAACGAACGACGGACACCCTCAGCATTCGAATGAATGGCCATCGCGCGTCTAGCAAACCCTCTGTCCTAAATGTCTCATTCCTCGTCCTCACCCATGCCTCCTCCCACAACCTCAGTTTCGACAAATGTTTCAAAGTAGTCGGCCTGGCTTCCCTAACACCTTTAGCCTCTCCACTTCAACTAAGAACATTATAAATGACTTGCATATGGCTATTTACAGCCTACAATGCCCCTGGCTTAAATTGAGATCATTGAAACCCACCTACTCCTTCCACTGTCTTCCCCGTCCATACCCCTCTCTCCTCTTCCTTCCTTACCTGTCCCACCCCTGTCCGCCGTGCCACAGCCAGTTTGTTTCTTTCCTTCCTGTGTGAGAGAGGGTGAATAAGGGGAAGAGACCGGTGCAGAAGGGGATAAGAGGGGTAGGAGTGGGTGGAGGTCAGTGATCTCGAAGCCGGGGGCGTTGTAGGTTTCGAACAGCCATATGCGTGCCATCTCTAAGGTTTTGAGTTGCAGTGTATATGCTAAAGGAGGGAAGAGAAGGTTATTCGTGTAACAAACGAAAAGGTAGTCGCAAAAGTTATAATTCTATTTTCTCCAATTGATGGAATACACTTTCCCTACAGTATCACGGGAGAAATATGTCATTCGCTTTTCTTTTGACGATCTCAGCGCTATCGACAATAAAGCACCTTTCCCGCCCATCCCTTCCAACGTGCGACCACATCGCCAACAGCGAGCACCCATCCACGCCACTCCAAATTGAAGGACACGCACCAAATTGGTGCTCCCTCTCCCCAGTGGTCCAGAGGGCATCGAACCCACCTCGCGGAAGAAGGACGCATGCACACCTATCCTGCCTTGCACGTGTTTCGCGTAAGGCTCACGGGGGAGGGAGGCGCCCCTATCGATTGGCGCCGCCGCGAGGAGCAGACGAGAGGGCCAAGACGGAAACAAAAACACGGGGTGGGGGGGGGGGCGTTCCGCCACACTCCCCCCCAACGCGACCTAAGTGCCACGCACGCCACGGCGCTCGCCTCCCCAAGGGATGCGAACATCCATGCAGCAATTGCACGAGGAAAGACACGGAGTTGTTGGAAACCATTACCGAAAGAAATTAAATTTTTAAATAAGTACCATTTACTCCCGGTTTTAAAATTGTTGTTTAACGTTTACGTAAGATTACATAGCCTATTCAGTAACTTAGATTATCCAGCAAGAAATTTATTTGTTTTTGTTTCAATATATTTATTATATTGTTTTATTTATTTGTTTTTATTTTTGTAACTCACTATTTACTTTCCTTATGGAAGTTTAGACTTTTAGAAGAGCTTACTAAATAAAAGAGTACATGATGGACTGTTAGGCGAGAGATAGCGGAGGCAGCGTACATGTGAAGGTTGTGAAAAGCTCGTGGCAACTTTTATCAAAATGTGGTTCTTTTCACCGTATTCCATTAAGTCCATGTCCTAAAGTTTTATGTCCAGCGTCCCTGATGTTCGCGGCGCACTCGAGATGAGGCAGAACAAGAGTGAGAAAACTCCACTCTTTTCCGTCCCAAAGTCCTTCCCACCGGCTGACGGCTGACGAATCTTCTTTTCTTAAATGCAGAGTCGCAAACATTATAAATGTGTTTCCTCCACATTAAGTCTAAATTTGTGGTGTTTTTCAGGCATTTGACATAATCCGCTTCATTCACATCTCCTCCTCATATTTATAATAGATAGGGCATCGTTGAGGTCTCATTTCGTTAGGTGTGTACTGCAGCACATTTTCTAAAATGAAGATCGTGGTCTCCATGGAAAACTTTCGCGTTGACGGCAGGGGAAAGATCGGCCAGCGCTCACCGCATACATCACCACGTCGTTTTTCATTCCAAAACAAAGTGTTGGTCTCTCTAGTTTTGCTTCCGAGCATGTTCGAGGCCCGAACGGGCGCGGGGTCAGCCAGGGGCGCACCAATATTACAGGGCACGCCCCCACCTGCCCCGCAACTCCCTGGCTGGTGAATTCCGCCCACCCTTGCTCCCCACTCCTCCCCCCTCCCTACCCCCAGGAGCGCCCCCTTCCGTCCCACCGCAACAACTCTTTTTGTCTCTCGAGGGTTGGAGAGGGGGAAGGGTTGGACGGCCAAGCGCTCTCTTTCATGCGCTGAAATGAAATGATCTCCATAGGCGATCAACCCGTAAGTCTGTCCGTGTGAGGAGCAGACGGCTGAGCACAGTCCCTGCGAAGGCATGAACAGAGCTTGACCCGCACCCGACACCCGCACACTTGGCGCGTAAACGGTTCCTTCACCCGGTGGTTGGCCTCCTACCTGGTGAATAAAACGACGCCGGCTATGAAGTCAGTTGGCAGTTGAATGGGCGAGCGGAGACCCTAGCCGAGCATGCCACCGAATGAGGAGACAAGCTGCACCGCGACACAATGAAGTCTCATCCATATGAACACTCAAAAAATAGTAAATAATAGATATTGTTTATCGTGAGTAATTGTACAGTTTTCTGTAGTAAATATTGCTTCCTGAGACGATAGTCATCGTCACAGGTATATGCTCAAGCCATTAAAGTGGGTTTTAACCTTTAAGAGACAGTGGAAACCATCGCTGGAATGCGAACATGAGCACAGATAAAACAAAGTCACAAAGTGTTCCAGCGTTCCAAGGAATGGGGCGTTTCCGCGAGGCGATGAGACAGAGACAATCCATTACGTGCCTCGCCGTGCCCACTCCACAGCAGGGGAGGAAGGTAAAGGAGGGGGCGGGGGCGGGGGTGTTTTGTGGGGGTGGCGAGGCATCCCCCTCCTCGTCGCCGACACATCCCATCCAGAAGGGGAGGCGGAGGGGGGCTCTTCTTATCGGCCCGCTCCCAGGTGGTCGCCCCCCCCCCCCCCCCCACCATTGCGAGGGCTTTTGAAGGCGCCTCTCCACCTGGCAAGGGGGGCGGGCGAGGGGGCGGGCGGGAGGGGGCGGGAGAGGGGGTGGTTGGCGGACACGGAGGGAGGGGTGGAGGCGGATCGAAGAATAATGCGCTGAAATGGATTCGGTGTGTGGCGAGGCCCGTCCATCCGCCCTCTCTCAGCCCCTTTCTTGCGGGGGTGGGCGGCGGCGGGTGGGAGGCTTGGGGGGCGGGTGGTTGTGGGGAGGAGGAAGAGGGTGGGGTGGGGTTGCTGCCCGCCCCTTCTTCACTGGGTCGATGAGGTTCTTCTCGCCGGGCGGGGTCCGCCAAGGAGGAAAGTGTTACGTCATAACGTCTTCATCGTGATTTTTGACGGGAGGGCCTCTTCCTCCGACAAAGGGATGCCGGTGGGGGGCGGTGCAGGGGGGCGGCGGGGGTGTTTTTACGCTGGTTGAGGGCAGGGTTGGAAAGGGTTTGGTGCTCGGAGTGAGGGGAAGGCGCCTCGCGGGAGGGGAAGAGGTGTGATGTTGCGCCGTGGCGCCACGCAGCGGCTCACCGGCCAAGCACGCCACTCGGGCGTCACTCACGAATGCGTGGCTTGAGAGGGCGCGGCGCGGAGGCCAAAGACCAGTTGCACGCCATTCGGGAAGGAATGAGACACGGAGGAGGAGCAAGAAGAATGGGGATCGGGAGAGGAGGAAAAAACTTCCAATCCTGACGGCTCTTGAAGAATGGAGCATCGTGGGCCGAAGCAAATCGCGCCATTTTCAAAATGATCTCCTTCGCGTTCAAGGGACAAGTTGCGATTAAAATGTTGCTGCGGTGATGGCGGGACGTATTTCTCAGCATTGAATGCGATGGATTCAGACGCGAGGGAGATATCAGAGGAACTTCCGTTGAGCATTACTTCCGACTCTCGTGTAGGGGCACATGCGAGTGACGGACCAACGTCAGATATGTTTCATTGCAACGACGGATTCATGCCGACATTAAACATAAGGACACGCATTAAAACTAGCAAGATTGCTAACTAGAAATATGAAGAAAGCAGGAATTCGTATCACAGTAGCCGCATCGCAAAAAACCATTGGATCAAGAGGGAAACACGTACTTAGCTGGGTAGTGGAGCGCCCACGTTGAGAAGAGTCATTGATGGCCGAGGCAAGAAAAACCCTGCAAATTCACTGGAATGGATCACAACTAGTGATGTCGATAATTATCTCTCGTTTTATGTCGAAGATTTAAAATATCAAAAGGAAATGAACAATAATAGGGCGGAGCTAATGCGGAATGCAGGTCATTCCGAAATTGCTCTCTGTTCAGTTTTGTAAGACACAAATACCTAAGCAATCATTGCTGTAATGTAGGACATGCCAACATGCATAGACATTTTGAAGTAAATCATTTTGAGATGAGAACGTGATGAAAATAAATGAACGTGCTAAGATTTGATGTTTCGCTGCGAAGGTACTCACGGAGCCGTGGGGGACTTGACTATGCCGAAGTATTCTGAACATCCATCACAATGATGACGATACATAAACAGAAATATGGGCTCTAAATGACAAATTACCACACGAGACAAGTGCGGGGAGATCTCTATTGATTAATGTCGGCGACCGCCCACTGCGTAATACTTACACCGGAACATTCTGCGTAAAGCACAAGCGCTCGCAATGTATATCACAATTTTGATTCCGTCACTGTCTTTTATTTATTATAGCACCCACGAAATAAAAGCTTCTACTTTCCATAATCCGTGTGGACACATTACACCTGGCGCTGTCATTCTTCTCGTGCATGAATAGGCGCATAATTTCAAAAGACGCCTTCCTTCAGCAAGGAAGTACCTACTTTTATTTAGTATGTACTTCCTTGCAAGCAGAAGAGGTGCACTAATATCTATTTCAATTTTTTCAGGCTTACAAAGAGTTCATATAAAAAATAACGAAATATCTAGAATCAGACACACCATCAAGGGAAATTCCATTCGGAGTAAAAAACATACATTGAAATTTTCTATGCCAAATGAAGAAAAAGCATGCAAGAGAGTAACAGAAGTAACTTTACAATTCTGACTTATTCAAAAGCATGATAGTGGGTGACGATGACCTTGTGAATGGATATGAAAAATTCTATATTTATTTGATCATAACTATAATTCGAAGCTGCAGTGAAAGAGTCAAGGGATGGATAAGCTACAGGAATTGATCAAATTCCTTCGGAGCATCTTAAGTGTGTAGGAGAAGCACCATGCGCAGATTATGCAATTTGATCCGTGCAAATTCATGAAACTAGACAAATGTAAATTGACTTTAAAAAGCACACTGTTTTCCCATTCTATTAATGTATAAACAGAAAAGCCGGCAGAGGAATGGTTTCAAGAAGCCTCAGCGTACTTGGTCGAAAATTCTGACGAGAACAATCCACTAAATCATGAAGCAAGAGAAGGACGAATTCGTGGATGAAGAAGGCCAAAGCGTATTTAAGGCAAAGTAGGGCTACGAAAGAGACGATTACTGAGTCCTAGCGTAGAGAATGGGATGCAAAAAACAGCCCACGTATCACTGAGACTATTGACCTAGATAAAGCTGATGACGATGTAGATTGGCATAGAAAGTTCACCACACTGACGAGTTTAGTTATATAACAATATATTGCATGCAGTTGGTACCAAGACCAGTTCTATACGATTAAAGGGAACGAATAAAATGGGATTAAATGTAATGCGGAAGAAGAAGAAGTAAGGAATAAATTTGGAAACGATGTTTCCTTTCGAAAGTTATCTCCATTGTTCAGATAAAAATAAACAAATGAAATGAATTGATTAAAAAATAATCAAATTAAGATTGAACGCGCATGAATAGGTAAAACAATAGAAATAAGTATGCTGGGCTTATCAGATGACATATCAATTCTGGGAGGTGAAACAAGAACTTTTCGATATTTTTTAACTGCATGGAGAAAACCAATGACGAAATAAAATTTATCAATTATTGCCATGAAATCCAAAGTAAATATTAGTGGAGTACAGCATGCAAGACGTAACGGTCACCATTAGACTCGGAGAGTAAAACTGGAGGAAGAAATAAGGCCACCTGGGAAGTAGGTCCACCTAGGTCCCAGTAGATAGGTAGGAAGGGAAAAGGTAGATGTTGTAAGTGGAGTAGCGCTACCCAAAAAGGACTTTTATCAGAAGATGAGTCGCGAGCAAGACTTGTTGTAAGCACGCTGAAACGTAACATAGCCCACCGAAATCATTGACTGAATTAATGTGAAGAAATGCCGAGGTCAACCAAGGATTGAATATTTGATTTGTTTGTTGGTAATTTGGGGAAGGCAATGGATGAAAGAGCAAGAGAGAACGAGAGGAATGGAAAGTGTCGAGTGATAAGAGATGCAAACCCCACGACGGGAAATAAATACCAACGCCTTAAGCAACCTTAGATATATAACGCTCCAATATCTCGCGTCATTTATCCCATCACCGCAAATGAATGAATGATCTGGATCGGTGGGACACACGGACCACCAGAATCGTCTGGGAAAGCGAAAAATAAACTCGAGTGCGTAGTTATTTTTTTCACGCGAGCAAGAGGGTGAGGTGGCGAGAGTGGCGGGTGGTGTCCGACGCGACGGTGTCAAGACGGAAGTCTTCCAGAGCAGCGCCCGCCAAGGACGAGAACTTGTCTCTGGCGAAGGACACCTACGGATCACTTAACGCAAGGGCAATCGGCCAATCAGCTGACGTGAACATTTTACGTTATGGGCAATTTATTTAAAGTTTATAAGCTGGAGAGAGGCTGTGTTTAAATTGGGAGGTAAATGGATATTCATGTTTTTCTTACCGATAGCGTAGCTCCACGGAAACCAGAGCTCCGGGTTAGAGGTCAACGCGTCGGTCGAGAGGGACGAGAGAGAAAGAGAGAGCCCTTCGTAGCGAGAGATAAGAGAAGGAGAGAAAAGAGATGCGAGGGCAATAGCGAACGACGCGAGAGACGCAGTCAGCGGTGACTCGAAGAAGAGCGGATGGTCGCCAATGGACGACGCACCGACAGTTGGCAGGATCTCAAACGATAACGACCAAAGTCACAGCTGACCACTGGTACGTCTTAGGAACGAGATCGCCTGGAAATCTGGCCACCGAGAGGTCAGAGCGAGGAGACTCCTGGCCACGAATGAGGAGGGCGTAGAAGGGGGGTGCACGCGGGCCGACAGCAGCGGCAACGGGCCGAAAGTCGGGCGCCTAACGACGCCTCCCGCAATAACAACGAATCCATAAAAGAGGGGGGGGCGCTCGTATAGTCCTCCTCCCCCCCCCTCCCACCAACAGTGCCACGCCCACCGCTCTCGCCCATACATCCCCTTGGAGATGATGCGCTCCGCCGGCCGCCGCGCACCCCACCCCCCTTCCAGAGCACCACCTATTAACCCCATCCCAAACCCCTCCCCCACCGAAGTACGTGGCACGGGGCAGAGGGAAATTTGGAAGGGAGGGAGGGGGCACTACGTAAGACATGACGCGGCCCTCCGAGTTCGTTGGCCGTCCGCTCCGTCCGGTGGCAGCACCGCGCGCGCGCGCACCGAGACGCCGCTGCTTCGCGGGCCAATTAGGCGCCCCCGGCCGGCGCCGCCGTCGCTGGCGCCACCTGACACGTGGCGGGAAGTCCACTCGAGTCTGCCCTCAAGCGCCACCCGCGCGCCGCTCCGGGAATTCTCGGAATCACATCGCATTACGCATTTTGCCGAACGCTCTTCGCTCGTCTGATGTTTCTTCGAGGGCACAAAATGCGAGCCTCACTGAATGATCTGTTCATCCCAGCACGATCGTATAAATTGCATCCGAGGCAGAGAGATGAGCCGTCGGAATAAACGCTAACGAATGGCTTAAATTCCCCCAACACTTGCAAACGTGCTCGACTCCTAAGGTACTCTCCTCCCTTCTTTAAATAGCAGAAGCAGATTGCCTGTTCATTCCTCATCACTTCGCCTTCCATTCTTCTTCGACGGTTAGGTTATCACACGAATTTTTTTTGTTCTAGCCATAATTTTTCCCATCGGTAACTTATCACGATTTATTTTTATAATTCTTTCTCCGCTCATGCTGCGTTTATTCGATTCGTGCTTTATTTTTAAGGTCCAATTATTAATATTTTCTACTTTACAATTACTCCTATATATTTGTTTTAATCTGTGTCCAGTGTTGTTTTATTCATGAATTTCCAAAGTGCCGACTTTCATCTCAGCAGTCTCCAGTAGCCTTCTTGCTCTCGCTGTCTGGCCGAGTCTCCACCATACATGTCATTACTGAACTTAAGGTAGCTTTATAAACTCACTATTTTGCTATCCCTAATATCGAGCGTGGTGGCCTAGTGGGTAAAGCGCTTGGCTACTCATCGGAGGGTCCCGGGTTCAAATCCGGGCGATGCCTTTGAACGCCCCCGAACAAAATTCCTCGGAGTGCGAAGTGGCCCAGGAAAAAGGAACTGGCCCCCCCTACCTTGAATGTGTGATATTCAGTGGATTCAGTTCCTGTGGCTTAGTCCGGGGTGAGCTCTCTACCCTCAACTTTCCAAACCAACCTTCGGGTTGAATCACTGAGTGAGTGATTATCTGTTCTTCCAGTTTTATTCAAGAACTTTCAACTTCGGATTCCACATCAACATATCTATACATCTCTATTCCCAAATATTTAAATTTCATTTCCTGATTTATAATTTTACCGTCTACAGGGAGGTTGTATCTGACAGGTGTTTTAGCCGTTGTCAAACATTTGCCCGATCGCAACTTGTAAAATGGAAACAATACACGTGGTGTCCCTGAATGGAGCGCCACCAAACGCTCACCAGAATATACTTTGAGAGAAGCGGCGCATGGGCATCATGCAGGAAGACGTTTAAACGCGCTTTAGCTCCTCCGCGTTCTCCAGAGGAATACTTGCCAAGGTGTATAAGTAATGAAATCAAAAAATAAAGAATAATTGTTGATCATCAAAGGAACATCTTTATGTCGACCATGATGTAGTAAAATAAACATTAAAATTCTTTGAAATATTAATGATGTGGCGGAGAGCGCATCTCAGCACCAGTTGGCCATTGCCTCAAACCCCTAGTCATATCTCGTCCCTCTTTAATCAAAGATTCATACCACTTCCTCGACCATCTCCACGCCGTCTCTATCCCCCATAATACCACTATACTCATGGCCACTATAGACGTTACCTCCCTTTATACGTCCATTCATCACGATGATGGCATAAATTCATTAAAATTTTATTTATCCCAACGCCCAAAACCATACTTTCCCTCCACAAACTTCATCATCCACCTGGCCGAAATTGTATTGACAAAAAATACCCTCTCCTTTAAGAATAAAATTTTCCTTCAAATTAAAAGAGCTGCCATTGGTACACGCATGGCATCATCTTATGCCAAACTGTGCATGGGCCATTTCTAAAGCCCGTTCTTAACAAAACAAACCCTTAAACCTCTCTTCTGGGGCCGCTATATAGACGAAATATTCGTCCTCTGGTCTCACGCCCGTAATTCTTTATCTTCTTTGATTTCCACAATGAATTCTTCATTCTCAGTTCTCTTCACATATTCCATATCTGACCCCCTAAATTACGTTCCTCGAAATTAATATCATAATTTAAGACATTAAATTCATAACCTCCATCCACAAAAATCCAACTAACCACGACCAATACCTCCATTTAACAGCTGTCATCCATCAAATACCTAACTCTCAATCCATCCCTTATTCCCTCTCTCTCCGCGGCCATCGGATCTGTAAAAATACCATCTCTTTAAAAGAATTTACTCAAAATATTCATCATTCCCTTAGAGAACGCGAGTATCCCGAAAAACTACTTTTAAATAAAATCCTGCCCCCCCTGACAAGTATATCCCTCGGACCAAGACCCACCAACCTCACTAACTTAACGTTGTCACCACATTCTTCCCCAGAGCACACACACACACACACACATATATATATATATATATATATATATATATATATATATATATATATATATATATATATATATATATATATATATATATATATATAATAAAAACACTTGACAGGGGGTGGGGAAAGAAAAGTAAAAAGAGAGAGAGGACTTACTGGACGTTTCGGGCATGTAGGCCCTTCTTCAGCTGTAGAAAATGGAGTAGCTACAGCTGAAGAAGGGCCTACATGCCCGAAACGTCCAGTAAGTCCTCTCTCTCTTTTTACTTTTCTTTCCCCACCCCCTGTCAAGTGTTTTTATTATATTGTGGCCTATTGGCGAAATTTTCGTTACGTGTATATATATATATATATATATATATATATATATATATATATACGTTTTTTTTGATATTTCGGCAGCACAACTGCCATCTTCTGAATTGTATAGAGTCTATATATATATATATGGCTAATCTTTGGCCAGGTGATCGCGCGCGGGTGGAAAGCGCTGAGAATATCGCCGACGACGAAGGAAGAAAGGGGAGGCGGATTGATCTAGGCGCCACATCACGAGTGGGGGGAGGGGGCGGGTGGGAAAGGTGGCCAGGGGTCAAAGCGGATTGCCCTTGCCGGCCGGACCAAGGAGGAAGAGAAGTGGGTGCGATAAGGGTAAGAGGGTTGGATGGTGTGTGGAGGGTGGGGTGAATAAGGATAATGGTCCTTCTGCCTCCCCCCTTTGCATTCAATTTCCTCCGCTGTCGCCTTCCCCCTCTCTCCCCCTCCTCATCCCCCGCCCCACAATCCATCCATCGTATATTCCAGCGCGGGATTCCTCGATTTTGTACTTTCTACTTGGAAACGTTCATGACCCTCCCCCACCCTCCCCTTGCAACCCCCTCCCGCCCCCCCCTTAACCACGCCTCATGCCGTCTCTACATTGAGGTTTAGTATATTAAGTTAACACTCAGTACTGTCCACTGATACCTTAATGGTGAGATGCGTTTCAACACTTCAGAATCATCCTCATCATCGAATACCCGATGCGCACTGAGACGTTGCAAAATGCGTCGTATTGTTGAAGAGTCATAGGACAAAAATATATATTATTACGTGTGTATTTATCGACAGTACCTTTCCACGTCATCTAGCCTCAAGCATGCTTAAATCTGCCGCCCCAGTTGCTAGTCAACGCGATTATTCTGCTCAAGGATGGAGTACAAGAAAGACAAGCGCAAGGGATGCACAATGTTAAGGGGATGTCGGGGACATCAAATTAGGGATCTATGGTTGAGGCCGAAACTTGATAGAATTCCGTCGTGAATAAAGAAAAATTCAAATTAAAACTTTCCGTTCCGCAGGATTACATATTTAGTACTTCAAGTACTACATATGTATTTAGCACATCTAAGGATTGTACAACACAGTGAAGCGGGAAATAGAGCAGGAACAATAATAAATGGGCTGATATTAATCAATGACGGAAGGAAGAACGAGTCAGCTGAGTAATGGCTTCACACTTCCAATGAAATTAGGAATATCCCAAATGAGCATTGAACAAGTGAGTGACAGTATGTTACTCGTTGAAAAGAGTTACTTTAACTGAAATTGCAACTTCAATGTACGTGGGCACAATTAATGTCCGCAGGAAGAAAAAAATACTGCGCATTTGAAAATTACGAGAATATTGTATTGGTACTTTGCAGCAAAAGTTCTGAATGGAGATATCTCGCACCTGGTCATTTCTTCCACGGACGACGTTTCGCTGCGAGACTAGCGCTGCTTCATTGCTCACCGTCCCTTAACGACGTGGAAACAATGATCCGGAAGAGAACCTGGGAAACGTTCATAATAGGTAATAAAAAGCTTCTCTCTAAGGAAACACTTTACAGCAATGAGAGGTTGGGTTGCTTAAGAGTTGGAGAGAGAGGGGGATGATAGGGGGGGAGGAGTGAGGGGGGAGGAGTGAGGGGGGGTGGAGGATTTGGGGGAGGGGGGTAGATGAATGGTCGGAAAAAAGGTCCATGGAGGGGGAGTTCAAAGTTTGCCCAGCAGGCGTCATCAGAAGCGTGGTTTTCCTAGGAAAAGTCAAAACAATGCAGGGGTATAAAGGCTATATTATAAATTATTATATATTATATGATATTGTAGTATAAAGGCTACATAAACATTAAAAAAATATGAAAGAACATCGTGACTCAGCTTCTTGGGATGGTAACTAAGGTATTAATCTAGAGATAATGAAACAGAGCTGACATTAAAAATGGTGAAAGAAGAATAACATTAGAATGTAGAAAGTGGACGCCATAACTTGAGAATAAAGAAAAAAAAATATCAGGACAAGATATGATCATATCTGGAATAAGATGTTGGCTGAAAAAATTGTGATGAAAACGGTAGAAGATGAACATTATTCAATATATTTTAGTAGCAAGCTTCACTGAAATAAACCAAAATTCTGAATGTGAAATATGAACAAAAAGAGAGCTATCATGCGTGTTTTTGTGAAATTTCAACATAAGGTAGAAATTTAAAATGCATTTTAACTTTTAAAATCTGTGAAATATGAAATCGAAAGGATTGCAGAGGACATTTCAAAAAAGGCTGAGGAAAATGATAATGGAACAATATGAGTATGGGGAGCGGGTACTTATATCACTGTGTGTAAGAATGTGAACAAGCCGCAGCAAGGATCCACAGCAAAGCGATGGGAACGAGCCGTTGGGGGAGCGGTGCACGGAAGGACGAGAAAAGGCCGCTCCCTGACGGTACAGTGGATTAGCTATTGGGAAAAGGCGGAAGAATTGAAGAACAGAAGAAAAAAACTACCACGGACACGAAAGTCGTGCCAATTTTTCGACACAGATGACGGAGTGAGTCAAGTTTGCGAGAGCAAGTGAAAGACTTCCATACTTGGTGTCACACAAGCAGTCCAGAGCAGCCACAAATGACACGCTGGCGAACGCTTTGCGTGCTCGGCCTTTCCCTCGGAGGGAAAAAAGGATGCGATGAGCGATGCTTCTATGCACAATTCGGAGTGAATATTTATAATCATGCATCATTACTTATCTCAATTTGGCATTCTGTTAAGCTCAAATTCTGATTGATTGCCTCGTAAGCAGTCAATAAGTTTACGCATCGATGAGAGTGGCCTCGTTCCAAACTCCATCTGGCGGCGACAACATCAGCGATGAGACTGTCAGTCAGGGAGGGAACGATTGACAACTACCCTGCATTACTGCTCCGAAGCGGACTTCGTCGTGATATCCGTCACATAATGACAAACTTAAGACCTCCCTCTGGTGAAGTGAGGTGACTGGCCCTCAATCTGCTAACAGCGAAGGTTGGAGGCTGACCAACGCTTGCAAAGTGTACACTCGCCACAAAAAAAAGGTTGAAAAAAAAGTTCTCGCCGATCCCCACGCCTCCGTTAAGGTGGCTGGAGCGGTAATCGTGAGTCGTTGAAGGCACATTCTAATAATTTTTCAAGTAAGTCCAAAAAAAATATCCTTGGACAACATTTCACTCAAGTACAAGATTATACGTTGGAAATAACCATAAATGCAGTAGTGAATATGATGCAAGTGTTATATTTAAAACTTTTGCTTTAATTATAATATTGTTTCGAATTGGATTTTCGGCGCGAAATTCGGAATTTACGAGAAAATCATATCTAAATACGCTTTTCTTACTCTGCATGATACCTTGATATTTGTTAGTAGCTTTTATAATAATATGAAACTTATTATTTCGCAATTAGGAGATAATCTGTGCATACGTAATCGAATTGTTTCAAACTATATGCCGTGTGCCATAAGAGTACTTGTTAAAATATCATTGAATTGCCAGTAAACCAAATCGGTAGCATGCAGTTTTTTTCACTTTTGTCGATAGATATTACTAATAAGGACACGTATGCAAAGTTTCACTCAAATCTGTATATAAACAAAAATCGCTCCAGCCACCTTAAATGCCCAGATAAACGCGGTGCGATGAAAGGGATAGGTGTGAAGCGATGGTTAGCAGCAGCACTTCGCATAAGAGGCAATGGCATCTCATAACACGGCCACTGCAGAGACGGCGATTTCCTCACAAAGGACGATCAATGCCTCCCAATCGAACTCTTTCCGAAAACATTTGTAACTGGCTAATACATGGCGCTGCAATGGCGTGGTGCAGGGGGGGAACGGTTCAAGCAATTCCCCCTGTAGGAGACAACACGCGGCAATGGGGACGGCGAGTCAAACGGATAACAAGACAAGGGTGGGTGGGTGGGGAGGTGGTGTGGGGGGGGGAGGGGATCGTCTCGTTGGGAGTCAAGGCAACCCGTTGGCGGCGCGGCAATGGATCAATTTGCGCGAGAGGGAGGGGGTCGGCCTCCGGTGCTCAGTCGTCTTAAGGGTGCGCCAGGGGGGGATTTGCATAATAAACCCCCCTGATAAAGTGTCCCCGTGCCTCGAAATATAAATAGCGTGTTGATTGGGAATGGCAGATAAGAGGAGGAGGAGATGTCGGTGGCTCCCACGCCCTCTTTTAAGGAGTAGTTCACTCTGGAGCGGCCCCCTCTCATCTGTATGCAGGGGTAGGTGTGTGCGGGTACGGGGGGGGGGGGGGCAGGGCAACCCCCGCGCTCGCCTCCCAAATGGCATCGGAATGAGAATAAGAAGTTCTCTCCCCCTCGCGATCCACGTTCGCAACACCCTCCTGTAAATCGATTCATAAATTTACATGTACATGCACAGTGTGTCTCATTTTATTCGGAATGAAGAAAATTTGAAAAATAAAACTCATTTCACGAAAAATTGGTCAAGATAAAAATTACTTCGCATTGGCCGTAGACGCAAATGGTCCTGGCAATTACGTAGGTGTTTCTTAAGTGGCGCAGCATTCTGAGACAATAACATCGACTCAATATTCCATTTCAATGATAGGTGGTACCTTCAGTTTTTGCAGTATCAAGTTCTGCCGAAAGACAAGAAACTTACAATTTAAATTTATTAAAAATTAATTTTAATGCAACGGTGGCACCGCGCAACGACCCTATCTGACACGAGGCGAAGGTAATGACATCGTTTGGAAGGAGAAAGTAACGAGAAGTCAACACCAAATTACGAACTTCGAAAGTGGAAAAAACTTACCCTAAAATAATTGCGTTCCACCCGTTAATTACAGTGAATAAGGGTCCAAGGTAAAAAACCAGTTGCGCGTTTTACAATCTTTGTTAATTTTCTTAATTTGAAAAACAAACTGAAATCATGGACATACGTGTGTGTTATCTTGGGTGACTACTGGCTACAGCATACTTAATTTTATTTAATTGTTTATTTTAGCAATCCCGAAAACGGATGAACTGGTCTTTTATATCGGCTTTATACACTTGTTTTCAACAAGTAATAATGGGCGAACACAATCAGGTTATCAATATCATAAAAGGTGAAATATATACTCAGGCGGGACTCGAACCGGCAACCCTCGGATTAGCAGGCGAGGACTTTACCCCGTCGCCACCGGGGCCGAAGATGTGCCGCAATTGATGAATTTAGGAACATTGTTAAGTTACGAAAATATTTAGATAACAATATTAGCTGTAATGTACTTGACGCGGAAGGGAAGTAAAGAAATTTTTTGGATGGAAATCGAAGGAAACAAGTGCGAGTACATACTTATCTATGGAGAGTTAGCACGAGGAAAGAGAACTTTGATGGCAAGAGGGGGGTAAAGGAACGACATTTCCTTGCCGTGTATATCCGATTGAACTCCCGTCGCTAGTAATAATAATACGAAGGTTACACACAAATTGATAATGTTGCGCCTTCGTCGGCAACAAGCGAAGTCTTCCTTACTCGCGTTTCCTAGGGCGACCGACTCGATTGCGACTTGGGGAATACACGCCTTTCGAGGTGCTCATTTCGTTCAGTCTCATAAGTAAGAAATTAAGTCATTCATATACTTATTACTACGTCCTCTACATAACGAGACATAATGATAACTAAAAAACCATTTTTCGACCGTTTTAAAAATATTTCTACAAGATTTACTGTTCTACATTTCATGAAATAAATTGAGGTCCCACACACAAAAACACCTATTGAAAAAAGTTATTGATGCTTTATTCAATTGATAATTGAGGGCCTGAGAGTCAAAGTAATACAAGTGACAAACATCGTCCAGAGTCACCTGTAACACTTTACCCCGGTAAGAAATGACAAACAGCAAAGCAGCTTATGTGTTCGGCGGTTAGATCGCAGCACCATGCTTTAGAACACTTGTATTCCTTTACCTGTAGCCACCTGACGGTATCCGACAGTACCAACTTAGAAAATATGCACTCATATCGTTTTTCGTGTTGATGTCACTTGGATTACTTTGACTCTCTGGCCCTCAATTATGTTCATTGATAAATTATATTCTCAGCCAAAATAGGCATATTACAGCTTTTCTCATTAAGCATCTCCAGCACCTTAAATGCCTTATTGGTAGTAATTCAAGGGCCACGAAAAAAAGACATTAACCCCAGTGAAGCACCACGGAGGGGCGCACAAAGTATGATCATGTGGTCACAAACACCCAACCCCGACCTCAGCCG
Source organism: Pyrrhosoma nymphula (assembly GCA_963573305.1). Taxonomy (NCBI): domain Eukaryota; kingdom Metazoa; phylum Arthropoda; class Insecta; order Odonata; family Coenagrionidae; genus Pyrrhosoma; species Pyrrhosoma nymphula. The sequence continues at coordinate 186,021,070 of OY754327.1, forward strand.
CGCCAAGACCGGGAGGCGCCAGGAGGAGGGCGGAGGGAGGATGGGGGGATAGAGGGGTGCATATTTATGAGAGTGAGGGACACCTCGGTCAAAGGCGGGGAGTCACGTTATAGGGTCGCGCGTGGGTTCCCTTCCTTGTCCAATTTCACTGGCGTGCCTTCTTCGCACGACGCTTGTCTTCTTTTCCTCCTCGAACGCCAGCACGCCTGGGGTGGGGGGGGTGGTGACGAGCGGGTGGGTGGATGGGGATTCTGGAACTGGGGGTGGTGAGGACAAATTCTCACCCTCGCAACTTACTCCCCCACGCCGCCTTCCTCCCATCACAATAACGCACCCTCTCTTAAACGACGGACGCCGCCCCTCCCCCCCCCCCCATTCCCCCGGCCCTTGACTCGAGCGCCGTTGGAGGAACGGTGCACGAGCGGAACACTTTTCGCTGCGTCTTTGTTTCCCGTAAGCGCGAAGGTGGCGCCTCCCTTCAACAGGCATCCCAAAGAGGTGAACGGAGAAGTCTCTTGGCAGGGGGTAGCGCGTTCTGCTCACAGCGATTTTTACTCTCCTCTCCACCTCTCTGCTCTTTACCTCTCCGCTGAAGAAGGTGGTGGTGACCCACCAAAACATTCAAAATCCGAGTGGATTTCTATCTCTGTTTCTACTGTATATTGTCACCCAAGTGACGAAGCTTGGTGTTTCCCTTTTAGTGTACCTATGTATAACACAACCTTACTTGTGGCACAATTTATAAATATGTATAGAAAATGTTCAATATTTTTACGAGCGTGAACGTATAAAAAGCTCCGTTAAATATCACACAGATGATAATGTACATAAAGGGTACCACGAGTAAAGAGAAGTTATACATAGGAACGGAAAAAAGGAAACAAAAATGAACAGTTCCGATATTTCGGTTGCTCCCAGCACTCTTTTTCACAGGAAGGAAGGAAATATACTGGTGAGGAGACAGAGGACAAGAGGTGGGATAAGGTAGGAGGGGGAAGGAGGGAGAAGGAGGGGTATGGGGGAGTAGAAGTGGGGAAGGAGAGTAAGGAGGCCAGTGCGCTCGAGTGCGCCGGGGGCAATGAAAGCTGAAAAAAGCCAAATGCAGGCCATCTCTAATGTGTTTAACTGAATGGGAGATGCAGAGAGGGAGCGGGAGTCCCAGGATGCCTACTCTGTAGCATTTATTAAAACTGAGGTGGCGAGAGGAGTCAATGGCTCCGTAACGGGGAAGGAAGCATTTTTGGAGGCGGGGTTACTATACGCACGATGGCCATTCAATCGAATGCTGTGGACGTCGTGAGGCTGCCGTAGTATGAATCGCATTAGTTGCACAAGAGGGTATAAACAATATTAGGGGAAGTGCAAGAAGGAGAGGGGACGGAAGGAAGTGGGTGGGTGAGGAATTTAGCGGGGAGGGGGTCGGTAATAAGGAATCGGCAAGTTTGGCATCTCTCGCGATGGTTGAGGTTGGGTAGGGTTTTGGTGTTGGGGGTGGGTTTAGACTGCGGTTTGGTAGTTATTAGGATGCTGGAGAGGTTAGGAGGTGTCAGGAGGTGAGAGAGGGACATATGGGGAAGGTATTACATAGTGCGGGTAAGATTGTCAGAGCGGAGTGGGAAAAGTTTGTTAAGGATTATTTTGAGGGGCCGAATGCCTGGGAAGTAGGTGGTGCAGAGGGAGAGGTTATGATGATTTTTATTTTTATTAATAGTCTCCCTTATGAGTTGTTTTGTAGGGCTCGTTCATTTAACATACCAATGTCTGGTCCATTAGTCCAAGAAAAAGCTTTTGAAATAGCGAAAGAAGCGGGAGTTTCTGATCAAATAGCTGGCTTGAAAAATTTAGATTACATCATAACATATCATTTAAAAATATATGCGGAGAAGTAGCTTCTGTGAGTGAAAAAACTGTGTTGGAGTGGTGGCCGTGAATTTGAGGAAGACTTACACTATAAGGAACATTTTTAAGTGTGACGAGAAAGAAGTTTTCTATCGAGCCTTGCCAGAGCCATGTGTTAAAAAAAATGTTCGGGTGGAAAAGTGTCCAAAGAAATAGTAACTATATAGTAGTGTCTACATTAAATGTCGAATTTGTTTTTCCACTTTTAATTGGAAGAGTCTCCAGACCACGTTGCTTTACGCAGACCACGTGGCAAATTAAGAACAGAGAACATAATTATATATTACTGAATCTAATGATTTCACCATAAGGGACTGTCCATAAATGATGTCGCACAATTTTGGACCAAACTAGACCCCCTCCTCCCTCTCACAGTTGGTCACAAATAGTGTCACCCGCCCCCCCTCCTCTATTGATGTCACAAAAATGAAAAAACTTCTACTCCCCCCAAGAGTCTGACTGTGAGTAAAAATAAGACATAATATGCAGTGGAAGTGTAGATATCACATGAAGATGTCCCCCCTCCTCCCCCCTGTCATACATTGTCACAAGGTGGTGACCCCCCTCCCAATCATGTGGACGTCATTTATGAACAGTCCATAATCATACGAAACCGTGAAATAATTTCAACAGACCAATCGTTTCAACGTGAAAAATCGGGGCGTATCGCTTTCCGCTTCGCATTCTCGGCGATCCTCCACATGAATCTACGCTTATTGCGTCCGTCACAGATATATCAGCAGAAAAATCGCATGATTATTTACCGATTCTTCAAATAATAGATTATGCTACCCGTCAGGCATGCGCACAGCGATTCTCATCCTTGACGATCCTTCACAGGCTTGAGATGGATCGTATGATTCTTCCGATTCTTCTGCTCGACACAGAAGCTACGAACTTCACAGAAAAATCATATGACTATTCACCGATTCTTCACAATCGATTATGCCTTCCCGATTTTTTTACTGAATCACTACTCCCGACACGATCATCATATGATAAGATTAATCAATTACTGAGAAATTTTGCCCATCACTAATTTGACATCTGAATCCTTCACGATAGATTCCTTTTGCTGCATGCGACAGCAATAAATTCTCAAGAATAAACGTTGCATCAGGATCCGAAAACGAACTCACGAGCGATTCGAGGAGTCGATCCATAAATTGGAGTGTACTTAGTGACACAAACTTTGCACTTATTTGCATTTCCCAGAATATTCAAAGTGCCCTTGTCTTGTTTTCGAGACACGTCCTCTCTGCCCCGTCGTCCGGGCCATCGCGACCTCCTTCTTCTAGTCTTTACGAGAGAGACTTCCCAACTACATCTACATACTACCCCGCAAGCCGCCTCAACGGGCGTGTGGCGGGGGGGGGTTAGGACACCAGCCGTTTACATATAAAAAGGAAACGCTCTAATGAGATTACGCCTAGCATTTATTAACGTCCCTTATTGTTCGGGGGAAAAACGAATTCCCATACCTATCCGTTTTGCAAAATATCTCTCTCAATTTATCGTTTCTGTCGGACCTGGAAATATAGTGAGGTTCTAATATGATGTTCTCCGTGTCGCTCTTAAAGATATCTATTCTCAATTGCTCAAGCAATCTAAGCCTAGCGCGCATCCTCCGAGTCTCTACCGGCTCCCAGCCTAATTCGTTTAACATCTGTGTAACGCTGTCTGTACGCCCGTAGCAGTTTTTGACGAATCGCGCAGCTTTCCTTTGTATTTTATTAAGTTCCCGGATTAAGTCTTTCTGCACCGGATCCCATATGCTCGCTGCATATTCAAGGTGTGGCCGGACGAGTGCGAAATAGCACCTCTCTTTTACTTTTTCATCCGAAAATCTTCCCACAATACGCTTGACGAGTTCTAGCTTCTTCAGAGCTCTGCCACAAATATTTCTTATATGTGTTCCCCACGATAGGTTCGAAGTTATTGTAACTCCTAGATAATTCACTTCATCTGTCGCCTTTATGTTAACACCATCCACAGCATATACATGGGGATAGTTGGACGACCTCCGCAAGAAAACTAAACGCTGTCAGTCCTCAACATCGCATCCACTCGTCTAATGCACTGCTCCGGCACATATATTACAGGAGGAAGACAACACCTCTCCATCCCACCCCCCCCCCTTACCCCCCCCCCCCTCAGACACTCTCTCACCGCTCCGGGGGAGGGGGCGGGGATGCGGCGCGTTAAGGGTGCCTTAAAATTTTACGGCACTCAAAACAGTCGCGGCAGTAACGAGGCCTCTGGCGGGAGGGTGTTGGGAGTGGGGGAGGGGAGGGGGGCTGCGAGGGGGGGGGGAAGGGGTCGGGAAGCGAATGAAGCGAAGAAAGGTCCCCCTCTGCTCTCCCTCACTCATTATGATTTCATGGAGTGGGGCAGGGGGTGGGGATGGGGTTTGCAGAGATGGCGCTGCAAACGGAGAGGAAAGAGGAGCCCTGTCGCCTTCAAACCGCCTCCTTCATAATTAACGCAAATCAGACAGTCATTTGGTTTCAATTAACGCGACGAACTCTTGATTCCTCCCCTCAGATATGAGCGAATTAAGTCGACACGCGCGCACCCGAATGACGAGCACTGATATAATAGGTGTACACTTGCAGTTAAGTGAGAGGCTCACGTCGCCGGGGGGAAGGGTGGGTAGAAAAGTACTCTCGACTCACCTTGCAAGAGGGGGGGGGGGTACGGTGGTCCGGCTAGGAATGGACCCTCTGCTTCACTCACTCGCGTGAGCGTGTCCGATATCCTTCGCAGCAGATCGCGAATCTCCCTACATCGGAATCGGACGTGGAGATTGTGCATGCAGAAGATGATTCCGATGACTCTGTCTTACCTGCAATGAGACAAAGATACAAATCGTCAGTCAATGCTGGACACTCAAAATTATACTTAAAAAATAAAAATTGGTAACTTTTCTTGACCACATATGGGTAATTCTCAGAAAACGGGGTACTTTTGAAGTTGGATATTTTTTAAAATATAAAAATTCAAATTCAAATTAGAATATATTTATCAGGTTCCTTAAATTAGTTATAATATGTACCAGACTGCAGCAGAGATCAAGAGTGATTATTTTCCAGTATTTTAGGAAATTTAGTTTTTGCTGTCACCGGAGTGGACCGGAGGTTATTCTTTCACTGATGGTTGCTGAATCTGCATGTCACTCATTCAGTTGCAAGAAAGATGGCTGACTTTCTTCAGGCCTACCAGTAGGAACTTAGCAGTTATACCAGCTTTTGAGATTTTTCACTATTTCTCTTTGGCTTCGGAGTGGATGCTTGAACCTGGTTGCAAACTTTGGTTCAAAATAATTCTTAAGTTAAGAAAATAAACCAGGAGCATTAATCAGAAAGGTTTTGTGAATTAATTCAACCTACTTGAAGACATTTTATTTTATTTTTTCTCTTATATATAACACCATTTATAAGTGAAACGGTGCTAGTTGCAGCCTTCGGAGTGGACTTTTGAATCCTTTGAGACATTATTTTCAGTATACTCAAATTTATTTGTTTCTTTAACTGTTTGGGTCCAAGTTACTTACATTTCATTAAACTTTATAAAATTTTGTTTTTAATTTTTAAACTAATAGTTAAGGATATATTCTACAGTTTCATGAAAGTATTCCATTTTCAGAGAATCACCCATATATATGTAATAGTTTATGATTTCATGAGAGTTTGTTGTTCGTGGAGATCGCGGCGTTTGTTTTCGATAGGGTTGTCATTTTCTTTTTGTGATACCATTCCTTTTCCCCAGTTTCCCAAACTCAGCCCCGCTCAGAGCTAGTCGGGAGAACGAAGCAACGCCGCAGTGGGACCAAATCCCGAAAAGCCGGCCAAAATATGAAAATATTATTTGATCGGTTTAAAATTTGGTTTCTAGTGGTTTTACATTTCTCTGATTACAAATCTGATATCGAAAACAAAATAAAAAGAAATAAAACAAAATGGCGGATTCAGTATGGCTGTATAAGGGGTAAGAAAAACAATGCATTTCTGAAGCATGATATGGCCTTTGACATGGAATTATATCCCAAATATAAAATAAATTTTGAATTAAATATGATGGTTCATGGATAGGTAATACGTACGATATAACAGAATTTTTTTGCACAGGAGATCATGAAAGTTATCATGAATGTGAAATAGAACAATTTCGAACCTAGTAACAGAAATAGGTCAGTGATCAAGGAGGTCAATTAAAAGAATTTGTGAAATCGTAGACTTCTGACGTTTAATTGTGCAAATAACAATTGAAACATCTTTAAAGCAGTCTGGTCGATCCTACACTAAATCTATACTACAAATCAGAGTAAAACAATTTGTACGCTGCATGCACCATTTCAAGGCCAAGTTTAGTCTACGGTCTCCCGTTTTTTACATTAACATATTTCACTGTAGGTAAAATTTAGAGTACACTTTAATTAGTGTAACCTTCGACAACCAATTGTTATACATAGGTACTGCACTATACAAGTATACAGTACATTTGGCATCAAGCGTTGGAAGATTTAGGGTGAATATGTAAAGTTAAATTTTGTTTTGATAAATGGGTAAAGAGGGTTTACAAATCATCCCATTAACTAATTTGCTAATTATACAAAATAGCAGTTTCTTTTAAATTTTTTTATAGAGAATTTCTGATCTGCAACGCTCGAGACACAATAGTTTCATTCATTAGAGTAGTCTACCGGCTAAAGGTAGGTTTAAATAAAAGTCCGGAAAAAATTCTCCAAATTTTTACACGCGCAGGGACCAATATACATACCTCTAGTATGTGTTTCTTTATCTCAGCGTAAGTCCTACCTTTATTCATACCGTCCATAAAACCTATTCTCTTTCTCCCCCTTCCCCGCTTGCCCAACATCCTACCCTCTATCATGGCCTTCAGCAAACCATCGCCCGTCATTACCCCTTCCAGCCCATCTACCCTCCCTTCCCCTAATCTCATCCACAAGTTTTTTCTCCTCACCAACTAGATCCAGCATTTCCTCATTTGTCTTCCATTCCGTCCAACGCACCTTCTCCATCCTCCACCACACCCACACCTCGAAAGCCTTCAGCCTATTTTCGTCTTCCTTTCTCAAGGTCCACGTTTCTGCCCCATACAACGCCACACTCCATTTCAAGCTATTCACCAGCCTCTTTTTTTTCATCCTTACTTAAGGTCCCCGTCATCAGCTCTCGCTCGCATCTATTACTTAAAGCTTTCTTCGCCAGCGCTATTCCCCTCCTTACGTCTTTGCTACTGTGCCTATTTTACTATAGCGTACTACCAAAGTAATTAAATATAATGATAATAATAAAGAGTTTATTCCTCAATATCTGTTACATTTATCAACAACATACACTGTTCTATTAGTTGGCAGTATAGGAAACCCATTGGAAAAAATCCGTTTTGTAATGTAGGCAATACTCCGTAATGTAGGCAGTAAAGTCAAGTGAAATAAATCATGAATGATGTTTTACGGGAGGTTGATAGCTCATTCATGATTTCTCATCGAGTGAAATGTACTGAGAACGGTGAAAAGACGGCATTCGCGATTGATATAATGGTTCAGAAAGAATCTGAGATGTTGGAAATGATGCTAAAGTCGATCACTAATTATCCTTAGTGTCTTTAATGGCATTTTTGTTATAATCTTACGAGTGAATATTACACCAATGGAAAATTTATTTTTGGTTGATTGCGATGAATGGCAGGGAGTATCCTAACCTTCCTGTTATGCTATCCCTTTGTAAGCTTTAAAAGCTATTAACGGTTTCCGACCGTTTTCATCGTCAGACTCAAACAAATGTACATATTCATCTACATCTACATATTACCCCGCAAGCCGCCTCAATAGGCGTGTGGCGGGGGGTGTAAGACACCAGCCGCTTAAAGATAAAAAGGAAACGCTCTAATGAAATTACGCCTAGCATTTATTGAAGTCCCTTATTGTTCGGGGGAAAAACGAATTCCCATACCTATCCGTTCGGCAAAATATCTCTCTCAATTTATCGTTTCTGTCGGACCTGTAAATATAGTGGGGTTCTAATATGATGTTCTCCGTGTCGCTCTTAAAGATATCTATTCTCAATTGATCGAGTAATCTAAGCCTAGCGCGCAGCCTCCGAGTCTCTAGCGGTTCCCAGCCTAATTCGTTTAACATCTGTGTAACGCTGTCAGTACGCCCGTAGCTGTTTTTGACGAATCGCGCAGCTTTCCTTTGTATTTTATTAAGTTCCCGGACTAAGTCTTTCTGCACCGGATCCCATATGCTCGCTGCATATTCAAGGTGTGGCCGGACGAGTGCGAAATAGCACCTCTCTTTTACTTTTTCATCCGAAAATCTTCCCACAATACGCTTGACGAATCCTAGCTTCTTCAGAGCTCTGCCACAAATATTTCTTATATGTGCTCCCCACGATAGGTCCGAAGTTATCGTAACTCCTAGATAATTCACTTCATCTGTCGCCTTTATGTTAACACCATCCACAGCATATACATGGGAATAGTTGGACGACTTCCGCAAGAAATGTACCGCCGTGCATTTGCTTGGATTAAGTTCGAGTCCCCACTCTTGGCTCCACTCATGAACGTTGTTTAAATCCGATGATAAGGTTTCAAAGTCAGAGTGATCACTAATTTCACGATAGATGACAGCGTCGTCGGCAAATAAACGTATTTTACTGCTAATTCGAGAGCATAGATCATTTATGTATATAATGAACAAAAGGGGTCCGATCACGCTTCCTTGCGGGACACCTGATGTCACTTTAACGACATCAGAGCTAATTCCGTCAAGAACCACCTTTTGCTTACGATCACTCAGAAAGTCGCGTATCCAGTTTACTACTGTTTCGTTTAGGCCGCATGACTGTAATTTGTATAAAAGTTTGTTATGAGGTACCGTGTCGAAAGCTTTCTTAAAATCTAGAAATAATGCGTCAACTTGTCTTTTCGATTCACCAGATTTGAGAACGTCATGAAGAAAGAGCGCGAGTTGTGTTTCACATGATCTACCTTTCCGGAAGCCGTGCTGACAGCCATGGAGGACGTTACGACTGTCCAGGAACATCATGATATTGCTAACGACGATATGTTCGAGTATCTTGCCTATAATCGACGTTAATGAAATTGGTCGATAGTTCCCTGAGTCGTGTCTGTTTCCCTTTTTGAATATCGGTGTAACGTTTGCAATTTTCCAGTCTAATGGTATCTTTCCTTCAGACAATGACTTCTTGAATATTATATCTAAGAACGGTGCGATCTGTGGCGCTAACTCCTTGAGGACACGCGCGGGTATTCCCCCCGGACCCGGAGATTTACTATTTTTTATCGACTGTAGCTGTTTAGTTATCCCATCACGTTGAATAGTGATTTCTTTCATCGGTTCCTCAGTGAATTGTATTTCAAAATTACATGCAGTATCGTCTGTGGTGAATACACTTTTGAAGTGGGAATTTAACGTGTTAGCTTTGTCAATATTTTCGGTGACAAGTTTGCCATCATTATCAAATAACGAATCTACGGTTGAAGATTTTCCCTGAAGCTCTCTCGCATATGACCAAAAAGATTTCGGATTTTCTTCGAGTAATTCACCAAGTACTTTTTTCTTGAAATTTAGCAATGCAGAACGCATTGATTTCTTAGTTTTTGAGCGTAATATTCCTTCATAGCTACTCTCATGTTTGAAATAAGTACGCATCATAAAGGTTTTTTGGGAAGAGGGTTAAGCATTCAATAAGAGTTTTGTATGTTCCCTTAGTAATTTACATGAATCTTCAAATGAATTTAATTGGTTAAAATTTTCTATTTTGTCAAAAGGAATCCAGATAGGTAATGTCTTTCTAAGAAATGGTGGTTATTATAGTTATTCTACTAGGTTGTAGATACATGAGACTCGTTCGTAATACTTTGATGACACAAAAACTACGAGTACACAGTGATAAATTATGTTATAATGCTGATTGATAAATTTATTTTAAATTTTGATTATCGTGTAAAATATTTTGTCTCAGCTTCACTAAATGTCTCATGGCATACATCCCGCTATTTTCATCTATACTATCATCCCTGCTGAAAATTTTACTTATTGTTTTCAATAGCATACGTGCTTTTCGGAGCACTACTGTTTTACTACAAAAATACGATCGTGTTTGTACACTTGTTCTACCACACAGTTCTGATGGTTCACAGTTCAGTTCAGTTCTGACACCGATATCTTGGATGGAAATCTTCAGAAGCCATATTTCACCTTAAACAGTGTCTACAAAACAATATGGCAATACTCTTACCAACGCTATTCAGAATAACCATATTAGTAGAAAAATGGTCGAAGTAGACTATTGCACCAAAAACAGAAGAAATGGTTGCGATTCATTGGAGTTCAGTGGGAGCCAGTAAAAAAATGCAACTGAAACCAGTAAACATTTTTAGTAGAGTAAACAGGTTATTTTTACTGCCTGGGTATTGTTGATTGCCCTAAAGTGACTTAAACAGCTCAATTAAGCTAACCCTAATATACGTACTTAATAAAGCTGAGGCATATCCTTCCTCATGTTCAAAAAAACCTTTTTTATCATTTAGATACCTGATGACATTCGTTGCAACTGTAATATAAGATTTCATTTGTAAATGACTTCACTGTCCTTCAACAAATTTTTGAGTTTATTGAGATTCAGTGAATCATGACTTTGATTTTTTGCATTAATGAAGGGAAACTTGTTTCAACTCGATAGTTCATACGGCCGCATTGTTGATCACTTAGCATACCCTCAGTTGGGAGGAATGATTTGGATGTTGGAGGAATGGGAGCTAACTTGCATTAGTTGAACTTATTTTGTAGCAACAATTGCATACTTGGGTCCAACTCATGGGTAGATAATGTTGAGTATATCATTTTTTATAACCCCACCCTCTGTTTTTTATGAACAACGTACATTGAAATAAAATCATCTTCATGATCAGACACGAATTGACTTGTTCATAAATCAGAAATTTTATCTTAATTCCATGCCACAAGATTTTATGATTATTTCCTTGACCTCAAATATGTACAAATTTTACAATTACTGCTATTATTGTGATGTCTTTTTTCTTCACTGCTTATACTGCAGCATATTAGCAATGATAAATATTCTAGTGGACTATTTTCATTATGCTTGAGATCTTGGTAATGAAAATTTCTCCAAAAGGTATAATTTACTATTGTTTTCCTTTTGCTGAGGAGGTCATTGACCAGTGAATTAGATTATCAGCTTTAACCTGTTGATTGGACATTTCAGTTATTGCTAAACAAACCTAGTAGATACTCATCTAACTTTGCACCCTGGAAGAATATCCATAGATGTCCATGAATGAATCTCTATGAATAACAGCAGTTTCAATGAATGGATATCCATTGAATCACTAGTGAACATCATCCAAAGTAAGAAAATTCCTCTAAAACTTATTTCACTGGTTTATTATGTTACAATTGCCTTACAGTTTGATTACAGACTCATCTGAAACTCATTTACATGTCATGATTTACAACTGATTAACATATTTTACAACTGTGTAACAAATGCCATACAACTAATTTACTTAAGTCTGCATAAACTGAAAGGAAGATGCTAAAAAGTCAATCTCTCACTGTTTATGGTACGAGTTCCATCTCATTAGATAAGCTCAGTCGTTTAATAATTCAAACTGTTGTTTGGTAGCTGTTAAATGTACACCTAATATCTACTCAACATCAAGTATTAAACCTACAAATATAAAATATATATTTAATACAAAACCCTCTTTTCTAGAAACCTATCACATACACGTAAATATGATTACAGTAAGTAGGGTTGGTACATAGTGGGTAGCAAACCATATTAGATACCGTGCATTCAGGCACTGCAGAGGTACTTCACTTAATGACTTCATGACCTGGGCGTTCTTCTGTCATTAGAATAAGTATAACATTAAAATAAAATCCATTTAAATAATTTGTAGTCCATAAAATATTGCCAGAGATGCAATAGCTTTGTAATGTTCAGGGATATTTCAAATATTCTCGGTATTTATACGAAGGTACATTCAATCGTCTACGTGTTCAATTACTTCATCATTTACCCTCATTTACCGTCATACAATCAATTATACTTTGGCCTCTGACACATTTACCCTCAAATCCATTCTCTATATTTGCTTCATAGAAGTTACCCAGGAGCCATTGTAGATCTTGTGGGCTCTCAGTTCAAAGTAAGATCAGAAAGGGTTAGAAATGACGAGGCAGAATCGCGTCATGGGTTCCAACAATGCGACTGTTGTTGGAAGCTGGTCTCTGCGATTTAGAGGAAATCACTCGGTGAAAGCCAGGGGCGGCGGACATGCGTGCACTCTGCAGTTTGAAAGGGGAAGAAACGGGGGGGGAGGGGGTTCGCAGCACCTCTCTGACTCTTGGGAGGGCGACAGGGGCGAGAGCCGCCTTTCCACCCCTCCCGCCCCACGCGCGAGACCTCGAGAATGACGGAGGCAGGTGATGAGGGGGGCAGGGAGGGGCGGTCTCGAACAGGTGAGTGGGTGGGAGGGCGCATGTGTTGCCGTTCCAGGGAGACGCCCCTCACCACCCGCCCCCTCCCCTTCCCCAACACACCTGGCGAGCCAATCAGGCGACGCAGGCAAGGTGAGAGAGTGAGAGGTTGGGCGGTGCAGAGAGTGGCTCACGGCAGCGGAGAAAGGTCGCGCACCTCCCCGCCGTGCGAAAGAGGCGTTTCCAGAGGTGAGGAAGGAGGGAGGGGTTGGAGGGAGAGGGCAATATCCCCTCCCCTCGTCCGGGCAGGTGGGCGGGCGGGCGGGGGAGGAGGTGTTTACGAGGAGCGCCTCGGTGAGGGTGTTAACTGAGGGGGGCGAATCCCTCACCTAGCGTGGCTTCAGAGGACAGCACTGACGCAGACCTCGCGACGATGGCCATGCCCACCAACGGACTGCACCGACCTCGCTGCGGCGCTGTCGCAAGGCCAAAGCATCGAGAGCAGAGGCGTTTTTTCCGGAGAGGAGATGCAAATAAAATCAGTAATTAAGTATAGAGATATTATTTTCACCAATAATTTACAAACCACTTCAGGAAATGCCAGAAAACATCAGATAGTATCGGCGGGAACTCCCAAGTAAATGAAATACCTTTCCACCAAAACAAATACGACTAGCTACCAAAATAAGTTATATAAGTACAGCAATGTGCAGGTTGAAACGGAAAACCTACAAACAATTAATCGACTTCATACAGCCTGCACAGCGCGTGACGAAGACGACGAAACACGAACAAGGTTCCGATTCTTTTACACAAGTTTTTACTTTAAGTTACAGAAAATCATTTCTAATAAATGCCTCGACCTAAGAGATTCCTGAAGTACCTACATTTCCTAGATGAATAATGTAATAAAGCTACATCTTTATAATACCCTGGAATCAACCTCAAGGGTGTGTGGCAGGGGGGTGAGTTATAACCAACATGGAATACACTTTACCCCGATAAAGTTCAAGAAACTACAGTGAATACTTGGCAGTTGGTATTAAATTTTTATAAATTGTGTTATGAATTTTTGGAAAAAGATATAGAATAACTCGGTCAACGACAGGTAGACAGTTAATCAAACCAAATTATCAAATGTAGGGTCAGTTAAATGCTTTGGAGTGACCCTAGATACGTGCTACTTAGTTAAGCCATAATGTGCAGAGTGTAAAAATTACCTATACCTACCCGGTGTTTCTCTCGTTCTTTCAAGCACCTCACTCCCTCCTCTTGATCGCCACGAGCTGGACTCCTTACCCTCCCACTTCCCTCCCATCGGTCAGTCACTCTCTACCCTGGATCCTCCAACTTTCCTTCCCATCCATTGTTACGATAAACGTACCAGGGTTATTGAATCGTCAAAGAAATTAGGATTGGAATCGCTAACTGATTGAGGGGAAAAATATAGGTTATATCTTTTGCGCAAGCTCGACAGATTCGCGAGCAGACGATTTTGGCCGGACGTTCAACATATTTTGCCAGAGCCAACGTATTACGGTAGAAACGGTCATAGGTATAGGATTAAGGAAATAGATAGCAGAACCAATAGGTTGAAAATGTATTTTTTCCGCGCACAATAAGGATCCATAACGGTCGCGATAGATCAATTCCATGATACTCCCTCCCTCACTTATTAGATTCCAGCCTGGCCCGTCTTTGCTTATACTTAATGCAACCGTTTAGTTGAGAAACATGAGTTTAATAAACACGATGTTTCGTAACTACGTTATATCTTCAGACAAGCACGACCTGTTTCCTTACCTCGTTATATCTCTTTCACCCAAAGATGTAACTCAGTTACGAAATTCGTATTATTTTAGAAATTCAAATTGTTATTTTTTCATAGTTGTAGCGCTCTAATGGGCAAAGACGAGGACTCCGATCAAGAAAGACGAGAGGTGTAGGCTGCAGTGTTTTGCGATGTGGGTGTGGAGAAGAGTGGAGCAATTAGGGGCGGGAAGGAAGACAAACGAGGAAGTGATTGGTGCGGTTGGTGAGGAGAGGAAAGGTCGGAGGGGGGGGGCACTAGTTTTTTAATGCAAGCGTTCCTAATTCCTAACCAATTTAACCACATCGAGTGATGCACCCGTCCTAGCGGTCCCGAGCCGGAGTGACAAACCTGCGTCGGGTAAACCAAGTCACCTTTTAGTGAAATTCACGCTTGTCCTGGGGAGTGGAAGCTGGCATCGAGGTGATCGGCCGAATTTGGAAGCGTCTCTTTTCAGCAGTTCTTTAAGGCCGTTTTGAACGGTACATTTGCTTTTACAAACTATTCCGTGAACTCTTGCATGAGGCAAAATGTAGCCTTGTACTTGTAAAGCGGCAAATTGTATGAACGCTTGTGCGAATGTATCAATGCCTGCACGGGAAATAGAACCTGTTCTAATTTCGTTGAGACAAACGTACATACAATCTCACGTACATTCGTTTGTACAAAATCTTTCACCGTGTAAAACGGCCTTTACAAACAACGGATTCCTCATTCATGCAGCCCCGTGAGAAAAATGCAACGCCATGTTTAAAAAAACCTTTAGACTTCCTGTGTTGGAATCAGTAAACAACAAGTAAGTACGCTTTTGGAGAGATTATTATTGACACCTGTGTTCGAAGAAGTATACGTTTTTGGTGACTAACCGCGGGGCGTGTGACGTGGAAGGTTTAATGTCACAACTGCTGGCATAGCATGGGGTTATTTCAAGGTGTGGTGAGGCTATTAATCTACATTACAGGAGCAATGTACCTCCGATCAATCAGAGAGAAGAAGCAAGAATTTTAACACAAGAGAAAGAATATTTAAATTTCCATATAATTGGGGAAAGAGGCCAAAGTTTATCTACGGAATTTGTGGTCCCAATAGACTCGATATCGTCGGCAACGAGTTTCCTGTGGACTTTGATCGTAGGCTTTCGCAACTATTCCTGACTGATAGAAGGAGACTTGATTTCAGCTGCGCGGTGCTCGTTTTGATGGCGACGGCTCAACGCTTCATCTGCGGTGACCGTCTTCACGAGGAAAGTACATTTGCTGTAGTTTTCTTCGCTCTCTTTAACTACTCACAGAATCGGGAAAAGGCTAATTTACATCCATCGTGATTGACCCTCGCAGAAACTCGAGATGAACAGTTGAGGCATCGAAATGTTTTCCACGTTAGTTCACCTCGAAAGCCTCCCCAAGCAGAGTTTCCCCGAGCTGTCAAAAAGTCTTCTCTCGCCGACGGACTGAAGTCAAAATGACTCCTCGGCGCAGACGCAAACAGTGCTTTGCCCATCCTTCAACACTTCATCCTTCACGCACCCACGTCACAGCGGCGCCTCGCGGGGTCACTCGTCCTTTTAGGCGAAGAGCCCTCGCGAGGGAAACGATGGGTGACCTCCACTCCCTCAGAGTGCTGCACCCGCCCACTATCCCTTAGTATAGGCTCTATCATTCCCGCGCGTTGGTGGGTGGGAGAGGGGGCAGTAGGGAGGGCGGCCACGGGGAAATGCATTGGAACATTCATTTGTGTCTCGAAGAGGAAGGACGAGGCGACCGTCCCATCGCACCGATGAAGACCGTGACCCAGTTGAGAGCCGGAGAAGAACTCATCTTTAGTTTTAAGGAAGTTCCGCCGCGACTGTGTGAGTCAAAACAAATACTAAATTCCACATTTTCTATATTTTGTCCAAAAAATCCTTCTTTCACTGATGAAATGCGTTACCATTAGAAACCCAAAAGTAAGGAACAAAATTTGCAGATTATTCCGCGAATGTATTTTAAATGAGCACTTTTTTCCAGCCATTGGAGCCGACTGCAGCGTCACTTCCTACGAATTACCGCATTTTGACTTCAATTACGGCATTAATTCTTCAATAACTAGAATAATATGGTGGTAAGATGCCTGTTTTTTATTTTTATTCAATCCCTCTGGATTATTTCCTTCTTAGAGACAGTTTTCCACGAAAATGGCATTTGTATTTTAAGGAAAAATACTATTTTCCCCGTGTTTCTCTCATTCCCCCATTGAGCGCCATGTAATTTCAAGTTCAATTATAGAGTAATATAGCGTGGAAAGGCATTATTTTGTTGTTCATATCAGATAGAGGACAACTTTTTCTACAAGTAGAAAGAATATGAAAAAAATGACATTTAAGTCATTTAAGTCAACCACCTTATGCCAGGGAAGGAAAAGATCACTCCTCATGACGCATAAAAGTACACGCAAAGGGAATTACGTGGAATAAAAAAATGCAATCAGCGGGTGCTTTAGTTTTCCGACGGCTCGACAAAAAAGTCAGAATGATTCAAACGCATATTTTAACTCCAGCTCCCTTATCGGCGACTGGAGAGGAGAGAGGATTGTTGGGAAGAGGGAGGGGGGGGGGTGTGGGCGGTGGGGAGGGGTGGGAGGGGGCGGGTAGCGGTGATCAGAAGCGGCGGAAGGAGCCACTGCAGATGTCACCGTTCGACCACTCTCAACCCCCCCACAATCTGGTGCTTCGCGTGGCGCCACCTGCAGGACGGCGTCCCAACGTCCCTCCACGCCTCATTCCAATCCAGCCGTGGTTTCGCAAACCACGGCTTGGATAGCGGAGCAGAGATGAGCGGAGAAACGTGGAGTCGAGTGTCATCGCACTCTGGTGAGACATCTCCGCACAGTAACAGGAGCAATGATCCTCGGTGCGACATAAGAGTGACATATTTCAACCGAGACCTTCCTCAACTCGCAACGAACAAAACCCGCTGACTCGCTCGAAGGAAAGAAACGCCGCCCTTCCGCTAATTAATTACCCTCCTCCCTCCCCCCACCAATTCCATCCCACGACTTGTAAACCGCTGCGGGCATCGCGTGGAAACCATCTCCTGCCCCCGTGCCACACGCCCGTGCTTCATAATGGAGACCACGTCAGCTGCCGCGTCCGATCATTACGGCGAGCACGACACGCAAGTGACGCATTCCGCAACGAGCGCGACTGACGCACCACACGGGCGATTGAACCTGGATGTCTGTGAATGTCCGTTTTGGCACGATTATTTATTTCGTTCTTAAAGCTCTCAAAGGCGATATGAAACTCATTCATAACGTATATACAAAACAGGAGAGAAATGGATACTGAGCACAGAATTCCGTTTCATCGGATGGTGCGTGTTCGATTCCCGGCTCAGTCGAGTTTTTCTGTAGATACTTTCGAAATCGTCCACCGAGGACCAATGGCCAAGCGTGGACAAATGACGGCTGCAGAGCGAAAGAGATTGGAAGCAATGGAGTTGTGGTGCTATCGAAGAATGTTGAAGGCGAAAATATGAAATGGACGGGCAGAATCACCAAAAAAGAAGTCCTACGAAGAATTGGAGAGAGAAGTGCGATGAAATGTATTAGAAGAAGAAAGCACAAACTTATTGGTCACATTTTGAGGTACCTACACTATATATTACTGACAACAATAATGGGAAAAGAGATGAATGGGAAGAATTGCAGAGGAAGAGTAAAAATGGAATTGACGACTGCTGATGATGAGTGGTGCACAATGGTGCTCATTTCAAAGTGAACCAAAATACGCGTGCATTGCGAACCTTCTATGAACAAAGTGCGGTTCCTTCATCTTGGGATTTTCGTGTTTCACCAGAGTATTTTCATTTTTTACATGATAAACATACACCGCTTGCTAGCGTTAACCGTCCACGTCCGCCCTGAATGAGATGTAATGAATGAGCCTCGAGGGCCCCAACTGCAGAGGGCACCACACCCCTGGGGCAACGGCAATCACCTCTGTCCGCCGTCTGCGAAACGATTGGGCAACAATTGTGCACGTGACGCTCAAGTACCTGTACCCAAAGAGCGTTAAGAGAGGAAGAATTTAAGGAGAGCGTACTGCGAGCAAAAATTAACGCTATAAATGAAACCGAAACTAATCTAATCTAGAGTGGAGAGCTGGCACGTGCTCTGGTGGGAGAGAGGGCCCATGTGGCGTGGCCCCAGCACACGCGAGAACACGGGCGTGTCTGTGCTCGCACCTCCCTCCCCCCCCTTCTCCTCCTCCTCCCCTTCCCCCTCGCCTCCATCGACCACGATGACCGCGCTTGGCGGACGCCGCCGTCCTAAAGGGACGCCCACGCCGCGAATCCACTTGGTGAGCCTCGCAGGAGCCTCGCGAGTGCTCGCCTTGACGACGCTCTCGCCTCATGCGATGGACCGTTTATGAAGAGGGTCACCGATGCACCGAAGAAGGTCCGCGTGCAAGGCGCACCCCCGGGTAACTGGAATTATTTTCTAATGTCGGGATTAGCTCTCACCGTCGGAGCAGGTGCTCCACATCAACTTTCATAAACTTGAGTAGTAAATATTTTTTTGTCGGTGATCAACTCTGATATTCAGCGGCAATTACATCTACATCTACGAAGTACCGTGCAAGCCACCACTAGGGTGTGTGGCACGGAGTGATTCCACACCAGGCAAGCAGCACTCGTCCCAGCACAAATCAGAAGTTCGCACGTTCCCCCGCCCGCTAGGTGCAGGCCAAAGAGCAAATCAGGAGAACAGTGCTCAGTCCAACCAGAAACTGGGAGAGTGATACGTAAATGAACATGCAGAACAATACTATAGACACATATAGTGGTTAATATTACTAATACTGCTAATTTATGAATGCTACGAGATGCTACTTCATGCAGAGAACAAAATAAAATAATGCGGAACAAATCGACCGGTGTGAAGTGTCAGTAATGATGTTGTGTTATTAAGCACAAGTGAAAATTCACGTCTACCAATTGAGGGTGGGAGTTTCGTATGATTGATCTATCGCAACTATCATGATCCTTTATTGTACGTGGGAAAAATGACATTTTAAATCCATCGAAATTACAAGTGTGTCCACGCCGCACCATGCCCCAGCGAGCGAGCACCTCATGGCTCGCAGAGCACCGTGGCAGGGGAGGAGGAGAAGGAGTTTGGAGATGAGAAATCTCCCTCCTCGGGGGGAATGACACGGCCGTACAAGAGGGGGCGAGGGGGGGGGGAGGAGAGGGTGGAGGGGGGAGGTTATCGCGGGGCCAAGCGAGGGGTCGGACGCACCAATCGCCCTCCCCCTCCCTCCCCACCAACGCGCAGAACCACGATGCCAAATGGAGCTGTGTCGTTCGCGAATGACTCGGTCTTGAGGAAACCATGGGAGCCGATTTTATGACTTGACATGACGTTCGAACGTTTAAGGATCCGTTTCACCTTCGATCACTTTCTTCGAGTGGTGACCAACGAGCGATTTTATGAAAGGGACGTCGTACAGTACAGACCATCGAACGTTACGATGTTGTGAGACGAGCAGCATATTTTGCACTTGTTTCTCTTCTACGCATGCGCAACGGGCTTAATTTTGAATAAATGCACTTGTTTTGAATCATTTTGAATAATACGGATTTCAAAAACACTAAAATGACAACGGAATTGAAGTTTACTTCCACAAGAGAAATATGTACTGCCCTCAATGCGTTCTTATTTGTTCTTTTAATTCCTAATTACTGGTCAATCTAAGTCCTACACGAATTAATAAAGGAATTTTCTGCTTAAATTGCCTCATATAATGTTTCATTTACACTCCAATCGTCTTAGCTATTGGCTGAGAGAAGGTAGAAAATGCTATTTAATTGTGTTATTGTACCTACCTTGATATCCTTCAATGGAAAATAAAACTTTTAGAATAAAGTATTTCAAACAGACGAACAGTATTCCCGAGCTCCAAGTGATTAATGCAATGTAATTGTTTCTCATCAACAGCATTCTAAGAAAAATATATATTTGAAAGACATCAGTCTCCTTTCGTTCATAATATCTTATAATCCACTCCAAAACCAGTGCTTTTCCCTCAGAAATTAAGCTTCTCGCGGATTGAAAGATAAACAACATTCATCTAAATAAGAATACAGAAATTACAAGTTTGTACTTGGAAAGCCGTGGATTTTTACCACTGGAAAATTTTAATATCTGTCTTAATCTTGTTGAAACTCTGCCTCACCACGCCTGATACTTCTCGTCGTCTAAATAGACTAAACTTATGTTCTACGGATCACTTAAGAAAACATTTACCAAATCCTACGCTCAGACGTATATGGCACCTTGGTATATAACTTAAGACATAAATTAAATGAGATATTCACAGATACTTAATTACTCTTCCACAGCTAGTCTCCAGTAGTTACGTACTAATTAACCTTCATAACTGTTTGAGCACAACCTTCGTCCGATCACATCGAATAGAAATACCTATGTAACTCAATTTTACAGGTCCGCTTACTGCTTGTAAAGGGCTTTTGTGGTATTTCTTGTAGCACAGATGATTACCTACCGTGAGATAAATCAGGCGTCTTCAAAACATCTCCAATATACTATATATATATTTCCAGGCGCACACTGCGGAACTCAATTATAACGTAAAACTCCTTGCCAATAACATTAAGACGAATAAATGAAAAGGCACCTTATGAAGTGGCAAAACTACTGAATGAAGCATGATGGATTGCATAAGTAGACAAAAACATCATCACCCTTTCACTTGGATGTAAGTAACCATACACGCTAATCAAGAGACTCTTAAATAAAATAATATCGCCTGCCAAGAACAAATCCAAATGCCAATGTTAATTAGTCATTACCTGCCTTAAACGTAAATGAATTAGTCAATTCAACAAAATCCCATTGAACACAACAATGCAATGAAATAAAAAGATGACTATTGTGATGGAAAAACCGACTGAATTAAGAATATTAAAACACTGCAATCTTTATCCTTTCACTGGGGCGTGAACAACCACGCTAAGAGGAGTAATCCACAAAGTCTCCAACTTCATTTCAATTCACATAGATTCCATATCTTAATTTATAAAATAGTAGAAACGACGAAATGATTGTCGTTATGCTTTGTCCGACACTAGCTACGTAATTGTAACACTTTAAATACAATGTATGTCATAACACATTATTTTAAGAGACAAAGTCTAGCGAATATACCATTGTATATTAAAATATCATCACACGCAATCCATCACAACACATCAATGATACTTGCAATCACTGATATTCCACAATGTACATTCACATAAATACGCAATAATCCTTCGTTTGAACAAAATCACCAAATATGACACCGTTGTTTTTGCTTATTGAAACTTGGTGATGCAAACTCTCATTAAAAATTTAAATTAAATACTCTAGTCGGATAATTTGCTTTAAATCGGCACAGCTAAAAACTAAAGCAAGACATGGGGTTGAAACTATCTTCCAATATAATAATGCACAGCATTGATCTACGCAACTACATATAATTGAAGTCCAAGAATAATATGTTTTAAATGACTTGCAGTATCTACAGAAAACGCGCCACACTGTGATAATGCCATTCAAATTATAAAAAAAAACTATTTTTTTAATGATAATGGCAGGTATCATCTCATATCTCGAATCTCATCATCATCTCGAATAATTAACTCATATATTCATGCGCAATACGGAGCGCTTTTTTCCAGTCAAATGTCGTTAGTACTATTCATTGAGAAATAAGCTGGTTTTATTACTTAAAGATGCTATATTGTATTTAGTCTTGCATATCTAGTGATTTTTAAATGTTCATATATTCCACATACTTATTCCAGAATAATTAGTTTCGGTGCAACTGAGTATCTATGAATCTTGAAGCTACTACCTTGAAGTTCAAATAATTACTCTTCATCAGTGGATTCGTCACTGCCTATGTACACGGGTGCTGAGTGTACGTTCGGGGGTGAAAGAAGTCTTAGCACACCTTCGGGAAGTATTCATGTTTTCTTTGGCGGAGTGATTCTGAGAGATGTGATCAGAGGGTCGGAATTAATGCGCAGTAGATGGAGTAAATCTCTCCCATGAATTTGTCTTCAATTAATATGACCATCTTAAGTAGAGTGTGATTGTTTTATCCTTCCGATTACCCATATTTAATTATTGTGGGTGATGACGATTCCACATTGTGCTTGTAGCCTTGCCGAGAGATGGCGATACGGTGGCCAGGCGATAAAGTAACACATTTTGACTTTTTAATGAAAAAATGGCAGCTAAAGGCAGATAATCTTTTCAAAACCACATAAAGAAGAGTATTTTATTTGCATTCTATCACATGAGTACGTGGTGGTAGACCATGTTTTTTTTAATATCTCTAATAATGAATATTTTTAAAAAGTTGCGTTACAAGATTTTATAAAACGCTGTCCTGAGAGCCTAGACAGCCTAATACCCTTGTTTTAACAGCCTAAACCCCTTAATAAATGGAGGTAAATGAATCATTAAGAAGTAAAGTTTCTCCTAAAATTCACGAAACGTATTACATTTAGTATTAACCCATTGTATTTTAAGAGTTAATAAGCGATCGTAACTTATAAAAACTACACACGACCAATTTCCGCTAAAAACTATGCCTGTATTTCGAAAAAACTGCAGTAAAGAAAGGAAAAAGTTCTGTTTATAATGGAACGATGCTTCAGCTTCACTTTAAAATAATTTTTGGAACCATTTGAACGAATTCGAAAATTCGACTATGGGCATCTCAGACCACTGTGCGGCGCCCAGACAGAAACCATTCCACTCAATTACCTGTGTGCGTACTTGCCCGACAGGTGGCTCCACTGATTGTGAGCGCATTACGTTGCCTCATGCAAGTAGTCTATAATTATTATAATATAGACTCCTTGGAGTGTGGAGAACTCTGTTCTCAATGGTTACGTGTACGGCGTCACGGGTTCCGACGGCAGAGGCCCCGCAGTCGGCCAGGGAAGAGGAAGGGCCTTCGGGTGAGATCGGGGGTGGAGGTGCGGCATTGACGCAACACCCTCCCCAGAGCCCCCCCCCCTTGGAGACTAGACGGGGGAGAGGAGGGGGGGGGGAGGCGAAGGGGGATTTTTCCACGCCGCCGTGATTTCATTAGTGCCCGCACCGCGGCGCTTCGCCTCAGCTGGAAAGGGTTGAAAGAGGTCGAGGCCTCGTGTTTCCAATGAACTCGTCTGTTTTTCCCTTCCCGCCTGCCCCCCCCCCCTTTCCTCCTCCCTTACCCCACTCCCCTTCTATCACACCCCCCTTTGACCCTCCGACGCACCCAACCATCGGGAAAAGCTCTCCATGTCCCAAACGTCATCAAAAAACCACTTCCACCGCCCTTGGCCCCTACCTGCATCCCCTGAAGAATAATGCCCCGAAGGCTCCTTCCAACTCCCACAGCAAGCATCCATTTCCGCAGGCACCAACGGGTTGCCAAGGAAGAGAGGAAAACTAAACAAACAAGTGACTTGAGATATATGCCCGGTACCTCCGTCCCTTCTATTCCAAACACACAAGCAAGTTTGGGAATCGGTGGCCTTTGAACCGCGATTTAGTCTGCTGCGGGGCGGACACCTCGTTCTTGCAAGCCGAAAATCGCTGTTTCCGACGTTCTCGGCAAACAAGGTTCAAATCGCGGTGTAAACTTCGTTCTTGCAATCCACTCATAGACTTAAGCATGTATACAGATTAGCCCAGCCCACCCAGCCCTCGTCTTTCATAATAAGTAGGTAGGACGGTAAATATGAAGGACGGGGGCTGGGTGGCAACTGCAGTTTTCGCCCCGACACCGGATCTCAAATATATACAAAATTTCAGATAAATAGAATGACGTCAACCCATGCCGAATTTGGCTTGAAACTATTAAGCTGTTGCTGAATTCAGTAATCTTTTGCGGTGATTTCCTTTTAAATGATTCCATCTCACAGGCCGGTGAAATTTCCATTCTCCCGAATTCAGTTTAATATGATACTAGCATGAATAAGGGGAACACCGAAAACATGAAAAAAGGTGTGGTCAAAAATATTCATCATTTATGGAATAAAATTGAACGCAAACAAAAAGGTTATCACAAAGTGACCAAGTTAGGGACCAAGCAAAAACATAATGCGTTAAAGACGGCGAGAGAGGAACGAAAATGGCCATGGCGACATTTAGATTAGTCGGGAAATGGAGAGAGGAAATGCGAAGAGAGGTTGGAGGAGGACATAAGGTTTTCTCGAGGAAGTGCAAACACAACAGCAGGGGTTAGAGTGCAGCGGAGGCATAAGATGCATTTGAAATGTTGGCAACAACATAACAAAGGGTGTTTAGTTGTGATTAGTTGGTGAAGGAAGGATGGGAGTTTGGCGTGGAGAATGCGAAGGGTGAGTGAAGTAGGCATGGTAAAACGCCCAGTAGACACACAATAGTACACAAACGTATACATATTATACATTCATTCATTCCAGAAATATGTGCACCACTATTCCGTCCGAACATTCAAGCAATTTGAAAAACAAAAACTGCGCGAAAGTAAGAGCTGAGTCTATCAAAGGGGCTCAGGTGTTGAGAAAGTGACACCCCGGGGGTTATATAGTAATCCTTCGAATCCAAATCGGCAAATAGCTTATCTCCATCTGAATCTTGCAACTCCAGGGAACAGACCTTATGAATCCAAATCCTACAAATATTCACTTGGGGACTTAGTTTACTTCAGACAATATCACGGGGGTAAGAGATTTTGGCAACCTGGGGTAGTTGTGGGAATTGAGGGACCAGCATAGCGGGCAGACGTTCACCAGAGGCATCATGCAACTGTGCAAGTATTAAAGTTAGTGGACAAGCTGTCGGCTGTTTCCTTTGAACCCACGCACTCAACAAAAACTAGATTCCTTCAGCGGCCATGAGGGATGGGTTGGGATCCACATCAAACCACGTCACAGGAGTCCACCACTAGATCTACGCCGTCATTTCGTATGCATGTACACAGTGTTTCCCGATGTCATTAAATTTCCCAGAGGTATTTACATCGCATATATAGTCCTACCTTGGATAAATACTATTCCGTATGCATTCCATATCGAACAAGAGAATATAACTAAAAACAGTGCCATGATATGAGAGCGGCATTCGATAGCATTTGACGCCACACATCCCTCTCAGAGCAGGACGGACATCAGAGAGGAGAAACACCCTCACACCAGGGGGGGGGAGACGCGGACCCCACCCCCCAAACCCTCAACCCCTCCCTCTCCCCCGCAGCCCCCCCCCCGGCCTATCGCTCTTTCTGGAGGACAATCCCGCCCGCATTATGCGTAAATATCCTCCATGAATGTGACACCTCCAGCTACAAGACACGTCTTTCCCTCGCAGCCACTCCCTCCACGGGATCTCCCTGCAGGAGTGCCACACTGCAGGTGATTCACTCTCGGGTTTGGAGAGAAAAGGGAGAGAGGAACACTGATTACTGCCGGAAGTTGCTGGCCAGCGGCGGAGGAGTCGTTTCGAGAGGGCTTCGCCCCAGTTACGCTTCCATTCGAGAGTGAAGGGAGCAGAGGGTCTCATAGTTGGACGATGCTCAGCAAGGCAAAGGAAACCCTAGCGCGTCGACCATTCGTCATTCGTCATCAATGCATGTCATGGTGGTTAGTTCTATGCACGATATCATGCGATACTCTCGCTGCGGTGAAGAAGAGAGAGAGTGCGTATCGCAGCCGAATACTTTATCGTTACAAGTATCTTACCATTCCCTATATTGTCTCTGGTCACTGACGATATTTCACGGAAGCATTTAATTTCTACAAAATATAGAGTCAGGCGACAATATTTCTGTGATAAGGTTATTTGATTTTCAGTCCAAGTGGTAGATATTTATTCCACAGCTGAAAACATTAATGTGATAGAAAAAGGGTATTTTAGCGAAAAACAAAACAATTTCTTCGTGATATCCCGAGAGAGTATTAAAAATAATGAAAATGTTCGAAACCATGTTTTCCGCTTCCCTCGACTGGGAGTGAGACAAATCAACTTTTGTAATCTTCCCGAATCTATTTATAAAAAAGCCTCAGAACCACAAGTCGCAACATCTTTTGTCAGCTTCCGTATTTCGGCTTCGCGTGGCATAATCGGTAAAAGAGGTGTTTTGAAAAGTCTTCCCTTTGAAAAGGGCGAACAATTCTCGACGGTCTCCATTCTTGGGCTTCGGTTGTTTCTAATGCGAGTAACGCTTCTCATCCACTGCTCCTCTTGTCTCGGAGGAAGACGACGAGAGGGCAGTGACGTCACGCTCATTAAGAAAGTGCACGAACGGCATTCACCCCTACAACGCCATTACCAAGATTTCTGCCACCAGAGGTCAGGGCAACTAGTGATCACTGAGGAACTAAAACAGGAGATACAATTATAATTCATACTTAGTAAAAATATTCAACATTTATTTTATAGATATTTATTTATAATTAGCAACAGACGTAAATATTTAAGCCAAATTTTTATAAAGATGGAAAAAAACTGATGCTGGATTCATTAGCGGTAGTAATTACAGAGAATACAAATTATGCCTCGTCCAAAATCCGAAAACCCCTGGCCTATCGTGTGGGAGGAGTAAAGAGGACGACAAGTGCGTTCAGCCAAGAGACAAACAAGATAGTGAAAAGAGTTGAGGGGAGGAAAGACACGGAAACTTTTCGTCGCACTCCCTCCCCCCCCCCACCCCCCTTAAACCCTCTCTCTGGCGGTCATTCCGAGAACTAACAGCAAACTCTTTCCACTCTTCAAAGTAAAAAAAAAGAAAAGATTTAAAAAAAAGAAACCCCGAGCGGCCGCGGCCTCACGGCCATATCCTCCTCCTCGCCAACCTCCCCCCCTCCCCGCCCCCCCGCCCCCCCAATCCGCACTCCACGATCTAATTAGCCAAGTTTTCCGCTCCCCCCGGCGTCGCTTGGCAACGCCGCGCACCCGCGAGACGAGCGAAAATTTGCGAAGCCTCCCGCGCACCAAACTAGGGATTTAATTATGAAAAGAATGCGAGTGGGGGTGGTGCTTCTACTATGTGGTGCCTCCCTTGTGCACTTGACGGGGGTGGGTGGGAGTTGGGAACTAGGCTGGGGGAGGAGGGGGGGACGCACGAAAGAGGAGGATGCTCTCTGCCATGGGGTGTCCAAACGAGAGAAGGAGGTGGCGTGACAAAAGGCCGTTGATATGCCATCGAAAAGGAAAGTTTAGCGCCGTCCATGCAGCCTCAGTTCGAGGGCCAGCTTACTATTACTTTTAAATCACGCATTTGCTCTCAGAAATGAGCCAAGGGACGTTTAAGGTGGTTCCACCGTAAAATGACTTAAATATCATTTTATTCATATTTTGTCTACTTGTAGAAAAGGTTGTCCTCTATCTGATATGAAAAACAAAATAATACCTTTCCACGCTATTTTATTCTATAATTGAACTTGAAATTACATGGTGTTCAACGGGGGAATGAGAGAAACACGGGGAAAAATAGTATTTTTCGATAAAATACAAATGCCATTTTCGTGGAAAACTGTTTATAAGAAGGAAATAATCCAGAGAAACTGAATAAAAATAAAATACAGACATCTAACCACCTTATTTTTCTAGTTATTGAAGAATTAATGCCGTAATTGAAGTCAAAATGCGGTACTTCGTAGGAAATGGAGCTGCAGTCGGCTTCTATGGCTGAAAAAAGCGCTCATTTAAAATACATTTGTGGAATAATCTGCATATTTTGTTCCTTACTTTTGGGTTTCTATAGGTAACGCATTGCATCAGTGAAAGTAGGATTTTTTTGACAAAATATAAAAAATGTGGAAATTAGTATTTGTTTTGACTCACAGTCGCGGCGGAACCTCCTTAATGTAGTCAGTCAGGTAAATTCTAACCCAAAGAACTGCGGAACTGGCCACGCAAAAACTTTAACGGACTCACTCGCTGATGGTGAAATTCACAGCGGATGAAGGACGCCTCGGTAGCTGAGTACTGGTTACAGCACTCTGTGCGAAATCGAGCGGTCTGGGTTCGAATCCCAGTCCAGGGGGGTTATTTTGTAATCTCACTTAAGTGAGGATACGTCATTGAATGTGGCAAAATACGTCATTTTTCGAATTTCAACTCCGGCTCCCAAACGACGCGACCATCTTCGGCTCTCAAGTGGTGAACTGCCGATCTATTTATTTGATTCATCCGCTCTTTCGACTCTTGATCCGTATCTTTCGACTCTTGATCCCTTTCATTTGGTTCCGATTTTCATTAGTTCCATCTCACCTGTCGTTAGGAACGTGAAATGGAGCCGCCATTGGACCTTAGCCGATCGTGAGCCGATCATTAAGAAAGCGAAACGGACCTACCGCCTTCCCGCAAAGAGTCATTCAAAAGGTGAGATTACAAAATACTCCCCCAAGAGGGGCTGTGTTTGAACCTCTCGAGATAATTCCGATCACGTAACTAAAGAGTCACGTGACACAATGACGAACGGTTCGAGATGCTGGTGCGTTTGAAACATTCGGATGGATAATTTCTGCGACTGATGTGTTGATTAACGCGACTCTAATCGAGATATTCGAGTCCATCGACGATATCCAGGTAAAAAAAACCCGATCCGAAAGACTGCGTGAGATTTTTGCGAATGGTAAAAAACACACCAATCTCTTGAACCGTTCTTGATTGTATGTACCACGTACCTCCTTAGTCACGTGATCGGGATCATTTCGAGAGCGTTTCAAACACGACCCGCAGCAGAGGCGAATGATTTCTTCACTGTGAATTTCACACCATTGTAAATTCGAACTAGAAGATTGTGGTGGGTGGGCGAGTGCCTTCTGGAACCCTCCGGACACTCGGACCTCTTTGGGTCCATTGTGCCATCCCACGTTTAACCTGCCTGCCACTTGCAGACAGGGGACAAGAGTATACCACGGTACAGGTATGGAGGAGGGTCACCCCCCCAACCCATCGTTGATTAACTTCAGTGATCTGACGGGAACCGGTTTTTCAACGTGGCTAGGCTCTTGCCTAAAATTCGAACACACTATTTTCAAAACTGTCTTCTCCTAGAGGCTCTCGGTATCGAACGAGTATTTGTAGTATTTTTGTTTAAAGTGCTTTTACGGCTAAGGTCATTTCGCACTTACTGTCTGTCACGTGCAGACAGGGGCAACAGCACTCGGACGAATCGGAGGATAACCCCTCCTAACTCGAGCCGAGCCCAACGATGCTTAACTTCGGTGACTGATCGGGAACCGGTGTTTCTATCGTGGCAGGCCGTTGCCCTGAATGAGTATTTCATAAAGCAATTCGGGAAATTGGATTTAGCAATGAAAACCGGTGCTCATACACCAGCATATGAGTTGCATTATGATGAAGACTATGTTAGAATTTAAAATTTACCTGATGCGGCCATGAAGTAAGTAACATATTTTGCGGACAATTTGATTTGCTTCAGCATAGTTCTATTCACTTGGATCATAATAGAGATTAAATAAGGAGTCTCATGAAATACGAACCGCATGCTACGACAAAAATTCAACCGTCGCATTTCAATTCTTTGGCGAGCGATTCCGACCATTGAACCATCTCTCGACGACTCTCGAACGCCAAGATTTGCTTTCCTCAGCCTCCAATCGGAGTACCACCTCGTCGACTCTAGTTCGCAGTTTCAGCGGGTCTCCTCCTGTTGGCTGCCCACATCACATCACATACGAGCGAAACAACTTCTACACACACAGCACGCAACAGGCTGATTTTTCCTGACTCGGCCTCGCCTCTATGAGTAGCTTAGATCAAGAATACGGTCGTCCTTGTATCGCACTGACTGGCGCAGTTTATACACGTAGAACATCCTTTACTTTGGCAGCCCCAATTTGATAATTATTGGTCGAGGGCAACTTTTATTTCTTGTTCAATCACAGACGTCCCTCGAGCCTTGAGAGGACTCGATCCTTGCGTGGTGAGCAGACCTCGCACCCAGATTCATTTGCGGATCACCTCTCCTATCTACATTCCCCGAGCCAATCCGTAGTGCGGCACAAGTGAATAAGCCGTCCGTCTATTCCGACGACAACACAGCGGAAGAGGCGGGGCAGCCTCTACTCTTTTGAGTGTCCATGGACGATGGAAATATCAACACTTACAGTCATACTTGAATCGGTCAACTAATATTTTCCATTTCACTTAGGAAGTTTCCGCTGCCTGTGAGATTACACCATTACTGGAAGCCATTGTGAATTACGGGTGACTATTATTATTAATGAACCGGTAAAAGTAGGTTTAAATAGAACAGAGAGATATCCTGTTGATCAGTACAAGGGCAAGCCCGCTAACCCTTACCCTATTTACTTCTTCATGTCATCATAGGTCCTACCCTTCTTCATCCCGTCCATACAGCCTTTCCTATTCCTTCCCCCTTCCCCGCTTGCCCAACATTCTATCCTCTTATCACGGCCATAAGCAGCCCTTCGCCCCTAATTACCTGCTCCATCAACGTACTTTGCCTCCTCCTAATCTCGTCCAGAAGTTTCTTTCCTCACCCACCAAACCAAGTACTTCGTTTGTTTTTGTACCATCCTCGGCACCTTCTCCATCCTCCTCCACGCCTACAGCCTTTTCTCCTCTTCTTTCCTCAAGGTCCACGTTTCTGCCTCATACAACGTCACACTCCCTGTCAACTTTTGAGGATACCGCGCCTTGCCAAGGTACAACCTTATACGGAGTCACCCGCAAGTGCACATTAGTGCGATATTCCACGGAGGAATGATTAATCATTCGTCTTGACCGGGATTCGAACACGGATCCCATCGATTTCGCGCCGAGTGCTTTAGCCAGTTAAGCTACCGAGGCGTCCTCCTCCCCTTTGTGGATTTTATTTTAGGGCTTTATAGGATCAAGTTGTTGTGAACTGCCGGACATATGAGATGTCACTGAGTCAGTCCAAGGCGTGCACTTAGCGCCACAGTCCACGTGGATTTGTCAACATGAGGGAACACCTCACTGTGTTCCATGTGGCTTTGTTGATGTTAGTCCACTCTATGGCACGCAATGGGTTCATCATTAGAAGGTAGTTTTAGGGCCTAAATGAAATGTCATCAGGTATCTAAGACCAAAGTTTTCTGCCGTAAATAATATGCTAAATACGCAAAATGGCTAGACAGATATAACCAATTAAATGGCTGAAATCCAGTTGACTCTATTTTACAAAAGTCTTCAGGATATGTTAAATTTATTGTCTCTCTTCCAGGTTTATGGCCTACACTTAGGTATCATAACATTTTGATGTTTTTGAGAACACATATATATATATAAAGGGTGTCACGAAAAAGGTGCACTGGCTATACATTTTCGGATTCTAAACCTGAAATGGATCAAAAAATGTTTGGTAAGTTTTTATAAAACTCAGCTTCGTTTAGCGTCTGTCTGTCAGAATGTGTTTCTTACAAAAAAAATCATAGCTTAAGTACGGCTAAATATTTCGCTTTAAAATTTGGTGTTTGTGGATCTCATTGGGAAAAAAATTTAAGACTGTTAAGATTTCCCGTTTCAAAATGGCGGGAGTTCCAAATGTTTAATGGCAAATTGATAAAAACCTATAAACTTTTTGAAAAATGTTCTAGGACAAAAATAGTTATAAATTTAATTTTGATTCTAGAGGTATTAGACTTTTTAAGATCGGTTAAGATTTGACTGAATAGCACTGTTTTTTCCTTCCTAAATTTTTAAACTTAGGACGTGCTTTGTTAACATTACGTTCTGACAGGAAAAAACAGTAAATTTTTTGTTCCATTTGAGGAGTAGAATCCGAAAATGTACAGCCAGTGCACCTTTTTTGTGACACATTGTATCTAGCTCTCAGAAAGAGCAATGAAACGCCCCTTTGGCCACATAAAACCACAGAGAATGTCGTGATCGTTTACTTTATAAGAACGTGGTAATTAATAACATAACATTGAAGACTTCATTATAGGTACTGAAAGAACAATTGCTGCTTGGTTTCGAATACGTACAATAGTGGTTCAATTCATAATATGACTAATCTTGATGATTGAGAAAAGAAAACCTCAGGTGCGGAGATGACACTCCCAGTTACGACGCAAATGATCGTGTGAGACAGAGAACGATGGCGACAGCTTTCACTTTTCCAAAGACCAATTATCAAATTAAGACTGCCAAAGTAAAGGATGTTATACGTGTATAAACTGCGCCAGCCAATGGGATACAAGGACGACAGTACTCTTGATGTAAGCTACTCATAGCGGCGAGGGCGACTCAGGAAAAATCAGCCAGTTGCGAGCTGTGTTGAAGTGACGCTCAGCTTTCCCTTGTAGAATGGATGTGAATTCTTTTTTCTAACACATACGAGCAAGGAATTACTTGCTGTGAGGAGTAATTTTTGATGGCGAAGGTGACCAATTCATAATCGGTTTGGCGTTTTAATCTAATAGTTAGTACGGCAATGATTCGTCGAAAAATCGTTAATCCTCGGGGTGAGTGGGTCGTGCATTCTATACACCCTTTCGTGCGAACGGTCGACTTCGGGCGGGTGGGGGGGGGAGGGGATCAAGGGTCTCCCTAACCCCCTTCATTCTCCCACTCCTCCGGCCCTGGAATATGTGCGCGCCGCTCGGAGGAAGGGGCGTTGGGGGGTGCGGGCGACCGCCACCTTGCAAGAAGCGGCGGCTTTAAGAAATTAACACGTCTCCCGCCCCTCCCCGCACCTTCCTCTCGGACGAGGAATCAGGGGGGGTGAGGAGGGAAGACGGTCCCGCCTCTTTTGGAGATGGGATGCTGGAGTGCGGTGGCCCTGATTGAATGAATAATTGAAGGCGCTCGTCCCGAGAGAAGGACGCCGGCCCTGGCTCCTCGCGGCGCGACGACGCAATCTGTCGGAAGGTTTCGCGTTGGAAGAGAGAGCACTTGAGGCGCGAGAGGACGCCCCCCCCCTGCACCAGGGGGGGCAAGTCTCCTTTCGCCCTGAAAAATGAATTTCCGACTCAATGAGCGGCCCCTCGGAAGGGGGGTGGGGGTGGCGTAGCGCCAAATTGAGGAGGTGGGGGGGTGTGAGTAATTAATCCGGTCGCCAACTTATATCCAAGTCTTCCCCCTCGCCCACTCTCTCAGACCACGCCACCCACCTTGAGGTGGGAAATCTCCGAACTAATAAGACCGCGGAATTGCGAACTGCGGCTCCCTTGGGGCGCGCGGGTGTCGGCGAAAGTGGCGCCGCCTCGCTGCCGGCCCTCGAATCTCCCGACGTGTGGACGGCAACCCACAGATTGATCCGAGGCTTCACGAATAACAATCGCTCGAAATATTATGAATATTCGGGTGTATATGCCGCGTGTTGTTCGGTGCGTAGGCCCGACGCGACGTTTTGTCACCATCGCTGGTCACTTTCATACGAGGAAATCAATGCTTTCTTCCCGATGTTGTTCTTATATAAGTATCAATATCTGTCATTGATTCAAGAGCGAGAGGTGGAAAGGCAGGACAGGCGTGGGAGGTGGAAGGTGGAGAAATTTTTCATGATTCTGTTTTGAGTTTCGACGGATAGTTCTGTTGGGAAATTCGTCCCGTCGCTGAACCGGAAGGGCAGTTGGATTGGGATATTCATAATGGCGTTCATCCGCGGATTGTGGTGAGAATTGATACTGAATTTGTCAGTCGACTTTGGCTTTCTATATACCCAGGTTTCCATTTTCTTTTTTCACTATCAGGACGTCTATAAATGGAAGCTTTTCTTCTTTTTCTGTTTCAATTGTGGATTTAATGTGGTCGTTTATGTCATTTAACCAATGATAATATTCTTCTACTTTCTTCCGGCAACATTCCCAAATGACACAAGTGCCGCATATATGTATATCTGAGCCAGGATCTTGGGCCTGTTCTCCGCATTTTGCAGCGCCTTCGATTCTTCTCCATGCAAGTGCTGGCCACCTGTGGTGTGATAGGAGATTTTATTGCTCCCCCATATGTCTGCTCATAAAGTGGGTTTTTTTCGGAGAATAGAAAAGAGAATGCACGCTTGCACAGCACGAAATTCCCTCTCTGGGTAGGCAAGGTCAAAGAATTGAACTATTGCCCTCAGCCCTACAAAACTGACTCCCTTTCGATTATTACTGCCCTATCCTTGCAAACCACTTTCGCTTCCCATACACTCGTGCATTGCTTCATACACACCCTCCTATTCTCAAACACTCCCAATATTCCTCCTCTTCGGAGTCTCTTCCACCACATTCAACCATGGCTTTCTTGATCAAGTCCTCTCATATCAAACCATTCATACCACTATCGTGTATCTGTTTCGTCGTTCAACTCTCATCCATTCTCTCACCATGGCCAACCAACAAAGCACACTCCTTTTATAAACAAACAAGCCAACGAAGCAGACTTCTGTTATACATGTACATTACTGGATAACACAATCCATATTTTTTAATGATCCAATCATTCCTAACTAGAGATGGGGTGTGATTTCACGACCCGTGATGTCGTCACAGTGATCTCTTCGTCATGACTCAGTGCTGTAACAAGATCCAGGAAATCAAACTCCGGAAAAACATTGTTCCGTTTTTCTCCGCTCCATGCCGGTGGATTCATGTCACACGTGCAGTTCCGAAGCTGTAACGCTCCGGACTTGTTACGCTCCGTAGCTGTGCCAATCCACGGCCGTCTATATAGAAGGCCGGAGTCCTCGGGGTGGCAACGTCGCCTCTAATGACGATAGACGGCCGGGTCGGCCGTCTCTTTTACCCGAAAATATGCATGGGAAGATAATGAGAGCGCTCTAGGCGCTATAATTATCGTCCAATGTGCATTTAAAAAGAAGGTAATAAGACGCCTTAGGCGCTCTTATTATCTACCAATGTTCACAACGCATGTTTTAAACATTTAAATTAATTATTCAGATTCATAAGAAAATTTTTCCTCGCAACTTCTCACTTGATAATCTCTCTTCCAAATGGCAATTGGCATAATAGAACAAGTAAATTCATGAAAATATTATTAATCGGGACGGTAAAAAAAGTGCAATATCTAGAGGAAAAAACTTCATTCTAGGGCTGTTTGTGGATTCTTACCATAAGGTGAGGCGAGCGTAAGAAAAATATAGAAGGTAGATCTAAATTTAATAAAAGAGATTCATTGTAAATAGTAAGCATATAATTAGCATTTATTGCAATGTCATTATTTTCCTTTTTTTTGAATTGGCTGACATAGAACATATTCTGTCACATCTCTGTTTGCAATAATTGTTGATGAGAATATTGCTAAACGTACCAATTAAATTATTTACCAATTTGGAAAATGGCTTTCCACATGAGCATTCATCATTTAAAACATTGCACAAAATCAAATCTTCCTTGACCTTTTCTTCAATTAAATACATGAGAAGTTTCTTCTGATTTCTACAGCTTAAAAATTTCTCTTCGTATTCTTGGGAAATCAGTGCCCGCATAATGGCATGTGCTAAAAAACCCAAATCTACAACAACATCAGACGGCACAGTTAATCCGCCCCTATTTAACTCTGTAACATATGGGTCGTCGCAAGAGGAACCCACAATCAGATCCCTGCATTGTTCACATCCAACTAATTTTTCCGTTTTGCTTGAGGCATATCCGCAAACATACAACAATACACTTGAGTCTAAATTGAAATCGGATATGTTTTCGTCATTAAGAAGCCCAACAAAAGGCGAAACATCTATAGAGACTTGATTGCATTCAGTGGAGTCTGATAGAATATCGGGATCGAAATTTACTGACCCGTATTTGGCAGAATTAATTCCAATAGCTCTCATCACTCGCAGCTTTTTTTCGGACTCATATATCTGCATCGCGGAAATGTTGTAATTACCTCCTGATAATTGCCTATAGTAACTAAATCTTGACTCTAAGTTGTCTGTCTGCAATTTCCCAGGCAATACATAATCCACATTTAAATTCTTGAGTGAATACTCGATGAAAATTAAAACTACGTTAGTACTTTGGTAAAGAGCATTCCAGGTATCTCTCGTCAAACATGATTTTGATTCAAGTGAATCCCATTTCTTTAACCACGCAAGAAAATCTTTTAAAAACTGTAATCTCTCATCATTTAGATCAGTGAAAGGATGGCACAAATCCTGCCTTTTCAGAGTCCCCAAGATGGGATTCTTAATATTCATTATACGCCACCATTTGGTGATTAAAGTGGTAAATTGAACAGTTCCTGACTGATCTCCGTATTTTATTTTCAGTGCCGTAGTAGTTGTTTCATTGAAGATGTTGGCTACTAAATTAACATTCTGTCTCTCTAGGTTGCTGGGGTAGACTGTTTTATGAGTCAAACTAGGTGCACTTTTTAACAGCTGGTTGATTTCTTTTTTGTATATTGCCACAATATCTGAAAATTTTGCATGAAGCATATCAACTGTGTTGAATGATGGGAATTTTAGCGTTTTGTCATTATCTTTTAAATTTATCCAATTATTTCTTATGCTTTTAAAAATATGCACCGTGTCATACATTAAAAACACCGGTGAATCTCCTAGTGAAAAAGAGAACTTATCGGGAGAATCTTTGCATAGCTGAGCGAACATGGTCCTATTAATCCTGTTATTGTCAGTTATGATGGCCACAATTTTCAATCCGCATTCTTTGATAAGCGGCAAGACACCTAGTGTTAAAGAGCATAATTCTTTCCCAGAAAGCTTTTTGACTGGAAAAAGAGAAATTACCTCTTTAAAATGTCCAAATGCGGAAGAGACCATGAATACCACCACTGTTCTGGCTTCTGCGGTGATATTATTCACGGCGTACCCACTGACTTTCCCACCTTTAAAAGTCAAACAAGGTTTGACATAAATTTCGTCAATCTGAAGCACAACGAACATATCTTTTCCCGTCAGTTTGGACGTACGGCATTTTAAATACCGGATGTTTTCTTCAACACTGGTCGGTGAGATTTTAAAAGAACAAGACAATTGCTGCAAATATTTAGGGTGGGGCAAAATTAACACTGAATTTGACCTAAGGGCCGCATAGCATGCCGATGACACCTGGTAAACCATAAATGCGCGGACTATCATTTCCACTGAATACACTTTTTTTGACATAAAGTTCAAGTCAAGCTGCTCAATTAAAAAAGATAGTGCGTCATAGCGCAGAGAATCACTGACAGAGAGACGTTTTACCACACATTTCAGATTATTCTTGGCGGACTCAACTAACGTAGCATTCGAAGGCATTAACTCAGTACTGTTAACATACCTGTTCAAAAGAGCCTCCAGTTGAGACCATTTTTCCAACTTATTATTGAACGGAAGAATCCATTCAAGTTCCTCTTTAGTTAGAATAAATCCATTCACACACAACACAACCACCAATTCAGTACTAATTTCTACACTTACTCTAATTTTTGGCACAGTCGAAAAATCAATCACAAAGAAATATATTCTGTCACTTTGTAACTCCACCTTCCACTTATGACAATGGGGGATCCTTGACTGGTATTCACTGCACAAGTCGGAAAATGTTTTTAATATATCTTCCTGAAGCTTGATCTCTTCTTTCCGGTTCTCTACGCAAGATATCTTGTATCTTCGAATTTCCGGATCTGTTCTCTGTGTTGGCTCGGGCAGGCTCAGGTAGGATGGCAAGGATGGAAATATTCGAGGGACAGCGCCTGGCGTCAAAATTGGTCTGCTCCGAGGATGCTGTTTCAGAGTCCCATCTTTGTCCTTGTAGGTTTCAAATCTGGAAACACAGTGATCTGGGAAGTGTTTTTCGCAAACAACACTTCTACCTGTGGGCACCCAGTTATCCCTCGGTATGCTTCTTAGCCAAGCCTTCCTCGCTTCGGCATCTCTTGGAAACCTGAATATTGATACGTAAGCATTACTTCTGCTGGATTCATAGTTGCTTTTGCAACCAGGTACGCAACATTTGTCCGGCATGTTATCTAGTACCTGCACAATGAAAAATGAAAAAAGGAGTATTACCATACGAAATTAAACAAAGAAGGCTATACCAGCCATACTTGTTGAATGCTAAGAATGCACTTACTGATTTCCCTCTTTCTGGAGACTGATGCACGCTTCAAAAATTCACGGTGAAGTCATCCAAGATTTGCTAGAACCAAAATCAGGTCACTCACGTCCTTGTCTTTCCTCTCGGCTTGTTCGAGTAAAAATGATTTTCTAGGGCAGTTGTACAATTTCATACTCTAAGGGGAACAGGCTTCGGGGCCCGAAGGGTTTTATGGACTCGCGTGTAATTGGTGGAAGGAAAAGGATCTGGGTGACTCGAAGGGTTTTTTAGGGTAACCTTGGTTTTCTTTACATTGTATGGCACGAAAAGGCCAAATATTTTCTCCTTTATACCGCAGGGAGCGTTCAAGAGGAGTTTAGGAGGAGCATGTAATTCAAGGGACGAGGAAGAAAGGAATAAAGCATTGTTCCTAAGTATCCTTCTCGGAAATGGTTAAAAGGGAGGGTGCAGTAAATTTAAAGCGATGGAAGTGAGGGTAAGAAATATGTCAAGGCGTGGGCAAACATTCTCGTTGCTAGTTGTAGCATTTCTCTACTGGTTGGCTGGAAATTTTTAAACTTACGATAACGTCCACTTTACGCCCTTTTATTGCAGTTTCACAATGTTAATATTGTAAATAATTACTTTGAGCAGCAAGTAATGCTTCATGATACCTTTACAAAAAGAACTGAACCACATTTAATTCGTTTCTTTCGCACCACCCTCCAATTACTTACGATTTCTTTCGCCACTAAGCAGTGAGAAATTTAAAAATCCGGCCGTCACGCTACGTTGCCAGATTTCAGCACTCCGGCCTTCTATAAAGACGGCCGTGGCCAATCACATACCTGTTCCGGAGTGAGAGGACCGTTGTCGCACCGTTAAAGTTCCGCCGCTGTCACATGCCGGAGCCTGGTCGCTCTCGTGATTTTTCTGATTCCCGGATCTGCGCCGATATCGTAATTCTCCTCTTCATCGCTCCGGAAGGAGGAGTGTGTACTTTGACGGATAATATTAAGTCAACGATATCTAGGTACTTATACAATTATATCACGCATGAAAAAAACTGAGCGAGAGGATCATTTCATGACTTGAAAGCTAGTGAAGGGCTTAAATGGAACCTATAAAGAATTGGAAACAATGCTAAAATAAATTGTCTCCCAAACTGATACTGAATTAATAAAGCATCTGAATTTGAATTTAGTTGTACATGAATAGTTGGGTGCTTTCTCTCTAAATGATGTATCAGATTTAACGTCGTCGTTTCAAGGGAAAGCGATTGCTTGAAAATGCCACACTTGGCTAAATAATTTCCTCTAGAATTTAAAGTTCCCACAATGGGCTACTTTTCATCGGTTATCATATTCTAATGCCCCAAGATCGCTTAATGGTGCAAATTACATCAGTTATCCGTCGCCTCCCCGAATACCCAACCCACCGGCACAAGTCTGTAAGTCTGTAAGACCAAAACCGGGACAAAAGCAGGACGTCGTTTATAGAAGTTTAGCTCGTGTTGTAAAATTATTTAATTCTTTGATATGCAATTTTTAAATAAGATTATTACTAGCAGCTGTAGCGCCTTGTTCTAACATCAAACTCTGGAGTTCTGAGTTCTAATCTCATTATATTAGGGTGGCTGATCTCTTCTTGACACCCGCCTATTTATTTCTCTGGGCTCAGTGGGAAATTTTCCAGGAGGCGTGATACACAATTTGACGCAGTGCTTTCAATTAACACCTCACCATATATTTGTCGCTACACATTCTCCGTTCACTAGACAACAGAACTAAATGGAAACATTCCGAGACATGTTTGCCGGGACAAATTTGCCAACCGGGCAGGACACCGGGACAGGCCCTTCAAACCGCAGGTAGAATGGTTAATGGCTAATGTTCATGGTAGAATTCGTAGTAACTAAGCAATCCATTTTCAGAACTAAAACTGACTTCAGGCTAGAGCCAAAGGCCACAGAATGTTCAATGCGCAATTACGCTAACTTTAGTTACGATGGCTTTCGAAATTGATACTTTTGATACAAATTAATGAAATCCATGCAGTATTACTACCCACTATTCGATGGGCGATTTCGGGCAAGGGGGAGGGGGCGTGGTCAGGGGTGGGGAGGAGGCAGGGGCGGGGGGGGAGGAGGAATAAGGCTCACCATCACATTTCCACTCGCCGGAGGAGGGAAGGAGGAGAGCGATAAAGCGAGTCAGTTACCAACCCCCCCCCTCTTTCCTTTTTACATCAAATAAATTCCACCTTCCCTCCTTTTGTTTGAAATCTCCTCCTCTCCTTCCCGACTCTCGCCCCCCAAAGCCCAGAGATAATTTTCGTTTCTTGGTTTTTAATGTATTTTTAAGCCGAGTGGGGGCGTCCCCACACTTAGTTAAGTGGCACGAGCGAAAAGAGGGGAGGGGGAAGAAAGGGGGAGGGGGAAGAAGGGGGGAGGGGGGCGCAGAGGAGTTGCGAGGACTTTGGTTATTATTTTTTTTATAATCGCTCCCCCCCTCCCCCTCTAACCCCCGAACAGAGGGAAAGGGAAAAATAACACACGCGTTCTTTTTTTTTTCCAACCGGAGTGCGTGCGTGTGGCGAGGAGACCGCGGTTTTTTTATTCTGCCGCGCGTGAGAGTGCGAGAGAGATAGAGAGAGGGGATGGGGGTGTGTGGGAATTTGAATTTTCACGTGAGTCCCCCCCCCAATACCCCCGCACCCTCTTCCCTAAGTCTGGGGGGGAGGGGGGAGCGGAAGTGGAACAGGTTGCTGCGGGCACTGCCCCCCGTTCCGTGCGGGGGCGGGAACGCGAGGGGGTGGGGCGGTTCGCCACGTTCGGGGCAGTGATGGAGTCACATTGGAGTGCAGGACAGGGTTGGGGGAGGGAGGAATGCGGGGGCGAGGATGGATTTATGAGAGGCCAGGGTCTTCTCCTGCGACTGGATTGAGGGGGTGGGTGGGTGGGGGGCAAGATAGTGGATCCGAGGGTCTGGCGTGTGAAGCGACCCTTCCCCCGCCTCCCCCACCCCACCCCCTCAGCCTCTTTACCTTGTCCATTTTTCACAAGATTCCACTCTCACTCACTCCTCCCTCCCCCTCATTCCCTGCCATACCCACAAACACTCCCCTCCACCTAAACTACTGACTCCCTCATAGCGCCCCCACCCCCCCGACCCACCAACCCCAGACACGACTCTTCATTCCGCATGGTGGCGCTCGAAATCTCCATCTTATAAAGCTCTGGATAGGAAAGTACGGTCAACGTTACGTTTGATCTAGACATATGCCGACAACCGAGGCTTCTGATTGGTTCCCGCCATTTTTGTCCTATGCGAATGTTTTATTGGTATCAGTTGCCAGCTAGAAAGCATTGGAGTGGTTGTGTTTTTCCTAAAGCTACGGAGCGATTTTGCTATATAGTTATCAATATGACTCAGTGTATGCAGTTGGTTGTTCAACGCATGCGAAGAAAGGGAAGAAGTTGCATCTTATCCCTTCGGGACCAGGGAATGGAATAAGAACAAAAAAAAGGCTGCAAAAGATATCCAGAGCTGACTGGATTCCAGGGAAGGATGACGATAGCGCTAAAATTTCATGCCTTTGTATCTCTTATGTGTTTATCGTACAGTGATTTGGATTTAATATTATTGATAAACATCATTTCCTTAGAAACGTGCTATTGCAAACCACGTGCGTAATTAATTACTAGGTGTTGTTTTATCTTTGCATAGTTGGTGATATAATTGTCTGCCTTTTCTCTCACGCGTGAATCATACAGTGAATGAATGTTACTATTATTAATATAGGTACACCATTTATTGAGAATAGTGAATTTACAAAACCGCGTGCTCAATTTTGAGGTGTCGTCTATGCGGTGAGTGTAATAAATCCATTCAAAATTGATTTGGTTATGATTCTCCGTGGAAATACGCCGTTGTGAAGCTATAACTGAAGTTATAACGAATGATTGATTGATCACGAGTGTATGTGCTCTTCATGCTTACAATGCTCTTAACTATCGAATTCATTTTGAATGCTCCAGTCATTAATCTACATCTCTATTTTGTTGCGATGTAGGTTGAAGGCTGTCTTGACGATTAGTTAAAAACTGGGTACCATTTCGTTAGTGGCAATGGGGTTTTTATACTTGAGATGATTTCGGTTTCCTAAATGATTTACCTACTCATAAAATTAAGCCAAACGGTTTCGTGACCGGCTGGTTTTTGAGACGTACCACGTCATTCGATCACGTTTTCAATATCGCCTTTCGGTTTAACAAAGTTTATCATCTTCCATTACGGGTTGCGTAAAACTTCACAAAAGAACTTTTTTTCAGCGCTAAGAATGATTGACAGCATTTGTTTGTGAATATTCTATCATAATTCCGATCGAATAAAATACTTGGTAATAATGCTAATATCTCTGCAGTGACAATACAAGGTTGGCCACCATCTGTTCTCTGTGAGAAGTCACTTCATAGTCGAGGAAAACTTGACCTTTTACTACTATTGCAGACAAATGTTCTATACCTATGATCGATTTTGATACCTAATTGACAAGTAAGCTAATATTTCTGTAGTGAAATCACATTTTAAAATAAGTATGCGTCACTTATCAACGAGAAGTCACTTTATGAGCGGGGAAAAAATCACGGCCATCACGACGCTCCACTCATATTGCAGACGACGTCGTCTGCTGCCGTTTGAGGCGTCTGCTAGCCTCGTATTTTACAGGCTGACTCCCGCATTTTGGACGATAGACTTGGTATGAAAATTATGTAGTATTATTGGCAATATAATCATTGACAAGTTATCATGGCTCAAATTCGATTAAATATAGTTAATTAATTTTTATCCCGTGAAAACATGTTTAGTCCCTATCTCTCTCACGTAAAAATCGGCTAATCATGGCCGCGCGCGCAAGGTTGACCGTACTTTCCTATCCAGAGCTTTACCATCTTATTGTTAGACCAAAGGCAAAGGGTGTGAAGGGGGGCGTCACGAAATACGCCACCCCCTCCCTAAAGCCTCCCCATCCCACCACGCAAAGCAGACAAACAGGCTAGCCTCACACGATGGGATAACTAACCTCTAAAGAAGACAACCCCGCGTGGACATAAACCAGGCGTCTTTCCTCTAACTGAGAGTGTTTAGGTTTCATCGGGTTTAATCGAAGGCATTACCTCAATCATTTGAAAACCATTCCTGGCGAAAATATTGGAATCAAACATAATAAAAAATATATCATACCAGTAATTTGAAGGATGACTTCCATAAAAGGCATGCTATCTCGGTCTGATTCACACGTATTTATTCACTTAATTTTAGAAGTTAATAAATTTCGCGAATAACAGTGGAACTCGAGGAGCGTTGTGTACAAAAGAACTGATTGCCGGAATTTGGGATATTTTTCCATCGCCTTACATGCATTGTTTACGTCCCTAAAATTTTGGCATTCCGTTTTATTTTGCGAAAATCCTAAGCATCTTGTATGTAGAACAATGCCCTGCAGTGAGTAATCTAGACTTCCATTCAAGTCAACCTCCACGCGTTTCTCCAGCTGAGTGGAGAATAATCTAGCAACCTGAAAGCCTACAAGGGGGGGCGGAGGGAATAGGACAGCTGGGTAAGGTCACTGGTTAGAGCATACGGCGCGACATTGAGGGGTCTGGGTTCGATTCCCAGTTCAGGCTGATGATTTTTTTCTCCGTGGATTTCAAACATTTTTTTTTACAATACGACGACTCCCTCCGTGAATGCACTCGCATTGGTCCGTCCGATTGTTACCCGAGAGGAGTTCAGAGATCAATGCAGAGGCACCCGCGCCCTCCCTCGGGCCTACGCCACCCCGATTAAGGACGTGGGTGTTTTTGTTCGCCCGTCGTTACTTTTTAAAACACCCGACTTAAAAGCCATTAGAGCTGTTTTCGGGAATGAAGAAATAAATGAATAAATATGAAGAACTTCACCTCCCTTCCTCCTTGCGACCCCGTGGACCCGAGAGATCTCAAGCCGGGTCCTCTCATTGTATAATCCCGCGTCCCCCAAACTCCCGGCTAATTAAAAACGAAACAACTCCCCCCCCTCCCTCTCTTGCACCCCCACCCTATTGCACCATATACTCTCCTGACCTCAATCTCTGCTCTCCCAACAATCCGACCACAATCCAGCGACCCCTTCCCACCCACTCCCACTTGTCGTCAACTCTTGGTTCTCCCCCGTATCGCACCTCTCCCCCCTCCTTCAATAATGCATGCACGCTGATC
Organism: Pyrrhosoma nymphula; assembly: GCA_963573305.1. Classification (NCBI taxonomy): domain Eukaryota; kingdom Metazoa; phylum Arthropoda; class Insecta; order Odonata; family Coenagrionidae; genus Pyrrhosoma; species Pyrrhosoma nymphula. The sequence goes on from OY754327.1 coordinate 186,065,574, forward strand.
CGCAAGGCAAAGTGATTGCTCCTCCATTTTTAAACAGCCCTCCCCCCCTTCCGGGCTCCTCCTCCCCTTCGCCGAGGAAGGAGCACAACAAGTGAAGGGAAAGGGCATTTGGGATAAGGGATACCCTCCCTTCTCCCCCACCCAACTCACCCTTATATTAGGGCCACCACAAGGCGAGGACGTGGCGGATAAAGTGGCCGATTCCGAGACTTGAAGAGGGGGAGGAATCCTCCCTCTCTCTTCAACTCTCACTTCATAGCTCACTCATTGGAAGGAAGCGACGACGGTTAAGGAGGTTCTGTGATTTCACTCCACTTAAGAGAATTTGACGAAACTTGCTGGAAGCATTACTTATGTTGTCTTAAATCTACCTGATTTTTTTTCAGAATTATTTACCGCAGATTACTTAAGATATTTCATCGAGAAGTGGACAAAACATTACATGGGTTCTTATGGGAACACGAGGTACGTGTAGCTTAATTCATCAAAAAGAACCTTTTTCTAGTTAAGAATAAGAAAAAAAAATAAGAAAAATAAAGTATATCAAATGATTTTCATACATTATTCTATTGATGATTTAAATTATTTTTGTTTTTCTTATTCCTAATTAGAAAACGTTCTTTTCGATGAATACAGCTAGTCGCACCTCGCGTTCCCATAAGAACCCATGTAATTTCATGCCCACTTCCACATCAAATATCCTAAGAAATCAGTGGTAAATAATTTTGAAAAAATTCAGGTAGCTTTAGGAAAACATAATTGATGCTTCCAGCAAGTTTCGTCGAATTCCCTCAAGTTGAGTGAAAACACCGAACGTCCTTAACAAGATCTTAGAGGCATTGAAGCGACGGTTTATTTTGACTTATCGGTGTTCGCGCCGCCGCTGCAAGGAGATTCGACACTCCGTGCATCACTGTCAGTGAGGATGGAGAGGGGGGGGGCACCCAGTACGCCCACCCAGAGACTAAAGCGCTCCCAAGAAATCACGAACATTGCCTCAAACATTCGTTGAATTTGACGACGGTTATAAGAAAAACTAATGCATAATTTACTCGGGTGAGCACTGTACGCATAGGTTTACTAATCAGAGTTATAACCAAGGAGGTTAAAATGAAATGGAGGAGGCATGACCGTGAACGCTCATGGGCGAGAGTGAAGCAAGAATAGGGGTGCTTGGGAAGGGTTTTGTGCCGAGTAGGTGTTGCCAAACCAGTCACAAAACATCGCCTTGTCTGTGGTTTTTAACTTAGATTTGACGAACATCGAACGCGACCGCCGGACACGTAAGCCAGAGGAAGGTCTAAACTGTGCCGACTGCAATGGCGGAATTGGCTTCAAGAATCAAGTGGTATGTCGCCTCCATTTCTTTTCTAACCTCCTTGGTTATAACTGGTGTTGTCTCTAGGTATGACGGCCAATGCCGCTGCTTAATAATATCGGCCGATTCAAAATTTCAGAAAACATGAACAGGTGCCTAAATACGCACTTTGAATTTAGTTGGGACTGGCGACGAAGCTGAGTGACGTCATCGGTTTAAGCGCACTAAGTTCCATTGGGCAAGTGTCCTCCTTGAAGAAACAATCTCCGTTTTAAATAAAAACGACTACTTAAATGTTACGATGTCAAATGAGATGAACATCGAGTTTGATTTCCAAAACTGGAAGCGCTTGTCCTCGAGGAAGTTTCGGCCTGTCACGATTATTATGAAGAAACCTCTGATAGGAGAAACGTACGGAAATGAAAAAAATGCACACACCACCTTGTTGAAGAGAGGGAGGATAATTGCATGGACTGGACCACTAGGACGCGGCGAAGGACGGCCTCCGGTCAGCTCGCAGTACGATGACGCCAAACGAGGAAACCGAAGCTGAGGGAGTCGAAGATCCCTCGAAATCCAAGAAAACACGGGAAAAGTCCAAATTACAGAACATGCCAAAAAGTGTTGCTGCGAGACGAGACGAGACTTAAGGTCAGTCTCGTCTCAGTCTCGTTTTTCCAACCTCGGGTCTCGTCTCGTGAACCTCAGTCTCGAGTCTCGTACGAGACTCGTCTCGTTTTCCAAAACAAAAAAACATAACACAATAAAAAGCCTAGTTTCTTCAGGGTTAGTGATGATCGCCAAATCGCTAAACTCGAAATCGTCACAACATTCATATGAATTCAAACTGTCTATTAAGTTGGACTTATTTCATTTACCCAGAAGCATGTACCATTTAGAAGTTCATTGATAGTCAATTATTACGTCAAAAAAATAGAGCACGACACTGGAGGAAATATTTCTCTAAAAGCCTCAAAATTGGTGCAGTGAAAGGAATATAAAATAAAATTATTTTATAGAAATAAAATTCCTGATCCAAACCTCGAAATACGATTTATTTCGATTTTTTATGACTCATTTAGATTTAAAACCATAAAATTAGGATATTTTTTATTTCTTCGGTCAAATTGCACGTTATCCACGAGCTCACACAGAGTAACCTTCTGGCGGATTCGTGGTTCAAACGATTTCTGTGTTTCCTGATAGTCAATGCTGCCCGTGAAAACAGTCTTTCAGCAGGAATTGGTGTAGCTGGGATGCTCTGGAAGTATCTCGCCATTTTTATTATTCTCGTTATTGAGTGCTTCGTTAAAAAATTGTGAGCTTCAATTACTCCAAATCGGGGAATATTTATTTGTGTGTTTATTGTTCATTATGGTTTTTAATTAATGTCAATTATAGCATGCGCAGGTGCTACCGCTTGCATGGTTGACTATACTAAGGAAATTGGGGGAGTGGACGTATAAGATCAGCTTCTTAAGTCCTATCTAACAGAAAGGATGTGACTGAGGAAAAGGTATTGGAAAATCTTCCGCAGACTTTTTAGTATTCTGGTGCTAAATTCTGTAATATCACAACAAGTTACATTATAAGTCAGCAATTAAAGAGTAAGCGCGGCGAAATGGGTGTTATAGAGAATAATTTATAGCCATTGTTAGAGCAAAAGGGAAAGGAACGAGAGGAGACATCGATCGCCTATGGAAATCGGTTAATTATGCCGCACTGTCAAAACGAGTCATTTCCGCGGGATGGCCATTTGGGTTGCCCAACTATCGGATAAAAAATTTGGAAGTACAACATAAAATTAAAGTGTGCGGTGAAGTTTAAAAGAACACTGAATGGTCGCACTCAGGTTACCGCCAAATCGACTATCTGCAAAAGCAGTTCTGAAGTTGGCCACTGTGATCAATTCAAGGGCGTGGTTGCATCACCTAAGGGCGTGGTTCAAGGGCATGTGTTATCCCGCGAGGTGCCGCGGGGTCGTCTGGCACGGGTGCTGGAACAACAACCATGAAAAAGGGAGAGATTTGAAAATAGGAGGTGGTGGAGGAAAAGTGTATTAGTATTAGAGGCGCGTCCACATCAAATTTATTATTAGCACCTGGATAAAGCAAATATTAGGAAGGCGGACATTGTTACACGTGCAAAAGCGGCAAAGAATAAGTTTGTTGAATGGTAAAGAGAAAATGTACACATAAATGCATACAAAAAATAAAATAAATAAACTATTCTTACTTGGAATTACGTCTTTTCTCTTTCTTGCAATAGGTAAGGGGAATAGACGAAAGCATATTGGACGCTATTTGGGGTCTCGCTCCGATTTGTTTGAAAGTATCCAATTGTGCATAATGGGAATAAGGCATTTTTGCTACTACTGTGGAGTCATTGGGCAATCGGTACGCTTCGGACGTTTTCACGGTCAAACAGTCGAGGATTTTGATGGCAAGTTGTTGAACCCTACAAGCATGCAAACAAAAATATCGGACTCAGATAGGATTATTATTATTTCCAAGTTAAAATTGAAATTCAAAGAATGAGACGTTACTAACAAGATGTCATCATGAATATGATATCTAAGTATAAATAAAATATATGCACATAAGTAAAAAATAATGCATATTCAAAAGAAAATTGAAGAGAGTATGTTGAAACGCTTAGCATTGACCTAAAAGTAATTTGATTTAGTTTTGAAATAGTTTTGCCCAATATTCGGTCGGCACTATCGTTATATCAGGAAGTAAATTATCGGCATCAGAATGAATCATAAAAAGTTGCTCGGATGTATTAAAATAACTATCTAAAACTTTGATTTCAACTTTAAAAGAATCTAGTATCTGTCTCATCCGCGGAAGAGTGTTCTTGAGCATGACATTCCGAAAAGCGCATTGCAAGGGAGCATACCATTTACAGTTCACGAAGAGAATTTATGAGTAGGTACTCCATTTTACAACGATATATCGTACAATCCGTCTAAACTAGAACTTCAATCCTGAGATGAGCACGACATGATTGATGCCCGAGGCGGGGTTCGATATTCCAAACATGATCCCTTAGCTGCGCGTGAATAAACCGGCAATCTATGTGCTCTTAGAAAAACAATAAATGGATGGCAAAGACTCTATTCCATAGTGTAAATAAAATCACAGGGAATTTAGCGAAACATTTGGATTTTCGTTGCAAAAACTCGCATATAAAAAAATAATAATAATGATTTTTATTCCAGATTAGATAAATACAATTATTATTTATACAATGTTTTGTCTGGAATATAGGTGCCCCATTGGACAGGATCTCCGTTTTGGGGTCACCGACTCGACCATCACAGATGAAATACAAAAACAAAAACCTAGAATAAGTGTGTTGCAACTACTATCACATAGATGCTATCATTGGTGCTGGATAATTTAGTAAATAACCCATGGTTTGAAATGTGAAGTAAAAGCAAAGCATTAAGATACATTTGTTTTAAGGCTTGTGTTTGAGCTAACAGAGAATTTGGAGCTTTTTATAACATAAACACCTTTGTCCGTAATCTGTAGTAGTTATTTTTTAATACTTCTAGTTTATTTATTATTACTTATATTTAAGTTATTTCACAGTTATTGTGTGTTAGGGGAAGGTAGGTAGATCAGAAAATAATCCGTAAAGGGGCGATCGTCAACTGAAAGAGGGCTGAGATTGGACGTCGCGACGAAACTAATGGATGCTCAGGGAAGGAGCGAGCGGGATCGACTCCCGGTGCTGCTGCCACAGCCCGAGCCGCGCTGCGATTGGGGGGAGGGAGAGGGTGGGGGGGGGGCATTTCCATGGAAACGAGCAGCTGGCGCACCGCTGCTGGCGGGAAGCTGCAGCACCCGACGGATGCGAGTAAAAAGCAGGTGACCACTCGCGCACAGGCCGTGGTGCTGTTGACCCCGAAAGAGAGGGGCACGTGCCCTCCCTGCAATTCGGAGATATGTACCTACTCTCAAAGGCACCCCCCCCTCAAACACCCCTCCCCCCCCCACTCCCCACCCCGCAACCTTTCCCCCCCCCAACGCAGCGAAAATCTGCGATTGAATCCGGGTGTGACGTCAATTGCGGGATAATTCCAGGGCGGCGTTTTAAGCGAAGCTGGTGGAGAAGGGTTGCCATACGCCCTGAAAAAGCTATGCCGAAGCTATGATAAAGCTATGATAAAGCTATGCTAAAGCTATGCCGATTTTCGGCGTATAAAAAAGCGTCATGACTGGATTTTAAAAAAATTGGCTAACGTCCAGAATTTTTTAAGTAGGTACATAAGGTAGTCCAATATTCTGCTACAGTTAATTCTATCAGATGATATTACATATCCGCTTATTTCCGGTTTAAACAACCATGAACGCGTTACATCAGTGGTAAATACATTCATTATGACACAGATATTGCACGATTACCACAGACTACGCTGGCAGTGCTTTTCTCTCTCTGTCTCTCTCTCTCTTTTTCTCTTTCTTGACGACGTTTTTAACCGAAAGGGTGCCGCTCAATGTCCCTAGGCATGGAGTTTTTTGTTTGAATGTTTTGCAATTTTTTATCGTGGTTCATGCAAATGGCGGCATTTCGCCAAATCTTTCGAAAAATTGTTCTTACTAATTGGAAGTTCAAAACTGATTTTACTGGATACTAGTATTCCTAAAAAAATAATATAAATCCTATGGTGAAATGACCAACGAGTTTACCTCAACTCTTATTCGTCATAATACTGAACATCCTGAGATTAATACATTATCTACATATACGGATGCTTCCATACCGAGAAGATTTATAACAATTTTGCTAGCTATACAGCGAGGATCAATGCCATATACATGTATGCCATGTTAAAATTCTTCACACACATGACTTTCATGATCTTGTACGTCAATTTTCCTATAAAAAGGTAGCTTACACTAGCGTGATGGCTCGTCCTTGGAAGTAAAAGGAAGAGTCGTCGAAGAGCGAATGGTCAGCTGTTTAAGCTTACGGTCGAAAATATTAAAAATGGCATCATTCATCATTATTATAGACATCACATGTTTACCCCACGTCCGGATATTCCCGTCCGGTAGGGGAAACATTCCAAATGGTGATTGGGCTGGTGTGGTGGCTGCACTGCCTGCTTCGAATCTCGCCTATGGGGCGGAAATGTTTCTGGGCAATCCTCATCCCTGCTCGACTACTATTCGAAGAGATCACTTAACTCAGTCGTCCGCCCGTCGTCGTCGGATGATCCCATTCGCTTTGACGGAGAAGCTATCGTCGACGACGCAGTTCTCTCTACACCTCCACACCCATTTCTAATGCTTCCAGATGAATTCAAACCCCCCACAAATCATCGCAAATTCAAACCGTGCGTAGGGGAAACAAATACCGAAAGATTTGCGGTGCAGCATTAAAGGAATTATAGTTGCGATGGAGCCAGGCTCAACTTGGTCAAATCTCATCGTTATGTGTACAATAGATAAATATTTTGTAAAATTCCACAGATATCTCAATACGACGACTGGTTTTTTGTCCAACAGTGGGCGTCATCGGGTGCGACCTGATTATGTCCGCACTCGGACGAAACTAGTCGTCTTATTAAACAGTCTAAAACTTGACAAAGTTTTTATCTTTTGAACAAACTAGGCTTTGTCGAAGTGAATACGAGGAAGATCCCCGGATGAATTAGTGAAAGAGAAAGATATTAATTTTCTCTGGTTAGGACATATCTCGAATAAGACGCGTTTGCATTTGGGACCCTGAACACAGAAAAATTTAATTCGCGAAATAAATAAAATGCAAAGGAAACCCTCTCTCGCCTGCGAGGAGCGGACAGAGAGAGCGTTAACACAGCTGACGGAAGGCAAAGGTTGGGAGCCGTTAAGAGACCGGGGTGCTACACGCAGTGAAGTTTCAGGGTGTGGCCCAGATAAGTGGCTAACTGCAAGCACAGGGCGAGATGGTACTCCGTAAACGTGCAAACATTTCGCTTTCTTCCCCTCGCTTGATCCTCTTCCCCTCTCGCTTTCATCGATGGCTTCATGAATAGCACCACGCGGCCGGCCGGCGGCGGTTCGCAGGATAACATGTAGATTCCACGTAGTACTAGAACCCTTCACTCACCAACATTCCCAATGGCTCTCATGACCCCAGTTGTCGTCCGCCTCCGTAAATGACCAAGAAACAAACATTCCCAAGCCTCACCTGCGCCATTATTCCATTAAAATAATTCTTCCAATGAGAATTGATTTCACATCCACAGTAGGTAGATATTATGATTATGTAGTTGACTCTCAGGCGCGGAACTATTTCAACAACAGATCAGAATCATCAGGTGATCATTACCTGAAAACGTAGCTTTGTAACAAAACTATTGTAATAAAAAATAAAGCAGTTAAAATGGCAGCGTAGCAAGGTCACATCTCGTTCGAAATATTATGCTGAGCATTGAATACGTGCAAATTTTTCACGTTTTCCGATAAAAAAACAACCTTCCTCCTTTCTGCACAAAACGGTTCCTTTCGATCGACTGACATCCTCCCGTATTCCTCCTCTCCATCCCCATGTCATCCTCTCCAAATGCACCGAAATCTCATCTCTCTCTCTCAGAGATCTCCTTTTTTGCCAACACCCAGGAACGTTTATCCACCATTTCGTCCGCCCACCCTTCCATTGACTTCTCCCTATACTTCCGCAATCACACGTCAGCCAAATCAGAATAAAAGCAGGTGCCTCCTAACCCCCTTCTTCATCTTCCTGTCTTTTGTATTCTTGACAATACTGCTGTTTTATTATGTTGTATACTTAATTTCTTGTGAATTAAGTTCATTGTTACCTATACATTCAATGTAAAGGCCGAAGCCGGCTGTTTCATTTAATATCTATTAAATACATCTATCAAATGAAAGACTAGTCAGGCGTTTCCGTTCCGAAAACTGTTTGAGAAAGTTGTTTTCCGATGGTTACAGCCGACGTTCAGGATTTACTCTAGGAGTAATAGCTGCAATACGCATTGCGTTGCTCTACTACACTGATAACATTTCAAATCTCAATAGCCCGTTTCTTCCCGTCATCGCAATTATTTAACTTCGTCGTTTTACAGTGAGTGTTTGAAGTGCCATAAACCATATAGAAGCGTCTGAAAGGGGGGGAGGCACCTCAGGGGGTATGGGGGGTATGGATTAACCCCCCCACCCCCTCTGGATACGCCTATGCCATAACTACCACCTCGAATTATTTTTTAAACAGTTTTTTATTTATTTATTCAAAAATAGACCACATACAGCATGATGCCATTTTATATTGATACAAGTAACAACATACGCAAAAACATTAACAAGAAGAAGATATAGACAAATAATGTAATAACATGGCAAGCCAGAAAAGATTATTTTATTTGGGAATGAGACATGGCTTGGTTAGCGAAGGCGTTGGAAGATAAGGAGAAAGGGTCAATGTTGTCAGGAAGGGAGTTCAGGAGAGAAGAAAGTCGAACAATAAGGGTGCGCTTGGTGAGTGATAATCTGGGAGTAGGGATATGGAGCAATGAGTGACTCCTTGTTGGTCGGGTAGGAATTCTGAAATTAATGAAGGAAATAAGGTCAGGGCAGTCAATGGTCGAGTTCAGAGTGCTGTGTATGAGTTTAAAATCAGTTTTAAGGAAGTTATTATTAAGATTGGAAACAGAAAGTGAACGCAAGACAGCAGCGGAGAATAATTTGTGGAGATGAGGGACTCTGTTTTTAACAATATTAGTGAAAAAGTGAGTAATGTGTTCCAGAGATTTAAGATTTGTTGGGGCAGACATCGACCATATAGGGGAGCAATAGGAGATAGCGAGTTTCGGCCGGTTGAAGTTCTCCCGCATGTAACTTCGCTGAAGGTAAGTCGCTGGAGTTAAGAGTTGGACGATGCAGTCACACGGGCTTTCGTGCGGAGAAGTGATCATCAAACTCTTCCCAGTTGCCACGGCGGGGGGGGGGGAGGATCACCGTGGAGCGGCAACGGTGCCTCCCACCCACCCACTCTCCCTCCCCCGAAACAGCATCTCCCTCCCTCCCTCTCTCCCTCTCTCTCCCTCCCTCCGCCAAAGCATAAATCTCCCGCCTCCTTCCCTGTCGCCCCCCCCCTCAGTTCGGAGGGAACTGGCGGCTGGGGAGTGACTATCATACGTGGAGATGCTGGCTTCACTCGGACTCGGGGGTGGGAAGGAAGAAATGCCGTGGGTTGGCTGGGAGGGGGGGGGGAGGGGTTAGCGTGGGAGAGGTCGGGCAACAGCGCGTCGGCGGTGAGGTAGGCCTGGCAACCGCCCCCCTACACACAGACACACTTCCACGTATGACTTCTGGTCGGGAAGGGGGCGCGCGTCGAGTGGACGACGTGTCCCGTGCAGCACGAGGCGATGATGATCCCCGAGCATCCAACGTACTCGCACCAACACAACACCTCTCTCTAAATGCATCCTCTCGCTCTAGACCACAATCTGCACATCGCAGTCACCACATGGACCAAGCGGAAATATTCGTTCAGTCTCAAAATGGACCCTCCACTCGTACGAATAGATGGTAAGGATATATGATCAACATCCCTTTGCTACTTGTGTGTTCATCGCCATCAAACCTTCTCTTGAAATATCCTCCTAAGAAATCAAGCCCATTAGTAAATATTTATCGCATTCCCTTATCCTTTTGTTCCTACCTTTAACCGTGTTTCTTGAGATCTCACACCCGAAAGAAATGACACAGGACTACCGCCACGCCATTTCGGGAATTTTTCATCTTTCACTGAATTCCCGCGCTCACCCAATTTATCCCTTTTCGAATGTTATCAGTTGCTACGTAACACCAGCAGAACATCGTGGAGTGAAATAGAGCGTGCGGTAGAACGAACATTTGCCGAAACCCAAGAAGGACTGATGGGAGATACTTTTTCACCACTGGTAACTACAACCGAAATCAAGATGACCGGGATACCGAGTTGAATTTGACAAGTTAGGCCAATATTTCTGGGTCTTAAATTTAAAATATTAACTCCAAATTCCCAATTCCATTCACTGTACCACAGTCTCGAACTCAAGAAGTAAGACCTGCGTAATTGAGAACGACGACATTATCCTATTTAGCGAAGCACCTGTCGACGCCATGGTGAGTGGAACTGGTCATCCTCAAAACAAGTAACTGGAAACTGGTCACACGTACATACATATTGGTAACTAAGCACTTAGGAATGGACGCGAAATTTAGCCAGGGCATATTTAAGGGTGTGACTAGCAATGTGGGGGCGGGGGGGCGGGGGGAGGGGGGAGAACCCCAATGCTAATGAAAAATTTAACATTTTTCTCTTAAGACGTCGAAAATAGGCTGTTTTGAGAGACGAGCAACCGTAGCCTTTCGCTGTATGGTGATCGCGAAATCAGGTTATGTTCAACAATGAAACTAAGACTGAGCCCTCTATGGCACTCAAATCCTTCATCGGAAAAAATAGACGAATTTGACCCGGAGCTCCTGTAGTCCCGGGTCTTTGCTATGAAGGCGGCATTTGCCATTGTAACAATCTCTCCAACTCCAGCAAATTTTTAATTCATATCCTCCAGAAGGTCACAGCTAGTTTTTTATCACTAGATTGGAGATGACCTTTATCTTTATGCTTTAACAGAAGCAGTTTCCTTGAATTTTGACTGGCGTAGGTTGCTTTCGTTTTCGTGAAGCAGGATCCTCAGAAGTTTCGCAACGACGTAGACGACCTTAATAAAGGTCAGACACTGATAAGCAACACACATACGCACTATTTCAATCGATTCGGACAAAGATCCGGAGAGAAAGAGCCCTGTATATCGCCTCCTCACACCCTGAAGGCAATCGTGACTTCGACGTGTGGTGCGGAGCCAGCAGCAAGAAAATCGTTAACTGAGAAAACTTGAACACGCAACAGAGCGATCCCCCCCCCCCCCCTCCCCGGTCGCTCTCAACGAATTGTCCCAAGCAGAGAACGTAAGATGATGACGAGCAGTCACAATTTTGCTCCAGGCTTGTTTCGAGGCCGAGTACCGAAAATACTTGGCAAATAGAGGGTGTTTTCTAATGAACTTGGATCACGTTGGGATATTTTGCCAATTAAAACCTCTTGCAGAAGTTTCTTTCGTTTTTGACAGACAAGAATTTTTTGAACATTAAATAAGAGGATAATGTGTGATTACCTCAGGATGTGACCGTATCGCACACAAATTGAGACAACAGTCTCTTGCATCCAATAATTGAAGAAAAAGAAATGAGAAGAATAGAAATGTTAATGATGGAATACAATATGCAAATGGCGTTGCTGGAACCAAGAATGCAATATAAGACTAATGACTGCTGATCCTCGATAAACACAGATGGAAATTCAAACCTCTTGGGAGTACCAATAAGTCATGGAATACACAAAATAAACGGAGATATGCTCTCATTGCATCGACATAATTGAGAGTACGTGAAATGGAGTCTAATCTAACTTCGTTCACAAAATGATTATTTAGATTCGCCGAGATATTTCAAAACTGTCAAAATAAACAAAACTTTTTCAATAACCATTGATGTGTACAGAATTTTTTCACCGGTTTCAGCTTTATTGCTCTCGTCAGCCCACTTGAAAACTACTAATTATATTTGTTGAATCGAAACTATTTGGTTGAAATCATTGACTGCGCTACGAGGGCGGCTAAAAGTATGGAGGTGTCGAACCCGGGAGCGACCCATGCATGACAAGTGACTCTCCAGTGCGGAGGTGGGGGAAAAGGGGAGGAAAAGACAGAGGGTTCGTTGTACATAGATGGAGATTCGAGCACGCACAGCTTCACATTTGAGGATCATCTAATGGCTCCAGCCGTCCCTGGAGAATCACCACAACTCACCAAGCGATCAGCACCAAATATTGGTTCCTCCAGCCGAGGAAAGAGCGCTCTAGGCGTCGGCGACGTATGTGATATTTCTAAGCACTGAGCGCTTCATTGATACAAGCTGGTTGTCGAGGGTTTGGTCAAGAATAATTAGACGCCATTGCCAAAGTTTCGATTTGTTTATAAATCTCAATCAGTGTATATTATTGGTATGTTCCTATATTTAACCCTGATGAAGATTTATTAACAAATCGAAACGTTGGCAACGGCGTCTAATTATTCCTGACCAAACCCTTTACAACCAGCTTGCATCAATGTATTTTACTGTGGTCGAATACTATGCCGACATTGAGCGTTTCCCTCCAACGTAATCCATCCTTGCCATACTGACCACCGTTAACCTCTACTTCAAGGGTGAGAGGTCATCCATTACCAAGTGCAGTGAGTGCTCAACACAACGAATGTCAAATTCGCAACGAATATGGTCCGCTGTTCATCACCTGATCCACCAGTGGTTTCAAAAGTTCATCGCCTTTCAAGTAAACAAACCGTCTGTGCATAACCGGTTTCGGACAAAGAGGTTTCACCTGGATTTACACCCATCTCCTCCAGTCTGTAACATATGTGGTCGATAAACGTGATCAAAGAATTAAGACCCGGAAAGTAATATACAAAGCAATAAAGATTGAAGAACCCATTGATGATCAAGACAGCTGTTTCACTGACGACTCGTCCATCAGCAAGGAAATTCGTGATGGCAGCTGCAACAAGCAAGAGAGGGCTAACATACAAGCTAGAGAGCGAGTCTATATGGGAACCAGAACTGGGAAACGTAAAATTTGGCGGTGGTCAACGTACACAAGAACAGCGTTTCCCAAGTCGACAATTTGAAATAAAAATAAATAGAATTGATTGATTTTTAAGAAATAGAATCAGTGGCGAAATTACAACAAATTATGGCACAATATTTCCCGGAAGTACAACAAACAGATCAGAGATTACTGTCGAGGCAATAAACAATCTCCGTATGGAGTTCCACGCAAGCTGTAGTTCAGACGCGGGTCAGAACTTTGGTCACAAAAACATGCAATCAAAAACTCGAAAGCGGACTTCTTATTCGAATCACATTGCTAGTATGTAAGGGCTGAGATATAGACTTAGCATTAGTCTACATGAACGTGCGCAAAGCGATCGCGCCGAGCGCTCGCTCGGGCAGTCTCGCCTCGCTCAGGGCGACTGGAGATTATAAAATAATATTCGCTATTTTCCACAATATAAACTTTATTTCGACCGGTTTCAATGCACTGTCTCATCATCACTAAATGATGATGCAGTGCACCGAAACCGGTCGAATTAAAGATTATGTTATGGAAAATTGCCAAAATAATTTTATTATGTTATTCCACGACATGAAGCCTGAAGCAACTCTTTTTATGCGACTGGAGACGTTCGCTTTCGCTCTCGCACTTCCATCGGCCACTTAGAATTCAAATGAGCAGCATCACTTGTCGGAGGAGGACGCGCGCCGAGAGTGTGCCAAGCAACACAACAGTGGTCAACAACATTTCCTAAGATCGTAAGAAGACAGCGATGCGTACAAGAAGGCATCGATGGAGAGTTCTTTTTCTTCCCCTCCCCCATAGAACCACACACTCTCTCGCCCCTCCCAACCCCCGGTCGTTGAGCTGCCACCTTATCTCCCGACGGCAAGATGTTTTATTCCTTCGCCGTCGCCAGAGGGAAATGTTTGCTTCATTTGTTTTTTTAAAAATACGTGGTGCGCACGTATATATTCAGAAGCAATTAATCAGAGAAGGAAAAAAAGGAGAGAGAAAGAGAGCGAGTCTCGGGGTGGAGATGTCATAGCGGGGGCACACGTGTTCGCCGTGAACGGGAGGGGGAGGGTGAAGGGGGGCGGGGGGGCGATCACGAAGGCGCGTGTAAAAAATGTACGGGGGAATGCGAGGGGGGAGGAGGGGGGGGGGAGAATAAAGCGGAGGACTCGACCCGCGGTCGACGAAAGAGATAACGCGGCCATCACCATCTCCTTGAGGCCGTATTCCACCCCAACACACCCCCCCCTCTCTCTTCCCTCCCCCTCAACCACCGTCTTCGTCGTCGACCCCGTCTGTCTCCCCGCGAAGTCCTCCACCCACCCTCCCTCCTCCTCCCCTTCCCCGTTTTTTACATTTCTTTACGGGCCCCTCGGCGGTCGGTCAGCCAACCGCTGTCATCGCGCCAAAGGGGTCAGCTCTGGACGACCGAAAGCTTTGACCCCCTCCTCCCCAACCCCCTCCCGCACTCCCCTCCCGGACCAATTACGGGCGGTCTCTACTCGCCCTCCCCCCCCTGCCCCCTTTGCTCTCCCGTTACTTAACTTCGAAAAATAAATAAAATACAAAGGAAAGCTGAGCGCTTCGTTAAAAACTGCTACGAGAGAACAAAGAGTGTTACAAAGCATTAAGAGGGATTAGGTTGGGAACCGATAGAGACTCGGAGGCTACACGATAGGATTAGATTGCTTTTAGAAATTCCAAACGGGTGTATTTCAGTGTGACACAGAGAATATCATTTTGATGCCGCACTACATCTCTAGGTCCGACAGGGAAGATAAAATAAGACATTGTCGAAGAGATAGGTACAAAAATTCGTTCTTTCCAAGAACATTAAAAAATCGAGATCACTGAGGCTGCCGAAATACACTTCTCCTTTTCACCTCCCTATAACATTCTCCTTTACACCTTAACGCAGCTGGTGTCCTAACACCCCCTGCCACACGCCCATGCGCCGGCTCACAGGGTAGTATGTAAATGTTACGATAACACCCGCTCGTCCGCCGACTGATTAGGTATCGAAAACATCGAGAGAATCGAACGAGTCGAATTATTTATTTTAATCCTTGTGAAACACTATTGGGTGCTTCATCACATCCCCTCCCAAATTTCTAATGCAAAAGGCGAGACTTTGCCAGAAATAATATGCTCAATTGAAACTGTTGACATAAAGAGGCAATTATTATCTTTGCTACTTTTTCCTTCTCTTGGGTGTGTTATTTGACCAAGAACGCTTGTGAATTGTCTATGCTAAATTGAAAGTCATAGCGTTAAGCTTCCCACAGTTACAATCTCGGGCGCTTCGTCCTCTCATTTGTTCCGCCATGCTCATTCAATCCTCCTCGTGTACATACATGGCCGAGTCTTCTTCCGAGCAAGGTGACGTTGTCCACGTACTCGAACAGAGACCAAGGGGAACCTTTATCGCTCCAAATATAGGCCCGTCATCAATTTGAAATATTTGCTGCCGCCATTATCAGTGAGAGAGGCCTTCCGAGAGATACACAGACAGGCCCCTCATTCACCGCGCCATAACCTCCACGGAGTGCTTTCGTCTTGCTCCTGTCGCCGCCCCCACCCGCGCCCCTTCCCTCCCCCGCCCCCCCACAGGTCACATCTGCTTGCGGCCTCCGCGGCGATGGACGAGGGGTCAGGAGGACTTCGCCCCCACCCCACCCTATGCGGGGTGGGGATAATAAACAGACGAATGTCTCGCATTGCTAACGAACCACGTTTCCGCCGGAGAAGGTGGAGGAGGGACGGTGGCGGTGGAATGGGGAGGGGAGGGGGAGGGGAGAGGGGTTGTGACTGCGATTGGAATGGACGCGGAGATAATCGGAGGAGGGGAGGGGGAGGGGGGTGAGGGAGGGGGGGGCGCCAGCACGAGAAATGACTGTCTGGCTGCGCCGACATGTCCGCGAGACAGGAAACTACTGGAAACAAGTCAGTCACGCACGAAGGGATTCATCCGATCTTTCGAAGCGTAATAATAATAATATAGTTTATTGTTCACAGATTTACATCCGATATGAAAAATTTTTATGAATCACATTAGAGCTCAAAATACATATAAATTTAGTGTGCAAAGAATCAATTTAAGAAGAAAGTATTACAATCAAGTGAACAACAAGAAAGAAAAAAAACAACATGCCAAATGAATGGAATAAACATCATGAGCAAAGTACAATATAGAACATGGGATACGAAGCAAGTTCACACAATGAATTAAATATAAACAGGATTACATGTTTTGGTACAATTCTTTGAAATAGATATCAATGGAAAAATAAACCAAAATAGTACAACCCATACATGATTAAAGCATAGAAATGAATAAAAACAGCTTATGTGGGGCAAGTTAGGTAAGAATATAATTTATTTTTGAATTGGGGCAGCGATGAGGAATCTTTAATTGATTCAGGTAGGTAGTTCCAAGTTTGAGAGGCGGCAACGGTAAATGATTTCTGAAATTTAGAAGACCGATAATGTGAAACATGTAGGTAGTTAGGGTCGTTAGGTAGTGAGTATCCATCGGGTGAAGGGACGGTAAGACACGACGGGCGCGAGGTTAGGAAAGCGAGGAGGAGGATGCGGGTCCGGCGGAAGCACTAAATTTGCATCCAGAGGTGACGTATGTCGTACCTTCCGATAAGATTGTTTCCGGTCCATTTTATTTAGTCGCATTCGCCGCCGCTGTAACGATAGAGGAGCGATTATTTTTGAGCGAAGAAGAAACGAAGCTCGCCTCCGAGAGCACAGTTCACGCCATTCTCAGAGAGGGCACCTCACGCACGCTGCACGTGACGGCGCGGCGCCACGGGACAGTCTACTTCGAGTGGTGCGTTCGCGGAGTCTGTGCACCGAGGGGGTGAAAATAGGAACGGTTAGAGACAGGGATTGGGGGGGGAGGCTTCCTCCCTCTCTTGCATCCTCGCCTGACCGGTGGGGCACAGACCGGTGAGGCCCTTCCCCTCGTCTCAACCATCCGTCGTCATCATTTCCTAAGGCAAAGTCTTTAATTTCTTCATTGAAGATTTCGCGTCTCGAGATGGAATAAGGGAGTGTTTCTTGTTTTCCCGTGTCAGCCCGACGACCCTTGCTGGCCACTTCTTCAAGAAAATTTAATATGTAACGTAATTTCGTCCTAATATTGTCCTAGTTTTGCGCGAGCAAGCGCACGCCCCACTTTGGGCTGTAGAAAAGCGTAGACGGAGGTACAAAAAAGGAGGAAAAGACGGGACTCCAAGGGAAAATTGCCATTTGCTTCGGGAGAAAATTCTAACCCAGAAGTACATTTGTAGTTCTAATTATACCTACTGTTGATTCGCCCTAACGGACACGTTTAACGGCAGATACTTCGAGATAAATTATCATCTCTTATCTCTGAATCATATCGCACGATAAGCCAGGAGGAAGCGAGATTACAGAGACAATGCAATTCACCTCCCCGCAGTCATCAAGCAACCCTCACGACACCAACAGTAAACATCAACGACTGGTCACTCGAGCGACCATTTAGTTCGAATACGTGCAAGGATTACTATAACTGAATCACATGCAGAAAGAGAATCTAGCTTAAGAATCAGAAAACCGAACTTTTTTGTCGGACGAGGGCTGTGAAGACCCTGCCGGCGGATGGATGCGAACCCGGGTCTCGCATCGCAAGTGGCGAGGCAAAGCATGGGCAGGGTGGAAGTGCAGCGGAAAGAGTTGCTCCATAGCGAAGAGGACGCTGCTCGACCATCAAGAGTGCCATGACGACCGAGAGGGTCGGAAGTCCGTTCCTCGGGAGTCCCCGCATGCCCTCGCCGTAACACGTGACTTTTTCAAGTGAATTATGTGGAGAGAAAGACGAAGGCAGGTACACTTCAGAGCGATTCCTAATCAATGCTCGTCATCGCAAGGGAACCATATCACTTCAGCCTCCCTGTGCAATGGACGCGCATGGTCCATACCGCTCCCTCCCCGCTGTCCGAGACGTTTTCATTTGAGAGCCGACGATGGTGGCTGGGGTCTTTGCCGCTCGACACGTCTAACTTGCTCAACACATGAATAAAGCTAGCCCGCTTCAGCGGTTCGCCGGAAATCCCAGCTGGATTCTCCGAGGTACGTACGCACAAGAGTATATGGCTCGATCAGTTTTCAATGGGTCATTCCAGACGTAGGGAAGGCCTTGTTTCATATGTCGATGATAAGTGGAGTTCCTTTGTTTCATGTGTCGATGAGCTATGGCTTTCAAGCACACATTTCTTGCGAAAGTGTTGGAGCCGAGGTTGAATAACGCAACTATAATATAAGAAAACTAGGTATTAACAGAGGAAACTTTTCCAGGCTTTATTTTGTAAGAGTTATCCATCACGGAGGAAATATCAATCGTTTAATCACTGAGCCGAAGGCACACACAATTCGACCGTCCCACTACGCCAATTAGAATAACTCAGAATTATATGTGAATGACTCAGTGAATGAACTCACTTTATGAATTCATTCAAACGACCTGGATTTCGACTCTTATTGTTAGTGTCATCTTCCGCGTGACCTGAAGACGGCACTAAGAGACGAAAGCCGGGTCGTTTCAATAAATGCATCAAGTGTACCTGAGTCATTTTTCATTTCTCCTGAAACATTATTTTACGCTTAGCCACTTCGATACCATTCTGAGAAGCTGTGCAATGCAACCATTCACTCTTAACTTATGTTCTCTTAACATCGTTCTGCACGATGAAGATGGGATTACATCTTGAAATTTGTTTCCAAGGATTCTTCCGATTCCCAACGAGATACGGAGATGAATGCGAACCAGAGAGAGATTTGAAAACAGACGGAACTATTTCAGCAGGATCGTTTCTTATATGAAACGAATGGCAGTGTAAAATTTAAAAATATACCTACTAAAGAAACAAAACGATCCCAAATCAACATTTCCAACCGACTGGACCACTGTTGATATTTTAACCTGCTTCTTGAGTAACTTCCTATGACCTCGTAACCAAAACCTACTTCACCTTTATAATTACTTTTTTGGTTTTGTAAAAGATATATGTGAACAAATATTTCATTCATTATTGTTGTGCGATTGTGTGCTTTTTTATATTTTGCCCTTTCTGAAAATGTACATCGCATTAGTTTTTTATCAGCGTGACGCCAAATGGTTTTGCGTATCCCTTCTTAGAAGTGTAGAATCATATGCACGCTGATTTTTAATCTTGGAATGAAGTCCAATACTCGATTTACTTGGAACTCATAAGATAAGTATATTCTTTGAAGTCCTGAGCACCGTGTGCTATTTTACGATTAAGTATTGTCGAATGACATTTCGAGAAAAATTTCTGAAATTAAGAATAGCCTTCACAAAATACATTTCCAGATCTATTCAGGATAAAAAATAGTTACACTGCTGCAACATATGGACCACTTTTTAACAGTGTAACTATTGTCCAAAAAATAGGCGACCTTTTTGTTACGTTCTTGAGAATCAACGAGGGTGACTCCCAAAAGACTTCCAAATCATCCTAGGCTCGGGCAAGGCAGTGGAGGGAAGAGGACGGAGGGAAGAGGACGGAGGGCGGGCCTTCTGGCGTCCTCGTGGACAAGCGGCGCTCCCAAACGAAATAAGAGGGTGGGGGATGGGAGGGTAAGTGGGGGGGAAGGGTAAGTGGGGGAGGGGGGAAGGGAAGTGAGGGGGGAGTCTGGTGCCGCCGAGGAGAGAGACACAAGAGGGTGAGGAGGGTTCCGCACAGCATTCGAGGGGAAGCACCAGGAGGTGGAATTCGGTCGGTTTCGGCGGGGGGGGGGGGGCAACAGGGTTGCCACCTTAACGGAATAATGGGCCAGGAGTGACTGTGCTTCGATATCGTACGCGGAGATAGAACCCCTATCGGCTAAGAGGCTACATAGAGATAAAGGGGGTGATCGGTGAAATAGTCACAGGGGTACACATTTTCTCTGCCACAGGGCCCGGTCTTGTTAATGTGTTTTTTTTTCTTTAAGTCTTTTTTATAATCAATGATGCAAGTTATCATTCAAAAATGAGATGCCCAAAGGACCTGGTGTTTAAATATTTCTCATAGTGCACCAAACAGTTATTTGGAATAGATGGATTCAATGTAATTTCTAGATGAACAACAAATATAATATTTCAAAATGTAAATTAGGGCAAAATAATTTTATATTCCCAGCACTATATCATTCATCATGTCAGATGCTTTCTACCTTATTATGCTATTTGAAATTTTTATCCAATTTCTCCCTCTTCATTGCTATACCCAGTGCTCTTCAATTGTGATGCAATGGTTAAGTAAAGTCAGCTTCAATGCCAGCAAAGTCATGGAAATCAGGCTGGCTAATTCATCTCAATTGTCAAATCACATCGACATTTTTAACTCTGCATCTTCTTAGTTACCGCTGGTATTCACAGCCACTCACCATGTCAATTTCAAAATGTATCTTGGCAATAACTGTAAAACACGCCTAATCCCCACCACCACCCCCCAATCATTACCCAATTACCGACGTACGATTCGCAGTCGTAACAAAGCTGCGTACTGCGTTGCGTGCGACTACTTACATTGCATATGATAGAATGCATTTCAGCAAGGATAGGAGAAAGACATTACATATAGTATAGCAGAAAATTGTAAGTGACAAGCGCATTTTTAGCGAAGGATCATCGTAAATCTAGAGCGTTGTATTTAACTGATTTCTTCGAAAAGTTAATCCATCCAACAGCCAGTCTATATGTATAGCGTTTCACGTAACACGGAAGATTTCATCACTCCTAATACGCTCAGTTCTGTTTCTGCCCACTATAATCCTCTTTTAAGAACACTCTCTCGTTTATCTGCACTGAAGTAAAATATTTTACGTTCATTTGGAATCTTTCAAGGTGTTTCCACGAATTGCCCTGACTTTTCCACATCGACGGAATACCATGACTTTTCCCGTGTTTCCAGGCCAGCGGACACAATGTAAATCAATCCTGATTCATCATAGCCGGCGTCAAATTCTTACGAATAATAAAATTCTCTGTTCCACGCGTCCTTTGCATTATTTTAAAAATATTTATTTCCGATTCGCGCGGCCGCAGATTTCCTGCGCGGGTTTCCGCGCGGGAGAGATCTTAAGAGCCTAGGTACTGGTTGCACCCGAAGACCTTCCGATTAGACTTCTGATGATTTAGTGATGATTAATGCTTTATTAGCTGAAATAAGTATTATACTTCCAATATTTTACTACTAATCATTCATTTAAATTTATATCTTGTACTAAAGTTACCCACAACTAATTTGTAGTATCTTTATATTCAAGTCCCTCAATTCTGTCAAACTGATTGCAAATATCCTTCAGTACAAGACGGATCGTCCGCGTAGGTGTTTGTGCTGATCGTTACCTCGACGCCGATATCATTAGTTCGTAAAAACGAAGCATAAGTTGGCCGATGACAATTTTCGGGGGAACGCCTGATTTGATTTGGACTGCATTAGAGAAACTGAATTCGATGACAAACGACCCACAGCGCGGCAGCCCTTGAGCATCCAGTACGCAAGGCATAAAATAATGGTGCCTTATCGAATTGGACAATCCCTCTCTTCTAAAGAATTGTGAACATGAACGCATTGTCTTGCTAGACTAAATGCAACGCGCCGAAGACTCGATTTTTTCTCTCATCTGAAGCAAGTCTCTAAAAAAATCCACAGTGAGGAGGTCTCGGAGAACGGTCACACAGCGAAGCTTCGGTCCACCCCACAGCCGAAAAACAACCTCTATCCCTTTGACTGCAGTCGTTCGAAAATGTCATTGCTGTAAGATTTTAAAGATTTACTCCGAAATATTGTTTCGAACCCAACGGAGGCTGATCCAAGGCAACAGAGCGCATCCGATTGGCCTCAGCTCCAGCGACCTAACAACGTCTCATCCCCGACACCGATCCACTTTTCCTGCACGACTTAAACGTGATGAAGTGGAACCATTGTTCCCGCCCGACGCCCATTCACAGCCGGCCCAGCCACCTCCTCTTCGATTATTATCACCATCTTCCACGACCACCGCAACGCAAGCCACGGAGAAGAACCCGCCTCGCAATGAGTCAAATGTTTTCCAACGGCACACACACACTCCGGGTCCAAAGCAAGAGTTGATATCACCCGAGACTCACCGTACGGGAGTCAATCCCACAATTCTTCCCCACTCTCTGCCTCCCCTCTCCCTCCTCCACAAACACACTCTCCTTCCGTGCGGAGGTGGAAACAATATTCCTTCCACAGCACCGACACTCGAAAATCTCTTCCCCCAGCCTCCCCTCGGACTAAAAGCGCTCTCTTTCAAATCCCCCCGGCTCCAGATTGCTCTCTTTCTCTCAGCCGCGAGTCGACGACGCGGACAACATGATGTCCGCGCCGGCATTTCGGAGAAGAGCAGCACTCACACGGGCCGGCCACTCGACAGACAGACAGACAGATCCCATCACTTTTGTCCCCCCGCGAGGCGAATCCCAGCGATGCATCTCTCGGCGAGAGAGTCCACACCCCCTCACGTATGGATTCTCCTTTCCACTCGGCGTGGGCGTGCGAGCCGACATCAAAGACCTCGTCCCCTCGCGGAAAAAATTACGAGAATCGTCCACGCTTAACGGCGAAATTGTTTCAATGCATAACACGCCATCAAACCCCCGACGAAAAATAATAGCACGTTTGGACTCTGGAAAAAGTGGAGCATCGAATTAGCATGCGAAGGCACGTCAGTTTCTCCACGTCTTACTCCGGCGATTTTAGGTCATGTGGAATTAATCATCGTCGGGGGACAGAGAAACTCCCGTCTCGCGATTTTGCAGATGAAGAAAGCAAAGAAACATGGATGGCTCCGATTACTTTCAAGTTAATTAGTGGATTGCAAGCAACTGAATTGGATGGAAAATGATGCCAGGCACTCGATACACGCTGATTACCAGGGGCGCATAAAATCTTGCTCCAGAGACTTTATTTATGTTATCGACTCTTTTCACCAATTCGTAATGAGCAATTATTGTAAAACTTAACTAGTAGACTTAACTTAACTAGTTAATTTTCCAATTACTGCTTTCGTAAGGATCATTGCAATATGCAATTAGCGGTGGTATATTAATTTTCTCGTTACTTCTCAAATTTGTCCACGGATCGCAAAATAGATGGAAAGTTTCAAGGATGAATTTTAATCAAATACTATACTAGCAACAATAATGTTTAACAACCCTTTAATTTTGTACTTTTCTAGTGTTGCGTGCATGACCAAAAATGGAGCGCAGGACATGACGAATGCTTGAAGCTGCAACCCATGAATATACACATGGATCCTAAACTTGCCCTCAGTGGGTGTTGCCAAACATTAGGCATTCACCGATAAATCAGGACCAAGCAGATTGTAGCGCCGCCACTCTAGAGAAGGTGGTTCTAATAAGGAAAGGCCGTGATTCAAATGGAGATACTGGAAATAAAGGTACCGGAATTGGCCTCCCAATTAAACCGGGCATTTTTGACACACAAAAGCGGAACCATGCCGATTGCAGCGCGACCTATCTTTTGCGGAAAGCTAGGCAACACTTCTGCCCGTACAGTGGTGCCGAAGATTTAGATCCATACGTATATTCATGCTGCAACTGTTGCGCAACCTTCGACAGCTCATTTGCACGGTTAATGTTCTTTTCCATTTTCCAGTTTCCTCTGCTCGCGTCGCGGCAAAGCGCCAGGAATTGAGGACACCCGGGGAGATTAAGGGATCACCAATCAGCACCGCGGAAACCTTCGACTCAAACAAGTGAACGACAACCCAATGAAAGACCGCAACGGAAAAAGTGTTTCACTATTACAGATCAACGCTTTTCCGGGGGCACCAAACATTCCCGACACGAAATAAATTAAATCCACATTGTTTTATCCATATTGAAGATTGGAATGTTAACTCTCATGTATAGGTACACATATAAGAAATAGAGTACGAGGAAGTGTAGGTGATCCCCCCCCCCTCTCCTCCCCCAACGTTTCTTAGCTCTTGCCTGGCAGAATGGTAATTCATTCGGTGACCAGTGGCGAGAGAGGTGACGTGTGAACTAAACTAAAAACTAGTCAAAAGAAATGCCACTCTATTCAACATAATGCAGAATGTCAGCTAATGGGTTCATTTATTCGCCGAACATGAATAATTTCTTTGCCGCTTATCCCAAACTATTTCAGCGGGACAGAATCTCAAATCTACCCGAAAGCAAATATTTCAACAAATTAAAGGATAATATTATCCCAAAGTAAGAGAGATGGCATAAAAGTTCTTATCCGAGCGAATGTGGGATGCAAATATTAATCCTCACGCCTTCGAGAAACGGAAGCACCTTGTGGATTGCTCAAATTAGACACACATAAAGACGAGAGCGGGGAAACGGGTACGCCCCTGGGCAGAGGGCGAAGCTGTTGTGACGTCCTCTCCGAAGAAAGGAATCTTCAATCAAGGCAGACACCGAAACATAATGTGCTTAGATGACGCTAATCTCACATTTAAATTCATTTATTATGCCAACAACTTCAAACTGTCAACTTCAAATGGTAAATTTGTAAAGTAAGTTGAGATATTTGAATTGACTAGTGCCTTTTGTTAATTTCCACCGTGTCAAATTCATCACTTTCATAATTTCCTCATTTTCATGGAGGAAACAGAATTCACGTCCGCGCTCCAGTCACAGCACAAATGTCAAAAGCGGTGAAACGCGTACCTGCATAAGACCCTGTATCCCACTTCAAATTATGGAAGTTGACATTCTCAATTTCAATAACTCACGGCTCTCCGTGGCACAGTAGCGCCAAACAGACGTGAACATTTAAAATTTCTAAAGGCAACTTTTGACTAAATAGGGCATTTCCTTTATTTTTATACGAGGGAATAATTTTGTAAAATAATTCACCGAGGCAGAATTTATGTCTTCCAAATTCTTCTTCTTTTCTCAGTGAAACTAGTTACATTCACGTGGATCAGTAAGGTACTATAAGCAGTGAAGGTGCCGCGGCGCGACTTACAGCTCCGAGCACTCCAGAAGCAAGAGGGTTCCCGATCATCGCGGGTTTGGAATTCAAACTCTGATATCCGGACTATGGGCGTTAACAGAGCATTTAATATGTAGACAGTTCGCAATCGAGGGGAACGGGTGGTGTCCCGGGCAGAATTTATTATTCAGGGGAAAGGTAGGAAGTGGGATGAGGAGAGGGCATGGGGTAGCGGGTGAAAAGTTGAAGGTCCACAGGTTTCGAAGCAGCAAGGCTATTGGTTCGTCCGAGGGAAAGCTGAAATTATTCAGCGGAATGAAGACAGATTCAGGAGAAAGTTGGAAGGTTGAGACCTTAGGGTATGCCCGCGTTCCTCACGCACCAGGGGGCACGCAGAAGCTTTCGGAGGAGATGGTAGATTGCTTCGAGTTTTTTTAGTTCCTCGAGGGGCTGCGGAACGCCCAGGCAGGATAAACATAGGTGAGGACCGGGACTGAGGTGTTTCGTAGAACTAGAAGTTTAATATTGACAATTAGACATCTGGAGGAGTATAGAGGCTTTAGGGCGTTGTAGATGATTTGGTTTTGCATATTCGACTAGTGGCGTGGTCTTTGAACAGGAGCTTGTAGTCTATTTTTACGCCAAAGTACTTGAAGGATTTATTAAACGAGACATTCTTCTTGTTAAGACGGAGATTCGAATATCTTCCAGAGAACTAAGACTCATCGTGAGGCCCGATCCTTGTACATACTCTGACAGGGAGAGTGCGACTTGTAGGTATGTAGCGTTCGTCTGCCGCCTCTGACAGAGGACCAGAGATGGCTGCTCGGCGGCGCGAACAGGGGCATCCCAGGCGCGAACAGGGGCATCCCAGGCGCGAACAGGGGCAACAGGTTCCATCTGTTATGGGCAGACGATGCAAGAGTTTTTAAAAATTCTGCCGTCGTTGAATCATTGACAGCGCCACCGGTCTGTACGTACTGCGCATGCGTGTCTTTCAAATCTTTCATTGGTTCCGCCATTTTGATATTTCAATTTTTCCGAGGTGAGCGGTGCTAACAGAATTTTTTTTGTAACTGTGTTTCTCGTGAGATTACGAAAAGGTTTCCTGCTAGCTTTAAATATGGCACTCTACTTGAGGCAAGCAAAGTGCAAGGCAGGCTGCCCTTCATTCAGCGGTCATACCTTGTTCCGCTTTCCTCGCAAAGAAACCACAACAACAAACATGGTAAGTTTTGTCACGTCTACTTAATGCTAATGAATATAGAATACATACCTACATCGCTCTAAATTATCATGGGTAGGTAATTTATTCGTTGAGTTCTGAGCCTTAAGAACTATGTGCCAAGAAGCTCTTAAAGAGCGCCTTATTTATCATTTTCAGTAAGTAGTGTATCGTGTGGAATAAATTATTGGGGAAACTGGTGTCATATACAGGCTATTGTACTTTAAAGAAAGGGAGACATTAGGATTATTTCTGGTTCATCCTATAGTGAACATTGAAGACCATCACTTATTCCACGGGAAATGATGACTAATGAACTAGTACATTTTTTATGTTTTGATTTACATGTACAATAATATATCTGTTTTTCAATGTAGGAATGACTTTCATTCATGGAAGACCAGAATTAGTAGAAATATCTTAGTATAATGAAATACCTAGATTGTCAAAATCATTCATTGTTTATGAAGTTGTGGGAAAAACTTTCATAAGCTGTTAAAATTTTTACATGATGCACATATACATATTTTTAAACATAAAAGTATAATTGGTTCAATAGTCATCCATTTTATGACTTCAATGAGATTTTGGAAT
Organism: Pyrrhosoma nymphula; assembly: GCA_963573305.1. NCBI lineage: Eukaryota > Metazoa > Arthropoda > Insecta > Odonata > Coenagrionidae > Pyrrhosoma > Pyrrhosoma nymphula. The sequence continues at coordinate 186,092,401 of OY754327.1, forward strand.
GCAATGTGGTGATTCTAGGTTCTCGTCGGATTATAAACTTAATTGTATTTAAGTAAAATGAACTTGCCATTGACATGCGTTTATTAAAAATAAACTTGACTCCGTAATTGTAAAATTCCTACACGCTTTGTGACTATACATATATGAATACACCTCATTGACTATGCATCTTCATACTTAACTGGATAATTAGAAATGTTGGTCAGAAAAATGGTGAATACCAATTGGCTCAGTGCTGTTCTTATTGTTAATAATTTAAAGTTTTTTTGCAATTAGCTCAAATTATCATGTAGGTGTGTTTATTCTTTCAGGGGCCTCCCAGGAGCTGTACTGGTTGCACCTCCAAGTGCTCCCTGTAGCTGGGGATTTTATGCATGTAAATCAGGAGGCAGTGATAATGCCCTGTGACTATACATATATCAAAACACATCATTGACTATGCATCTTCATACTTAACTGGATAATTAGAATTGTTGATAAGTAGTGTGGTACCTACTTCTTAGTTTCAATTGATTTTGATTGTTAACATCTGCTTTGGTCCATACACTTCAATATGATTTGCGTGTATCAATGGGCATAGCTCACTTTCCTTGTATTCACTCATTTCTAATTTAGGTACTTATTTTTTATATCTTCAGGTGTAGGTGGCAAAAAATGCTGATTAAAATGGAGTAATACTCCATGAAATTGAACCTTGTCGTTTTGCGAGAATACCCTTCAAGATGTCTATCTTCAGAGTGTAAATATTTTGATGTGGTGATTATATTTGTAAAGTGTTTGGCTGAAATGGAATAGTTCAGGGTTTCTTGCTATATATTTTGGATATTTTTGTTGAATTAAAAATACCAATTGAACTAAACTTAGTGTTTTAATAGATTTGCTGAAAACTGTCACCGTCCTTTCCCATAGTTATTAGGTTATTCATGAGTTAGCTTTAGTTGTAGTACCTATAAATCAAAGCCATTAATACGCATATTTTTGGGATTTAAAATTCCCGGCAAGCTGTATTTGACCCTTTTCCCGTCTACCTCACAATTGAGATGTAAAGTGTGACGTCACATCCCCGGTTGCCATGGTGATCGGCCTTTCCAAACAAATCTGAGTTACAGCAGTTTCTCTCGCAAGGAAAGAATTAATGGATTATTTCTGTTTACTATGGTTGTGTTAAGCACTATTTTCACTGTAGATAGTTGCTAAGGGGTGTCAACTACTCTCCTATTTTTTTATTTACCTCGTGACCAATGTTGGTGCATAAAACGCATTCATAAAACCGTAGCAGACAATGTCGTCTGCAGCGGTCCGACGAATTACGACAGTTTCAGAAGTGGGCATACAAATACAAAATGCGGATTTAATTTATTGTTATAATTGATTAAAGAAAATCTACCAAACCTATTTCTTCCTCTAAATATATGCCATATACTTACATATGGTCCCAAATGGTATTATCTACCATGTGTCGTGTACCAAAATGTACCGACCTAGCATTTTTCCTATGGTCAACGTATATTCTGAGAAAGAAAAGTGAAGTTATTATGTAAGGAACTCAGAGATTAATTGTATTTTTCCGTCGATAAACTCGACCTGGCAGCGTATTATCACCAAATCTATATATATACATAGGCTAGCATTTTTGACTCTGCCCGCTTAGTATACAATTCTAATGGAAATTCACTGGTGGAAAAAAATGGTTGTGTTTCGTGCCAGATTGGAAAATCTTTTTATTTATTTTTCCGGTTGAAGATTAACGTCGACCCGAAGAGAATACAATGTTCTTTCATAAAGGTTTACACACTATTTTACACACTACACCACTATCATAAAAAAGTCGTGACCATAGCTAAGTAATATCCTTTACAATATTGTTGCAGATTATTTTAATTTTAATATTAATCGATGGAATGACTAAATAATAATGCTATAATTTTATAACAACTAGTTGACTCTTGCTCACGGACTTCTCTTGCTTACTCCAACATCGTGCATAACAAGTTACTAAATATCTCGTTGCACTACGCGGTAAGCGTCTAGTTTACCATCTTTAACTCAATCCAGAAACTCTAGTTTAGTATCGTAATTTTATGAGAAAATTCAATTTTTCTAGTCATGGAGTAATTTTAATTTCAACAAATACTGCAAAATAGAGTTATCGCAGGTCCGTAGAGCAGGTAATAATACTTGTTTAATTAGAATTAATTTATAGCTGTAGATAATAATCGTACGACACAGACACTTACGGCACAATTTGTAACTATTAGATAAGCCCTCTGGGGAACATGGCGGTGCTGCGGAAATTTTATGTTTTGAAAGCAAGATCTCGTAGTATAAAATGCCTAATGATGCCAAATAAAAACATAAATCATTAACGCCATGATTCATGATACCATTTCAGTTAAATTTAATACTAACATGTCTCTCCATGACTGAAAAAAACATTGATAAAATGTCGTTAAAAGTTCAGATTTTCAATGCTATTAGATAGGCCGTCTGAAGTTGTTTGGAAAATGAAACAGTTGACTAGTAGTCGGCTGACGTCACTACTATACCAGCCCATCAGAGTGGTGGAGCTTCTATCGCGACAGCAAATCACTAACATCGATATTAACGTTGATATGGAACGGGATGTAAAGGGGCGGCTACGAGCCAGTCGAACGCGCGTTGGTCACCGCCGTCCCATTTGAGAAAATGCTGCACAGGAGGACCGCCTGAGAAGAAGAAGAGGGCGCGCTGCCGCCTCCTTCGTCGTCTCGGGCGGATCTTCGCCCCACCCCCCTTCTCTTCGCCGCCCACCCACCCCCCCCCACTCCCCTGAGGAGGCGAGCGATAGAGACGCCGGGGATGGGAACACGTGTTCCGTGGAGACTTGGCAACGCCGGCCGAGAGGTCGGGGCCTCTTCCTCTCCCCGCCCATGGAATGCCGGGAAAGCCTGTAGTGTGATTGGGAGGGAGGGGGGAAATGTAAGAAGTCACCTTGGAGGAATGGAGGCCGAGAGAGGAAATTTTCGTGGAGGCTTCTCCTCTCACGGAGGGCGCCACGGGCGAGGAGGAGGAGGAGTGACCGTCCACGAGTCCGCCATCTTCGAGCACCAGCAGCCATTTACGATTCCTCGAGATTGTCGATGAAGTTCAGGCTCAGCATTTCAGCCATCGTTGCCTTCAGCCTTTCCAGCCGAAAATGAATAATAATTACCTCAATAACATCTTCACTCTGCATCAATCTCACACTATTTCCCATCTTACACTCTCCTTTGCCCCTATTTCCATTCCCCCCTGCCCTCGCCTTGCCTCGACAGTTCTTCCCGCTTCCAGAATACCACTTCATCACAATTGCCTTCTGTATCTTTCTGTGCTTCACCTGGTACTCCTCCCCACCACTGTGTCCTCGCAATAGTTCTCTCTCGGCAGCCTCATCACTTGAGAGTTCACTCTTCCCAACAACTTGAATATCCACCCGCATGCCTTATTGTTATTACCTCCACCGGACAACTGGTGCTTGCGGAAAAGTTTCCCACGCTCAATAAAAATGATCCATACCATAACGTTCCAGGTTTACCTGCACTAGCTAACGAGTTGCGTTCTCCTGCTCACAGGCGATGACATCCACACTATTTCCACAGCAGAAACATGGCTCAAGGACTCTGTACCATACAAAGGCGTTGGCATATTGACAGTTATTTCCTTTTTCGCAACGACCAATTCGGCAAAGCTGCCGGTGACGTAGGCATCTTTGTCAGAAGAGACTGAAAATGTAATATAAAAAAATAAGAGAGATAGTCTGCATACGCAAAAAGACCGGAATATCTCTTTCCCGAAGTTAAAATTAATTCCATTTAAATTCTCATTTGTACAATTTACAGGCCGCCAAAAGTGAACCACCTATCCGATTTTGATGAAGTAATGTCGGACTGTTCCACTGAATATGAAAACTTAGTATTCACAGGTTATTTTTTATTTTGTAAATTTTAACATAAATTCATACGACACAGACTTTCTCCAGCGAATATTCTCTGTCAACAACCCAAAAATTCTACCATTACCCTGTGCTCAAACAACTACCACTTCCTCAGAATGGATTGATTAAGCCGTTACAGATAAGCATTGAAAAATGTTATTACTCATGGACAGCTTCCTTTCTTCCATCCTGCTATGTAATTTTGTTCCCACATCTGGCATCTTTTCCGAAAATGTTATAAAGCAAAGGCGACAACGAGCACTCTAGCCTTACCCCGTGACCTTCAACTGCCCATCCTTATATACCTTAGGACCCGCGAGAGTAGAATGTATAGGTGTAGCAAAACTTGGTGGCACTCGCTTGAACAGAGAATGACGTCAAGGAGAGGAGAGTATACAAGGGAGGAAGAATGAAGATGTTTATGTTCTTTCTAAAGGTCCCCACCTCAGCCCTGCGATACCTCTGACCGCTCTTCAACGCATTATTCACCCTGTGGAACCTCAAAATCTCCGCTGTGGAGTGCCATCAAGTTTCGCTATACCTATATGTGTCTGTCGTGCATTGCAGATACTTAAAAGACATATCGTGTTATCAATTTTTATCCAGAATGCACTTTTTTCTTTTATCGATACCAAGTATACTACCACAGACTAATTGCATATATCGAACCAAATGAATAGATACAATAAAACTCATCGATAGTCATTAATCCGAAGATTGAAAAGCAGCAGTCCTCCATTCCACTCTCCTCTCTGCCAACCGATTCATCCCTACACATAATTATTCATTTTTATTCCCCCTTCACCTTCATTTGCTTGATATTTTACATCCTCGGTCTAATACACTTTATAAGTTTGAATACACTTTGAATTTTTTTGGAAATGTATAATATCAGAATTATAAGAGACCAGGTAACCCGTGCGAAAATTTCGCACTTTCAAGCTATCAGAGAATAAGTATGTTAAGGAAACGGTGTAATTGGGTTTTAAATAGAGAAGAAGGTGTATCATAAAGTACTTTCTTTATTCTTGTTTTTTTGCAAAAATATACAAAACATATGAATACAATACAGGCAAGAGAGTTTGGTACCAGTAGGAACAATCATGACGTCTGTTACTGAATAATGGCACGCCATTTACAAAACTTCTTTAAAGACACTATTAGAAGTAACAATGCTGTCGTCTGTAACGTTTTGGTTATGAGTTTCTTTAACACAAGCATAAATATCACGGTAATTGCGAACTCTAAAAAATGCTACATACAACTGTCTTATCGAAAATTTGGTCACGATGGAATCGACATGGAAAAATCGAAACATTTAAGTCAAATTAATGGGTAAATAGTGAAATTTGAGATTGAGATTGTATTTTTCGTCAGAAGCCGGAGATTCAACGTTTAAAATGATACCTCATTTATCACTGTAGGTGCAGTATTAACGGAGCATATACGGAATGACAGAAAAAGACCTTTCTCTAATAATAACATGATGAGCTATTCTCGGGTTTCCCACCGGGTTAGGCTCTCCATGATTGCCTACGTTTCGGCAAGAGACATACCTGCCATTTTCAAGGCTGTGGAGCTGTATCCAAAGCCTTGAAAATGGCAGGTAAGTCTCCTGCCGAAACGTCGGCAATCATGGAGAGCCTAACCCGGTGGGAAACCCGAGAACAAGTCATCAGCATCATTCGCCGGGAAAGTCTAAAATCATACATCAGAATTATAAATGTCTAATATTTTGCATAAGACAGTAAAGGCATTAAATTTTTTTTTATGATTATTTCAAATAAAATTAATTAAAAGTTTAGAGTAAATTGAAAATAAAAAATTTTCTAACATCATCGAACTATGAGATTCATAATAATATTATTGCTGTGACAAAGAGCACAATACAAAGCAATCTCAAGTATTGATTCAAATAGCCCATTCAAAATTTGTGTTGTTCGACGAAAACCACGTGACTGGAGCACCATATAAGTAATAAATTGCCAAAAAAATGGCATAGTATTGAAAGGGCATTAAACCTTTGTCATCTACTAGCAAACACTAAAGTGTGGCTGAATGATTCTCCTATTGACCATGCAGTATAAAAATGCTGGACTGAATTAAAATGGGGCATTCGAAAAGTTAATGCAAGGGGCAAGGCAAGAGGCAGAAATTCAGAGACGAAGGCGGGGAAAAAAAAAGCCAGCTTCGAAGTGGAAGGAGGAGTTGGCGAGGTGAGTGGCGAATGGTTTTTGGGGACCGATTCGAGCGAAAGTGTAATGGAGAAGGGTGTGACGGACGAGTGAGGGACGTTTTGATTGGCCGAAACCATGAGGCCATCATGAAAATCGTCCAATATCCAGAAGTACCGTAATGGTCATCAAAACGTCACCATTATGGTTGAAGGAATCAACTCGCCGGAGGCCTTATTATTTTACTCTTAGAAAGTAAATTTAAAAAAAACTTAAAATGGAAAGAAACTCTTTTCGGGAAGTCTTCCGGGTGAGAGACTCCATAGGTTCCAACGTTTCAATGGCCGAGACGTCCATCGTCTTCAGGGAAGAATGATCATTCCATTTATTCTATTCTGCCCTGAAGACGATGGACGACTCGGCCATCGAAACGTCGGCACCTATGGAGTCTCTCACCCGGTGGACTTCCCGAATAGAGCTTCTTAACATAACGCGCCGGGAAAGCCTAAGATATCACTTAAATGTAAACTTTATTTTTTCATTATTTCACGTTTTACAATGAGCTTGGATATCTAAAGAAAATCCAGGAAATTGAAAATGTATAAATGTAAATATATTTGCTAATATGAACGAATAATCTCACCAGCAGACATCATCTTGTTCTTCTATCCAGAATCACATGAAATATTGTAAAATAATGTTAATGTTGACGAAAATCCTATACCTGCGAACAACGTTTATTTCAGCAGAAGATATATGTAATAGTTAAATATACATTTTGAATAAAAAACTTTGCACTTTTCCACACTTCATTTAAAAACTGCGACCGGTTTCACCTTAATAAGGCATCTTCTGGCCAGAAAATGCTTTATTAAAGTGAAACCGGTCGTAGTTTTTAACTAAAGTGTGGAAAAGTACAAAGTTTTTTTTATTAAAAATGGGTATCTTTCACTTCCACGAAGTCAAGCCTGAAGCAATTAAATTTAATCGGTAGTTAAATAGTTTATTGACTTGCATCATCTTTTTCTCACGTTTCGTTCTTGCATCCCTTTGTCTCCTCGTTCTGGTCAAGTTCCCATCGACTGTTCTAATTGCTGGTCGTGGCATGGATTAACTAATACCAACGATATATATGCAACATTGTCTGTTTTGTCTCATTTTTTCTTGTCGTGAGCCACGATTTCAGCAGTTGTGGCTGCTCTTACAAGCGTTTACTCCGTATAACGTAAGCAAGTGATTGGCAGTCCGAATGGAACCGAATTCGGAGGTGGGACTGAGTGAGAGTTAAACCGTCGCCTACGCGCGTCCGACCCAACCTACTCCCCCCTCCATTAAAACACTCCATCCAGCTCAAAACGAGCCACTTCCAGAGTCCACTGCTTGTCACCCTTCCAAAGGGGGCCGATCCCCCGTAGTAGGCAGGGTTCAATATTCTCTTCGTCTCCATCGCATTCGTGGGAATGATGTTTGAGACAATCTCTCTTTGCCGCATTCAAGATAGGTTTAAAGACCGGGGAAGCACAATTCCTTCTTCTCTGAGACGCACGTCTCTCTCTAAATGGGAAAGAGACGCCCCCCCGAACTTTCTTCCCTTCACACGTCAGGTCGCGCGGCGGGACTCCATGAGAGACGCAACGGGAATCTACACGGACAGTGCGACAAGATATGAAATGAACCAGGTTTGAACGCAGAGGGCATGGAGAAGAAAATGCGAGGAATAATAATCCTTTTGCTATCCGGAGTAAATAGACACAGGGAGTGAGTGTGGATCGCGAGAAAGGTTCAGTTACATTCCGTGTCCCGTCTTCTGACGCTCGTTGTTCTATGATGATCTTGGTAAATGTATGCTGCAGGCGCGGTGGCTTTCGGCGGTACCCGTGGCTGCGTTATGAAGCACGGCTGGACGACATGATGTTCGCGGGTGACGATGGTAACGAACAGTATCTAAGGTTACCACGACCAAGATAAACAAAGGAAAAACATTTCGCGTACATCGCTTCTCCGCCTCGCTCCTGAAGCCGCGCATTCATTGCTGTCACAGATGCGAATGGTTCCACGGATTCTGTTTCCGCTTACAAAACAAATGCCCCCCCATTCATTCCTCAACTTTAATGACGACTTCACCAGAGTTCCAAACTGGCTGTTCGTCACAGCGACTCAAAGATCTCCCCGTGGTGCAACTCCACCATCTAATCGGCGTCAGAATGAAAAAAAGGCAGACCTCCATCGAGTGGAGTGCTTGGGGCGTCTGCATGCGAGTCCAATGTAGGGGAGTAGGGACGTCGCAGACGCCTTGGTCGGACGGTGGCGCCGCGCGGCGGGGAAGCGGAAAGCGCGCGCGGGAGGGAAAGGGTCGGTACCCCGCCCCGCCTTCTCCGTCCTGCACGGAGGCCCTCATCCCGTCGCTTGCCGCCACCGAAGGACGATTCCTACAACTCCATCGAGACAATATATACTGATGCTGGGGATCTTCATGGTTGCATTTTGTTAAGACGGTTAATTTGGGAGGCGACCGGCAAGTGATGTCATCTGCGAATAAGGTGGGTAGGTTGGTGCGGTGACGATTACTCGAGGAGTGGAGGAAGTGTGGAGGGAAACCCGGTGTCGTCATCGGCTAATCTTTTAAGGAAGAGATCCAAAGAGTGCGGCAGATGGGAGTAATGCACTTGAAATTCTCAGCGGACGCAGCCACCCGATTGGGGGGATCAGATTTGAACGGGAAAAAAATCCATTTAGGCCGTTAGAGGGTAGATTTCAAACTTTTAATTTCATTAATATAAACTCAGCTCATTTTGCTCACCCCTTGCATTAGGGGTTAGACACATAAAAAATTCTTTAAAATTCAAGTTTTAGGTAATATTTAGAAGCTCTACAATACCTTTGAACGAATCTGATGTTGTGCCTACAAATGAAATTACGATTATTTTGTCCTAAAAACCCTTTTTTTCAACCCTTGAGCTAACCCTTTTTTTTCAACCCTTGAGCTAATGACTTGGTGTTATCAAAAAATATTTCAAACAAAAGTTATTGGTACTACTCTTAGAAAGTAGATATAATAAATACAAACGAATGCAATATATTTTCATATTAAGGGGGTTACAGTGATTTTTCAGTTGTTAGAAAAATCTACCCCATTTCCAACCCCCTGGCCCGATGCCCATTTAACGAACTTGACCGAGATTTTCCCTCTTCATCTTTTATGAATCATTATCTACGTAATTAATTCCCATGGTTTAGGGCCAGCGCTGCCGAGGCTTCTCTGGTTTGATCAGAGAAGACAACAAGGTGTTGTAATTCTGTACATTTTTCAATGAATTGGAGGATCACGTTTTCAAAGCCATTCGAACCAGGTGACAAGGCATAAGATGTCCATGGTTTCATTTTGCAGCAGGCGTGCGTTCGTCTATATTTCCAGTTCTCCTCAAACATACATGTTTGTTCATCTTGCTAGGCATTAAATCCATATCGTTCGGGGATATCACGTGTAGTCTAATGTATAAATCCATCAGGGACATTCGGAATTTTTAGTCCAGGATAAGTTAATGGCAGTGGAGGGCAGTGAACGGTGCAGCCAAAATTACACCTAGGGCTGGCATTCGAATCCAAACCATAACATCCATGTTAATTCTGCAGGATTCTGCGTAATGCAATCTGAGTTCGAGCAAATGAAATTCAAGCTTTGAACATTGAGAGCGAAGTTGTCAACAGGTCGGACGAGGACATGGAAAACGGCGGGACGGAAAACGATGACGTGAATCGGCCGCCAGCACACGTAAGCATACTTGAAAGTGCGCAAACCCAAGAAATTATTTTGCACTCAACTGCAATTCAATGGCTCACACGCTGTGAGTAGGGGCGCGATTCTGATCTTCCACCAGTCAATGACTGGTGGAAAGTCCACCATTCGTTCATTGCACGACTCTTGATCCGTTCAATGAACGGCTCAATGACCTCCTCTGGAGAGCCGAACGTTACAAACTTATGCCGATGTCCAACTTACCACGAAAACGCGAACAAAACAATGTCTACCTTCCGCACGCTTACTTCCGTCGGAAAGTTTCCACCACGACACTAGCGCTGTTCCACCTAGTGGATGACGGGTGGAAGGGAAGCTTGACTTTCCACCAGTCATTGAACGATGAACGATGTAGTGAACGATTCTATGGTGGAAGGTGGAACATGATGACGTAGTGTCGGAAAGTCATGACGTTTTGGTGGAAACTAATGACGTTTTGGTGGAAAAGTTGAACCTCGGGAAAGCATCAGAATCAGGCCCTAGATTCCAAAGATTTCAAAAGGGCTCTAATCAATTGCCTTTCGTATTAGAGGCGACTTTTCGTCTGATTTTTAGCCTCTTCTCCAATATTCCCACATATATTTTACTCTTGCGTCTAGGTGTTTGAAGAGAAGAAGAATTTTATTGGAGGCAGATGCCTCGTCCTCGTCTCAGTCCTGCCCCCAGGTTCCCGATGCCCGCCTCCACGCCCCCCTTCCCCCTTTCCACCCGCCAAAGTATTAAGGCGAGTACACCAAGGCATTATTTTATCCCACGAACTTGGTGTGCCGACCGACACCGAACCGGCTCTCACCACATTAACATTAAAGGTGGGTGAGCCGTGCAAGATTTTTGCTTGGATGGACACGTAAATACGCGAGTGATTCACGACCTTGATCTCCCACCTCGACTACTCCCTTCCTTCCTTCGCACCATTCCAATATCTCATCTCTCTCCGCCCCCCCAACCCGCTTTTTCCACACTTTCCATCAGAATTTTCAACGGGATCTTCACTTTCCCACCCCCTCCCTCTCCAGAGAGGGAACACCTCATTCATTGTGTTCCATTGCTTCATCCTCGCGGACTGTGGCGCACGCTTTACACTGCTTCTGTCACATCGTATGTCTGACAGTCTAGAACAAGTTGTTCCTACAAAGGCGGGGGATCCACAAAGCAATCCACAAAGGGGAGGAGGACTCATCGGTAGCTTAGCTGGCTGAAGCACTAGGCGCAAAATCGAGGGAACCGGGTTCGAGTCCCGGTCAAGGAAAATGAGGAATTTCACACTTTCCCACTCTCCCTACCCTTGACATCGTCATCAGCCTCCTTTCCAAGCGCAAACACTCCAATCATAACTATCTCTTAAAGACAGCAATGTTTTCAAGGCCCTTGTTCGGAGGTCAGTCTATTATTTTTCTCTGCTGTTATTGAGACGGTATAAAATTGACTACTACTGAATGCAGGATATATTCCGGAGCAGTAAAGCGGTGGAGTACCTACGTCTTCAGGTGGGCTCGAAGGCTCTTCCTATGAGACGCGTTCACATACACTGAACCAAATCATAGACAGGCAGAATAAAAATGATAAATCGGCGGCGTTGATATTACCTTCGTTGGCTTCACCTACAAGGTGCTGGGATGATTACTCTTTCCTACAATAAACCATTCGCCATTAGACTGTGCTTCGCCACCCTGGTGACGGCCTTGACCCGGTACTTGTAAGCAGGGATACGACGGATAACAGTTCGATCGTCTGATGAGCAGCGTGTGACCGGTTGGGAACATCCAGTCATGAACTGGGGCAGGAGAGTATTACCGCGTTAAGTACTGACTTACGTAGGGCACGTGACGAAGAGCCGACAATTGATACGAGGGAACCTCAGTGTGTGTTATGAGAGGAATCCATACATTTGCCTCTCCTTTCTCCCAAGGTTCAAAATCCGCACGAATGGCAATTCACCCTTTTCTATTCCCCTTTGCTCAGCCTTCAACTTCCGAGAAAACAACGATAAATTTAAAATTTTAGTTCAGAGGATGCACCCACAGGGTAGATTATGATGGATACCTCTTTACCTCTAACTACGGTTATGAGGGTTATCTTTTTATATCCTCTGTTCCACATCTCCTTATACAATTATACGTCTCCTAATCCTGTCCATAAAAGCATTCCTTCCCCTTCCCCGCTTACCCAGCATCCTCTCCTCTATCACAGCTCTAAGCAACCCTTCGCCCCTTTAGAACCTCTTCTCACCCCCTATTTCGCCCATCCCTTACATCTTCTCCAGAAGTCTCCTCTCCTCCACCACACTTCTCCGTTCCTCTTCCTTTCCATCCACCGCACCTTCTCCATTCTCCTCCACACCCACATCTCAAGCGTCTTCAGCCTATTCTCGTAATCTTGACTCTTGCACCGTACAAAACCACGTTACAAGATGGACTCCTTCCCAGTCTTTTCATAACATTCTTACAAAGGTCCCCGTCATTAATTCTTTTCATTGCTGAGTGTCTCCTTTGCTAACACGATTCTCATTATAATATTCTTACTGTGTAACGTGACAATTTCCCTCCAAGATAATTCAATTGTTCGACCAGCTCCAGTGTATTTTATTCCAAGTTTTATATTCAGCCTCACTTTCTTTGTCCGCGAATATGTCATTATTTTAGTTTTCTTATGACTGATATTTATTCCTTCGCGTCAATGTTCTAAAGCACTCTTCCAATGCCTGCAAAGCCCTTCTTGGATAATTGACTAAATAACGATTGGTCGTCATCGAATAAAACCCAATCTATCAACTGTGCCCTACTTTAATCTATCAACCCTACTTTCATTAAATTCCCACATTTAACTGTTCCCACGCCTATGTTGCATCTTTCTTCAGCATAAGTATGAAAAAGCGAAGGCCACCTTTTCTTACCTCCCTCCAATCCCCCTAACTCGTCACTGCACACCTTGGGGCCTATTCTGTAACTTGGAGCGCTATGTACCGCCAGCGGTATTCTCCGCCTCCAAATAAGGCCTTTTGCGATTCTGTAAACACCGCCGCGCTATGTTCCGCCGATTTCGGGGACGTTAAATAACGCTATCGCGACGTCGGAGAACAGTATGAGAAATTCTGAGGGCAAATACCAAAACGTTTTTTTAAATTATAAAAGCGCTATTATTTGGCAGCAATATATTGGTTTTGCCCATATTTTTTTATTTATTCTCAATTTATATTTATTTGCGTCAAAAAAACAAAGATATAATTAAATTTTAATTTGTGGAAGTTAATCTCGAAAAACAAAAGTGTGGCGAAACGGCGTGACGGCTCGCTGGGCTCGCCGCTGTACCTGTAAACAAATCACGAAGAATGTTCTTCGTGATACAAATGAATGGAAATGTGAGTAATGTACTGCATAATAAAAGTCAAGTGTTATATATTATTGTGTACGCTTTTGAGAGTTATATATAATGGTCACCGAATAGAATCCATTATATTCATATATAAATCTATAGATGTATTTCGTGAACGGAACTTGTCGGAAGTCTGTGTTGAACATATGTTACCAGTGGTTGCGGAAATTAGGAGAGAACTTCGATGAAGGATTGCATTGGAAAAGGATAGGGAATTTTGAAATGTTCAGAGCTGTTTTGGCTTTTGCTTGGCAACGGTTTATTAGAGAATTTTCGCATGCAATCCCGTGGAGTCAAAGCTATTTCAGTCCTTAATAATATGTCTATCCCATTGTAGTATATTATTGATTAGGAGGGCATATACACGATTGCTGCAATCTTCTGTGAACGCAAGGGATGATATAAATGTCATGACTGTGACAAAATGTTTCAAGAATCGATCATGTAAGGATAAGACGTCTTGTGGATAAGATCGTGGATAAGACGTCTTGTGTACATTCCATGCTGTATTTTTCAATCAAAAACTATCCTTTGCTAATAAACCCGCGGTTGCAAATATAAAATTAGAGGCAGTGCTATGAATGATTTACGTTGATGCGACAGCCCAAATACAAGCTAGCAACGTGAACGAACCAAAAGAACTTGTCCCTCATTAGGGACGAGAGAAAAATCTTGATTGTCTGAGGTTGTAACTAGCATATGATGGTTTAATGATTAAATTGTTCTTCTCATGGAGGCTTTTATCATGTTTTGGTCGTCGTGTCTTTTACTCATTAATTTTATAGGCAATACATACAACTATCTTTTCCATGGCTGTACGGCATGGTTATCCTTTTTTATTTACAAAATGGAACGCCCATTTTAGTTTTGCTTTCGGTTAGAAGTAGCATACTTAGTAGCGAAGCGATCAATTGCAAAGTAACTACGTTATTGGGATAATAGTCATAAAATAATAAATTCAACCTCGTAGGTATTTATAGTAAATTAAGAGAGGAATCATGTCATTATTATTCTCTCTAAGCGGAATACTCATCTTTCGCTTAAACAAAGCTCGTTTTCTAGTTTTATTCAGTTAAACCATATACCCAGTCGTCATGGTATTACTGTAATACCATGCCATTTCCGAAGTATTTCTAAAGAAAACAAAAGACGGTGCCGATACGTGAGCATGAAAGGCAATCGGAGGGGGTATTATGGATAACGCCAGCCGAAGGCTGGCGTTATTGTTGGTGCTATTCAACGTCCCCTTTTTGGCGTTATTTGTGTTAGAGAATCAGGGGAGCGTTATTTAACGCCAAAATAGCGCTTTACGTCATAATAGCACCGATAGCGCAGGCGTTATTAGTTACAGAATAGGTCCCCTTGAATCTTCATCTTTAAATCTTACTGTGTATTCTGTTGAGGACTATTATGTGAGTTAAATGAAGACAGGGAAAATCAAAGTGAACAGTTGCAGATTATAAAAAAAACAGAAGCACTTCAATATTTTGGTGAAAATATCTAAAATAAGAAAAATAATTTCTCAAAAATTTCAAACAACAAACGATAAATTATAATATGACACGTGGCAATCCCCTAATCGTAATATTGGCAATTCCCATCTTTAAACTATGAAAGAGAAAATTTTGAGGAAGTAACTCAATATAAAGGATAAATCAAGATCTACTCCTGTGAGCATCAATCTACATTAATCTCAATGGCAATGATGCAGAAAACTCGGAAAACGCAGAAATATTTAAAGATATTCTGAGAGTCTCACTGTGTGTAAGACCACCATGGGTGCCGCAATACCAACACAACTAGCATTTCAAAACCCTTACTTGTGATAGAGGCAATGGGGTAATTAATTTCAGCCGCGTGTCAAACAAGAGATGAAATGCCAGTGAGGTACAACGTAGGTACCACCAATGCCACACACCACGGATGGTGAGATCCCTAGTCGGAGCGACGGCAGAGACGCGAAGGAACGAGACTATCTCTCCGGAGACCAGAATGAAACGCAGTTTTGAGGCGAAGGAAAATAGAAGAGGAGACATTCAGGGCCACGCCCACTTCGCCACCCGAAAGGAGTGCACGTCCGCCGCGTGCATTCGAAGAGGGTTACGACCGCATTCGACTCGCGAGGAGGTCACCGCACGCCTCCTGCATCACGACTCGCACGGCAAAAGCTGGACAACCAGGAATAAATACTTGACAGTCATCACAGTATAACATTCGTCAAGGCCATTTATTAAAAAAACTAATCCCATTGCTTTCTCATGAGATCACCATTCGTTATCCGCCAGTGCACCTCCTTTTGGTGCCATTTGGAGGGTGCGCGGGGGGGTGGTGCACCACCCCAATCTTACCTGTGATCACCATCCTCCGGGTCACCGCCCGCTTCCTCCTGCTCGCCATCTCGCGGCCGAAACTCCAACTGAGACAAGGGTGAGGTCGGTTCTCTTCCCCACTCCCCTCCTCTTCCTCCCCCTCCCCTTATTCCTCCCCCTCCCCTTATTCCTCCTCCCCCTCCTGTTCACCAAAAGCCACCCCCTCTCTAGATGAGAGCAGACACAGACGGACGGACACACGCACTCACACTCTCTATATCTGGAGAACCGCCGCGCCTGCGCCGCTAGGGGCGACGCCCGCCGCTAGAGGACGTCCGTGCGCGCGCAGCCCGCCGTGGGCGTCGCCGCACTACGTGGCGTCGCGGCGGCAGAAGGCGTCGGAGGACGCTGGAGGGACGTCGAGCGCGACTGGAAGGGCAGCACTCGCGGACACGCACTCGGGTCGTCGTCGTCCCACTGTATCACTCACACGCCCACAAAAACAAAACACGCACACACACCGCCGCGGTGACCAATCACTCCGTCGGCGCACTTTCTCGGCACCGCTGCCAACGGGTCAGTGGGGGGGGTCTCCCGTCCGCCGCCAGTGTGTATGTGTTCCTCTCGGAGAGGAGGTGGGAGGGAGGGAGGGGAGGGAGGTCGTTTTGTTTCTTCACTTCCTCCCCGTCCTGGACACGTGGTCCCTCCTCGCAACGGGCCTCTATCTCCCGGAATCCACGTCACAACCGTTCGATCGGAGAGGTGCAGCGAGGGCCGCTCCGTATCAAGAAGGCGGGCCGCACTGGGCGCCCCCGGCTCCCCCTCCGCCCGCCATCGTCATCTCTTGGCCGACCACCGGCATGGGCCACGCGAGGAACGCTCTGGAGGGCGCCCGCCACGAAGCAAGCAGTCAGTCCCTTTTGGTCGTCGTCCGGCGTCTTAAGCGGGCGGGCGGGCCAAGGGGAGTGCGGCGGGCAATTGGATGGCGGGACGGCGGCGATGGGAAAGCCGGAGGAGGGAAGGACGGGACGCGGGCACCGAACGCTCCGCTCACGAGACGACTACCGCGTTGTATGTGTGTGTGCGCTGTTCGAAAGAGGAGGGGGTGCCCCCCCCCCCCGCCCCACCGTCCCGAGAGAAGGCAGGAGAGGGGAGGGGAGTTGCCCCCCCCCCCTATTCCTCCCGCCCGACATCTGGACCCGCCACCCCTATCCCCCCGCCGTTCCACCACGAAACCCTCCTCTCTTGATGGGTTGGGTCAAAGGTGCGAGTGGGGTTGGGGGCGTAGGGGAGGTTGGGGGGAGTGGGGCCGCCGCTGTCTGACTGTGACTCTGCCCCCACCCCCCTCTGCGACCCACAGCGCCGTGCACCACCGCGTAGGTAGTCACTGGGACGCCGGGCGATCTTCCGTCTGACGGGAAACGCTCCATTCAAAAAGAGAACACGGCGAACATCGATTGCGAAGTGAACGGCACTGTCGAATACCGAACGCTCTTTACGTTCCCCGCGCGACTTTCCACCGCTTGTAGTAGTACGTCGCTTGTGTGGTGCAAAAATTTCTCGGCGGATGAGCGAATTTCGAGAATAAAAGAAGAAAAGGCGACACGATGGCCTCGAAGCTATCGCGCACACCTTTCGCTCGAACACCTGTGCAGAGAGGTCCATCCACCGCGAACCATGTGGGTCACATGCTCGGCGGGTTCAGAGTGAGGGAAAAATTTATGAATGTCGGGGTTACTTAGAGAAAGAATGTACCAATATAATTATCATTCTCAAAAATTAGCGGTGGATAAAAATTCAGATACCGGTGTGATGCGGTGGAACCGTTACATAATAACATAAGCAAAACACTTGCAGTTTTCCACTTATACATGATTTAGTAGTTACGATGTTACTACATAATCTTTAAGCGAAACTTAAAAAATATATTTTCAAATATGTACTCGAAAAAAATGAGGGGGATGAGGGAGGAGAGAGAGGGATGGACCAATCAGGGCAGGTTAAAGGTGGGAAACAGAAACAGTTGGAGCACGGAGGCATCACTTGAAGATGACCTGGTAATGTCGAAACTAGTCGTATTAAATCTTTTATTAATTGAAAAATGCAAGCGTTTTGCTTTTGCTATCAGCGGTAGAGTTTGTTTTGGATATGAATAAGGAGAGCGCAAACTACAAAATGCAGGGAACCGCTGAACTAGAAGACAGCGAGCTTCATGTCGATATTGACCACTCGCGATTTTTTTTGTCCAGCACGGGGCTTCAAATTCGAGCGACCGTCATTTCCGCGCGGTTACGAAAGGACGGACGGACGTCGTGAAGGAGAGGGAGAGCGGATCCGAGGAGGAGGAGAGGGGTGTCTTCGTGCTGCAGCCAGTATCAAGAGAGTGTCATCGAATGGGAGAATTGAGGTTTATTTCTCCGGTGAGCGCGGGATTTTTCAGGGGGGGGGATATAGGGGGGGCACTTGAGCTTGGACGTGCGCAGCTGACGGGTGGAGGCTGAAGGGGAGGGAATTGCTCGCACTGGGGGGGAGGGGGTTGAGAGATTGGGTCGTTCGTTGAATTGAGCCCCACTTCCCTCCCGGCCTGATCCCCAGCGCCGCTTACTACTCACTGACTCAACAATTACAGACATTCCCAAAGTAGTCGCATTGAATGCCCCTTACCTAAGTGCGCGTCATACGATTCATCATCATGATCGTCATCGATAGTCATCAATCAGCAGAATGGTTTGCAGCAGCAGCAGCCATCCCACTCTCCTGCACTGCTCCGTCCGCTTCATTCCTACGTATAATCATTAACTTTGTAGTTCATGATTTGCTTAATGTATTATTCCATTCTTGGTCTTCCTCTTACCATTCAATTTAATAGTACGATTCTTTAATCGCCACTAAAATACTTTGTAAGCAGGTACTTACATACAGGCATTAGCAGGGACGTGGGCATATTCTTCGCGCTAATCGTGGCCATGCAGTGAACTAAAAATTAATATAAGACACTGTCTCCGGCGTTACTCTGTGGAACTCCTTCATTTTAATAATAAAAAAGCACTTGGTTGTTATTCCACACTTCATTGTGTGGAATATACACCCAAGTAAAGATAAAGTGTGGAATAACAACCAAGTGCTTTTTTATTATTAGAACTAAAAATTAATAGCCGGTAAGGTGTGTTAGCCAGTCACGCCACATCTTAATTCATGCCGAATTTCACCCTCTTTGGTTAACACATATGTTTTTGCACCCGCGCGCGTACCATATCATTTGTGCAATCGCTATGATTGAAAAAATGGTTAAAAATTAATAACGTCACTACGTGGCTGTCAAGGGATATGTGATGGTTAGGGAAAATGTAACGAGGACGAAGAGAAGAATGGGCGATTGTCCGAATTACCTTGGTTGAATGGAGGCCCCCTCTCAGGGAAGGAATCACACCCACGCTATTTCTGTGAGTGGGAGGGGTAGGTAATATAGAGGAGTCAGGCGGAGACAAATACCTGAGGACCACCTTGGCATCTGATCTAGCGTGGGGGAAACACGTACGAGGCGCTACATCAAAGAACCTTGGGATTTATCAAGCGAGTAATAGGAATATGCATTCAGCATTGTAAAAATGGTATTAATTTATATTTAATTTTTTTCATTATTTTACTGTCCAAATTGTTGATTTTTCTCTTTATGTTGCTCAAAAAATGTAAATTGCTTTTGTTCTTAAGGGGTATATCCCCAGGACAATTGATAAATTATTCATTCATTCAAATGCAAACGCGGCGTATTCGAGATGTGGCCTCACCAGAGAAAATTAGTATCTTTCACTTTCACTTTTTCATCGGAGAACCTTCCTATTACTCGCTTGATAAATCCCAAGGTTCTTTGATGTAGCGCCTCGCACGTGTTTCCCCCACGCCAGATCAGATGCCAAGGTGGTCCTCAGGTATTTGACTCCACCTGACTCCTCTATATTACCTAACCCTCCCACTTACAGAAATAGCGTGGGTGTGATTCCTTCCCTGAGAGGGACCTTTCTTTTGGTGTAACACAGGACAGTTGCTTTGATACGTCCATATATTTTCAATTAAACTTCCTTTTCTATTTTATATTTCATTTAAAATAGTTCACATTTTCTTTACCATTAAAATCTTCTTAAAAGTCTTTAGAATCATAATATGTCACCATTCATTCTCAAAATATATGTATTACTTTATCATTTTTGTGTATTTCCTTTTTTAATTACGGTACTCTTAACTTTATTTCAGAAACATAACTATTGAAATGTATAACAAAAACAATAGTAACTATACTGTGAAGCATGCGAACATTGTTTTGATCTTATATTAAGCCGATGAAAAACACATCTTCAACCACAACATAATTAATCGCACCAAACCGGCACTTGACAGAAGACCTTCCTTTGATTACAGGAGACGAAAATAGGAAAAAAACCTTCAACAAAAAGTTAGCCCAGAAACATTTCATCACATTCAAGTATTATAAAAATCCCACGGAGATATTATACGATACAGACGATCTTCATGAAGACTTACCCGACAGGAGGCAAGGGAAATCCGCCACGGAGAGCCTCGTTTGAATTTCGTGCTCCGTCACAAGACAAATACAAGACAAATGAATCACGAGCAAGCGAAGGCATAACTTCGAAATGTTTCACTCGTGAGCGCCATCTGTCGCCACTCGTGATCCTTCTCCCGATGATGCGGCAGACTCGCTCGCCGAAGGGCGTCGCGGGCAATTGTGTCCTGATTGGCGCTCGGCGGTAGACATGCGGGCTGGGGATGAAAACCGTCGAAGATGAAAATTCTCGCGGTCAAACTCCGCGAGGTATAATACCAAGCCCTACTGTGCCGCCTCGAGACACTCCCTCACCCGCTGCCATACGCCTCGTCACGTGCCCACAGGCATTCTGACCAACCCCTTCCCCGCGCCTCACCCCTCCCGGCCACGCGCCCTTCCTCCCGTCGTCAAGATATCCAAGTGAAACTGAATTCCGGCTCATAACGCTTTTGCGAAATGAGTTAGTTCCGACTAAAACAGAAAGGCCAAAAATTAAGTTTTTTTACGAATCTCAAGCGATCACGTCAACATATCATGTAATAGTAACATCTTTTTCGCATGCAATGACACATGAGCGAGATATTACCCATTTTAAGTGAATAAAAATCCATGAATATAATGGATTGGAAATAATGAGAAATCATACTGTCAACGAAAGGGGATCCCTGCCATATTTTCCACTGGGAGCAATTTTTCTTGTCGAGGGACGAAACGCTTCTTCACTTCAAAAGGACGTCCATAGATGTTACATGGACAGAGACCTCCAATTTGACATAATTACGCTCTCATTAACAGTCAATAATCAATCTTTAGATGTCTAACAAGCAAAATAATCCTGCGGATGACAAGCTGATCGAATAATTTCATTAAAATGAAGCTTCAAAGCTAAAAAGAGCTTTAGTGTACAATTGATGGGGTGTTAGGGACTCCAACCGTGGAAATGCGAGGAAATCAGGAGAGGGAACAGATGAATGAGAACAGACAAATGAAAGTCAATGAACGGACAGATCTGGGACGCAGGCGTTTCCATGCGAGGTAATATCGCAGCGACGAACACGCCCGTCCGGATGAGAACGATCCGCGGGCAGCAAGCAAGCAGGTGGTGGGTCGGGTGAGGCGTGCGCCCGGGAAGGGAATACGGGCGAGAGAGAGGGACGGGGTGCGGCCCCTCTCCGGTAGCGCACGCCCCGGGGGCAGAGTGTCCCATCCGACGTCCCGCGCACTGCGCCCTGAATCGTCCTCGGCCAAGATCGGATGCAATCGCCTTTCTCGCCCCAAGATCCTTGTGGAGCCAAGAGTGCCAAGACTCGAATTTAATCTGAGCAAATGCACGGCGGTACATTTCTTGCGGAGGTCGTCCAACTATCCCCATGTATATGCTGTGGATGGTGTTAACATAAAGGCGACAGAGGAAGTGAATTATCTAGGAGTTACGATAACTTCGAACATATCGTGAGGAACACATATAAGAAATATTTGTGGAAGAGCTCTGAAGAAGCTAGGATTCGTCAAGCGTATTGTGGGAAGATTTTCGGATGAAAAAGTAAAAGAGAGGTGCTATTTCGCACTCGTCCGGCCACACCTTGAATATGCAGCGAGCATATGGGATCCGGTGCAGAAAGACTTAATTCGGGAACTTAATAAAATACAAAGGAAAGCTGCGCGATTCGTCAAAAACTGCTACGGGCGTACAGACAGCGTTACACAGATGTTAAACGAATTAGGCTGGAAGCCGGTAGAGACTCGGAGGCTGCGCGCTAGGCTTAAATTACTTGAACAATTAAGAATAGATATCTTTAAGAGCGACACGGAGAACATCATGTTAGAACCCCACTATATTTCCCGGTCCGACAGAAACGATAAATTAAGAGAGATATTTTGCCGAACGGATAGGTATGGGAATTCGTTTTCCCCCGAACAATAAGGGACTTTAATAAATGCTAGGCGTAATTTCATTAGAGCGTTTCCTTTTTATATGCAAACGGCTGGTGTCCTAACACCCCCCGCCACACGCCTATTGAGGCGGCTTGCGGGGTAGTATGCAGATTTAGATGAAGATCCGCATCGTCCTCCGCGGCGAAGGACACGCAATTGCCTCGAGCAACTCAGCGGTGGAAAACGCACGACTTCGCACTCGGAGAGGTCATCCGTGGCTTTCAATGGGCATTCAGGTTTCGCCCGCGCACGACGGTGACCGTGCTGGGGCTCTCCTCCCAGGGTCTTCTTCTCTTCATCCTTCTCGGAGCAGCAGTGGTGCTCAGCCTGCCGTGGACGCCACGGGAGACCCTCGACAGTTAGCCGGACTGTATTCGCTGAAGAGGTATGATGGTACACGGTGCGTACTTATGCGATTCGGTGACAGGGAGAGGGGAGTCGAGTTTAAGAAATGGGTCATTGCCAGGTCCATCGGTGCTATAAAGAGTGGTTAAGAGTCATCAAAACACTCCAATATATTACAATAATCCATCAATAGTACGTCCCGATCCATGAAGCAGAGAGCGGCAGTGAAGAGACTACAAGACACTGTCGATATCACCCTCGGGTGGTACCATCGATGGATGATTACATTTAACGCAGGGAAGACGAAGGCTATCGTCTTCCATAAGGGACACGGAGCAACGCCAGGAGTCGATCTGTCGGTTGGTGAAGTCACCTTCCCATGAAACTCTGAGGTCACCTACCTTGTAGTGAAGTGGAACCGGAAGCTTCTCTAGAAGCCTCAGATGGAGAGTGTCCGAGCGAAAGCATCTGCGGCGTTAGCTAGGCTCTGGCCGATCTTGCGCCCGTCGGTGCTGAGCATGGACACAAAGAGAAGACTATACAAGGCCTGTCTACTCCCTGTCATGGATTATGCAGCGCCTGTATAGTCTGGAGTGCCCAAGTCCACCCTCTACCAAATCCAGTTGGTGCAGAACTCTGCACTTCGATGCATCCTAGGACACGGCCGCTACAACCACGTCTCCGAGATGCACCGAGATGGGATGTTGGAGCCCCTTGATGACCACTTGCCGAAGATCTCGCGATTGTTCTTCGAAAAGGCGGCTGACTCTCAACATACGGCGATCAGCAACCTCGCCAAGATCCAGGTCTGGCCATGGGATCGTTACAAACGACCGATTGCCAGCCTGGACACTGCAGAATCCCTTCCTAGGAGAAAGATCCCCCAGGCTTTTCCCGTAGGAGCCAATTGCAGTAATTCCCGAGACACCATGAGACCACGGAGAAGAATTCAACGCGCCTTAGGAGGAAGAATCCTGGCAAGGCGATAAGATCCAGTCCAGCAGCGAAGGGGCCCGGAAACGACGACTCTGGAATAGTAGGTACTCAGAGCGAAGACGTTCTTCAGCAAAAGAAATAGAGATTTTTATGCATGAGTTAGAAACAAACCTCAAACGGTCGCCTCGGTAAGAAAAGAACTCCTAAAGAGAAGATGAGAGAACAAAGGTTTCGATGGTCAGAGTGGCCGGCTTCTCATTCCCTAGGGTAAGAATCCCGGCGGTGGTTGAGATTAAACTTCGCGTTCAGGGTAAACACTATCCTCACTCGGGTGCCGGGGTGGAGAGTACTTCAAGAGGAGTTGTCCGTGCGTTGCATGGGACAGCGGTCGGAACAGTCTTATGCCTACGACTGACGCCGGGGTTCTCCCCAACATTCCTCCAATCTCATGAGGGAATTATGATTGCGGGCGGATCACTCACGCTGACGGTGCTAAATGTATCACGTACATTGTGTTTGGCGCTCGGAGAGCATTTCGTGGTCACCGCTGTTCCTAAGGACATGAATATATGTTCATGTATATTAATGCCTGAAGCGTTACCGTGATCTTCTCCAGAAGCAGATGGAAGGACGCTGGCAGCGATGCTGGACAAACTTTCAGCGCCATATAATCTCTCTCTCCAAGATTCTCAAAAACAATTTTTAGTAAAAATGATAAAAACTTTATAATGTTTACTTTTTGCCCATTAAAAAGCCATTGGTTTTGTTATTATTCGCTCACTTCTCAGTTTCAAATGTTGTCATATCGTTGCTGTATCGACTTCCTTTAAGGAAAATGTAACGTCTCTAGGACTCGGGAATATTAATCGCCTTTTTCTTTACCGCCCACAGTCTATTTATTCTTGGAACTAGGGAATATTTTTACTTTACTGACGTATCCATGCATTATAATGTGCCTGGATATTTACTTGGTAATGTTTTAGGAGGAACAAAGAAAGTCGAAAATGACTACCATTTGGGTATTTTAAAAACTCTTCATTGACTACCTTCAAATGTGAAGATGTATCAAAATGTATCCGCGCATGAAGTCAAATTGATTCGGGATATATATTATTTTGATGATCAGTAGAAGCTAATTAAGTTCTCCGATAAACTATATTTAAGTAATTGCTCTAATAAGAAGAAATTCCAAATTAAAATTTCCAGTAATTTCTGAAACTTAAACTTACAGAGCCCAATCGGTCACGCTGGAAATTTAAGTAAACTAAACAAGTTGCAGCAGGTAAATAAACCAGCTTGTGAGGCAAATGGCGTAGAGATAGAATTGGGATTTGAGGTACATATATTCCTGACAATACATCGTAGTAGCACTGCAGCCAAAAACATTTATCCGAAAAGGGAAAACATAAAATCTACACCAGAATAGACAGAAGAACAGTAAGAGTTCGCTCGGCCTACGCCAGCCTTACACGACGGCAGGAAAGTACAAATTAAGGAATGCAAAACAGAGAGTTGTTTCTAAAGGAGAATGAATTAGAGATCACCAGAGATTAAACGAGGAGACTCATCCGGTGGGTAAGTTGGTAATCAGACATGACAGAGTACGAACTAATTCGTGTCGCCGCATATTCCTCGTTTTGCAAGGTGCGGTTAACGCCAGTCGCTCGATTCGCAGAGAGTTATCGAAAGTCTTTCGTCTCCGGAAGTTTCCCGATCCCGTGTCGAATAGAAAAGGAGGAAGGAAGGCGAGCTTGCGGTGAGGGGGGGGGCAATAAAAAGTGACTGACGCGGACGCGGCGGTAATTGAATCCACCTTCGATCGAGGCGACCCCCCGTGGCCAGCCTCATCCGCTTCCCCCTAGAGCGCGCGCATACACACGTACGCGGAAGCAGCAGTATAACTTCCTTCCTCGTCTCCTGGGAAGCCACCGAAAATAATTCGCGAGCCATTTTCACATTATCATGCAGCCAACCGGAGTTTAACAATTTGATTTCCACAAAATATTTTCAAAGGAGTTTAATTCTCGGTGCTCGGCCCACAAAATTGTCTCCGTTTGACCCTTGCTAACCCTCTTTGCTTCCGCCACATTCATGCACTGCTTAATGCACATTCACCTGCTCTTCAGACTCTTAAAATTCCTCCTCCTCATAGGGTCTCTCTCCCACCACATTCACAATCCATGGTCTACCTCTTCCTCTCTCACCATTTACACCTCTCATCATCAAAAATGTCCTTGATTAAAATCAATGGTTGACGGGCAAACTTTGAGGAAATCATGCATTGTGAAAAGAAATACTCACTTTGTAATTTCCAAGCCCATTGAAAATGAGGTGAAAACTTTTAAACCGGTAGAGAAAAATGTGGCGTAGAAAATTAGAAAGTGAATCTTTCTTGCAACTGTGTTTAGTTATTCCACTCTCATCCATACTCTCAGCATGGCCGAGCCAAAGAAGCATCCGTTCCACATCACTCCATCATATCCTCACTCCTAACCCTATCCCACCTACTTTTGAAGGAGATAAATCATTTAATCGCATAACCCCTAACCACTGAATTTTGACTAAAATACAATTATCATGACATGCCATCATTATTTACCAATAAATATAAGTAGATCATCACTAAGTTTTAAATTTCATTATGGTACGTATTATTTTGTGCATGAGTCTAGAAGTAGGTAATCATACAAGTTTCAGAAACACGTTTTAAAATATGTCCATTGCATCATTTATGCATTGATCCAGTCAGTGACGTGATTAAAAAAATTCACCGGAAAGATCCATCTAAAATAAGAATGTTCGTTACTGTTTCAAAGCAGGAAAAAGTCCAAATTCGGACCAAGAAATAGTTTTGTCGCCAGCTTCACTAGGACACCGGGAGTTAAACGCATACTCTTGACGCGGAAGCTCAGGATTAAATATCCTTGTTGATGGACGGCTTCTGCGGGAGGTATGGTCAGCAGGTATGCAGGCGATAAAATTGAGAAGCTCAACTTAATTTCTGAATTTTAACGACGCAAGGAGAAAGTAAATATATGAAAGATACTGTTCGCGATTAATCAGTTTGTTCAACTTCATTTAAGGAAAAATAGCGCTCGTGATTTCTTAGGAAACTTATCGATAACGTCAACTCTATTTCCTGAGATATTTTTTTGCTTGATATTATAACCAGTACGATAAGTCTTTTCCGAAATAAATAAAATGTAAAAATAAAATATCGACTAATTCTGATGCAAACTCAAAGAAAGGCTTACATTTATGAATTTTTAAGGAACATAATTTGATAATTACCAGCTTGGTTACATTTTTTAATTGCACTTCGCACTTACTGGTGTGGAGAGGTAATAACGGTGTAATCCAGTGACAATCGAAACGTTTGTCAACGCCGGTACATACACAGAAGACACCATCAAGATAAAGGGACTGAGACATGCCCTGAATAGAACAAAGAACAGGAAAGCCTTAGGCAGAGATTTAACTAATTCCGAACTGGTAAAAATGAGGGCATAACCATATAAATAGAGCCCTACATCTATTTAAAATGTACTAGACATAGTATGAAATGCCAGAAGAACGGGGTCAAGGACATTTATTTGTTTAAAAATGGAGAGAGATATCATACATTACAAATAACTATGGACCTATTGGTATCCGAAATTCCGCTTGTGAATTCTACAGAAAAATTGTTAATGAAAGACTTGAAACAATCTCCGATAGCATATTATAAGGGGATAAACCTTCTACTACTTTGTAAAATTTCAGCAAATTGTTAAATGGTTGTTTCTAATTTTTCAATTTAAATTGGTATCGGAAGAACACAAACGCACAAAACTGTCGGTATTTCACCACTGTTTGTAAAAAAATCTCCTTGATTCACAAAAAATACGAAACGAATATATCTCGGTTACTAAAACATTTATGACAAAAAATGATTATTTCTGGACATGTTCCAGCTATATTTATTCAGAATAATGTACATTCCTGAATATCTTATGAATAGTAATAAACACACTTGCATCATTAAAAATATGGCAATCAAGAAATATATATAAACTTCATCAAAAGATGTTAGATTATTTTTTTCTCAATTTATCTTTTAATATTCAACTCTGAATTAACAATTTCCTTCAGGTTCACTTGCCAATGACTTATATCTTGTGATAAAATGACAGTAAACTCCCGATAATCTGCGCTACTCTCGCCTTCATAAACCTCAAAATTTGGATAACAGGGCTCACCTCTCTAGTTGTGTGTTATAAGTATCTTTTTACAAACTACCTACACATATGGAAACTTACACCTATACTCCCAGAGCTCTGAGGAAGCAAAATAAATTCGCGAAATGGTAGCGAATGGAGTCAATAACGTACATTATTAGAAAAAAAACAATACCTATCCTGAAAAGATAAATATTTATCAAAACAATAGGCTTAGAAAACCCAACATCTTCATGAAGGATCTGGTGCTTTCTCGGCCACTTTTCTTCTAGGGGTTCCAATCGGGTGTGGAGTTCAGGTACCGACGCTTCGATGGCCAACTTTTAAGGAGGTTAATGGCACTGACATTCCTTGAAACGTTGGCGGATTTAGTCATCGAAACGTCAGTACCTGACTTCGAGGCCCGTTTGGAACCCCGTGACGATTTTACTCTAACATCCGCATACTCCCCATCATTGTTTCCCCCGCATCCAATCTCCCGGTCAATTCCATATTCTACCTCCTTTAACCCTCCGGTGGGCGCGCCAAATTCATTTCCACGAGTGGGCGCGCCGCGGCAATTTTACCGCAAATATAAATTGCATTCCCATATTAAGGAAAAGGTAGTTTCTAGAAAAAAAAGGGTGCTTAAGTTGCTACAGTTACATCTTTTATTTTTTGACACTGAATGCACATTGTTAATCACCTTAGTTCATATCTAGGTCCTGTTCATCTTCCCATCTCATACATGTTGTCTCTTTGACGACAATGCCACCTACATACATTATTTTTACATCACTGGCACACAATTTTTGACCTGCAATTTTTATGCCACCTGCAAACATGGCATATATTACTGGTTTAGGTGCTTCAGGAACCGGTTCCTCGTTCTTATATTTTCCTAAAATTTCTTTTATATCTTTAAGTCAAACGTCAAACTCTCTTCGATGTCACACAGCTACTGATGCGTCCGGTGGATAATTGATCCGGATATCGGAAATACTCCCTCCTATCATGAAAAATGAATACCTGGAGACACAGGCATCAAATACAAACGGTACCAAATGGAGAGCTCAGAAACTAAAATATGCGGCAATTTGCCGCGGGCGCGCCCACCGGAGGGTTAAGACGAACAAATACACACATACACAAAAATAAATATAGTTTTATAAATCACAGGCACACGAAAATAAATGGAAAGGAAACTGAAAATGTTCCCTTCGGACGTTTCGGCGGGTAAGTCGCCTTCGCTGGCGGCCGGGGGTCCCAAGCGCTCCATATTCCCTTGCGGGAAAAGGGGCTCCACGTCCTTGTTATAAATTGTTGTTAAAGAATCCGCCAAAAATATCTCCGATCCCACCAATTTTTTCACTGCTTTGCAGATATAATGTGATATTTTAAAAAAAATTGCTTTTAAAGAAGGCGAATATTTACTGCGTTAAAAAATTACTACCCTCATAGAAGGATATTTCGCCGACAGCCATCTTACAAATTATCTCTCCCGCTATCAGACTAGAATGGCTGTCCGATCCAATTAGAGGACCTCCTCGG
Organism: Pyrrhosoma nymphula; assembly: GCA_963573305.1. Taxonomy (NCBI): domain Eukaryota; kingdom Metazoa; phylum Arthropoda; class Insecta; order Odonata; family Coenagrionidae; genus Pyrrhosoma; species Pyrrhosoma nymphula. The sequence continues at coordinate 186,121,531 of OY754327.1, forward strand.
ATCTTCGCGAGCGTTGTACAGAACATTACTGTGAAGTGGAAACAACTTATATCTATTTAGAATGCGTAATACATCCATTCTATCGATTAGAACTGATAATTGGAACGACTCTTTATTTCCCGACTGAAATTGGATACCTCACCCGGTCTTCATATTTATCCAGTAAACGTAAAACAATTCTTCATTGGCCGCCCCAAGGCCTATTCCTCGTCCTGGATCATTCTATTCCAAATATTTCCACTCTCGGCTCGGGACGCGCCTTTCACCTTGGAAACGGCGATTAAAGAAACAAAGGGAAGGGATGAGCCTCTCTATCTCTCCCTCTCACCGCAAGGGGTCGCCGCCTTCCTCCCCGAGCGATCGACTTATCTCGGAATAAAGAAATTAGCCGCGCACTTAGCTGCTCTCTCTCCCTGCATTCACCGAATCTTGCTCAATCGTCGTTTGCCCCATTATGAGAAAATATATAATTTTTTAAGCAGACGTTCCTTTACGATAAGGAGTCCGACGCAACTTCCCGGATGACGAAATCCGAGCACATTTTATCGAGCACGCGTCTGTCCGCAATTTACGCCGCGTCCACTTAAGGGAGGGGTAAATTAACCACGCAGGAAAATGTTTCCTTCCGCGACGAGGAAGTAGTGGTCGACAGACTGATCGAAACTCCAAAGGCTTCCGTGATCTGAGCACGACGCATTTTGGGTTAGAGGAATTGACGAGGTAGGAATTCGTCCCGCGAAAGTGAGTGGTCAACGAAACGATGAATCTTTTCGACCAAAGGAATTGATAAGATGGCCGAGCATGGAAAGACCAATCACAGTGATAAAGCCCAAGTAAATGAACGGATTCGACGTTTCTTTATGGTACGCGCTATGTACAAACAGCCAGCGATCCAAGAAGCTTGGTGCTTCGCGGCAACAAGAAGCGTTCGGTCCGAGTTAAGTTCCATAATATAACATGAACTTTGGAGAAAAAAATGCATCGAAATATATTGACAGCTGACATGTTTATGTAAACATTTTCAAATAATCTCGTGACCCGTCCCATGGGCGTATGGATGGCGTTATGAAACCAGTCATCGTATCACCATCGTTGTAGCCATTAATGGTGCGAGGAAGTACAATCGCCATGCGTGTGGCATTGTGGATCTTCTGTTTCTTTAGCTTCTATCGGTTCTTAAGATGTAGATTGGGGGCAAAGCAAAACCGTGCCATTCCGAAACTCAAAGTGATTCGCTTCTTTTCAAACCATCTCAGCCTTGCGCACAGCCTTCGAGTCTTCAGTAGCTCTCTACCTTAAGTTGTTCATTCATTGGCTCCAGGGGATAGGAGGAAGAGTGTATGATTGTTTATGTATGAGTGTATGATAGGTGTAAGAGTGTATGACCTTCTACTGTTTTCCCTGTTCATATATTAACTTAATGAGGTTATAGAGTCTGTCCTTCATTTTGGCTCCTCCTGCCTTTAGAAGTTCTGCCAGGTTGTTCTGCCAGGTACACCTGGGGATTTATTATTTTTCCAATAGCTATCTCTCGCATTTTGTTCACTTGTAGCAGTTTTTAGCAAGAAGTAAGGACTTCCTATACATTTTGCTCATTTCGCAAATTGATTTTTTCTGTGATGGATCCCAAATGAACGCGGTGCATTAAAGAGGAGGTGTATGTAGAGGGAAGTACCCATCACTTAATCACCCTTCCATCTGCGGACATTCATTCCACGATAGGCATGTTCTTGTTTCCTCTACATTTCAATTTATATTCAACTAGTATAAATAATAACACGCGTTCTCGGAAAGACAAGGAATGAAGACACCAGGAAAGTATAATACGCGCAAGAGACGATCTGGGAATTATGATTACACCTTTAACAATGGCGAATTGGTTCGAAAAAAATTGGAGAGAAGGGAAGTGAGAATTGGGGTCACTTCGATATTATACCAAATGTCTTGTTATAGTCGTGAACTTATAGTAGTTGGTACGCGCAATGGCAGCAACAACTCGGGTTCGAATCCTGGTCAAGACACTGGCATGAGAATTGAGAGAAACGGCACGAAACTATGTTTTGCCGGCTCTGGTGGTGGTGGGGACGAAGTCTTCCCGTTCTAATCCAATGGTCACTTCTTTGATTTCCACCTGGGTGTTTTTAACCACCGAGAACACGATCGTGCGCTCGTCTTTTGTTCCATGGCAATTAGTCCAGTGTAAAAGGCCCCATGACCTTTTCAGGAGGATGTGGAAAATAATTAGAGAAAAATATCAACCCAGCCACAACTTCAATGATTCCTGAGGTCTTCGTTGGTGCCAAGGTGCCTACTTTCGCTGCACCCGCCTCCCTAGCTGGCACCAACGACGCGTGGGACACTTTTCAATGCTGTTCTTGAACATGGCCCACATTTTTCTGCTCCACGAATCACTCCATGGTTTTGAAGTTACCACCTTCGCATACTTTCTGTCGGCGCAGAAAGTATGCGACCATGAGTTTGAGACTTCATATCTCTAAAAAAAGGCTTGGCCGATTTGAATGAAATTGGCATATATATATTTATCTTGTTTCAATTTACGTTAAATGGTTACAAGATTTTAAAAACTATAAAAAAAGTTTGTTTCTTGGGAGAAAAGGAAAAAAGAGTCCATTTTTTGGCCCGCGACAGGCAATGTCCAACTTTCGGGGATTGCAACGCCAATACCGTTCATTCGATATTAGTCAAACTTAAACACCTTATTGCTCAAACTTCTTTTTGTGCTTTCGTTAAATTTAAAAGCAATATATATTTATTTGCTTAAATATTGTAGGTAGTTTTGTGGCGAAACTTTATCTCCGTTCTCATGGCATACAGAGGGATTTCCGTAACACCATTGGCTTTGTCGTGAGTTCTGCAATACGATACACATATATATGAGTACATTAAAATAAAGGTTTATTTTATATTTATTTTTATTTACATCACGTTTTTGTCTGCCTTCTGCCTGCGTTGAGCGGCGGAGGGCGACTAAGGAGCTTACTTTCACCTCCGTTTACTCATGCGGTGTTGCCACTGGTTGACGGAGAACGCACGGTATTGTTCGGTGATTCATTAAAATCCCGTGCTTAGCAAGGTGCAGTCGGATTCATTTCCTTCGATGCCTCCAAGACCGCGACTCTCTGAGCAGGAGGTCTGTCTCTGAGCAGGAGCTGGTAGTTAGTTCTCTGAGCAGGAGGTCTGTCTCTGAGCAGGAGCTAGTAGTTACAGTAGAGTCTCGATTATCCGACCTAAACGGGCCGCGGCAAGGTCGGATAAGTGAGAAGGTCGGATAACACGAAAAATAATAAAAACAATGTAAAAAAATGTTAAATTTAATTTGCGCATTGAAAAATTTTCAAATACATGTGTCTTAATTAACTTTATATGACGAACAAGTAATAATATGAAAGACTGCACTTACGGAAAAGTAATTAATATGTTGTATATAAGGTACTTACTGCATAAATTACAGTAGTTATCGTGCGCGGGGACGCTCGGATAACACGGAAGGTCGGATAACCGAAGGTCGGATAACCGAGACTCTACTGTAGTTACATTGCCCGCTATCTTGCCTTCCGTCGACGTCCTCTGGCGCCATATCCGACCTCACGGGTGCCTCGGGCACACCGATGGACGCTTTCGGCGACAGGCGTCGCGGCGGACGGCCCAAGGAAGGGACTGCGAGCGAGTGGGTGGTGGGGAGGAAGGGGGCAAAGGGGGTGGAGTCCGTCCTCCTCCTCAGTCAGTGCTACGAGAGCGAGATGAGACTCGATGGCCTGCTGCCCTCCCCCCCCGCCCCCCCTCCGGTAGAGCATTCGCGCATATCGAGGGTGGGGTGGGGGGAGAGGCAGGGGTCGCGTCCCCCTCCCCACACCATCTGCCCCCGGGGGGGGGGGGAGGAGGGCACACACTGGGAAGAGGGGGGCAGGGGAAGGTCACCGATTCGATGGCCAGCGAGGCTCCTGCTTGTTCTGCGCAAATAGCGCGCGTTCGCGAGATAAGGCGTGGTGGGGGGGGGGGGAAGGGGAAGGATGGGGAAGAAGGGGGAGGGGTTCTGTCAGCAATAACAATAATAATAATCACGTTGAGGGGTGGGGAGATATAAGTCGTCCGCGGAGATGTCCGATTTGAGGTCGTTGGAGCGATTTTAGTTCATGTACAGAGTTTAGTGAAACTTTGCAAACATGTTCTGATTGCCCGATTTTCACTATTGGCAAAAGTGAAAAAAAAACTTCATGTTATTTTATTCTTATGGCTCATGACAGATATTTTGAATTAGTTCGATCACATTTGCACATATTTTTTCCTAAACGCGAAATAATACGTTTCATATTTTTAAAATGGTTGCTAACAAATATCAAGGTGAAAAAAATGTTTATTTAGTAATGATTTTCGCTTAATTTTCGAACTCCGTGCAGAAAAACCAAGTCATACCAATTTTTTAATAAAGGCAAAATACTTAAAATATAATTCTTGCATTATTTACATTACTGAGAGAGAGTACCTATGGTGATTTCCGCCGCATCAGCAGATGTGAAATGTTGTCCAATAATTTTGCCGAATCCGAGGCAGAAATTAGCGAGAGGAACAGGAAGGTTGAGTGAACCGTTCATGTACTGATCAGTTCATTTCTAGGATGTGTTCCATTTGAACTGCTCAGTTATTTTGGTCCCACATCTAGTAATTACTCTCTCCCACGAGAATGTGAGGGGGTTACCGTCTTCCTGGTTAAAGTTTTTCGGATTCTTCATTTTCCACGGCTTCTACTATAAGTCTGGGAAAATAACCTTTCCTCTAACATAAATTTATACAGAACAATTTTCAAAATTAATTTTAAGTCCTGATTCTGAACCCCATAGATCTGCTCCGCAACGAAGGAGAGGCATAAATGTTTCTTTTTAAGTGGCCCTCTGGTTTAAGCGGCAAGACTGTTACTACACCCTCGCCCAGGAATGGGAGAGAGTAATTCCACCGCACTTGGAGAAAGCCAATCAGGAAGCTTTGAGGAAAACCCTGAATGCCAATCAGAGTGCTCCTTAGCATCCAGCTACTCCATATAACATAGCAAAAATGCACTGGAAACTACTTCGACCAGAAGTTGCCACCTGGATATGAGGCGGAACGTTCTCCACGAAGCAACAATACGCGCTGGGATCACCCGAGAAAAGATGGAGGCCAACTAACGAGACATATTTGCCTCAGCGAATGTCTATGTTGCAAAATGATTGATACAAATAGTGGGAACCAATTAGCACAAAAATATGATGACGTTATTTCAAGCATTTCAGAAAACAATCAGTCTTGATAGAGGATATGAATTCCGGCGAGATGTGGTGGAAGTTTTCCGATATGGATAAATGAAAAAACGTAGTGAACTCCACAGTGAATTTTATTGATACGACCTAGGTTTCGACACGTTGTGTCATCTTCAGGTGACACCTGAAGATGACAAAACGTGTCGAAACCTAGGTCGTCTCAATAAAATGCACTGTGGAGTTCACTACGTTTTTTTCATTTATCCATAATCAGTCTTGAAGTGGTTTAAAGAACAAGCAGTACTCTAAGAAAAAAACAAAAGGTATTATTAATTCATGATACACTAGTTTGCGGTGAAAAAAGTAATCATCAACTATTACTGAAATTTATGAACCATCCTCAAGGATAAACAATAATGATCTTTTTTTTATCATTAATAATATTTTTATCGAAATATTTTCCACCGAAAATGGATAAACGCGGATGGAAACCCGAACAACCATTCTCTTCATCAATAATGATCTGATAAAATGAGAGCGAAGCAGAATTATCTTCATTAAAATTATCACTAATATCCAGGAGATTTAATGTCTTACCCGTAGAAGCACCCACTCTTTGCTTCTATCGTTGTGAGAAGCGGCGAGGTTGTAATTGAGAGTAAGCTTTTCGATTTCGCAACGAGAAAGACGTCAACCGCAAACGATTTCTCGGTAAAATAACAAGAAATCAGAATACGGCTACTAGAGATGTGGCACCCCTGAAATAAAAGACAACTTTAAAAAAACGTTTTCCACATTTCACCCCTCTCCCTTCCCCCCCCCACCTCTCCCTCTCCCCCCCTCTCCCCCCCACTCCCTTCGGGGGCAAAGGCATGCGCAAGACTTGTAGACGTATCCATCTCGGTCACTCGGGCAATGACGACAATGGGTCGACGTCAAAGTTGCATGCCGAGCCTCAGGTGGCGGGAGGTGAGGAGGAGGCTATTCCTTCGATCCGAAAACGGGGAACAACCATCTCGGCCACAGGGAACATTCACAACACTCCTGAGGGACGCAACAATGACACGACACGCATTCAACTTTTCCTTGACTCTCATTTGGCTGGAAACGGCACCCATCTCACTAGACCCGAGATAAAGCTTGGTCTTACTCAGAGGAAATTCACCTAATTCTGGTCGCTAACATTGGTTCAAAAGCTTACCAACAACTGCATATCATACGGCAGATTTGCACAACGGAGGCATTTACGCGTTACGTTCCCTACGCGCAATGAATGTGAGGGATAGCGGGATCTCGACAACAATAAGAGGGACCTTTTCCTCTATCTTCACTATATTAAATATTATTATAGTTATCTTCCTTCTTGCCTCCCACTTTTCCTTCCCTCCCAAGCACACAGCCTCTGGCGGAGAGTAACGGCGCTCGCCGATACTCACGGAGGGGGGAGGGGGGGGGGAGTAGGAAAGAAATAAGGTCCACTTCGGCCGTGCCTTGGGACTAGTAAGTCGGCTCGCAAGCACGTGAGTGGAGTCGCCCCGCCCAGCAGCGGAGGGATGTTGGAGGGGTGGAGTGCGGAGGGGGAAGGGGAAGGGGGGAAAAGGGGGGGGGGGGAGAGGGAAGGCAACAGAAGAAGATTTGCGAAGATTTGTGGTCGACGGAAAGAGAGGGGGGGGAGAAGAGAATAAGAGACGACTCCTCGGTTACATACAACTCCGCTCTCTCCCCCCCTCCCCTTTCCCCGCCCCTAAGAGTTGAGGAGGAATCCGATAGGGGGGGGATGGATAGAGAGGGTGGCGCTGGCGATTGGTGGCCGCGGGAGGAAATAAAGTGCCGTTTAATCAACGTCTCTTTCCAAGAGGGGGGCGCCCCCCCCCCCACCCAACCCCCTTCCCCCACTTCCCCAACCCTCGCCTCAAAACCCTGAGCCTCGCCCGCTCTCACGCCTCATGGCTTGTGTCTGTTTGGGGGATCTAATGGGGCTTCGACTGGAGGCGGTCAAAGAATCCCGCCCCCGGCCCTCCACCCTCCGCCAAACTGTGCCCCCGTTTGGCGACCAATTCGCAACCATGAGGACTGTATTATGCAAGCCAACTCGTGTCTCCTGCCTCGATGCGCCTCCATGTCCTCCTCCAACGGAAGCACGGCAGAGGGGGAGGATTTCGGTCGACTGGGAGGCGTTCGTTCTCTTTCGGTGCTCCATCCATGGGGGGCTATTTTGTAATCTCACTTAAGTGAGAATACGTCCTAAAATGTGGAAAATCACGTCATTTTTCGTAGTTCTACTCCGCCACCCAGGCGGCGTGACAATCTTCGGCTCTCAAGTGGTAAACTGCCGATCTATTTATTTGATTCATCCGCTCTTTCGACTCTTGATCCGTTTCATTTGCCTCCACCTTCCATTAGTTCCATCTCACCTGTCGTAAGGAACGTGAAATGGAGCCACCATCGGATCTTGGTCGATTGTGAGCCGATCATTAAGAGAGTGAAACGGATCTCCGGCCTTCCAGCAAATAGTCAAAAAGGTGAGATTACAAAATTACCCCCCTGGCTGCCACCCCTCATTGTGAGGCGATACGACCACGTCCAATTGGAGCTGGAGGGCAAGATGGGGGGGGGGCATGATTATGGCTTTCGAGACTAGATAGCCTCCCGGGTTAAAGCACTCGGAGGAAATTCGTGCGATCAGTGTTCGAATGCCAGTCCAGGTGAATGACTTTTGTTACCCTGCGAATAGCTCACCTTAATGTTCTCTTGACCGAGTCGCTTCGTTAGGGTATTGGTCCCGCAGAGCTAAAAGGAAATATTTAATTTAGGGCCCAAATAAAATAGGTAATATCGTCAAAATCAGCAGCGTTAAAAGTTGAGCAAAATGACGACACCAAGCAATATCTACTCTATAGTTTGCGTGACGTTGCAATGGCGTGTGGCAGAAGGTATTACACATGCGAGGCAAAATATCAAGTATCAGGAAGGAAACAGAATAAACGGAGAAAGTGTTTCCAATACAATGAGGCAATTTTGAGAGGATTTCAGAGAATTTGATGTTCAAAAAGCTGCATAATATTCCCTTGAATCCTCTCAAAATATCCTTGGGAACCGTGAAACCTGGGTAGCGTGGTCGCCTGTGAATCAGTCCAACGAGCCAAATGTCCGTGGTTCGACTCCCGGTGCAAGTGGATTTTTTCCTAAGACAATTTCTACGCCATGGTCATGTAATTATGCCATAGGTATGGTAATATCTAATGACATTGGCGAAACACTTCCAAATCATGGATTTTACAAATTACATATTTATGTAGCGTGATCTCTATTTGCATGCCACAGGCATGGTCATATCTCATGACATTGTGCTTACAAATCATGGCATCACAAGTTAAATATTTATGCAGCGTGATCTATTAGCTAAGGGTACTTAGCAATTGATTTGTGGCAGGCAAGGGTATGGGCGCTGTCCCTTTAAGGAATTGACGTTGCCTCCATGCCAGCACATCTGGGAGGTTGAGTTCAAACATTCGGTGTAGATTGGATATCAGAAGTAAAGGGTTTAGTTGACCGTTGCCCTCTTAGCTAATGGATTTTAGAATACTATGATAGCGTCATCAGAAAGAGAATATAGTAGCCCTTAAATCCGCATGTAAGAAATCAAGCTCCACGGGTAACCTGGGTTAGGATGGGTGCAATTCGTACAATAAAACTCCAAGTAAGCAGCGTTAATCACTTATATCATAAAAAAACAACTGGGAATGGACTACCTTAAATCCAAGATAAAATATTTACTGGCGATCTTTCTAAAAGGTGACCCTTTATTTGTCGAGAATGGAGGCATGAAATTCAAATCGAATGCACAGTTATTTTCTTCCAGCTAGAGAGATCACACCAGACCTAGTTCATTGTAAATGTCAAGCGCTCTTAACGGAGACATCTGAGGAGCCACTGATAAATATCGCCGATATCGCTCTCCTTCCAAGGTGTGAAAATGGGATTGGTTGTGACGCGATGAGCTTTCTGAAGAGGGGAAAACTTCTTCATGAAACAATGGGCGCGATTTCCGGAATATAAGACCATCAGGACCTTAGCTTGAGCTCCTATTCCACTAGACGTTCAAATAAGGCGAAATAAAAAAAATCACGTAGAAAATGTTTTGGATTTCATGAAAGCATTCGGCAAATCTACACTCAACTAACCAGTGCTCAAATTGGAGTATTGAGGAATTGATGTCCAAGTGGTAAATGGACACGCTACTTTGCATAAGTCACGGGCCAACAGGGATGGACTCAAGTCCTTTAGACGTGGCTTTGGTATTTTCTTTTCCCATCTTGGAAGTGTGATCTGCACGTCCTCTTTTTCATATATTATCATGTTCCAAAATTAATATTTATATAATGTCTATTAGCTGATGATGCGGTTACCCAACGAGAAATAACTACAATAGCGCACTATAAAGATCTTTATCAGGCCTTAAGGAGGTAGGATCGAGAAATGAAAGATATGTCATTTTTTTCATATTTGGGTTTCTAATAGAAAAAAATGTCCTCCATCTATATCAGTCAAAAGATACCCCTCATGCCGCACTACTTTTTCCATAAATTGCAGTTGAACTTACAAACGCTTAATGGACAGAATGGTAGTTACCATGGAAAAAGCTCTGTTTTCATATCGCAAACATATGTCATTTTTTCAAAAAAACTGATATTATGTGGGTATTTTTCCAAGAAATAAAATGGTAGCCTTACAAAGGCACTGACCCATCTTGGATTTTAAGATATTAGCGTTCTTTTGAAGTGATTGCAGACGAAATTCGTTTGTGAGTTAAAAATGGCGCTGATCTCGGCAGAGGATTTAGAAACGCTGCAATCCGAGGCTAGTCTGAAATACTCAGTTACCTCCACTGTATTTTCACCGAGTTTAATGATAAGTTTTCTCACTTAAAACTTACTTTAATAAGTAAAACTTAACAAAAGTTACTTGAATGTTAATTTCATATGTAAATATTACCTAAGGTGAAGGGTGAATTGCAAGAACGATTGATGATGCGTATATTGCTATATTTGCATTGCACTTGAAGCACTGGTATGTCATGCAGAGGCTCCTAAAGAAATTTTAGCAGTGTTTGAAACGGGCATGGCAATGACTAAGGCGTGCAGCAGGCATAAAAACTTCAGTTCTTTCTCGAACTGAAGACGAGGGATCCCGTATCATTCGCTTAGAATCTCCGATACAAGTTTCACCTTAAGATATGTTCGAAACTAGAGATACAATGTTTTGTTCAGACCCTCCGGCAGTGTTTTTGAAAATATTTCAAATCCCGTGCGTAAAAAAAAACCCGTGACTAAAAATTGTATATAGTAGTCGATGCCTGAACCTCCACTCCTATCGCTCGGAATCGAGAATGCTACCAACCAGTCTACGAACAACTGAAGTCGTGAAAGAGAAACATGGCATTATGTTATCTAATTCTGGCGTGGCCATGGAACTACAATCTTGCCTCCTATTTGAGTTATTTTTGGCGCATATGAAGCTTTTTTATGTTCCCGAGGGTCTTATTTATACGCGAAAACTATCATTGTTTATATATATATATATATATATAAATTCAGGCTTCATAATTTGGCAGGACACTGGCACAGAAATCGCAAATTATGATACACACTTGGAACGTGTTTGAGTGTCCTCTTCGCCTGGGATGTTGGTGAGGGAAATAAGTACATTAATTTCTTCTTATGCTAGCAATTGACGTAAGATAAATATCAAACCCGGTATCAATGATTTTCTGGAATGCTAAAATCATCAATGTACGCAAAAATACCCAGTTGAAAGTTATTAAGAAATTACGAAGTGATGGATTTCCCTTCCATCACTAGATATTTATTTCACTTTCATCGCATCGGCGTTGCCCGACTATTTTACAAATGAATGAAGTAATAATGAAAGACATTTTAAGGTGGATCCGAAGAAATATTGTAATTTAATTTTAATTTGCAATATTTACATAATTATTGGCAGTGTCAGCATAATATAAATTTCATTTATGCCTGAAGCATAATCACTACTTTTACTCCATTTCCAGGCTGAGAAAAGTAGATATTTAAAACAACTCTTTTCCATGATTACTGTGGATCTTTAGTGCATTACTTTTTCTTTTCGATAGCTTAGGCATTTCTTAAGAGATAGAAGTATTTTGTTTAACAGCGTAAAAGCGTGTCAAAAGAAGTTAAGTCACTCTTCGGTTTTGACTCACGCGGTCGCGAGTCAACCACCTTATCGGGGTCATTCCTTGGCCATTAGAGTCGATACTCTGAATAAATTTGACAAATGTACAGTAATGGACTTCCATAATTACGCATATCTTACTTGCGACTCAAAAGTTGGAGTAGTAGTTAAGAGGGTCGACGTTAACCAGCCGTGGGACACGCGACTTCAATCCAAGCGTTGGGATACATTTAAAGCAATTATGGTACTGCATTAGAGAAATGTTTCATCAAACAAATCTTGGAAACGTCCAAAGTTTCCAACTTTTTTAATAAATAATAGATATTTATCAGTTAAGAGGTAATCAGCACGCAGTTACTTCCTTTATTTTGGGAGATTCACTCACTCACTCAAAAGAGGAATGGGATGCTGCGGGCGTCGCAATAAATGGGGTCAATAGGTGGTGAGGAGTCGGCTCGCCTCCCACCGACAGAACCAAAAACCTCAATCCTTTGGCACGCCCTATCTCTCCTCTTGGGGGATCTTTTCGTTGAGGGAGAAAAGAGAGAGAAGTACTACGTTTGGGTTTCCATCTTCATCAGGCTGAGAGTGAGAGAGGGGAGGGGATGGTCCCTCCCCACCCCCCGCCCATCGGGTGAATTATCATTTCAACGGAATCGCCCCTCCCCAACCCGCCCCTCGCCCCCACACCTACGTCGTCTTCGATTCCTCTCGCTGGGGAACGGGGGCTGGGAGAGAGAACGAAATAATCCGCCTCGAGATAAAGAAGCCGCGGGAGGCGCAGAATGGGATTAGGAGGGTGTTGGGCGGTGCGTGGTCGGATGTGACGGCGGCGATGCGATGTCGGAAGACATGCCGAGTGCCTCCACGCAGGCCGTGCACCGAGGGGGAGAATTGCTCCAACTCTTTTGCACGTGGCTTGCGCGAGCACCATTGTATTTTGGAGGAGAATGGGTTTAGTGGTAAGGACATCAGATGCAGAATTGCGCTCGCTAAAGAAGCATTTTCGAAGAGAAGGGAATTGATGAGGGGGGGTCTGAGAAGAGACGTAAAGAAAAGGCTGGTGAAATCTTTAATATGGAGCGTGGCGCTATATGGGTCGGAAACTTGGTCATTGCGAAGGGAGGATGTGCGTAGACTTGAGGCGTTCAAGATGTGGGTTTGGAGAAGGATGGAGAAGGTGAGCTGGGTGGCGAGGAAGACGAACGAGGAGGTATTGGATATGGTCGGAGAGGAGAGGAAGTTTGTGGCAGAGGTTCGGAGAAGGCAGAAGAGATGGATGGAGGAGGTTTTGAGAAGAGAGGGCATGTTGAATAGAGTGGTAGAGGGGAGAACACTGGGAAAGCGTGGAAGAGGAAGGAAGAGGATAGGAATTCTAGACGAAATAACAGGAGGTAGAAGATATGAAGAATTGAAGTGGGATCTAATAACGGGCCATCCTTAGAAGGGAAAGCGAGATAATGTCTATGAGGTTGGGATGCAGAATGGGGACTGTCCAAGAACCTACCAATCAGCTGGTAGAATACTTGAATGAAATGCGCGAGCACCAGACAATTCACTCTCTCACTCTCCCAAGGACACCCAATCCTCAACTGTTTGACGGACGCTGATACTAAATTGACGCTTTTTTTCACAATCGTCAGCGAAAGTCTCCTGCGTATGCATCACAGAGCACAATATTCTAGACAGATTTATCTCCATTGCAATTAAATTGCAAAATAAAAAAAATTGCCTTTTACCTTTTTTCCACGCCAAATTTCCCAGCTAGATTTATGTTCCGAAGTGTGGGAATGTGAAATCAGCACAACGAAGAAATCAGCCTGCTTTCCGACACCGAGAAGGCAGATGCATTGTGGGATTCTCTTCGGTCACTTCTCAAAACGAGCCGATCACTCCTGGAGCTTGAAACGGATGCCCGGTTGTCACACTTATTGGAATGAGCATAACGAATGTACTTTCTGTTTTTCAACGATTGGTGGAATTAGAAATGCGTATCAATGAGTTCAACAAGCAAACAAATACGTTACCACAAATAATTTGAAGAGAAATTGCAGTTAGATAAAACATATCCTTCAGCATTCTTTAGTTATAGATTTGTATGCGCTTAGATGACAGAAAGATTTGCGCACGTTGTACAAATTGAGGATGTCTGATGCTGCAGAAATACTTATATTTTTTTAAACGTTGAAGAGGAGATAAAGAATTTTTTCATATGTCAACAACAAATATGATTAACTGAGAGACGGTTTAGCAGGCGAAATTCTGATCCCTTTTGTTACAAAGGGTTTCTTCGAAGTGCGCGAATGCCAGGGTAATGTGACAGTCGACCAGGGGGGAAAACAAGTACCGGCCTGCGGTCACCAGCTCCTATTCCATTACTACCGATGGGTGGCCACAGATACAGCAGAATTATGACAACACTCGCAATAATTAACGTATGTAATGAACACCCCCGGGTCGATCAAGTGTTTTTCGATGTACAGGAGGCTAAGGATAGAGTTGTAGGAAGATAGGACCTGAGAAGCTCAGTTCAGTAATTTCTTAGCATCTTCGCATTGTAGCTTTTCTTAATTAAGGTTCGGGTAATGTTCACGTCTTCTCATACCAAGGTCGTAGGTTCGAGTCTCATCGATATTTAACTCTCGAGGGAATGTCCGTTAGAGTTCGACCTACGTCACACACTCGATGCAACAGGCCTAACAGACTACTTTCGACGTTGCGGAATAATATTTATGATAAGTAAACAAATCAATGACATAAGCGTGAATTTTAATTTTTCGCAAGTTTGCAACAAATTGGTACGAAGTCATCTACGAACGGTAGGAAATAGAACGTCGGCGACAAAAGACGATCGGCGGGAAGAGGCTCTTAGCAGAGCGAGCAAATGCAGAACGCAACTGGGAATAAGTTTTGATTTATTCTTTTAATGTCTTCATTCTTAATTCATGTCTTAATGGATGATAAGAAGTGAAAACTCGATATCGAAAAAATGAATATGCAAAAGATATGCCCAGGCACGTATTATGATAATCGAGGACGGTAATGATCGATTTTTCTGATCTGATCAATACGCGGTGACTTCCCATCAACAAGGCAGAATCATTTGTCCGAGAACTTGATGGCAGGGATACTTTTCCGATACGTAGAAGGCCGAGATTAAAATATTTTCTGTTTCCGCTGACAATGAATGGGCATGGAGGCAGTCTTCTTTCGTAGTCAAACTTAGATTGTTGAACGACACACAAAACGAATGTACTCTTCGGAAGTGCACGACACGGCCACCCCCGAAATAATAAGTTCGCTATAAATCGAATAAATAAGGGTGCTCGAAAATGTAAGAAAAAAGGGCATAGATATAATTGAAATATAAGAGTTGCTGAAATGAAAGTTAAATGTTTTACGTAATATAGTAAAAAAATGAATAAAACGATGTAGTAATAATAAATGCGGGAAGTTAAAGCCAAAGTGTCCTTGCCCCGCAGAGTTGTCTCCCGCGACAAATTCCTTCGGGCCCGAGAGGGATTGGGGCGCGGGGGCGGGAGGGGTTAGGTGCTTGAGGGGGGTCCAGGGCCCCCCCCGCCCGTGTGTACGTGAGTGTGTCGGTCCACGCATTCGGGGCACTAAGTAAGTGCTATTGGCAGGGGGTGAGGACCACTCCCCTCTTGAACCGGGCGTCGGTGGTGGCGCCTCTGGCATGCGGCGGCTGGAGTGGTAATTTCTTCTTCACCTGGCCGAGTGTGCGTGAGAGAATGTGAGAGCGTGTTTTGGGGGTGGGGGGGAGGGGAGGGGAGGGGGAGTAAGAGAGAGAGGGGGGGAACGCGGGAAAAGGGATTAGGGGGTTGGGTGGGTGGATGCTGGGGGAGGAGGGGCGTGGCAGATGGGGTGGTGTGAAGGCGTCGCCGTGGAGATGGAGTGAGTGTCGGAGGCTGGATCGTCTGGCGGTGGCGGCGGGAGGGGATGGTGGGGGGGCGGGGGTGGGGGGAAGAGGGTGGGGGGAGGAAGAGGGTGGGGGGAGGAAGAGGGTGGGGGGGAGGAAGAGGGTGGGGGGGAGGGATTTTGGATAAGGGCGTCGGAAGAGTGGAGCCCTTGATGACAGAGGAGTGGTTTGAGAGAGAAAGAGGGTGGGTGTCTCCACCCCCAATTCCCCCCTCCACCCCCCCGCCACTCTCTAAGGGTTTTCCGAGGACGAAAGGAACATGGAAGTCCAATTTTTGGTCTCGCAGTGAGCGCTCCTTAATCCCGGGCACCTGGCGGGCGAGCACACGGCGGGGGTGGTTTGTGGAGTGGGGGTGGGAGTGGGGGTGGTTTGGAGGAGGGGTGGGGGTGGAAGTGGGAGTGGGGGTGGTTTGAGGGGGGGTGGGGGGCGGGGGAGGATAAGAAGAGGGTGCATTTGGGGGTGGGGGAGGATCTCTTTCGTTTGGACGCGGAATGAGAGAGTGTTGGTTCCTCCTTCCAGCCGGTTGCTAAGGCCTTAACGGGGGGGGGGGGGGCGGGAGGGGGGTAGAGGAGGGTGCTGCCCCCACCCCCATTTACTTCCCCAGAGGGAGACACTCGTGTGCACGCATATGTGAGTCCCCCTTTAATCCCCACACCGCCGTCCCCATCTTCCTCCGGGTGCCGCTGCACACGGAGCGCGACTTCCATCCTCGGAGCACGACGCGCTAAGGCCACCGACCGTGCGAACGCTTCGCGTACCTCCGATGTAGGAGCAAGAAGCAGCACCGTTACATTTCCACCGCTCACAACCTCATTCAATCACTCATTCACGGGGCAGGGCGAGTGAGGCGGTGAGACAATCCTGTCTGGGCTCCATAGTCAAACAAAAATCGTTCATTTTAAGGAAAGGTTTCAGGAAAGAATTTTAAGGAAACCTTTCGTCCTCTCATTCTATCAATTCCAATTCATCGCTTGGTGTTCCCTCAAATTTCCCCATTCTCAGAGAATATTTTTATGGTAATTCCCCCAAATTTATTTATTGGAGATTTAATTTGAACAATCAACTGTTAAATTGTTATCATTGATGAAATTCCCATCGTAGATCGTGGCCTAAAAATCCCGAATGGCTCTCTTCATTTCCTACGCAAAAATTAAAAGCAAAAATGGAGTAATTTCACTTGTTTAAAGAGTGCATGTATACGCAATTTACATTTAATGACATTCATGTTCACGTTCATGTGACCAATATGCAGCGCCGGGGAATCCTCTTCCACGTTCTGTTGAGGGAGGTTGTCCGTTTCTGCCTTTCCCTATTTTTAAAATTCACAGCGAAAATTAATGCAAGTCTCTCGTCGAGTGTTGTGCTAGCAGTGTAATGAGTACCTACTTCGAGTAACATAATCTAACAGTACATCGAGCCGACAACATCATAGCTCTCCCAAGCAGCATTCCTGACGGAATGAATGCACCAATGCAATACCTGGTCTTCCTTCTCGGATGTCCCGGGAGAGAGGTGCACCATGGTCGGAGGCGAAGGTGAAATACGTCATGGGGGATGAGATTAATTGAATAGTCGCAGTGAAATGCTCATTTCTGACCCTCGGCCTCATCTATTCCATTTTCAACGATTAATTTCGGAGCCGGTAGGTAAACGAGTCGAATATATAATATATATAACGATGTATAATAAGGAAGTAATCACAGAACCTTTACCATCAACAAAACAACCTGTCCTTCCTGGCTTCTGTAGAGGAGCGGCTCAGCTTCCTCATCTTCTACCTCCCTTCCCCGATTAAAACCCAGAAATAGCATTTCCCAACCACGAAGAAATTCTGCAAAAATAATTTCCCTAATAAAATAACCCGTCAATCCTTCCTAAACCTAAATAAAAACCACTTCCTAACAAAAGAACCTGTCATTCCTCCTAAACCTAAACAAAAATCTTTCCCTAATAAAATAACCTATCAGCTCCGGTTTAGCTACGTCTTGACAATCCCTCCCTAAATTATTCCCATCAATACCTCTTACCTTCATCTTAAAATTCCTGCTCCCCGTTATGTTCCTATTATTCCAAATCCCAACCACGATCAGAAAGGGCAATGAGCCCGGTACGGTGCTATAGGAGTACTACTAAATGTCTGTCTATCTGTCTAAGTAGGTAATTATGTGCGCGAAGCCATGAAGGTGCTTTAAATGAAGCATCCAGCCTTGAATGCCTCGTTCCGTTGTAATGTCTCATGAGCGTTGTCGAAAAATAGACCAATGCGACCAACGTGAACAAACCACACGCCGTGACGAGTCGAGACATTAATTTCGACGCTTCCGTCGCTCGGGAGCAGAGTTCGGAGAGCGGTGAGACTGGTCCCTTTTGGTCCGCGCCTTGCCCCCCCCCCTCCTGCCCCCCACGGCCCCCCACGGAGCGGGCGACGGCGGAAGGAAGGTGCGTCTTCCCCTTCCTCCGCCCTCACTCTAAAGGGGCCGGAGAGTCGGGCGCGGATTCGGAACATGGATGCTGTTGTCGTGGTGAATAAGGTTGGCGGGGGTTGGGGGGGGGGGAGAGGGAGGACGAATAAGAATCGTTCTCCTTCCTCCAAGTAAGTGCGCGGGGAATCCTCATTGTCGAGAGACAGCAAGCAGCCCCCCCTTCTAGTGAGCCGTCACCTCCTCTCCTTCTCGGCGTGTTTGCTGGAGGTGGGGGAGGAGAGGGGGAGGGTATTTAAGAAAGAGTTGCGGGGGGGAAGGTGGGGACGCCCCGTTGAAATGCAAGAAAAGGAATAGTCCCCTCCCTCCGTCAACCCTCCCCTCCCAAATGCCGCCCCCTCCTTTTCCCGCTTCATCCCTGTTCTCAACTTCATCGCGAGGCACAAACATTCATATAAGGCGAGCAAATAAGACGGAAGGGGGCGGAGAGGCGCTATTTGCCTCCTCTCTGCAGCCTCGGGGAGAGTGGATGCTCCCGCCTCATCCCCCGGCCCTCCCACTACACATATACATGGATATGCGACCGGGAGGAGAGGCGGGGGGGGGGGAAGGAGACGCAGATCCCCCCTACCCTTCTCTCTCTCTCTCAACTAGAGAGAAATGCCGCCGCGGCGTAAGAAGAGTTGCCCCCTGACCCCCGCCCCCCCCTGAATACGCGCCGCCCTCGAGGGCGTTGGTCGCATCTGAGGCCTCCGCAACGCCCATGTCACTAGCCTTTCATGTCGCACTGGTTGGGGCGACATTCATGCACTGTTCTATGCTACCTGCGCATTCGATGTAATGGCTTCATAAGTCCGGAATTCTTATGAATCTTCTCTCTAACCCCGGGGTTCCCAAACTATGTCTCGCGGAACAACGGTGTTCCGCAACAATTTGGAAAGGTTTTATACACTGCAATACATTTTAAGATCTTCTACTAAACTATATCTACTTCAAGTAATAAATGAAAAGTAATTTTAAATTTCCTGTCTTTATGCATGTGTGCGCGTGTGTGGGTGTTTTAAGCGAAAGTGGCGCCGTGTAAATAATTCCCCGTTCCAACTTCCAATGTACTTACTTACGGACCTTCGTACCAACCACTCGCGCTTTACCACAAGTTATAAGTTACCATTGTAGCTCTGTGCTGCTCTCCCTAGGCTGCCGTTTGAACTACTAGCAAACACACATCTTGGATATTTTAGCAGAAATGAAGAGCACTTTCCATCTTTTGTTTATTTGTGAATGTCTTAAAAATGAAATCACGGCTCTTATCCACTCTTCATCAAAAGACGTCGTCTTCAGCATCAGTGTATAAACTCCAGAGGGTGAGGTCTGCGGCAAATTTCATAAGTAAGTCCGTGTTGTTTTTTAATCTTAAACAATTTGATCGACTTTGAACTGTAATTTTTTGTTGATAAATTTGTCCTTATTACAGAATTTAAATATTATTTAAAAAAATACTCATGGATTTTTGGTTAAAAACTGGAACTTCGACAAAAGGAAGGCCAAGTACTTTCACTGATACGTCCAATACGTCTATCATTGAAGAAGAAAATGATCGAAAACCCGTTAAATATTTAATATTTTATTAAATATTTAAAATGTTGTGCGATGAAATGGGTATTGGACACAATGAACTTTTATCACATACTGAAGTGAGATGGCTATCCAAAGGGAAGGCACTATTAAGAATTTATGAACTTCGAAGTGAGGTATTGGTCTTCTTGAAGGCACAGTATAATTCAGTACAAGGAAAAAATTTGGTTGATGTTTTAACAAATACTTCATGGTTGATAAAACGGTCATACCTTCGCAGATATTTTTACCAAGGGTAATGAAGTTAACTTATCATTACAAGGAAAAAGTATTACAGTTTTTAATACAAGAGATAAAATTGCGTCTTTTGATCAAAAAATACAATTTTGGATTTCATCAGTTGAATTTAATAATTTTGATTGTTTCCCTGCCTTACATGAATGATTGAATGAATTAAATATTGAAGTAGATGACGAAGTTTCCAAAGTATTTTTAGAGCACCTACATAACTTGAAATCAACTTTTTTGCAATATTTTCCGATAACTACTAAGGACGATTCCTGGGTTCGGAATCCATTTTCCGTGACAGCTAAACCAATAGGCCTCAAAGAAAGTGAATATGAAAATCTATTGATTTAATTAGTGACTCTGATTTGAAACAAAAATACGAAGATCAGCCTATAAATGATTTCTGGGCAAGTTTGTCAGAAGAGTACCCCAATTTATCAAAACAAGCTATTATTGTTTTACTTCCATTTTCTACAACCTATTCGTGCGAAGTGGGATTTTCTTATTATGCTGCACGAAGTCAAAGTGCAGGAACAGGCTCGACAACACACCAGATATTAGAATACAACTTACCAATATTGTGCCTGATATCAAGAAGATATACAATTAAATAATACAAGTTCTTTTTTAACTTTGTGGTATTCCATTTTAATAATAAGATGATTTAATGGTAGCTTTTACAAAAACCACAACTTAAAAACACACACACACACAACCCGGGTTTCGACGCTTGAGCGTCATCTTCAGGTGCTTTTTTTTAGGGTTTTCAGTCTTATATATAGCTTGGAAGAAGGGGGGGGGGTTTGTGAGGATTAGGGTGGTGTGATATACAATTCAAGAATTAGAGATACAATTCAAGATATACAATTCAAGAATTCAAAACCATAAAGGTCATTAAATGCTTTATTTATTCCTATTTTATGTTTACATTATATTATTATAGTTTTATATTTAAAAATGATTACTAAATAAATAATATGTTTCAATAAAATGTTTTTTTTTTAATTTTTACAAGTAGAATAACCCAACCTAAAAAATAAGCCAAGTGTCCCGTTATACTTCCCAGGTTTGCGAAGTGTTCCATTGCAAAGAAAAAGTTTGGGAAACCCTGCTCTAGTCCACCCCATTCGTCCCGACTGGCATTATTCCCTGCGGTGCGGTGGCCAAGCAGCAGGGAAGCTCTTCGCTGCCTCACAAAAGTGAAACCCCCTTCGGGTGCCAGCGAGACGTTCCGTTTCCGTAAGCTAGAGTAACGGCTTCTTTTTATCGATAATAATTATTAATACTGTATGTTTGATTTGTTTTCCGAATCATATATGATTAACTAAGAAGAGTTCTGATTGCATTCCACAGAAATAGCCATCCCTGAGGCGACAGTAACACTATATTGAGGAGCCTAGAAGCCAAGGGGTACAAGCGACTTTATAGTTTTTCCGAGCGAAGTGCAGAAATGTTTTCCTAAATTATGTTAAATTGTTGTGGCCAAAGGGTATGACAGTGAAGTGTGCTGTGTGAATGTCAGATGGGTGCTGAGATCTAGTGGAGCAAATTTCATCTACTTCAAGAAACACATTGAACAATAACAACAAGTTGAACTTGAAACATGAAGAACTCAAAATTAACTTTTTGTCACTTGTACCTCTTGGCTTCTAGGCTCTTCAAATTACTACCCTGTCCGTTGTTGTGGCAAATACTGATAATTTTAATAATAATAAATATTAACTATTAGCTATCTATTCTCGTTACCGCTATTATAGGGATGAAATGCATTTTGATCGTGTCAAAGATGCAGCGTCTTGTTTTTTACCCAAGAAAACACTTTTGATACATTCTTGGAATCTGTATTCTCGACAATTCTTGCAAAACTTGTAAAAAAAGGCTTTCAACCTGGACAAGCATGATTTTTTTAACAGCAAGCATTACAAGTTTACAACGGGTAAATGAACTTAAGATGCCTTAGAAAACTTCATGCCACATGCCTATAATGCCGTAATGAACGAGCGCCAGCACGTTAATTGACATACAAAAAGCATTTGATTCAATAAATCATGATATTTTTAAGTGCAAATTTTGGACGTATAGTTGAATATAAATATTTGGGAGTGAGTATTTGATATCAACATTTAGGGGGGATAAATTCAGAACATTAACCGAATACCGATGTAACTAAAATACTGCCAATCGGAGTCTTATTTTATTCAGAATAAATGCCCCCACCAATTCATTAAAATAATTATGCATTAGTGACATTAAAGTTAATTACAGTCAATTCTGCTCGGGGAGGTGCCTTCAAAAATTCTCTCAACCCCATACTGATCCGGAATTGTTAGACTGGTTGCTAGAAAATCCCAACTTGAACCATCATTCCCCAATTTATTTCTTGGTTTGCAGCTACTCACATTACTTCTTCTTTCTTAAGGTTATAAATTGTTTTACCTCAGAAAGGGTGATAAACCTTAGTTTGAAACCAAACCTAATGTGTAAATTTCAATGTAAAAATACGCTTATCTCGCCGAAGCTAGGTATGAAATGTTCAAACGTTCATTAATATACATATTTGGCCAAAGTTTTCGTTTACTTAACCTGATAGTATTACAAATACTCAGAGATTAGGAGTAAAAAAAGCTTGATAGTCTGTATATAAAATCATTAAATTTATGCATGAAGGCTCTGGTGATTTTTTTGTAAAAATTATAGGTCAAAGTTAAGACTACATCAAGACGTGATTATTTTAAAGTTTGTTATCTATATAACGTGTGATTGTACTTTTATGATTTATTACATCTCAGTTTATTTTCTTAGGTAACGCAAACTGAAACTGAGTACCTGATACACAGTAGGGTGGCACTCATTTATCTAAATTAAGGAAATTAATGGTTTCAAACTCTAATAATGATCGATGTGGAATGCAAATTTACCTTAAAACCACCTCACCTCATTTCAAAATCCTGTCACTCTTAGTTATCGGGAATCCGTGGCCCAAGGCCCCTGAGTACTAAATATGCCTGTATCCGGGCTGGAAAAGCGCTCTACCTGAGCAAGAGGCAATATTGAAATCCTTGAAGAGATGAAAGAAGTATCATACTAATGACGCTTTATAGATGCAATGTACATACGTTTGTAAAATCCACGAATGCCTCTGAAACTCAAAGAGTGATGTACAATCACAATGATTGCCGTAATAATGCGATTTTTGAAATTGCCATATTCATTGTTTATTTCAGCAATTTATATCTATCTAAGGGAAAAAACGGAAGTAATGTGTAAGCAGAACAATGCCCCGCAAGCTGCAATACACATAGGGACATCGGTAACTTGTCACTATCATACAAGTTTACTCCCATGTGTTTTTGAAATTCAGAAATTTGGAATCGACTGGCCAATTAAATGAGAGTGAAATTGCACTAAGTATCTTCTATGCATAATTGTGGATAATATCGGTAATTTCCCAGAGAACGAGACCACTTATATCAGAGTCCGAGAGGCAATGCGTTGGCGATCATTCCTCTGGACGAAGGTCGTCCCAGCGTGCACTGGTGCAGGAAGGGGTTTGAGGGGTAGAGTCTCGGAGGGGAAGGGAATGGTGCGGGGTTCTCCTCGGTGGTGCAGCGGTGATAGGTGGCGCCCTGAGGGGCGGCTAATACTACGCGCGACCTTATCTCAGAAACTCAAAGAGATACGCAAAAATCATTGAAATATCGGTCCAGTAAGCCTTTAATAATGCCTTTTATTTAGATGGAGCACTTTTCTTCCCCGAAAACACGCATATTTAGTTACGAAGTATTTAGGTTTACGACAATTAATAGCGACAGGATTTCAAAACGTGAATTTTCATTTCACCTCGATCATTCAAAACAGGTAGAAAACAGTCGGTACTTTTCTGAATTTCGAAAAATAACAGTCACCCGTAGATATCTGATTTATCCACTGTTTGGATATTTGTGAAAAACTGTGATTTATGTGTTAAGGATAAAAAAGTATTATATTATTATTGTTGAATGTAGGTCTTGGCTGCAAAAATTCTGCTTACTGCCCCAGGCATGGCTAGAGTCGCAGTGGTTCTTGAGAATTTTAACATTTCATTGTGACTCTAGCCTTGGCTATGACCGTAATCGGAGATTGTGCGACCATCCCAAAACTGAATAAGGAATGAATTTTTTTTACTAAGACAGTAGATTAAAATATGTATAGCAAGTGGTTCGTGGAGTTACTGGAGAATCTGAACATAAGATCAAGAATACAAGGTAAAACTATGATTTCCACTCTCAACACTGTTCATGAAATTTCTTAAATTCGCAGAGGACACGATAATTCGTTCGAAGAACAATAAATTCATGATGGACACCGTTCTGAATTTCAAGTGCATGCACGGAGTGCGTGTTCATTCGCTCGTCGACAAATGAAGAGCGCGGGGCGGAATGCGTTGAGGCGTTCACTCGAAGCACTGACCACGCGACGGAAGACGTAAGCGACGCCAATGCACTCTAGGGGAAGGAAAGGAAAATAGGACGGGGACTTTATCGGCTGCCATGAAAAATGAAACGGCGCTCACTTCGCGAGAGGTGAGCGGTCGCTTATAACGGGGGGGGGGGTGCGGGGGGAAGGGGGCGCGGAATAACAAGATTGGGAGCGTGAAAAGGAAGGAAGGGGGTTGTCGTTGGGGGGGTTGTCGTTGGGAGGGGGATGAAGTGGGGGAGGTAGGGGGGTGGGGTCGCGGGGGTGAATTGCCGAGGATGGAGGACGTAAAGAAAGAGCAGGTGGGAGGGGTGTTATACGTTCGTGCCAAGGGTTTCCCCACTCACCCTCCCCTTCCTCCCCACCCCTTCCGCCCCCCCCCCACACCCCATGCAAATGCATTCCCAGTAAAAGCTTTCCTCAATCTTTTTCAAATAAAAAAAGAAGTTAACGTTGAGAGGAGACGGCGGCGTGTCCGAGGGTGAAGGAGAGTTTGCCTTCGCCTGTTTGCGGCGACGCAGGGGAGGGTTGAGAATGAAAGGCCCTGGGGGTGTGTGGGGATGGGGAGGAGGAGGGGGAGGAATGAGGGGGGGGGATGAGGAGGAGGATAAATAACCAAAATCGATAAATCGAAACGCGTGTTTAAGTGGAGGAGGGCCGAAGGACGAATAGCTCGTTCAAACACGCATTCCACGCACGGGGGAAGGGAGGGGAAGGGGATATGAAGAGGGGGTGGGAGGGAGGGTGGAGCAGTCGTGCCCCCCACCCTATCCCGTTAAGTGGTCTCGGCGGCGCGTTCGGAGGCGATTGAGACAATTGCCGAGCGCACTCCGCTCTCTCTGCGTACCCCCTCCCCCCTGCTGCCACGCATCGCACTCCACCCCCTCACCCACCCCCATGATGGGAGCTCCGAACATGGAGACCGCGCGCACCTCACCCCCGATTTGTTTTCCCTCGCTCCGTGCGGAAGGGAAATGGGTCGCGGGCGGACGGTTGCAGACGTGCAGACCCTTGACGAGAAAAGAAAGCGTCGACGACGTTTCGATGCGAATGTGAAGCCGTTTGGAGAGCGAGTGAAGAGCCGACAGAGAGGAACGAAGAATATCGGGGCGGAGCAACATAAAGAGAGTCCTTTCCCAGCGCGAGCGAAACGTAGATGAAGCGAAAAATGTGGTCCCACGCTAATTTTTCCTTAAAAATAAATCCTCGGGAAATTTATAATTTTTTTTTTGGGAAATTAATTTTATAAAGACACACGACGAATTAGTAACGTGCATACGAATGTTTAAAACACACAAATTATGTTTAAAACTATTAAGTGTAGAAAATTCAACTTTTGTCTAGAGTAGAAACCATGTCAATTAAAATTTCAGCCGCGCTAATTCACTCCATTAGCCATCGTGGAAATGAGGAACTTATTTTGTATTTTTTTTTCAAACCAATAATATAAAACCTCCATATACGTATAGTTGAAAAAGGCAGTCACTTCTTAACGCTAGACGTTAATTAGATGGACTGTAATAGGAAATAATCAGATGTATACAAAGTAAAATATATAATTGCTTTATTCACCATATTAATTAGTTAACCATGTGTTCGTGTTTCGTCAAGTGACATTGCAATAAAAAACTAGTCTTGTCTCGCTTGTTTAAAAGTTACCATCATAATTTCATATTCCTACCCTGCTACCCTGCCTCTATTATCTACTGTTGATATAATCATTTGTTTTTTACTTTTTTAAAATCTTTTTGTTTAATGGATGGAATATTTCAAGGAATATATCTCAGTACGTAGCTAACTACTTATGTACACCCCTTCCAACACTGTTTAGTGAACATGTTGTAATCATTGCGTAACAATAAGGTTTTTCAAGTGTATCTAATCATACTACTTAGCAACTTAACCGTTACCTTATCGTTTTTGGTTGAAGGCAGTTAAGTTTAGTACTGTTATGTAAAAAGTACCAAATCCAACGCTCTGTTGAAAATTAGGAAATAGCTACTTGAATTTAAGCTACTGGCAACTTATTTGCCCAATAACTTTGAGTGTTCAGTAATGTTTATACGTAAAAAAGTGCAAATGATAAATTATCTATATGAGCATTGCTATGAATGCTTTCGGAGCAGACGTTCGTCGATTTTTTTTACAATACACAGGGGGAGAGGAGTATAAACGAAATATTTCATTTTATTATCTACCGGCTGTGAAATGTGGATGTGATACATATATTCCGCTTGCATATTAAAAATACAGAATGATTTTGAAATAATTCTCCATGCCATAAATAAATAAAATTAGGTTACTCAAAATACTATAACATAAAAAAAACTACCGTTCTAACATAAATTATACCCAGGTGTATACATCCAGGTTATCTCAGGAACGTGAAACAAATGCAAATTTTTTGCCTTTTAAGTCTCTATTTGAAATTTCATATCCTAAAAAAATTCAGCTAAATAAAAATCAACAACGCGTTTCATGTTTAGTATACATGAACATCCGTTTTGTTAATATTAGTAAATTTAACATTAACAAAATTTAAAAATTTAAATCTTGTTTCAGAAAAGAATAGCAGGAAAAGAAACATCAAAGAAGAAATAATGGCAGTATGATGTAGATCACCTGAAGCATGGGTTAATAGAATCACCTACAAACAAGCTACTGCCTATGTGCTTCGTATGCGAAAAGGTATTTTTATAATGAGGCGATGAAACTTTCCAGACTAGTTGAACGTTTAAGGATGGCACATCATGATAAGGTAGAAAAGAATCCAACAGTGTTTTGGTCACTTAATGGCAAATGACAATGTCGTCTAACACTGTCAAGTATGCTGTTTAATACTTAAAAAAAGTTGTATGTTTTTAAATGTTACGGTTGAGGGGCGTTGGTCATACGTTTATGAAACCAAAAATTGGCTCAAATTAGTTTGGCAAACACTGCTCAAAGTGTTCTGATATATTTAAGCCGAATTATGTTAGGGATCCGCTTTGCCCATGCCTAACGCCTCGAAAGACAAGTAAGGAGCTTTCGATGATCCGGATTAGGTAACTGGAGGAAAGATGAAAGAGCTACTTGCAATGATTTAACTTGGCATCAAGTTTTCAATTGCTCGCTGTGTTTTTTTCCGCGCCCGCGACAGAGAAACACAATGAAGTTGGCGCGCAGTGGAGTCGCCATCTTGAACGTGAGAGAGAGAAACATCTGTTTTAGGCCTTCCGAGGGATATTTCCTGTTGTCATCTGATAGAGGTAATAGTTGATTAATTGCTGAATGTTAGCTCTTAGCATCCAATACAGGCACATCCTCATTCTGTCCTCCCCTGAGAACACAGAAAATTTATTCCAGCCCTGAGAATTAGAATTCACGTTCCAACGTTCGCTGCAAACGCCCTGTCACTTGGGAAAAGTCTTGTGAAAGACGAACGTTAAATTTCTTGATAAAGAATCGCCACATCCACAATTTATATCGCATAAAGTCGATTGAGTCATGTTTCCTGCTTCCGCTGTTTTATGGAGATTTTTTTGAGCAGTTGCTTGCCTTTCATTGCGGTCTTGATTTGGCCAAAGGACTCAGGCACAGAAAATATTTTTTTCTTTAAGGGAGCCACAATGTCGAACATTGATACAGCTCTAGCTATGGAGTTGACAAATTGCATAAAAACAAACGGCGATGTCAATATCTTGCGGTCGTTTTCCTAACACTAGGGGTATGCGTTGTATCTTCGGTCACGCTGAAGTCTTTCGTTTATGTATTACAAATTCTTAACTCCAATTTTAACCCACAAGATAATAAGTAGGTACTAAATTCCAAGATATCTTTGCGAAAGGAATCACACATCACTTCACATCAGCTGATGGAAACCATCGAGGGCAAATTGGGTGGTCATAAAGTACTGCCAGCAAGAAAGAAAACAGCAGGAAAGCCCGTTGCCCGATATTCACAAGTACGCAATACACCCGCTGACTTGGCTGGGCCGTCATGCATTCCGATGTCGGCCGCGCGTGGGCCCGTCTCGAGTTAGCGAGATGAGGACCATGGTGTAATAATACATGTACCATGATGAGGACCATGGGCAGGAGGCAGTTTGGCGACTGCATGCGGGCTAGGTCAACGGGGGAAGCATTTGTCGGCCAGTGTTGAGCAGAAATCCCTTCGAGGTCCTAATCGTCCGCTGATGTCATATCCTCCTCGCACTTCGGCGAAATGCGAGAGCAGTCGGTCCATGACTCAACGGTTCCTTCGAAGGAGGATGACGTCTCGCTGGCGGGGGAAGGGGGTCAGAGGGGGAGGAGGAAACCGCGAAGTGGAGACAAGTAGAGAGCGGGCCTCACTCCGGAACGAGCTGCCTCCTCGCGGCGTCTCTCGCAATCAAAGCATCGTCTTGGGAGCGCTGCCGTCGCTCGGCTGCCGCTGCGTTACTTTCCCGCGGCTGCGTCCGCCTTTCCATTTGCACCTGCGTTGGTGCGCCACGTCGCCGCGGGGTTTCAGTCAACGAAATCAAAATCCGGTGCGTGGTACCAAATGTCTCAAGGATTTTCCAGCATCTTCTCTTAGCGTCGTCTATGAAACCCTAGGTATCTGTGCCGACATAAAAATTTTGCAGGGATCATTGCCAGGGGCGGATTAAGGTCGGGCGATAAAGATGGGGCGGGCGGTTCACTACTTTCCGCGGCGCCTGGGGGGTATGCACTATCTCTCAACGAAACGGGAGTCCGGGTGGCCCTCCCTCGGAAAGTTAAAAGAAATGGGGAGCGCTTGGAACGTAGTTTTGGTGTGGCTACATTATATAGTAAATGTGATAAGTTATTGAGTAAAGCTCTCTAATCACATTTGAAAAACATAAACAAACGATATAAAGAATGCCATTCTTGTGAAGATGCAGGTATTCCGGGTTGGTCCATGTTTCCTTGGACGATAGTTTCGGCGGCGTTTCAGTCGACTTCTTCAGGTCAGTGAAGCGAAGGTGCAGCCATTCGTCGTCGTCTCACTCGTTGGAGTCAGGTCTAACGCTTGAGATATAAAAAACGACGAATGGCTGCAGCTTCACGACCAGAAGGACCCGACTACAACGCCGAAGAAACAGTCGTCCAAGGAAACAAACCAACGCGGTGTAAAACGCGGAAGACCTGCATCTTCACATCCATCAACCCGCGGCAGCCTACACAGGGATTTCAAAATTCTTTCTTCTTTAATGCCGTACAAAATGAAAATATTTTGGAATTAAATAAAAAAATAAGTATACAGAAAATTATATTTTCCTTTAATATTTTTATTTTATCAGCAAAAGTCAAGATGATAAAATTCATAGGAGAACTACCAGGCTGTAGAATAAATTTATAATAGTTTTAATAAGGACTAAAACAAGTACACCCTAATTAATATTAAAATAAATGAAATAAACAAAGTATATACTTTTGCTTTGAGGTAATGTAGTCGCCCTCACAAATAGGTAAGTACAGATATACTGGCTGACGTAAATTAATAAAATATTATTTGGTAGTAATGTTTTGAGCACCAAATATAATGCAAATAGCCTTGGTCTTGACAGTATAAGATTTATGTATGCAAATAACAACAGCAATTTTCTTCTTTCTTGTTTATTTCTACTCAGCAAACCGGTTTATTACATTATCGGGGTCTACATGAATATGACGGTGGATGTACAACATAGCAAGGCCATTTAAGCGGCTTTCACCGCACTAGATCGCACGTAACTTTTCACCTTTCAGCACTTTCTACATTGACAGGCAAACCTAAGAGGACAAGGAAGAGTTTCTTTATTAGTTGAAGAAGGACAAGATGACATGCATTATAAGCATCGATGACAGTTGAAGGAATAACGTTACCATCATCAATAACCCGGTTCCATTCCACTATCCACTGTTTACACTCTGATTTTAGCTGAAAAACGAAAAATTCTTTTTGGAGACCAAAGAGGTCAGAATACTTCTGGTAAAGTGTGTTTATATCACTTTTAACGTCTGCGGTTTTTAGAACGACAATCTTAGCCAAAATGGCCTGTGGGAGAAAGATATTTATTCTGAATATATCCATAACCACATCAGAAAATCTAGAGAGGTCCTCCAGAACCCAGTTCAAAGAGGATGTAAATGTTTCTTCGAAAATATTCCCCAGTAGATTGAAACGGTGCATTTGAGCGACATGGTTGCCTTGGAGCAATCCTCGGGGCGATCATATCTCCTCCTAAGGTGCGCGATGCGGCCGTTGCTTTCGCAAAAACGCCTTCAAAATCTTTTTCAACAGCAAGTCTTTTACTTCTGAAAAGAGATTTGACTGTGAAAACTGCCTCTGAAGCACTCTGAACATCTAAGTGTTCTGTTTGTAATAATTTACCTAGATTGCAGGTAACACCCAGGATCTCAGCGAGACAGCAGAGTGACACTAAGAAATCACTATCTTGAATGCTGCATTCGTAACTCTGAGCTTATGGAGCAGACGAATCCTCAGTTGGCCATCTGGAAATGATTGCCAAAGCCATTGACACCTTTTCAATATTTGTCAGAAATTGTAGCATAGAATCATGGCGTTCTACCCACCTGGTCTCGCAAAGTTGCTTTAGTTGTCCTCCTGGGCAGATATGTTTCAAACCATATTTCGTTTCGATTACGCACGGAAGAAGTTAATGATTTACACTAAAAGACCAAGGGCATTACGAACAGATGGTACTCGATATGTTTTCGAAATTACTAAATTCAAGTTATGGTTGTAACAAGGACAACGAATAGCATTTGTTGCATTATTCTGAATTTCTTGCACAGCTCCTACGGCGGCTGATACATTTGTAGAGCACCCATCTGTGCCTATACCGACACAATTCTTTATGTCTAGCCCTAAACCATGGATTTGCTGGGTTGCAATTTGGCCAAGTTTTATACCAGTAACAGCAGGTTCAATATGTAAAACAATGAGAGGGTAAGGTGTCGCATAGCAGGCAGTGCTAAAGGAGGGCGTGGAGACTGTATTCCCCTCTCGCAGACGCACTACGGCTCAACTGCCCAAACTCGCGGCACGAATCTCTGCATACATAGTATATACCTTATAGTTTTATCGTTACGGCGCCAAACAACAACATTGTTCATCAAAAGACCTACAAAAGTAGAATACAATTGAGGACCTGAGAGTCAAAGTAACACAAGTGACATCAAAACGAAAAACGATATAAGTGCATATGTTCTCAGTTGGTACCGTCGGGTACCGTCAGGTAGCTACAGGAAAAGGAAAGCAAGTGTTCGAACGTATGGTGCAGCGATCTAGCCGCCGAACACTTAAGCTACTTTGCTTTTTGTCATTTCTTACCGGAGTAAAGTGATACAGGTGACACTGGACGATGTTTGTCACTGGTATTACTTTGACTCTCAGGCCATCAATTGCGAGCCTTGAGGATGCTGTGTCTGTTTAAACAAGTGGCTTTTAGATATTTTCCAATTATCTTTAAACATTGTATATTGAGCTGATGAAATAAAAACTTGCATTGGAGAACCACCTTAATGATTACTATCTTGTCTATTTTCCCAGGAATTACTGGGGGGGGGGCGCCCCCTCCCCCCCTTAATCCACCCCTGATAGTTGCTCATCAAAGTCGAAAATATCCTAGCGCTATTTTTCGATAGCGTTTTATTTTATGTCCTGATATGACCAGGTACCTTCGAATAAACTCCAAACGTTGGAAAAGAATTTATTTGAGTGTCGCAACTATACCGCACCCTTTTCCCCTCCCCCAAAGTCTTCGCTCAATGGTTTTGAATACTTCTCCCCCCTCAAGATTTCGTCTTCCTTATGAAACAGCCATAAATATAAAAAGGGTGTTTTAGGAGGAACCTGCGTAGCTTCTGGAGGTGATTAGGGTAAGCTACGGCAAAGCAAACATTTTGTCCGAAGCATTTAGGAGTTGTCATGAACACGCCAAAAACCAGTGACGAATGGAAAAGAACTGAAACTGGTCCAAGTTGTTTCAAAGATTTTTATCTTTTATTTACTGCGGATTTTTATGGCACTTGCTTCCCATTTTTAAGCTGGTAACTGATATTGTCCAAAATTATATTCATAAATATTAAATTTTTAAATTACTCTTTTACATTGAGAACTGCGAAAAACTTATTGGACACAAAAATTAGGAAATTGTAGGTACTTTCTATCTAAACTTCGAATTAACATTTTTCTACCTTCATTTTTTTGCGGATATATTGCTTCTTAAATGAGACCGTTACATGAGCACATTCATCGACGGCTCTCTTCCATGCAATGAACCATTCATTAACCGTAAAAGCCTATTAACTTCATTGATTCAAGCCTACGTATTTATTTTTACATGCATCGGAAAAAATAATCAACTACTGCAACAGGGATGGAGATATTCGTGTGGGATGATTAAAAAAACAATCATGTGGCACAAAAGTCCTAAATCGGGGATTATCTCCATGGATTTATTTTAGACCACAGCGTTGAGATTCATAGTTCAAAAAGCTAGTTGGACTTCTAACGTTAGCCGATGAATTGTATTGATAATCCTTGAATATGCTTTCGATGAGACGAGAGTGCAAATGGGGGGAATATTGAACATGTGCAAGGTCTTTGTGGTACGTCTCGGTGAAATGTTCACTCAGTCTCATGTGTTTACCAGCCCCGATTATGAAGATACACCTTACATCTGCAGGATTTTCGATGGCAAAGGATATAAAATGGGAGAAAATGAAATTGAAATATTATGCTTTGCTGATGACGCCGTATTATTCGTCGAAAATGAGGATGAACTTCAACGCCCTCTACATTTATTCAAAACGATCGCCAAAAGGCACAATATGATAATATCTGACAAATAAACCAAACGTTTAACTACATCCAAATACCCACTCATAATCAGATGCAAAGTGGACGGTAATATTATTGAACAAGTCATGAACTGTAAATATTTAGGGATCAATGTATCCAGCCATGGGGATATCGAAAATGAAGTATGACAACAAGTCATTAAAGCAAACAAGGTAGCTGGCTGCCTGAACGACACCATCTGATAAATCAAACATATTAGAAAAGATACTAAACCAGAATCTATAAAGCTGCCATCAGACCTATCGTAGGTATACACAGCCGAAACAAGGCCTTATTTAGATATATATACTTATAGGCAACAATCTCAGGAAAGACCTTATTAGACCATGAAAGAGACGATAATATAAGAAGAGCATGCCGGGTCGAAAATATTGTCGACTGGGTGAGCAAAAGAATATATGAATGGAACGACCATGTAAATAGGATGGATAGCAAAAGAAGCGTAAAGATTGCTCGTGACAACGTACCAAATGGGACACGAAGTGTAGGAAGACCCAGACGACAATGGAAGGGCAACCTAGATATTAGCGAAGAAGAACAGGCCACTGGCATAGTATAGAATAAGGAAGAAGAAGAGACAATTTTGAGCATTAGGTATTTTGGATAGACCCCATCTGTCCTAAATCCGGTGAACGAAAAAGGCCCCTTAATCGGCTCCTTCCTCATGATGCCTGACGAGTTCGGACACTCATCATGACGGCGTCCTCCCAAAAGATTTGAATTAAGGCGCCTAACTGACGAGATTTGGACGCAGCTTGCCTCGCTTCCCCAACTCGGGCGAATTCTTTTGGTTGCTCATTATTGAGGTAACTCTTCATTCTTTACCGCTCAAAACGATCTTGTAACGAGCTCAGCAAATACTACAGTCCCTTGGATGAACGCCCGTCTAACTCTCCATCAACTGTAAATCGAGTCGACGCCGATCGACGGTTTCTTGCCTGCATCATCCAGTCAGCCATCCGTCAGTTTCCTGCCACGCCCCCCCAATTCCATTCCTTCCGCGTGGAGGTTGAACTACTGAGGCTGGTCCCGCCTCGCTCCTCTGTCTGTCCTTTTCCTCCATCCACTGCTCTTCCTTGTGCTGTTTCAGCGACGTGCAACCTTCTGGTGACAAGACCATCCTTCCAGTCAACTCCTAATTTCCGCAACATTCTCATCAACTAAGGCCACACTACCCTGTCGGAAGCCCTCTGTATATCAACATAACATAAACATCCTCATTATGTTCCCATTATAGGTATTTCCATCAATATTCTCATTATAGATGGTTTATCACCTCTACTTTTCAACTGTGCGTTAGAAAAGGTAGTCAGGGAATCGAGGAATGCCATTGAGACTAAAGGATTATCTTTAGGAAGGAACCCAAATAAAATTACTATACATTGTCTGGCTTTCGCAGACGACATGGCATTGGTAACTGACTCACTGGAAAATGCCCAAGAACAAATCAAAGAACTACAGATAAAAGCAGCCAAAGTAGGTCTACAAATATCTTTTGAAAAAACGCAGTTCATGACAAACATTAGTGATGCCCCTCAAAATCTTAAAATCCATACAAACACAATATCCAAAACAAACTGCTTTAAATACCTAGGGGAATTGATAGCAAACAACATAAAAGAAAAGATAGCAATAGAAACTCGAATACACAAAATGGAAAGGAAATTTTGTATGACAAAAACATATATAATAAAAAAACCTTATCTTGGAACACTAAACTAAGACACTACCAAACAGTGGTTAGACCTGAAACGCTTTATGCAGCAGAAACACTTAAACTAACAAGAATGGGGGATCTCGAAAAATTAGAAAAGGCTGAAAGAAGAATTTTGAGGAAAATATTGGGACCTAAAAGTAACAGTAATGCAGAATACAAACTAAGACCAAACAGAGAGATATATCTAAAAGTTGAAAAATTAGTCGATGTAATGAGAAAAAAACGAATGCAGTTTTATGGTCACATATTTCGAATGAGCAACTCCAGACTAACCAAGAAGATCTTCAACCTACTAAACAGCTACAAATCCAAACCTACTTGGTTCATTGAAACTCAAAAAGATATGGAAAACTTGGGAATAAAGATTGACACAATAGATGACCGAACTCTTTTTAGAGAAGTAATTCACACAGCAAAATTTCCGGAAAGATAAAAATCGAGAGATGGAAGAAAATGGACGCAAGAACAAAAGGAAAGGCACTCTCAAAGGATGAAGGAAATATGGATAGAAAGAAAATTGAATCAATAAAGGCATATCCAGAAGTGATTTATCGCACCCTCAAACGGGTTATTCGATAGAAGAAGAAGAATTCTCATTATAAGTTCAGCTGTAGTGTCACGACTGCCCATTCCTTCATTGAATCCAAACTGGCCGTCGCCTCTGTAATCCATTCTCTAACATTCAAGTCAGTAGTCTACGGGCAAACTCGCTAGGTAAATGAATCAACACAGACTAGTTAAAAAACATCTGCCCATAATTCCTTCTCATAAATTCCGTAAATTAGATACTATTTTATGTCTCACATATTTTCAAAAATTCCTCAGCAGTTCTGCGGCGCTTCTACTCGGACCGATTTCATTCGTCACTAGTCGCCTTTCCAACGCTCTCCAACGTCACTGCACCTCGTGTCCTTTACCTCTCGAACCTTCTTCGAGAAACCTTCCACGCTCGCGTTGAGCACCCGAGCACCACCACTTGGGTGCGGGGAGCAACGAAAGGACGCCCAACTGATTCCACGCACGGAGGAGGGCCACGGAGTGACGCACGGCGAGCCGAAACAAGCGTGCGTCGGGGAGACAGCCAGCCGGATGATGCGTGGGGGTGGTGCACGCGCGTGCGGCAGAGGAGAGGTGCACGCCGAGTGACGGAGAAGGGGACTTACACACGGCACGCAAAAAAAAACCGGCCTCCCCCTCAACACAATCCGCAAGGAAGAGGAATTGGAAACAACTTGGTGAAAAGGGGAGAAGAGGAGGGGTGGGGGGTGTGTGGGGAGAGAGTGGTTTATATTGAACCCCTCTCCCCCTCCGTGTTGAACCAGGTGCGGTCGGGCTCGTCGTCGATTTATAAACATTTCAGCGCGTCCAAAGAGACATCGGCGGAGAGAAGCAGCGGAGTGCGGGAATTAGGGGGAGGGAACAGACTCAAGTGGCGGGAAGGGAGAGAGGAGGAGGAGGGGGTGGCTGGTTGGCTTTGTTTTTATTTCCAAAGCGGCGGATATGCGTTTATTCGAGAGAGTGCCCCAAGGGGGGATTGTGGGTCCGGGGGAGTAAAGTGTTGGAGAGGGGCACCCACGGAGGGACCCCACCCCGGGTTCCGACAGGTAAATGGCGGGAGCAGTAGGCACCAACACCACCTCCCCCTCACAACCCCGCCCGCAACATTTATTATCGCAGCCCCCGTCGTTCCCACGCCTACTCCCCGCCCCCCCCCCCACTCAGTCGGGTGGCGCCGGGGCCCTCATCTCTGGCGCCGCACCCTCCCCCTGCCGTTCAATTCACTCTCTATAAGAGAAACGGCGAACAGTTGGCATATATCGCTTTCGTCACACACCCCCTTCCCAACGAACGCTTGACTCTGGAAAGACCCCCCCCCCGCAACCGTTTAACAGCTCTTCCGTGGCGACGACCCCCACAACAACAATGAAAGACTTTCATCGCAAAATATAACAAATTATTTGGCTAATGCTTTTCCCTAGCATTACGTCGCGTCGCACAGGAGAATGGAAAGGCAGTTGCAATTTTGTAGATTTGAATGTCCGAGGAGAAACCTAATGGAATATTTTTATATCAATTAAAATAAATCTGTTTCCTACTCACCGTTGTTGAACGATAATACCCTGAAACGCGGGATGCCAACTTAATCAAGAATGCCATCGATAGCCATTATCTTTGAAACTGTAGGTTAGCTACAGTTAGATGATGGTTTCAGACCTCACTTGGTGGAATTCCTTGATATCAGGGATACTCAATAGTAGTAGTAACAGAAGTAGTAACTCTGCAATACCACATGGTAATGATTTATTGAATTTAAAAATCAAAGAAAAACACACGACCGGTTTCGCCGCTGAGCAGCATCTTCAGGTGCACTTACATTATTTTCCACTCTATGTAAACATGAAAATGTTTGGGGTGGAGGGATGGGGAGGAGGGGGAGAGGGAAGGGGGTGTGTGGCTGCGTCACAGGTTAAGGATGGCTGCGTCACAGGGTGGGGGCAGGAAAGGTGTTGGGTTGGAAGGGGGGTAGGACGAGGGTCTTGGAGATAATCCGGTAAGCGAACGCTGGCTACGGCGTCGTGGGAGGAGGTACTGGCAACGACAGCGGGGGGTTGGTTGACGGTTGAGTGAGATTTTTTTATTTTAAAATTCAATAAATCATTACCATGTGGAATTGCAGAGTTACTAATTCTATCCCTGATAGCTACAGTTATGTTTTTCGTCAGTTGGCATGTAATGTTTTATTGCTTTTCTTACCATTGAGAGCATGCACTTAAAGTGAACACCATTGTAATATCTATACATACGGGTAAAATCCCTGAGCTCTGTCCATATTGGCATGTTTCCTTCAATATAAAGTTTAATGAAAAGATAAACGCGAATTTAAACTAATTTTCATGCAGTTAGTGCCGACCTTCACAGTTCACTTTTCAACTTACAAAATACGCGAATTCCTAAATCAATCAACACTCACTTAGTTTGTCATTCAGACTTATTTTAGGTTAACCCAATAAATCCAGATTAGAGCTTGACAAGCGGGCAAGATAATAGTATGTGGGCCACACGAATAAAAGGATTTTCATAAAAAATAGAAAATACATGATCATTTTGCATGGAATACAATTCGATTCAGTAGGTCTTCGCCCTTGACTAGAGATACATTCAATGTATTAGAATAGAAATAGGAAAATGTTTACTGAATAGCACTTCAATGATCCCTTCGGATTTGAATTCCAGACACTGAAATGCACGGTTCTGCAGAGATAACTTAAGTCATTTTCACACGACTTATTTGGTGTGAAATTGTATCATTGGTATTTTTCCTGCTTGATAATTTGTGGCTGAACTGAAACCATTGTAATTTATTTTTTTAATTTCGTAGTCTAATTGTTATTAATACTTTTTTGCAAAAGAGATCCAAAAAGCCATGTGTACTAACCTGTTCAATATTTCATTTATTCCGGAAATTTATACTCTCAGTCGTGAGATAAATTATTGTGATTTCTAGCAATAAAGAACGTATCTTTCTTGTGTACCGCAAAATTAACCTTCTTTTCTATGATAAAGATGGCCAACGTTGTTTAGCAGGCTGACCAGAGTCCAATTTACACCGTGAATTTTAGATAATCGAGAACACATAAAATAAAACTATTTTATAGTTAATAAAGCAACCTTAAACTACCGATTCAAAGTAGATAATATCATGCACACATCCGCAGCAAAACCATTAAGAAATGGGTGGTTGGAGTGCAATACAAGTGATATTTCCCAGGTAATTCAGTGACAAGGCCGATGTGTCGTATATAGAATCCATCGTTATGCACGGAATATTTCAGTTCTCTCCTCAAGGTTAGAAGTTGCATTAAATCCGTATTAATATCATCTATCCATTTCGCTTTTCTCAACCTGGCTGATGCCTTATACCATTTTCGAATGATTCTTACAGTACAAATAATTAATCAACATAGCAACAAACAAATACAAAACATAATAATATACTCAGCATAATTTTTGGAGTTGTGTCCTGAATTTCGGTGTTTCCTGCATAATATATTTGTATTTGATAACTTACTTTACTTTACTTTACGCGATCAGGCCCAGAGGACCGCGCGATGATACAACTAAGGCCTTCCATTCTCTTCTGTCCTCTGCTATGTTCCGCCAGATCGGCCAGGTTTCTAGCTGTTGCAAGTCTTCCCTTACTCCATCTATCCATCTCTTGCGAGGTCTCCCCACTGGTCTCCTTCCTTCTATTGTCATATCCATAGCCATCTTAGGAAATCTTTCGCCACTCATTCTGACCACATGTCCAGCCCATTCCAATCTCCTACTCCTTAACACTCCTATAATATTCGGTTCTTGATACAGATTGTACAATTCTTCATTATGTCGTCTTCTCCATTCTCCTGTTTCTAAATCAAGGACTGGACCAAAAACCTTCCTTAGTACTCTTCTATCAAATATCGCTATTGTAATTGATAATACAGATAGAAAAAAAAATTAGTAATGGGTGGATATAGACAGGGTGTTTCACAATGTACCTGCAGGGCAGACGCTTTTGAGCTTTTTTTGTCTCGTGAGCATGGGGTCGCTACTTCTTAGTTCCGAGCTATGGCAACGCAAATATTTTGTCAGATGCATTTTGCAGTCGCCATGAAAACGCCGACAAGCAGTGACATGCACGGATAGTAATGCAGCAAAACATGTCTAATTGTAAGTCGTACTTAAGATTCGTATCTTTCTATACATGAGTGATTTTATTCCTATTGCATACAATTTTCAACATGGTAACAGAATGTGAGAAAAATTTTCTTCTTGAAAAATTAATTTTTAGAATAACGTTTTTATTTTATGGATAAAAAAACTTAATGGTCTCTCATTTCCAGGAAAAATTAATTTCTTATCTTGTTTTTTGACCAAAATATTGTATTTTAGGTGATACCGTATCATGAGCTCAATCAAATACGGCTCTCCTCAACGCATAGAACTGGAAAAATATTTACCGGAAAAGATAATTAAAATCACCAATGGAAGCTTACGTATCTCTTTTTAAATGTATCAAAAATATTAATCAACCAATAAAAACGAGGAGGTCTTTTAGTTGGCCTATGAAAGTTAGCAGTAAAGCAGCAACAAAGACCTCGAGCAGGGATCATATAGGTACATGGATTGATTGTTGGCCATGTGCGGAACGTGGACGTTTATAGTTTCGGAAGCGTACCGTCAGATCTCAATCTATCAAATACATTAGTTAGTTTATAATTAGCTATCGATGCAATCAGAGTACAAACGGTTTGAGAAGTTTCATAGCATTGAGAAGTGTTTCGGTGACACCCTCACAATGACTCCAAAGTTTACCTGAGTGGAAAGAACAGGAACGGTGTACGTTTTCGGCTTTTGCGATGGGAATGCTTCCACTGCTGTCACTGAATACCGCCGAAACTTTCCAAACAGCAGAATTCCGGACGAGTGTTTTCATAAGTGCTTCCCCAACTTCCATTCCAACGCGTAATACTCTCCTGTTTTTCTTCTTCTTGGTCCACAGTACCATATGAAGTACCCCAGGGCAGTGTCCTTGGGCCACATCTTTTTAATTTATTCATTAAAGATCTTCCCTCTCAACTTCTTTCTTCCAAAACTCATGCCCTCCTTAATGCTGATGACTGCAAGATATTTAAGCATAATTAATAAATCCTCCGACTTCAAGACGCCTTGAATAATACCTCAGCAGAATGCAATACATTGAGGCTAAATTTAAACTCAAGTATGTCTATTATGTCTATTCCCTATCAAAAATCCCTAAGTCATTTCAACTACGCTGTCAACTCCCCCCCCATTGAACAGAGTTACTTCAATACAGTGGCGGATACATATGGGGGGCGCGGGGGGCGCGCGCCCCCCCCTTGCGGGGCCGCTCGCATTTGCGCCCGCGCCGCCCCCGCCAGTCAGCCCGCACGCTATTCGTTCGTTTCTTTCGTCAGTCGACTCTGAGTCGAGTTATCGAGTAGTTGTACTTTCTTATGCAGCACGCGCGCGCGTCCGCGTCATCGTATTTTACACGTTTCTGTCTGGCACATAGATAGCTAACCTACGAGAAAAGTCGCGGCCATTCTAGTGATCTCGATACGTTATTCTGTCTGGCATTTGTTCGAAAAAAGTCGCGAATATTCTACTGTTTGTATTTGTTCACACTCCTTAAAAGTCTGGAAGCGAGCATTCTGGCACCGAATGTTCTCGAAACAACCGAGCTACATATATAAGGGAAGCAGAGTTGCTGCCAGGCAGTCAGTTTGAAAGCTACAATCGTCGCGATAACTTGCGCCCCCCCCCCCTTGAGTTTTTTCTGTATCCGCCACTGCTTCAATAAAAATCTTGGTATAATAACAGACTCATTTATTCCGAGCACATCCAGGCTATTAAAAGTAAATCTATGTTCCTGTAAGACCTACTTTACCAGTTTATAGAAATTAAAGATCTCAGAGCATTACAATCTTACGTCACTTTTATTGTTCTCCTTTTCCTTCCCTATAACGGGAGGACATGGTTGAATTGAAAAGGAGGACATGGTTGAGGCGGTCTGGCGTAGTCATCCAGAGAACATGATAAGAGTTTCGGAGTATGCGTCTCGAGTTTTAACAGTGAAGAGTGTGGATGACGTTTCGTAGGGAACAAGGGTCTGACGGAATTGTAATACCTCGTATGGATTACTACTGGCGCCAATTGTTTCAGGCGCAAATGGAAAAATAAGTATGCGTGAAAAAGATAAAGACTGTATGTTTTTGCCATAAATCTTTTATTTTTTGTGAAAAAACGCTGTAATTATTACTTTTTGTAAAAAATTTATCAGCGTCCATTTAAAATACATCTGGGACCATACGAGACCTCGCCATCGCAACCTTAAGTAAACAATAAGATGGCCGAGAAAGTACACTGCGAAAACGCCATGGGAAGGACTGGACGGCATTATTATCGCTGCAATCTGGTTCCAGAATTTTTCATGATGCAGAATTGATTATACAATTACCTTTTTAAGTTTCCTCTGAGAAATGAATAGGTAATTTCCCACTTAAATCTGCAAGATATTCAATTAAAGAGTATACCTGTTGCGATGATAGTTAGCGCCTGACCGCTAGAGTGCTCTGGGTGAAATGTATAATCATTGGAGTAATGTGAGTGTCAGATCCTTGGTAGGGAAGACCCTGCATCCATAGAGACCATGTCCAGCGGGTGCATCACCTTCAATCGGGGGTTCCTGTCAGGTGGCTGTAGTTTTGCCAACGGCTGAATGGCTACTGCAATATTTACCGGCACATCCTTTCCACCGACGAAAATCAGATCACGCGGGACGGTGCTAATGAAAGTCACAACTCCTAAAAGTCATCAAAATATCTTTTGTACTTATTATAATGTATCCTTGTAACACATTATAACATTGAGTTTATGGTATACATTGAAAAGCTTCTAAACAATACTGGACTTGCATCCTTTTGTTAAAACTAACCCTTCACTTACATCATTTAAAAAAATAAAGCAAGGCACTTACATCCTTTTCCACAAAAAAACAGATGGCACTTATATCTTTATCCATCTTTAATTGGTTTCCACTTATATATTTAAAAAAATTGTACTATATGTTATTCCTATTGCTTTTCTATTTTTATAAATATATAACAAATGTTTTTAGTAAATATTCAACGTTTTAGACTTATTTTATTGAATACTGATTTTATTGAATACTAATTTTAGTTTCTGGCACTTACAATCTTTTCCATTTTTACTACACACCTGCAAAATGCTTCAGACGAAATGTTTTCGTTGCCGTGGCTCGGTGACTAAGGCGTTGCAAATCCGTGTTCCCAGGACAAAAAATGCTTAAAATCACCTACGCTACCACCTCCTGAAGTATTTAAGGTACATTTTGAATCACACTGAACAAATTAAATCAAGGTCAAAGAATGACCTAGGTAGAAGGTCGAAGGCCAAACCTACTGTGATTAGCTCTGCTAGAAGCTATATCGGATAACACTGCCATTGGAAAATTGTGTGTATGAAAATTAATAAATAAAAATTGAAATCGGCAAAGATGGATACTGTTCGGGAGTTGAAATATTCGGAGAAAATGCATTCCGGATAAGTAATGCGGGATTATTTTTATGGGAAAAAAATTGCACCCAGGAAATCAGATCAGTGAAATCCCCAAAAACTGTTATGAAAATACTTTTGACCTGAAAAACATGTTTATTGGCCGAAAAAAAGTGACCTGCAGTACCCACTGATTTCGGTTGAAGTTCATTGAATTTTTGCCAAACAGGTATTATATTGTTTTGCCTGAGGTAGAGTACTTAAAAGTTTAGTACTCATACGCCAGTATTATCTCAGTCTCTTAGAAACACGTGGCAGTCTCTTCGCTATTGCTGGCAAGGGTCAAGGATGTGGAACCGCTAGGCTCAAGTGGGGTGGCAAGAGTGGGTTCGGGTCGTCGGGGCTGAATTTCGCCCTCCTTTGCCGCCATCAACGCCCTCTCCGAACGTGCACAGAGGGCGACCGACGTCCTTCCATCCGCACCTTCGACCGACGCCTCGACTCCCGCGCTGCACCCGAATCCTCTTCCAATTAATCGAGCAAAGCGGAGGTCTCTCTCTGGAGGTCAAAGGAGCGGAGAATGCCCACTTTCTTCTTTCGAGGGAAACCAATTTGGGGGCGAGATGCGTTTTGGAGAAGGAAAGGGTGATCTGCGGAATAGGACCCCCGGGATAACGGGGTGTGGGGGGCACGGAGCCGACTGCAGGTGTGCGCCAGGGGAGGGGGGTGGGTTGTGGTGGAGAGAGTGGGGGGAGAAGGGTGCAGAGGGAGAGAGACAAGAGGGGAAGACACTTTATCCGAGAGGGCGTGGGTGGAAGAGCGATGCACATGCGGTCGACCGCACGGAAGGGGGGAATGGAAGGGGGGGTGGGGTGGGTGGAGAGGGGGAGGGAAACCCAATCTCGGCGGCAATTCGACTCAGATTACGGCGCGGGGGAGAGGAAGGGGGGGGTGGAGGAGTAAAAGGGGAAGTTGGAGGCTCACCTGCAAACGGCTGAGCGTCGCCTACACATGCATCGATCCCCGAGGGGGTGGGGAAGAGGGGGGGTAACCCCTCCTTTCCTCCCCCCTCCGCCCAAACCTCCAACCAAATCTTGACCCCTCCCCTTTCAGCGCCCTCCGACAACATCACCACCCCCAGTACACACCCCTCCCATCCCCCTCCCCACGACCGCTCCCTCCTGAGATGCCGGAGGCAGGGACCCATTCGGGTCAACCTCGCCCCACGGGCCGCGGGAGGGGGCGGGGGCAAGGCTCAGTACCTATTTCGCCGCTCTCCAACACCAACCAGGTCGTGCTCAAATCGAGTGTCTTCCGCTCTTCCTTCCAAGAAATGCGTTCGCTCCGGAGATCTTGGCACTTGGGTGGCGTCGAAAACCTCACATTCAAACAAAATTTCGCACAAGTGTTCCTTCGGACCCAGATGAATTAATCGTCTGCATTTGAAAGGCCCGTGGGTACCAGGTGGCCCTATGTTGGCCCATTTTTAATAAACGTTTACTTCCATAAGAAAAGAATTCGATTCGGTGTTGATATTTCATTTTTCGCTATTTTAAATTTCTTGAACTTACAATTAGTTCTCGTACATGCGCTTGGAGTGTTTAGTGTCGGATGACGGAAATATTAAAGTTTTTTATTCTTGCATGAATCATCTATTTAGTTAAATTACACCGAGATTCTAGCCGGGGTATTTATTTCCAATTTTACTAACAACTTTGGAAGCTTAATACTAAAATTTCCGTGTAGCTCATTTCACAAACGTATCCACATTTGTCTCTTTTTAGCATTCCTGTGTTTTATAATAGTCTTAAATTACCATTATTCCCATATCTGCATGAATGCCAGATCTGGAGGACTAACAATACTTAATAGTGTTTGAAACGTGTTTTAACAATAGAAAATATGATAATTTATAATTGTGATATAAAACGGCCGACGAGAGGACACTATCGCAAATATTTAGCGTCTTACTTCGTTGAATTTGTCAACGGTAGGACACATAGTATGAGAAAGACGATTCCTTGTCATTTACACTTAACGCCACCCACGTGTAACGGGATGTCCCTCATGGACGCTG
This sequence comes from Pyrrhosoma nymphula, assembly GCA_963573305.1. NCBI lineage: Eukaryota > Metazoa > Arthropoda > Insecta > Odonata > Coenagrionidae > Pyrrhosoma > Pyrrhosoma nymphula. Next base: position 186,166,394 of record OY754327.1, read on the forward strand.
TAATTTTCCAAACGCCGCAGCCTTAGTTCGAAATGGTCGAAGGTAGGTAGCGGAGGCACTCGGGGTCCTCCGTCATGGGGGGGCACCCCAGGGGCCCTGCCCCGCTCCGATGGACAGCGGCGGGGCCAGGCACTTGTCCCAGTCGGGGGCGATGAAGGAGGAACCTCGCCAGTGTGTGACGCGGGGGCGGGCTGCCCCTCCTCCACCCCTTTTGGTGGTTGGGGGCGGAGGGGGGCGAGATGGAACGAGGGTCCCGAGAACGGGTATGACGGACAAGCGTGCATACAATGCTGGTGCAACCAATCCCTCATCTCTGCGACAGAAAAATCGTTTATATCAAGCAAGAACACCATGATTGAGGTTCACAGCCAATTCATTACGATTCACATTCATACGTATCTGTAGAGAAGTACCCGTGAGAATCACTGAAAATGGTCATAAAAATATGTAAATCAAGCGAGCGAGAGACAGAGTTGAAAAACACTTTGAAAATTGAATTGAAATTGAAAACAGTCTTTATTGTTCTGGGACTTTAAGTCCCCTGGAATATTGAAATATTATTACTTGCCACAAATGGGGCCAATGGTGACAGCAATACATACAAATTTCATTAAGGAACATCACATATAAACCAACAATAATCAGTGAATAAGAGAATAAATAACAAGTGAAAATTAGGGTAACAGTGCACAGATTTAAGATCACACATTTTGGATTGAGAAATTAAAACAGGCAACATAGATTATCAATCACATTGCTTACACATTTTGCAATACGAATAATGGAATATAAAGTAATTGACACAACATCAAACAGTATGATAAGGAAAGAGTATGACGAATCTCATTCAATATTGCAATGCACAGATATGAAATCACATTTCACGAATTGATCACATTGATTAGATAAATGAGAAGATTAAGCTAAGTTACATAACTGATCAGTCATATTTCTCTTGAACATCGAAATTGTAGAAGAGGTTCTAACATTTTAAGGTAAACAATTCCATAGCTTGCAGGAGGAAATGAGGAAGGAGTGCTCAAATATTAAAGACTGGTATTTAGGAACATAGAATATCTCAGTGATTCGAGTTGATCTCTTCCCAGCTTTGAGCAGTTTCTAGACCATAATACTTTGCGAAATATGTTCTAATGTGCTATTATACACAAAAATAATGTTTTCGCTTAATTTGTTAATACCTAACATCAAAATGTGGATCGCGCAATTAGGCTAAAAAAAGGCAATTCAAAGGGAAGAAAGGTTAACTAAAAAAAATATACTTTTGTAACAAATGATATCTACCTATCTAATCTCACATTTAGTGAGCTTTAGCTTCATAATAAGTCTTTACTCCTAGTGTTCTGATTTATATGAAGGAAACTACGGATGGTTGGGTCCCTGAAGAATACCAAATTGAGCTGATTTCCTAATTGTTCCTAATTGTTAGATTCCCGCAATTTCTTAGCAAGTTATGCATCAATATTTTCTCCGCTAAATGCAAATATGTCAAGTTAAAGAAAAGAAATTTCGATGCAACTAGCCTGCTGATTTCTTCAAAAATTGTCCAGACAAGTACCTACCTACTTCAGAGCAGCTAAGATTCGTTCGATATCAAAAATATATTCCTCCCAATATCCTAGGTTTTAAATGACTTTTTGAGATTTTGTTTGCCTATTTTCACTAGTAGAACATATTAAATATTATAAAGATATGGTATTTCGGGTATACCGAGAAAGTCCATTTTTGGACATCCCAAAAGCCTTCAAAAGGATTTCATATTAAATATTTTTAAAGGACCTCAGAATTTATTTACACCTAAGGACGTGCCATCAAATATATTGACTCCAACGCTTTCATCATGTGAAGTGAATATTCTTGGTAAGTATGTCATACTATAATGAAAAACAAAGATAATTCTATTTTCCGATGCAGGCATAAGGTCCGCAGAGATCAGATTAGTGATCGCGTGCAATGAACATCCCAAGTCAAACAGAGAAGAAACGAACTCGGCTCTGTTGAGTTCGATGGGGAGCATGGCCTTCGTTGCTTTCGCAGGCGAGATATGGAAATGAAGAAATTCAAGGAATCTTCACTACGGGACACGTAGTACGTAATGACACGTGAACGAGACGATTCCCCTCCTGCGATCCTGCAAATATCTCCCCGAGAATTCTTCGAGGCAGTCGGAGGGTCGCGCTTAAAGGCGACCCGTGCGGGAGAAAGCAGAGGAAGAGCACGCGCGCCTCACGCCGAACGACTTGCGCGCAAAGGACTTCCAACATTCTGCATTCTGAAACGATTCGGGGAATGGCTGCCCTCGACACGAGGGTGGCTGGGGGTTTGGGGGAGGTGCAAGAAGGAGGGGGAGGAGAGGGTGCGGGAGGGAGAAGCAGGCGGGAGTCGATGCCGGGACGCACGGTCGGAGAGGTCCCTCCGCACGCCCCCCTCGACAGTGGCGCCGCGGCGGCAGAGGGCGTCGTCGATTGGGTTCGAATGGGGATCACATCACCACTGTTGAGGGTGAGAGAATAAACCCCAAAATCCTCTCGCCTCACTACAATCAACTGCGAGGCGGCCACGTGGTGGGGGGGGCAGGGGTGTGGCTCAAGGCGTCTGCCACCGGGGAGATAGTGTCCGCTCCCTCTCGCCAAAGGGGTCCTTGCTTCTCCTTCCCCCTCCCCGCCCCCGACCTCCTCTCAAAAGGGCCTTCCTTCCGGCGAAGGGGGGCGCGGGAGGTCTTTTCCCTGCAAGTGTGGAAATTACCTCATTTATTAGGTAGTGCTCTGCGTCTGACACCTCTCCTTTGCACCTGCTGCCGCATTATTGAGTTTCCTCTCCCTCCTGCCCCCGGGGAGCGGGAGGGGGCGAGGCGCGGGAAGGGGCGACTCTGGGGGCGGAGGAGAGAGAGAACGGCACCCCTCTCACACAATACACGGAACACCTCGCCGCACGCCGCCCACACCTTCCGCACCCTCCCCACACCCCCACGCACACCGCCTCCTCTGGGGGGAGGGGGTGGGAGGGCGGGGGCGGCGGCTGACTCCTTCCGGAGCGCTTCTGGCGGCGAAGGTGGGAGTTAAGAGAGAAGGCCCGACCCCAAGGGGTAGGAGAATGGAAGGAGGCGGCGGACTTAGGGAAGGGGGCGAGGGTCTCTCAAGGGTTTGGCTTGGGGCCGTCCCGCTTCTCAGGCCGCCACCTCTGCCTCCTGCCATTGAATGCAGGCAGCTTCGGAGAGGTGTTGTCGGGTGGGCGGGGGAGTCTCATTGTTGATTGGTGCGCGGGGGAAGAGGGGAAGGGGGAGGGGAGAGGGTGGAGGTGACAGGTAGGAGCAGTCGGAGCAATTAACTCCGTCGCTCTTTTTCCTTCCCCCCTCAACCTCCGCCGCTTCCTTCGCCTCTTGAAGAGAGTGCGGGTGGGGGAGGGGGGAGGGAGAGAGTCTTCCCGGGAGGGAGGGGGAGGGCGGGGGGGGGGGAAGGAGGGAAAGGATTGGCTTATGGCGGTGCGAGAAGAAGAGAAAGCACGCCCAACCACTCCCCCTCTCCCGCTTTCCCACTTCCCCCTATCCCCCTCGGGGCACCTCTCACCCGCTCCCTTCGTCTCCCCCTCGCCTCATACCCCCCCCTGCCTCCCCTGCCCCTCCCTGCCCACCCCTTGCCCCCCCGCACGTCTACGTCAGGGAAATGAGACGGAGAATGGAGGGATGGGGGTGGTGTTCCCTGCCCACCGACTGATGCGAGGGAATCTGCGTGGCACACGCGGGCGGAGGCACTGAATATCCGTCGCGGCGGAGCCTCATTGAGGCTGAACTTCTTCCCGAAGAAGTCTTGAGTCGAGTGCTGAGGCGCGCCATTCCTTCTCGATCTAGAGAGAATTTTTTCACCCATTTGAATATTCACTTAAATTGAAGGTAAACGGTCCGGAACGATTTGGTTCAATTATTTACAACATTTTCTTAAGGGCAGTCATTGCTTTTCCTTATTAGCGGCTCAGTTTGAATGCTACAGTGTTGGTCGTTAATATTATCGCTAGCATAGTTCACATCAAAAGTCAACGCCATTTTAAGTGCGATATTTTGATGATCAGAATGATATTTATTCTTGCACTAATGAACGGAGATGGTAAAATCAGTTGGTCCTTTCATTTTACGGCATCTTTCAATGACATGAGAGGATAGTAAGTACCAACTCTATTTAAGCCACTCATAACAAGTTAAGCACATTAGTAGGGTACAAATTACAGAAGCGTCCAGTTTTGCATTACTTTATGTCGCTGAAAATGTGCATAGTACTACATACCGATAAATCACTGGCATGTGACAACACTAATAATAAGTAATTTTCTTTAAATATTTGATCAACTGGGATTAATATAATTAATGTATGCTACAATAGTGGGGCACCTCTAAGTTAGAAAGGATTTTGTTCAGCCATCTTTTTGTCCACTTGCATAAAATTATTACACAAATGTAATACGTAGAATATACCTACTGCGGAATTCAACTTGTTGCCCTGAGATATCTCATAAATGTGAAATTGATGATTTAGACTCCAACTCGAACTCATCCAAAATGATTATTCTACTGTCGACCGTAAACCAGAATAGCTATCATTAAGGTTGGGAAGGTACCATTGTGTATCTTGAAATGGACCACGAGGTTTTATTCGTAACCTTGTGAGCATGACTCAACATGGTCATCACAAACATGCACTTACATATTTAGCCACCACAGAGACTTCAATGCTTCGTCACCAATCGCTAATTTAGTTTTATTATTCGTCTTAGTTGCGGTAAAAAAATAAGTTTTCATTTATAATTTCACTTGCAATTTAATACCACCAAAACTACCACCGTACATCTTGGAAGCAGTTCAAAAAATTTGAATGAACATAGAACGTCCGGCTAAAAGGAATGCCAGTTATAAAAAAATTCTCAAACATAGTAAATTCGATATAATCGATGAAGTACACAAAATTAAAATAAAAAAAAAGTAATTGAAAAGTAGGTAGTCATTCGAAAACAAAAAAAACTAGAAGATGAAATTAAAAAGGCTACTCTGGCAAAACTATGGGAAAATAAATGTGTTCATTATGTACACATCTGTGCCTTTTAATTCAAAATCCCTTTTAAATGATAGAAAATATAGCAATATAATAAATATATCATTGATAAGTCTGGATACCTGAGGTTACCTATCACTACACCTATCATTGACCAATGGTAAGGTTGGCAGTACTTATGCAACGCTCAATTTCTTGTATAAAATGTTAAACTTACTTCTGTAATGGTAGGTACCTATAAAATCCTATTCCAAAAATTGAATTTTTTTAATCCCAATAATTTAATGTATGTTCAACATTGCCCATTTTTTGTTTTAGTAATAAATGAAATATATCATAAATTCATACTCTAAGGACCTTTGATTTGTTGGTCATGGGCAATGCATATTTAATGCTAATTATTTCTATCATAAGTTTAAGCTCTTGCTAATCCTAAGCCTAAACTACGCATTCTGGACAGCAGTCTTGTGGCTCTTTCATTCCAATCTGCCAATGGTGGTCGATATCATCAAAGAGTTGGGAATTCAAAAAAATCATTTAGAAATTCATCATATTTAAGCATTATTGCTGTGTCATGAAAAACTCCAGTAATAATGTAGTCTGTGTCTATCTTGTCTCGAAGCCCCGTGGGAGATCCTCTTCATTACCCCAATGGAGCGCTCCGTTGGCTTTCTTCTTCAAATCTGATAAACTTTGTAACGTCTCTCTCCTCTGGTAGCAGAGTTAAACAAGGGAGTAAAGAGATAGGCCCTACAAGGATAACCTCCATCACCAAATAAAAATCCATCAGGACTCTCCCAGTTTTGGAATTTTTCCCCTCAAATGAGAATTATTAAATACTGTACATTCCGTCACAGAGCCTGGCCATCTAGCCACCAAATTGGTCAGCCTCAGGCTGGGTCAGCAAAGTGCCTGAAAATTGACAGAAAATAGGATTTTCTGTTCTTGACGAACTCAGCGTTATCTCCTCCAGGTGAGGTCATAGGAATGAACAGTCCAAAGCTCTAAATACCCAAGGGAATCTAGAAATTAACAAAAAGTCTTCCTTCATTCCGTCTACGTCCATTCTTCCATTAGGTAATTTTATTATTTCTTCAGACATCATTGCTATTATCGTTGAAACTCTCTTGGTTTTCCTACAGAAGCTTGGTTTCAATACACAATTTAATTTACCACTTAATAATATTTTGCTTCAAATCAGTTAATTTTAATTAATTACCCATGGTCATTACACGTGGATCCTTGAGCAATATCCCTCTAGACCCTAATAAAATCAAGGAGTTTATCTAAGACAATCTAAATAATACTATCCATAACGGTTATCGATAAATTAATTATCAGTAGGGCTATTGTATTTGGATAAATTCCATGTTTTATTTTCCTGATATTAAAAAGCAAAACATATGATTTGATAAAATCTGCACACTCCACTATGTTTTATTTGATAGATATATGTCATTAGAGGAATTGTGTTACATTATATATATAGAATCTCTTTATGCACATTAGACCAGCAAGTATTTCCTTATATTATTCCATCATTAGAATGTCAATATTAATTTTGTGGGAGCAGGCATCAGTTCAGTAACAAGGCTGACAAGACTAGCTGTATTAAGCCCCAACCATATTTCTAACTTTGACTTATATAAAAACATCAACTTTCAAACACACTGAATTCTAACGCTTTGCCATTTTTAAAAACCAAAAGTCACATTATTGAATGGAGATGCTTATAAGATGAGCACACTGCCTAAAAAGGGCATAGTAGACTACATATATTCCAGCAATAAAAGTAGATATTGGAGGAATATTTGTTTTTTTTTTTTAGTTTCTGAGGCTTAAAAAAACTTAGCAGTTACTACTGATATATATATGTGACAGCACAATCTCTAATGAGAAAGGTATATCCTGAGCTGTGCCCCGACTCGGTGCATAAAAAAGCTTTATCATCTCCTTATTGGATGTGTTGTTATTTGTCCATTGTAATTGCCCTTGAGCTGTTTTTGGACGTGAATAATAAATAAAATTAAATTATTGCATAATTCTGGTTCCATACACATATAAATTTCAGTTTCAATAAGTAAGTACATTCCAATTTCCACATCTCTGTTATACTTTGTGACGAAAAAGGTGTACCACTCCAAATAATATTACACTGTTGTGGTAACAAACGCGATTAAAATTTGGAAAAACACCATCGCAAAAAGAACACCATTAAAGAAACAACTAAGCGATTGTGGCTGATTGAATATGTTAGCTGGCTAGAATTGCCTATTTTAGAATAGATTAACTCAATGGTCTTTCATAATGTCACGTTTATATTGTGGTGTAACTATTATGAAGTTGGTTCCAAATGAGCAAATATGAATTATGTAGACAAATGATAATTGTAGTATGAATTTTGGAAATTTACTACCCTTCTAAAACAAACAGACGAAATTCCTTAACTCATGAAGTCAATTAATTGATACAGCATAGACATCCCCAAACGTACTTTTTTAACAAAATCTTTTAAGGTAGGTACCTATGACTGAGTACAGTCAAAATATTTTATATGCATAGGCGTAAAATCGTGATATATAATCTGATATATACATATAGAATGAAGAAGAACTTCATAAAATGATGGAAAGAATTAGGAAGAAGAGTGAAGACAGAAGGGCCCCTTAAATATATGGCTGGAGTAAGAAAAATTAAAACAAGTAAACTCTTTCAAGTACCTGGGAAGCATAGTTACACAGAATGGCAACTGTACTGAAGAAATAAATAGCAGAATTGGGCAAGGAAAAGTAGCATTTAGCAAGATTAAGGAACTGATGACAGCAAGGAACATCAAGATGGATATTAGGAAAAGATTTTCAAATGCTTTATATGGAGCATTGTGTTGTATGGATGCGAAACGTGGACGTTGAAGAAGAGAGAAGAAAAGTACTTAGAAAACCTTGAAATGTGGCTATGGCGACGAATGGAGAAGATTGGATGGAAAGATAAGATCACGAATGAAGAAGTGCTAAGAAGGATTGGAGAAGAAAGAAGTATAGGTACTGATTGTGAGAGAAATTAAAAAAAGAAATTCAAAATGGATTGGACATATTTTAAGGAATAACAGCCTACAGAAATTAATAACAGAAGGGAAAATAGAAGGGAGAATAGACGGGAAAATAGAAGGGAAGAGAGGAAGAGGAAGGAGGAGGCACGGAATGCTGAGGGATATAAAAGAAGGAAGGAGTTATGCGGAGATGAAGAGAGAGGCCCAGGACAGAATGCTGTGGAGACAACGCCACCGTTGAAACCTGTCTTCGGACAGAAGCACCAATGATGATGACGATATACATATTATCTTCGTGATATGAAGACAAATTTCCGCAATGTTGGTTGATTGTGGATTTGATCGCCCAAATTCTACGATCAACTTTACAGCCAAAATATTTTGTATGCATAGGTGTAATCTCGTGATATATAATCTAATATCACATATTATCTTCGTGATATAAGGACAAATTTCCGCGATGTTGGTTGATTGTGGATTTGATCGCCCAAATTCTACGATCAACTTGACGGACGATTTTGATCTCCGATCATCGCCGATTGTCGTTGGTGAAACGCATTCACCAGTTTGCTCAAGAATGATCCACGATCGAGCGTTCGTTGATAGTCGTTTGGTGAAACCGGATCTTCATATTCTACGCTCTATTGCCAACAAACAGTACTCAAATTTAACAAAATATTTTTGGGAAAGGTTCTTACAAAATATTTTTATGACTCGGTTAACATTTATTTGAATTTTATCGTTCATAATATTTATTTAAATATCTTTTGGACGAAAGTTTTTCTTATTTTGTTTGGTAAAAAGTGGCCCCCTGCAAAGCAATCCCAATAAATAAGTTCATACGCGCTGCGTATGGAATTTGGATAGAGCTATGAATTTATTTATTGGAGAAAGAATCGTAATTTCATCTCCACCACAAAGGTAGTTATGAGCCGACGCGGACGAGGGTGCGTAGCGAGACATCCACGGAGAACGCACGCACGACAACACCTCGTCACGCGGTTCGCAACCCGTGCGTGCCGTCGACACGTGCCGTCACGACACCAGGCATTATGCGACGCTTGTGATGCGTGCCTTGCATACCATTCAGACTCAGATCACGCGAGGAGTGGAGAAGAAGTTGAGGTGAGAATATGAAGAAGGATACTTACTATGGTGTTAGGGAAAACTCTCTGCATGCCGTGAGAACGGAGATAAAATTTCGCCAGCAAACTACCTACAATATTTAAACAAATAAAGATATAGCTTTCAAATTTGACAGAAGCACTTATAGACGTTTGAGCAATAAAGTGTTGAAGTCTGACTGCCATAGAATGAACGGTATAGGCGTAGTAATCCCCGAAAGTTGGACATTGCCTGTCGCGGGTCAAAAAATGGGCTCTTTTTTCCTTTTCTCTCAAGAAACAAACTTTTATTATAGTTTAAAAAAATATTTCTTGTAATCACTTAACGTATATTGAAACAAACTAAATGTTGATGCCAATTTAATTAAAATCGGCGAAGCCGTTTTATAGATATGAAGTCTCAAACTCAGGGTCGCATACTTTCTGCGCCGACAGTAGGTGGTCGTCTTCGAAGCACTCGGAAGGACGTTCCCGAGGATTGGGGACAGACAGCAAGACTGGGAAGACCGCAATCCTTTTGCTATTGGTTTTGGGTAGACGGAGATTATCATATCAAAAGTTTAGAGTAATGACTACGCTAGCATCAACACTGTGGATAAGTACACGTCAGTGATAGAATATCAATGGGTAGTCTTGCCCTGGCCTTGTGCATTCCTAGCGTCCCGGGCGAGAGTCTTTCACATAGGAAAAGTGCGATAGAGGTCACGGGAGGATTTGTCGGAACAGAGAGGGCGAGTGAGTTGCTGCTTCCAGGAGAGGAGGGGCGAGGGAAGAAAGTGATGGGAATTCATCGTTAATGGATTTCGTTACGGTCAAGTCTTGAAATCTGCTGATGGAGGGGAGATTACACGACAATTCAAGAGTAATCTTGAAGATGAGTTTTTAGGTACGAGTGATAATTCTCAGCCTAGTCGCAGGAGATGGCCAGAGGGGTGAGGGTTCAAACATGGAGGAGGTTTTTCATATCTTAGGGTTTCTTTTGCATGGGCAAATAATTCTTTGGCAGTCATTGGTGAGGGTGCTAGCATGCAGGGAGAGTGCAGATCGGATATAAGGGAATCAGAGCTGATTATTCTGCATAGCCAGGCTTGGAATTGATAAATGTTATTTTAGCGTAAGACTAAATATGTTGGACTAGAGTAATAACTGTGTATTTAAAATGTATGGCATGGAGCAGGGGCGTAGATATAGGGGGGGGGGTGTCGAGGGTGTCTGAAAACCCCCCCAAACAAGAGATACTAATATAAAATAAGAATGTTAATAAATAACTAGTAAGTCTGTAAACTTTATTATCCGCTAATTCCATATTATGCGTCAGCAAGGTATCATACGATAATATAAATTCCAGATTGTTGACAACAATGCCCGATCTTCCTTTACAAAATGGAAGTAAAACAAATTGTATGCAGAAAACAATTATTGAAGCCGGAACACGACAAAAGTTTGAATTCAAAAGTTTAAAAAGTTGAATTCAACCGCAGATATATTTCACTCGCCCTTATCTCGACTCTATCGAGACAGTATTCTATATTCTGATCTCACGATACTTATCCGCAATAGTATTTGAGTCTTAGAACCTCCATCAACTCAAGTACAACGTACTGTCATTTACTTGTAAGACCATTGGTGCAATTTTAACGCTATGATGAGAGGTGGGCAAGAAATGTGGACAGTTGTACGCAGTCGTGTGCGTGGGGTTTTCAGGAGATGCCACTTCTGTTTGTCTTTCTTATTGTTATCTGTGGTGTTGTTGCACTAAATGTCGTACTGGGATATCTTATGTTCGCTCACCCCGGGAGCGTTCATGAAAAAAATTAGCGTAGACTGGACGCCTATCCATCTTTTAAGAATTAATAGCAAACGCTAAGCACTTAGCGTATTTATCAGCTGTCGTCGCGACATATTACGGAGTAATTTCAAATTCGACGAATGATTGCGCTAATTTTTTTCTGTGAACACCATCATTGCTGGTTTCATTGGAATCTCACGCTAAGTGTTCGCAAAAAAGACATAAGTGATGAGTACTTCACCTAATTATCCACAGGAAAGAAAATAATGTAAAGCCTGAAACCTGCTGTTGACTGTGAGGTGCGAAAATTATATTTAGCTCACAATTCAACTTTATTCAAGTCTTCATTGTCGGTTTTAAGTCTTAATTATGTTTGTTATTTCATTTTAGTAACCATTATGAACCCAGGAGCATCTAGAAGACCAATTCAAGGTTCAATTACACTATTTTTGATCATTGAGGCACCAAGACTGGAATCGCATGATGAAGACATTATAGAAAAATATAAAGAATTCATAAGTTTACAACCAGCCAATTGCAGTTCTATTCTTTTTGGTGAGTCCTATTCAGCTAGTTTAGAAGAAAATGCAGATTCAACTGTTATTTCTTCACATACACCTCCACCAGAAATATAATGACATACCTAAATCATTACTTAAGCAAAGGTAACATCAGTGATGTTGATAGGTTTCACATATTAAATAATTTGTGGGTGCCAGATAAAACATAATCCTTTCCACTTTCAAAAATTTATCAGGAAAAGAGACGAAACCTCAGATTTCAACATAAGCGGCTGTCCAGATGGAAGTGGTTAACTTATTCTGCTGTCGAGGATGGTGCCTATTGTAAATACTGTGTAGCTTTTTAAAAGTCAGGAGCCGGAGTCAACTCTCAACTTCTTGGTTCTTTATGTAAGGAAAAAAATGATAACTGGAAGAAAGCGGTGGAATGTTTTGATAAACACGTCACTCACGATTATAATTGAAATTGTGTTTATAATGCATATTGATTTTTGTCTGTGAAAAAGAATCCTGTAGTCTGTTGCAAATCAGTTGGACAGTGAAAAACTAAGAAAAGCTGTTTAGAACAGAAATAAATTGATAGATACAATTGGAACTATTATTTTGTGTGAAAGACAAGATCTTTCTATAAGGGGAAGGAGGGATTATGGTAGGATAGGTAGTGCGGAACAGCCAGATCATAATGAAAGAAACTTTCGTGCTACACTAAGGTATCTTGCTAATGTAGACATCAAGTTAAAAGCTGCTCTAGAAGGTCCTGGAAAAAGGGATAAGTACACAAACCCTACCGTACCGGACAAAAACATTGAATCGTGCAATTTAATTGTTCTCAACAAACTTGTTCAAAAAGTAAACAGATCAAAGTTTTTCTCTGCTCCAATTGATGAAACTACAGGCATCAGTGGGAAATAGCAGGCTTCTATTTGTGTTAGTTATGTAGAATTGGGTGTGGATATTGTTAGAGAGGACTTTCTGCTATTCATTCCAGTTGCTGATTCAACTGAAAGAGGGCTAGCTTTCTTAATGCTAGAAAATTTGGCTAAATTTGGAATAGAAATGCAATACTTAAAGGGTACAAGGGTATGATGGAGCCTCAACTACGCTAGGAAAAATCAAAGGAGCTCAAGCTGTAGTCAGAGAAAGATACCCTACCCTACCTTCACTGCTCAGCTTACTCTCTCAATTTAGCTGTTTCAAAACTTGTGAAGTGCAAGCTATCAGGAACAGTTTGGAAATCATAAATTTTACTTTTTACCCCATACTTTTTTGTGTACCCAAAGAGAAAAGCTGTGCTTTTAGATTGTATTGACAGATGTGATGTACAAACTGCTGCAAAAACTTTGAAAAGACTTCGTGCAACTCGATGGGTAGAGAGATTTTATGCAGTGTCTGACTTTTTAGAACTTCTTGAGCCATTGATGGAAGCACTGACAACTATATCAGAATGGCCAAAAGATTCATCAGACACATCAAAAGAGGCGAACTCATTCATTGGCTCCATCCAACGATGTGATTTTGTCATCTCAGTCTTAGTGACAGCCAAGATTTTTGGAATAGGTCGAGGACTGAGCAAAATCTTTCAAAAACCTACCCTATGTTTGAGAGAGGCTTTGAGGTTAGCTGAGGATACCAAAAAAGAAATGGAAGTTATATGAGAGCTGGTGCTGCGGAAACCTTTGGAATTATATTTGAAAGTGCAAAAGTTTGTCCAAAGCCGGATATCGTCATCTCAGTTCCACGAATAGTATGAGTACAAAGAAACAGACCAAACTATATTACCCATGGTCTTGAAGAGTACTTCAAAGTGGCAGAGCATACATCCCATCTTTGGACTGTTTTGTAACAGAGTTGAAATATAGGTTTTCTGAGCACAAGAGAGCGCTATCAGGATTTTCATCACTTTTCCTAGAATCGAATAGAAGTGATGTGATTGTGAAAAGGTGATGAACTTGATGAACTTAAGACCTTAATTAAATTTTATATAAGAGATATGTAGGGTTCTGTAGAAGATGTTGTTTCAGAACTCCATTTATGAAGAAGGAAATGTATCAAACAAAATCCAAGACCCACATGTACCATGAGTGGACTCCGTGTGTGCAGCAATGTCATTTATCCAAACATTTAAGACTCTTCTGCAAATGTTGGCTACACTTCCAGTGTCAACTACCACACCCGAGAGGTCATCTTCCACTCTGAAAAGGGTTAAGACATATTTGTGGAATACAACAGGGCAGGCAAGTAAAAGTATCACTTAGTAAATAGAATCTAAGTTGTTCATAAAATTAGTATTGACAAGCAAGACATGAAGGAATTGCTCCATATTAAAATTGAATCAAACTTAGGTGATTTTTTATTTATGATTTTAATCAATATATAATTAAAATCATAAATAAAAAATCAAAATTAAAGTTAATAAATAATTTCAAATATTCATTTTTATCACAATAATAGAAAAATATAAAGATTATATATTTTAAGCTTTATTAATAATTGTATTTTCTATCGTTCCAGACAAGATAAAACGGTTTAGCACTCCTTTCAATTCACCGTTCTGAACCAGTGACACCTATTGAAGTTTAAGATGACCTCGCTAGAAAAAGAAAAGAAACTGGACATGGTATTTAGTATAAAAGAAGATTTATAATGATTGTATTTCAAATTTCTTTGTATTATTAATAAGTAATAGTTCCATGAGGGCACTTTCTCTTTGTTCCGGCTGCCTATTTTAATAAACACAACTTTTGATTCAAACATGTATCTATTAGTAATTGACATGTTGAGATTAAGGATCGATCGTTTCAAGATCAAGAATGGTTACATGGACAATATTACTCTTAACAATGCAACATAATTCAATTATACTAAAAGATATTCTTATACTTAATCGAGACTGTACCCCACCCCCCCCAGAGAAAAAATTATCTACGTCCCTGGCATGGAGAATCAAAGGTTAAGCCTGGTGGAGTGAAAACGACACGATTTCGACGATTTAAAGGAAAGAGAAATACATGCGATGGAAATTAGAGAATGAGCGAAAGTAGACATGAACACAGAGAGAGAAAAGGAATGACTGCAAATGAGTAATGAATGAAATTGAGGAAAGAAAACATATACATGAAGCTGAAAAAATTCAGTAATTTTCAAGGGACTAAAGAGATATTTCGAAATGTGTAAAAAAGGAAAAGCCAACAGGGGAATGAATGCAATGAAATAACAAAAGTGCCAACATCGTGTGGGATGAAAAAGCAACGTCATACAGTGCTGGAGGGAGTTGTTCTTTGAAGACCGATAGACCAATGAAGGTGCAGACGATGAAGGTGGTCCTTGAGAACTGAGATGCAAGAATGTCAATTGCGAAGTAAAGATAGGTGAGAATGAGGTCGTGACGAGGTCGTGGGAGAGTTGAAAATGTGAATGCTGCAGGAGATGCTGCAGGGATATCCAGTGAAGTGTTGAATGGCGGGAGCAAGTTCCTCATATCATCGCATGAGGGAAATGTTCAATCTGTGCTCGAAAACTTCTGTCTCTTCTGACTGCATGGAAGCAAGCGATAATGGTACCTTTGTATGCACAAAGGAAAGAGTGGGAAAGCCGAGTGTAGAAGATATGGAGAAATTAGTTTATTGAGCATTCCGGGGAAAGTGTTTGGCAAATATTAATCGTAGATAATGGCGAAAAATATTACAAAAATGTGGGGTGTGCAGTGTGGGTTTATGCCGAGGAGGGGGGTAAGTGTGAGAGTGAATGAGTGACTGATTTGAAGTAATACAGGGCGTAAAACAAGGTTAGGTAATGTCACCGTGGCTGTTCAATGACTTAATGGATAAATAAATGTGTGAGCGATGAATCTAGTGATAATATCAGCTTGGCGGTCGGAGAGTTCATGTATTTGCGAGTTCTACTTCTCATAGAAGATGCTGTACTGATATCAGAGAGCCGTGGAGAGATGTTGGGAAATGTCGCTGAAGAACAGACATTGCGCTCAACCAATTCCATACTCTTACATTCTGTTGTGCCGTTTGTTCATCGAACTCCTTACGTTACGGGTTTAGGAGACGAAGAACACTTCGGTGGTTCCACAAGATAAAACTACATGGGCAACTTTCTGAGTGTAGTGCTACCATCATCTGGCCAAATTATGACTCACAGAATCAAAACTAGTGGCTCATAGTTTCATACTGGGAATCAGGAAAGATACATTATCCTTCTCTACCCGTCAGTCGATTTCAATTATCCTGTATCAGGCCTCGCGCCGAGCAAGTGCTAATATCCCCCCCGTTCCGTCTATCATGCTATTTGAGGTGAGCAAAACTCCTCACGTTGACTATGCGCATTGGATGCTTTTTCGGAGGGAGGATGACCCGCCCTCCAAAAATGATGCTTCCCCGCTATACACCTTGCCGATCACAAAGATTTATCGCCCAATTATCGCGAAGCCAAGGAAACCAACCCGCCCTCCGAAATGGCCTCGAAGAATAAGAGGCTGGCCTCCAAGAAAGGCCACCTCCCCCCACCCTCCATCGCTCCCACTCGTCCAATGGCATTCGATTACCCACCTGCCGGCGACGGCAGCCGTAGTGGGGAGTGACCTTGAGGGCGCAGGACGAGGTCCGTGAAGGACGCCTCGGAAGGCATGGAGCTCGCTGGGTGGGCGAGAGTTGCTCCTCCCATCGGAGTCTTCGTTTAGCATCAATCCAAAATAATAGCATAGTTTAGCATTCAAACCTACGACGCCTACGACCTATAATATCCTTATGAGGGATCCTTATGCTTTCAGACCGTCGATTAAAATTTAGACTCAATTTATTATGTAGGTACCAAACCGGTCTATTCTCTGACGACGTTGATAATATTTTACGAAATCCGACATACTACGGTAGATCAGATCATGAGAAAAAAATTAGGGAACTAGACTGCAGAACGGACAGATTTAAAATGTCATTTTTCCCACGAACGATAAGGGACCATAACATCTGCCAAAGAGACTTTTATCTAGGTTTGTCGTTAGGTAGTGTAGCTCTTAGCAGTAGTAGTACTCCTAATACTTGAATCCTTATCTGTTACCTAGTACATAGCCTTGCATGTTTTCTTCATGGCTCTTGAGTCTCTGTCCATCAGTGTAGTTGTAGAATGCATGTATATTGACGGTCCCTCTCCATTGTGATGACATCTGTAGTGTAGTAGTGCATGCTTGTGAGGCTTCGCCTCGTGACAAGCATTAGCGATTTATGCTAATGCATAATTAGTCGTAGTTACACTAACTCTAGGGTATAGTGTAATGCATGTTGGTGATTACTTACCCCCTGCCACACACGCCTGAGGTGGCTTGCAGGGTATTTTGTAGATGTAGATGTAGAATAGGGTACTGGGTTTCAAAGGCCTCTCGGTGAGGTGGAAATGACGTAGTCGTGACGCCATCATGGATCAGTATCAGCCGACACGGTTTTCTATTAATGTCTATCGATGTCATCCTATTCGATAATATTCGATGCTAGCCGTCAGTCATTACGTTATTTAACATTTAGAAACTCAGCTTTATAATTCAGAAAATGCTCAGTAACACCTTTCACAAAAAAAATGATTCACCATGATATCACGACAAGGTTTGTGAATCAGTGCATACCTATGTCCACAGGAATAAAATCTTCGCAAAGAACTAGGTTGCCCGATAATGCGTATTAATTGCACAACCAGAATTGCATTCACGACGCAATCAAGATCCATCTTGCGAGCCAATCCTTTGATCATAATCTGCCGTCCAGTTTTACCAACCGTCGTTCGTTCCTCGACATCTGTACCCCAGATTGGAATTTAATTATTTTCCATAAATCGTTCTGCCGGCCTGTTGGAAAATCATTCGGGAGTAAAAAATTGAATTTACAATGCAAATGCGACCATGTTTGGATAATTATCAGTTCCCTTAATTTGAAGTGAGTTATAAATACAATGAGGAAATTTCAAAGCCAAAGTTTGAATTGAATAAACAACTACAAACATCAACCCAAAAAATGGTTTCGATAGGCTGACGGTAGAACTCACCAGTTGCTACATTCATCTACATCTACATCTTCATACTACCCCGCAAGCCGCCTCAATAGGTGTGTGGCGGGGGGTGTTAGGACACCAGCCGTTTATATATAAAAAGGAAACGTTCAGTGGTCTTTCACATCACCGGCGTCGGTTTCCTTTCCCTGAGCTACTTGTTGTTCCCATGTAATGTAACCTCTTGAATAGAGAACCACCCGATTGGGATAAGTGGTCTTCAAGCATGCGGTCTTCAAGGCCTCACCGTACTTGAATCCGGATTCAACGCACATTTAAAGTAGCCAGCGCTCCGACCTCGACGTCGACTAAGGAAGCAATGACAAATGAGAAGGATTGAGCGAAGTGCATGCCGAATTATACCCAGGGGCCCCAGATGAGGGCATTAAGACGGCGCGCGGTTTAACACGGGCATGGATGAGGAATTCGAGAGTAAGTTCGACCGAACTCTGGCGACATTACATTTGGTCCGGATGGCGTGATTATCGTATGGAGAAATGAGGAGAGAGATTAAAGAAATGGAAACGCGCCTCTCTGCCCTGGACATAATTCCAGCCGTAATTTCCCGGGAGTGGGATTTAAAAAAAGTACTAATTAAAAAAAAACACGGCGGAGAAGCTATTGGCACGTTCCTTGCTAACCCCTACGCGTTAAATTTCCCCGCTCTTCCCCCACTAATCCTTTTTTCACAGCAGGAAGACACTCTTGCTAATCGCTAATAATAATAATAATTAGGTAATAATCCGGTCCCAGGCAGAGGTCTTGCAGAGGCGGCCGTCATAAAACGCGCCTTCTTTCCTCCTTCCCACTCGGCCGTCGCTGGGGCGGGGGGGGGGAGGGGGGGATTAGCGGGCGCTCCTGGCCGCAAATGCAACGTAAGTGGGCACTATGCACGGAAGGGGGGAGCAAGGGGGCGAAGCACCACCCTTCGTTCGCAGAGGGGAATATCCCAGATGGCTGCCTTGCTTTCCTCCACCACCCCCCTCTCCCCCCCCTCCTCATTCTTGGCCCCAAATGGATCGCTGAGACGTCGCGCAGAGACGGGGTGGGCGGGCGGAGGGGGGCGGGGGGCGGGGGGGAGAAGGCGGAGGAGCGGCGAGGTATTAACGACACCACGCACTGCTGCACGATAAAACGGCGATTAAAAAAATTAATTCATAAGGCGTACACGTTAATTCCACGGATACCTTTCCTTAATCCAGGCGCCGTCCCTGCGATAATTCACCACCACGCAGCACGTACATTATAATGCGGCGGGGGCGGCAAGGCGTGGGGTTCCCTTTTTTATGATGTCCTAATTCGGAGGAGCGGACTCTTCCCACACGCTCTTAAAGAGAGCGCGAGGATGAAGAAGCACCGATGACCACGTAGGCTGCCTAACGACCTCTAATTATCGGGTGAATGTCTCCTCCGAGCAATTGGGGGTGGCCACCAGGGGGCCCTTCCTTCTCCTCCTCCCACTCCCACTCCCGTTTTAGCCCCTTCCTCCAACCTCCCGTTTCACGAAACTCGGCGCCACATTTTGTGAGGCACCAAATTCACGCCGTGTCCATGACGGAAAACAATGAGTGAAACATATACGTCCCCTAAAACATGTGTGTCGCAAACTCCAAGTAGCGCCACCATCACTCACCTCGTAGCATAGGAGGGAAATTGACCAGTGAAGTCACAGTGATTAATGAAAATTGGACAATATATATATCTCGGTGAAAAAGATGCTCTATTTCGATCGTTGTTCAAAAGTCAAAATAACAGCAAGAAGGTTTCCATTTGTCAGTATAGATATTTTCGCAAAGGCAGAATTTTACTTTATTGTGTATTCACCCAGAGAGAGGATCCGGTTTGGCTTTACTAGGCTATATTAGGGGAGGAGGAGACAGGTAACTGAGGTCTTTTGCACCACTGAGGATAGAAGGGTGGATGGGTAAGGGTATGCGGAGTGGAGGAAAGGTGCGTGGAGAGAAACCCAGTGTCGGCATTGGCCTGCTCTCCACGAATGTCGCCGAGGGTTCCACGCTTCAACGTCCCATCCGACGGACGACACATTGAACTAAAGGACTCTCCACGTGGCACCCAAGTAGGGAGCAGTAATCCACTGAAAATTCTCCGCTGTTGCTATATTTCGAAGTTTCTTAAACATTTGATGCGGCGAAGTCCGTTAGAACGTTTCCTAAATGGTATTGTATGTACTTCTCTTACAATCAAGTGCACATGCAGCGGTGCAGGGAGTGTAAGGCAACTTTTAGGAGCGTTGCAATTTAGTCGCCTCTCAGTTTTGGTGAATTTCTGGAAGACCGAGTTGGTTGACGGGGGAGTTCGGGTCAAGGGAAGGAGGTGGGCTCAAGAGTGTAACGGCGGCCGTCGAAGGTGCACAGTCGATGGTGCGCCAATGAGTTCGATGGCCGCTGTTTTGATGCTCTTCCTTCGCAACTGGCAACGAGATGCGTTGGTGGTGACTTTGGCGCAGTACGACCCCATTAAGGAGGCTCCGCCGCGACTGTGTGAGTCAAAACAAATACTAAATTCCACATTTTTGATATTTTGTAAAAAAAAAACCTGCTTTCACTGATGAAATGCGTTACCTATAGAAACCCAAAAGTATAAAGGTACAAAATATGAAGATTATTCCACGAATGTATTTTAAATGATCACTTTTTTCCAGCCATAGGAGCCGACTGCAGCGCCATTTCCTACGAATTGCCGCATTTTGACTTCAATTACGGCATTAATTCTTCAATAACAGGAAAAATAAGGTGGTAAGATGCCTGTATTTTATTTTTATTCAATTTATCTGGATTATTTCCTTCTTATAAATAGTTTTCCACGAAAATGGCATTTGTCTTTTATGGAAAAATACTATTTTTCCCAGTGTTTCTCTCATTCCCCCATTCAACACCATGTAATTTCAAGTTCAATTAAAGAATAAAATAGCGTGGAAAGGTATTATTTTGTTGTTCATATCATATAGAGGACTACTTTTCCTACGAGTAGACAGAATATGAATAAAATGACATTGAATTCATTTTACGGTGGAACCACCTTAAGTACGACAGTCCCCCCACAGAGGCACACGAGGCAGGAGGGAGGGAAAGTAGTGGGTGGGGGGACAGCCGCCTACCTTTCCCTCCCTCCCCTTCCCCCCACCATTCCACCTCATTCTTTAGTTTTTATTTGCCACGGCCCCTCTGGACTCCTTGCGCATTCAATCGTACAATGCCTTATTCCTTTTCGCTCGAATGGAAGACAGCGGTGGTTGGGTTGGGTTGAGGTGATGGGGGTCAGGGTGCACTTACCAGCCGTAATCTGGTCCCACCAATCGAGAGATGGACACTGGTCACTTCGCATCTTCGCGACTTGACACTTTGCAAGGACAGCAGCTCCTTGAGATCATTTTCCCTAGACACGTGGATGCTTATTTTCACTACACACTGATAGGAATAAAAAATGGAAAACTCTACTGAACATGCATCGATACAGATTATGTAGCACGACAGCTATTGCAAATATTTCACTTTGTTCAGATATTTAATTCTTTTAAATCTCATTTCAAGAGGCGGATGCGAAATGAATAAAAGATTGATGTAATCCGACCGAGGAGTTCCACCTCACCTGGGGTGCGATCTTTTGGCGGTTTTGGGAAGCGCTAGGGAAAGGCGAATGGTTGCGATTGCTGTAAGAAAGTGGTTGGACCAGGAAGTGGTTGGGCCGTTAGGTGCCCCCCGAGTGAATGAAAGGCGTAAACTTAGAGAAATTGAGAGAGTCGGTGTGTACAAGTGTAATGATGGGGATGAATGCGGACCAGACCATTTTTTGGCTGTCTCTAGAGTAAATCTGGGAACCATAGTTGGAAGTAACGATTTAAAAAATTAAGGATTAAAATGTATCGTTAAAAATGTAGTTAACTATTTAACTTATTCGTAACGTTTTAGCAGAGTTAGCTTTTAACTTTTAATCGTTAAAATTATACATTAACTGATACAAAACTAACTTCAGTTAATTTTTTTCGTTAATTTTTGGCGAATGTCTACCTGTTCGAATTTGGGCGTAAAGCTTGCCCAACAGACAAAGGGGAAAATAAAACGGCATCTACGAATGCAATATAGCTGGGTAGTTTCGGCCACGTGACTCCCTTCACAAAACGACAATGTTTACTGATTGGTGCTGCGTTTCTAACTGTCAACTGCACCATTATCTTGGACAGACTATGATGTAAAAATGCCAAAAAATAGATATTTGAACAATGAGACACGGAAAAAGTATTGATGCATGCTTGAGGATGCTCTATCATTGAAGCAGAGTGAATGGGATGAATATATCAGCACTGAGAGTTTGAGTGACGCGTGGGAAGATTTTAAAAGGAATTAATAGAGAACGTTCTGGAATAGAGTGAGGAGAAATGGTTGCTGGTGGCGGTGGTGATGAGAGGCAATTTTTGATGGAGTGATTAAGTAAAGATTTCGGTGAGTGAAAAGAAAGAGACGTATAAGAGATGGATTGCATCAAAATTCGGAAATGATCGAGGGGAGGCACGTGATGAATACAGATGGAAACATAATAACGTATGCATAAATGCAATGAAAGAAATTGAGGAATAAATGCCTGTGCTTGAAGCTGAAAAAAGAAGATTCTCAAGAGAATAACGAGCTAATTCGAAATTTGCAAAAAGGGCAAAGCAAGGAGAGGGCAGCAAGGAGAGGGCAGCAAGGAGAGGGCAGCAAGGAGAGGGCAGCAAGCTGAGGGTAGCACGTCTGAGTAATGAGCAACCAAATACGCTCTCAAGTGCTCGCACATCACCTTCCAGCAACGCTTCCAGCATCTCTACCTACTATTGCGTGCCACATAGGTACGTCTTGCCGCCAATGAGGCGGCACGGCACGCCACCACGTCGCCGCCGAGCAAGTTCTCAACCAGTCGATGGGAGTGTCAAATTACGACGCCTATATTTCTGAATGCAAAGGAGATTGGCTCGAATAAAAGATGTATGTACCTGGAATCCCAAAGACTGTCAAAATCCTGTGTCACCCGGAAGAGATCCCTCTTGAGAAAATCAAACGGCAGCTTTGAAAACATAAGAAGGTGCTCTTAAGGTGATGAAGAGGAGGGCAATCGAAGTGGGAAGTGCTCTCACATATTGGCTGATGACGAGGGAAGCGGGAACCCCTGTCGCGAGGGTTAATGCAGGCATGAATATTCCCTCGTTAATTGAAATCAAAGGGGAAAGGCCCTAAATTACCCACAAGGGACAAAGGAAGGCTTCCGCCCCATAGGGAATGAATGGCACATCCGTGATAACTACCCACGAAATTATACGATCACGAATGAGTTACGCCGACATCATGCGTCAAATACTCCCCAAAGATCTCATCAAAACCGTCGATACAGAAAAGGAGAATCGCCGGATGAAGCTAGAGGCCTTCAAAAGATGAACTCTAAAAAGTGTGGGGGATACAGTCTCGATTCGGGAAAAAATCCACCACCTGCACTGATGCGGCATCAAACACCAGCAGTTTACTATCCTCCGCAGGGAACAGGAAACGAACGCAGGAAGAGGATACTCCCGGAAAATATGTTGCAAAAGGAACGGAAGATGGAGTAAGGGGGGTCGCGGATGGAAGGGGGAGGGAAGTGGAGATGGAGGAGGGCGCAAAAGTGCGGCCCGGGGGAGGGAGGGCACGCGCCCGGTCCGAGGCCTCACGCTCTCCCAAGTGGACTCGCCAATGCCACACTCGTCCTTCGGCCATCACAATACCTTAAGTCACCAAACGAATCTCTCTCACCGAGCGACTTCATTCTGTGTCATTGCGACGGGCAGACGTTTTATTTGCTGTAGTGAAATTGAGAGGCAGAGTAGCCTCATTTACCATAAAGTAATACCAGAGTACCTTTAAGAAATTTTTTAACAGACAATGGAGCATATACGCGGAGCTGCTATACGTAAGATATATAATGAGATATCTTTTAAAAAGAGGTAGTAGTGTGCGTGGATATAGGAAGCAATCAATAGATAAGGTGCTGAGGGTAGTCGTGGTGGAGGGTAAAATGTTTAGAGAGAAAGGAAAAAGAAGTAAGCTTAATAAATGGAAAATATAGAGGAAGGAAATATACTGAGATGAAGAATGGAATAAGGTAATGTACTTTACTTTTTTAGAAACTTTATAAGAAACATAGCATTGTAAGGTTTAAGTAAGTATTTTTAAAGAACCCCGAATGGAGGCTACAATATTCCACCAATCAGATGAACCTATGCCCATGGGGCGAGATAGTGAAGCAATAATTCTCACTTCAGAGTGACAGTCTGTCGAAGGCTCGACCGAAGCTCACCGACGACTTTACCGATGTAGGACATTAATAAGTCCCGGTTTCTTGTCTGGCTAATATTAACCTCAAGATGACGTCCTATTTTCGCTAACTTGCTGATAAACTGAGATTTCTGGGTTTGATATTACGTGAGAATTTTTGTTAGAAGACGTTAGTGTCATCGATGGTAAACGTGTTAACTTCGAAGTGTTCTTAAGGTTAGTCACTAGACTTCAGCTTCGCCTCGTCGGGTCTCTCACCGCTCAGTCCCAGGTGGAATGGGAAGGCTCCCAGTGTGGAAGGGGAACTCGATGAGCGAATGGAGTTGAGGGTTTGGAGGGGCAGGAGCAATCGTGATCAGCGCGCGTCGCTGGACAGTAGACGAGCCTCGAGTGACCTTGGACTTCGTCGCGAAGCTAGGGGAGTGATAAATAAATTATTGAAAACAATAGAAGCTTCCAAGCTAGCCGCCATCATGTTGTTCCTTCTCCTCTTATTGGTTGTTTGATGACGTCAGACGACAAGGCGCGAATTCAGCTGTGCTTTCACGGCATAAACCACGTTCTCCCCGCACCTACTCCTCCGTTCCCCCGTCACCTACAGAGGCGAGTCTGGAGGGTCGGCGGGTGGGGAGTACCCCTTCCACGCTGCGGCGGAGTGGAGAGTAGCTGGAGGTATAGGGCGGAGGTGGAGTATAAGGCGGTGGGTGGTGGTGGTGGTGGGGGCAGCCCGCCGCAGGCCTTAGTGACGCTAGTGAAAAGACGCGAAACATGCGTTAGTATTTTCCACACCTTTATCTATATTTTCGTAAATAAGGTGCTGTAAATACTTCTCATGGAAAGATGAAGGATAAACCTTTGCCCCCAGTACGTGATATCTTTGGTTTTCGGCATCAAAAAGTGAACTAAACCATGTTGAAAAACGACAAAAAGCGTCAGTGGACGCACTACTCTTCCTCAACATGGACTCAACAACGTCATTTAAAATGAACAATATCGCGTACTGGGGGTACAGGTCCATCCTTTTATAAGAAAGTAGAGAAAACTAGAAGTGTCTCAGAGCTATAGTTTAGCTTCGAAAAGGTTTTTAGAAATGGCCTGCAAGAACACTTTCAGCCGATCTAGTGAACAACCTTAAAGGGCATGCCATAAAACAATTAATTTTCTATCTCTCTATGCAAAAAAAGTCCCGTCGCACTAACAGTTAGGCTCTTGCAGACGAGGGCAACATCACCCGGAATGAACAGGAGAGAATATCCGAATTTGAGCCGAGTAGCCCAACGATGCTTCACTATGGTGACTGAGCGGGTCGACCGGTGTTTCCATGGAGGCAGTCCGTCGCCCGAGTTTGAGAGTGACCCTGAATGGACCTCTTGGAGTCACCCTCATGTGACCGTGCCGGCCATTTCCTCTGCCACGCGAAACAAAGCGAACGAGGAAGACTAGGGGAATGGACTCGAAGTGGTGAAACCCATGCAGGTCATGTATATCACGAGCTCGCTTTTTTATCAGTGATTGAAGACACTCCAATTCTGGTGGATCCAAGAACTTTGATTCACTTGTTTTGGTTAGTGTCGATTGAGCGGGGCCACATCACAGGTACTCGGACTCTGGGTCGCAGGTAGCCGGTGTGTGGGTCGACCCTTGCTCGCGAAGGGATAATCCTCGCTCGTGGTGAGACCTCGCTCGGCCTAGGGCCCCCTCACTGCCCCGGTCCCCACAGCGGGAGGGGAGCCCCACAAAACTGACCGTGTGCAGTACATTTAAATGTTTATAAACTTTAACAGTTTCCTTAAATTTATCTTTTTCATCGTTTCAATCGTCCGAAGACGTTTGCGAGCGTCTTTTGATCGACTTTCTACGGTGAAAATTAAGGTTTTCCATGCTGCCTTAGGAAATATGACGATGAGACGTGGCAACGCTGCTTGCATGTGGCAGAATTTTGCGGGATTTCCAACAGTTTTTGAGAGTTATTGCTATCGGTTATGGCAGGGAAACGCAAGGAAATGATGCAGAAGAGTCTTATGCATGTAATAAAATACGGTGTACAATATTTTACATTTTATACTGAGCATTAGAGAAGCAAATTAGCTTGAGTATCTTTTTCCACGTGTAAGAAAAGGTCTTCTATGCGGGAGGGGTGGTTTTCAGGTTCATTTATGAAAGTATTACATCTAATACTTCATTTTTGGACTGATTTGAGTGGTAATAATACTATCAAACGCCTAGGATACTTCCTTCTAGAACTGTTCTGTTATTCTGCAACTTTTCTACTAATGTTTTTCTTCTAAAATCTCTGAATGCATTCCGAAAAGCTTCCTTCGATTTGGCTTTAGCCAATTTGTATCTTTTCTTTACTGAATTGTGATCATCAGGGCACATCTATATGGAGTTTTTACATCTTGGCGTGGCATACTCTCTGTCGTCTTAACGATTTTCAGACTTCTGCATTGTACGGTACGCTGCCTTATTTTTTGAGTAGGAGCGTCTGAAGAAATGTTTTGAAAATACTTAACCTTAATAATGTTACTCTGTAACGAAACCATGGTCGGTAACAATAAAACCTCATGAAGAAACAGCCACGTTGTAATTTTTGCAGCCACGCCACGTTGTGCCACGCCTAAGATAGGTTTATAATGTAATTTTTTCCGCGCACAGTTATGGATCATAACTGTTGCGATAGATCAATCATATGTCACTTCCAGTTCGTCAGTTCCAGTGAAACTGACGAATGATCTCTCGAAAATCTCTCAAATATCGAAATACTTGAATGATTTTGCCACAGTATGGCGATGCAATCCAACTTCTTTGGTGATGATATTTGCAGGATATCGGTTTAACCAGCCAATTAACACAGCTAGTACTATCTCCACGTTTGTGCGAAAACCGGAGAAAATGGTATTAGCTAGTAAAGGAGTAACTCTTCGGCAATTCCTGGCTGAGCAGCGGTACACTGGAGTTCTACCTCTACCCTTCTTATTAATACTACAGGTCCTGCCACACACACAAACCTTATTTTCGGGAATGATTCCTGTGGAACAGAAATAATGTACCACGCCAACCGTAGCAATGTGCGCCTTGAAAGCAGCGAGACTCAGGCAGTACTCCATGATCGCTTCACTGACCACAAATGTAGTTACCTCAGGGGCATCCTCGTTTATATACCTACACCAAAAGAATTAGAATGGTGAACAGGTTATTTTAGCACTCAGGGAAAGGATATGGAAATCGCGTGATTACTTTGACAGTTTTGCCGCTTTCAAACCGAGTTTTTGGACGGCAAAGCAAGATGGAGTGGAAAAAACTTACATGTCGTCTCCGAGAGCAGAAGCCGACGCGGAGGTGTTTCTTGAAAAAGGGGCCCTGATTTGTTTGGATCGTTCGCTTCGGAGAGAGGCGCGTGTGGCCTTATGGGACGGGAAGGGCGAACGAGGAGGAACAACCACCTCTCACTGTCTCTCTCTGGACCCGAGCCGCCGCCGCCGGGGGTGATGTCGTGCACTCAAAGCGTGGGTCTGCTCAGGGGGAAGGGTGGGAGGAGAGAGGCTGTGCTTCTAAGCGGTTCACGCACGCACGCGAAACATCGGCGCCGTGCCGCAAGCACCGCACGCGGCGGATGAAGCGTCCGAGAGCGGCCTCCACTCCCCCACCCACCTTTTTCCCGACTCGGCGTGCGCGTGACCGATCGCTTTCTTTCCCCCCCAATGGGATTACCCCGCACGCTTGGCCTTCCCCCTCACCTATCCACTTCCCCCACCCCACTTGCCCCTCGCCGAGATAGCCGCGCACACAAATCGTAAAATGTTGATTCGGGGGCGGATGGATGTGAATGGGACTGGGGGAGGGGGGCAGCCTCTCTCCCTCCCACCCCCCCCGTACCATTCTCCTCTCCTTCTCCCCTCTAAGCGCGCACCTTTATTTCCCCCCACCGTATAAAAAAAGCCTCCTCCCCCTGGGACACGCGTTCGGGCAACAATAGGGTGGGAGGGGGAAGGGAGGGAAGGCCGTGATTCCAAGCCAACCGGTCCATATACACGCAAATCCCCCCCCCCCCGCTTCCTCCTCTTTCCCCCTCAGAGAGGCCCCCCCTTTTTTCACCGACACGCTTCCATCGCAGCGACCCCTTTTGGGGAGCATCACGGGGGCGAAAAGCAAACGCCCGGCCCACTCCGCCGCTCCCGATCAGCGTTGAGTTTCAGGGGCGACCCTCCTCTCTCTCCGCACTCCAAGGATGGCCAACTTCGCGGCTGAACACTCCCTCACCTCCCGCACGGGGGGCGTTGCCCGGTCTCACGACGACGAACGCGCGAAGGGAAGACCACCGCTCGACGACGCTCACTCTCGACCGAAACGAGGAAAAGGACGAAGAATCGTCTCTTCACGGCCACGACGATCCAGAAGTTCATGCTTGAAAGACTGGCCTCTGCAGGGATAGAATTGCGGCGTAAAAATGACGGCGTAAGAAATCGCGGGATGATTTTTTCCAGCGGCTTTCGTAGCACGGAAATGCTAACGCGATTTCTTACGTCGTCAACAGATATTCACGAAGGAGGGACGTCACGGAGATGACGCACGAACCAAGGATGTGATCTCGCGATAAACATGTGAACACTGGCAACTGCCATGCAAATTTCTCCGCAGCAAATTCTGAATTTCACTCTCTATAATTCAGCTCACAGTATTCATGAATCACAGAAGAAATTACCTACGTAATGTACTACCCTGAGAGAAATCTTTTTCCAACGAAATAGTAGCGTGAATAATCAAATACTGTTTCTGGAATTACACCAGACTAAATATGTTCTTGCATTTACACAAAACTGAGACAATATTCTGAGCGGCCCAAAATTTTACGCTGTATTATTTGAAGGTTTATGAAATGAGAAATGACATTTGTTGAACTAACTTTACAAAACATGAATCTAAAAGTGTGTCAAATTACCATTTTATAGATGTCACGATCTAAGGACGGAATAGCTTATTACCAACATTATTGTCGTGGAAATGACAGTATCCGCGGTGCATTAACGTAAATAAATGCTGATCATATTGTCACATGCGTGTGCTTTGGGGATGGAACGGAAACAATAAAGAACAGAAAAGTAAAATCTGGTTATCAAAACAAATCCGCACTCAAATTTTTGGTCATATGAATCCGTGTACATAAAATGCGTCAATGAAATGCAAAAAGATAATAAATGATAATTATAAGTAGAAAATAAATTATTTTAATTGAAGGATGTCGCGTGAAGGACGCATTTAATGTTTAAAAATCCTGCTTTTAAATTCCGAATTTTCCCACCGGGACCAAAAACTACAAAACCAAGTATTAGTCGCACGAGGGACGAATTTTAAGCGGTAAAATCATCAACTCAGTAATTTTGAATGATAGAAAGCAAAAACAGCATAATTAGCAAGAATATATTTTACGAACTAACAATGCTAAACAAAATAAAAATGTCACAAGCTGGGCTGGGTGCACGCAGAATCTTAAATGTCTGTTTGCACACAGGAGTGGAGACGACTTCCAAGTTGTTCCACAGCACGTTAACACTCAAGCCCTCGCTGCGACGAATAGAAAGAAAAAATAGAAATTTCGACTGAATTTTTAAGAGCACTGCGCTAGCGTGACGTAGTTGGCCCGATATAAGCAAAAGCAACTCTGAAAAATACCGTCGTCAGGTTTAGATGGGTTTTCTCGGCATTCGCGCCTCGACGACCCACGCCAATGCTCTGCATCTTCGAGCATCTCGGTCACCATCCGCTCCTCGGCCACAACGGCGCCCCTCGCACCCATCCCTCCCGAGCATCGAACCCAGCACCTCCACGCTGTCCCGGCGAGGGCGTCACAGTCAGCCCCGACTTCGCCATCCCACTCTCAAAGACCACGAACTGGTCGCTTGAATTCGCCGCGGGAAGAGGAGGGCATTCATCGGATGTGTTTGGCTTGCGGGTGAAAGTAATCCGCTAATGTTGGCACCCATGGTTCTGGAGCCACAGCCCCCCCATGCATGCACCCCATTGCACGTCATAGCGTCCCTAATCCCCCCTCCCCGGGTCCATTCATCATCCGCATCGCTTCTTAGCACGCTCGATTGGCGAACGAATCCGTGGCGGCGGCGGCCGCCCTTACTGCTGCTGATGCACGCTCGTGGAGCACGAGAGAGAGAGTCAAATGAGTAGTCCTTCGTCTGCATCGCATGAGGTCGTAGGGTAGTCGCTCTCAGAGTAGGGTTGGGGAGGATTCGCTTGTGCCATCATCTCTCATGGACCACAATGAAAGGGAAAAAGGAGGAGTACTCCCTCCCCTCGCCAGCACGTGCCCCCCCCCTGCCCCCCTGCCCCCCTTAGTGCGGGCGGTGCGCGCCCCATCCATGAGTGGAAAGCGCAGTTGCCGGCCTGCCTTGCGCCTGAGTGCCCCCCCCCCCAACCCCTCCACTAACCACCTGGCCGCTCGCAGCAGCCTTTAACAGGTTCCTGTGAAGCGCGGTAGTGTTAGCTCACGGAGAACCAGTCAGTTTATCTTTCAACGAGCGATCAAAAATGATTTTCGATATATTGCGCAAGCAACTCGTTGAGGACTATTGGATCAGCTATCAGCCGGGACTTAACTTCGATTTTGGGAGGAAACATTCGGAGCAAATATTAGTGGGGGACATCATGCAAAACACTTCAATAAACAAGCAACAGTGAGATAATTCTTGAAAAAATTTATTTGCAACAAGCTCAGGAATTGAAACAGCTCAATTACTCCGCATTTTTCAGTTTCACCATGGATGTTTGGCCAACATCACGATTATAGTCAACGTGAATTCGGGTTACATTATTAAGTGCTTAACACACATTGAAGTAGAAGCACTAAGGATTGACCAATGGTGACTCAATCACCAATTCATTCGCCTGGTTCATAGATTAACCGCTCTAGAATATCACGTTTCTACATCGTATTATATATCTATTTGAGTACCTAATCGGCCACATCGGCATTAGATCATCGTTTCTCTTTGCCACCTTTGTTTCATGTCATTAGAGGTCAAAATAATCTTGCAATCAACATGGTAAAACGTTATCAAGCTAGGTGAAATTTTTAGTTTAAACCAACATTTTATAATGGACATCAAATTTAAAAAAAATCAATCCTCAACAAAGTTGTATGAGCTACTACAGGAGGAAGTCAGTGAGGGCAAAGACTGGCGATGAAGGTGCGATAAAATGTAAAATCCTTAATCGAAAAAGTCTTTCATCCAGTCAAAGTTGATCCAAGAGTTAACTATAATTAATTACAGTAAATATAATTATATTTAACCCTTTAGTCAATGTACTGCCGAGTGGAAGACTTATCGATGAGTCATTGAAGTTTTCCAAACTTTGAAGTAATTATAAACATCCGATACAAAGTCAACGTCATAAACAACTATTCAGAAAATATGCACAAAAAGAATGCATGAGAAAAACATTTTGAAAACCTCGATCCGATAAGGGACACGACGATAAATACCATCGAAAATAGTTCCGAAAGACCTCGCGCCCTCTGCTTATGATGTTCGGCGGCCAACTACAGGCTCAGTGACATTAGAAAGCTGCATATCATCCTCTACCTCCAGAGAAGTCCTTACTTATCAACCAGAAAGTTCGGAAATTTGAACGGGCCAGAGGGATTAGAAAGCGACAAGCTTACCCAATCAAATATTCGTCTATGTTTAAGATTATTTCCCTCCATCCAGCCTCTCCTTAAATTTAGAGACTGCGAAAACAAGAGTATCATTTTTAGGAATATATCAACAGCTATATTCTAAAAGAAAGAGAAGGTCAAATGATGGTGAAGATTAAAATAAATGTAGAACACCATTTAGGAGTAATAACGGCATTGGAAGGAGTATCGCATAATGACGCATACAAGCTGAATGTTAGAAGCATTAGTGACAAACCAGAGAGAAGAGGTCTTCTCTTTGAAAAAAAAAATTTAATAAAAGGATATATATCTCAAGTTTTGAGTAAGCAACAGTAGAGGTTACCAAATGACGTTTTTGGGTGCAATAGAAGCAGTTTTATAATTTTTCTCAATAAATTCTATCACTCTGGAAACAGGAGCAAGGAGAGGAGAGGTTATATTTTGTGCTTTGGTGCATCACACACAGCGGTGGTTAGACATTTGCGCGCGGGGAAAACTTTCTCCCGTTGCGCGCACCACCATCACGTGAATTGTTTTTGGGAGGTACTTCCAGAATATATTTTATAAATCTACGATTACAACCAATATTTTAATCCCGATTTTCCCTGTTTACATAGCATACTCTGTTACACAAAGATATCAAATTAGAGAGACCACACTGGCAGTTGCCGATATAAACTCTTACCGTAAACGGAGGACATTACTTTAGTCACCGGCCATCGCTGAAATGATGAGGGACATACGAGGCGAATGAGTAATAATATATTAATATCCGTCAGTAAGTAAGAACCAGTAAGAGACAGCAGGTTACGTCGCACATTTCCTATTTTATATATGAGATAAGTGCGTGCCATTTACTAAAGTATTTGTCAACAACTTCATGCTATGGACTCAATGAATACTTTATAAGAAGAGTGAGATTTCATAAAATTATATAAAAAGTACCCATTTTGATATATTTGCCTGTCTAGGATGTTCTTAAGCTTTTAATTACCATTGCCTGCTCATAACATTTAACAGAATAGACTTAAAATATTCAGAGGCCCACGATTCTAAAAATTATAGGGTAGCATCGACACATGAGGTCCGTCGTTCACCCAAGGGAAGACTTGAAAGGAAAGGATAAGGACGAAATAAACCCAAAAGCTCTTTCGAAATCTTCACTCCGAGGACAAATGGAAATCAGACACCAGGAAATCTCAAGGCGCCATTCTTAGCCACTTTCAGCCAACCGGATTTGGATCTTGGATCCATTGGACTTAATCATAAATCTTCAATATTCTCAAAAATGAAACATATCGCTGAGCGATGAGGATTGATAACGCGAGGGCTCTTATCACCGCTGGTCCACCAACAATCTTTCCCAGCGGAGGACTCGTCGAGGATGCCTTCGACCAAAAGAGTGCATCTGCCCGACACGCGGAGGAGAGGCGATTCACGGTGACCCGTGTGCGGAATCAGAGTCTTCAATGGACCCAGCATCCCTTCCCCGATTCCCGTCACATCCCTAACCGGCACACGGGGCATGAAGTGGGGAAGCTCCGTGGCTCGCGCCGATTCGTAGGCCAGGTCGGCAACACCGTCTCCCCCACCCCTCAACACCCCCCACTGCCCCCACTTTATGACTAACCCACGCCTTCACACCTTGGCGGCCCCAAAGCCCGGCCGACGTTGTGTCAAAAGGTTAGCGGTGGAGTAGACCGGTGGAGGGGGGGGATTGAGGGAGGGAGGGGTGGGGGTTGGTGACTCGCAGGTGAAGGGAGAGGGATTGGCGTGGCGAATAAAAAAGGATGCAGGAGGGGGGTACATAGTATGAATGAATGAATTGGAAGGGGTGCGGGGAGTTAAACGAGGTGGAAGGGGAGACAGTTGTGCTATAAAGTGTGCTCAGGGCGTTTCCCAGGGTAAAGGGTTCTCCGAGGGGCTGTGGGTCACCGGGGCTTCCATTCCCCAGGGATAAGGGGAGGGGGGGTGGGGTTCGCCGTCGTCGTCAGGGTCCCCTCGATCCAAACCCCGTCGACGAGACAACAATACACGGCCCTAGCGCACGCGGTGAGCGACCTCCTCTTTGCCTGCCCCCCCCCCCCCACACTCAATCCGGGCGCGCCGGAGGGAGAGAGAAGATAAGGGCGCAGTCTGGTGGAAAAATAACAGAAGGAATCGGGTAGAGGGGGTGGGGGAGAGGGGAGTGGGTCGCCCAGATTGGAAACTAAGTACGTGCGTGCGACGACGGCGAGAGAGTGCGTGCTTGCATCCCCCGTCGGCGTTGGATTGAGGGGAAGGGATTTGGAGGCGGGGGGGGGGGGAGGAGGACGAGAGGAGAAGGTAGCCACACACATCGCGAACTGTAATCTGGGAGCGCAGAATCGACAAAGGGATTTCCAAAAGTCTCGGGAGTCAGTGACATCCAGCGGCAGAACATGTGGCATAATGTCACACTGGCCACCAAAGTATCATTTCGCGTGAGGAGACGGATAATGAGGGAACTGTATCTTGTGATGGAGGTTTGTATAAGGGTAAAGAAAGTACACATAACGGACCGAAGGTAAGACGAAGGAGGAAATACCGGGCGTAGTTGAGGAGGGAAGGCGGTTGCTGGGAGATATCATGAGGGGGGTTGGGGCTGGTATGGTTGCTGGGGGGTACTGGCTCCCCACCTGGAAGGGCCTTGGATCGAATCCTGCTGATGGCAGAAATGTTTCGCGGAATTCCGGTCTCTACGTGGAGGCTGCGCGGAGAGAATTTCAAGGGCGATCCTCAGTCCGTTAAATTGGGCAGACCACCGCACCTTTCATAAAGAATAGGCTGATGCCGACGCCAGGTTTCTCTGCACCTCCATCATTCTCCATGAGACAACTGCTCACTCCTTCCCCAACCATCCGACCCACACGTCCTAAAGGCGAAAACGACCACAGTTGGCGGTAGCCTCCCGCATCGATCATCCATCGGTCTAGCAACACGGAAGAAGGAGAGGAGATGAAGAACAGGCTTTCCTCCACTCCGTCAAAAGGATCCAAACGTCGGGACAAAGGATGAATGCCCTTGAGGATAGGAATGCAGCAAGGAAAGGGACACTATTGAGAACAACAGCAAAGTTTTACCCCTAGATACCTCAAACGAATAAACAACACCAGCACCGAACATTTCCATGAATATCTTCGCATATAATATTTATACCTATGTAATATTTTTGCAGCGTAGATCTATTACTCTGAGTTCCTCAGTTCTTTTACTTTGGCTGAGTTCCCTACTTCTTTTTGGAGACACAGAGGGGGAGTGGGAGGATGAGAGAGAGAGAGGTGTTAAATAAATCTGGAGAGTGATGTGGCATTTGCAAAAGGAGTAGTGATGGGAAGTTTCGTCCCTTTCATTCCCGCTCACTAAGAAGAACGAGTTTAAAGATTCGCTCCTTTCATTCCTTCCTTCCGACTTTCACCTGGTGTCTCCGTTTAAAGCACTCTTCTCAATTAATCATGCAGGTAAATGCACCGTCGATTCCGCATTTTATCTTCATAATAAGCCACTTTGTACACACGATTGGTTTAACCATCCAGTATTATTTTGCCCTGTATATTTGTCTATTGAATACTAGTACCTGTATTGTTTTCACACATGTTTGAATTCTGTTTGAGTATCAACCGTCATTCCTCAATTTTATTGGGCCTCTCCCTCAATTGAGAGATGGGCTAAGATTATTTTATCCTGATTGGTACAGAGTTTTGGGGTACCTATAAAATTAACCCCTCAAGTTGGCAAACAGTTAGTAAATACACAGTTAAATTAAAGTAAATATTCTCATTTGGTAAAAGAATTAAGTTATGTACATTTCCAATAATAAATTAAAATACTGGATGATTAAATAATCTGCAGTAGGTCCATTTTTCCTCCTCTCCCTCATGTCCTCTTCTACTCTTGTTTCACAAAATTCATGTCTTTTTCTTACAAAATAAAATAAAAATATCTTTTCATGTGAAATGATAAAGGGTTTTGTGTACTTTTCCATGGCGAAATAAAAATTAATAATGAGGTGATGTGCAGCATTAGGTCTTCTATTCTTCGTCTACTTCATATCCACTTCTGCACTTGCTTTACATAGTGTATATTTCTTCTGTATTTTTACGTTAAGGCATCTTGTTTCTTCATTTCGCCTCCTTCTGGATCAGTTCATACTCTGCTTTCCTTCTCAGTTTCCTTTTGACGGCCGGGATTTGCAGGTTCTCCTTCGTGAAATTATTAATGATTTGTGGTCTCTTCTCAAGAGTCTCTTCTAAGTCTTTCTCCAATAGCTTCCCTAACTTTTCGTACGAGGGATGTTGTTCCTTTATTGCTTGTTTCAACAGGAATCTATCCTCTTCGTAATAGGGACATTTGTGGAGTCTATGGTGGTGCACTGTATCTTCCTGATTACCATACCTGCATTCGATTGTTATAGATTTGCCTATTTTATTTAGGTAGTACATGAAGTTTCCATGCCCTGTCAATATTTCCATTGTTTTTGGATTCATTTTGAAAGTGATTTCTTGTGCTCAAGTTCTCTAGATTTTAAACTTTGAAAAAGATAAAGCAGGAAACAAACTTTTTGAAAACATGGACGTATGTACAAGGTGGAAAGAATATATTAAAGATCTGACTGGAATCAAGGAACTCTAATCCTAACGCATGAATGAAAAGCAGTGCCTTCCCCACTTTCACCGAGTATCTAAGGGACGAACAAAAATTATCGCCCAGCGAATTTTTCGGCGTCGACGACGCGCCAAAGTGCGTCCTCGAGCGGCGTCAAGGACGCTCCCGTTTTGAGGAGCAACATTTTGGAAAAGATTAATATTTATAATATGCTCTAACAATAAGCCGATTAAGTATTTATTTTATATTTTTACAATCTTTCCTTAATTCATTCTCCTAAGTACTTAAGTCAATACTCTTAATGTATAGACCATATATAAGACTACAGGTTACTGTGTTGTGCTGATAACCTTCCTATGGAGTTAGCATAAACCTATTTATAACGGCCTCGGAGACGCATTTCAAATTTGGGAGACATTAAAAAAAAATCATCGTCCTCGACGCCGGAAAATACGGTAATTATTAATAGTACGGTAATATTTCTACTTTATTTAGGGCGTTTAATTCCCGGGATTTATACCGTTTAAATTAATATAGGTGCTAATAATTCCACAAAAAAACTTAAGTTAGCAAAACGTAAATTGCAAATTTTCACATTTTTGTTAAATGGATTACCTGTTCAACTGTTCCCTTAGTCTGAATACTTTGCATCGACAGTTCCCAGGAGTGCTGCTTTACTCTCTTAAATCTTTGACTTTTATTTGAACTCAGATCTCAACAGCCGTTCATGCGAGTTAGCCAGTTAGCGAGTTAGCCACTGCGTCATCTCTATTCAAGGCGAGTTTTTGAGGGAATTTATTTAATAATATCTGGTGACTGTAGTGCATGAAACGTTGAACAGGAATTAGCTATTGACGAGAGGGAAAACCCAAACTTAGTCATGCCTAATCTACGTTAAAATTAAATAAACAGCAACGTACAGATGAAACTTGTATCAAGGCACAAGGATGGTTTCAGAAGGAAGGAGTCATTAAATAACATTAAATAAAGTATGGCACAGAATGACAGTATTTAATGACAGCGGTGAAAAAGTTTTGAATGATTAAATTACTTCTCGATACATACCTGCTTAAAATCAAGAAATAAAACTTTGAGCTACAAATGACAATTCCTCAACTTCTAAATCTTCTTAAATTTTATTAAACAACATACATCCTGACGCATGTAGTCATTAGTACATTGTCGGCATGAAAAAATTTTGTTAAAATCAGAAATATACACATTCTTCTCTACGTAACATATCTATCATATCTTATACATTATAATCCCATAATTTTCAACACACTCAAAGAATTATTGAGCAAATTCTTCTGGCGTATTAAAACTCAAAAACTAAGTGTTGACAGCAGCCCCAACAAACTGATACATATAACGAAAAGCCTAAAAAAAAAATAATAATAAACGGAATTTTATCAACCCTATAAGGAAGGGATAAATTTTATGAGATACGCTGAGTATTTCAGGTTTTTGTTAATTAGCAAAAAATTGTGGTGTCAAATTTTTTAGTGGTTTGAGTACTGAATGTATATTACTGAACTTTCTCGTGACCTTTTCCACAAGGAAAGGCCACGAGAAAGGTCACATGGTCACGAGAAAGTTAACAAGCTTCTAAAGGTAAAAATTTCAACAGAAAAACAAAATAAAACTACAGTAATTGTAATTTCCACTTAAATTTTAATGTAAATAATACACAACACGTGTTTCAACGTTCCTTAGGGCGTCCCAGGGACAAATATAAAGTCACTTTTTACAATCCACTCACACTGAGGGACATATTTAATAATTCCAAAGACCCTAACGATCCCATGAAGAAATCCGGGGTATATGAAGTGACTTGCAACACGTGCGAGGGTGTGTATATTGGTCAAACGGGGCGAAACTTTGAAACACGTATCAATGAACATAAGAAGTGCTATTCAAACAGTGATCCCAAATCCCACCTTGCCAAACATTTGATAGGGGAGTCCCATAGTACAAACTTTGACTTGAAGATCCTCCATTATGAGAAAAAGAGACGACGCATGGACACCTTGGAGCAGTGGGAGATCATCAAGAGAAAGAAGAAGAAAATGAAACTTCCTCCTCACTCCCCCATTCTATCCTTGTCCACCTGACAACCCAAGCCTGTTCTTCCTTTCCTCCCCTTCCTCCTCTTTCCTCTGCTTATCTCCACAAGAACCCCCCCCCCCCCGAATAGTCCACACTCCCGAATCCTCGGGAAGGTCACTTGTCATTTGAAAACACCCCCCCCTCGACTGTTATTCACCTGCAACCGTCCCCCTCTCCTTCCTTATGACTACCTCCTTGTTTTGTCAAGAATCCCCCCCCTCTTTCCTTTGCTCCTTTGTATAAATATTGCTATTGGAGGCAAAATGTGTTCAGACCTGATGATGAAGCCCGAAGGAACGTTGAAACACGTGTTGCGTATTATTTACATTCAAATTTAAGTGGACAGTAGTTTTATTTAAAACGAGCGGAAGGTACCCGTTGACATTCAACGGGTGTGAAAAACGTTAAACTTATTTTGTTTGCAAACCGCAAAGCCTGAAGAAAAACTGTATGAGTGGTTATTCGAGGAGCTCGTAACCTATCTTGTATGTTGTGTTCATTGTAGTAGACACGCTGACCGCTTTCCAGGTGCACGGAGAAATGAGGACTATTGGTCCACTTTCATGCACGGGAAACCCAAAAATCGGCCAAACAAACTCATTACTACTTATATAGCAAAGGTTGATAGATGGTCACCTCATCCGGTTCTCTTGAGCCGTCTCCTTAGTGATTAACAGCTTGATCGCTTCCCTTTTGTACAAACATATATTTGCATTCCATTCCTTTAATTCAGTTGCACTATTCAACGTTGATATGTGGGTTTAGTATCTTATTCAGGATTGGACAGAAGGGTACAATCCAGAGGTTGACAACGTCAAGAGGAGTCTAAACAGATGGGTCTGTCATTGAACCAGATTTAGAGCTGGTTACCCGTCCATATGTTGGGTAAGGATGAAATTTGTGCGGATCTTAGCGTAACCCAAGAAACACCACGGGGAGATTCTCATGAGATCGCTGGTGGGCATGTCTTTGACAATCCAAGTCTAACCTTTGTCGTTTTTCTTTCAAGGGCTCATTTTCTCGCAAATAAGACATTCATTATGCTTTAGAAGATTTTTTCGAGAGGTTACTCTTTTTTCTATTAGGCATGTTGATGGATATATTTTTAAGTCCATGGAAAGGAAACACAGCGGAAAGTGAGAGTCTAGAATAGGCAACGCGATGATTGAGTGAATATACCTAAGTTAACTGCACCTTAACACTTTTAAACATATAAATAACTCGTGACGTTAATGATGTAGGAATTGGTCTAAAAAACAGTTCGCAATCGGAATGAGAAGCAGACGGTTTCACTACGTGTAATACATCTGAGAATTAAACGATAATAAACAACGCCGTGTTTGTTGTAGCAACAGAGGCATTATTACCATTGATATTCGCTCCACGTAAATATTCTTGCACATTTAATTAAGTGTGTATTCTATTAATTCCTTTATGTGTAACTTTTCCTACGTAATTGTTCTCTCATATACATGCAGTGCCCCTTTGAGAGCTACTTTGAGAATAGACGTTGAAGAGTATACTTGTTGTAAATATTAATTGAATTTATCGATTAACCCCTGAAGCAATCTATCATTGGGCCCTTGGGACTCTGGGCCCTTCTGATACGGATTTGCTTTCTACGTACTATCATGGGCCTGCAGGAAAACGTGATATTTCAATGCTAGAGGCGGGTATATCCTTTGAAAATCAAATCTATGGTTGTCAAGGAAATATGTTATTGTTGATTTCAAATAAAAATGTGAGATTTTTCAGCTGAAAAGATGAATTTAAGACAACTTCGGAGGGTAAAAGAAAATCGATTGATAAAATTAGAAACTTCCTTTATTCAGCCATACGATAAAAAAAATCCCAGGCCTATATCTTGAGTGAAAGTATTTTTAAAAAGCAAAGAATGAAACCACTGCACCGAACCCAATGCTTAGCATGGACCACCAGGGGTGACCCTCGGGGGCTTTTGGGGGCCCTGAGGGCTTTTTAATATAGCATATATTACAACCAGACATTTTTTCTATCTACATGCCAAATTTCAGCTCAATCGGTCCAGTAGTTTTTGCGTGATAGAGCAACAGACAGACAGACACCATTACATTTTTATACATATTAGTAAGGATCACACCCTTAACCCTGGAAAAAAGGGTATTGGTTAATTGAACCCTACAGTGTTTGTTGTCTACCAGTAAAAAACATGTGTTCCAAATTTCATCAAAATCGGTCCTGTGGTGTAGGAGGAGATGTGGAACATACATACATACATACATACATACATTGACTTTTATATGTATAACGAGCGGAAGGTACCCGTTGAAAATCAACGGGTGTGAAAAACGTTAAACTTATTGTATAAGAAAACCGTAAAGCCTGAGGAAAAACTGTATTCGTGGTCATTCGAGGAGTTCGTAACCTATCTTGTATGTTGTACTCGTTGTAGTAGACACGCTGACCGATTTCCAGGTGCACGGAGAGATGAGTGACTATTGGTCCACTTTCATGCACAGGAAACCCAAAAATCGGCCATACAGACTCATTACTACTTAAATAGCAAAGGTTGATAGATGGTCACCTCGTCCCTACGTTTCTCTTCACCCGTCTTCTGAGTGATTGACAGCTTGATCGATTCCCTTGTGTACATACATATATTTGCATTCCATGACTTAATTCAGTTGCACTATTCAACGTTGATATGTGCGTTGAGTATCTTAATCAGGATTGGACAGAAGGGTACAATCCAGCGGTAGACAACGTCAAAAGAAGTAATGGCAGCAGAAGTCATGTTTATTTGACCAATGAATCCTCCATCACCCGGACTGCGCCTTCGGCATAGCCATAATCATTGGTTTAGGTTGCTAAATAAAAAATATATGGTGATTCTTACTGCACTTGTCGATTTTCATGCACAGATGTCGTTAATTGCGCAGAATTTCCGTTCTTCCTTCGGGTAAGAAGCATGTAGTGACGTCATTATAATTCCCACCATCTTAAAACAGATTGAAGGTTCGAAACAGATGGGTCTGTATTTGAACCAGATTTAGAGCTGGTTACCCGTCTGTATGTTGAGTAAGGATGAAATTTGTGCAGATCTTAGCGTAACCCGAGAATCACCACGGGGAGATTATCATGAGATCGCTGGTGGGCATGTCTTTGAGCATCCAAGTCTAACTTTGATCGTTTTTATTGCAAGGGCTCATTTTCTCGCAAAGATGACATTCCTTTTGCTTTAGATGATTAATTCGAAAGGTTACTCTTTTTTCTATTAGGCATGTGGGTGTCCATGTATTTTTAAGTCCAAGGAGGGGAAACATAGCGGCGAGCGAGTCTTGAATAGGTAACTCGATGGTTGAGTGAATGTACCTAAGTTAACTGCACTTTTACACTTTTAAACATATAAATAACTCGTGACGTTAATGATGTGGGAATAGCTCTAAAAAACAGTTCGCAATCGTAATTAGAGGCAGACGGTTTCACTGCGTGCAATAATACATCTGAGTATTAAACGATAATAAACAACGCCGTGTTTGTTGTAGCAACAGAGGCATTATTACCATTGATATTCGCTGCACGTAAATATTCTTGCACATTTAATTAAGTGTGTATTCTATTAATTCCTTTATGTTTAACGTATACTACGTAAGTGTTCTCTCATATACATATCCCTTTGAGAGCTACTTTGAGAATAGACGTTGAAGAGTGCACTTGTTAAATATTAATTAAATTTATCGACTACCCCCCGAAGCAATCTATCATGGGGCCCTTGGGACTCTGGGCTCTTCTTATACAGATTTTCTTTCTACATGCTATCATGGGCCTGTAGTAAAACGTGATATTTAATAGTTAAGAGGCATGTATATCCTTTGAAAATCAAATCTATGGTTGTCAAGGAAATATGTTATTGTTGATTTCAGATAAAAATGTGAGATTTTTCAAATGAAAACTTGAATTTCAGACAAATACGGAGCGTAGAAGAAAATCGATTGATAAAATTAGAAATAATATTTATTCAGCCATCCGATAAAAAAATGCCAGGCCTATATCTGGAGTGAAAGTACTTCTAAAAAGCAAAAAATGAAACCACTGCACCGAACCCAATGCTTAGCATGGACTATCAGGGGTAACCATCGGGGGCATTTGGGGGCCCTGGGGGCTTTTTAATATAACATATATTACAACCAGACATGTTTTCTATCTGCATGCCAAATTTCAGCTCAATTGGTCCAGTAGTTTTTGCGTGATGGAGCAACAGACAGACAGAGACCATTACATTTTTATACATATTAGTAAGGATCACACCCTTAACCCTGGAAAAAAGGGTTTTGGTTAATTGAACCCTACAGTGTTTGTTGTCTACCAGTAACAAACATGTGTTCCAAATTTCATCAAAATCGGTCCTGTGGTTTAGGAGGAGATGTGGAACATACATACATACATACATACATACATTGACTTTTATATATATAAAGATAAAGATGCTGTTCCACCATGTATCGCCCGACACTGTCGAATTTATTCAGAAAAACAAAACTTAAAACTAGCAAATATAATTTGAGCCCATTGTGTTATAATTGTGAATTCACTCCTAGGCAACATAGCA
Source organism: Pyrrhosoma nymphula (assembly GCA_963573305.1). Taxonomy (NCBI): domain Eukaryota; kingdom Metazoa; phylum Arthropoda; class Insecta; order Odonata; family Coenagrionidae; genus Pyrrhosoma; species Pyrrhosoma nymphula. The sequence goes on from OY754327.1 coordinate 186,209,264, forward strand.
TACTCATAACATTTCAGTACTACGGAATTATACTTAGCACATACAGATGAGGAATCAAGTTTCAAGAAAATGCGATTGATGTGGTGAAGAATTGTGCCTAGGATGAGAAAATGAAGACAAAAATTTACTTACGAATCCTTTTAGTGTCTTGGCACTCACCAGCGAAAACGAGTTTCAATGGACGAGGAGTTCATGCTTACCTGAAAGAAAAAGGAGAAAATTATATTATGGCATCCATTTTGGTAATGTACATCTGCCGTGATCATTTCTGCTTGGAATGCTACAAATCCAGCGTCATGATGACGAGGTTTAATGCACTGATTTCTTTGGGAATTAAAATCCAAGTCGCATTATCAGCATCAAGGTGAATTTATCGGTAAAATATTCCACAGTTTAGGCCAGGAATGCCCTCGGGGAGGCTTCATCTGAGCCTTCTCAAGTAGGAATCTGCAAATGCAAGCGCTGCTTCTTAATTCACCACCAAGCCTCCAGCAAATCAGGTGGTCCGAGAAAAAGTAGTCCCTTAACGCCTACTTTGAGGACAGAAAACTTCATTTGAGCTGTAAAATGGTACCCTCGGGTTTCCCATTTATCTAAATTATTGTCTATTTCTGATTTCGTAATGAGTACATATTTTGGCCATGCTTTCTTAGTAACCACTACTTTAAGTCCTATAATTATGCTACAAGTCAACGTTTGGAGACTTGTCGGCCGATATGCGTATGCATTGCTTTGGCTCAATTTGATTACAATCAGGAGATAACGTATACACACCTGAGAGTCGATTCTATGCAATGTTTTCATATTATATTAGTGCATGTCGCCTTGCCATCACCAAGAAATATCGTGGCGGTGAACAACTCATTTGTATCCGATAATAGTCTGGAGACAAACTGGCGTCGTCGGAGAACTGAATAATTCCCTGGTATCAGCGTTGCATTCGTGCAATTTCATCGCATGCCAAAGATAACGTACGTAGTGGTTTCTCTCTGTGATAGCCTAGCGACAAGCTGGCCAGGGAAGAGACCAAGAAGCCGATCTCCCATTACACTGAACTACAACGCTCTCGCCGTGATGCAGGACATGAGGATGCCACAGTGTAACCTTCGGAGATGACGAAGTTTGCTCTTATCTTTGGCATCCACTCCAAAAACTTCGATTAGCTCAGAGAGAGCACACTTCCTTCATAGATTCACTTTTCACCTCCGGCAGTCATTCTCACGCATGCATCAAGTAATGACTGAGTGGAATTATACCTTTGCTCAATTACTATGCCAATGGCTTCCTTATGATACCGGTCTTTCACATTATATATAGCATCATTTTAACTCCATGTCGTTTCTTAAAATAACATTTGCCCGATATTTTTGTTTTCCCTCCGTTTAAAATCCTTTTTATCTTTAAGATCACAGACTGTAGTTGTATTCGTTTCCACCCGCTCACAATTATAACTTCACCGTATTTAGGAGATTAATGAATGTTGATAAAAATATAAACATGTACACTATTTTAGAGTAACAAGTGAACGCTATAATGGAGGGAATCAGCCGAAGTCATTTGACGCAACCCGAAGGCATTTAAGGCAACTCCGTCGAGAGTTCCCGCAGCAAGGAAGCAGGTTTAAAAAATAAATCCCAATTTGCAATCGAGTGACGAGAGTTATTCACGAAATACCGAGACAGTCAGAAGTCCTGAGTATATGCGAGATGCAACATATGGTGCTAGTAATGTTTACAGTTTTGGCGATGATTTTCACGAGTGTACTGACGCTAGGGCCATATTTTTCATCGCGCACATGAATACCTTCTGTCGCACAGCCGACGCTCGGAAGATTATCGCCCATCAATTTAGTGCTACTCGGGTTACGACTCAAATGTTTCCCATTACATAATCATAACGAATGCCACGCAAGTGTACCGTGTGCATTCTCAAAGTAGAAGTCATTTCATAGTATGCGGTGGTGTACCAAAAGAAGAATCACGGGGCTGGTGCCAGGGGCGCCATCACGGAGAGGAAGAGGAGGGTTCGATGGTTTTTTCTGAGCTATGCTTGATGAAATTTATTCGTTTATTAGCAAACACTTTTCTAAAATAAAATAAAACTGTCATATTTGGATTACGAAGCCTTAATGGATAATGAAAAGAAAATATTTTAAGGTTAATGACTTTTTTCTCATAAAGGGGGGAGCGTCATCTCTCTGTTTTACCAGGGTCGCCAGAGGCCATAGGTTCACCACCGATAGTATGCATTCTGAATTGCTTGACTTCACTATTGCGTCATGAGGACTGATATCCTCTCTTTGAATTCTAAGATATCGATCGCTTCCTTTTCATTCAGTCTTTCAGGTAGTGGCCCAAGAGAATCGAGTAAGGAGATTTCTTAGACGAGTCTTATCTGGGAGATGAGAAGGGGAGCATGGTGTCAGAAGGTTTCCCCAAATCCGAGGCGCAACAGATACCCTTTCATTAAAGTTCTAGATAGTCAAATTATGGTCAACGTTTGCACTCGACCGATGCCGACAACCGAGGCTTCTGATTGGCTCCCGACATCTTTTGCCTTTGTTGCACAGCTGACTAAAATTGAATATTAATAATTGCGACTTTGTTCAGGGCGAAATTAGGGCTGTTGCAGCCCTCTCTTCCATTTAATCGTCGCGTTAATACCCATGCACTGAGTGGAAGAAAACCCAGCCAGGCGGGACTCAAACCCGCGACCTTAGGATTGATAGGCGAGGGCTTTACTCCGCCGCGCCGCCACCGAGGCCGGCATATGGAGTTAACGTGTAGCTGTGAATCATTTTTCGCTATAATTGTTGTCATTATGCCTCTCCGTGGTATTTATAGGGCAAGTCTCTTACACTATTAGGTTATTCAACGCAAGCGAAGACATGGTCGAAGCTTTATCCACATTCATCTGGGTCAACAAATGAAAAAACACTGAGGAAATAAATACCTAAAGGACACCCTGGATTGAATGGATTCGAGGGAACAATGCCCGTTTTCGAGAGGCAAATATCAAGTTGTTTCCAATATTTTGGTGAGTAATTGTGCTTGAATTTTGATGTAAATTCCATTACTCTGTCATATATGGCCATCATTATCCTCCGAAATGCGCAACGGAAGAGCACTAGCGCAAATGAAAGTATTTGTCGCTTTAAGTTTATATTGAATAGCTAAGAGTATGAAATAGATCACTTGCAAAATAATAGTTCAAGAAATTTATGTTGTTTGTACTGTCTTTGTGTAAAACATGCCCAGAAAATAACTTTTTTCCTTCATAACTAAGTGCTACTGTATTGATCTGTATTAGTAGTTACGTAAATTCGATCCCTTCAACATCAGTGCGATATTCCCCAGAGGAAAAATCATTCGGGAGAAGGACGCCTCGGTAGCTTAACTGGTTAAAGTACTCGGCGCGAAATCGAGGGATCCGGGTTCGAAACCCGGTCAAGGCGAATGATTTTTCCTTTGTGGAATATCGCACTTATGTGCACTTGCGGTTGACTCCGTAAAGGTTACTACAGTGGCTAGTCCCGGTATCCTCAAAATTAGCCTTAAATATCAATCAAAATTGTAGTAAATGAAGAATGTTGTATACAAAGACTACTATTGTATGTATCGACAAGTTTTTATTTACATTTTAGTAAGCTGGTAATGTAGGCAGTTAAATATATTTCATCGTCAATATCAATCCACATTCCGATCTGTTTCCATCCGTAGAAGCACATGCCCCTGGACAATATGAGCAAAATACAGTAGAGAATCGGAAAAGATGAAGAGTAGATGCTGTGTGCCTTCAATTTCCACCCATCGATCCACCCCAAAGAATGGGAAACCACCGATGAAATGAGTGCCATCAAGATCAAGTCAAGGAGATGAATCAAAGGGAAGAAAAAACTGAGGTGAAGTGAAAGAGTGAGCGTATGTAAGCAAGAAATTGTTTAAAGATTGTATTATGATATAATCAATGACCCCTTAGCTGCGTCAAGTGTAATACTTTCTTCAAACGAATACTATTATAATGTAAAATCATATTTTTAAACCCAAATATTTTGTTTGCATGCGATCTACTGAAAATACCCATATATTTCTTGCTATAAAAGCTGTTATTGGGGATGCAATGTTAATGGCCAAACTAAGATCAGTAAACTAAAAAGTGCATGGAGTAAATATATGCGATATTGAGATTTTTAATTACACGAGATTCCATTCTGTCTAAGAGAATACCTTTTCGTTTATATTGATAAGGAGCTTATTCAATTTCCTCCTAATGTCTGAATCATGCCTACATGAAAATATTACACATTTTTAGGATCTCTTGTGCTTCCATTGAAATGATAATGTTAAGGGTCACAAACATTTCATCACCACTTTCATGCTTCTTTTGTTAGATGCAATTTATATAGTTTTCCTTTCTTAAATGTTCACAAAGACATCTCTAAATGCACATCTACTGCCTAGCTAAGGCTTAACTTTTGTTTTGAAATATTGATCTACATAGAATTTTGGTATTTATCTACTTCACTCCCTCTCCATTTCTTTTGTAGATGAATCAAAAGAAAATAATTCAACTGTTGGTGCCGATACAACGCCAGAAAACACTTAACATCACATTTCTTCCAACACTTATGCTGAGGAGTAAAGTGAAATATTAAGGTACTTTACCACTGGGATAGAAGTGTGTGTAAGAAACTACCACTGTTTCAAAGTAATACAAGTGCTGAGTGATCAACACTCAAAATCTCTGTGATGCATCTCTTGTCTGTGGTTTACTATAAAGGTGTCGCCTAATTATCATGTTCACAGGCTCTTTCTTACCTACTGAGAGTTCAAAGAGAGGGAAAATCTGTCATGTTCACTTGCATAGACATGGGTCTGAGGACTCAAATGAATGTCGAGAGAGGGCACTAATAACATGAGGCAAGTCTGATTCCTGGCATGTGAAGTGTCTCAAATGATACTTATTTTTTGGTTTTTTTGTCATTGAATGTAGCGTTGACTTCCAGACTTCTTTGTTGTGAACGTTCAGGAGCAACGTGTCTAAGTACTCGAAATCACTGTGATTGATGTTTCATTTGCTGTGGTTTATTACCAGTGTGAATCATTGAATTTCTGTTAACTTTTTTTCTCTTATGAAGTTAGATTTTACAGACGATTACGCCTTTTGATGGTCACTCCAATGCTGTAGACTGACCTCAATCAGGATATTAAGTCTATTTAAAATCGCCTTTCCCTTCGATGGTGAGAGAGTATAATTGTGAATGTGTATTTCTGTTATCAGTTATTTATATTTGTTCAGTTACCATGTAGATGAATTATGTCCTATGTTATTGGGGTTAAGGTGAATAAAGATTTGGGTTAGTTATTGAATTAATCCTATAAATTGTGTCAATAATGTAAATTAGTCCTTTCTTAGCTTTAACGCCTGTTTCAATGGAATTTTATGCAATGTCATGTACGGTGTCAAATAGTACAATAAGATGATCCAGAATACAAGCAAAGTTTAATCTGAAAGTGTTTTTGTTATGAGTATTCAGTGAGAGTTGTTACCTGTACGACTCTGCGACATATGAAGACACATTAAGTGAACTTTGAACATGAACTTTGTATTTATCTACCACAACTCGGGTGAATATAGAGATTTGGAGGTATATCAAAATAAATACAGAGGAATTATTATTTTCATCCCCGCCAATTTTTTACGCGAAGTACTTCATGATCGAGAGAAGAAACTGCTGACTTTTTCTACCCATTGCAGACAACGTCGTCTGCTTCGCTCGCAATTCACAGGCTAACTGCTGCATTTGAGGAATATACGTGGCCTGAAAAATTGTAGTATTAGATAAAAACCACAACTGATAGCATCACATGGCTCAAACTCACTTAAATGCTTTGCAATAAATGTTTTTCCGTAAAAACCTGTTCACTCCCTATCTTCCCTATGTACTGGATAGACCACTTCGGCTGCGTTCGGCGTCGTTGTCCATACTTTCTTAATACAGAACTTTACCTTAATGTTTACCCTCGGTGAAGCACGCAGAACAGCCACGAGACGTTGTTTTGTGTGAACTTTCGGGCGTATGTAGTAACTCGGTTTATGGTTCCGTCGTGGGCCGATAGATGTGGTTTTCTCCAGCAACAAAATGTCAGGGAAAAGTATTTTTTTGCCGGCGTGTGCTCAGCCGTTTTTTTTTTCAATGAGCTTAGCATAGAGATGGATGTTTAATGGAAACTTTTAAATATTGTAAATAACACACCATAATCATTGGATGGTAGGTTGGGTAGGTTGTGGGTGGAACTCGAAATGGAGCCACCTCCCCGTGATGAGTTCTGGGTCGTTTTGTTAAGCAAAATGAGCGAAGAACTGCACACACAATGTAATATGAAAAATACCGCCAAATTTATTATTGGAACTCTAATTCATTCAACTGCGCGGCCAAAAAGAAGTAAAATAATAGTATTACTGAATCAGGCATAAATATAACACTTTTACCTCATTTAAAAAATCATGGAAAGTTCGCGCGAAAGAACGCGACAATAACTAAGGCCAATGCAGCATTAGTCACTTTTTAATGCGGCTACTCGACCAGTTAGTAATAAAATATGAGAATTATTTTACTGCACTTTATTTCTAAGCACCTCTAGGTACAGGAAAAATATAGCGTCTCAACTAGATTTCTTATAAAATCATTATAAAATGTGAAACTGAAATTTTACTCAAATCGCAAATTTATCACATATTCCATTGCGATGCGCGACCAAAATATATGATATGAATATAATTTATATAATTTTAAGTCATCTTTTAATACTTGTAAAATTATTTAAGCGATATGGGACTGTAGTCAAACCACCCTTACATATTTCCAAAAAATATTGAGAGTTTATGGTTTTTAACGATTTTTATCGAAATTTAACGGCAATGCGCTATCGGAATATATATAAATAAAAAAATGTTTAATATTATTTTTCCTTGTCTATACCAATGGCAAATTTTGCGCGCTATAGCATTCCGAAATAAAATAATTAATTTTTTTCCAAACCAACCTATGCCACTCGTCATAATGACACTATATAATCAACTGAGAAAACTACTCTTTGCATTTTATGCGACACCGGCGACCACAAAGTTGTAATAAATTGCTCACGTTTGCCATTTGGACTCAATAGCAAATAACACATTGCTGACACTGGGTAAAGATGTAATTTCACTAAAAATTCAAGCAAGGTTGAAAAAAAACACGAAAGGCTATGGAACTGTGAAGATTCAAAGGAGAGGGGGGGGGGATTTAATCTCTCCTGAAGCTGTAACAAGCGTCGCTCTCGCAGCAAGTTTCTGAGGAGCCAGAAGGGTGAAAATGAAAGAATGCGAAGTGGATATTACCCGAGCTGTCATAGGAAAGCACTTCAAAAAAGGCAACAAGTATGATAGAGGAGACAAAAAAAAACTGTCCAAAATTGAGGGCAGAATCCGGGAGTTGCATGCCGGGACAGTAATGTCGACGATGACTCTGACGAGTTTACAATGTAGTTTGTTGCTATGCTGAGTGATCTGAAGCCGCTACGACGAAACGCGTCCTCTTCGTTGCCACTCATTCTATGCAAATTAAGGAGAAAATACAAATAAATCCGCATGAAAGGTCAAAGTATTAGATTGAACAAAGAGTGACCTCCCCCACTCAGCCTAGTGAATGGTGGATTTGTTAATTCCAAGATGATCATCCAAATTAAGGAAATGAGTCACTAGCTTCATTTGGGCCTCGAATGTACGATTCAAACGTGGATGAGTCATTCGCGGGTGAGGTAGGAAGAAATCGTGTAAATTTTTGAAGCCTACTTTCACGAGTATTCCATAAAATATGATAAGCAAGTATTTAAATGACAAGTTTTTTTTTATAAAAATTGATGTTATAATTGAGAGGAGCACCTTCTTAAGAAGCATTTCTTTCTTTCCCTCAAAAGTTGTAACTGATAAATTATGTTGGCAGTATGAGAATAAGGCAAGGTGAGCATTGTTTTTCTTATAGAATGATATGATCAGACTTTTAACACCAGTTTTTATATAATTTTTTGATAACACTACCTAACGTAAGATGCAAATGTTTGTTGTCTGTGCTCATTTCTCCTCCAATTAACAGGAAATATAAATATTCATTAGTGCGGAGGATCCACATTTTCTTTAGCACTTATGAAGTTAAGTTAGTTCCAACTAATGTGTTTGGAGTCGTTATGCACGATTGAACTTCTACCTCTCGAAGTTCCACTTCTACATACTACCCTTTGAGCCGCCGCAGAGGCGTGTGGCAGGGAGTGCTGGTACACCAGCCATGGAAATGGGGGGGATGGGGAAAAGGAGGGGGGAGAGGACAGGTTGAGTGACTTATATGCTAACGATATGTCCTATGTTAGTGTCACGTCGTTTTTGCTATAACCACCAATGGTGCGTGGAAAGAAGGAATTATTGAACCTATCAGTTCTGCAGAGAATCTCTCTTCTTTTGTCACTCCCATCAGTTCAAGAGATATAGCGCGGGGTCAAAATAATATCCTCCGCGTCGCAGACAGAAACTCGATTGTTTTGAGATTTTCAAGTAATCTGAGCCAAGCTTGTCTTGACTACGAGTCTCTAACGGCTCCCAGCCTAGTCCTTCCATCAGCCGTTTGACCCTTTCCGTTCCTTCGTTGCAGTTTTGAACGAAGCGTGCTGCTTTTCTTTGTGTTTTACTTCGCGGATTTAATCTTTCCGAGATTGGCCCCGAATTGCAAACGCAGCGTATTCGAGATGTGGCCTAGCCAGAGAAAATTAGTATCTTTCACTTTTTCATCCGAGGACATCCATCCTATTATTCGCTTCTTAAGGTAGTTGGAGCGAAAAATCACTTCACCTAGAATTTGATGAATTTGGCCTCATTTTTAAGGAAAAACTCTCATATTTCCAATGGTATCAAAACATCAACCCCTTGCCAGACTACTTTTCGAGCAATTCGCCTAAAAATATAAGCTGTTTTACATGGGATAGATTATGGCTGTCTGCTCCAGAGGGAGAATATTAAAAACATTAGGAACTTCTAGCACCTAGATTTCGTCAAAAACCTAGCGGTGTGTAGGTTGCATGTTTCCTCAACTATTTATAAAAAATAATCTATAATTCACCGCAGTAATTTTTACAGGATCGCAAATAAACCTGCTGTTTTGAAGGGTTTTCAGCCGTACGGCAGGAAAAAATGAGTCAAGTTAGAGACTTATGTAGCTTTATTTATTTAATTACTGAGAATTTTGATCTTATATAATTATATCTCTTCGCCATTAATGTTACAAAATTGATTTCATACTTCTTACAGACGCTGAAATAAAAAAATAAAATTAGAATATGGTCTCCATTATGAGTAGGGAACTATCTCGCTCAAATCACCTTAAATCGTTGTTTCTTAAATGCAGAGTTGCAAATGCTTCGTAAATGTTTCCCCCATGCTAGATCTGAGGTTATGGTGATTCCAAGATACTCGACTTCGTTTGACTCCTTTATATTTCCTACCACTTCCACTTTAATGTCATGGATTTGATGTGATTTATTTCGTTAAAAGTTTACTGAATTGCTTTTACTAAGGTTATTTTCGAACCCCCATTCAAGACACCACGAGTTAACGTTGCTTAGGTCAGATAAAACAGCCTCAAGTCTGCATTTGCGTCATAAACTTCTGTAATTCTCATGTAATTGAATAACGAGCCTGTAAGATGTTAGGCCCCTTAGATCCCTTTGATGTTAGGAACCATTCCTGATGAGAATGGAATGAAATATTTATTAAAAGATTACAAAATTCACTTAAATTTGATGACCACGAGTGGTAATTGATTTCATATTCGTAAAATCGTTAAATAATCCGTAATGGAGGCGGTTAACCTATCTTTTCAAAGTAGAGGAGTTGGATGCATTTACGTAAAAAGACTTTGCACCTTCTTCATTTGAGGTTTGACGTAGCTAAACAAGAGAGTCTAGGTGATTTCATCTTCAACAGTCTTAAAAATATCTCCAAACAGTGCTTCTCGTGATCTTACGCTTTAGAGCTCGGGGGCGCCGATTCTAGCATAGATTGGACGGCATACTTTGACTGCACCTTGCGACAGTTCTCTTCACCTCTTTCCCCCTATCATCTACGAGCACATCGTGAGACCTTGTAATTGGGAATATCACTCTATTTGCACCTAATATGACGTCTTGAGAATGGAACTAGTTAATTTATTCTCCGGAACCCGCGGATGCTCGCAAATGGTGTATCACGCGAGGATTTTTTTAATGCAATGGGGCGTGAATGGCAAGCCCTAGTTCGTCCTCATCCCGCGGATCGCATCCTCGCCGTAATTACTATGGATAGCAGTCGATGGGGATAATGCACGTTATTTATCAGAGAAGGAGGAAGGGACAGAGGGGGTGGGGTGGGGGAAGCCCTCAATGGCCTCTCACACAAATGCACCCGGATGATGCACGAGGCCTTCCATGCCTTGGAGCAATCACATCTCTCACGCATCCAATTTATTTTGTGCTTGGATTCTGTTGGAATAATTAATAAGTTTGCGATAAAGCCATCATATTTCTGTTGGGAAAAAAGGGGAAGCAGGGAGGGGGGTACATTGGTAAGGGGAGCGGGAAACATTGATAGCCGAAGTGGACTCGAGAGTTCGACCGAATACCGCCGTCGCCGATAATTTCCCAATCCCATTAAACTAAAAGGTTCGTTCCCTTCTCTCAATTCCTTTCCACCCCCACCCCCCGGGCTACCTCCCCGCCCCCTCCGCACCTCCCCCGCCGTACCTCCACATTCCCTCCCGCCTTTCTCCCCTCCCCTCGTGTTCTCCTTCCTCCCTCCGCTTTGACAATCAAAGCCTCCCTCCCCTTCTCCGCCGCATCCCTCCTTCCCCCATCCAACCCCCCTCCCCCGTCGTCCACTCGACCCCTGAATGCGGATCGCCACGAGGGAACCTTCCCGTCCCTCCCCCACCCAACCCCCGCCCCACCCACACCCCTCCAACCCTTCACGATCTCCATCACAACGAGATCATCCTCGCGACCAGATCCATCAGCGAGAGGCTGGTTGGTGGATGGGGGTTTGGTGGGGGGGGGGGTTGGGGTGGAAAGGGGGCTCCGGTCGAACTGGCGGCCCCCGCTGACCACCTCGCCCCCTTGGGGGACCCTCGCGAGTGACTTCTGAGTCCACGTGCTACTCTCTGATGGGATACGCCGAAAGAACTGGTGGCAGAGGTTGGTCATGCTCCAACCGTGGAGATGTGAGAGAACGGGAAGAGAAAGTGAATCGGAAGAGAGCACTGATTAATAATGAGTGCTACGTTTTGACAGATTCGTGTCCTGCACTGCGGGAGTGACACCTGTGAATGGTAAGAGGGAAAAAAGAGATGTTTTACATCCTGCTCTGTAGTGTACCTTTCTTATTTTCAGCATCTAAATCTACATACAACTCTGCGAGTCACCGCATGGACTTGTGGCAGGGTTAGGACACCATACTTAGTAAATGGAGTGAAAAAGGGATGGGAAAGGCAAAAGTGAACTTAATGTCTTAGTACTTCGATCTGTTTTCTTAATTAAATCACTAATGGTGCGATGGAATGATGGGATTAATATGCCTATAAGTTCGGCAGATTATATCTCTTGTTTTGTCGCTTCTAATAACTCTTGAGATATATTGCGGGGCTAAAATTATCTCCCCTGTGTCGTTCTGAAACTCGCCCGATGTGAATTGTGGAAGTAATCGACCCCTATCATGTAGCCTCCTGTAGTCTCTTTACGGCTCCCAATCTAATCCTTCCATCAGCTGTTTGACACTTTCTGTGCGTTCGTAGCAGTTTTCAACGAAGCATGCGGCTTTCCAGTGAATTTTATTTACTTCGCGAATCTTTCTGCTCATGGTCCCAAATGTTCACGGCATATTCAAGACGTGGCCTCACCAGAGCAAGGTAGAATCTCTCTTTTGTCTTTTCATCGGAGAACCTTCCTATTATTCGCTTGATTAATTCCTATTTTCTTTAACGCCGCGCCACAAATGTTTCATACGTGTTTCCTCGCGTTACGTCTGACGTCAAGGTGACTCTCAGGTATATGACTCTATCTCACTCCTTTATACTATCCCTTCCCTGTTTATAGAAATAGCGCTGATGTGAAATATTTTGTAAGACGTTTACTGCAGTGCACTTTACTAAGGTTAAGTTCGAGCCCCCATACAAGACACCAAAAGTTAATGTTGTTGATGTCTGATGAGAGAGCTTCAGCAAGTCAGCATTTGAGACGATTTCGCGGTAGATAACAACATCCTCAGCGAAGAAACTAATTTCTCTTCTTACTCTGGATTTAATGTCCTTTATATTAATGAGGAATAAGAGGGGGCCGCTCACGCTTCCTTGAGGAACGCCGGATGTCACTCTAACCATGTTGGAACTAACTTTCGATTACCACTATTTGTTTGCGGTCAGTTAGGATATCGCGTGTCCAATTCACTGTTTTTCCTTTCCCCTGCATGATATTAATTTGAATATTATTTTTTGTGAGGAAAGTATTCAAATGCGTTCTTGAAATCCAGGGATAACGCGTCAACTTGCTTTTTCTCTTCGCCTGATTTTGGAATATCATGGAGGATGAGTCTAAGCTTGGTTTTTAATATATCTACTCTTCCGAAAGCCGTGCATTGAAAGAATGTTTGATTATTCAGGAAGGTGATGATATTATTAACATTAATGTGCTAGAGAATCTTGCATGATAGAGATGTAAATGATATGAGCCGGAAGTTCCGTGGGTCTTTTTTCTTTCCTTTTTTTTTAATATTGGAGCTAGGCTATTTCAAGTACCTATTGTGTTAATTTACCTGCGAATAATGACTTGTTAAAATGTGAATTCTGGAAAGGATGCGATGTGCGGGGACAACTTCTTGGGCATGCGAGCAGGTATATCTTCTGTGCCTGGGGACTTGTTACATTTAATGGAGCGTAGGCAAGTACGGAGGCATTACAGGAGGATTCATAACATTCTCCTGTGAAAACAGCGTCTCATAGAGGCCTTATTCTTAGGCTCCGTCAAGTCAACGATTCTGAAAGGCACCAAACGGCAGTTTCTCCATAACATCGTCATTGATGTCTTTGACGTCGGCCGCACCTTATACAGATAGCATGTTAACGAGTGGTTACATGGTTATATATCACAATTTAACTTAAAGCAGTGCTTTACCGGTCGGAAACACTAGTAGGTACAAAAATGGTAAAACATTGTGGCAATACCAAGGTGAGGAACACCATCACTATCTCGTGGCTAAGTATCGCCCTTGTTCTAAAAACCTGTTTTTATTCATGCTGGAACTAGTTCTACCAGAATTATCCCTGTATATTATACATAGAAAGGAGTATTTAACATTTCGCTGCAATGGGATCCAATTGCACTCATTGGATGTATTTTTTGGCATAATTTGTGCCCTCTTCTCACTGCGTAATAATTCTTGGACGGATACCTTAGCGCAAACTACTGCTCCCACAAAGTGGGTGGGTCCCTAGAAGGGTGGATCAAAAAACAGTTTTTTTTAATCGGTCAGATCCTGGTGCTTATCGTTTGTGGTTGGTGGTCCTTATAACCCACAAAAAATTCCAATTTGATCGGGTTATATCTTCAGGCTGCGCTTTTTTGTCAACTTTTTAACTTTTATGAAAAAATACAAAAAAAATTGCGAATTTTCCTGATAGTTTTTAGATATTCCCGGAGTGATTATATAGCAAATAATTACACATATTTCTTGGATGTTGCTTAATATTAGCGATTGAGTGTGCTTGAATCAGGCAAAATGGTTTCTTAATTCGCCAAAATTCGTCAAAAAACGCCAAATATACAGAAATGTTACCGATGTTGGGTAGGCAATAACTCGACCCCACCGACTTAAGTTTACCAAGAACGATAAGGAAATAGGAAAAGAAGTAAACTGCAACTCTTAGTTCGACGACTAATCGACTATCCAGCACTCACCAAGAGGAGGTGGCTGCAAATACATTAATAACGCCAGAACGTGCGTTTCTTATGCCCTGCACCGATAGGACTCCTTCTCTTCCGTTTACCCTAGTAGTGCTCCCATCATCCGTGCGAGGCAAAGCGAAGGACACGAAGGACGGATGAAGATGGAGAATTCATTTTTCAAACGAAGGAGTTTAACTCAGGAACAAGTAGTCAGACCAGGGACGATCTGAGATCGTTTTCGCGTGCATGTGAGAGGCGTGGTGTGTCAGACAGAGCAGCTGCACACTTGGAATCAAGTCTTTTGAATGATATACCTAGATAAAACAATACCTGAAAAGGAGAAATTTAACATTGTTACAGACAGAAATAATGCCAAGTGACAGCGCTCACGAATGCGACAAACACTACAAGAACAACAATGTCCCCAGAACAAGAACATTTTGTCTTTGTACGTCGATGGAAGGAAAGATTCTACTTTAGTGAAAGAGACATGTGAAGAGACTGGAAAAACGTACCAACGGACTTGTCAAGATGACTACTACCTACCCTCTACTACGGACTGCCTTACTCACGTTACGCCCAAAACAGCCGACGCAGAAGGAACAACTGCCGCTATTTGGAACTTTCTCTGCGAAAAGGCGTAGGTTTGACGGAATTGTCGTGCATAGTATATGACGGAGAAGGAAAGAACACGAGGAAAAACACCGGCATCATTAGGCGTTTAGAAGAATATATCCAGCATTCTCTCAAATGGATTGTGTGTCAATTGCATTATAATGAACTGCCTCTAAGACATATTTTTGACAAAATTGACGGCAAGATGTCCGGCACGAAGAGAATTCATGGCGACGTAGGAAAGAGCTTGTCTACTTGCCAATACCGACCCATCGTTCAGTTCGAAAAAATTGAAGATGTCCTTCGTGATACTGGCGTTGATGTTCTCAGCAAAGACAAGGCTTACCCCTACAAAATGTGCCAGGCAGTAAACTGTGGAGTATGTCCAAAATATCTTGCGATATGTCTTCCTGGGCACATTCACCATGCTCGATGGCTGACTCTTGCAGGGCGCATACTTCGACTGTATATAGTAACGTCAAATCCATCAACTACTCTCAAGACATTGACAGAATTTGTCGTTCAAGTTCACGCTCGCATGTCGTTTCACTTATAATGCAATGGAACTATCAAGGACGCGTCAAAAAACCTATGGCTAATATAACAGAAAATGGAGTACCTACTTACCAAACAATTTAAACACTATTCTCAATAATCATCTTCAAAATCATGCTTTCTGGGGGCAACCAGAAAACATACTTGTGGGTATGTTGGCAGACAGTCACCCAAATGTGCGTCAAAACGCGGCAAAGAAGAACCGGGAAGCAAGAAAAGGCCAAAGCCAACCAAACATCAACAATGGAAAATTGGCACCCTCAGTGATCAACTTAAATGCCAAATATTACAGAGATTTAGTGCACTGAGGAAAAGAAGATAATAAAATAACCTCCAGTAGCACACTAACTTACCAATGAATATTTTGAAGAGATCGCAGAAGGAAGAGACGATTCCCTAGGAAAACTGCAGACTTCGTTTGACCTGCCGTGCCTTAGCCATGCAGTGGAACGGTGCGTCAAGGATGTAACTGCTGCATCAATTGGTGTATGTGGTTATGACTCCCGAGATGGCTACATTAGGACTCGATTGGAGGACAGGAAAATAATACCAAAGTTTGATACCAAAGCGGACTTAAAAATCTTAATAGGCCAGTCTACGGTTGGTTCTCTCCCAGACAGCCTGAAAGTTATGTTTTTTGCTGAAAAACATCACATTTTTCTCTTAAATCAATAATAGCACATTTCCTTGACAACCAGAGATTTGATTTTCAAAGGATATTCACGCCTCTAGCATTTAAGTTTTCCTGCAGGCCCATGATAGAACCTAGAAATAAAATCTGTATAAAAAGGGCCCAGAGTCCCAAGGGCCCCATGATAGATTGCTTTGGGGGGTAATCGATATATTCAATGCGAATATATATATATACAACAAGTATACACTTCAATGCCTATTCTCAAAGTAGCTCTCATAGGGGCACTGTATGTATATGAGAGAACACTTACGTAGTAAAAGATACTTATAAAGGAATTAAATGTGCAAGAATATTTACGTGCAGCGAATAGTTATGGTAATAATGTCTCTATTGCTACAACAAACACGGCGTTGTTTATTATCGTTTAATACTCAGATGTATTACACGTAGTGGAACCGTCTGCCTCTCTTTACGATTGGGAACTGTTTTTTAGACCGATTCCCACATCATAAACGATACGAGTTATGTATATACGTTTAAAAGTTATAAAGTGCAGTTAACTTACATTCACTCAATCATCGCGTTGCCTATTCAAGACAATCACTCGCTGCTGTTTCCCCTCCTTGGACTTAAAAATATATCCATCAACATGCCTAATAAAAAAGAGTAACCTTTCGAAAAAATCTTCTAAAGCAAGAGGAATGTCTTCTTTGCGAGAAAAGGAGCTATTGCAATAAAAACGACGAAGGTTAGACTTGGATGCTCAAAGACATGCTCACTAGTGATCTCATGAGCATCTCCCCGTGGTGTTTCTCGGGTTACGCTAAGAAACGCACAAATTTCATCCTAACCCAGCCTACAGACGGGTAACCAACAATAAATCTCTTTCAAATATAGACCCATCTGTTTCGAAACTCCAATCTGTTTAAAGATGGCGGAAATTATAATGACGTCACTACATATTTCTTACCAGAAAGAAGAATGGAAATTCTGCGCAATTAACGACATCCGTGCATGAAAATCGACACGTGAACTAAGAATCACCACAGATTTTTAATTTAGCAACCGAAACCAATGATTATCATCACTTCATCATCACTCCGGGTGATGGAGAGGAATTCATAGGTCAAATAAACATGGCTGCCGCTGCAAATGCTCCTTTTGACGTTGTCAACCGCTGGATTGTACCCTACTCTCCTATCCTGATTAAGACACTCAACGCACATGTCAACGTTGAATTGCGCAACTAAATTAAGTAATTGAATGCAAATATATGTATGTACACAAGGGAAGCGATGAAGATATTAATCACTTAGAAGACGGCTCAAGAAAACCGGAGGGACAAGGTGACCATCTATCAACCTGGGTGCTATTTAAGG
This sequence comes from Pyrrhosoma nymphula, assembly GCA_963573305.1. Classification (NCBI taxonomy): domain Eukaryota; kingdom Metazoa; phylum Arthropoda; class Insecta; order Odonata; family Coenagrionidae; genus Pyrrhosoma; species Pyrrhosoma nymphula. The sequence continues at coordinate 186,226,444 of OY754327.1, forward strand.
AGTATTTTGGTTTTCCGTGGAGGAAAGAGGACCAGCAGTCACTCATCTCTCCGTGTACCTGAAAAACGGTCAGCGTGTCTACTACAACGAACACAACATACAATATAGGTCAAGAACTCTTCAAATGACCACGCTGACAGTATTCTTTAGGATTTGTGGTATTCTAATAAAATAAGTGCAAGTTTTTTTTCAAACCCGTTGAATTTCAACGGGTACTTTCCGCTATTTTTTCATAAAAATTTACAATTTAGACTAAAAAGCGCAGCCTGAAGATATAATCTGATTAAGTTGGAATATTTTGTGGGTTATAAGGACCACCAACCACAAATATTTAAGCACTAGCCGCAGACCGATTTAGAAAAAAACTGTTTTTCGGTCCACCCTAGTACTCAGTGCAAAGTGAGGCGTACGCTGTGCAAGGTGAGGCGTGGACAGAAACAGGTCTCGTGAGGCTGATCGTCCCGCATGCCATCATAGCACGCGGGTGGATCCAAACTCATTCCTATGGAATGAACGGGCACATTCAATCCCACCAGCCCAGATTTCACCATTGGTGACTAGTAGAGGTGCAAACTGATCTTAGTGAATACACTGCTAACTGCGGATTTTCGGGACGGAAAACGGTGACCCGTTGCATGGCAGACGCGCACACTAACAAACTGATGCCTCGCCTCTTACGTAGTCCTTCCACGATGTGTCCCGTAGGGTTGTCCGTTGGAAGGCCACGGATGACCAAAAATGCTGTTTATCCCTCTGGGAGACGGAAGGAGTAACATAGAAAACATTGCATTTGTATCCTACGCCACAATTGCAATGCTTTCTTCCCGAGTATTTTGAGTCCATTTCTGGCCACATCACTACAGAGGAACGCAAAGCGTATGTGTATAAAATTAACAGTGAAAAAAGCATTACCGCGAACGACACATCCACCGCAAGTTTTACGCATTCACGAGGTTTCTCAACGATCGACTCTCATTCAAATTTGACTGCTTGGCAAAAAAAGAAGTTTGCACGTTACAAAATGAGCAATGATTCAATGTTGATAAAAACCATAGATTTCATAAAATTTTTTTCCATTTATTACATTGCAGTCACGTTCTTTTGTTTTTACTTAAAGGACAGAATGCCATATCTACAAACTGTTCTAACAAGAACCGAGAATATTCCTCACGATCCCAGATTTCATATGGGAAATAAAAATTAAATGACCGTTGCATAATAAAATCATTTGGCTAGCGACATTTAAAAGTGTACAACATACCCATCACGCTTTTCCCTTTCGGAGCAGGCAAAGTCTTAAGAAATAAGTAATTGCAGGTAGGTCTACAAAACTGGCTCACTTTTAATAATGCCCTCCATAATATGCCCTCTCCATGCATACATCTGTTTGGCTTCTATTACACTCGAGCATTGCTTCACAAAAGCTCTCCCACTCCACTTCAGGAGTCTCTTCATTCACTCATGGCTTTCGCGGTCTTACCCTTCCTCTCGCACCATTACCAATACAATCATACACTTCTTTCGTTATTCGACTCTCTACCATTCTCTCGACGTAGCTAAACCAACGAGGCACACTTCTCTCATACTTGTTCATCACTGGAGCATCCAACCAACACTCATTCATGAATCACTCATTTCAAACAAAGTAATTAAATAAGAGAGCAATTGACAAGAAAATTAAATTAATAAAATTAATCCTAATTGTCAATAGAAGTAAAGGAAAAAGAGTAGTGCATGCATCGGAGTCTTTTTCCTTTGCTTCTATTGACAATTTGCATTTCTAGCCATATTCATCCTCCTTTTGCCGCAAATACTTCTCAGGTACCTACCCCATTCACAATGCAATCAGCCCACTTTAATGCTTATCCTGGCATACCAAGGTCCCGCTGCCGTATGATAACGTCGGGAGGAGAGTACTTTCGTACACTGCGATTCCCTAATCAAACGCACATTCCAAGGTATGCTACACATACAAACAACGACTTTCCTTCCGGAATTCGCACGCCCTAAAATATCTTCATCGAAAACAATCGGCCAAGAAACAAAAAATGTCTCCTTGTTCAATTATTTCATAGTTTCCCATTATCATAAAATCATTCTTCTCACTCTCCCAAGCAAAAACAACTACTTTGGTCTTCGGTCATGAGCCCATTCCATTCCATTCACCACGGAATTTATCTCGGGGCTACTCTTTTAAATCGTAATAAAATGCGCATGTGGTTTTTCACTCATATTTCAAGTTTTTGATTGGGTTAAATCCGTCGAGAACGGCGATATTGATGATAAGGCCAAATTTTATCTCGTCTTTTAAAGTATCGGATTCAAAATTGAATTCAAAATTATGAGCGGATGAAACTCTTCAGCTGCCACATTCTCCGTCTCGGATGCTCGACACTCGAAGAAGACCAGATTACTTTCGTATCGAATGTGCCTGTGGGGGGGCTCCACTGTGAGATCATCTTGCGAGGAAGGGGAGATGCCCTGATTCCTCCTTCCCCAAACCCGCCTGCCTCTCCCCCGTTCCATTGTTGACAGTCCATGTACATCGAGTGAGCGCGGCGTATCGACCTCCAAGGCCCCCCTCCTCCCCACTCTAAACCTCCTCCCCCCCCCCTAACTCTCCCCCCGTCCACCCCCCCCTGGCCGACCCAACCCATCACGGGCTCCTGTGCTCACGACGGGACGGTGGTGTGGAGAGCCGGGAGACATGGCAGCAAGGGGGGGCGGGGAGGCGGAAGGGCGGGAGTTGGGAAGACACGGTTTGATGATACCCCACTCCTACCAACCTCCAAATGTCCCCATTCCCTCCTCCCCTACCTATCCCCCCACCCCAACGCAAGCTCCTTGGAGGAAAAAAAGGGTCCAGTAATAAACTGCGAAGGAGCCAGAGGGGATGAAAGGGCCATTTTGAATGTCGCCGCTCGTAGCTGTGCACACATTCTTCGCCACATTAGTGTTAAAATCCGAAGTCGAACGGAATGGAATTCAGTTTAGCAAAAGCCACTCTGGTTAAACCGAGCGGAGGGGAGCGCTGAGGTGAGGTGCAGAATTTTCATCCTTAACCTATTGAGAAAATGTTCTGAAGGAACACTCGAGATGAAAATGTGAAAATATTAACAGAGGGAGTTGCATCGAAAACACTTCGTAACTCATTTCAACGAAACTTTCAGGTGAAACTACTCGTTGAGATAATTTGTGACGGCACAAACAAAGGCATTTTCAGCCTTACGAGAGAGAAGGGATGATAGTAAAACGCTGAGTTCATTTGTGATGAAGATGCATGTAGCGCCTTCATTTTGACAAAGTTAGCATATCACTTTCCCACGATGACAGAAAATTCACTCGGATGAACAGACCGACGAATGAAATAGAGTTTACCCCATGAAATAGCAACCTTCACATCAATTATGTAAAAAGAGGGAGGTTATAGTGATGGCACATTGGAAACAATGCCCCAGGGACTCATATTCACGAACCAGACTTTCACACACAAAGGTCGATTTGATCGTCTAGGGCAGTGGTTCGGGCATGCGAAATTCTCTAATAAGGGTTGGGACGGCCAATTATTTTCCCTAAACTTACCGTGATTTCCTAAAGTAGTCGAGTATTCTGTTGAACCACATAGGTTACGTTTCGCTGGCCTAGTGAGGGGCTTCTCTAGGGTTAGACAACGGGGCCACCGGCCGATAGCCAAACGTATAACTACCCTGGATTGTCGAAACATTTACTCTAAGAAAGAGACAATATATAAGTGAATTTATACCAACCTCCACCTTGGTCCACGGTCTCTAAATACGTGTGATACCAAAAAATGAGAGGAAGTGACCTTGAAAATCTTTGAGCCAAGGTCCAATTGTCAAACTTACTTTGAAATATACGTGTAATAAGTTTCATAGGCTTCGAGGTATATAACAACATAGAAAATATTAAACTGATTTAAGGTATCTCTAAAATTAAAACAAAATACCTTAAAACGTAATAGGCATGTCAGCATTTGCACAAAAACAAAGAAACGAAGGCCTTAAAACAGATTCATTAAACACATTTATTAAAGGAAGCCATATCTCTATCGGTTGCATTTGTCCATTATAAAATAAAACCGAAATAACTTTGTCAGTTCCACAATTAATTTATTACCGACCTAGGTTTCAGCGAATGATCACCATTTTCAAGGCTTGAGTCAATATCTTATATTATTTGTCCAGTTGGCTTAAAATCAGTCGTGAGGGATGGAGAATATGTGAGAGAAAATAAAACTTTAGATTGTTTCAGTCTATGCAGCGTCAAAAATTTAAACAAAAAGGAGGATAATAAGGTCTCAAACCTGGAATCCTATTTCAACTCTGAATAGATCACAAAAGAGTTCAGAATTTCACTCGTGAACAGCGCCGGGAATGGGCGGCCCAGAAGAAGAAGGGGCCCATTCCCAGCAAAGGCAAACCCCCCTTCCTCCTCTATGCTCGCCTACGTCGCGATACTTGGTCCACGACTGGCCACGCGAGGTTTTCTCCGCTCGCACGGCAGCCACGCAGAAGGACGAGCGACGGGTGCGGCTCTTCACTGCTCCCAGCATCCCCCGGTGCGAGATGCGAGGGTGGGCGACATCACCGGCCCAGCGCCCATAAAGCCAAAGGTACACAGAGGGGGTTGGGCCCGGCGCTGGATGTAGTATATCCCCGCTCTGTGTCCATAAAAGGGGAATGGGGCGGAGGGGGAGTGGATGGGGCTGCGTTGCCCCCCACCCGCCAAGAGAACGGGCGCCTTGGCGACGGAGGCAGATGGGGAGGGGAGGGAGGGGGGGGGGGATGATGGATGGCGGATTTCAGGTGAGTGGAAGGCGGTGGTGAATGGCAGGGGGGTGCGTCGTTGAGGCGCACGAGTCAGCACAGGCATCGCCACCAAAGGGGAGGGAGAGTGGAGGAGGAGGAGAGAGGTAATGATGTTTACTGCCGGCCCTCCTTCCGGGTCGTCGAGCGCCAATTTATCGCCATTAAAGCGTCGGTTGCTCCATGAGACGAAAGGCGCGCTGCGGCGCCACCGTCGCCCTCGTTTTCCACCCCCTACCTCCCCTCTGAGCATCGCCGTGTGCCGTGTCCACGAGAGAGAGCACAAACACTCCCAGGGGGGGTGCCCCCCCCCAATTCCGTCCCCCCCCCTCCCCCCCACCCCTGCCCCTTCCATCGCTCACTCACAAATCACAGCCCGTGCTGGAGTCTTCTCCTTCTGATCAAAATTCTCGCCTTTTCAAATCGCTGAAATTCCATTCGAGATACTACTCATAATATGACGATCAACAGTTAATTCATTGCTTATAATTTGATGGATCGATTTAAGTTTGACGGCTCGCATCCGATTACGATGCTCGGTCCTCCGTGGGAGTGAATTTGTTTTCAAGAAAATCGTCAATTCACTCTCGGAAATTGAATGTAATTGCAACTAGTAGTTGAAGGACCTCCCACCTCCATCCTTCTTCAGACACGGCGATTCGCTCACTTTTACTGATGAACATATCGTACTAGCATGTACTAGCATGTACTAGCATTAACTAGCATTGATCGTAGATGGTTTGAATCGTCATTGGGCACTTACAAAAAGAATACTATCCGTGAGTAGTCTGTAAAATTATTTAGTCAGCAGAATACTATTGTACACTCTTTCACATTTGTAGCATACGTCGCACGGATATAATGTCTTGAGATGCGGAATATGAGAGTGAGATTAGAATTCGCCGAGCAAATTCTAAGTAGCGCTCCTTTCCAATTTAAAATCTCTTAGATCTTGAGCGTTTCCTTTGGAGTATACTATTTTTCTTCCTCGGCAGTCGTATGGGACGTTAAACGCGATCTAGGCAAGAATAACGACACATTCATCGGTAACATATAAACGCAGACCATGTAAATATATAAAATTAGTGCATCCCAACCGAACTTTGGGCTGCTTTATCTATTTTTTAAAAAAATGCATTTGGGGGCCAGTGTCTTTCGGCGAAACCCTCCTGGCGGCACGCCAGTTCACCTCATCCGCCTCCGTGTCTCCTCAGCTGGCACGTGAGTCTTGGAAGAAAACAGGCGACAGATTCTTCAGGCTCCACGTCATTAGTTACGATATAATGTGCAGAAAATGGGATATGCTGAAATGAATGCTGATTTCAACTGAGCAGGGAGATAGTTCACAGTCTCGCAAAGAATTGTCTGCCTCGAAATTGCGAAAAATATTTAACTTATACTTTTTTCCTTCGACCATTAAGAGATAACAATCCTAATTCCTTTAACCATTTGGTAACACTGCTAAGTTTACCGTAATATTTTTGTACACATTTTTCTGCTCTCCGCAGCATTCGTCCTATTCTGACACTAGTCCTACTTCGTGAGGGAGTTGAATGGAACGCCTGCGACGTTCAGAGACTCAATGGCTGAAACCACCTTACTCAATTCAGTTTCCGCGGGAGAATCCTCTTCAATCCGAGTATGCTGAAAATGGAGTTCAGCACAAATTAATTATTCACTCACGAAGAAGAGCTGGAGAGAAAAAAGTACCTATGTATCCATTTGATGGCAGTGGAGGGAGTGAAGGAAGGGAAGGGGGAGGGGAAGGGAAGGGAGGAAAGGCTGGGTGTTGGGAGGGGGGGGATGTTTTAAGCGTTGCAGGGGTAGGGGGAGGGAATGAAGGAAAGGGGTGGAGAGGGGAGCGAGAGGGATACAAATGTTCGTTACCAATAGCATGTGTTCGAATTTAAATGACTCTTTACCTCCAGCTCTTCTAATCTGACCAAGTGCACAAAACGTGAGTTAAACTTGATCGCTGGGTCCACTGTCGAGTAAATGTTTTGCTAAATGAGATGTTGAGGCGTTACGAGTGGTAAAGAAAGCCCTGTGTTCCTTTACTCGCTTCGTGAAGTGCCTTCCAGGTTGGCCAAAGTAGATGGCTTCCAAGTCGCCGCATTCAAGGAAGTATACACCGCTGTTTAATTTGGTCTTCTATATCCTTGCTGGAGCCTAGAATATTTCCCGAGGTGAACTTATTATAGAAGGCCACCCTTACCATTTATTTGGGATTAGCGTAAGGTACTTGTTGAAATTCAACGGGTGTGAAAAACATTGAACTTATTTTATAAGAAAACCACAAAGCCTGAAGAATACTGTCAGCGTTATCATTTCAGGAGTTCGTCACCTATCTTGTATGTTGTGTTCGTTGTAAAAGACACGCTTACCGTTTTCCAGGTACACGGAGAGATGAGTGACTGTTGGTCCTCTTTCATCCACGGGAAACCCAAAAATGGGCCACGCAGGTTTATTACTCCTTAAATAGCACCCAGGTTGATAGATGGTCACCTCGTCCCTCCGGTTCTCTTGAGCCGTCTTCTGAGTGATTAGCATCTTCATCGCTTCCCATGAGTACATACATATATTTGCATTCAATGACGTAATTGAGTTGCGCTATTCAACGTTGATATGTACGTTGAGTATCTTAATCAGGATTGGAGAGTAGGGTAAAATCCAGCGGTTGACAGCGTCAAAAGGAGCATTTGCAGCAGCAGCCATGTTTATTTGACCTATGAATCCTCCGTCACATGGACTGCGCCTTATGCATAAAGGGTACCCATAATTATTGGCTTCAGTTGCTAAATAAAAAATCTATGGTAATTCTAAGTGCACGTGTCGATTTTCATACACGGAGGTTGTCCATTGAGCAGAATTTTCGTTCTTCTTTCGGGTAAGAAGCATGTAGTGACGTCAATATAATTGTCGCCATCTTAAAACAGTTTGAAGTTTCGAAACAGATGGGTCTATATTTGAACCGGATTTATAGCTGGTTACCCGTCCGTAGGTTGGGTTAGGATGAAAGTTGTGTGGTTCTTAGCGTAACACCACGGGGAGAAACTTATGAGATCACTGGTGGGCATGTATTTGCGCATCCAAGTCTAACCTTAGTCGTATTCCTTGCAAGGGCTCATTTTCTCGCAAAGAAGATATTCCTCTTGCTTTAGAAGATTTTTTCGAAAGGTTATTCTTTTTTCTATTTGGCATGTTGATGAATATATTTTAAGTCCAAGGAGGGGAAACAGCGGCGAGTGAAAGTCTTCAATAGGCAACTCGATGATTGAGTGAATGTAGGTTAACTGCACATTAGAACTTTCAAACATATCTAAATTACTCTTAACGTTCATCATGAGGGAATTGGTCTAAAAAACAGTTCACAACACTAATGAGAGACAGACGATGCCACAACTACCTGAGTTTTAAACGATAATAAACAACGCCGTGTTTGTTGTAGCAATACTAATCGCTGCACGTAAATACTCTTGCATATTTAATTGCGTGTGTAGTCTATTTAATTCCTTTATGTGTATCGTTTACTTCTTAAGTGTTCTCTCATATACATGCTGTGCACCTATGAGAGCAACTTTGAGGATATACATTGAAGAGAATAGTTGTAGTAAATATGCGTTGAATTTAACGATTACCCCCTGAAGCAATCTATCATGGGGTCCTTGGGACTCCGGGCCCTTCTTATACAGATTTCCTTTCTACGTGCTATCATGGGCCTGTAGGAAAACGTGATATTTAAATGCTAGAGGCGTGAATATGCTTTGAAAATCAAATCTCTGGTTGCCAAGGAAATATGCTATTATTGATTTCTGAGAAAAATGTGAGATTTTTCAGCTAAAAACATTATTTTCGGACAAATACGAAACGTAAATGAAAATCAATTGAAAGAATAAGAAGCATCATTTATTCAGCCATCAGATGAAAAAATGTCAGCCCCCTATCTTGTGTGAAAGTACTGGTAAAGGTGAGCTTTCGTCTCGCACTTTCAAATTTTTTTTTTGAAAAACGTATGAAACTGACGAAATTGAATGTGATACCTGGGAGTAGAGGAAGAATGCGGATTTGTAAAAATGTAAGAATCATACCGGTGTAACTAGTAGTTTTTGAGATATAGACGTTTGAAAATGACCAATTTTTCGATTTTTTCGTCCGTTTTCGACGCCATATTTGGAGGTTTTCACGAACAACCGTTAGAGGGATAACACTAATTTCACCTCTACAATATACCTTTACCCCACCCCCCCAACAAGCGTACGGGCCTATGGAGTGAAACAGGGGTGCTAGGGTGGGACGGTACGCGGGCCCGATTTGGCCATTTTCAAAAGTGAAAAACGCATTTCTTGTGGAAATGGTAAAGTGGAAATGGGCATTTCTGGGAGTCGAGGACGTTTCAAAATGATGATTTTCAAGGCATTTTCGTGATTTGGAAATGGGCATATCTGGTAGTCGAGGACGTTTCAAAATGATGATTTTCACTGAGTTCCCGTGATTTTGAAAAGCGGAAAACGATTTCCCCTTCCGTAAATTGCCCTGAACCCACCCCACAAAGAGGTTTGCGGGCCAATGGAGTTAAACACGAATTGGTTATAATCAAAAGTGAAAAACTCATTTTCGTGAGTTTGAATAGCGGAAAACGCATTTTTAGCGCGATCGATAACGAGGAAATGGGCATTTCTGGGAATGGTTGAAGTTTCAAAATGTTATTCTGTGTATTATTTTAAGAATAGAATCCCTCACGCTCATTAGTGATTATTGGTGGGAATTGGTGGAAGGCTAAAATGTTATTTCGCGTATTATTTTAAGAATAGAATCCCTCACGCTCATTGGTGATTATTGGTGAGCATTGGTTGAAGTTGCAAAATGTTATTCTGCGTATTATTTTAAGAATAGAATCCCTCACGCTCATTAGTGATTATTGGTGGGAATTGGTGGAAGGCTAAAATGTTATTTCGCGTATTATTTTAAGAATAGAATCCCTCACGCTCATTGGTGATTATTGGTGAGCATTGGTTGAAGTTGCAAAATGTTATTCTGCGTATTATTTTAAGAATAGAATCCCTCACGCTTATTGGTGATTATTGGTGAGCATTGGTAGAAGGCTAAAATGTTATTTCGCGTATTATTTTAAGAATAGAATCCCTCACGCTCATTGGTGATTATTGGTGGGAATCGGTAGAAGGCTAAAATGATATTTCGCGTATTATTTTAAGAATAGAATCCCTCACGCTTATTGGTGATTATTGGTGAGCATTGGTAGAAGGCTAAAATGTTATTTCGCGTATTATTTTAAGAATAGAATCCCTCAGGTCACAACGTTAATATAAGTGGGCTTTTGTTAGAGGCTAATGATATAGTATTGTTGACGGAGTTCTCTCAGGTAGTGTGGAAGGGGGAAATTAACTGTCAACAGTTGGAAGTTAATTGTTGAGAGTAGTTGGCATTAATCATTTTCTCACTTGCGTGTGTGGTGTATGGTCGCCATGATTTGCCAATCGTGTACGCTCAATTAGGAAGTGTAAATCCTCCATTTAAAGTGATACGTGAAATGTTATTAGTACAGTGGAATGAATGTGAGTGAAAAGGAAGTGTAAATCCTTCATTTGAAGTGAAATGTGCAATGTTTACTGCGGTGGAATGAATGGAATTGGATTGTAGTAAATGGCTGTTGCGGGGCGAGTTTGAGTGGAAGGAGGGAAGAAACTGTGTAGAAAAGTGTGTATATGCTAGAGAACCAACTGCTCGATCGCTGCGCTACGTACAGTGGAAAAGAGGAAACGGCATTTTTTCACAATATGGCGGAGAGGAAAAAACGCACTTCTCAGGTTTGAAAGTTTCTCATTTCTAAAGTAGTTGATGCATTGTTGTGTTGAAAGTGTTAAACAAATTTGCAAAGCTTGCATAATAAGTGAGGTGAAATTGGTTCTGATATCTCTGTTTAAAGTGGGTGAAAATCGCGAAAACAAGTGCGAGACGAAAGCTCACCTTTACCAAAGTACTTTTAAAAAGTAAAAAATGAAACCACTGCACCGAACCCAATGCATAACATGGACCACCAGGGGGGCCTTCGGTGGCCCTGAGGGCTTTTTACTATAGCCTATGTTACAACCAGATATATTTTCTCTATCCACATGCCAAATTTCAGCTCAATCGGTCCAGTAATTTTAGCGTGATTGAGCAACAGATAGACACAATTACAATTTTATATATTAGTAAGGATTACACCCCTAACCATGCAAAACAAGGTTTTTGTTCATTGAACCCTAAAATGTTTTTGTTTACAAGTACCAAATATGTGTTCCAAATTTTATCCAAATCGGTCCAGTGGTTTAGGAGGAGATGTGGAACATACCCACATACACTGACTTTTATATACATGTGTATATGAAGACTAGCAGAAATACGGGAGGCATAAAAGAAATAAAAAGCACCTATAGTAGTTTTATTCATACATAAGAGAATCTGACTTCTCATTTCTAATCTTAGTTATTTTACTATGTGTAAATTACTCGATATGTCACTTAGTGATGCATAGTATTAAGCTATTTAACTGAAATTGTTTATTTTTTAAACAGTAAAACTAAAAACGTATTCCAGTTTCGCAAGATGGGCGTGGGGAACATCGTCATAAACTTCGAGCATATTTTCCCTAAATTGAGTTTGAGCGAGATTTTTTTTAACATCACCAATTCAAATTTTTATGAAATAATAATTACCATGTACAAACGCGGAAAGTTTCAAGATAAACGGCCCAAGATAAATAGATTGCATCATTTACTCCGATGAAGCTGGCAATACGCGCATTTTAAGGAGTTGACTTTCTCTTTCTTCGGGATTTTCATTCTGGCGTCTTAAGTTCCATTCCTTTTGCATATTTGTTACCAATCGTCCCATGATGCCTTCGTGTATTTTATGGTTGAAATTATGTTCAAAGTAGATGTAATTTTCAAAATCATTTCAAATCAAAACCAAGAGAGGAGAATTAGACATGGACAGGTGATGGAATAGCTGCCCTTGTGTGCCATCCAGAGGCCACGGCTACGGGCTCAAGCTTGAAGGGGTATTCTTTGTTATAAGCCCCAGCCGAAATCATGGTAAATCTAAGTGTCCTGATAGCTCAACTGGTAGAGCACTCGGCGCGAAATCGGGAGGTTCCGGGTTCGAGTCCCGGTCACGGCACATTTTTACCCTCTGATTTCTCGGCTGTACCATCTTCCAAATCACCAGTGTCTTCGTCCAATTTTAGTTACATGTTTCCTATCTCTTTCTTTCACCTTCTGTTCAAATTATTATATATTTATTCGCCTAAAAGGCGGTGTGTGAGTGAGTGAACGAAATGTATGGCCGAACCGGCTCTTTTCCTCTTCAGTTCATGTTCCTATCTCTGTCCGACTCTCTGTGTGAATGAACTCATCTTTACTTTCTTCTTGTGTCCATGTCTAATTCTCCTCTCTTGGTGATGGAATAGCTGCCCTTGTGTGCCATCCAGAGGCCACGGCTACGGGCTCAAGCTTGAAGGGGTATTCTTTGTTATAAGCCCCAGCCGAAATCATGGTAAATCTAAGTGTCCTGATAGCTCAACTGGTAGAGCACTCGGCGCGAAATCGGGAGGTTCCGGGTTCGAGTCCCGGTCACGGCACATTTTTACCCTCTGATTTCTCGGCTGTCCCATCTTCCAAATCACCAGTGTCTTCGTCCAATTTTAGTTACATGTTTCCTATCTCTTTCTTTCACCTTCTGTTCAAATTATTATATATTTATTCGCCTAAAAGGCGGTGTGTGAGTGAGTGAACGAAATATATATATATTTCACCGAAATATATATATATATATATATCGGCTGTACTGTCCCACAAAATTGGCCGCTTTTCAATTAGGTCAACTATCAAACATTCTTTTTCAAGAGAAAACAAATATTTGTCCTTTTTCGGTCCCATGTTCTGTTTCACTCATGAAGTGCAAGCCATCAGTTGATTTGTGATAAAAAAATCGCGTGTCACGGCAACAGACAAAGTGGCCACGTAATTAAAACCGAGTCCTTGATTGGCTGCGGTTGCGATTCTCGGTCTGAAAAATAGACGGTCGGCTATACCCGCTCACGCCAGCCGCTGCCTTCCTATTGGTTGACGAGTTAACCGCTCCCGCTAACCGCTCCGACGAACGCTAGTGTGATACGGCCTTTAGAAGGCATTTACAACGGAGGACGTTGGTGAACGAGAGAATATGATCATGAGCCAGGTAAGAATGAGTGAAATAGAAAAATGGCTTCCTTAATCGGGACGATGAGACGGAGGGAGAAGGAACTTTGGAATTAGTTGGGTGATGAAAGGAGTGAATTACGCCACAAGGACGTTTGAGAGAGGAAGGGCAGGAGCAGAGGAGCGAAGGATTTCAAAGGACGTGGTTCAAAGGTTGAGGAGCCTCTTGGTTGAAAATAAGAGGTCGGGTGCTGACGGCAGATGGCGCCCGTTTGTTTCGAATCCGCGGTTGAGGGAGGACACCCGGGCTGTCGACGAAGCACGCTGGTGGAGCTAACAGTTGGTGCATTCCCCTTCAGTGAGGATGCCTCCGCATCGCACACGTCGGCGTGGTGCACGGCCGCAGGCCTTACCTGTGGTATCCAGGCACCGTCGTCACGAAGTCCCTGTGGTGGCTTGTTACCCTCTGCAGTGATTATAAGTCCCAAGAGGGAAGGGCGTTTCTTATGAGCGACTCATTGGCCGGGGAGGACAGCGAAATTTGAATTAAGGATAATAGCATTTCCCACGTAATACACTTCTAGACACGATAATTGTAGTATTTCGGTGTTGATATCACTGCAGTAGACGTTGCAGGTGTTTTCACCTAGAAATGTGAACTTTCTCCCACTGACGGTGAATATCGCATTCAGTCTGCCACGGCGATCATGGGATTGGAGAGATTAAGGGGAGGGGTGAAGGGAACTGGGGGGTGGGGGGGACGAGGGAGGGGGGGGGGAAACAAAGGAAGGCGGAAGGGATTTAATGAGCGGTGAAAAAGGAGACGCATTTTGAGAGCATAAAATAAAATGCGAATTTGGGGGATCTGGGGGGTGGTTGAAATGAAATGTTTTTTTCTTCTTTGTTTATCTACTTCCTTCGAGTCTCCTTGACTACACCCGCCCCCCACCTCCGGGAGAGGAGATTGGGGGGGGGGAGGGAAAGACGCCCAACTCCCTCATGTTTCTCCGTGCGAAGCTCACGCGTCGCGTCGCCTCCTGATTGGTCACCGCAGCTACCGCAATGAACCCACCACGCCGCCGCCGCAGAGAAAGAAAACTGGCACACACACACACATACACGATGTAAACGATAGAGCAAGTTTTAATAATTTCTTTTTTTATAATTTTAATGCGCAGGACGCTAGTAAACGGTACTTTCCAACATGATTTAATACATTTATCAGGCTGACTACATTTTACCAAATGCTTTATGCTCCCAGATCTATGATTTTCCTCCAATGCATCATCTCATGGGCACGAAGCTTCAAGATACTCAACGCTACATGGAAGGTAGTTGTGAGGCAAACACGTGAAAAGTTAAACAAGTATCGTCATGATGAGGTCTTAATAAGAAGTGCGCCGGCGGAGAGGTGAGCAAGTTCGCTGCGCGTTTGGTTCCTGCGGAGTGCCACCGCGTCCTCCGTGGATAGGGCTGGGAGGGTTTCCGGTTCACCGGTTCGGTTTTTTTCTGAACCGGCAAGCCGGTTCAGATTTAGTAAACAAAAAACCGGGGAAGCGGTTCTGAACCGGTGCACCCGGTAAGCGGTTGTGAACCGGTGCCCCCGGTAAGCGGTTCTGAACCGGTGCAACCGTTAAGCGGTTCTGAACCGGTGCACCGGGGAATCGGTTCTGAAACACCGATGATCGTTCGCTGCTCGGCTTTCACGCCGCCGCCTCCCTCCCCTCCTCTGTTCGCAGCCAGGCTGGCTGGAGACCACGCATGTGAACTATTCCTATGCCCTATTACTTACCATAAAGCAAATATATATGGACTTACTAAAAAACCATTTTCCCTTTTTCCCTCAATTTTACCCCCCACCCCTTGATATTGGTGGTAAAAAAAATGTTGAGACGTGCAATTTAAAGGCAACTAACATCTCCACAACTTACTTGAGTGCATATTTAATAAAATTAGTTTTTGATTTAATCAGCGATCCAAAGGGACGGAAAAGTGACAATTTTGCTGGAATTGCGATTTTACCCCTTTGCCTCGCATAAAAAGCATTGGCTCTCGCAAAAATTCTCACTTTTTACTGTTCAGTTTAGGAAAGCATACCTGCGTTAGTATCTTCGAAGAAGTATCTTCTTTAAGGAAAAAAATACGTCTTCAAAATACAGGTTAAATAAACATTTTGGTATAAAAACCTTTTTTATGAAAAAAAAATGGGGTTCACTAGAAGAAAAAAATAGTTAAGTAGAAAAAACGGTTCATTAAACAAAACGGTTCAGTAGAAAACACCGGTTCAGTAGAAAACACCGGTTCAGTAGATAACACCGGTTCAGAAGAAAAAACCGGTGCAGTGGAAAAAACCGGTGTAGTAGAAAAAACCGGTTCGATCTATTGAACCGGTGCACTGCCGTCGCAAACGTTTTTTTTCAGAACCGAGAACCGGTTCAGTATTTCCTGCACCGCCCAGCCCTATCCGTTGCCATTCCCAAAGAGACGTAGGATTGCTTCTCTCGGAGATTTGCAGGCGTGAGAGAGCGCGCTCTTATGCTCTCAATGTTTACTTCCGTGCAATTCGGCGGAAGTGACACCGAAGGCAGTGGTGCCACTAGACGGCGACTCTCGCAGGCTTCCCTCTCTACCTACGTAACGTGGTATTTTTCGAGAGGGCGCTATCACAGGAAAATTCCTCGAATATGGAATTCCACTCCTTGGGCACTAAGATGGCTCTTCACCCACGGCGGCGCCACCTATTGGGGTCAATGCCCTTGGATAGGTGTCGCCGGTGGACAGCCAGCTCCACGTTCGCCACTCTTCCGTCGGTCGCGACGCCGCCAATCACCGCCTCCCGCCCCCAACCACCCGCGTCGAGGGGCACACTCACCTGCTCCGCGGGGGCGAGGGTGTGGGCGGGGGGGGGCAAGGGGGGGGTAAGGAAGGACCCCCCCCCCACTCTGTTCACCGGATAATGAAGTTCCGCTGGGGTGGAGAGAGAAGGGGGGGCGATCCTATTCCGAGAGAGAACAAAAGAGGGCGGTCGGGAGGGTGAGGGCTGAGTGATCTGTGTAGACAGACGGATGGTGTTTCTCCGCCCCACCCCGCATCGGAAGGTGAGCGCTCGCAGTGAGTGGGGATACGGGAGGCGGCCGCGAGGTGACCACGAGTGGGAGGAAGGGGCGCAGGCCCTTCTGCGCACGTTGTGGCCGCGGAGGGATTGGATTCTATTAGAGCGGAGGGAAGAGAGGATGGGCCTTGATACTTGCAACCCTCTCCCTTTGACGTCATCTCTTCAGGGAGGTTATTTTGTAATCTCACTTTTGTGAGAATACGTCATAAAATGTCACTTTTTCGTGGTTCAACTCCCTCACCCAGGCGGCGTGACCATCTTCGGATCTCAATCGGTGAACTGCCGGTCATGTGCTGGTCTTTTAGACGATTCATCCGTTCTGATCCGTATCTTTCGACTCTTGATCCGTTTCATTATCTCCGCCTGCCATTAGTTCCATCTCACCTGTCATAAAGAACGTGACATGGAGCCACCATCGTTTCCACTTGAAGATTGAGTTGGAAAATAAACAAGGGCGCGAAAGATACAAACAATTTTAAATCGTATTGTCTCGGCATCTTTTATTTGATATAAGGTAATTGAAGCTTCGACAATACACGAACCGTTCGTGAGCCGATCATTAAGAGAGGGAAAAGGATCTCCCGCCTTTCCACTAAGAGTCACTAAAAAGGTGAGATTACAAAATAACCCCCCTGCTGTCGAACTTTGGAGTGACAAATAGATCGTAAGTTGAGGAGAGAGAGAGAGTTGAATCATCAGACTAATCCTCAAATTATTATGATATAATTTAAGCTTTCTGCATCATAATGGTATGCGCTCCATGTCCCTTGTGGCTCCCATTCAATCGAACATCTCTGAAACACTTTTAGCCCGCTCGCAGCCAAGTTCCAAGACAAGCGATTGACCTCCCGGAATATTTTATTCTCGAATTCAGTCGCAAGCGCATAAAATGAAAACGTAAAGCAATTTAAAAACTGAAGAGAGAGAGAAGGCAAGCGAGTCGTCGAGTGGAGTGACCGCCAATTGAGGCAAGAACACCTCCAAATCAGGAAGATGTCAACGCCTTTCTTGGATGTGCAAGTAGAGTGTACGGTGAGAGGACGAATGCGGAAATCAAATGCATATAATAGAAACTCGGCTGAAAGTCTAAGGCTACTTTTCGATTAATTAAGACTCGCAGCAAAATGTCAACTCAATTGTTTTCCAAAACTATTCAAGTCAGCGACTATGATGGACAAATTGGTGGTTGTTCGGGTTACCGACCGGGACAAACTCTCCATTTCTGCCGACGTTTCGATGAACGACTCGTTCATCATCCTCAGGGCATAATGCAGGGAAGATGGATAAAGTAAGCAAAAAGAATCCCCGTGGCAAATATGGGCCAACGAAGCGTGTTGCGCAGTGAAATAAAAATGAAAGTCATGAGCACCACTTCTTTTGCGGCGAAAAAACTCCAAAAGACCTCATGTCAAGATCTTCCTTCCCCCTGCCCAGCCAACGTCGCTTAGGGCGGAAGGGTGCACCCTGGAGGAAGAAGAAGGGAGCGGGAGGGGCAGAGGCAAAAGCGGAACAAGTGCCGGAATTTCTTGGGCATTACAATTCCGAGAGTATGCAAATCTCTTTGGATTCGAAAATGTCGGAGCAAAGCGTGTCCGGCGCATCCTTTTTGCCCGCCGAGAGGAGGCGCGCCTCTCTCACGGCGGGACGGGAGGCTGGGCGGGGGCGGGGGGGGAGGGGGAGGGGGGAGAGGATGACGGCGCCTTAAATTATGGACGGGCATGCGTCGCACGCGCGGGCGATCACAGGAGACTCCACCAACACACGCACGCACACGCAAACACACGGCGCGGAGGATGGGACGGAGGGGGCCGGGTGCGGGCTAAAGCCCTTTGCTCCCGCCCCACCCTTAGAAACCCTAGGGTGCGGCCTTAAAAGCCCGAAATGGAAGCGGGGATAATGTCTTTAGCCGCTGGTTAAATATATGTATATATACACACCCCCTTACGCCTTCCCCTCCCCCTCTTTCCCCTCCTTCCCCTCTTACACCTTCGTCTCCCCCTCTTTGCCCTCCCATACCTCAATCTCTATCCCTTTCCTCATTCCTACTCTTTACCTTGAGAAAGGTGGATGCCAATACCACCGAAATATTGGAAGTTTTAATTTGTAAGTGTCTTTCGCTTGTTTCTATATTTTTATCGACCACCCTCTTGGCATATTTTATATTTATCGCTTGAGTGATCCTTCAAGAAGTTAAATTAAATTGACTTCTAAAGCTGAGGAAGGACCAACCGGTCCGAAACGTTCAATAAGAACAAATCTGTTTAAAAGACACTCACAAAATAATTTACGGGACGTTTCGACGGTCAGGCCGTCATCGTCGGCGACAAGAGACTAACTAGTGGTCTGTTACCTCGGGGGGGGGTTGGAAGGTGGAATAGGAGAAGGGAATGGGACTGGTGGGGAGCGGGAGCAAGGGGTTGCCATTGGTCAGTGGGCAAAATTTAGCTCGAGCGACACAAATGCTCTTAAGAAACAGATGAATGCCATCTCACGAGTCCTCAATTCAATATTTGTTGCTGATTCGGGGAGGGCTTCTAATATATAGAGAGAGAAACATTTATTAAAGGTTTTACGATGGGAATCGGTATGTTTAGGAATGGATCCCATTCCTAAACATACCGCTTCCCAGTTGATGTTTGGCGATAAAAAATAGCTATTAGAAGTCAAATATAATTCCTGTTTTGTCTTTTAATTGAAGGTACGGCTAAAAATGTTAATAGAAGTCAATTATATAATTTCTTTTTTTGTCTTGTACTTTTAAGTACGGCTAAAAACATTTAGCTTACACAATCATTAATGGGAATCATACCAAAGAACCTCAGGTACCTCGGGCTTCACCTACTGCAATTTGAACAAATCCATATGATTGAAAGGCATAATATTAGGTTCCACATGAAAATGTATTTTTGGGGGTTGATAAAGCCTGTGACTTCATACTCCTTCACTTAACATGAGCATTAAAACATATCATAAGCAAAAATTCCAACAAACTGAAATTATTCATACTGGCTAATTTTACCCAATTTAATCTTATTTCATATCCAGAAAATATAACTTTTAACAATACACCGGGTACCTTATAAAACTTCCTACATTTACCAATACACCGCAATCTATGAATATTACATTATCCCCCACACGTGCAAAATATAACTGCTTCCCCTTACGCTCAAAGTTAACAGTTACAAAGTTATTCCTGCCTGAAACCTCCCAAATTACAATAAAAAAACCTATAAATTTCAAAATACATTACGCATAACACTTGAAGAACGCCAACCGCAAGGAAACAGTTGACTACAATTAACTTAAGTTCCGGTCTAAAGTGAATTAAGTATGAGTGTCCTTAAATAAAGCTGCTGACACCTACACTACCACCTTAAGTAAGATTCTCACTTAAGTTCTCACTTAAGGTACTAGTGTAGACCTGGCAAAGGGAATTTTTCAGACGAAGGATGATGATGAGATGCGCAGATCGAGTGCGCAGGTACTTCTCGTCGCCTCGAATCGGAACTCTTGGCACTCGAACGCATGCACACGTGAGAATCGCTATTATGGTCCCTTCCCTCGTACGTGCAATTCAATTGTAGTCCTCAAATTCACGAAATACGATGAGCATAGAGTTTTGAAATCCCTGAATGATGAAATTCAGACCGCAGGGAAGTTTTTCGCTGATTCGTCTAACCATCGGCCTCTGCGTGAACTGAAACGGAACTTATATAGATTGATGGCTCGGATGTATTGGATACCGCTTGCTACATGAATTGAAGTGATAAGAATGCACAAAGTTCAAAGATGCACTCCTTACGGCCAGTTCTCATAAATTACGAATACCTATACTATTAATTTGACGTCGTAAGGATTGGAAAAAATCGCGGAAAGGCAAAGCTTCGTGAAAGACTCTCAGGTCCATGAGAAGCAATGCATACGAAATATCCCACATAGATGGACGTAAACTAAAATAACAAAAGATGGTACAAAAAAATAGTATCAGCAATTCGTATTGATTTTTAAAGATAGATTTACTTCACCCAGTAGAAAAATGGTATAAAGAATTAAAAGACACAATCTTCAATTAATTTAGTCTCAAAAATGCTTCCGGAGAAACTTCCCTCGTAGTCTTTTCTCTCGAGAAACACAGAAGTGATACAAACTGTAAAGCATCCACGTCCACTCAACTACTCTTATTACTCCAATGATCGAGTAAGTATAAATAATTTTATCATAAACTAACAAACGTTCCACTCCAAATCGTATAGTCTTATAATTTTCAACAGGGCCAACGAAAAAGGCAATGGGTTGGAAGAAGAATGTAAAGGTTGTGGGAGGGAAGGCGGATCAAGAAGGAATGAATGAATGAATTTGGATCTGTTTGAGAAGCGGAAATAGATGAATGACAGCTGGGAGCAGGAAGGAAAACGCCAGAATGCTGCGAAACATGATTGCATTGGGCGTCGTAGACCGAAGGACGAGCACGAGTTATCTTCGAGATACGTTTTCTCACTTCTTTTGAAAACCAGATGTAGTTATGCGTCTTAGATTTATTTATTCTAAAATTTAACTATCATATCCTCAGTTTCTACCTCGACGATATTAAAAGCTAAGCCAATTATCGAGGAAAAGGATTTTGGAAGCCTTGCAGTGATGGGTCCAGAGTTTAGAAAAAGTTTTTTATTAAAAAAAGCCATTTTTTTTTAATTTTATTAAATGGGGATTTTGTGCTTTTTTGTTTTACTTTGGTTTTTATTAGCTTTTCTTAGGTGTTCTCGTATGATTTAATGTTTCATTTGTTTGATCAGCTTTTGATGTATATATTTTTTAGATTTTGGATATAAATTTCAATGATTCTTCAATTTTTATATATTCGGACATACGCTTTATTTTTGAGGTTCAATATGCATGAAGGATTGTTGTTCAAAACTAATAGATAAGAATACTGCAGGGTGTCCACCAATCGGGAAAAATGGGAAAAATAGATTTCTTCTATCGGGAAAATACTCGTTTTTCGCGAGAAAAGTGCGGGAATCACAATTATGAAGTTCATTAGGATTATTTTCGCTATCGTTTGTGTAAATCACTTGTCTAAATTACAAAATAAGAATCATCTCACCTGTATTCAATGTATGAAATGCTACTGGCAGAAACAGATTTATAGAAATAGAAATATTTTGTTTTCTAGTCATTTGGTAACGAATTAGAAGACGACGTGAAATATTGGAAGACTTTTGATATTTTTAACCACCCCAATTTTCACACATAAAGAATACCTATTAATCAAACTAACAAGAATAAGCGTTTATCAAAAAGGATCACGCAGGAATGAAAAATATATAACTAAATTAGAACGACCGAAATAAATTTTAAAAATTACGAAAAAATTTGATGTGAGGTTAAAAAATGGTCTAAATATGGGCTAGCCCGTTTTTAGACCAATTTAGCTAGCCCATATTTAGACCATCCGCATGTTTGAGTTACACTTAACGGCAGATATTACGAATAATAAATATACATTGTTCAACATCTCCAAATCGTAATTTAAAATGCCAACTTTGATTTAATAATAAAAAAAGTAACTTATGTTATTCAAAATAATTTTTAAAAATTCTAAACCATTTACCTGAAAAAGTTTTTGAGTATTCAGTAATGAGGGTTATGGACAAAAAACACAACAGCTTCCAACATGGAGGACAACGCTAGCTCAACTACTCCATTCCCTATTTCTTATCAAATAACAGTTACCGCATACACACAATGATTACTTGCAGCACCTGCTAGTACCTCATTCATCAACCAGCCCGTATTTGGACCACAGCCCGTATTAGGACCTTCTTCTCTACTAATAAGAAACATGGCGTGAAATGAAAACTGAGAATGATATTGTAAAATGAAAATTGTAAAATGCGGCCTGCAAATGCAGAAAGAAATAACTTTTTGCATCCAATCTGACTAAGGAAAGTATTGATTCCAACTTTCAAATACAATTATGTAAAATGAACAGAGTGCATTTTTTCGTTCAAAAGATGGATACTCAAGCACTTATCTCACTCCCAGAGCGATTTTAAATCACTCAATGATGCTTCAAAATTTGGGTTTGCGATATGAGAACTTTTAAAAATAAAACAATAAGGATGGCATAAGTGAATAAATACTTTTATGCTAAACTATCCGTAAAGAAACATTTCCTGGGGATAATTTATGGAACATTGAAAATTGACTGTGATAAAACAGGGAGTTGGAACTATAATCGAGAAGTGAGAAAAGGCAAATCGATGACTACGAGAGGATGTGCTGGGACCATGGAGAGGGACCATAATTGTAAATCGCAAATGAACTCTGTTCTTTATATTTGGAATTGTTAGCCTTGAATGAGTGAATTTTGGATCACGAAATGAATAACAGCGCGGTCTGGGTCAGTTGCAGTTAAGGGCCTCGAGGGATGGGGAGGAAGTTGATTCCAAACACGACCTCATGAGGACCGACTGGCGAATTCCGTCGCCATCGTCACCAATTGAGAAGCGATATGTCTGGCGGGCAAGTGAACCTCCCTCCCTCCACTCCCCTAACTTCGCAAACAGTCGCCCCGGAAATCGCCAACAATGACTAACAGCATCAACGACCGCCGACCACCGAACGCTCCCGCACCTCTCTCTCTATCGCACTCCCACAATAATGTCTCCCACCCCTACCCCTTTCATCCCTTCCCCCCTTCCCACTCTTCCCCCTCTTTCGGAGGAACGTCGCGCCCAGCAGTCATCATTCGGTCGCCTCCTCCAACGCTCCCTCACCCTTCCCCCCCACCAAACAATCCCCATGGCAACCCTCGCATCCATTTGCCCACTAATTGTTATCACTCTGCATTAGGGATGAATGCTCGCTCTGGAGGCGAAGACGAAAGTAAAGGCGGCCAGTTTTGAAAGAATTAAGAGGAGTCTCCCGACCATGTCCATAATCTAATCATATCGTCAATTTGATTCGCGGCATCTCCCCCCTCCCCCGCTTCTAACCCTCCCCCCCTTCCCCCTCCACCCCTTCCCGCTTGAAAAACTTTCCCAGGAGTTAGTCGCGCGTCGGGCGGTTGCGGTGGGGGGGAGGAGGGGGGGGGGGGGGGTGGTCGCCAGGGAGACGCACGCCCCCCTCCTCCACCCACGAATTCACTTAAGGCCTGGAGCCGCAGCCGCAAAAGAGGGGAAGAAGCGGGTGCGGAAGGGGGCGCAGACACACCCTCAACGGGGCCATCATCATCGCCGCACCCCAGGCACGCTCACCCCACCTGGCGACAACTTCGGGAATCTCCGCCTCAAAAGGCACTCTCTCTCCAGAGAGCGATTTCCCCCCTTCCCCCTGCCCCCACTGTCCCCCCCTTGCCCCCCCCCCCCCCCCGCCTCCTCCGCCAGGTGAGGGGGTGGGGATGAAGAGAGGGAAGGAGTAATTACAAACCCCCCACTCTCCAACCCCCCCGAAAGGAAGAAGAATCCGCCAGCTCCCCCTCTTTGCCCATTACACATTCCCATTCCGAGTGAATTGGATGATGCGTCGCGTCGCTTCAACTTTCCGACGACGGCACTCATCCGAGGCCTTCTTTCCTCCTTTACCCCAATTCCTCCCTCCCCCTCCCCTGCCCCGCCCCCTCCGCCACACCACATAGAAGGACACGGCGGCGTTGGCGGTGCGCATTCCACCACGGCCGACGCGAGCGCCTCTAGCCCCGCGGCATCATCTCTTCGAGACGAGGGCAGAGGGCGACACGCTCCACTAGCAAGCGAGTGAATAAATAAAATGCCAGTCGACCGCCCCGAAGGAGGCAAGTAAATGGGGCAGAGGGTGAACGCTCGTTTGGACGCCAGAGACGCAATTAGCAACGCAATTGGCGATGGCAACGGGCGACTCACTCCTTACCTTACCATACACACGCCGTTGCCATCGATACCGTCCGTGATTCACCACGTGACTGTGCCCGCGACGAGAGATCCCAGGAACGCATAATACATTTAATAAACACGTGGATGCTTGAAAAAACATATCACCAAGATGCGGTGGGGATCAGCATAAATGAATGTACCGGTCAAGAGATAAATGATGGCTATTCGCATTCTTTTTACCGATACTTAAAGAAATCAATACATATCCATTGATTTTAAATACCGCAACACGTCGAACACTTTTTTCCCATCGATTTCTCTAAACTATAGTTTTCGAAGACAGTCAGGTTTTGATAATTATGATAATGAGTGCGGCAGAAGCAGTTGGCCCGCACCAGACTTGAGCGTACATGCAGCGAGGAAACGCTGGAGGTACGCTCCAGTATGTAAGATTTATGAGGAGTAACAAAAAGGAAGAGTCGAGCATTTCATGAAATTTGAATGTAATTGAGTCGCCGAAATGCTCGCGTTACGTCTTCAAGGAAAACTGTTGGAATGCAAGTTTGGGAGACATTATGAAAAGTGACGGAAATATGACGAATACTGACGGCTAGGCTACTTCATATTTTACTAGAGTGCTTAGAATTCGAAACGGATAGTCATACCAGGTGATTTAGATCAAATTATTTGAGACAGTACTTTCTCAAAAAAATTGAAATTTTTCTTAACATCCATAGTCAAACGACAAAAATTATATAAAATTGTAATTGATCACGATCATTAAACCTCTCCGTGAAACATGTTTTCGGTGAACATTTTCAAGGCCTGAAAATCTAATTTCATTTCCATGAAATCATTTTCAAACTACTCAGCAAAAAAATTCACTTCAAACTTTTAACAAAAATGTTTCAGTGATCAGGCAAATTTAGGAATCTGAATAAAATGAGCCGAAGAGCCAGGAGAGCATATAAAGATTTCAAAGAGCAATTGGAAGAGAGCAGACATGACGCACTGGGTACAGGTGGTTTCTGAACCAGGCATGTAAAAAGCTTTTAGCCACCCATCTTTTAGCTTATGACGAGGTTGCTACAAACTGAAGATCATGGAATCCCATGACTTTCCAAATTTTCCTCGCTAAAAATTTCACTTTTCTGAGTGAAAATATCCGTTATTTGGTACATACGTGTGTTATACAGAAGGCTGGAGGATAGGAGCGCAACGAGCCAATGCATGAACCTTATTCAGTTTCCGAACAAACCGAACGCCGCACAGTGGTCTGGGGAGCCCGTTTTCCCGGTCAAAGGTCGATTTTCCGAACTTGTTCAAATGACACAAAAATTATTACACAAAGGAAGATGAAAGATCAATCCATAACATATAGAATTTTTTTACTCGATAAAACATTTATTTTCAAAATGCAGACCTACATTCGAGGGAAATTTGTCTTGACGTAATTTTTGAAAATTTCGAGACTTTTTTTCTCCATCTGTAAAAAGAGTTAACGCCTCATTTAATGCATTTTATGTGTTTCAATAGAACCTTTATTCCATCCTCACCGAGATTTCCCTTTTAGTTAGCCTACAAGGTCTTTGAAGCCCTTGTGACAGCGTTTCAAAGAGACACGGGCGGAAAATCTGTTAGTGTGTGCAAATTTGGCTGTACAAAAAAACCATTCTCTTCCACCGTATTGAGCTATGCCAGAGTAGAAAGAAAAGTAACTCTAGTATGTTATTTTGTAAAAACCACCTGCCTTTAGTTGCCGTTTTTCTAATAGCTCGCCGAAATGTGTTACTTTATCGCCTGGCTTCCGGAGCGCCATCTCCCGGCAAGACGACAAGTTTGCTGATATAGAGGAGCGGGCGGTCATTGTTTCACCGAGCTATCTGTGTTGAAGTGCTCTTTTCATTGCTCAGTGACAGTGATTGATATTGCATATCAAATTCTCTTGCAATGCCAACTGTAAGGGAATACTTTCACGTTTTACGTGAGAAATGGGCTGCTAAGAATAGCTCGCGTTGTCAGTATTTATATGAGTACATGGTAAGGTGAGTTCCCTAGCACATAATGGGATATTCTATTGAGTGATACTATCTATGCAATTATGACTCTTTGGAATGCCTCTCTAATTTGGCTGTTTTACTGAAAGGTCACAAGGCGTAACGGAAATGAAAGAGGAAAGAAAATTTTAAATTCAAAATCGAATTTATTCCTTCATCACTCGAGTATTCCAGAGATGGGAAAATAGCCGGGCCCTCTCAATTTCCCTCAAAAAACTCCCAATGAATTTCCAGATATTTTACCGTGAACACATATTCAACAATATTTTAATTTTTATACAGTTTTTTAGAAACAATTTAAAACGATTATGATAAGTCCTCCCCATGGGCATTAATATTATATTTCATCACTGGATTCGTCAGTTTCCATATGTAAAGAGATTGAGTTTACATTGGGGGACGAAAGGAGGCTTAGCACTTCACCAGAAATATTCCCCATTCTCTTCTGAGGTGTACTTCTAAGTTAAGTAATCACAGGATCGGAACTGATGAGCAGTAAATGAAGTAAAATTCTGTATTAGAGTCAGCCCTGGATGTTTTTCGGGTGTAGAACTCTCTGAATGTTTTGCACTCTTTGTTACTTGCTTCCTGCGAATCCTCAGAAAACATTCCAATTGGAAGAGGTGCAGCATTAATTATCGCGGCTCCATGTAGCAGTTCTTTGTGCAAGGATGGTGGCATAAAATACCAGGGATAGAGTGATACAAACGCTTTTGCCGTCCTAAAAGAGTATTCTTGAAAGTTAGGGGTTTTAATTTCATACGGACTTGATATAGCCCGCAGTATTATTGAGAGTCGATGAATTAGGTTCTTATCAAGTTCTTTTATGGAAGCCGAAAGAGCTGGGTTGTCGAAGAATCTGATTTTGAATTTGAAATTTTCTTTCCTCTTTCATTTCCGTTACGCCTTGTGACCTTTCAGTAAAACAGCCAAATTAGAGAGGCATTCCAAAGAGTCATAATTGCATAGATAGTATCACTCAATAGAATATCCAATTATGTGCTAGGGAACTCACCTTACCATGTACTCATATAAATACTGACAACGCAAGCTATTCTTAGCAGCCCATTTCTCACGTAAAACGTGAAAGTATTCCCTTACAGTTGGCATTGCAAGAGAATTTGATATGCAATATCAATCACTGTCACTGAGCAATGAAAAGAGCACTTCAACACAGATAGCTCGGTGAAACAATGACCGCCCGCTCCTCTATATCAGCAAACTTGTCGTCTTGCCGGGAGATGGCGCCCCGGAAGCCAGGCGATAAAGTAACACATTTCGGCGAGCTATTAGAAAAACGGCAACTAAAGGCAGGTGGTTTTTACAAAATAACATACTAGAGTTATTTTTCTTTTTACTCTGGCATAGCTCAATACAGTGGAAGAGAATTGTTTTTTTGTACAGCCAAATTTGCACACACTAACAGGTTTTCCGCCCGTGTCTCTTTGAAACGCTGTCACAAGGGATTTAAAGACCTTAGAGGCTAACTAAAAGGGAAATCTCGGTGAGGATGGAATAAAGGTTCTATTGAAACACATAAAATGCATTAAATGAGGCGTTAACTCTTTTTACAGATGGAGAAAAAAAGTCTCGAAATTTTCAAAAATTACGTCAAGACAAATTTCCCTCGAATTTAGGTCTGCATTTTGGAAAATAAATGTTTTATCGAGTAAAAAAATTCTATATGTTATGGATTGATCTTTCATCTTCCTTTGTGTAATAATTTTTGTGTCATTTGAACAAGTTCGGAAAATCGACTTTTGACCGGGAAAACGGGCTCCCCAGACCACTGTGCGCCGCCACCATCGCCCTGAGGGGGGAAATCAGGTTTTTTCTGATGGTGTCTTATTCTTAGGTCTCGTCCGCTAGGAAGGAAATTCAATCACGATAAGTGATAAGTGAGTAAGATCGTCTGACTCTATCTTCCAAATCGGTGACGGATTACCAGTCGCTCGCCTGCCCCACTAACGCTGGCCACCAAACGGAGCCATATTAGATGACCTAGTTTGCATTTGAAACATTCTGTTTACCACTCTTCTTCTAACCATACCTAGGGGTATAATTAATTGCTAACCCTTAAATAAGAGCTCCACTGCCCCATTCACCCACTGCCACACACCCTAGTGGTGGCTTGCACGGTACTTCGTAGATGTAGATGTAGATTCAGGCAAGGTATGTACACACTAAAAACCCTTACGTCCACAAACCAACAGGTAGCGCCTCAAATAGAACTTCTCTCGTATTGAAAAAAATCGAACTGTGTGTGACCAGGAAAAGGACATTTCCAGCCAAGTTTTTCAATTCCCATTATATTTCCAGTTTTCTAGCCCCTTTTTCAATTTTCATGACTCTTCCAGCCAGTATTTCAGGTTTCCCTGTAATCAAATCAGGGATTTATCGCGTACCTATAGATGAAGATGAAATAACATAGTTGATTGTAATGCTAATTTTTACAAATCATTTCAGTATTCAATAATTAGGTATACGTATATTTTTAGCATACTTTGGCTGGATACATATTCGCTGGCAATATTTATTGCGTTTGAATCGAAACTGGGTGAAGAAATCAAGTGGTCAATAACCCTTCACGATTTGCACATCATTCTGCTACCGTCCGAATGAAAGTTTGCTTCCGTTTATCATTATTGGATGTGGTAACATTGAATTTTCACAACCCATTGTTTTTCAAGTAAAAGCATTCATTAGCATCAACTTAACAGATCATTTGCCGTGAACATGCATTACGTTGCCATTAAATCCTTATCCACTTTTATCAGAAACCCACTTATGGTTACGTAAAAATAGGGTTAGGGATAAATAACGTAGCCAAAACTCCCGGCGTACTGCCACGGTGCAATATTTTGGGCTGGGATGTGACTTAGATTGCAAATCGGGTGCATTATATTCCTAGAACTTCCCTCATTTTGTCAACATCAATCACCGGCATCATTTAGCGGCTGTCTACGAATAATACGACCGTGAATAGCGATTCACGCCCTTTTCCCGCCTAGCATTATATTCGTCCAGTTCGGATTCTGTCGTCCGCCTACCCTCCTCCCCCCAATCCCCTATTCTAGGCGAATCTCAACCCCTTCGTCTTCACGACATTGCCGAACTTCAAATCGCCTATCTCGGAGAAATATGAAGTCGGAATAAAAACTTGAACCATCTCTTACACAATCAGGAATCAGCCAAATAGCGAGTGTTTGAATTTCTCTGTCCCAACTTCCCAGGGGGTGGGGGAGTGGTTGAGGCCAATACGACCACCCTCCTCCCCCCTTGCATTCCGATCGGAGCACCAATATCCGTCGATGCCCTCGGCTCGGGCGCCCCGCCTCCCGCTAATCCAACACGATCAGAGCACACAACGTGGAGTAGAGGGTGGACCTCCCTCAACAGCAACCCTTTGCCCTTGGATGCGGGGAGAAATCGGGCAAAAGTTGAAAGGGGCGGGGATTTTCAAGGTGTTGAACAAGCGGCCCTCCTCGCAGAGGCCAGAGACCTCGAGAATCGACAAACGAGCATCGGTGCGCGTGTGAGAGAAGGAGAAGGGATGGATCGGCGATTGGATCGCGTGGATTGGACCTTTCTCCTCCACCACCCGGTGCCATATTTTTCATTATTTATTAAGGTGAGCTACCGGGTAAGTTACGTTAAAATGGAAGCAAGTAAAAATCCTCCGGATTTTTTTATGTACGCGGCCCTATCAGCCAACACGATTTCTTTCTCAGCATACGTCCAACCCTTCTTCATTCCAGCCATAAAACCTATTGACTTTGCTACCCTTCCCCGCTTATCTAACATCATCCCCTCAATCTTGGGTCTAAGCAACCCAACGCCCCTCATTGCCTATTCCAGACACCTACTTTGCCTTCTAATCTCATCCAGACATTTCCATTCCTAGTACTCCATCATTTGTCTTCCTTTCCGTCCACTACTCACTTCTCATTCCTCCTCCATACAAAGATCCCAATTCGGGGTATCACATTGTGGTCAAATAAAATATCTAATGTAATCCACGTGGTAGTTTCCAAACTATTAATACCTATTTTCTCTTTACATGACTAAATAGGCACCCTGCTCCGTAGGTATGCACCTAAATAGGTGATTAGTTTAAGTTCGCCGTAAGTCTACACCCACACTCTGGCGCGGGTGTAACTCTGAAAACTATGATAGTACTACTCATTATATGATAGCTGGAAGGGAATAACTCTTACATGCAATAATGTACTCTTTTGTTAAATTACTTTTATAGGGTATATAATTCGTCTCAACTACTGTTTCCTCATTTAAATAACTATCTCGCACCAATCCCAAGCGTCGCTGTCTGTCTTCTCCTCATAGTTAACGTAATACTATGAGTACTTAAACATGATCTGCTGATTGTAGACCAAGATGTGGTGGTCGTGGCGTAAGTTTCTCTCTTTTTAAGTATTTAAGCACCATATTAGTGTCGGTGAAATTCCAGAAATTATAGATTACCAGTCCAAACCCCAATGGTGAGAGAAGCATAAAAGGGCTTACGATATTGGATGGACTTCGGACTCCACTTTCGTCATCTACTTCGCAATGGGGCGAAAAAAGGAGCTTCAGCAGAAGTGGTACTGCTTATTACCGTTGTCATGTAGCACGCATTCTCTCCACCTGTCTTGGATACCTTCATCTTCGAATAATGTGTTCTCTGTTTTGTCCTTAACCTTTCTTATCGTTTGCCCTCTCCTACCGCCCGACGGCATTTTCACTTTAATGTATAACACAGCCACTTCCCCCTCTCCCTGCAGCTTAAACATTTCCTCGCATTCTCCTTTCCACCAGTTATCCTTCGCCTTGTCTCTGACTGGTCACTCGCCGGAGTTTTTATTCATTTCCTTGTACTTCCTATTGCCTAGGTCGGTGATGACGTTTTTCTACATCCTTCTCTCCTCTATTTTCTTAATCATTTCTTCCGTAACCCACTGCTTCACTATTCTTCTCCTATTTCGCTGACTCCATCGTTTTCTCTGCCGCTCTTTACTATGCCTGTTTTTATAATCTCCCATCTTCCCTCGATTGTTCCCATTGGCTTTGCTCCACCTATCGTCTTTTCCACTAGCTCCTTATTTCCCCTCATTTTCAACCCTTTCAATTATTCCACGCTCCACCTCTTCATCCTCCTACATTTACAGTTCACTATAACGAAGTAATTATCTGAGTCCGCATCTGCCCCTGGATAACTCCGTGAGTTTTTGACACTTTCTAAATCTCTGCCTTGCCATAAAGTAATAAATTATACATTTTTCGGTATCATCCAGCAATTTCCATGTGTATCAACGTTTGGGGTGATGTTTAAACCAATGTTTTGTAGCTATTAGTTTATTTCTCCCACCAAATTCCACTGCCTTTTCACCGTGGTAATTTCTTGTCCCTAACCCATTCCCTCCCAATTCAAATCCATCCCTCCCTTCCCCCGCTACTCTATTCCAGTCGCCCATCTCGTCCAGGTTTTTCTTCCCGGGATCTCTCCTAGTTTTCGTATGCCCCATCCATCTCTTCCTCTCTATGGTTACTTGTAGGCCTGTACACCTGGACCAATACGAAATTTGTCGGGTACGGTTTTATTTATACCACTACTATCCTGTTGCTCACCTGTTCAATATTTACTACCCTCTTCCCTAGATTAGCATTCAGTTAAATAGCTACCCCACGATGACTTTCAAGTCCCCCACTATAGGTACATTAGCAATAGATAGATAACTCATTAGCAATTACACATATAGTCCCCTCTATCCATCCATTCCACCTCGCACAGCGCCAGAGAATCAATTTTCCTCTCCTCCGTTTCTTGTTTAATATTTTCTTGCTTCCTTCATATTTGTTCTAACGATCCTATTTTCTATTTTTACCGCTGAATTCCTCCTCTCTTTCTTCTTCTTCTATCTCGTAGAACATGTATTCTCTGATGACGACCACAGAGTCTTTGCCTCCGTCACTGCCGGGCCGGACGCCCGCCCTAGTGGGCGGTGTCCTCTTGCTGCCAGGATTGAACTATCTTTGATTGACCTCCACATGCTAGTAAATGATATTTAGGAGTAATTTTCATTGTCCTTATCAACAGTATTTATAAGGTGACATGATTACGTAAACTACGTTTCGTCAGGCTCCTACCCTTCGACCTATTTGGCATGGGTGGCCTTATCAGAAGCAATAGTAATTGCTCCTACAAGCCCAGCTCTAGGGATCATTAGAACGCGCAAACCCTTTCACCGCGTCAAGGTTGTAGTCCAAGGGAAGGGCGCTACCGCATAGTCTATCTTTTATCAATCATCGTTGCATTACACCTAGCTTAATCGAGTATCCAGCTACAAATAGTTTTTCCATTCCGTCGAAAGTAGAAGAAATCAATGCACGGGAATGACAAATCGAAAGCTCACTAGCAACGTTTTACAACTTTACCTAGCATGCTTTTTACTTTTGCTCTTTGACAAACTGATGTTGAAAGTCTAGATAAAAACAATCAGAACTGCCGACGAGTCGTTCCACGTAATCCGTTTGGACATTTTAAGGATACCTGTTAGTCCGGTAGTATTAGTTTATAGTTATCACTCTCAGAATTACAAATATAAGTAAACGTGGACCTACTCAGGCCCCTGTATTGCTTTTATCTTGCTTTTTCTATTTTTAGCGTGAATACTCTAGCACAAACAATTCAACTTCTTCACTTGCACTGGAAAAGTATAATTGGTCCCTGACATTTCGTACGCTCTTTCTTTCCTAGTGCATTTGCCGTTTTATAGAATACTCTGAAGAGGAGGATTCAAGTCTCACCGTAGCAGCAACCATTTATTCTTGGCCTGTTCTGTCCAGCCACAATAAAATCGGGATCGTCGCTTCGAAGAGCCTCCTTTGCAAGTACGTTTTTCCTTATTATATCATAGAAAAAAGATGGATTCATAGTTTGAGTCTATCACAAGGTGTCAACCTGCCACATTAAGCTATTGGAAAAATGCAGATTTAAATAGGAGGAGTATTACGACGGAAGCAAAACTCTTGAAGTTTTCCATTTATAAAAGATTTAATACGAGTAGTTACGATGTTCCAACATCATCTTCGAGTGAAGATACAGGAGCAAATACAAACATATACAGTAAAAAAGGTTGTGAAGGGGGAGAGAGGGAGTAATCAAGGCAGGTTGGGTAGCGGTGGGGGATTGGAATACCGGGGCACACAATATGGTTTCAGTTTTCCACCCCCAACCCCTGCACAACCTGTCCTGATTTCCCATCCAATACAAAACCGGTAGAGCTTGAGGAAATACGAGAACCAACTCTTACCACTC
Organism: Pyrrhosoma nymphula; assembly: GCA_963573305.1. Lineage (NCBI taxonomy): Eukaryota > Metazoa > Arthropoda > Insecta > Odonata > Coenagrionidae > Pyrrhosoma > Pyrrhosoma nymphula. The sequence goes on from OY754327.1 coordinate 186,259,811, forward strand.
AAGATAACCGACGTACAAACAAAACTTCGTCAAAAATTACAATGGGAATTTGAAAGTTTTCAGTTTTTCTTAAAATCTAATATTTTTAACTTTTTTTCCTCGTAGATAAAGATTTTCCAGAATGCCATTCGACAAACAGTGACCAAATTAAGTGTAAATTACGAAGTACTTCCTTATGTGTTCGTAGGAGGATTGAAGAGTCATTCAAGATACGTTAAAATACCTCACGACTGTAGTCCCACAATAAATACCGCGATAATATGGGTTCATTATGGTTTCTATATGCAGCAGTCGGCAATCCAATATTAAGCCATTTCATTAAATGTGCGGCTGCCTTAAAAATTTATCTAATTTTCTTGAATTTCGGAGATATCGAATATTAGTACATACATTTCGGAGACGTGGCGACCTTTTCTTTCTTCACCGCACCCTCATTACGCTTTGCGCTCTTGTCCATTTAATATTTCGCCCGAGGGTTCGAATCGAGCAAAATCCGAAGAGCAAAACTATATATTGAACGCGCACTGCGCATCCCCACTCCTCCACCCCCTCTCCCCTTCTAGTAGAGAGGGGGAAGCCCCCCCCCCCTCCCCCTCCACCCCCTCCCTCCCGCGCGCTCACTCTTTAAACACAAAAGATTACACACGAAGCGGTATTCCCCCGATTTCATTTGCCCCGGACGACTTCCGGCCAGAAATCCCAAAAATTCGCATCTTGACCGTAACCGACCCTTCCTCTCCCGCTCCCTCTCTTCCCCCCACCCCCTCCATTCCCCCATTTTTACGAGGGGTGGAGGAGGAGGGTGAGGAGGAAGGGGTAGTTGCGAGTTTTATAAAGTACGCGGGGCAAACGAGGGTCGGAAGAATTGTTGGGAGAGGGGTGGGAGCGGATATTTCACGTCCTCCGTCCCCTTCCTCCTCCACTGGCACTGGCCATCAATATCCTTCCACTTACCGCTTCGTCTCTCAAAGGGGGGATAAAAATAAGGGACGCATCAGAGAAACGTGGAAAGGTTTTTCGATCAGCACACAAAAAGTCGACCGGCTGACGGAATGCTGTTATCCCCCCTTCAACCATGTCTGGGGCTATATTTTCTGACGCAACACCTTCCTTTGTTTTAATTTGGCCGATTCACTCATTCCGTTAAAATATTTGATGATAGCAATGGTCCAATGTTAGAGAAGGTCCCAATTTTAACTATTTCTTTCGTCAGCATCGGTAAAAATGGTTGAACACTGATAACTAAAATATACCTATATTCACTATGGTAATGACATTTATATTCTGGATAATTAGTGGCATTTTATTCTTGTCCGAAAAAAAATAAATACAGAGGACAAGAACTAGGCCAATAACAGACTAAGAGAGCTCTCATTCAGTTTTGACGAAATTTCAGACAAGTAAGAATGTAGATACTAGTTAGCAGTAATCAGTGCGCAGCAGATCAAATTTGTAGGAAAAGAGGAAAGGAGAACAATACCTACCCAAATTAGCGTGTAACATTCGGTGAATCTGAGGAAGGGGAACGGGACGAGCAGTAATTTGCACTTTCACTTGATCCTTCTCCGACAGGCTTTGGAAATGGACCCGTCTCCTATGCACGTTTTCAACGGACGAAGTCGAGACAAAGTTTGACCAGTAAACCTTCGGAGAAATTTCTGTTCAATGGGAAAGTCAATCGATAATGGTCACTGAATTTCAGCTCCCAAAGCTCTACTAGAGGAAAAAAGGAATTGTTTTTACTTCAGGTAGTAGGATGATAATTTCATTCAATCAACAGGCGAGATATACGTTCGGCACGTTCCGCAAGCCACAAGGACGAGTGGCAGAGGGTGTTAAGGAGCTTATTCTATGTTTACGCAACATTGAACGTAATGTAACTTTTTCGTTGTTTCCATGTTCGCAAAAGTAACTGTCAATCTCTCCCACATCTTATCCTCTCTCCGCCCCCACCACTCCCCTTCTCCACCTCCCCACTTACGGTTGCTAGGAGCCCTTCCAAACCCCCTCCCCCCACAACCCTCCGTCCGTTGTCCATTCGTAAACAAAGCCGGGGTTTCCAGCTCGGGGTCTTTTTCTTGCCAGCACCTCACTTCGCGCCCTTTTATGAACCTTTGTTTCGGCAGATCTTAGCCTACTTTCCTTACCATTCAGTCACAGACGTATGGACGGCGGTTTTTAATAACTCTTCCCTTGCACTGCCCCTTTAAAAAATAGAAAAATTGTACCTTGGTGACCTTCTACTCCTCCTACTATCTCCCCCGATTCCCTTTCCTTCCTTTCCTCTCCCTATTTTCAACCACCCCCTCCCCACATCCTGTACGTAAGGCTTAGGTCGGTGTACTTCAAATCTTTACCAAACTTCCAATAGTCCTCGGCCTCAGCCCTGCTACGTGTGTAAAAAAAACTGCTCTTTCTCCCTGTTTTTTTCCATCACTCTGCCATGCCCTTACCGGCCTGCTCTTCTCCCCCATCACTAAGCAACCCCCACCATTTTTCAGCTAATTTCTCTTAATGCTTGAGGCTTCAGAATGTGCCAGAAGGGATAATCTGCAGATAATCAAGGTGAAACCGATCGCAGTTTTAATTAAAGTGTGGAAAAGTACAAAGTTGTTATTCAAAAATGTATAATTTATGTTTAAAAGGTATTGTTTATCGAATTAATTGGAGAATGCGATAATAGTTCCAAGTTGTAAAAAGGGAAGGGTAGGAAGACCAATAATAAAAATTATAGAGAAACTAGTTTATTGAGCATTCCCGGAGAGATGTGGTGATCAGCTATTCTCACTTCAGCAAGTGCTTGAGACATTTATGGACGTCCAAATGAAAGTATATCATGCATGTGTGGATTAGAGAAGGTATATATGACAGGTAAAATAATTCATTGGGTAACTTTGTGGTATTCCATATCATTAATATTTAATGGTAACTTTTACAACTCTTAAAAAACAAGACCCGGGCGTGAGAAACGTCATCAGGTGAGCCTCCAAAAAACCTGATGACGATGATCACACACACCCGGGTAGTGTATTTGAGTGTTGCTATGCAGTGTTGCAAAAGTTACCATTCAATATCCATAAATATTCGGTATATAAAAATAAGCTGTGGAAGGTTTTGTAGGACTATGGAATGAATGAACACTTGTTGAATGGCTATGAATTACAATGGTAAGGCAAGTGTGAGAGTAATTAGGATCTAGATTGACTGCTTTAAAATAAGACAGCGTCGTAAAGAAGGGATGCATAATATGTATCACCGTGGACGTTCAATGTCTTTTATGGATAAATGTGTGAAAGATGCCTGTAGGGATAACGTCGGTGAATTGGTTGGAGATATAATTGTACGAGTTCTATTTTACGCAGATAATTCAGCGCCGCTCTATGATAGCCCGCAGTGATCACAGGGACTTGTGGAAAACTTCTATGAAGTAATTTGGGGACTGGATTTGTGGATAGATGCGCCAAATACGAAAGTAGTAATTTTTGTTTGGGAGAGCGGCAAGAATGATTGCATGATGATTATAAATGATGAAGTAATTGAACAAGTGGACGATATTGTGTATCTTAGCCGATCGTTTGCGAAATATGGAAGCAATGATGAAGAGGTTATAAGGCACGTGAATACCAGAAGGAAAGTCGTTGGTAATGTGTGAAGCATACCTACTACTAGTAGGGATGTGTGTTTGATTAGGGAATCGCAGTGTACGAAAGTACTCTCCTCCCGACGTTATCATATAGCAGCGGGAACTTGGTATGCCAGGATAAGCATAAAGGTTGGCTGCTTGCATTGGGAATGGGGAACCTGAGAAGAATTTGCGGCAAAATAAGGATGAATATGGTTAGAAATAAGTCATTCTTGAATGAATGTTGGTTATATGCTCCAGTGATAGACATGTATGAAAAGAGTGTGCTTCGTTGGTTTAGCTACGTCGAGAGAATGGAAAGAAACAGATATATTATGGTAGAGTGAATGGTTTGATATGAGAAGACTTTACCAAGAAAGCCATGGTTGAATGCGGTAGAAGAGACTCCAAAGAGGAAGGAATATTGGGAGTCTTTGAGAATAGGAGGGTGTGTGTGAAGAAATAAACGAATGTATGGGAAGTGAAAGTGGTTTGCAAGGATAGGGCAGTAATAATCAAAAGGGAGTCAGTTTTGTAGGCCTGACGGCAATAGTTCAAATCTTTGACCTTACCTACCCAGAGAGGTAATGTCGTGATGGGTATGCATCACCCGTTGTTCATGTGCGCACACGCTAAAATACTCGGCAAATACCAATATCATTTGTAACTGGAAAACTTTACTTATGTTTGAGCGAGGCATCCTCACAAGAAAATTTAAATTGCTGATGAAACATTCATTTGAAAAATTATTGCATTATTTTGGCAATAAATATGAAAACCATTCTCTTGCTCGTAGGATAACCAATACAGAAACGAAGTTAGCCGGTCCCGTTCATTGATCGATGGTAAGCAAATTAATACGTTGAAATGGACAAGCGATATATTCGACTAATTGACTGAGTAAAACATCTTTAAATAACAATAAATCTACGAAATGGACAGATAAATATTGTGCTCACATAGTCACGTGCACGGGTGCAAGATATATTTGTCACTAACAGTCGTCGATCCGAAGATCAGCTAGCTAAAACTCTCCACTCAATTTTCCATCTAATTATAATCCCCTCATTCAATAAATCCTTTCGTTTTAACGCCTCCCATAGTTTTTCCGGAGCTTTCCATCCTTGATCTTCCTCTTTAAAAATTTACAACCATAAGCCCCTCTATAATTGTCTTCAGGTGTCTACCCCGCCTCTGGATATTTCATTCGAGTGAATGAGACACCATGGGTCGATAGTCCACCACTCATAACTAAGTAAAATATTAATGTTAAATAAAAGACGACGTGAAAGTATTGATCGAAACGGCAGTGGTTCCAGAGACGGGCATTAACACGTAATTGCCCCGAGGAGCAGCTGCCTATCTCTTCTTTAGTTATGCTTTGATAAATGCATGTGTCACCAATATGAGTGCACTTTTCCGGAAAGAATTATCTCACTCCACCGGAATCCGAACCAGATCTCTCATCAGTCATATAGAGGATGCACGGTGGATTTCCACGCTTGGTATCGAATCTTTCACCCAGTTGGTCCATTAATATTATCCGAATCCACTGGCTACTCACGTGGAAACGATCGGGTGTAACGGACCACATCACAGGTGGTTATTTTGTGACTTTTTGGATCCGACTCGAAAAATAGATTCGATTGCTAACGGAAGGAATTTCTTGAATTCAATCGGAAGGAATGGAAAACTTGTGGGCAGGAGAGAGTCGCATAACAGCACAGCGCCCTTTGGACCATAAAACTCTTGGATAGGTAAAATAAAAGCAGACTAATCCACTATTATGAATTAACCCTAAATAGCGTGGGGAATTACAATCGAAGCTTATGAGTGGTTCTCAGATCAATCCGCTGAAACTTATTTATGTAAAATAAAGTTAGCTGAAATTACGAATTCATATTTGCCAAAGTATATTAATTTAAAACATTGTTGCTATAATTTTCCTCAAAAGGTTTTACAATCTCGTTTACGCTGCAGCCCAACAGTTCACTAACCGAAAATCGTTTGCCGAAGGTAAGAGAAGTTTTCCAAGTCCATAGAGGTTATAAAAAAACATCAAAGGAAACACATCACTTCGCCGTTCGTCTCTTGATCTCTCATTACGTCACGGATTAAAGTTGGCGGATCACTTCGCTCGTAATCAGTTAGGTACATGAAAGAGTGGTACCTTTTCGGACAATGACTTCAGCTGTAAGTCAATCTCCATCTCTATGCTTCACCTAGAAACGATCGTTCGGCCAGAGCAGAATAACACGACGGGATGCTAGTGTAGTCGCTTCCGCACCACGGGTCCACCGAACGGGAGATGCCGCCGCGCCTCACGTGAATTCCGCATCCTCCTCACCTGCCAGCGCTCCCCCCCACCCTCTCGATACGATCACCAATGATGGCATTCATCCTTGCTTTAAACCTTCGCGTGCCCTTCACCAGGGCTCTCTCCTTGGCCCCCACGCTTGTTTGAAGAAGGGCGATCCGTGGCTGAAGGTCCGCGTATTTGCTGCGGGCAAACATTGGAAGGCGGAGGAGGTTCTGGGGCGTGGGAGGTGCCCTCCGCTCCCGCCCCGGGCCAGCCACTTCCCCCAGTGGCTTCCTCCGTCCCCGACTGACCCCCAGAGGGTAAAAGACGGCACGGTATGGGTCGCCCGATTCCCGGGGCCGTGTCCCAAAAGAATAAGGTGCCACCAAGTCCATTTCGTTGCTTTTCAAACAGAAGTGGTCGTTTCCTTCCTTTTTTGTGGCTCCTGCGTCGTTACGGCTGTTAACGCTATATATTTCACTCAATGCTACCCAATTTTGAATGTCAACGGGCGCATTCGTCTTGAAGATATTTTTCGGAGAAAATTGAGAATAATTAGAGCAAAGGAACACGAGTTTTCTGAGGGTGGTGACGAGTCATCCCTTTTAGCGAAATACTTGTTTCAAGAACGACATTTCTTCTGGCTTCGTGCCAGAGATTACGCGCGTAAAAGATAAAAGGAAAAAACTGGACATCCTTGAAGATTTAGGAATAGCGCAAAACGAAAACGGTTTACGAAGTGATCGTGTTTTTTCTATTTCTCCCCCTCCTCTCCATCCCATTCCCTGCCCAATAGCCTTCTCAGTAACAACACTGCATTCGCATCTCCATCAGACCATCGGTTAGCATAAAATGGCCAGAGATGAATATCCCTGTGGAAGGCAAAGCATAGGACGACCGAGAAAAATGGGTGTGTGTTTATTTACTTATTTAAATTAAGTAGTCCACACATAGCGATGCAACTAACTTACATTGCACTCGGAAGAAAACATTAATATGAAACGCACCACATAAAACATAAACAAAATAGAAAATGACACAAGGAGCAAGATAAAGAGATGCATTGCTCATTATATACCAAAAGACGTGTTATGTCCAAGTTGGTAGAGTTTTTAGAGGACAAAGAAAAGGGATCGATGTAAGGAAGGGAGTGAATTTATTGGGGAGGGGAGAAGGGCAGAGGTGCGAACGTTTAAATGAGTGAATATTCGTGAGCGGGCGTGCGTGCTTGGATGAGACTCTTCGGGTGCGTCGAGGAGGCGCTCTGGAACCGATGAGAGAAAGAAGTTCCGGACAGACAGCGTTGGAATTAAGCTGGATGTAAATAAGTTTAAGTCTATGATGGGAGAGACTAATGGAGGGTGAAGACAGAATGGCATCCGTGGTCTCAATGCAGGAACGGGGAAATGTGTGGCACTGTTTACAGAGGCAATATTTGTGGTGGCTGATGAACACCGCATCGGGGAGCAATGCGAAAGCATTGGAAGGCCAGAGGATGAATATAAGACTGAAATAGTCTTGATCCTAATTGAGGACAACCCCGAAGAAGGATCAGATCGACGGCCGACCTTGAAGTAAAGGAGAGGATGCAAAATGCTCAAGCAAGATTCTATTGGCAGTAAAAAAAACGAAGCACTGTCAATCGTCCAGCGCATATCTCACCGTTCCTCGTCCGGCCCTCGTGCCCCCCCCCTGGGGGAGAGGAACCCCTTACCCTAGCCACTCCGCCCGTTCATCTCCAGTCCGCGAAGCAATGGGGTTGCTACGACACGCCGCGTCCACCTCGTCCACGTCCTCGTGATTGCTTTTAAACCGTCAAATCTCGTCCTGGAGCGCCCTCCTGGCCCCCGAGGGCGACCGGCCATCTGGAGCGCTCCACGGGAAGAATCTGGGGTAGGGGGCGCCGAGCGCTCCCCATCTTTTCCCTTGTGTGCTCGGGCAGGGGTGGATTTTCATTAGGGCCGGCCGTGCAGCAGGGGCCGGTGAGCTACCCCACGGCGCATATTCGGCGGGAGATAGATGGAAGCCCCTCTCTCAAACAAGGCCACGTCATCTGTTTACCTAGGCGATTACGCAGATTGAAGTGGCGCTGTTTGCACGGCCAGGGTCTCTCCTCACCGGGGCCAGAAGGGTTGGTTGCCCCCGAACTGCGAAGGCAATGCCCTCCACCCCCTGCCCCACACCTTGCGCCCCCAGCGGGGGGGCGGGGGAGGGGCATGCATGTAAGGGCCGGGAGCGAGCGGAGGTGGCTAGCTAGCGTCGTACCAGCCTCGTTTCGTGGCGGAAAGGGACGACCCTGGCTGTGGAGCACGGGCCGTATTGTGGCGGAGGAGGAGGAGGGGGGGGGCGGGGAGAGGGCCGTAGGAATCGCCGCCCCCGACGCGGCATGAGTCATGAGGGTGGGGGTGCGCCGGGCCGGCGAATAAATCACGTGTCTCGCTCTTCCAAGCAGTCAATGGTGCGCGGCCGAGCAATCAATCTGCTGCAAGGCGGTCAGTAATCAGCATATCGGATCTCCTCACGGCGGATGGAGAAAGAATGACAACTTAATGGCGGACAGGTTATTTTCCAAAAAAAATTAGATCAAGTTGAGGCATGCGAAGAATTATTGACGGAAACTTTCCCTTTTTTCATGAGAAGGTTGTTCAGGGATAATCCAGATGATTGAAAACGAGTCATCATGAACTCTTAAATATTATTGAGCCACTATCTCTCGTTTTTCAATACCGTTTGAACTCCTTTCTCTTTTACACTTAAATGTTTCACGAGTTAATCCATTGTTGCCGAATAGAATTCATTGTTCTCGAATGGCTTCATGCTACTTATTCGCGCACTATTGATTTAGATCGAAAAAGGCGCAAAGAGAATCTGCAGTCAATGTTTCAATACAAGCGGTGTGCCTCACCACATGTCCTCGAGGACCTCCACTCCCGGTCATTGAGAACGGCGCGCAGAAGAGCCGTCCGAACACCATTACGGTCGGAAGGTGCACGAGGAAGTAAGAATGCTCAAGCTAAAGAAGGCTAAGTCCCAGCGGAGGACCTAAGGTATTTCCTGAATGCTTAATGGTGTGGCGTTGAACTGATTTCAGAGCTGTTTGCGTAGACGGCATCGATCGGTGAGTTTGGTTCAAAGGGTATTACAGCTCAAAGGTGAGCCCTATTTGTTCATGGCGAACTTCACGGTTCAGTCCCTGGCATTGCGCTATTTTTATGGGTGTCAACAATTTATGTTTTGGTTAATTCAGAGGTACATCGACTGACCTGTTTGGAAGATGACACTGACTTACATTACAATGCAAACGATCTATTCATTAATAAACATTAAACGAAAAATGACCAGAACATGATAAAATGTTGGTTTGCTTCTTAAAGCCTATCTTTGGTTGGGTGACTGCTGATTATAAACAGGGAATATGCTGTTTTCAAACTTAAATCCCGTATTACCAGTAGGAGCGAAAGTTATTAGGTTGATGATGGTAGCTTAAGGAACACATACTCATACTCCCTTACTTATTGAGATGAACTTTAAAATTCTGCATATCTCTATATTTAGAATCAAGATGATTTCTTTTCTTCACCTTATATGTAATTATACCACATTAAAAGAAATACAAAAGGAACTCTGAGCTCTGAAGAAGCATAATAAATATTATAAACGATGCCAAAAAAGTAACAACCGTAAATCATAAATAATTAGAGCTACATCTCCAGAGAAGTTAGTATAATATTTATAATATTGAGAATAGTGTTTCCGTGAGACTCGAGACGAGACCGAGGTCCATAATTTGAGCCGAAACTCGAGACGATTACCACTATTTGGCGGGACGAGACTCTCCAAAGTTTCGTGAGAAAGTGGAGAAGAACTATAAATAAAACTATCCTCGGCAGTGCAAATAATTCTCCGAGATATTGGACTTCAAGAAGTATCTAAATTGGAACTTTCGAGAATGACTGAGGTAATGATAGATTTTCCAAATGCTTTACTCTCCCAGCGAACATTAAAACTCTCGCGCAATAACATCAATACTGATACCATGAGTGTGACTTCAAGAGCTGCGTGAGGAAGTTCTTGATCCCTATTTCTTCATCATCGTTATAAATGCTTTGGGTTACGTAATTTGCGACTAAATAAGATGATTAGAAGTAGCGTATCTAGAATTTGGCTCTGGGGGGGGGAGGGATCTGGAATATTTTTGACCGGGGGTCTGAGTCCAGCCAAACTGGGGGCCCTACCCCGGAAAGTCTTTGAAAATCATTGAATAGCCCTTTTTTATGTAAATATTTAGTTAATTTTTTTGTATATTAATGTTGGTACCTTTTACAAAGTTGCCTCTGGGGAGGGTCCGGTCCCGTTCGTCGTCCCCCCCGTAAATACGCCCATGATTGTTAGAAGATATTACAGCGATCTCATGGGAAATCTCTAGTGAGTAAAAATTCAAGAAACTGAAATATACCGGCCTCCAATATATACGAAGCGTGTCTATTGGGCCAACCAACGGTCGTGAGTTCATATCCAACCTCTTTCTACATTCGTGAGCATATGTGTATAGCGCGATATATCCTATGAGTCCCTTCCCTTGGACTACAACCTTAACGTGGTGAAAGGGCTTGCCCGTTCCAATTACCCCTAGAGTGTGACTGGCAGGATGAGAGCCAGACGAAAGATAGTTCACATGATCGTGTCACTTAAAATACCGTTGGGAAGCAGGGATGAGGAATCCTTCCCAACGACCAATTATCCTAAAAATGAAAGTCATCACTAGAGAATTTCATCCTGGCAGCTAGGGGATGCCGACCCCTGGGGCGGGTGTCCCGAAGCTGGCAGTGGTGGAGGCAAGTACTCCGCGGTCGTCATTAACGTCATCAGAGAATAGAAGTTCTACGAAGAAGAGGAAGAATGAAAAGAAGAGGATTTCAGCGGTAAAAACAGAAAATAGGAACGTAAGGACAATTATGAGGGTAAGTAAGCAAGAAAATATTAAACAGGAAACGGAGGAGAGGAAAATAGACTCTTTGGAGCTGTGCGAGGTGAGATGGAAGAATAGCGAGGACAATAGGAGTGGATAGTTAGTAGAGTAGATACAGGGTAATAAGAGGGAGATGGAATTCAACGTAGGGTAGCTATCTAAATGAATGCTATTGTAGGGTAGGGAGTAGTAAACATTGAACACGTGAGCGACAAAATACTAGTGGTAGTGCATACCCACCGAATTTCGTATTGAGCCAGGTGTACAGGCCCACAAGTAACCATAGGGAGGAAGAGGTGGGTGGGGAATATACAAACTACTAGCAGATAATGCCGCAAGAAAAACTCAATGGTGATGAGTGACAGGAATGCAGTGGTGGGGTAACGGTGTATTTGAAGTGGGAAGGTATGGACTAGGGACAAGAAATGACCACGGTGAAAAGGCAGTGGGTTTGTGTGGGATAAATGAATTAGTAGAAAAAAAAATTGGTTTAAAAATCATCCCAATCGTTGATACACATGGAAATTGTCGGATGATACCGAGAAATATCAAATTGAATACATTATGGTAATGCAGAGATTTATCTACATCTACATCTACAAAATACCCTGCAAGCCACCTCAGGAGTATGTGGCAGGGGGTGAGTAATCACCAACATGCATTACACTATACCCTAAAGTTAGTATAACTACGACTAATTATGCATTAGCATAAATCGCTAATGCTTGTCATGAGGCGAAGCCTCACAAGCATGCAACACTACACTACCGATGTCATCAAAATGGAGAGTGACCTCAATATACATGCATTCTACAACTACACAGATGGACAGGGACTCAAGACCCATGTAGAAAACATGCTAGGCGTGCTGTTAGTATGTACTAGGTAACAGATAAGGATTCAAGTATTAGGAGTACTACTACTACTAAGAGCTACACTACCTAACGACAAACCTAGATAAAAGTCTCATGGCAGCTATTATGGTCCCTTATCGTTCGTGGGAAAAATGACATCTTAAATCTATCCGTTCTGCAGTCTAGTTCCCTAATTTTACTCTCATGATCTGATCTACCGTAGTATGTCGGATTTCGTAAAATATTATCAACGTCGTCAGAGAATAGACCGGTTTGGAACTTACATAATAGATTTAGTCTAAATTTTAGTCAAAAATTAATTTATAAAGTGTCAAGAACTCACGAAGCTATCCAGGGGCGGGTTCGGACTCAGATAATAACTTCGCTATAATGAACTGTGACGTTATATTGAACAAAGTTTGTAAATATAGGATGAAGAAGAGGTGGAACGTGTAAGCGTTGGAAATTAGGGAATACAAAAAGCAATAGGGATTATAAAAACAGGCAAAGTAAGAGAGGGCAGAGAAAACGAGAAGATCAGTGAAAACGAGAAGACTGATGAAGCAGTGGTTTGCGGAAGAAGTTATTAGGAATACGGAGGAGAGACGGATGAGTAAAAACGTCAACACCACCCTAGGCAAGAGGTAGTATGTGCATGGGATTAAATAATAAACTCTGGCGAGTGACCAGTCAGACCAGGCGAAGGAAAACTGGTGGAATGGATAACGCAAGGAAAGGAAAATCTGCAGGGTTCGTTATACGTTTAAGTGAAAATGCTATCGAGTGGTAAGAGAGGCAAACGATAAAAAATTGAGGAAAAAACAAGGAACATAGGAAGAGGAAGGTATCCAACACAGGTGGAGAGAATCTGTAGATAGAGCTTTATGACAGCGGTAATAGAATAGGCAGTACCCACTTCTGCTGAGGATTCCTTAAAAAAATAGATTCTTGCAAATAAGAGCTATTCCCTTCCAGCTGCAATATAATGAGTAGTGGTCTCATAGTTTTCAGAGTTACACACGCGCAAGAGTGTGTGTGGAGACTTACGGTGATCTTAAACTAATCACCTATTTAGGTGCATACCTACGGAGCAGGGTGTATACTTAGTCATGTAAAGAGAATATATTAATAGTTTGGGAACTACCACGTGGATTATATAAGATATTTTACTTGACAATTATGTGACCCCCCGAATTTTCAGTACGAAATCGGCATAAGATAAAAAATTAGTTTTTATTCCATTCCAGGAACAATGCGCATCGATACGATTTGAAGTGACTCTTTCCGCTGGTAACCAGTTTTCAGCGTAATATAGTGATATAATTACATCAAACTAATTTCCTGCGGATTAAATAGTTATTCTTGTTTTTGAGTCGGCAGCATAGAAGTGGAGGCAAGGTAGCAATTGTTTTCGGCTCATCAATCTCTGCTCTCCGGTCTCCGTCCGATCCCCCGCTTCGGGGGATGGATTGGCGATTGCAATAGGAGGAGGGAGGGTAGCGGGAGACGACGCCGGTTCGTTCAAGCAGAGTCTCGGGCCGGGTCTTTGTAGTGGCGGAGGATTGCATAATGGGCAGGTAACGCTTAAACAGGGACACGGGGGAGAGAGATAATCAATAGATAATATCCCTCGCCGGGGTATGGAACGGGTGAACCACCCCCCGCTTCGAGACGTCTCTCCCGAAGAGGGTCCACCCGGGGCATTGTGGGAAAAAGCGGAAAGGGGCTGGGGGGGGGGAGGGGCTGGAGGGAATCTTGAATCGGGTCGTTAATCCACTTGCATTAATCTTCCTCCCCCCGGGCGGCCGGCCGGCTCAACATCCGAGAGTCGTTCCCCTTTCCTCCTCCTTCTCCCCCTCTCAATTCTCAGAGAATGCCCCCCCCACACACCCCCTCTCCCCTCCTCCTCCCTATGGCCTCGACGCCGACGACGACGGCCTCGGACCTCCGTCCGCACGTGAGGACGCCGGCGAAGCTCGGTCAGTCCACTGCGAGGTCGGGATGACATTCGCACCGTGTGCCACTATTTTACGACAGGCCCAAGAGAGTGAATCATTGCGTCAATTTTTCATCTTTTGTCTATATTTTTTACCGATTCTGCGTCGTTTTGTTTTCCTTCCTCTTGCTCCATTACGTCTCTCTTTCTTTTGTTAACCTTCCATTTTGACCTTACTTCCTCACTTCCCTGCCCTCCCTTCATATCACGTCCTTCTTCATCCAATACCTTCAAGTTTCAGTCCCATCCATGAATTACCACGGCGAAAATTTCTCCAGATCATCAAGGGACCTTATTTATTTTTATAACCGATCCCGTACAACGCTCGAATGATTATCCACTGTCATTTGAAATGATAGGTTAGGTAATACTTCGATTTTTTTTTTTAATTAGTCAATTTTTCATTCACATTGCTGGATGAGAATTTTGTCAATCAATTTGTCCATAGAAGTACAACTAATATTTTAATTGAAGGGAATATCACAGTAAGTTAAATAGCCATGCAAAATGAGCCCCAGTCGATGGAGTGTCTAATGTCTCACACGCTGGTGACCCGCCCCTCGGGCTTGAGTCGTTGGAGCAATGGGTACCCAAAGTTTATCCAAACCAGCCAGGTTGGTCGTAGGGTTGGAAGGGGAGAATATTATTCACGACATAATGCCACGTTAAAAAAATAACCATCGGGATAGGCAACACGAAATCGCCTCAAAAAATCGTCCCGATAATAATTTATAATTCTAATACCGAATCATAGCGAATGGGAATCATCTCCTGGCGATGAGTTCACGGAGACTTCTCAGACACATCATTCGAAGCGGTTGACGTTCGATTTCTCGCCTCCTCCTCAACTGTTTCCTGCCGCGACTGAAAGAACGCCACCTCGTCGCGCCAAAGCACAAAGAGCTGGACTTCTTCCAATTACCGCTCCTCGAAGGAAGGCGAAGGCACGTCGTCGAGGGTCCGATGGTCTGCACGAGACGCGGCGAGAGTGGTGGGAACAAATGGAAACTGAGAGAGAAGTCTGGGCGGGAATACGACGAGTAGTACCTCAAAATGAGCTGACCCATAGCGTAGGAATCCTGTCTTGGAAGGGACACGGAAAGCAACATCGCACGAATATAACACGATTTCGCCGCTCTTTGCTGGCGTCGGGCCTTTAGAGGCATTCACCATTTCGACCACGGAGAACGGTGTAACCGGTCCATCATCGATCCCGGGCCCACAATGCAACCGCTCGACTACCACCTCCACCACCCCTTATAGCTTCGCCCTCCCCTTCCTGCCCCACGCACACCTCCCAGTGTCTCGAGATGGAAAGAACACCCTCCTCCTTTCCAGGAAAATCCTTAGGCCAACTCCTCCCCCTCATATCCATAGCGAGGGGGGTTGGAAGGGAGGGGGGTGAGTTGGGGGGGGGGGAGGAGAGGAATGAGGGCACAATGAACGGTGATCAAGGCGGAGTGAGGGCCAACGAAGGGGGAGGGGGGGTTGCACGCGACCCTCAATGAGGGGGAGTGCGCGTGGAGGGGGGAGGGGCAGGGAGCAGGGATCCCCGCCCGTGTGAAAACTAGGCCAGAGGGAAGCGGGGGTCGGAGGGGGCACTCGCCCCCGTAAGGGACCCCGTAAGAGACGTTGAGTTGGCTCCCGAGCGGAGCACCACTCGCCACTTCCTCACTCACGTGACCCCTCACCGCCAATCCCACGCATTGGGAAGTCTTCGGTCAGCCACCTGGACTATGATGGACTATTAAGACCAATGCTATTGCAAAAGAGACGGCATCAATTCCAGAAGCGCGTGTCATCCTTGGCTTGCACGTCAAAATTCAAGTTGACGCTCGTCTGTTACACACGGGAGCCCTTTTAAATGCAGTTTGAGGAGGCACGGAGAATGATGGCGAACATTTAAGAAAGAGGAAGTACCTTTTCATAAGCATCTCCCTTCATCGGACAAGACTACTGGCAGCCAATGATGATAGTCGCAGGTCTGTTTGGGATTGCTTTTATCAGCGAAGAGTGACAGCATGCGCTAAAGATGATGAAAGTCAATTTCTTTCAAAAGAGAAGATGAAGACAGTCAAAATTTTCAGCACTGGAGAAGTGATTATGCGATTCCCGCGATTCTTGGTCTCACGCAAAGAAGAAGTTGGAAGAAAGTTGAAGTTTTTCATTCTCACCAAACTCTGCATAATCCTCCAATTTTCTGCAATTTTATAAATTGTACGTTTACTTCCCTCCAAAAATACTCCGTCTTAGCAATCAACTGAATTATCGTCCGGCTTCGCTGGTAAGTTATTCTCCTCCTCCAATTCACATGAAGAATGGAGAGGTAGGTACGTCCTTCACAGTTTTGCATCATTATCAAACGAGTAGGAACACTTTCACTAGATGATCGCGATGGTACGGCAGAGACGATTCTAAGAATTACGGCAGCTTTCTTTTCGAGAGCGAGGTTTCATTTGAAACGAATGACTGCATTTACCAAATGGCACTCAAAGTATCAATCCTAAATTCCTTGCTTTATTTGACTCAGTGTCCAGAATATGAACAAAAACACACCTATATTATGTATGCATATATCTAACAACACACCCTTACGGTCGCACCCTCAAGAAACCCTTGAGCGATTCCCATGACCCTTATACCGCCTCCCGAAGGGATGTGAATGGGGAGAGTGGAGCAACATATCCGACGAGCATGAAGGGAGTGAAAAACTGCCCAGAAGAAGGGGACGCGGAGGTGGCTGAGGAGGTGCGTCATATCAAGTAGGTAAACACGGCCGTCGATCGAAGAAGGCCCTTTAAATCGTCCGCCCTTCCCCCACCAGTGAAATCGGTTCAAATTCCCCCCCCCCCCACTCTCCTTCCCCCCCTCCCCGTGGCTCTTGCTCCGCACCGAGAGCGCTGCGTCCCGCTGCCCTACTCCCAGCGGCCCGAGTATGGTGAGGGAGGTCAAAGGGCCTCTGCTCGCGTGGGCAACACTGGCGAAGCGGTCAACGGTCCCCTTGTCCTCTCTAGTTTGTCCTCTGATCTCGAGTTGAGAGGCAAGTGCTGATTTCATAGTGAACATTAGAAAACTGTCTTGAGTTTTGCTTCGGACAGGACGGGGGAGGGAAAGGCGGGCCCTGAGAGAGGACTGACCGGCGGATGGAGACGCTACAGTTCGGTCAGACGAGACTTTTGACTGAGAGAAGACGGAAGAAATGCGCTGCATTCATTTGGTTGATTGCAATCTCAGAACGTAATCCTAAATACAGTATTTTATAATTTCCACACTCTGTCATTTTGTATTGACCGACCGGTTCCATCGCGTTATTGTCAAGAGGCTTTCAAGAAATCGCGCAATAAAGCAGTACCTATTGAGTTTACGAAGTATATTGATTTCACTACACATGTCCACATTCCATTTAACTGTTGGACCAATTGGCGTCGTCACCTGACTTGATTCCTTTTAAATCGCCTTTATTTGTTACATTTAACGAAAAAATAATGCATATCGTTTCTGCAAGCATGAATGCACTTGTATTCAAGTTACAAATTGGTCATTATGCACACATACGCTGCATTAAGCCAAAAATAAGGAGGAACAATAATCGTCTGAGCAGAGCAGTCAGGTACAGGATCCAGGGCTCAATTCCGGGTGAAGCATACTCATACCCCCGTTTCTGTATGGCTAAGAGATTTTATGGAAGATCCTGTCCTGAACCGACAAAAATCGACACGGGTAGCGGATCATGGAATTCTTACTCCTCGATAGAGTTTCACGCACGGTTGGGATCGCTGACGGTGAGCCGTATACAACACCCGAGCGAATTGGTATGTACTTAAATCGCGACCGACCCGACCGGTTTCTGCTATTTATGTCGTTTGGAGAAACGACATACTCGTAAATGACAGAAAATGACAAACTCTCACATAAAGTATAGTATTGATACTCCAAATACTGCGATGACTGCCAACACGTTTTTCCGACGGGGACGACTCACTTCGGTTGAGAAAAATGGAATAGGAATTGCCAATAAGAAATCGCACAGCTACTCACTGCCCTTCTTCGGGGTACTCACTCTGATTTCCCACTCCAAAATAATTTCCTTATACTTTTTTCATATTAAATATTATTCTTTTGAGCGAACAGAAAAATTAATTCTAGAATTACGGTGCATCCACATGGCTTGCCTAGTCGTTGGCAGAATTTCCAATTTATTTGACTGCACGGATTTTGTCGTATTTAAATTTTCTGTATCATTATCTAATTTTCATGTTCGCCATTCGAAACCTGGAGCCTTTGGAGTATTGCGCAGGTAACTGGAAAGCATCACACTAGTCTCCCTAGAAGGTGCAGTCTCACATTCAACAATACACATATATTAGCATGTTTTTAGTTACAAATATTTATGGTATACACATACATTTAGTTGCGAAATACATTAATATAAACGGTCCCTTAACATTGATAGCATACCTATAGTGTAGTGCATGCTTGTGAGGTTTCGCCTCGTGACAAACATTAGCAATTTATGCTAATGCATCAACAGTCGTAGTTACATTAGCTTTAATAGGGTATTGTGTAATGCATGTTGGTGATAGCTCTTCCCCTGCCACACACCCTTGAGGTGGATTTCAGTGTATTATGTAGATGTAGATATGAAGTGATGGCATTCCTACAGGTAACATATTCCTCCAAACGGGTCTTCGGGTGAGGACTACTTGGAGGAGAGCATCAGTCAGAGTGGACAAATGCAGGATTGGGACATGGAACGTGAGATCGTCAGGGGTGAGCGGGAAGCTGGAGAATGCAAAGATGGAGAGGTTGTGAGTAGACATCCTGGGAGTCAGCGAGAACAAATGTACGGGGGCAGACGACTATTGGAGCGACGAATACAGAGTGATTTATTCAGGAGACGACCAGAAGATCGCAGGTGATGGCATCATACTGAAGAAATATGAAAAGCCTAAGGAGGAGGACTAGTAGTGTTCTGCAATTAAAAGAATAGGGTAATAGCAAGAATCCTCTTCGAGAAACTTCGACGCAGAAGGCAAACATGGAAGATACCAGGGGAAAGGGCCAGGTACCAAATAGACTACATACTTGTCACATTGAGATACAAGAACCAAGTGAAGCAGTCCAAGAGCTATTCGAGACGGCCTTTCAATGATGATTGTGAAATAATAACTGAATGGACTTGAACGGCCTATCACACTATCTTGCAAAGCTTGAACGACATTTGCTGTGGCTTCAAAAGGATTCCATGGCTATGAGAAAGTGCCTGAAAAACTAAAGCCCCTTAAGATAATGCACGAGTCGGGCATGTCGGCCAGTATGGAGAAGAATTCATACAAATGAGAGAGACATTATTCATACGAGCATTTCTGAACTCCAACAATCCCCCAAAGACACTACATCTACACCTACATACTACCCCGCAAGCCGCCGCAATAGGCGTGTGGCGGGGGGTGTTAGGACACCAGCCGTTTACATATAAAAAGGAAACGCTCTAATGAAATTACGCTTAGCATTTATTGAAGTCCCTTATTGTTCGGGGGAAAAACGAGTTCCCATACCTATCCGTTCGGCAAATATCTCTCTTAATTTATCGTTTCTGTCGGACCTGGAAATATAGTGGGGTTCTAATATGATGTTCTCCGTGTCGCTCTGAAAGATATCTATTCTCAATTGTTCAAGCAATTGTAAGCCTAGCGCGCAGCCTCCGAGTCTCTAGTGTGTTTAACACTAACGTGTGTTTATGATTATGAAGCCAAGAAACGTTAACAATTGCCCTAAATATCCGTTAGAATGGTAACTAAAGATTTGAGGAGGTTGAAGGTAGCCCACCGATTCGATGAAAAATTGTATCCATACCGAGCAAGGAATGTAGCATGAATCTAGAAGCATGCAGTGGAACATAACTTGTTGATTATTGTTCAGTATGAATGAAGGTTACCAATGAAAGTAAACTAGCCAGGCTAGTAGTAAGTAGCCGAGCCAGGTAGCGAGGTCGTGCTTGTCACTTCCTTCGCCAATGGGTAGACAGCGCCACCACTCCGAACCAACACTGACTACCCGCGTTTATCAAATGATCTTAACAGACTAGCGTAACTCGGGCCTCAGAAAATGTTTCACCAGTGCGAAGGGTATACTTCGCCGGGGATGAAATTGAAATTAAGGCTTTCATCGGGAGAGTGAGAGAGGTCCAGCTCGGAGGAGTCGATCACCCCAGAGGCGCCTCGCCGAGAAAGTGTGATTCCGTCAGTCCTTCGGATGCAACGAAAAACTGTAGAAGCAAATGGGAGCCTTTCTCAATAAGATCCTTACGTGTTCCTTCACGAACTACAAGACTGAACGAGCTATTTCATTGCACCACACTTCGTCTCACTGTCTCCAAACGGTCTTTTACCTACTGACCCCCATCTACGTGCAATGCTACGTTGAAAAGTGTCCCTGAATTCGATCCATTCCATTCATTCCGTATCTGTCGCACTCCACCCTCATCCCCTAGATATCCTCTCGTCTTTCGCTCTGTCTTATTGGTTCTAATTTAATAATAATAATCTAAGAGAGGTGCTATTTCGCACTCGCCCGGCCACACCTTGAATATGCAGCGAGCATATGGGATCCGATGCAGAAAAACTTAATCCGGAACTTAATAAAATATAAAGGAAAGCTGCGCGATTCGTCAAAAACAGCTACGGGCGTACAGACAGCGTTACACAGATGTTAAACAAATTAGGCTGGGAGCCGCTAGAGACTCGGAGGCTGCGCGCTAGGATTAGATTGTTTGAGCAATTGAGAATAGATATCTTTAAGAGCGACACGGAGAACATCATATTAGAACCCCACTATAATTCCAGGTCCGACAGAAACTATAAATTAAGAGAGATATTTTGCCGAACGGATAGGTATGGGAATTCGTTTTTCCCCCGAACAATAAGGGACTATAATAAATACTAGGCGTAATTTCAATAGAGCGAAACGCTCTAATGAAATTACGCCTAGCATTTATTATAGTCCCTTATTGTTCGGGGGAAAAACGAATTCCCATACCTATCCGTTCGGCAAAATATCTCTCTTAATTTATAGTTTCTGTCGGACCTGGAATTATATGCACTGCTGGTGTCACACGCCTATTGAGGCGGCTTGCGGGTTAGTATGTAGACGTAGATGTAATTTGCTCAGTGTTAAATGCTACTTTGCTATTAATTTATTTAATTTTGTTATATGATTCTTTGTTTGTTTTGGATTACTGTTATTATTTGTACATTGTAGCTTTGAGCTGTTTTAGGACGTGAATCATAAATAAATGAAATAAAAAACATGGGCAAGGCTGGGTTTCCCTCCGATACTTTTCCCGGAGCCCCCGATGACAATGAAGAATCGAACGAAGGGGCGAACTGACACTGGCACGCGTCGGTCGTCTCCTCGAAGGGAAGAAGAAGAACTCTTGGGAAAAGCGAACGATGACCACGAAGCCCCCCCTTCTTCCCATACTGCACCCCTCACTTTGAAGAAGAAGCAGAGGGGGGGGAGTCACTCGGAGGGGGGGGGAGAGAGGGGGAGGAATTGCGGCCTTGAATGAGACGTAATGAAGTGGCGACGTACTCTTCGACGGAAAAGGCGGAGGGTGGAGGAGTGCGGGGGAGGGGAGGAGGGGGAGGTGCGTGCGTGCCACTGCGGCGTCACACGCACGCTCCGCAGCCGGGTGCGGAAGCGACCGCGCCCCGCGAGAGGGAGGGAGGGAGAGGTACATACAAGAAACGGAAGGCTTCCTCCTACCTCCGTCTCCCAACCCTTCCTTACTTCATTGCAAAAACAGCACTTCCCCCTCACCCCCACCTGACTCCCCTACCCTCACAGGATCGAAATGAGTGTGGTGCCCGCGGGGGGCAGAGAGGGAGGGAAGGGGGGCAGAGGGGGAGGGCAGGGGGGATCACGGGCGAGAGAGAGGAAGGCTGTGGACTGCAGCGGGGGGCGGGGGCGCTTGTGCCGTGAGATAAGATCCCCGAAGGCAGGGAGAGCGCTCCTCGCCGCTTTCGTCTGTTTCCCTCCCTCCCACAACCCCCACCCCCGGAGGATAACAACTTCCTCCCCAAATGAAGTCCGGGGCAAACTGCGAACAGGTATTGCATTTCTTCCGGCGAGCACTCGTTCCCCTCAAGAGAGTGCGATGATGATGATGATGGGGTGGCAGCGGGGTCCCCCCCCCGCTGCGCACTTCCTCTAATCCACCCCTTTACCCCCCCAGACAACTCATACCTCTCTCTCCGTGCACCCCTTCCAGTACAAGGTGGTGGTGAAGGGGTCGGAGCCGAGAGACGCGGCCGAGGTGACTTCCCGGCTCAATGAACGCTGTCTTTTATTGCCGTGAGCCACAGAAGACTGACTTCCAAGCAACGATTGATGAATCTCCTGGAGATTCTAATTCTCGACACTCCAAACACTCACTCCAAATGCCTCGATCCTTGGAAGAACCGTTCGCCTTCATTCCCATCGATGATTGATTGGCAACATCCTTCAATTACTCGAAACATATAAGAATTGGGTTTTCGTTCAACGACACGATTAAACGCGAGTTAAAATAGGAGACACTCTCTCACGTGCGCTTTGATCCCTAATATTTAGAAGGTGGCACGCTGGTCCTCAGTTGAATGAATCAGAGCATGAATTTAACCCTTTAGGACCCGAATTATTTTTTGTCAAATAAAAAAAATATTTTTAAATTCATACCTCTTTTATATGAGCTGACTAGTAATTTTAGTCAGTTTAAAGGACCATAAAATGCTCAATTTGTTAAAATAATTTCATGTCCACTGTAGTGGACATCGGGCCTATAAGGTTATAAATGCCGGTTATTATTGAAATTTTGGTGCTCCCAAATGCCACTGGTGGGCCGCACCCTTGGCCACCTGGCATCACATATCTTGTTTCATGTTTGCAATGTCTGAACCATCCGAGTAGCATTAATGTCATCTGAAATCATAAAAACTGGACGTTTAACTTACAAAATGAAACTGGTTAGGTGTTATCTTTCGCTGTTCAACTGAGACCAACAAACTGTGGTCGGGGGTCAGTGCATTACGCGGGCGCGATTTCGACCTTCTCTCTCTCTCTATCTGACCTCACGATCTCGCGATCTCTGACCTCCGCTTCACTTCCATCGCACCCTCGCACGTCAGCGAGATCGGAATCCATCCTCACAAATAAACTATGCCAAGTAGATATCTACACGCCTGTAATAATTTCATTTCATAAATATCTACGCATCGTAACTTGAGGTCGCTGGAGCGGTAATCGTGGGTCACCGAGTGCACATTTTTATAATATTTTAAGTTGAAAAAAAACGTGGACCACATCTCATGTAAGTGCATCTGTTTATTCGTTGGAACTCAATATAAAGGCAGTAATGGATATGATACAACAATTATACTATATTTTTTCCCTTAGTTAAATCATGTTTTAACTCAAGGTTCTTAGAGTAGAGTAGGTATATAGTAACCTAGTAAGCAAGAAAAGCTTGTAGTAACCTAGCAACGTTCTAGTTATAGCTAAGAGCCTGGGTTATAACTAGATTTTTTGGCGCGGCATTCAAAATTTAGGCGAAATTATGTTGAAAGGTTTTTTTTCCAATATTGGACTCGATGTGACACCTACATATTTCTTATCGACAATTATAACAGTAGGAAATATATTATTTCGCGTTCAGCAGAAAATTAATTGTTAGTAGCATGTGCCATAAGGCTACGTGTTAAAAAACAATGAATTGCCAGGAAACAAAAATGTTGTGATGCAATGTTTTAACTCATTTACATATAGATATAACTAATGAAAACACGTATACAAAGCTTCACGCAAGTCTGTGCATTAAAAAATTGCTCCAACCACCTTACTGGTCCTTTCTCTTCTAAGATTGATAAATGAAGAGATAAAGTTAAAATTTGCGACCAGTTTATAGTTGCAATCTCTGAGCTCTGGTATCGGCGCATCATCCTACTCTATTTGGAACACCAGTCGAACCCTCAAAAGCATTACTGCTCGTGGTTTTTTTATGGATGAGGCATCTCAATTTATTACTTGGGGCGGTTAACCCGATCTCTTGAATTAAATTTTGAAAACTAAACTCCAATAAAGCCCAAGATGATTCCCGTTGCCCCCCCTCCCCCTCTGCGTTGTCCAAGGGATTCGGATAACTTCATCTCGCTCGAAATCCCTCCGAGGAGAAACACGAGGACGGGGGTCGGATCTCGCCACGATGCCCGCCGGAGGGGATTCATTCCCTTGCCCGACCCCCACCGACCAAGGGGCGTGCAAACACGGAAAGGGGCTCTTCGCGGCCCTCAGACTCAGAGCTGAAATACGCGAGACAGAAACCAAGGGTCCACTCGGGAGGAGAACTCCGTTGTTGCAGAATTAATATTATTTTCAGCGGAAAGAGATATAAAATTAGCTCTCGTGTCAAGTAAGTGAGCTCTTGATTATTATGTTATGCTCTAAAAGGTATGAGCATTTACGTGAGTAAAAAAATAAGAGAGGTGCAAATTTTAAATGCAAGACATACAATGAAAAAAAAATTACAAAAACGAAAAGGGTTACAGACGCTTTGTGGACGGATTAAGAAAATCGGAAACGGCCGTCAATACTGCATTGACCGACTGCATTTCGTGGAAAGGTTAAACCGTGGGAGCGGACAATTTGACCTAAAGCATAGGTACGACGAAACTCAGGTCGTGTGAAGTGAAAACATTCCGTGGAATGCCAAGTTTTTTCCTGTTTTCCCACCAGTGACTGTGTTTAAAAACCTACCCTAACCCGTAAAATAGAAGTAAAATATTTAAAAACATGAATTAGAGATAAGGAATCCCACATTATGGAATTTGTCAAACAGTAAGTAATTGATGAATCCACTCAGCTAAAAGTAGAAGTTGCAACTTAAGATTCGTACTGAGCAGGGCTCCGACAATCTAAACTATTACCTACTTGACGCGGGAATATGAAATCTAAGTTATCTCTTGGAACGCAACTGGAAACCATAAAGGCTGTCAAACGCGGTCCTATTTCCGTGGTCAGCTTTGAGACAGACTAATATATGGCTCGACAAAATGATGCCAAGCGTAGAATCACGTTGCGCCTGAAATGAACTCATTCCGAGGGATTGTTTATTACAATACGAACATAGTCTACCAAACTGTGACTGAGAAAAACAACCGTAATACTCGAGGCTAACATTAAATACGGACATCAAAGATGAAGCGCTGAGAATTTAATCATGTTTCCCAGTCAAACCCTCGGATCAGATCGAGGTTTGACTTTATTTCACGGACAACAATCAACAAATTCATTCCACGTCCCCATCGCAAGCACACGTAATCCATCCAAATAGTGTGTGCAAAGACCGGCCGGCGAATCTCTCCAGCACTGGAAGGGACCTTGGTAACAGCTTCACGCGGTGCGATGATTCGTCATCATCTCATTGTAAGACACGAGCATCTTTTGAGGATGCTAAGTGGACATGGCGAACGCAAATGAACGGTCGACGAATGGCGTCTTGGCACGCCTGGAAGCGCCTAAATCTCCCCCCTTAAGGTGGCTGGAGCGGTAATCGTGAGTCGTTGAAGGCACATTCTAATAACTTTTCAAACAAGCAGAAAAAAATATTCTTGGACCACATTTCACTCAAGTACACCTGTTTATACGTTGGAAATCACCATACATGCAGTAATGTATAAGATGTAAGAGTTATATTTCAAATTTTCGCCTTAATTAAAGCATTGTTTTGACTTGGATTTTCGGCGCGAAATTCGAAATTTACGAGAAAATGAAAATCTAAATACGCTTTTCTTACTCGGCATGATACCTTGATATTTGTTAGCAGCTTTTATAATAATATGAAACGTATTAATTCGCATTTAGGAGAAAATCTGTACATAAGTAATCGAATTATTTCAAAATATATGCCGTGTACCATAAGAGTACTTGTTAAAATATCATTGAATTGCCAGGAAACCAAATCGGTAGCATGCAGTTTTTTTCACTTTTGTCGATAGATATTACTAATAAGGACACGTATGCAAAGTTTCACGTAAATCTGTACACATACAAAAATCGCTCCAGCCACCTTAACCCCCGCCCCCCCCCCCCCCCCGACTCCTGCACTGTACCCATGGTGTATTCGCACGTGAAGGAGATGCCAGGAAGAGCAGCCTCCCACGGACGGGGCAACCCCTTCCAAATGGTCCAGGAGAGTGGGGCATTGTACGGTGAGGGCTCTCCATCTGGAACAAGTGCTCACCCTCCGTGACGTATATTGGAAGGGTGGTAAAGGGGAAGAGGGGAGGGGGAGGCAGAGAGAGAGAGAGCGTGGTTTCGTGAGGTCGAGGAGTAGGAGGAGTAAGGCGGCGGCACATGCGATCGTCTGTTCCAGGCAATATTCCAAGGGGTGCGGCGTCGGCCAGTTGGGGTCGCCGGGAGAATGCATTAGGGCCGTGCACTTTGAATTCAGTCTCTTGAGGGGGGGGGGATCTCCGTTGGGGAAGCGCACAATAGGGGCGCGTGGCTTCGCATTTGTGTTCCTCCGGAGAGGGAGGGGGAAGAAGAGGTGTGTGGCGAAAGGATTTGGAGAGAGATGGCGGTGTGTCTGCCGTGGTGCTCTCCGGGGGACCACGGGGGGGCAGGGGCGGCCATGAGCGCGATTGTTGCTCCCCCCCCTTTAGGGGAGCCCGAAACACCGTTTGCGAGAGGCACGTCTTCTCACTGACTGAGCGGCAAAAAAATCAGACCCTTTCGATATCTGCCCATCGCGCCTGCACTGTATGCTTACACATGCATAAATAAGCGATTACTCATCCCCACTTATTCACTGATGCCTTAAGAATAAAACGCTCTCATTGATACAGAATTCATAAGCATTCGAGAAAAAAATTAAGAATAAAACGGTAAATAAAAGTTTTTCTGTTACTTTTCTCGAAAACCTTCAGGGGGCACTTTCATTCCATCTAAGGCAACCCTCAATTACTGCGGTTAATTCGATTGTAGCTCCGAAACATAAAATTGCGCTTTTGCCTAAAATGTATAACGATGTGATTTAGAGGAATGATATGCAACTTAGGTCAGTTTTGTCAGAAAATTTACTCGTCCTTCTGTAATTAAAAAGGAAGCTTTTATTTCACGTACACTACCCACTGTCACCCTCGGGAAATGGTTGAGATTTTGAGAGGCTGAAGTGTGGGGAAAGCAGCCAGGAAAGCTAAGATGCTGTCGATGTGAGTGAAAGAAGACAGTGTTTTCTTCGCCTGTCACGCGTACGAAAACAATAACATTGCTCTCAGTTTCTGAAATGATCACCATCAAGTGTTTGTAGCAAAAAGAGGGTGACAATTTGCAATAGCACGGGTGACCCGTGGCATCATTCATTCATGAAATACGAAATAGCTACTCTCGAGTGACCGCTTAGTGAATGTCTCTCTTGCGCTGTTCTGCGCTGTAGTACTCCCAGATTGTATTTTTATTATTATAAAAATGAAGTGTCCTGAACACGAGACGCAGACGAGTTAATGCACGGCACTCAGAGCAATAAACGGATGAAACTATTTTAAAAATCGTTTTAAATCTTATGCTTAAATAACCGCTTAAACGGCTTAATGGCGAATAACTGTTTGAGTTTGGGTATTCAAAAAAAGAAAACGCTTGCATATACTGCAGACCCCTGTCGGGGAAAATTATTAAAGGAAACGTAGATATACATGAACCGACCAAATATATGAAAAAGAGAGACATGACCAATATTTTGTACGACTCAATCCCTTTAATAAAGGCGGCTTTACACATGAAAGTTGACTTCTGAGAAAGTAACGAGCGTAGCGATGTCGCGATACGTATCGCAGGGTATCGTTCAACTAACACAGTATTTTCCAGAAGACTAACACTGCTGCCACACACCCACACACAAAGAGGAAGCGTTGTCGATGGTTCCATTCCCTCGCTTGAAGCTGATTTTTACGAAGAATTAGAGGCCATTTAACTCTCCTGTACAAGGAATTAACTGCTATGATGCTTCGCTCGTCGGAAAATAACTTAACCGACGCCGACAGACTCTAAATAGGCTATACTTAAAATTGAGTATACTTGTTAGGATTTGAAAAAACCCGGCTACATTTGATTCCACAGACGGGCAGAAAACCTGTGTCAGAACTAGCAAAAATTTTAAATATTTTTTTTCCATTTTGTCAACATATTAGTCTTCGCTGGCCATTCGATCGGTTGATAGCATTATACTTATTCTAACTTTAGTGCCAATTCCAGGAACACAGGATCAGTAGGTCAATAATTAAAATTTGAGAAATAATGTAAGATCCATCCCTCCCTTTTATCATCACCAATTGTACTTACTTAGAACTTGTGGATGAACGCATTCTGCGAGCGCAAAGAGCAAATGGAGAGCAGGGGAATTCTGTATGTTCTCGGAATTTCCTAGTCTCAAAAGTGACGACATTTTGACGTCAGAGCCTCTAAAATTTCAAATAGGACCATTCAAAAAGTTGAGATTTGTCGGGGGAAGTGACGTCGCATTCACGGATTTTCCGAGGTTCGACCATGTCGAGTCCTTACTGAATAAGGCCCCAGGAGTCAGAAAGCATTCAAATTGGCCGTAAATAGAGAGATTATCAGTTTCCGTGAATTGTCGGCGAGGGTCGAGGCGTTTCCCCTATCCTCGAATTTGGGTTTTATTTCATGGCCAAGAGTCCAATTTCGTCGGGGTTTTTACAGCGCCTGATCCCCAAGGGGGCTTTCGGATGAGGGCTAAAAGGGGGGCGAAAAGGAGGGCGAAAGGGAGGCCTGCTCTATTGCCCCCGACAAACCCCTCTGGCCGTGCGGGCAGCCCATCTCTTGGATAGCGGCGGCCCGCGAAGGATAGCGGCCCACGCACCGCGCAGAAGCAAGCAGGCAGACGGGCACACCGACGCACCACAAATCATTTCCCTCTTCCACACATCCTCGTGCACCACTCCTTAGTCTCCGCTCGAACTCACCCCCCCCCCTCGAGTGTGTTCCGCGCGCCCCCCCCGCCCCTGTGGTATCAATTCAAGACTACTCTTCGGCGAAGGACTGCTGCGATACAACATATACACGCAATACTTGCGCGCGTGGCAGGTGTGGTGTCGGGGAAAAGATAGAGATGCGAAAAAACGGGGAATGTTTGCCAGCGACTTCTCCCTTCATTTGTTATGTGACCGTGAACAGGGAGAGGAAAAAAAAATAGTAGAATCAAAAATTAAAAATGCCACCGGTTTTTTAGACAGTCTCCAACGTTGCGTCATTGTCACGTAATAGTTATGTGTAAAAAGCCGTTCAATTTACGTCCTCCTCCACCTCTTGCCGTCTCCACCAGAAACGTTTGAGATATTTCAAGTGACATTCATCCTCCCGCGTATTCTGCCGAGTTTTAAAGAGGCTTCCGCCTCCCGCCTCTCTCTAAATCCCATATGCAACACATTCTATTCGCCCACAGAAGTTTCCTCCGAAATGTTCACTCGTATTAGAGCTTGAAATGATTTTTTTATTTCCTTCGGATTTAACCTGCTGCAGAGATAACGGCATCACACCGCTACTTCTCGTAAATACCAATGGAGAACGACGTAGATGAGAATCTTTGCCTACGTTTCGTTTATAAACCGTTAAGTGAATTTGAACCAAGTTTTCTGTGAGCATTCCATATTAACTTCCTGGGTCAACCAGCGTTCGTTTAATAGCACTGCGGGCTACTAAAGCGAGGTGAAATAGAACATTTAAGTCAATGAAATGAGAAAAGTGCTTAATGATATTATTATTGTCAGCCGTATTGCACCGTGAGCGTTTATTGCTCAAAATGAAGAATGCCCATGAGCAGTCAGAATTATCTTCTGCAGTGCTTCTTAAAGAAATTAATTATTTTTCCTGGATGTGTTTCGGCAGATTCTAATTAAAAAGCAATTAGAGAAAATATCTGTGCTTCATGCTTAAAAATAAATTCAACCTTCCGGAATACTTACAATACACGGATACCGGTCACTGTAAATTGGCAGAAATGCTGTATGTGATCAACTTTTCAAATAAATAAATGCCGAACGGAACATCTATCATGGAGAACACACACATTAAACATATGCGGCAATGCCTTAAATAAACTAGGATTTATCAAGCGTATAGTAGGGAGGTCTCTCGGATGATAAAGTGAAGGAGAGGTGCTACTTCGCTCTGGTTAGGCCACACCTCAATAACGCCGAGAGCATTTGGGATCATGGTCAGAAAGATCTGATTCGAAAAATAAATAAAAAACAAAGGAAAGCTGTGTACTTCGTTAAAAACTTCTACGAGAGAACGAAGAGTGTTTCACAGCATTTAGAGGTATTAAGTTGGGAACCGATAGAGACTCGGAGGCTACACGATAGGATTCCAAATGCTTGAGAAATTCCACACGGGTGTGTTTCAGTGTGACACAGAGAATATCATTTTGACGCCGTACAGCATCTCTAGGTCCAACAGGGAAGATAAAATAAGAGAGATACATCGCCGAAGAGAAAGGTACAAAAATTCGTTCTTTCCACGAACAATAAGTGACCGTAATAAAAAACCGAGATCACTGAAAACACTCCCAAAATACACTTCTCCTTTTCACCTCCCTATAACATTCTCCTTTACACCTTAACGCAACTGGTGTCCTAACACCCCCTGCCACACGCCCATGCGCCGGCTCACAGGGTAGCATGTAGGTGTAGAATAAATTAAGAAAAATCCACGTTTCTAGGGTTCGCGCCCGGAAGGAAGAAGATGGGATCACTGCCACTGACTCGGATTCATGATTGCCTTGGTAGAGGTTGTAGACATTGATGAGGAATGAAACGCTTAGAATTCCTCTACAAATTCTGGAAGTATATTAGGCAGTGTGTTATTCATTCGGTGAATGGCTAAGAAAGACTAGTAATCTGAAGCTATAGTGCGTCACAAAATGTAGATGTTATCATTCAATGGGCATCTTCAGTCGTTAAAGCCATCACCCTTGTAACGAAGTGGCTCAGATGATGTCCAACTGTTTACACTTTCGTAGGGTATCCCAATTGTATGCTTTCAGATTTCGCATTGCTTGGCAAAATACCACATTGCAAAGTGTGCTATTCTCACTCCCTGCGACGGGGTTTCGGTGAAAGTTCCAGCAGAGTGGTAAGCTTTGGATTTTCCCAAAGAGCACGGCTCAGCTGACTATGAAATGCATCGAAAGAGGCGATGCACGCAATGAGAATGCAAGCGCGTCGGGTCAAAGGTCTCGCCTTCCCAATCGGGCCGGATACTTCCCGGTACGACGGCTGCAGTCGCTTCACACGTCACTCCACCTGCGCAGCTCATGCGCGTGCGGAAGAGCTGCGCGGCGGTGGGAGTACGAGTGAGGGGGAGGGTGGCGGGGTGGTTGACAGGGGAACAGGAGAGTGGTCCCGAGAGACCGATCACCGAGGGAACGATTGTCGCAAAGAGAAGAAGAACGCCCGTTGACTCCTCGAGGTACTCACCCTCTCTCTCTCTCTCGTATCCAAGTAAATGCCACTTGCCTCGGAAACGTGAGTGCGATGCTTTGGTGACAGACTTTACACACACATTCGGAATCTCTCACATTTAATGTCAATTGATCACTTATAGGTTATATCTGTATTCCAGATCGTGACTTAGTTTCACTGATATGAAAGACGTTAAGAATTTGCAACCGATTGACAAACATTAGTGCACCTAAGTATATAGCTACTTTATTGTTTCATAAAACCCCAAAGGCAGCAACATACTGGTATATTTGGCATGGTCGCGAAAAATAAATTTGCGATTGGAAATTGCAGTGTTGTCAATTCACCTTTCTTTCCTACGATGAATAGTTTCCACAACGCAATGCCTGAGACGGCAAACATTCTGCATCGCACCACCACCTCAATTTTCATCCGTTGACTATTAATATGGAATATAAAGGAGATTGAATAAAATAAATGATTAATAGAAAGATGTCGAACGAGAGCGATTAAAACTATTCAGGAATCATAATTATTATAATTCTCTGCTATCTGTGCATTGCATTTTGGCAAAATCCATTGCGGTTGTGACATAATCTGGCTTGAGGCCACAGGTTTGATGCGTTATGTGCGATATATATGAATATTCCTTGATTAAGTTTCATCGTTTAATACATGATATTACAACAAGGGTCAAAAAAGGAGTGAATGGTCGTTCCCGTGATATTCAAGCGAAAATTACTCAGCATGAGTTTTCAACGAGTAATTTTGAGGAATGAAGCACACGGATTGTCAAGTACTGCACACACGTCACGCACCTTCTCACGGGGGGGGGGGGAGTAATCTCACCCCCTTCTCCTTCCCCAGTGTGGTGTGGGCCCCCGCCCGTCGAAGACGCCGCCGCCGCCGCCTCCGGAATACCCACGGCACCTATCGCGTCCTCTGCAGGGACCAATCAATCCCCCTCTCCTCACCCCCGCGTCAACCTTTCCCACAATTCACCCTCATGTGCCCGTAATTGGCCGAAATGGCTTCTCGTCCGGAGCCCACAACGAGTGCCATTAACCCAATTAGCCGCACCCGCATTCGTCTGCACCGCCGCGCACCTTACATCGACACACACACCCACATCGACTCTCCTTCATTCGGATCACCGCTCTTGGACGCCACGCAGTAAGAGCCAGCCATTTGTCGGAACGGAATATTCACCGCTTCATGGATAGATTAACGTCATGCCCGCATCCATTAACTGATCACATGAACCGGGCAGCGAATAAAAAGCTTTCTGTTCCAAAACTGAAGTTTCTCAACGCTCTCTGGCCGTCAATAAGTACTTACATCCACGCAACGTAAGGAAGCCAAGCGATGCCAAATATCTATAGAGTGGCATATGGCACTATCCCATTCACCAAAACGTGATCGACAGAATTTCCACATCATCGACATGGTCGAGCGAAGGTCGCAAGATTAAACAACATCGACACATATTCTGGGTCCGAAACAGCATCCGTGAGATGTTGAGATTGTGCACGGCCGATAGCATCGAGAGAATCGGCCGATAGCATCGAGAGAATCGGCCGATGGCGTCGACGATGACCAACCAATGGCTGCATCTTCCACGACTTCCGTCAACAATACTATCGTACCTTCTTCTTTCAAGTTGTTTTTATTCACATATTCTTGCAATCCATTTTTTTAGCGAAGATATCCTACGGCGATGGCAGAGCGTCAATGTTTCCCGGGTTTCTTGCTTCCGGATGCGTCGTCTTCCCAGCTCTTGAGCTTCTAAGACGTTTTGTCTTAACTTTGTTTCCTCTGGGTGTCGTGATTGCGCTGCTAGTGCAGCGCCGTCTAAGGTAGCAGCCTTGGCCGCTTCCCGGGAGGCAGGTTGGCGGGGAGGTCCGTGGACGCGATTGGCCGCTTATGGCGGTCCCACGTTGATACGGCTATCTCCGCCAGTTTGCTGATCTCTTTGTAGGTTGATTCTGCTGCCTTTCCGAAGAATTGCTGCGCCATCTTCGGCAGAAGGACGTCAAGGGGCTCCAATTGCCCGTCTCGGTGCATCCCGTCTACGCTAGCGTAGAAACCGCGGTTCAGGATCCACCGAAGTGCAGTGTTCTGCACCACCTGGATGCGTTGGAGGGTCGACTTGGGCACTCCAGACCATACAGGAGCCGCATACGTGATGACGGGCAGCACGCAGCTCCTGTAGAGTCTTCTCTTCGTGTCCATGCTTAGCACTGGCGGAAGCAGCAACGGCCGGAGCCGATAGAGCGCCGCCAGGGCATTTGCACGGACACGATCCGCTTGCGGTCTCCACCGAAAGTGCGTCCTTTGATATATATATATATATGTCATTTACAGGCATTCCTGCACGCTGCACTTCGACAGAACCATTCAGATCCCAGATCCCCCAGATTGTCGCTTCGTGCATTATATTTCTGAGATACGGCTTAAAAAGGATGGAGTGATTTCTTATTCCGTCGTACGAACTTAAAACCGACTTCGGCAAAAGCGATGCAGTTTGCGTCGTCGCCGAGCGCCCCCGCCCCTTCATCTCCTGCCCCGGCGGCATCGCCCCACGCCCCCCTCACCCAAAAACCCTTCGTTTGGACTTCAAGTTGACTCCGGTCTCTTGGTTAGGCTAGAGATCCAACTTTGGAGCCAAAGTTGTGACAAAACGGCCGACGAGAATAAGTTACATACAGAAGCGTGCACGTTAGTATGTAATACATCATTTGGAAAATCACCCAACATCTTTTAGTATGTGGTGTATTGCTGCAGCAGATCAGATCCACTATCGACAGAGATCGGTCTTCTCTCTGATTAGCAAAATACCTGCCCAAGTCCACTAAAAGAAAATAAGAAATGCATCAACTTATAGAATTTTAGTACAGGTGAATTACTTTTAGCATACCGCTAAAGGGAGAATATTAATTGATTAAACTATATCCGGACATAGGGTTTTATTCTTTTGTGGTAGCTGAATTGAGAATTCGATTTGTTTTTTACAACATGAATAAAATCGCTTTTATTTTTTGGCTAAAATATCTATTACTGAATGCTATATGACTCTCGTAATACATTGGTAGTACATTATGTCATTTATATTGTATGACAAAGTATAAGATTAAATATATGTACTATTACTGTAAAGGATATCAAAGTTAAGGTTGTTTTAGTTTATATAGGGACGAGGGCGATGCAGGGAAATACCGTATTTCTCCGAATATAAGCCGCACCCCGTTTTTGGGGTCTCAAACATGGATAAAAGTTAATACGCGAATTTAAGCCGCACCCTATTTAGTGCATCCCGTACTACCTACAGTATTAGGCATTTGAATTTTAAATTCAAAGAACTGCGGAACTGGCCGCGCAGTAACTTTAACAGAGTCACCCTGCTAGTGGTCACACAATTGTGTGAAATTCATAGTGATGATTTTTTCACTGTGAATTTCACACTATTTGAATTTTATATCTGTTTTTAAATTACCTATGTAACTGTGACACAATGTAACATATATTAACCTTTAACATATGAATAAATTTTGCACCAATTTGACCATTTTCAGCGTTATTTCTTACTTTCCCCGTGGCTTAGGCGAGTTTATCTGGCGTCTGCGTGAATCCGAATGGCTGGTTTGCTCAAATCGGTCATTTTTACGATTTTTTAAGAAAGTTCTCGAATTTAAGCAGCACCTCGATTTTGAGGCCCCAAAATCGGGAAAATAATTGCGGCTTACACTCGGAGAAATACGGTAATTAATTTAGTAGTAAAATTAATGCAAAATAGTCCTTCACAGTGAATATTAGTAACACCCCAAACACGGTAAGGCCCTGTTCCACGACGGAGGAAAAGGTTAAGTGTTTCGGCTTGGTGGC
Organism: Pyrrhosoma nymphula; assembly: GCA_963573305.1. Classification (NCBI taxonomy): domain Eukaryota; kingdom Metazoa; phylum Arthropoda; class Insecta; order Odonata; family Coenagrionidae; genus Pyrrhosoma; species Pyrrhosoma nymphula. The sequence continues at coordinate 186,294,943 of OY754327.1, forward strand.
AAAGTGCTTATTGATGTGTACCTAAATATAGAAGAATTTTATCACAGAATTAAAATAAAAACATTCGAGTAGGTACGAAGAGCTCTCGGGTTTCCAACCGGTCTATGGTGTTGAACTGCACCAGCGACTTTTCGAAGGCGTAGTCTACCATTGTCTTCAGGGTGAATGTCACCCGGGAGAGCAGCGTTGGTTACGCAGCGGCGCTTTTCCCGCCAATCACACGCAAGAGCTCTCCTCTGGATCTCCATCGGCACATGAGGTCCACGGTCACCGAGTTGCACGAGAGTACGACTCGTCCCAAAGCTGCCCCTCACACCCGACTCAAGATGCCCTATTCACGAAGTTCCTGCCACCGAGCCGCGGCAATGACGGCAGTTCGACGTCATAGTCTCGAAATATTCCAACAAAGGTGCATAGAAGATAATGCACCTTTATTCCAACATTGCCATTTAAAAGTCGAGGTCAGTCGAGGCTATGACGTCACGTCCGGGACATCGCCGAGGTCGATCCCTTTCTGAATAATGTCCCCGAGGACGATGAACGACTCGTGAATTGTCCTCGGGGCTCGTGCCAGTCGTAACATCGGCGACCATGGTGGGGTTCTCGTACCGGCGGCGGAGAAAGAATTCATAGCTCCCGCTTTCGGTAGACAGTCGGCGGAAACGCAAAATCTAAGTCATGGAAACAGGCGACCCACTCTCTCCTCTGCTGCCAGCGCCAACGGCCAACCCTCGCGCCACTGCTCTTCTCTCTAACATCCCCCCGTACGGGTCCAAAAGCGGCGACGGTGGAGATGGCTGGGGATAGATTGGGCGAGTGGTCGGGGGTAGAGGGGGTGCACGGGGGGGGGTGGGTAGGGGGAGCCCCCATACGGGGCCCTGCCGTGGGGGATGAATGGCTGGCGAATTGAGGGGATAAAGAACCGAGGGGGGACACAATGGGAAGGAGGTGGGGGGGGGTGAGCTCACACACTAGAATGCGCCCTCTAGGTACCTCTGCGGACATGGTGGCTTCCTGGCGATGGAGGTGGGGGGGGGGGAGGAGGCCCTCCGTGGCCAGGTGGTGGGCCACCTATGTATTCGGGGAGAGAGGGCCGCAGTGTAAGCTAACGGGACTTTAATCGCGAGGGGGGAGGGTCGCCGCTATCAAAACCGAACGTTAGGGGAGGGTGGAGGGGGGTGGGATGGGGGTGGTTAATCCGGGGAACGGGGAGGGGGGGGAGGGCAAAAAGTGCGCGTGTGTGTCGTTAGGTGGGGCCGTGCGTCACAATCATCCGACGACGCGTGGGGGACTCAACAATGCAAAGGGGGGAGGGAGGGGGGTCGGAGAGAGAATGAAAGAAAGAGCCCGTCAGTTGATTTGGACGGCGACAGCCAGACGGAGGGGAAGGTGGAGGGCGCATTGTCGCCGAGGCGAGGCGGAAACACAAACGGGTCTTTTCTACAATAATAACATATCTCCCCAATGCAGGTACTCCATCTAGCGATAAAGGCGGTCTTTGGTCGCGACCGGCCGTGCGCAGGAGATTGGAAGTGATTGCGTTGCATTGGGTGGGTTTGCCTCGACGAGCGGTGGATCCCAGTGCCATATCTCCGCAAAAAATCTGTTGGAAGGTCAGCAGGTCCTTAGGCTTAGGGGTCATCGGGTCGATTCCAGTCCACGGAACTATCGCTTCGCCAAGGGGGCAAACTTTGCGAGAGACCAACATTTTAGTTTCGCGTCCCTAATCAGAAACGATGAATAGAAGACATCGGATAAGATCTCTCCGGCCACCGACTAACAGAGGGATGACGGTCGTACCTTCGTCTCTTGAACCGCAAGTGTTTTAGATCATTAATATGTTTTAATGTAGGCTAAAAATCTAACTTCTTATGTGAATTCTACGCAGAAATATTTTAGGAATACGTAATTAACCACAAAAGTGGAAAAATACGTTATATTTTATACTAAACGCTGCATTAAGGAGAGAAACTGCCGAACACAGTTTGTTACTTCTTTCATTTTGCGCACAATACATATAGAAGACATATTCGTCATCGGAGATGTTAGGCTGTCGAACAAGCAGCATACTCCGTCGCACGTGCGTTAAAGGTTCCTTCTTACCACCACCGATAACACAGCTAGCAGACACGAAGCCCCTTCACCTGACTCCAACCCTAGGGGGGTCGACGCAGAACTCCTCGGGTGCAGATAAGGAAAATACCTTCTCGAATCGGGTCCTGCGGGCGAGCGCCTTATCCCCTAGTATTCCATGATTGTGCTTCACGAGATCTGAAACAGCCACGGGCAAAGGAGACGAGAGACCCAACAACAAATGGGTGTGAAACACAATGAATGCCATGGAAGTAGTCCGTGTCGTCTGTATGCCGTTCGTAGAACGAGCGATTGGAAATTACAGCGGCGGAAAAAAATTAACGAAAGACTCATTGGCGTCTGAATGCGGCGTACGTGGGAACGAATGCAAATCCCTCTTTCATTCGACAACACTGCGAAAGCCAATTGCCACCGGGAATATTCAAACTCCATATTAATGGGAATAGATTTTACGGATTGCAAAAATAGGATTAGTAATCTGGTCCACATTCGCGAGGTCACTTCGGGAGTTATTAACGCAATGACATTTTCCTTTTCCAAGCAGCAAGTCGAGGTTCCGAAGTCGTAAGAAGTAAAAAATGTAATTATACATGCCATATTTCTCAGAACTGTGACCCCTTAAAATATTTATCTCGATTGAAACTAAACGATAGACGAATTATACCTATGGAAGCAAACTGCATGTTTTCTTCTCTAAGAGTGTTTTCGTGAATAGGAAATAGCTGTGGACTAATGTCGTTTTAATACGCCTCAAGTTTTTATCGAGGAACTAGCTGTGCCCCGGCATGCGTTGCAATGCCTCTTTTTCTTTCGAAGTAGGCACACACATACAAAGCAGACACATTTACATGTACAAAGTAAATGAAAGATTACAACTTTTTGTGTATTACGTTAAAGTGGAAAAAATTTATTCAAGTGCTTTGGGATATACAATATTTTTGGTCTTACCACCCTCTGCAAAAACAAATACATTTTTCGGATGTCCCACTCATGAGCATGCAACATATAATTGACCATGTGAAAAGCATGGAATCTTCAGATTTAATGCACACACACTTGAAGCGATTGACCTTGTGCCTTATTGATGGTCATTGAGAAGGCAAGGCAAACGGAGAACTGTAGTCGTTTGACTACAACTATCAAATTAGTCACTGAACCTGGCCTTTAACTGCTGCAGGCGTAGCAATTAAATTTCGCTATTAAATGGATATTCAAGCCCGGTTGCCAAGGAAATATCTATTGTTGAAAAGAAAGAAACATTGATGAATTTAGAGATAAAACGCAATGCTTGGGAAAAAACGAAGCGTATAAGAAAATTGAATGAAAGAATTAAATACTGCATTCTTTTATGCGATCTATGATACAAATTTGCATCCAATATTGAGTGTATATCCAATTGAGTGTAAGTAATTTAAAAAAAGCAAATAAAGAAACACCCGCACCGAATTCAATGCTTTTCTTGTGGGAGTAAGTTTGAACAGTATTGGGGTAAAAAGAACCCCAAAATTTGCGATCATTTTACTATAAAAACACGCGCGCATTTGAATGCAACGTTGTGTCAGAATTTCAGGTCAATCGACCGACTAATTTTCGAGTTTTGCGTGCACAAACATACGCAGGCTGAATTATTATCCGCACATAAAGATAGTCAACGTTTCATGTAACATTTTGACAAATTATCACGCGAATTTTGCATCTAAATACAGGAAACTTGGAAGAACAGAATTTTCGCAAAGAGCGTGACACTTACCAAACGCGAGTAAAATTTTTCTTTTTTAAATATTACCGATACCTGCCCAGTAAATACCCCAGGCGGGAACGGCTCGTAGCGGGGACGGCGACGCCAGATCCGTTGGGTGGATATCACTGCATCTGTTACAACTCTCTCCCCTCCCCAACACCTCCGCCTCCCCTCCCCCCCTCCCCGCGTACCAGACGCCCACCGTACTGTCTGCACCCCCCCCCCCCCTCCCTCACCCCCCGACCCTGAAGGACCCCTTTTAGCCGTGACAGCCTCCGGTAGATGTCGCTGGAGAGACAACCATGCAAAGACAATGCCATCTCTTAAAATATATTGTACTGCTGCACGGGAAAAGATCAATAACCCACCATTGGTCGCGCTATGAGATATTCTCTCACACCAAATATAAAATAGTGCTCACTTTGTAATAATCAGTTAGGATAAGTTTTCTTTCCTTCTAGCTGACTTTTTATCTCTTCCTATTGACCGACCGTCTCAATAAGTATAAATGCAGCGTCCGCAGCTGTGTAATGATATGTATGATACCGTCGGCGACAAAGTGTGAGACTTTTTCACATTGTGTGACCACTGGCGTTAGTGTTTTTGTATCATTTAGTTGCGTTACACTTCCGCAACATGCGGGAAAAGTTCATTCATCTCTTGGAGAGCAGATATGTCAATGCGAATTTATGACTCATGATAATGTATGTCCTCATAAATAAATATTTCTTCTTGAGAAAGGTAATTTTCTTCATTTATACCCAATGATATCAACGCCAGTAAAATTAGCAATGATTACGTAATTGTGTCCGTATTTGTGTACATGTGGAAATCATTGTTTCAAATGAAGATTAAGAGAAATAAATTAAATGTAAATATAGTGTAATAAATTGCCAATAAACGCTATATGATGGATAATCAACGATACATCTGAGTGTGAGAAAAAGTCTCACACGCGACCGCTCGCGTGATAAAGTAGCTTAGCGACTACTCCCAGGATAAGATAGTCTACCTTATCACAAAAGTTTAGTAAGCCCTATCTCTCTCACTTCTTATCCAAATGCAACAGGGTATTCACTAGAAACAAATTCGATGCTTGCTAAACATTTCTCTCGCTGCAAGTGGCATGGTTAATCCATTAGGAAAAATGTTTCTTGCAAGCTGAATTTTTTTCTTGCACGTAGATCCACTAAGAGATCATTTTAAGACCTTGATGGGGATTTCTCATTTATAAATCACTAAAAGGGCAAACATATTTAGAAGTAGAGAGATTAAAATTTTCAAGAGTTAAAAATAAATGCAATTAAGCAATAATCAGCTCACTTATGGCAGTTTGAACAAAAATGTACGGGAGCATTTACGTCCCGAGAAAATTTATAAAAATAAATAAATATTTTAGTAGGCAATTTTTACATTAAATTCAATGTTAACAACCGAACAGGAATTAGTTTTAATATATTGCAAACTTTAGTAGATGCACTGGAAAAGCAGTGTGAGAAATACGGAATGAAGATAAATAATAGGAAAACAAAAGTAATGAGATTCTCTAGGACAAAGAAAGCGAAGCTGGTGATAAGAGTAGGAAGTCACAAACTGGAGCAAGTAGAACAATTTAATTACTTGGGTAGTACGCTAGAAGAAACAGGACATAGTAGCAAAGACATTAGGAAGAGAATAGCGCTAGCGAAGGAAGCGTTCAATAATAGAAGGGAGCTGATGACGGGGACCTTAAGTAAGGATGTAAAAAAGAGGCTGGTGAAGAGCGCTGATATAGAGTTGTATGGGGCAGAAACGTGGACCTTGAGAAAGGAAGACGAAAATAGGCTGAAGGCTTTCGAGATGTGGGTGTGGAGGAGGATGGAGAAGGTGCGTTGGACGGAAAGGAAGACAAATGAGGAAGTGCTTGACATGGTGGGCGAGGAGAGGAAACTTATAGATGAGATTAGGGGAAGACAGGGTAGGTGGCTAGAAGGGGTAATGAGGGACGATGGTTTGCGGAAGGTCGTGATAGAGGGAAGGATGTTGGGTAAGTGGGGAAGGGGAAGGAAGATAATCGTTTTATGGACGGGATGAAGAAAGGTAGGACTTATGCTGAGATGAAGAAAGAAATACTAGAGGTAGAAAGTGCACGGCACGTGTAAGAGGCCGTTGGATATTCTCTGACTTTCATCATTACCTACCTCTAACCGGTAGATTACTGCAATGAATGAATATGGTGGCGGTTCCTCGATCGTGTACACACAATTAAAAAATATCGCGCATCTGGGAACGTAGTGCTTGAAACGCCCAATGCTAATCCAGATAACGCCAAGAGAGTCCATATAGTGAAGTGGAAACGCGGAACGAACATAAGTTTCCAAACGAGAGCCGTCCTGATTGCACTATAAGGATCAAAATCTTAGGCCTTGTGTGGAATCGACCACCCTCCCCCAATACGCAGACATACAAGCTCTACAAAGATGTACTCTTTAATTAATTAAGGTAGTTTGAGCGAAAAATCACTTCACCTAGAATTTGATGAATTTGGCCTCATTTTTAAGAAAAAACTCTCATCTTTCCAATGATATCAAAATATTAACCCCTTTTTAAAGCGTAGAGAGGCATAAGAATGAAATGAGCGATCGCTACATCAATCTGCGAATGTACATTCTACTGGCGGACAAACATATGAATGCAAATTATGATCGGATAGGGATAAGGAGAGAGTTTTTGCCTGGGTGACACAGTTCCCAACGAAGAAGGCAAACTCGCACATTCATTGGATATTTCAGTTCAAACTCCTTAGGTCGGCGCCCGGCGCCAGATCGGCTCAGTGCGTGTGACTGCAGTTCAAGCGTTGGGTGACTGAGTGCTTAGGAGGGAAAGGTTGAGGAGAAGGGCAGAACCTCTGTAACCGCCACCCCAACCCTCCAATCCATTCGTCTCCAAGCACTTCACCAGTTACTTCGTCGTGACTAGTCCAACTATATCAAAAGAGGAAATGAGGGGCAATTCCTGAATGCTTTGGTCGCATACGAATTCAAAAAGGAAAACGACCTGGATATCGCTAATGGTATGCATCCGCAGATGAGGTGAGGGTGATGCCAGGTCGTTAGCCCTCGAAAAATGCTTAGTTTCAATTTCACTAATCATTCCACTGATGTCCACTTGTATTTAATTCCTCCCAATATTGACTCATTCCCTTTACGTCAGTTATCTCCAAAAGAGCGAAAGAAATGTTCGCGCGCATAAATATATTCCAACCTAAATCCGAATCACTGGGAGCAGATGATTAAGGCACTCATTTACCTCGACACACAGGGCACACACAATCTGCTAGCCGATCTCTATTATCTTCCATAGATTAATCTCGTCTGCGACCTCCTCTAATGCTCACAAAATGTTTCCTCGTGGAGAATTTAGTGCCTAAAAGCTATTGGTTGTCGCGATTGAAGAATGCTGCAATGTAAAATATATACATGCGTGTGATACGACACTGTGATATACTTCGTATACTCCGAGTGGACAGCGGCGGGAGTTGGTGGCAAGGTGGGCAGGGAAAATCCACGAATGATTCGCGCGCTCTTTAAGATATGCGTGCTGTACGAAGTGGAGTAAGGTCACCGGACACAGGGCTCTGCCATGGGCTTGAGTCCAGATAAGTCTTGGTTTGGCGAATCATGCCCACAATTTACCTCGAAAAATATCAAATACAAAGGATTAAAAAGTAAGGAAATTTAATGTCAAATCCATCATAGGTATTAATCATTTTGAAATATGGTAGTTCTTTAACAAATTTTCGATAAGAAACATATATAATATTTAAAAAATTTCAGAATAAATGCTTTGGTACTTCGGGTTTTCTGTATCACGTATAAATTTTTAAAAATACGGGATAAAACATGACCATTATCATAGAACCGAATAAACGGCGGGGAACACCACGGAAGTAACTTTATCAAGTTCAATTATGGTGACTCGGATATTTGTGGGCGAGTTTCATTCTTTATCTGCTATGGCCATGTTATTTTACGCAGAAATTGACTCTAGGAAAAAATCAACTCGAACGAGAATCGGACGAGGCCCCATTGTCTTGCCGATCCAAAGCATAGACCTCCACGATTACCCTCGCAATTTTGAGAGGATTTAACGGTCCGTGGTTCGATTCCCGGCCCAGGTGGATATTTTCCTTACGCAATTTCTACGTGATTTAATCACGCGTTTCGGCAGAGATGAAATATCTTCATATGTTATTTTCCATTATTCTTCTCTGAACATATCAACAGAACATACTGAAGTGCTGGTTTTCTTCCGTGTTGTCTTCGTATATTTCTGTAATGCAATTAGGGACAGCTCAAGATAGTAGGACAAGGAAAACTATGACTCTCAGGAACATAGTCTTTCACTTCCTGCTTCCTCCTCCCCCCCCTCTCTCTCCTCCCCGCGCCCATGTTAATCCACTGTCACCTTGCCGATAACATCTTCACTTCGGCTTCCCCAAATAATAGCTCAGATAGAGACGCTAATGGTCGTTCACTTGTCAACCGTCTGTCTGTGTTGTAGTTGGTACGGGAGTGGAAGCGCGGCGGGACCGTGCACCTGAAGCCGCTGCTCCATCCATCCGTGCCTTCACCAGCACCTTCTCCGGAGACATCGTGGGAATAATATCCTTATTATTCGGCCATTCCAGAAGCGCGTGTCAATACTTCTAATAAGGCAATCAAACAAATGTCGTGATGCTCCTCTAAAACCTCTGTGAGATTATTCTTTCCCGACAGCCATGGGCAAGATGCTCAGATGATCAGAACTGTTCCCGTGCCGCGTCGCGACGACTTCCCGTCCTCGTAGGAGGGAGGGAAGGCGTCGCGGCGCGCCTAACGCGGTCACTGCCCTGCGCAAAACTGCGAGAATTTCAATGGGGAAAATGTCATTCACCCAGACCGATATCCGGGCTACACAGTCGTCTATGAATGAATATAAAATTTGATACTCACATGATTCTATACATCCAGCTTCGAACTTCATTTTGAAGAAAACTATTCGGATACCAAACGACGTTTCTAGAAGTTTTCTCACGATGAAATTCTCTCTCGCAGCCACCGAGAAACACACAATACTTTTTTTTTAATGAACTGATTCGGGCACGCGATAATAGGCCTTCCACATGAGTCCCAGTTTAGAATCGCTCGCCCCCCCCCCCCCCCCCCCATATGGGTGTTTTAACGAGAAGAGTGTCAAAATCCTTTCTCCACCTCACTCAAAATAATCACCGCGCGTAACTCAGGTTCCTTTGGCGAAATACAAGGTTAAGGGTCGAAGTCACTGCCTCGGACAAACATAGCAACATAAGTCGCAAGTAAATCTCCTCTGCCCTCTTCCTTGCTGACCAACAGCATCAAGGCTCGGCAAGTAACGATTAAATACTAAGAAAGCTATGCCATGTACAGCACTGAACCGAAATATTAATCATAATAAAGAAATATAACTGTATTTTTCTCAGGGATGACTGCAAATTATTGAAGTCACAAATTATGACTTCGTTTATGCCACCGATGAAATTTACCTGGACACTATTTTTGATCACCTAATCCATCTAATGCACACTTAGTGTTTAACCCGTAGGTTAATTTTTGATAGGTGAGAGTAGAGCACACCCCTAAGCCACTGACGTGTGAAATTCACAAATTCAGGGTATTGGGGGGAGGGCACAGGGGGCATTGGGGGGGGGGAGTATTGATACAGTTCCTTTCTCTGGGCCACCTGCGATTTTTCCAAGAAGTTCTGACAGTCAGAAAGTCACACCGCGAGGATTTTCTTTCACGAGGAGGAGAAGAGGGACTTATCCTGGATTTGAACCCGGGAACGTCCGGTTAGTAGCCCAGTGCTCTACATTTTAGTGTGCCTATGAGCAATGCGCAGTACAAGTTCACAGGAAGAGCATCTATATATTTTCTCCGACAGGAAAATATTTGAGCATGTGCATAACTCTCCCCCTCAATAGCGGTCACCTCCAAATAGCGCACAACTATCGTGTCCACAACAGTGTCCGATAATAGCAGGTTTCATTGCATCATATTTTGGTGAGAGAGTACGTCAGTCTCACCGCCAGCCTTGAGCGCCCATAGTAATGAGAGCCACTCCTCAATCACGAAGCGGGAATTCCCGGGATAAGAGCAGGGTTTTCCGGGAAGCGGGAAACACGGCTAAGAGGAGCACTAATTACGAGTAAACCAGTAAAATGAGCTGAAATACCTATCATCTCAAACCATTTCCCCATACCCTCCAGGCTGGCCGATCATGCGATTTCTTCCGTCTATTCTCATACAGATATATTCGCTACTTTCGATAAGAAATTACTGTTTCTCGAGAAAACTAAACGTATATTAACCAATGCATGTTATACCCTAGCCTCTGACCGAAATTACGGTTCCCCTTCCCGTGCAGAGCAGTGTTCCTAGGATGCGTTCCTGCAATTGCGGAATACTGTTCGCCAATATGCCTTCCACACTTCGCTAACATTTCGCCATTTATTTTCAGGCAATGTCCTTCAGTGTGTACGTCCTCACCTCAAGTTCTCGCGATGAAACAATGTCATCTTTTAAACGTAACCCTCCGCATTTCGGAAAGGGTGTTCCCGCACCGCATCTTGGCCAGCACCCTTCCGCTCCCCCAGAACTCCTTCCATCCCGCTCCATTCGCGACAAGTGTCTCCTCCACGCCTCACCCTTCCTCACAGTTACGTCCATCCCATTCCGAAAGATCCCACTCCACTATTCAACTCCCCTTCCATTCCAAATTTCCTCTTCTCTTGACCTCTCCTCTCCAAGTAACACCTTTGACTACTCCCTAAAAAGCTGCCACCTTGATTCATCTCATAAATGATAAGCAATCGAATGTTGTTAGCATTGTCAAGAAGCAATGATTCATACGCTTTTGAAGGAAAATAATGAAACATTTTTATCTGGCTGCAATGCAAAATGTTCACTTCTCCGGAATAGTAGAGTTGGCGTAATATAAGGTTAAGAAGGTTAAAGAAGATATGCGACCATCTTCAAAGAAATATGGCATTGTCATATTTATCAGGTACATGTGGAAAACAGAGTTCCTGAATGCCTATGTACAGGAGGCTTGTATTTACTGACACGAAAAGTTGTGCGGGCCGTTCTTCCAAACTTATATCGCATAAACACGAACAAATTCCATGTTCGCAAACATATGCCAATAATATACATAGAAGAGAGGCCCAAGCCTCTGTCTGAGCAATCACATACAAAGTTGTCTATTCTTCTATAAATGAAAGCTCATTCCTTCAGTAAACAAACACGAAAGTGGAAAAAATAGTCAAGCCACGATGAAAACGCGTCAGTGGTCTCTCTTCTCAAATGGTGCGATTCTTTTTCACGTGCTGAGTGTTTAATTGGCAACGTTCACATTTCCTATTTGAAGGCATCACGGCGCAAATGAAACGCTAAGTGTGCAAAAATTCTCCACGGAGGTGAGAACCGAAGAGAATGATTATCACAAAGTACGGAAAGCATCTTGCAATGAGGCAGCAAGTGAGGCGAGGTGCAGAGCAATGAGGGGAATAGTTTCCGGCGGATGGTGGCAAGAGGGAGAGCCTCGTGGGGAGGACGAGTGGATCCGTCCGTGTCGGCCCTTTGCAGATTCGGCGAACAGCGGAGGTGCCGATACGTAATACCATAGAGTAAGTACTATCACTTTCAAAAGTCGGTCCACGCGGAGAGCGCGGCCAACTTTGCATTTCGCTGAATTCGAACTTCGGGTATTGCCTATGCATTCAGCGACTACTGAGGGCCAACTTGACTCATTTCCACTCAACTATGGAGACCCTAGTATGACCTTCTCCCGCTATCGCTAACCAGCCAACTCCCCCGACTCCAAGTGGTAGGCAACGGTAGGCGGATAATGCAAAAGGGAAAAGCGTTAGGTGTTTTTCACTCTTACGAGTAGCGGGCTTAATTGTATTCTTGATAAATCGAGGAAATAGATTGACGAACCGACCAATACAAAGCAATTTTTTGAGGATAATTCTCGACTTTGCGTTTTACCCTAGACAGCTAACTCCCCGTACCTTTCTCCCATTGAGAATGCGTAGGGTAACATTGTGAATGAGTGGCATTACGACGGAGAAAGAACCGAGTAAAACTTTATTAGTCTACATACGGGATGTTTGGAATTCTTTAAGCCAACGTCCCTGTGTAATAGAACATTTGGTTGGGTCTATGCAGTCACGATTACGATCTGTAACTGAAAATGATGGCGATATTACAAAATATTAAAGTTGTTATCTGATGAATGAACATTTTGTATTAGATTTCTGTTACCATAGGTAGTATAATGAAAATAGCTATCCCAAATTATCTAGTACACTTTTCTTCCTAACATTATCAAATCTTGACTCATTCCCATTAATTTTCGCTGCAAAATGAACGCCAACTTTAAGTTTAAACCACAACTTCTATTTCGTTCGAATCTATTCTAAATAACGAGAACATTTTTCATGTTGCTTATCTGAAAATCTTATCTTTTATATATGAGCAGTTTTTCATCGTAGTCATTTTTAAATGGAGTGCATGTCTTCTCTGAGAGTGAGAAATCAATTAAGTTATATCTCCACTGAAGGAAAACTCATTCAAAAATGACCGCATTCATTTCTGATAAATTACAATCCACTTTTTGTAGCTTCATTCGGCATAGTTTTGCATTTATTTTATCCTATTTAGGGTTTTATCCTTTTTAGGTAATATCGTAAAGTATAATTTTTCAGTAATGATATATGTTGGATGAAATAGGTATGACTTCGCTTTGCGTATTTAGAAATTAGCTTCGAGCGGCGTTACACCGAAGGCATGTTTCAATTTTAATTTTGCTCTATAGGGCTGTAATTCGTCTTACATTGTTTTTATTGGACTGTTAAATGCACTGCGACTGTGTTTAGAAAGTTAATACAAAACAAAAAGATTAATTCACTGCAAGTATATCCATCACTCAGTTCTCCGTTCCTGAACGAACCTCTGATTTCTAGAAGCTGAACATCACCATGGCGGCAATATATTCTGGAGATGTGGTCAAACTCTACTGACCTCTCTGACTATGGAATCTATCAGTCGCGCAATGGGGGATGCTAGCTAAAGAAATTTTTGTGAAATCCAAGGTTACAAACGCACGACGTAAATTTAATTAGGTAATTATTTTTATGCTCCTTTGGACGAGATTGTTTCACTGCACAGCGCACAACCTACACTTTCACGCGCACTGACGAAAAATGAGCTTCTGAGGAGATATCAGGGACTCTAAACTGTTTAAATATGTCAATCCTTTAGCATAAATAGATTGGTTTGATAAATCAATGTATCCAATCGCAAGGCAATCAATTAATAAATTCAGTTTGAATACATTCTCGTAAAAGCAATGCCATACTGTGAAAAACATTGTGTGCCTCATTAGTCATTCCCTTGTCACTAGTCAATACCTTGAGGGAAATTCAGAGTGAATATTGAATAAATCTCAACTCCCGATTGCAAGAGAATGATCGGACTCCCATCAGTTTCTCATCCCAGGTGAACACTCGGCGTTCATTTTTCCCTTATTGGTGTTTATGAAATTCTCAACGGTCTGTGTATCCAAGCAATATATTTTGCTACAGTTAAAAATGGAAAATCGTCGCATCAGTAATTAATGTGTGTGCTGGAGGCTTTCCAAAACCTCCAAATTTTCGTTCCGATACACTAATAATGATATAAGTTTGAAGGCTATATCAGTTGTTTTGTTCTTAAACTTTACTCAAAGGTGTCGTTTTAATTTACTGTGCAATATCGTTTTAATTTTACTTTGCAATTATGGAGGTAGAGTTGCACATTTTTCATCACCACGTGTGCTTCACTAATATAGATCTTTGCCGTAATATCCCCTTTCCCGTCGTTGAGTCATATCCCATCTATGGCACCTTAGGCAACACCACGTTTTATTTGTGCTCCCTCTCGTATATCTCCTATCGACTTTTCGTCTATTTTTCTCTCCATCCTACTTGAAAACAGCGAAATTCCTATTCAAACACAATTCTTTAAATCCTCTGTAACACAAATCTCCATTCATTAATTTATCCTTTACTGAATGACGTAGTTATACTTCCCGGAAAGGTAAACCGTTTCCCTAGCTCAGAATTTTCCTAATTTTCCTTCATTTTGGACTATTACTACTTTATAAACTTCATTACCTGCGCTTTGTATGATTAATTCACATTCCACATATCACGCACCTTTTTACCTGCGAAATAGACATCGAATCCCGTGGCTGACTGGCTAAATAAATCTTGGCCATCTGCAAATCTACCAAAATGAACAGTTACTTGCTAATTTCCTTCGCAATTTTATCCCTTTCCATACATTTATTACCAAATTGTCAGCGAACAATCGAAAATCAATGGTAATAAGAAATGGCCCGGCCTGAATCCTCTTCCAACATATACCCATTCCGATTCGTCATTCATTACCCGTATACCGCTTCATCCCCGTGAGGTTTTATAATTATGCGCCTACACTTCCAGTGTACTCCCTATTTCTGCAGTAATATTTATTATTCTCGTCCAATATACTCTGTCAAAAGTCTTCCAGCAGTCTATGAAGCAAATAGAGACAGTGGCTATTATCTATTAAGAAATGTTAGAATACTCATCACCAGAAATGCGTTTCGCGTCCCGCTCTCTTTCCTTAACCCATACTGGTCTTCACCGAGGAAGTCTTCCGCCCTTTCCCCGATTTCATTTTAACAACTATCTCAGCTATATTTATTACGTGCGAAATAAAAATTCTGATCTCTTAACATTATCTTTATTTTCTCATTGTCGGGAAAGGTTTCCGAGCTGATTTTGCAACAGTGGATTTTGGCAACGTATTTACTATAACTTTATAAATTACTAGTTTTCCTGCATTCAAACGAGGCTACTATCTGTCCCCTTTGCGCAGGACTAATGATTCTTGCCATGACGACCCATGTCTTACGGAGAGTACGGGAAATTATCGCCTTCTTCCTCCCACAAGAAATACCGGCCAAAAACATTTCACGGGTTCTTCGGCTGGCGAATTCTTATGGGAGTGGGGGTTGGGATTGTTTTGGCTACTCGTTGTCGGAGGGAGAAGGGCACGCGAGGTCTCTTAGCGAGTAAAAAACAAACTCAAGTTATGCCTGTCGTAGCAGTAAAATTGGCCCCCAGAAGTCATGGAACGCGTATTCAATACGTGAAGCTCGATTTCAACAGAACACGGAGATGGTCGCGCTCACCGTGTGGACCGACTTTTGAAAGTGATAGTACATCCCGAAATTCAAGGAATTATTTTTTATAACTCTTGTTATGAACAAAATCGACTAACTATTGTCACCACTAAACGTAGCGACCCTTTCTGCTTCAGGATATATTTTCAGGCTTGTGGAACAAGCAAATTCATAATTTGTCAAAATTTCTTCCAACGCCATCTGCGCCATCTACGATATCCCTCCCGAACTACATCAAAAATATATACTACTTTTGCGCGTGCGGTGATCCCTCTACAATATACTTACTCTATGGTAATACGCAAGAGGTAAGTCTTCAACTGCAAGTAATGTATAGGTTGCATTGATAAGATCGCTTTTTTCTGTTTCGTGAGTGGATGTGCGCACGGGCAAGCCTATCTCCATAGTGCCTCTGGCCGGATGTGCCTCAAAAGGCTCACATCGGAGACGACTCGCGCACTCTCAGCACTATATAGTCGCTGGAAGCGGGAGAGGAACGCAGGCGAGCCAGCTTCCGGTGCGTTTGCCGTAGGCCGTTCCACGGCGGCGTCGCCTCACCACTCTCCGAAGCAGCGGCCGCCACAGAGAGGCCGACGTGAGGGGAGTGGGGGGGGAGGCGAGCGGGCCGGAGGAGGGAAGAGGCTCGCTTTCTTACCGCAAGGGGGGGTGTGGGCGGGAGGGATGCAGGGAGGGAGGGACTCATTTGCGCGTCCCCTATCTCTGGTTGTTGTCGAGTGACGTGTGTCGTGGGGGGGAGAAAGAAAGTTCCGAGTCGGTGAGTCTGGGGGTGGGCGGTGAGAGCCAGAGATCCTCACCCCAACTCTTCCTTCCTCCTCCCCACACCAATCTCCTTCAATATCCCTCCCCCTCTTCACTTCGCCCTTCTTCGCCAACTGCGATAGAGTGATGGTGGGGGGGTTGGAGGGAGCGTGGGAAAGGAGAGCGTGCGGAGAGCGGGGCGACCCGACCACCTGGACCCAGATGGACCAATTGACTGGGGGGAGGCGAGAAAGTTTCTTTCGGATATCGAGCGGATGACGAGGCCAACACTACCCGCCCGCACACACCCACTCTCACTCTCTCGGAAGCTGGAGCAGTCATGGGGGTGGGGTGTGGGGGGGAGGGGGAAGGCTGTTTGCTTCAAATGGGGATGGAGGGAGGGGGAGAGGGTGTGGAAGTGTGTTGGCGATGACTCACACACCCCGAGTCAAATGCGCGCACACGGCGAGCGCATTTGACATCGTGAAGAAAATCCTCACCACACCCCCCCACTCCTCCCTGAAGATGAGGTCCATTCTGCCTCGGATGCCACCGTCGCCGCGCCTCACTTCCTCACACCCGCGCCTCCCTTCGAATTCCTCTCGCCATCACCAACTCCTCTTTCCCCTGGCCAGTTTCTCCGTCCTCTCCACCGATTACTCGCTCTTATTATATGTTAGCACGGCCTTCAACATCTCTTGTTCCTCAAGACAAACTTCATGCACCTGCCACGCCTCCTCTCCTTATGTTTCCCCGACGGCTTACCAAATGTCTAAACCGTCCGCTCCATGCTCACGGCCGGTAGCTTCCCTCCTTCGTATCCTCTCCACCCTACCCCCCAGTAGATCGCGAGCTAACTATTCCAAAGGAACTATTCACTTTAATGAACTAAGTGATCTATTCACTGCCCCAGACAAGAAACGTTAAGTTTGAACTAAATGTCCGATATCCCGCCGCCTACTTCATTAAATTGAAATGCTTTTTCATAATGAAGTTTTTATAATGCTTTTTGAAAAATGCTTTGCCGACAAAGTAGGCGGTGCAGACCATTGGTTCACTCACTTCGCCGACAGTCGGCACCACTTTTAGTTCACTCGCTGATCAGTTCCGCCGACAGGCAAAACTACTTTTGGTTCGCTCGGTGGATATTTCTAGGTAATAGTTCGCCAACAGGCGGTAGTACTTGTAGTTCGTTCATTGCATGACATTTTATGCAATCATTTCCCAATGCTGATTTACTTGACATAGCTAGTAGTTACTAGATCCCTAAGAATGAAAAGAAGGAATTAGTTATATCAAGGAGACAATACGCACTTAGCCAAAGCGATGAAACAGAAGGATGCGGATAATATGATATTCATGAAAATAAGCTAATTTTAAGCCATAGTATAGGAGAATTATGGTAATATCCTTCAGCATGCGTTGAGTAGGGGAGTCAGTATCTCAGAACTTAATTTCCCCCTCACGTGTGTCAACGCCGAAGGGTGACAAAAACTGCACATAAACAAAAACTGCTACAAAATTCACATTCAATTCCATGCAACATTTGTAAATACTTGAACATTGACCTGAACTCACGACAAAGCCAATGATGCTACGCATATCTATCGCTAAGCAGTGATAACGGAGATAATGTTGTTCCGCGAAAATAAAGACAACATGTAAAGAAATAAATTAATAACTCTAATATTTTATAATAACACATACAAAAGTTGGAACATTATTGTGTTAATGGTTGACAGCCATCGAACTCTATATTTGCGTAGTGATTCCCGAAAGTTGGGCAATGCTTCTCGGGGATCGACAAATGAGAACTTACTCTCCATTCACCTGAAAAGCCAACTTTCAAAACGGTTGAAAAAAGTTTTGCAATTAATTTATTTGGATTGAAACATACTAAAATTCAAGTTCGTGTCATAAAAAATCTGCCTAGGAGTTCTCTGGATAAAAATTCTCAAACTCAGGGTCGCAAACTTTCTGTGCCGACAGTTGGCACTCACTCCGAAAGGAAACAGAATGATTTTGTAAATGATAAAAGAAAACAATAAAATTTACAAAATCTAATTGATATAATTTTTGGCATTTAGAAATTGAAAAAGGCAGAAGTCATTATTATCACATTTAAATAAAAAAATAAGAGAGGAGCTTGCGAAAATAACGTACCAGAGACGTGTAATCTCAAAACTATACGCCATGTGTTAACCCTGCTATTAGGAAATACTCAAAGAGTTGAACTATAGTTCAGTGAAGTCAAATGCCCATCACTACTCCACATCACAAACACCACAGGCCTTCCTCCGCCGTCTCTCTCTCTCCAATGCAATGACGCCGTTGGTTCCAGGGAAAGGCTTAAGCATAAGGGGCTGCCTGTCTTGCCCTACCCGCCCCACCCCTTACAAATACGAAAGAACATGACGTCATGGACGCACCCCTGGGGGTCCTTATGTCGGGAATCTTGGTCGCTCACATCTCCGCAGTCCGCCCTCTGCATTTCTTCATTTAATTCGCACGAGTCACCCGCTCACACAAATTCAACATAGAAATATGCTTTTCATAGACTTCTAACGACGAAATTACTATTTCTCCCAAGGTTAAATTGCATCATCTCGCAAATCCGAGATAAACAAATAAATTGATTTAAAAAACTACTTACGGAATAATTGGGCGAAAATAATTTTTATGAAATGAATAAACCTACCATTGAACTAGTAGATAACGCAAAAAGTAGTCAATGCATAAGTTCAAAGCCAATATAGGAGAAGGAGACGCAACAATTCTCACGATAAGCAAACGGGGATGAGGAGAGGAGGAGGCTCTCAGACAACACCATCGCACGTGAACTTGGGAGTGAAACCTGGCCATCGGGAAACTTCAGTGCGCGGGGGTGCGTGCTCTGAATTGGGTTATCAGGTGAAAATAAGGTGCGCTCGAGCAATGAAAGACCGTCAAATGTTTGTTCTCGTCCCTGAAATAGTTGAGCACGGCAGATGCGGAGAAGGGGCTTCCGGGGGGGGGGGGGGCAATTGGCAGCTCGGGCGCATCATCGGGTGAAACACGAGGATCGGTTGTTCCCCAGGGATAAAACTTCGGCCGGAGTTTGGTGCCTCCACCGGTAGGTACCGCCACAATCCAGTGAAACTCCAACTGCCGACTCGGGGAATGGGGGGGGGGGGAAGCGCAGGCTGTGCCGTCCGAAGTTTCAGAGAGAGAGGAAGGGGGGGGGGAGGAGGGGGCTTCATTGCGCGCCGCCCCCTACAACCACACAACGTGTTCGCCTCGCTCTTGTGATCTCGCAGCGCAGCCACGGCCGTAAGGAACAACACACTCCGTCCGCTTCCTGCTCCACGATCCCACTCGGGTTTCTCATACGTTGTGCAGAAATAGTATTCTCGACAAGAGCAGTAATCACATTTAATTAATGCGGTTCGCTGTCCATCTAAATTGCAGCAAAGGCAGAACTTCGCAATTTTATATGTTTCTGTTGAATATACCTACGTAGTGATATAAAAATCATGGATCATT
Organism: Pyrrhosoma nymphula; assembly: GCA_963573305.1. Taxonomy (NCBI): domain Eukaryota; kingdom Metazoa; phylum Arthropoda; class Insecta; order Odonata; family Coenagrionidae; genus Pyrrhosoma; species Pyrrhosoma nymphula. The sequence continues at coordinate 186,314,330 of OY754327.1, forward strand.
ATAATTTATATCTGACACATTCATGATTCAGGATATATAAAAAACTAGTAACGTTTATGATGTGGGTATTGGTCTAAAAAACAGTTGGCAATCGTAATAAGAGGTAGACGGTTCCACTACGAGTAAAACATCTGAGTAATAAACGATAATGAAAAAACGCTCAGTTTTCTGTAGCAATAGAGGCAATATTGCCATTAAAATTCGCTGCACTTAAGTACACGGTGAATTGTTAGAGAACTCACCGGATGAAACTCATTAGCGTGGAGAGGGATGATGAGCAGGAGTACTCTCTCAGGTAGGACTAACCTGAAAAAAAATGAGAAGAAAAGAATATTTTAAAAAAGTACATCAGATTGCGAGTGAAGGGAGGTCGAGCATAATTGGGGAACAGCCGTGCATTTGCATCTACGTGATACCCTGAGAGTCACCTCCAGGGTGCGTGGCAGCGGGGTCACTAGACGTGCACTGGCCATTTAAAACACACTATCACAATAGGTGCCTTTCCATTCGCATAATAGTGCGCTAATCAATTCGCTTAACACAACAGCGCACTCGCCTTTCATTTGTTCAACAGACCCTGCGCACTTTTGGGCAGCGCACTTCAAAACAGATCGAGAGCAAAGTTGATGTGCGCTAAACAACAAAAGAACGTCGATTATGGGATCCGTATTGTTACCAAGTTTGTTGATTTTCAGTCAAGGCGTGAAAAATGCATTTTTTTTAAGTGTTTAATTAATCAGTTAATTAGTTTAATTAATCAACAAAGAACTAACGTTTTTAAATACTTATTTTGAGCAAATTCACAAATTTAAACAAAGCATTCGGCTGTAACCGCTGTTCAACCACCGAATGCTACCAACCCACAGGTTACAAAGTATTCCGCCATCGCAAATCGTAGCACTCAACGCCTTTCGTGTGCGCTAAAGTGTTCTGTTTTGCGCTAACTTCGACGACTTGAATGGAAAGCTCCCAATATTATTTGCTATTTTATACAGATGGTTCTTAATTATAGGAAACCATGTGACGTGCTAAATGCTGATAATATGTAAAAGCCGTTATGTGCACATGGAGAGGTTGGGGTACTAAATATACTCACTGAATTGTCACTGAAATTTTATAATTTTGTTAATTTAATTTAAGGTAAGCCATAAAAGGCCCGGCCGAAAAGGTTTAAGAATTTAATTTTCGAAGGGATGGAAAAATTCATCCCGCATAAGGTACGGAAAAATAATCCTGATCCCGTATATTATAATAGGAGGATTAAATCTCTAAAAAGGAACTTAAGAAAACTACACAAAAATAGATGCATATCGAAATCCAGCCTAAACTTACACCAAACTTGTCGTAATGAATTAGGGAAGGAAAAACGAATGGAATATGGTAATTATATTGAAAATACTCTAAAATCGGATGTTAATGAATTTCACTAACATATAAGGTCATGCAAGGATAGTCGTAGAAATATCAGGGAGGTCATGAATAGAAACGAGATTTCAACCAATGATGATGAGGAAATAGCAAATGAGTTTAACTGTTGGTTTTCGAGTGTTTATCATAAAGAAACCAATATCACAGGTGAGTTATTAAAACTTATTTCAGATGGAGTTGTACCCTACCTCAGAGTTATTTTCAATGTATCGTTAAATAATAAAAGCTTGCCTAAAGACTAGAAAAGGGCAATTATAGTTCCCGGATACAAAAGTGGTAATAGAAATATGATCCAGAATTACAGGACTATCAATTTAATGTCAGTTATATGCATTGGAAAAATAAATGGATATGTTAATGGAAAAAACTATAGCAGATTACTTTTTTTAATATTGGAACACAAATGAGTGGTTATGTCCATATCAACATGGTTTCAGAAAAGGTTACTCTTGCGAAACACAGTTGCTGACCCTATGACAGGACATTGCAGAGGCAATCAATGAAGAAGACATAGTTGACGCATTTGTGATCGATTTTGCCAAAACCTTCGATACCGTGCCCTATGACTTGCTGCTAAATAAACTTAGAAAAACTGCAATCAATCGTAGAGTGGTAGAAAGGGTTGAAGATTTGTTGACGTGCAGATCTCAAACAGTAAAAATTGGCGAACATTTCTCTGAGGAAGCTAAACTCACCTCAGGAGTCCTTCAGGGTAGTGTGGTAGGCCCCTTGTTATTCCTAACATTTATCAATGATTTGCCGGTATCAATTAACTCAAGCATAAAGTTATTTTCTGATGACTGCATAGTCTATCGTAAAAAAAAAAATAGAAATGATGAGTACCCGTTCCAAAAAGACCTTAACCAAATTCACCGTTGGTCGAGTTGTAACAAAATAAAAATAAACAGCAATAAAAGTGTGCATGTTCAATTTTCAAATAAAAGGGTAAGTGATAAAATTGACTAAAAATTCAATGGAGACGTAATAGCCAAGTCAGATAGTTGTAAGTACCTGGGCGTCATGTTAACAAAGGATCTGGGATGGGGGCCCCACATAGAAAAGATAGCTGGGAGAGCGTTTAAAAACCTCCTCTACGTGATGAGGAACATAAAAAAATGCCTGAAAGAGGTAAAAGAGCTGGCATATTTCACTATCATTAGACCAATTATTGAGTATGCAACGAATATCTGGGATCCCCATGATAAAGGAAAGGCAAAGAGCTTGGAAAAGGTCCAACGGAAAGTACGTTTTGGGGAGACATAAAAATACAGATAGTGTTAGCAGCATGTCAGAGGAATTGGGGTGGAGTCCACTGCAAGATAGAAGGAAAGTAAATAGGTTGTTGGGAATGTTTAAATGTTATTCAAATCATCCAGCCTGGTTGGAATTGGAGAAGAGGCTGGAACCACCAAATGTTTTGGGGAAAAATGACCACCCGCTGAAACTCAAATTAAGGACGCAAAAAACGAATGCTGCCAAATACTCCTTTCATCGCGGGGTCTTGGAATGGAATGCATTACCAAAAGAACTCACAAAACTTTTACCAATAAATGTAAATATTTTTTAAAAATGTTACACATAAAAAACGAGAGGTTTTTGAGGTTTTGATGTTTTATGTCGGTTAATGTATTTTTTAAAACTGTATTATTAATTTTACTTCAACCTAAAATAATGTTATATTTCCACCAGACAATGTATAATTGCAAATAAGTGTAATAATAATAAATAATTAAAAGTCTCGGGCGAAATTTGCCGTTCATAGCAACAGTTCAGATTGCCAAGGAAATATCTATTATTGAGATGGGAGAAAATTTGATAATATAGGTATTTAAAACGTAATAGTAAGCATAAACGAATCGAATAAAAATTCTATTGCAAGAATAAAATACTTCATTTTTCAGCCATCCGATAATGAATATATCAACCCTATATCTTGATTGCAAGTAGTTAAAAAAAAAGAAACCTCTGCACTTATTCCAATTGTTTTCTTAAAGGAGTAAAATCTAGGGGCCCGTTTTGGGATCCTGAGGACATTTTAATATTGCCTATGTTCGTTCCAGTGCATTTAATTACCCACATGCAAAATTTCAAAGTAACCGGTTCAGCAATTTTTGCGATATTGTGTAACAGACAGACAGAAACCATTTCATTTTTTTATGTCATTTGTTTGTATTTGCTTGAATATTTGTTTGCGACTTTTTCACGGGAAAACGGCTAAATCGATTAATTTGACATTTTGTATGTGAGTAATAGAGAGGACATAGGCTGGGACTGACATGGGCTATAATTAAAAGACCCCAGGACCTTAGGGGCTCCAAAACAAGCCTTTGTTAATTTCTCCCATAATAAAAGCATTGGAATCAGTCCAGAAGTTACTTTTTTTGCATTTCTAAACCACTTACTATTAATATATTAGGTTGAAATATTCACTACCGGATGGCTGAAAAAATTAGGTAATTCATTCTTGCAATTGATTTAGTTGTATGCTTCGATTTTGCTTAAAAGTTACGTTTTCAATTCCAAATCTACCAATTTTTCTCTAATTTCAACAAGATCCTAATTTTTCCTGGCAATTCCCTTTCTATGAAAAGGAATTTCTCCCAGGCCATTTATGGCTACTATGTATTGAATGAATAATTAAAGCTAATTTCAACGAGATTTTAGTTGGGGTATTTTTTTCCCCAACCTTTCCATGTGCGCTTAACGACTTTTACATAGTGCCTTCATTTAGTACGTCATGTTGATTCTTAAAGTTACGGCCCATCGGTATGCGTAGTATCTTTATCACTTAATGTCACTCCCATATTCCAAATCCGTGATAAGGAATAGCTATCGAACTATTGACCAATATCACTCACATCTATCTCTTGCAAAGTCCTTGAACAAAAGGTCCGTTATGTTTCACCTCGATTTGCAGAACTCGTTAATAATGAGGAAGAAAAAGAACACTTTTACTAATACCAATGAATTTTATTAAGAGCATTAATTGAATTCAGTGGTATCAGTAAAAGTTCTCTTTTTCTTCCTCTAATGATGGAATACCACCAAGTGAACCTTGAAAAAGTGATTACTCTCGTTAATAAAAACGCAACACGGATTCAGAAAGGGAAGATCTTGCGAAACTCAATTAGTACTTTTTGCCCACGATATTTTAGTCTCAGGTGGACTTAACATTCCAGTTGACGCAATTTTTCTTGACTTTGAAAAGGCATTTGATAAAGTTCCCCACAGAAAGTTACTTATGAAATTAAAATCCTACGGGTTAGACGACGACGTAATTTCCTGGATTAGAGAATTCTTTACAATCGCGTGCAAAGGGTTGTATTAGACGGCGCTATCTCTAAAGGCCTTTTTACACGGGGAACGAAATTGCACAACTTCAAACTGCATGTTTTTCTCAATCGGGTGTCCAATCCTTTTCGATTTAGAGCAGGGGCTATTTTTCCATCTAGCGTTCATGCATTCGTGCATGCATTTTAGCAATTCACGGCTTTACACGATGCAATGTGAAATGCACGTTCGCACGTATGCACATCAGATTTTAAAATTACGTGCCCCGGGTAAACGGACTTAGCGAAGTAAAAGTCACATCAGGTGTTCCACAGGGAAGTGTCGTGGGCCCAATTCTGTTCCTTTAATAAATTAACGATATCGGTGAAGTAATTAAAAGTATATGCTTCGATTATTTGCAGACGACGCAGTGGTGTATATGGTAATCCGTAGCCTTAATTTACTTGACCTCATGATCTAGGATTAAAATGTTTACTATCGGATAGTTGAATGAACGAAGTATTTTAGTTTTGCATTATGTTATGTTTTACATTTCAATTTTGCTTAAAAATTAGGTTTACAATTCCAAAATCATCAACGTTTCTCCTATTTCAATAGCAGCATATTTCGAGTTGATTCGAAGATTTCCGCGGCGTTTGTTTGAAAGTGAAGCAGCTTTCGGGCGTTCCTCCGCGTGAAGACCATCGGTGACACCACAGTTTCACCAGCCACCCTGCTGACCTTTTCAGGTCTGAAGTGTCGATGCGTTATTCTGGTCCGCCTCACATGGCTGTGTCTGATTCGCAGGAATTATTGCTCTGATTGACGGGCTGGTTTCCCGCATTTCTTCTTTGAAGATTCTTTTTCAGGCACAGGGTAGATTGTATCCGTCGTTTGGTTGTTTGATGATTTCAATGGCTTTCGGATATATGTGGCGTGTAATAAAAATAAAGCGTTTTAACGACGTTAATACAGAAGACTTAATATTCCCAGCTTCTGGAGATCCGGGACGGGTCCCTAAAGGAAAGAACAAGTTTCGAATTCTTCTGGTTCTCAAATGCATTAATTGGTGTATATTCGCAGCATCTTTTTCAAAACCGGGTCCCTTTTCTAGTACTAATATATATATAAAAAAATGGTAATTTCTGTGTGAGTTTATGTGTCTGTTACTCAATCACTCAATAACGGCAGAGCTGATTATTTTGAAATTTTCCTTACTAAGGTTTAGTTCCAGCCCACTGCCTTAAGTGTTTCTTTTCTCAACCCCTCATTTTGAGGATTCTTCTGAAGCTTTTCAATTAAATGGTTTTTGCGGTCGAGCTTTTTCGATAATTGATCACTCATCAAAGGCTTAATTTTTTCATGTTAACTGTACGTTACCTAAGGAACTTTGAGTCCTGGAAAAATTTATTCAATATATCTAATAATAAAGTAAATAATTTCGATGACTTTCTTTCGTTATAAACAGGACCCCAATCTATGGCACTAAGACTCGTTTTTAATGCATCGTAGTGAACTTTAGTAGAACGATTGCAGTAAGAACTATGAAACTTTGCGCTTTTGAGCATGCAACTATCTAAGATGGACACTTCAGTCGCAGAATGATAAGTAATTGCCAAGTGAGCTACCGTTGCGCGTATTTCAAATTTAAAGGAGTTAAAACTTCTGGAAAAAACGTGGTCAACACATGTACCAGTTGAGGACGTCACTCGTGTAGGCTCATTTACCATTCTATTTAAACCATAAGAGCTCATTAGGTTAATTTATAGCTCTGAAACGTGATTAGAGACTAAAATATTATTATACACCAAAGACGGTGAAATTCGTCACGAAAAAATCATTTGAATTGACCGGGATTCGAACCTGGATCTCCCAATTACCTGTCAGGTGATTATTCACCTCCAAAATAATTACAAAATTATTCCTACAACACCTTAGCAAAAGGTTTACATTATTTTAAGGATGTTACGGGAATGTTTTGGTCCCAGTAAACTGAAATTATATCTAAATCTGTTTAATTTTCTTAATTTAATCAACTAAATTTTCTGATAAATCAACAGACAGTCAGCAGAATAATTTGTTACACAATACCCTTTTTCAAACTTTTAAGTTACATGGTAGGTACACAAATACATCTTTAGCTCTATAATTGTTGCTGCAATCAGCGGTGAAATTATACCCATTAATATGGTATAGGCTTGCTTCCTCTCTTCTGATTCAAATTTCGGATAAAATAATAACAACTGACACCCGCGGTGAGTTATTCAGAGCCCAAATAAATGAATAAAAGTTACTTCTCATACTGCGTATGTCTTGAAGAAACATCATCAATCTAGGCTTTACCTACACAGAACAAATCATTAGTAGAGTTAATACTAATTATTACGATAAAGTCATAATTTTGTCAAATCCTCCAAGCAAATCTTTAGCACGAGTTCAGGTATTTTCTCGGCCTTTTTCATCACTGTCTTGCCTTGTCTCTCCCACAGGTAAGTCCAATTTCTTATTTTTCTTTGTCTGTCAGTCTGCTTCTACAGAGACATAGGGCCTCATTGACGTAAACATGTGTGCCAGGAACGTTGAAACTCAGGTGATGGTTGTAGAGGTTCCGTTTCACTAGAAAATCGTCCTTGGATGCGTTGCCTCACGAACTGAGCGTGGATACCTCTGAACGGAGCAACAGATTTCGATTTGTATCGACAAAATTTGTGAATGTCATCGACACACAATTTTAAGCCCAACTCAGACCCTATTTTACAAACTATATCCGGTACGCATTTTTTTTGCACTCCCGTTTGACTTGACGTTATCCTAATTCTTCAATGAGTTTCATCGAATCATCCAGCCTCTTGTATACACCTTATTGGCTGTATCACCCTAATTTAATTCAGCCGATCGTAAACAACTTTTAAATCCCCGTAGCAGTGCCATTACTACGTCAGTGTATGATTAATCTTGAGATGGATTTGGGTGGCCGGCTTTGTCTTGATCTAGATGCATACTCTTCCTCATTTTCGACCTGCAATCGCAGCGTCTCCACCTGTGCTTGCTATCAGCAATCCCCTGAATCTCTTCTTTGGCAAGAGGAAATACTAAACAGTGCCCGTGGCAGCTGCTGTTACAATCACGACACATAAACTGCGTTCCTTATATATTTGTTTACACGCTATAAAAAGAGACATTTTATTAAGCTGATAAGTCTAAGTCAAATAACAACGGTGCGCCAAGGTACCGATGCGAAAGAACTTCGAGAACTATCAGAGAATGTTAAAATTCACCATCACAACAAATAGGGATCGGAATTTCTCTGAGAAGTATCCAATACTGCCGGGGCTAGAACCAGGGATTAAGAGATGGGATTCCGATAGGAATCTAGCCAACTCAGCAACTCCATCAGATACAAACATTATTGTAAACCGTGGGGCACAAATAATATCTTATGTGCACCTCGTCGAATGTTTCACGTACTTAGGGAGAACTCCGACATGTTCTTTGGACTAAAAGTAATAGAGGCGCCCCAGTTCAGTACGTCCAAATTATATCAAATAAATCAAATGACTTGAAGGAAATTTGACCGAATATCTGAATGATTATATTAAACACGTCACGTGATGGCCAAGTTCATTTGGTAAAATTACTGATCAAAACATTTGACTGTGAAACAATGACTTCAGTATGGGCCTCAAGCAATCCGAACTCTCTTTTTCACGTAGGTACGTATTTGTTTGTTAATTGAAGGACGATAATGGGCGGGAAGCGCTCTCCACCAGTATAGCGTTTGCTGGACTCTCAATTTGCGGTTGCCGATTTTCAAGCCGGCGAGCACAAGAGCCAATAAATTGACACTAACTGCGCACCCAAGGTTTTACTAATACTCTTGCTACTGCTCCAAACCTGCCGATTCCATTTCACGAGAGAGGGTGGGGGTATGATGGAGGGGAATAGGGGGGTAAGGGGAATTCGATACATGAAGCAGATTGCCGACGAAGTTGGTCCTTGGGAATGGTACATACAATTTCGTGCTCAAGATATGCTAAAGCATAGAGTATTTACCGCCGGAATATTCGGGTTCATTCCGTCGTTCAGAGCAACCACCTCAAGGAGGTCCCGAAGCATCTCTCTCTTCCATCGTCACTTCTCCGGCTGGCGTCGGAGGCGGTAAGGGGTCTGGGAGTGTGAGGGGCGGGTAGGGTCACCGCCCTCGGGGGGAACGTCAAGATCAGGTGCGTCGACACTACGTATGAAGAGGGGGGAAGGACGGGGGAGTCGAGAGAAGGAGAGTGACCACCCCCCCTTTCAGCCAGCCCCAGAGGGAGGGAGCGAAGGGACAACGGGGGACCCTGAGTTCCCCAGGGTTCGCGAGAAATCGGCAAGGGGAGATCCGGGCGCCCTGGAAAATGCTTCTCGAATCAAGGAGTGTGGCGCAGTCCTCGATATTTGCCCCATATCGGTAGTATCGCTTTTTGGTGTCGATTACAGGAGCACTTGGCGAATGCAGACACGATATGCTGACTTTCTAGCAGTTGCATTGGGAATTTCAGCGGATTCAGGAAGCAGAGTTGTGAGCGTGCGACGGAAATCTGTTCGGCAAACTGTCTCGGGGGAGAGGGCAGAATGCAGGGTGCGGCCCACCGCTTGGGGCCTCTCGCGGCCCTTAGCATGGACCTCGAGCCCCCGAACCGTAGTCTGTCTGGCCCCCGCAACGCCTGTCGGTCGACGTCATCTCGGCCCCCTTCCCGGAAGGCCAACAATTCCATTTGAAATCCATCTAACGAACGCCACTTCGACTGGAAGATGCCTACCGTAACGGAGGAGGAACAGTTGTCATTGAAACGCTGATATACGCAGCCGTAAGGGAAGATGGGAGGAGAAAATCATCCTCTACTCAAGGCAGGATCCCCGCAGAGGGAAAAGAATGCTTTCGTGACTCGGGTGACGCCACTTGCTTGGTTATAGTCACCACCGCCCGCGCTAAGCGGTGTCCGATTGCGGTGAACATTTAGCGATTGCTGTACACCTCTGCCTCTCTGCATTGTGTCGAATCCACGGCATGGCTGTCGAGCGACTTACGGTTGCGACGGGGGGTGGGGAGGATGGGGGGGGGCGGGAGGGGGTGGGAGGAAGGGGGGGAGAAGCGAGTGTCGTCCTCGCTTTCCTTTGACATTCTTCTTTCTTTCTTCTTCCGCCTGCTCTCCCAATTGATGACTAATTTCAGTCGCGCACTTAACTCTCGCCCCTTCCCCCCGGTAGAGCGAGTCTGACGACTCAGACGTGGTTCGTTGGCTGCTTCATCAGCGGAGGATCAGGAAGGGAGAGCGAGGGGAGGCATTTCAGAGTGAACTAGGGGGAGGAAGTCGAAGGTGGCCCACCCCCCTCCCACCCGCCCACCGCCAAGGGAGATCGTGGTCCCTGATGGGGGCTGTCCCCTTCCCGGACGAGGGGGGGAGAGGGACGCCTCCAGGGGGGGGCGGAAGGGGGAAATATAAGAAGGGGGGCGGCAGCTTCTCTCTCACGGCAATGTGAGTGCGTGGGTTTGTGTGAATTCGTCCTGCTGTGGGAAAAGTGTGCGCGGGGGGGCGGGGAGGTGCTCCAAGCAGTGGAAGGGGCTTTCCTCTGCTTCTGCTTCCTCTCCGTGTCCGCCGCCGCCCGCATATCACGAGGCTGGAGCGGTGCATGACGGACAGGAGATTCGAATTGGTGGAAGGGGAAGACGTGGGTCTCCCGCCGCCTCCAGAGGGGCCAATTAGCGTCCGTTTTTACATCTCCCAGAACCCACCTCTCTCCCCCTGCCAGGGGCCACCGCATTAACTTCCTTCTTCTCCTCTCTGCGTCTCCCCCCCTCACTCTCCCAACCGATCCTCATTCCCCCCCACACAGCCCCTCGCCCGCATCTCCGACGTGCCGCACCTTCCCAGGCCTCGTTTCGGTTCCGTCACTCGTTCAATTCATCGCTCCCAACACGATAGCGAAAGGGCGACGTCCGCACCGCATTAAGCAAGAGTCAACATAAATGTTTTATGGTTTAGGTGTCACATACAAATATTTTTTCTTAATTTCATCTGAAACGTCAAAGAATTCATAGATTTAATGGCATAAATATATCCAGCCTTCCCATGTCGTAAACATCGCACTCTCGCCCGCTCTCGTTCGCTCGCTCACCCGATTGCGAATCTCTCAATTTTGTAAATGTGGTCTCAAGCGAAAGACGAACCAAGGTTGACTATGATTGGCATTCTACATTCTGGTAATTGACGCCCAATTGTAAACCTAGGTATTACGCGATAATTCAATTCAAGGTTTGCATTATAAGTTGATGCCAATCGCATACATTTTTTCATATTCACCATCAAGTGACACTCATAGCAGTAATGACTTAGCCTTTGGTGGGGAGTACAAGGATAGTTTTGCTTCAATTGTGGTGTTGGAGAAGAATAATGGAGAAATAACGCTGGATTTCACAGATTTACTTCAGTTTGGAGCGAAAAGCAGCCCACGTGATGTGTCTCATGTGGTTTAGACTATTGATATCAAGAGCACCATCCTATGCAACCATTCGCCTGATATTGATTTTTCTTTAATGGGAGACTGAAATGTAATGAATTTACCAACAAGTACATTTGGTTTTGTCTTTATTACTGTAATGATAATTGCAAATTGCACTATTAGAGATGAAATACATTCCTTAGGATGCTATTTTCTTCAGTTTCACGGACCATACACCCTGGTACTTTGATTTTATCAGCATCAAGTACATTGCTGCTCCATGGAATCACTGATAGGGTGTAGATTCTGAAGGATTGTGTTTAATATTGTCTATTGCGGCACAAGTGAAAGTGGAGAGTTGAAGCCTTGATGGGCTTTGTTGTTTTTTGTATGATCTCTTCGCAGGGACTAGAGTAATAATGCAATCCAACGGAATACCACCACTTCTTCCCCGCAAAATAGCCTTTAAATTGAAGACGGTCGAATGCCAAGGTCAAGACCCAGCCGCGCCCAAGGTGGTGCCGCGCTCCCGACGCACTCGTCCCAGGGGCGGCTGGCCTCATCGCCTCTACGATTCAGGCTTTCCATGCTGATGCCCTGGGTTCGATACCGCACTGATGTAGATTTGCACTTGTAGATGTTTGGTATATTTATAGCGGTAGAACGGACACTGAAATTCATTGTCTAAATTCTCCCTCAGCTGCCAGAGCGTGGAGCCGTGCACTCCGCCCGCCGCGCCGGGAGGGTTACGCGCGGGTCTGACTCCTATCTGGGATCACCCTTGGATTGGGACCGTAATGGCAGTGCCTTTCATCCAATGTAATAATACCATCTCCAACCTTCCGTCCCTCAATAAGGCACTTGCTAACCTTACCGTCCTAGGGGGCTCGCGAACGCTCTCAGCTCTGGGTCGCCTCCCTAAAGGATGACAACAACTAGTCCGAAGTCAATGCTTGGAAAATTCCCTCGTAGATACAAAAGCCACGAGGCAACGCCCCCCCCGCAATTATCAGTGGGCCGACTCCTTCCTCCTCCCTCTCCGCCCACCAATCACCCTCACTTCATCATCCACCCTAGTCCCACTCTCCCCTCCCACCACCGACATGACGTCACATCCGCTCCCACCTTTATCGCCCCTCGCAGCCACTCTCCCCTTCCCTTCCCCCCCTCTCTCTCATCCCCTCTCACCCTCCACCTCACCGCTGGGCAATCACCTTCCCCTCGCCCCCCCCCACCCCTCCGAGACACACAACACACTCTCGCCATTCGCCAACGAGTCTGAATCAGTCGTCGACAACGACACTATTCTCTTTGCCAACCAACATCACGCTCTGATGAAATATGTACATACATATAATATAAATGAACGCATCGTTTTACAATGAACATGAGAACACGTTTTGGGTACATATACTTAAGAAGACTCCTGCACAGGGGAGGAAAAACTGAGCGAATACATGAACGAGTCATCAAAGGTCAATCAACGCGGAGAATTTCCTCCGAATAACACCAAAACGCTTCTCTCTCGACGCTACAGACCACGTACTTGCGCATAAATATAAGTGCAACTCTGATCGGGTTCCGCCGAATTAGACAATGGTAACCTTACGTAATAATTCATCTCATTTCCGCTTGATTGTTTTCAATGCACCCAGAATATTTTATATGAATTAGCTGGTGTAGAATAATATCTTATCTTACCTCCTTGGCCCTTCAAACCTCAGAAGCACGTTTTTGGCTTCGCCAACAACGTGCCTCCATTATTCTCTGTTCTCCGCTTCCTGTGGTGTCCGCCCCATTCTCGCTGCGTCCTTCCCAGAATAATATCATCTTTGTAATAATAATTACATGAGAAATTGAATGCTCGGCCAATGCGAAGTCATCAACAGAAGATTTCGGAAGAAGGCAATCTTTCTTTTAAGGCTTTCCTCGAAATTAATTGAACAATCCGTTATGAAATTTCACCAAAGCTAACAGAGACGAATTTTAAATATAATCAAGAAGAGTTAGATTGTTTCAGTGATTTTGAAAAAGCATTCGACAGAGCCAGTAGTCCAGTCAATGAAAACCCAAAAGGAGGTTGTAGAGGACATGGAAGAGGACAGAGGCCAAAATTCAGGGATGTGTTTGGAATTGATAGGAGGTAAACATACTGAAAGTCCCCGGACCTAGGAGGCGTGCGGGGGGGGGGAGAGGGAAGGGCGCAGAAAGTCCCTTTTTTTGCTTTTTTCTCACATCTTGAAAACGGTGGGTGGTAGCGAAAATATTACAAAAAAAATAAAATTGAAGCTGAAAAAATGTACTACAAAATAGTTCCTTATACATTTATTTCTATTCCTAATAGTTATAGGAGATATTTGATTGCGATAATTGTACATTTTTATAACGCTTAATTTCCTCACGTTTTTTGACAAAATGTTCCTTCTAGCGGCACAGCCATTAGTTTTACAGCAAAGTTCTTGGATGCATAGTTGTAGAGAATTACACAACCTTTGAGATTATTTAATATTTTATCTTCAACTGGTCAATAGTTACAGCAATTTGAACTTTCTAAGGAAATTCCGGAATTTCCTAAGAAAACCGCACAGGCTCTTTCCAGTTTCTCTAGGGTTGTATACTGTTAATATAGCTATATGCTGTGTTTATACATAAATTGTAATAAAATGTGTGTAATGAACTAAATATACAATAGGCTTATGCACACTCACATTTTTCCCACCATGTACATGTTGAAGTACATGCTTCAGCACAGTGGCTCCAAATCGAAAAATGTTTGCTGCAAGTAATTTTTTCAACTTTCTGTGAGGAAATTCGGTAAGTTGTTTTCGTATTCTACAGTATGTGGCCCACAATATGGACTACCGCGATGGTCATTGTCTTGCTCATAGTAATCTGTGAAACGCGTAAAGCGTTGATCATTCGGGGTTAATACGAGACGCCTGTCGCGCGAACTCCGTCGATTTTAGACAAAATTTACCCTTGTGGAAGAAAACTCTCGGACAGCATTTGTACTTCCAAAAATTACTCCACGTAAATTGGTACAATACACTTCAAGTATCATTATCCAATGATTTCATTTCCTCCAAGTGTTTATTAACCTAAATATAAATGTTTAAACTTTAAGCTTATTTGTACTTACATATTGAACTAAAAAGAGCAATATCGTTTTTAGCGCCGCTCTGCTTCCCGGATTTTTCGACATGGACTGAAAGAGTATGATATATAAAATATTTAGCAAAAGAAAAATCTTGCTTTGATTGGCAGATTTGACTTCAAGATTGTTTTAAGTCGAGAGGTCCAGTACGCTGCTGCGGGTGGCGGCCGGTCCGGCGCGTGGTGTGACCCAAGGAAATCCCACTTTTGTGGCTTAGTTCTCGTGATGTGGCGTTGCTTCGTTTTAAATATCGGACACTTATATATGATAAGTTATTCTCTCGTCTCGTGCACTGGAGATTCTCCAGGTAGTCCAGCGAATACAAATCTGTCTCGACTAAAATACTTTCAGTGAGTCTCTATGTTCATCAGTAACATTCTGAGAGCTGCAACGTTAGCGAATATACGTGATAGTGGAACATGTATACTGTGCAAATAGCTTTTAATCATTCCTGATTTGTGAAGTTCCTTTTATAGCCAGGCCACCATTCCGACAAGAAAACGGCCTGCTCAAAGGCCTCTCATGGTAAAATTATTCACAAGTACAAGGGAAATCGTTACCAAAAATGGAGCGCCATGCCGCAGTTTTATTGTCCTCCAACGAGAAAAACCTAACTACGTATCTCATTGTGTAAGGAATGAATTGCACTCTAGCCACCGGGAGCAAATCTTGTCACTTAATGCGTACAACATTCTTTGAAAAATTTTTGTTGAAATGTTGTGAGGTGTTGTTGAAAAACACGAAGAGTTGAGGAAGCGAGAAAGAAATGCATCGCTATTGAACCCGCCATAACCTCTGCGCTTCGACCGCGGACTATCCTGTTCTCATTATTGAGTAGCCTCTCCCTCTTACTTCACAGAAGATTTGAATCTAAATATATGGTTAACCTACTCGCAAGTTTGGAATGTCGTTCATCTTACTACGAAGCCTTAGTTATAGAAATAACCTCTATGGTCCATGCTCAATAAGTCTTCAAAACACGATCAATTAATTAATTTGTTTTTGAAAATGCCAATTTTAATTAATTACCGTTGGCGGTCTGAATACTTTCTACTCAATGGGTGGTGGTATTCTTGGAAGAGGACTAGTTTGTGAAACTTCGTTTTGTTGGCCACCAGCCGCCACTGAATGCACCCCTCTGTAATTTTTTTTGCGACGCTCACGACAGCCTTATACATAAGATATATCCCTAGATAAACGGGAAAGAGCGATTTACCGTTTTCTTACGAAATTCCGGAATTTCCCTAGAAAGTTCAAATTGCTGTAACTAATGACCAGTTATGTACAACTATCGCAATCAAATATCTCGATAACTATGAGGAATAGAAATAAATGTATAAGGAACTATTTTGTAGTACATTTAGTAGCTTCAATTTTATTTTTTGTAATGTTTTCGCTACCACGCACCGTTTTCAAGATATGAGGAAAAAAGCAAATGGAAGAAATGGTAATATAAATATGAGAAGAACTATATGTAGGAAATAAGTAGGAAGGTAACTTAAACAAGTCGGTTCGATTTTCTGATTACCAGAAGTTAGCTCATCCCAAAGATTATAGTCATTCGCAGACGCGTCATAAAAAGTGTGAGAAATGCACCAGTAGGATCAACTATAATAAACAAAAGCAAATAGGTTTTACATGACAGTTGAAAAGTTAAATGTAAAAGTAGGAAACCACAAACTTAAGCAGAATTATGTAGGTACCTGGACAGCATGTTGGAGGAAAATGGACAGAGTAGCGGAGATATTAGAAGGAAAATTACTTTGGCGAAAGAGGAGTTCATCAATATGAGAACTGATGATGATAACCTTAGGTAAGAAGGAAAGAAGGAAAAGACTGGCAAAAAGTTTAATATGGAGTGTGGTGCAGAAACGTGGTCTATAAAGAAAGACGACAACATAACGCTGAAGGCGTTTGAGATGTGGAAGTAGAGGAGAATGAAAAAGCGTGGAAGACGGAAAGGAAGACAAACGAGAAAGTGCATGGGTGAGGAGAGGAAGCTTATGGAGGGGATTAGGCAGCGTGGGTAGCTGCAACGGGAGAATTTTAATAAGGCATCTTCTGTACTTCTACCACTCCGAAATCCGAATTAATTACGATTGATTGATTAAAAAGTTATGCTTATTTAGAAAACTAAGAAGCATATTCCCAATAACTTTTTCAATTGTTTTAGAAAACACAGATGGAAAAGATATTGATCTATAATTATTTACGTCCATTTTATCACCATTTTTAAAAATAGGAATTATTATCGTAATTTTCAACTGATTAGGAAAGAAACCTGTTCGCATACTTAGATTAATAATGTTTGCAAGAACATGTGAAATATTTGCATTCATTGCTTTAAAAACATGTGCAGAAATTTTATTGATAACTTTGGATTCCTTAAGCTTTAGATTCTTAATGATGTTACAAATGTCTTTCTCATTAGTTGGAACAAAATACAGTGATTCTTCTGAATTGAAAAATGAAAACAGTTCTTTATATTTTTCCAAGTCACTTTTCAAATTTATCTTGTTCCTCAAAGATTCTATAACTTGTTCAAAATGAAAGCTAAATTCATTGACAATGTGTTGACACTCAGACACAACATTGCCATCCCTAGATTTTATTTTCATTAAGTTTCCATTTCTTTTCTTTCCTCCAGTAAGTGAATCCAAAATACACCATTGGGCAGGTATGTTATTTTACTATTACTATTAAACATTGGTTAATTTATGGAGGTTTCGTCATGTGGTCATGGCTAACCATGCTCTAGAAAATAATCACAATTTCAACTTTAATGAAGCTAAACCTATACATTTTGAATTGAACCTTCAGAAGAGGATGTTCAAAGAAATGGTCCACATCATAAAAACTCCAGTTTGTAACCATAGATCGGATATACAGAATTTAAGCAAAATCTATCATAATTTGATCTCCTATAACTAAACTTTTTTTTTGCCTACATTCGAAATTTGAAGTTACGGTATCTATAATTGTAATTGTTAATTTCATGCTTTATACTATTTATTTTAAATATTTTCATTTTCACTTATTATATTTTTTAAACAAAATGTTAGCTTGGTTTTCCATTTTGTTTTTGTTTTTTATGTTGATTTTGTTACTAAGAGTTAATTTTGTTGTTTTTTACTGTCACTTTTCCTCGTGACTTTAAATAATGGAAGCTTGCCTTTCGACTGGAAATTGGCAACCGTCATACCTATCTTCAAGGGAGGAGATAAAACTAGAGTAGAAAACCATAGACCTGTAAGCCTAACGTCTGGAGTGTGTAAATTAATTGAAAAAACCATTGCTAGGTACTTGCGCGAGTTCTGCGACAAAACTAACTGGCTATTCAAATACCAACATGGATTCAGGAAAGGCTTTTCTTGTGAAACTTAATTGCTAGGATTATAGCAAGATATTGCTGAAGTCCTAGACCAAGGTAGTGAAATTGATGCGGTGATAATTGATTTCAAAAAAGCTTTTGACACGGTACCACACATTAATTTGATAGGAAAAATAGAGAGGTTACAAATAGATGGCAGGGTAAAAATATGGATTAGAGAATTTTTGATAGGAAGGTCGCAGAGAGTAAGAGTTGGGGAAGAATTCTCCGGTGATACTGAAGTAACATCTGGAGTTCCCCAAGGAAGCGTTTTGGGTCCATTATTGTTTTTAATTTACATAAATGACATACATGTAGAAGTTGACTCCAAATTTCATCTTTTTACAGATGACTGTATTATATATAGAAAGATAAATAACAAGGAGGACCAAGGGTACCTTCAAAATGATCTAGACAAGTTGTCCTCATGGATAACAGTAAATAAAACGGAAGTTAACATGAATGAATGCAAACAAATAACATTCACGAGAAGGAAAAATAAAGAAAATAGGTCATATATTCTGCTCGGAGAAAATATTGACAATTGTAACGATTGTAAATACCTGGGTGTTAATTTTACGTCAAAACTCGATTGGGGAATACACATCGATAAGGTTGTAAGAAAAGCTTTTAAATCTCTACACTAGGTGATGAGAAATATTAAGGAGAGTAATAAAGAAACCAAAGAAATGGCCTACAGGACTATGGTTCTTCCGGTATTAGAATATGCAAAGGAAGTGTGGGATCCTCATTTAAAAACAGATATATACAAGCTGGAGAAAGTACAAAGGAAGGCAGCCAGGTATGTTTTAGGCAGGCACAAAAGGTGTGACAGTGTTACAGCCATGCTGGGGTATCTGGGTTGGAAACCTTTGAAATTAAGGAGGAACATAAACAGGTTATGCGGGATATACAAAGCAATTACAAAAGAACGGGCTTGGGAGGAAATAAATCAAAGGCTAGACTCACCCTGCTACATAGGAAGAAATGACCACAGGTACAAAATTAAATGTAGAAAGCAGAAAACTGATATCTTGAAGCAATCCATCTTAAATAGAGGTATAAAGGAGTGGAATGAGTTACCTGAAGTAATTTTTGATACCTTTCCTGCTAACGTTAAAATTTTTAGAAATAAGTGTTCCTCGATTCTGTAATGGTTTATTTGGAAGTGTTTTGAAAATTTCATGTGTATTTTCTTATGCTTATGTTAATGTTACCACCAGGCGATTGTCTACCTGTAACGTTTTGTAATTATATTAAATATTAATAAAAAGGCGAAACGACTTGGCGGAAAAAGGAAGTTGAGTTTCTTAAAAAAGACATGACCAAACCTCCATCAATTAACCAATGTGTTTTATTAACCATAACCAACCATAACTATTCAAAGAAATTACTATGAAAGAAGTACACGTAATAATTTTATTTATCGGCGTTTGTATGAATTATAATGTCTTTTAAATTTTTCATTATCAGGATTTTTCCTCATTTTATTATACAATAAATTCCGCCTAGACATTGCACAAAGAAAGAGTCATACAAGGTTTCTTTTATTTTTCTGATCTGCTGCTTTCTGTGGCATACTCAGCTTGGTCAATACAGCACTTTAATTTATTCATAAATATTTCATAGACTAAGGAAACGTTTTGCTAGGTCAGTTAACATCGTTCCAGTCGCATTTTTGAAAAATATCATTTAAGTGGTTGAAGTCAATTTTTTATAACTATGATATAATCGCTCACGGGTATTAAAAGTCACATTAGTAACCAGATTACATGTAATCGAATGGTGGTCTATTACACCCCAATCGTTTGCTCTTCCCTCATATTGAAAATTATCTCTGCTTCGGCAAAAAATATGATCGCTGCATGTTTTACTAATTTCAGTTATTCTAGTTGGGACTTGAATAAGTTGTTCTAAACCATGGCTAGCCATATGGGATTGATATTTGTAAGACATACCGTTAAATTGTAATAAATAAAGATTCATGTCACCAATTATTATCAAATTATTCACTTGCGAAATGGCTAATATTCGATCCAATTCTTGCAGAAATTGTTTCACTAGCGTGAAACTAAGTCTATATAGTACTCCAATGACAGATATGGAGGAGGAAGTATTAATGTCGATTGTTAATTTAACCACATCTGCAGTTATTAAGTCACCTAATTCACTGCATATCTCGTTAAGGATTGGCAAATGCCTACGAAAACTTCTTTTTGTACAGCAAAAAATGAATGAACTGTGTTCTTGCAGTAAGAAATGTGTAGCAACACCGTTGATTTGCATTTCGATCAGTTACGTTTACGAACGCAACAATCATTCCCGGATGACTTGGCATAACATCACAGGGTGCTTATGAGTTCATATTGGGTGTCAGGGAGTGTTTAAGTGGGGATTCTTTCCAGCATTATTCGTGTAGTGTCGGCATAAGATTTCTAAACAAATAGTTGTTTTGACGGAGTTCCATAAAACTCTTCATTACAATAGACTTGTATGTTTCCATGAATTAAAAGAGTCAAGTCTGAAGACCATTTTACAGGAGGAACTTCAGGGAAAATGTCTTGCCTTTCGTTCATGCATACGCACACTCACTCTAGCAAGATTCCGCTTTAATCGACCCAATTTTTATGTCGCATCAGGCTAAGCAGCCGCATATCAGGCTAAGCAGTAAAGTACCTCGTGTTAAATGACCGTAATGAAAATTACTGATATAAATAACAAAATTTACGAAGTTATTCTTATGCAGAGATGATAAAAACTTAGAAATATGTACATTATGAAGATAAGTTTGAGGAAAATAGAAATACTAAGCTTAATAAATGAAAGACGTAATTTCATTACACATGGTGCCCTTATAAATCCGGTTTTGAGTTAAGGAAATGTCGATTCTAAACATTAAGTATGATTATAGTGTCGCGAGTACATTTATACTCATAAATATTGTACTGGCGTTGTTTTGAGTCGTAACGCATCATCATTATGAAGACAAAAGGTAGGATTTTCATTATGTTTTGAAACGATGAAGTGTGTTCTCCGAGCTCAAACACTCTGCTTTATATTTCAAGATAAATGGAAAAAGACAATACGACGCCCCATGGAGTAGGTCTGAGACCTCGGATGAAAATGTTACTTGAAAATTTATGTTGGATGCCATTTCTTATGCAGGACACTAGTTTAGGACGTCGGTCCCTAGAAAAATCTAAAAAACCATCTATTAGACTACATGTGGTAAAAAAAAGGTGGGGAAAGTACAACAGTATCTCTATAAATGCTTTATATCATACTACCGAAGATATTATTAGGCAGTATTCCAACAAAAGGCCTCCGGAGATTGAGATAGGAGAGTGGAAGATCCCGGTGGCACAATGCACTGCCCATCACGATTCAAAATCGGTGCTTGCACAGACACGTGATGGGTGAGGTGGAGGGGGGCAAGGGAGGAATGGAGGCGAGCGAGAGTTCCGGTGGTCCCCACCGCGTCTTCTGCGAGGAGGCAGATAAGGGACTCTTAAGGGGACGGACGGAATCAAACGTGTGAGCACCCTCTCTCTCTCTCGAGGAATAAAGGGGAGAAAGGAGGGAGGGGGGAAGGAAAGAGGGGGGCGCTGTGCCACGACCCCCGAGATACAAGGCCTGAGCGCTCTTTCGTGACGTCACGAGAAGCAGGCGGACGGTGATGGCAAGCGAAGGCTGCCGTCGAGGCAGGGTGTGCCGAATCGCGGAGAGCTAAGAATGCCTACCTAGTGATTACTGGCTGTTTTCCCCAGCTATGAATTTTGTAGCCAGCATAATGATGGACAAGATGTTAAAGAAGACAATACCTAATAAAGAACTTGGCTATATTTCAACGGAACTTAATTGTTTTGAATGGACAAATACCATCGCCGAAATATTTTACTTGACAACATTTACCTTATTTTGAATCGCAAATCGAATAAAAGGCATTATGGCGTCAGATAAAATACGGTAAATTAATTACATACTTTAAAAGGAAATGGTTAAACGAAGCAGGAAGGCGTGACCAAGTTTATAGGAACGGCGAAGAGTTATAAAACTGCTACGAAGAAGAATGACAGTGTGCCTGATAATGCATTCCAAACTTCGAGAATATTAGATAACTTACAATACTCTCAGCAAAAAATGATTGTTTTGAATGGACAAATACCATCACTGACAAAAGGTACCTTTCAACATTTTTAATCGTGAATTATGTATTCGACGAGGGGAATAATTTTAATGAACCTGTTTTTCTTCTGAACCGGTGTTTTCCTCTGAACTGATTTTTTAATGATCCGTTTTTTCTACTGAACTGTTTTCTTACTAGTGAACCGCGTTTTTTGTTATCCAAAAGGTTTTTTTTGGGAACATTTTTATTAAACCTGTTTTTGAAGATTTTTTTTTCCAAAAAGAAGATAATTCTTAATAACGCGGGTATGCATTCCTAAACATAACAGTAAAAATTGAGAATGTTTGCGAGAGCCAATGCTTTTTATGCCAGGCCTGGGTGTACATATAAATTGGCTTTTTTAAGTGTCAAAAAATGTACCTAAATGTGTTAATTTGCCGAATTAGGACCTGCCGCGTGAACGGCGATGAATTTCACATTATTGTTGAAGGAAGACATATTGCAAAATTTCTGAGACTACTGCGGAAGTTTTCATGTGTATACAGAATCACTCTTAGCTACTATTTAACATTTTAACTAACTTATTATGTATGTACATTGTTCACGCCTACGCCACCACCGCCTTTCCCGATATGCCATCATTGCGATAAAGACGATGACCTGGAATTCCACTGTTTTAGAGAGTATAGAGGGCTTCAGCCACGTTTCAACCATGGGGATTTAATTTTTGTATATTGTCATCATTGAGAAAGCAACTCAAGCAATTGTTCAAGAGGGCAGGAATACTTTGAAGGACTAGGTGGATCATTTTTAGAGCACGTGGAATGCGAATTAACTTCTCCTTTAGAAACCGTTCAGGGGTGTGGGTCAGAGGCATGTGAGTTCCATGTACGTAAGTACGTAGAATTGAGACATTTGAGATGTGGGTTTGGAGAAGGATGGAGAGGGTGAGCTGGGTGGCGAGGAAGACGAACGAGGAGGTATTGGATATGGTTGCAGAGGAGAGGAAGCTTGTGGCAAAGGTGCGGAGAAGGCAGAAGAAATGGATGAAGGACGTTTGGTGAGGCGAGGGCAAGTTGGAGAGGGTGATAGAGGGGAGAACACTGGGGAAGCGTGAAAGAGGAAGGAAGAGGATAGGAATTCTGGACGAAATAAAAAGAAGTAGATGGCATGACTAATTTAACCCATTACTGCCCAGCGTATGATATATCATACTCAAAACAATGTTACAATAATAGTCCTCTCCATGTTCTGGGATGCATAAAATTCTTTATCGATATTGTTTTGAGTTCCACACCGTCGGTTACATTTGGGAAGTGCAACTTTGTTTCTTTTTGATGGGTCTTCTGTCTCCCAGCCGCCACGGAAGTTAGTGCATGTTTTCAGAGCATAGGAAATGAAACGGAGGTAAGTTCATCCGAATGGTTTTATCTGTTTACATCGCTAACAGTTCTTTCTTTGTTTTTCCTGAGTTCAGAATATTTAAACTATGATATTCACTTCACGTCATTTGTTATCACGTAAAGTTTTTGCCACGGTGGATGAATATTGATTGACGTATGAAATATCATGCGCTGGATATTCGGAGGTCTGTAATACCCTTTTTCAGGTTCAAAAACGGACTTGGAGGCAATTCTGAACATTTTAGAGAATTTAGAGGACGACGAATGCCTCATAACATGCATTGAATCAGCAGATGAGCTAGAGTTGGTTTTATATAATGTTCCACATGGTATTGACAGCGACCATGATGATGCAGATAGGGACTGCGAAGGAAATTTAGCTACCATCCGAGACCTAGGAAAGGGAGTTCTTCGACAAGCCCTAGAGGTGAGAACAGTTAAAAATAAGTGTAATTTACGGGAGCGGAATACCCCAGATGTCGTGCAAGAAACCGCCAATGACTCTGCTACTGATAATCAAATACTGCTTTGAGACCTTGCAAGCACCCAAAAATGGAAAATTCAGCGACCAACAAGAAAAAAGTGAGGACATGGAGAAAAATAATTCAGACAAAGCACTTAAATTCCCTCGGAGTGAGGTTTGAGAGCCCAACTGAATCAAAGAGTGGTTTATTAAAATCAATAGCTCTATTGGTGTCTTTCGGTTAATTTTTGATTCATTTGAGGCAGATTCGAAGGTTTTTTCCACTAAAATTACAACTCTGGTTATGACTGTAGTGACAAATTTTACAAAGTACGTCCCATTACAAAGCGCCTAATCAAAATATTTCATGAACTTGCTACTCCATTAGGCGACAAGTTTTCCTTTGATTAAGTCATGGAGCCCTATTACGGTTACTAATTTGCAAAGCAGTTCGTACGCGGGTTTCTTCCTTCAGCTTTCATTAGTCTGAGAACCAAGTAAGTTGCTATTACAAGAATCAAATTAACCTCATTTGGACTAAAAAATCCAAATGCAATATTAAATAGTTTCGGTGCTTCGAAAGCCAACCGACTAATCTCCAAGTCTACTCTGGCGGCCTCTGCTGGTCGCTGAGATCGACGGACTGGAGTTCGCCGTCGCACTCATCGAGCACTGCGTCGTATCTCTATCACGGAGAACATCATATTAGAACCCCACTATATTTCCAGGTCCGACAGAAACGATAAATTAAGAGAGATATTTTTCCGAACGGATAGGTATGGGAATTCGTTTTTCCCCCGAACAATAAGGGACTTTAATAAATGCTAGTGTAATTTCATTAGAGCGTTTCCTTTTTATATGCAAACGGCTGGTGTCCTAACACCCCCCGCCACAGGCCTATTGAGGCGGCTTGCGGGGTAGTATGTAGATGTAGATGTATCCTCCCACCACCCCACCCACGGCCCCTCCACCGGTCGGTAGGGACATAATAATAACGGTGCCTTTAGTGTAGAGCGAAATTAGGACTATCTAGCAGTTGATAATCCTACTCAAGCGGGATTCGAACCCGCGACCCTTGGGTTGACAGGCAAGGACTTAAACCCACCGCCACTGGGTCCGACATAATACAGGATGACCAAGCGAACAATTATAATACTTGGACAAAAATAGAGGTCGTGCAAAGGGGAATAGAAGGAGGGAAATTGGTTTAACTAAAGAGGCGTTCATTAAATAGCAGAGAGGTAATGACAGGAACTCTGAGGATAGGCATGATATTCACCTTCATCTACTAAGTACCGTGCGAGCCACCACTAGGGTGTGTGGCACGGGGTGATTCCACACCAGGCATGCAGCTCTCGTCCCAGTTCCAATCAGGACCACGCACGTTCCCCGGCAGCTAGGCTCAGATCAAAAAGCAGTCAGGAAAACAGTGCTCAGTCAAACTAGAAACTGGGAGAGTGCTATGAAAATGAACATGCAAACATGCAGTACACTGATAAGAGACATTTAGTGGTTAATATTATTTCTATTATTAATTTATGAATGCTACGAGATACTACTTCATGAGGAAAGCAAAATAATGCCGAACATTTCAAGCGGGGTGAAGTGTTAGTAATGATGTTATGTTATTAGATACAAGTAAAAAGTCTACTCTACCTAATGAGGGTGGGAGTTTCATATGATTGATCTATCGCAACTATAATGATCCCTTATTGTACGTGGGAAAAATGACAATTTAAATCTATCGGTTGTGCAGTGAATTTCCTTTATTTTATTCCTGTGATCACTTCTACCGTAGTACGTTGGCTCTAGCAATATATGTTGAACGTCCGGTAAAAAAATGTCTGCTCCAAATTTGTGCAAAAAATTTAACCTGTATTTCTCCCTTCGATCAGTTAGAGATTCCCACCCTAATTCCTTCAACAATTCGGTAACACTGCTAAGTTTACCGTAACAACTTTTCACAAATCTTGATGCTCTCCTTTGTATTCGATCTATTTCAGAGATTAGTCCTACTTCGTAAGGGTCTCATATGCTAGCGGAAAACCCCAAGTGAGGTCTCACGAGTGAAAAATAATATTGCCCTTTAAACTTCTCGTCATATTTCCTGGCATTCTTTTATTAAACCCGAATTTTCAACTAGCCTGTCCACCGATTCCCCGGACGTGTGCCCCCCAAGACAGGTCCTGAGTAAGGGTCACACCTAAGTATTTAACTGAATCTACATTTGATAATTTGGTTTGATTAACTGTGTACGTTTCGTTGACCGAGTTATTATTTTTCCAAATATTCATAACAATGCACTTTTTAAAATTCGTATAAATATTGAGCGTGTCGCTGTGTGATAATGTAATTCAGTTGAAAATATTAAATATTACATTAAGATTTTAGTTTCCACGCACATGCACTGCCTACTCCATCATGAGACTGAGTCTGTTCCGATGGAACAAATACATTGCCTCACATATTTATGGCAACGGTCCAGTAGGGTGCCAATGGGTTCAAATCTCACCTGGATTATGGGTGTTGCCTGTGCCCTATGCGTAGGAATATTCTTTTTAGACCTTGGTTGCTCAATAAAATGAGAGTGAAAATAGTATGCGATTACTAATTTTTCATCATGAAGGTCGGAGTTCTTCAACCGAGGTCCGCGGACACTTGGTTGCCCGAGGTACGCCTTTCGTGGCGTCACCCTGACCACATGATCCGACATTCCCAGCAAAGAAAGAACAGCGGATTCGCAGTGATTAACAGCTTCAGGATCAGATACAATGAAAAACATACTATCATCATTTGCTTATATTTCTAGACTTTGCCGTCAGTCGGTTTGCGATATGTATGTTTCCTACTTCCGTCGGAACGCACGAGTTAAACGCTCTAAAGGCCTGGTTACACGGTACATTAGAACGTACAAGTTTCTGTACATTTGTGTGAATAGTTTCATGTACAGAGTCTTGTAAATTCTCATGGGCAAGATCAATGAATAGGTGGCTACACGGTACATGTTTTCGGACAATTTTTCACACATTTTTAGATGCGCATTTTGCGTTTTCGTTTGTTTTTCCTCATTTTAAACCGTAGGCGCGTTATTTAAACCAATTTTTCCCATGGAAAGGGCACATTCAGTCGTCATTTGGCTTGTGTGAATGTAAATGTGTCATTTGCGTCGTCTGCCACCTGGTGTCTCTGTAATGAGGTCAACTTGTACGATTGTCTGAACGAAATTAGAACAGGTTCTATTTTCTGTTCAGACATTCATACAATCGTACATATTGGTGTGGTTACTACACGGTGAATTTTCGCGTTCATTCTGACATTCACACACATTCACACATTCTCATGTACCTTGTAACCAGGCCTTAAGAATGCTCTGGGTAAGAGGGTCCCTGATGTAACTTAAGGTGGTTTGAGCGAGATAGTTCCCTAATTAAAGAGGAGACCATATTCAAATTTTATTCATTGATTTCAGCGTATGTAAGAAGTACGAAATAAATATTGTTATATTAATGGCGCTAATATATAGTTATATATTCCAAAAAATCTCAGTAATTAAATAAATAAAGCTACATAAGTCTCTAACTTGACTCATTTTTTCCCGCCGAACGGCTGAAAACCCTTCAAAACAGCAGGTTTTTTTGCGATTCTGTAAAAGCTACTGTGGTGAGTAATAGATTATTTTTTATAAATAGATGAGAAAATATGCAATCTATACATCATTAGTTTTTTGACGAAATCTAGATGTTATAAATTCCTATTACCTTCAATATTCTCCCTCTGGAGCGCTCAGCCACAATCTATCCCATGTAAAACAGCTTATATATACAGGCAAATAGCTCGAAAAGTAGTTCGGCTAGGGGTTGACATTTTTTATCATTGGAAATATGAGAGTTGTTTCTTTAAAATGAGGCCAAATTCATCAAATTGTAGATGAAGTGATTTTGAGCTCAAACTACCTTAAATAGATGGAGTAGGCGCCTCTGGAAAACCCAAGTCTATAGCTGCTGCTCTTCATGACACAAAGAGCCTTAGCATGAAAATTCAAGAAAAAGAGCCATGCATGCACTACTTACTACGTACGTATGTACGTTGTACGTATGTACATGCCATAGCTAAACATTGAACAACAAGGACAAATGTGAGCCGGGAGTTGTCTATCTCTCTCTTCTGACGTGCAGATCAGCGTGTGTCGCTCGCCTTCCACATAAAGTGTTCGCGCCACCAAAGAACTCCGGTGCGTGTTCTACCGTCGCCCTCCTCTCCCCCCCCCACCAAAGTCCACTTCCGTACGCTCATAAAAACAGCCAGCCCGCAGCGGAGGCAAGGTGGGGGAGGGGGGGAGGGCATTGCTACAAGGGGGGTGGGTACGACTTCACCTCCTCCTTGCAAGAGTCCGGTGGTGGTTGGTCGGATGCGATAAAAGATTATGTGCCGAGGACCGCTGGGGGGGTGGGGGGATCGGGGAGGCGGGCAGGGGGGGGGCTAGGCACGTTCCCCCCTCCCCCTCGCGATGCCAACGTTAGGGCGCCTTTCCCACCCCCAAAAACCGCAAGGGGGGGCGCCGAAAATCCCTTTCCCACCCCCCCTTCCGACGCAATCACGGCACCAGAGAGGCGCCACGGTGGCGCCAAGTGCCCACGCGGGACGCAGATGGAGGGGGGGGTGAAGTTACTTCTCGGTCCGCACGGGGGGAGGGACCCCGGGGGAGACGTTCAGACCACGGGGGGTGGGGGGATGTTCGTTTCAACCCTCTCTCTCTCTTCCCCCCCCCACCCAATAGTCGCGCGTGCGCAAATCTCCACGCTGCACACGCACGCACGCCACACGAGAAGGACTTTCGCCAAGAATCGCCGATATAGACTATCGCCTCCTCTTCTCCTCTTCTTCCTCCCCCTCCCCCTCCCCTCCTCCCCCCCTCAAGCTGCCAAATGAAACGGTACATGCGAGAAAAATTTCACCCCGGGAGTGAAAAGAGCAAACTACACGATGAATCCAAAGACAAACCAAACAATGCTTCTCACAGCGGCAAACGCATCTAGTGAGATTGGCCTGCGGATTGAAAGAAACATGCCACGCCCAACTATACAGGGTGTTTCAGGAGGAAGTGACAATACTTCTGGAGGAGGTTGGGGACGTGATTTTAAGCATTTTTTGTCCTATGAACATGGGGTCGCAACTCCTTAGTTACCGAGCTATGGCAATGCAAACATTTTGTCACAAGCATTCTGCAGTTACCATGAAAAACCCCCAAAATCAGTGGCATCCAGCAATACTTACAACGAAAAACTGGTCTGAATTGTACTTAAAGTTTGTATCTTTCTTTTTATGCCAAAATTTACGCATATTGCTTACATTTTCTAAAATGGTAACTGAAATTGTCAACATTTTTCTTCTTCAAAAAATTATTTTTTAGAATAACTTTTTTATTTTGAGATATACGAAAAGGTTAATAGAGTCATTAAAATTGGAAAATTTAATTTAATTTCCAAAACTGGTAAAGTTATTGTCATATCTTAATTTTTAGTGAAGATATGGCATCTTAAACGGTACCGTTACATGATCACATTTTTCGACGGCTCTCTTCCATGCATGGAACTGATATTGATTTACCGATAAAGACAATTACCTTCACCAATCTAAGCTTGAGTACTTATTTTTAAACGTTTTAAAAAGAATAACCAACCAATGAAACCCAAATTTAGGTGTTTTTGTGAACCAAATGAAGTAAACAATCAAGCGGCAACAAAGATCTCAAGTGGAGATTGTATGTGGAGTGTATATGGGGTTGAAATTACACGCGATCTGAATACGCAGCGTGCTTGTAGAGAAGAGATCAAACCAGAAGTGCCTCTCCCGAGGAGGAGAGAATCTAGATCAAGAGGAGCCATTCGCCTATTTCGACCCATATACCTATTCATGTCAGGATGGAAGAAATACCACGGTCATAAGAAAAGACACGCATCTCAATAGATGACGAATGATTGAATGAATAGTCGGTGACGATGTTCAATGACGACGAGACTTGAAGTCAAAAAGCAGTGTGAGAAAGTATCACCTTGGGCACTCAGTGCACTCGGCTCTATGAAACCTTCTCCGCTCCTCTATTCCGCTCCTCCTTCCCAGATATATTCGAGAGACTCGGAAACGTGGGACAAAAACAAAACGCTCAGAATAATAACGGCATATCCCAACCAACCTCGAATATTGAGATACAAGCATGCCTGTACACTCCTGCCATCTACCTTTCGTGTGACAAAATATCAAACGAATTGAGATATGTCAAAGCCCTCATTTGCCACCTTTAAAATTTGTCCGCAGTGAAAACGAGCTCATTCTCAGAGTAATAACGACATAGTCCAACTCGGAGTGCTTTACTTAAAGTCCGCTACAGGTTCATGGCGTTGCAGTCAACATGGCGTCGTCTGCAGATGTTATACCTGAATATCCGATAAAAGGAAAGAAACAAGTGAGAAAGGCAACTGAATGGGTGATAAACAAAAGAAAGTTGTGCAGAATTAGTGGTAAATCGTATGTAACAACAAATTACATAGTGGTTCCAGATAAAAAAACGTGAACAATTAGATAAATGCTGTAACTTTCCTGATTCAACTTGCGTGTTTCAACGTTTGTCTCACGATGTGAAGGACACATTGTTTTTAAAATTTTATGGGCTTGGTGATTATAATAAGCAAAATGCCTATTTGTTTCATTTAATGCAGAAAAGTGAACCTCGAAAGGCATATAAAAAGGATAGACTTCTCAGAGACGAAAGCAGGTGCAAGTTTCCCAACAAATATCATGTCATGGTGAAGAATGAAGCGAAGCCACTGTGTCAGAAGGTATTCCTGAACATATTTGGTATTACTGTACGTCGGATAAGGACTGTTCGAGGTGAGTAGCTTATGTGTTTTAAACATTACGTTAATTGGTGAAGTTTTGTTTTACATTGCTTGTTTACACATGAAAACAGATTGCAAAACGGCCAATGTTGACCTCATTTTCTATTTCTCAAAATATATCCCCCTCGCTGTGGCTTAGAGAATTCCCCTGTATGCTTTCTTCATTTTACTTGCTCGCAAGGTCAGTAAGAGTATCACTGTTAAGATGGAAAGTTTCGGGGAAAACAATAATGGAAAGTAAAAGTTGAGTACCGTCCGTGGGTCGCCTCAGTCCCTGTGGCGCAGTTGTTTAGCGCACTGGTCTAGTAAATCTACATCTACATCTACAAAATAGGTACCCTGCAAGCCACCTCAGGGGTGTGTGGCAGGGGATGAGTAATCACCAAAATGCATTACACTATACCCTAAAGTTATCGTAACTACGACTAATTATGCATTAGCATAAATCGCTAATGCTTGTCACGAGGCGAAGCCTCACAAGCATGCACTACTACACCACAGATATTATCACAATGGAGAGGGACCGTTAATATATATATGTATTT
Source organism: Pyrrhosoma nymphula (assembly GCA_963573305.1). Taxonomy (NCBI): domain Eukaryota; kingdom Metazoa; phylum Arthropoda; class Insecta; order Odonata; family Coenagrionidae; genus Pyrrhosoma; species Pyrrhosoma nymphula. Next base: position 186,345,468 of record OY754327.1, read on the forward strand.
TACAACTACACAAATGGACAGAGACTCAAGACTTATGTAGAAAACATGCACGGCGTGCTGTTAGTACTAGGTAACAGATAAGGATTTAAGTATTAGGGAGTACTACTGCTACTATGAGCTACACTACCTATCGAAAAACCTAGATAAAAGTCTCATTGGCCGCTGTTATGGTCCCTTATCGTTCGTGGGAAAAATGACATTTTAAATCTGTCCGTTCTGCAGTCTAGTTCCCTAATTTTATTCTCATGATCTGATCTACCGTAGTATGTCGGATTTCGTAAAATATTATCAACGTCGTCAGAGAATAGATCGGTTTGGAACTTACATAATAGATTGAGTCTAAATTTTAATCGACGGTCTGAAAGCGTTTCCCATCCCAGTTGCTGCAAAAGTTCAGTTACACTAACGAGATTATCATAGCGGCCTTTAACGTATCCTGCCTATCTTCGCTGCACGCGTTCTAACTCATTTTCCAAGCCTACCTCATAAGGATCCCAAATACTGGCGGCATATTCCAAGTGGGGTCTAACGAGGGAGAAGTAGCTGATTTCCCTAACTTCATCGTCGCACTTGCCAAGTACTCTTTTAACAAATCCCAATTTACGATTAGCCTGACCGGTAATTTCTCGAATATGTTTACTCCATGAGAGATCATTAGTCAGTTTAACTCCGAGGTATTTAACCGATTCTACTGTCTCTAATTTGCTGTTGTTTATGCAATAGCTGTTACAATGAGCGTTTTTCCGTTTCCAAAAATTCACAACAACGCATTTTTTCAGGTTTAATTCTAGCTGCCACGCATCGCACCACTCCTGTATTGCCTCGAGGTCCTTAGTTAGCGCTTCCATATCATTAAAGCTACGAAGTTCTCTATACCACACTGCGTCGTCAGCAAATAATCTAAGCTTACTGTCAACTTTTTCACCGACGTCGTTTATGTACAAAAGGAACAGAAGCGGGCCTATGACTCTTCCCTGTGTGACACCCGATGTGACTTTTACTTCATTAGAGATAGCGCCCGCCATCTAATACAACCCTTTGCATGCGATTGCTTAAGAATTCTCTAATCCAGGATATTACGTCGTCGTCTAAACCGTAGGATTTTAATTTAATGAGTATATTACTGTGGGAAACTTTATCTTAACTTTTAAATCAGGGGTCCTGGGTTCGAGGCCCGGCTGGATCACAATAATATTTTGACCTTCCATAAATATTCCAAATCTCATTTTTTATGTTTCCTGCAGCCTTTATGCATATATTAGCGCACCAATCACTAAAGAAAGGCACTATTGCGAAAAATAACATTGTAATCAGAATGTGTAATAGCTTATTTTCTGCCTTTACAGGAGAACATGTTTGTGCATTACCTTCAGCTGTGAACCCCAGTGCGCTAATGCCTACATATGATAGAAGAGGACGTCATACAAACAGGCCATTAAAGATTAGTGCTGAAGCCAAAGAATCTGTGAAAAATCACATTCGCTTCTTCCCAAAATACACTTCTCAATACAGTTGGACTAAAAACCCAAATAGGACATACATATCTACTGTCCACTCCGTTGGGGAAATGTACAGACTTTATGTTAAAGAGTGCAATGAAAAATCTACAGAATCAGATTAGCAGCCAAAAGTAACACCCGTAAAGCTTCATGCATATCGTGAAGTGTTTAATACCTACTTCAACATAGGTTTTAAGTTACCTTTGACAGATACTTGCCAAATTCGTGATGAGCATGTGCACAACCCTGAACCATCAGTAACAAAACAACTGCACTAGGCTAAAGTGGCAGCTGTGAAGACATTAATGAACCAAGACATTCAGTAGTGTGAAAGTGAAAGTACTGGGGTTCTAATTCTAACTGCTGATCTTCAACAAACTCTTCCCACACCTCACATTTCGATGGAAACAGTGCTTTACTTGCGACAGCTATGGACGTATAATTTTGGTATTCACGTGTTAAATGATGATAGTGCAGTTATGAATGTATGGTCTGAAAATGTAGCTTCACATGGCTGTGATGATATCAGTTCTTGTTTTTTAAAAGTTTTGCCTCAGCTGAAATCAAAGTTTAATGCTAATAAACACATCAGATGGACTGACTCTTGCGCTGGGCAAAAGAAAAATTTTCATATTGTTGCTCTTTGGATTTACTTGGTGAAAATGAAAGTTATTGACTCTATAACAAACAGACTTTTCATACCAGGACACTCATACATGTCTTCAGATAGGGACTTTGCAGTTATTGCGAAGAAGAAAAGGAAGATGCTGTGTGTGTATAGCCCTGACCAATGGTGTGATGTTATTGCAGCAGCAAGAGTAAAAAACCCTATCACTATTATTAAAATGAACAAGGAGGACTTTGTTGATATACAGCATGGTATTACTTCAAACTTTGTAATTAGAAAAAATATGTTGATGGTGCTTCTTTGCATTTACGTAATGTTACATCCATTATTGTGGATCATGATAATCCTGAGATTGTTAAATTTGGATTATGTTATTCTGATCTTGATGTGCATCAAACAGTTAATTTTAGGAGAAGGGATAAAAGTTCACATGTTTCATTGTGTAAGTTACAGCAGAAGTACAGCGAACAGAGAAAGATAATGAAAGGTGAATACAATGTCCTGATGAAAGTATCGAAATACATACCACCCATCTATCATCATTTTTATAAAAATCTTCTTCGTGATGATGTCGATGATGAATAAAAATGTGACGATTTGGAAATAGAGCTGGATTAGTTTTTTTAAGATGCTAAATGAAGGATTTTTCAATTTGACACCATGTTTCTTCTTCTGTATATTTTTTGGGCTAATGAAGAACACAAATCACAAAAATTATTAATCTCAATGGCTCAAGATTTTTCATATAGACTTGAAATTCATTACTTTAAAGACTCAGAAAATATAAAGTCATAATGTGAATAACTTCCCAAGTTTTGGAAAGAAACAGAAAATGTCATTTTTCTCAGAATGAGCGTTGCTTGGGATCTGCCGTTATTATTCTAAGCGCCTCAATTGTAAAAGTGGGCCAGAGAATAATGGAGGCTTTCGAAAGCTATTGGTTTTGGAGAAGATAGCTTAAGGGTATATGGACGGAACAATCGAGGAATGGGGAGCTATTTATGGGAGTCGAAGATGACCGGACTTCATAGAGAAACAGATATAGGGGTCGGTTCTGGGTTGTCACACGCCAGCTTGCTGCTTATAATTGGCCACTCTAATCAATGCAGATCGCGAGTATATTCACGGCTTATCCCATCCCGTGGTAGGCAGTTAGTGTTGTGTTTTGTGACGGAACCATGTAGTTCACAAAGAATAATCCAGAAAATAGTTTGCAAACTATACGTATTTGCAGTTTTTTATTAATAACAGAAAATTTACACAATGTATCAAACCGAAACAACTGCTAGCCATTGCGTCAAAATAGTGCTCTTTTTGCTTTATTTTTAGTAATTTTATTAATCACATCTGATAAGTCCAATTTTTCACTCATTTTCTGTAGTTACAAAATCCTATTACACCTTTATTGAGTCACAGTTTTTCTTAGATAGTAAGTTTTAATTTTGTTTCTAATTATGCATAAACTCAAAGTGATTAATAATTAAATTGGTTTAAGTCTTTAAATACTCCTTTTTACCGATGCTGCACTCACTAGTAATGAGATAAAATACTCAGAAGCTGTAAACAGATTAGGAAACGATGACGCCAAGTTATTTTGTGAAACATTGGGCATGTTTTTTAAAGGATCAGTTTTCCAAATGTCATTGGCATTGGTAAAAGCTCTGCATGTTATCAGCTAATTGAAGAACTCAGGACCGTGAATACCTTACCTTTCCATGATGAGAAAACCACCTATGTTATTTCCACAAAACTTTATTACGCTGGCACGACGCGCGTTTCACCACACTGTAGCATACTCATGAGTATGCTACAGTGTGGTGAAACGCGCGTCGTGCCAGCGTAATAAAGTTTTGTGGTAATAACAAAGGTGGTTTTCTCATCATGGATATCCATAATTTCTACGAGGTCAGGCCTGATATCATCAGTTTTACCTTACCTTTAATAATACGAAGTAAAATGTCTAAATCAGAAAAACGTTTTAAATTTCATCCTCTGTCATTTCACGAAATTCACAAAGAAATTTAAATATAAAATTACAACCTTATAGATTTTAAAATGTTTTCTAAATGGAGTTTAATCAATATCATCAATTATTAGATATAATTTCAGCTTAAACAATTCGTTTGGGTGTTTTGGATCTTCGTCGGTACTCTCATCGTTAAAATGACGAACTGATATAACTGAACTGACTGAAATAAAACTGATCCTTTAAAAAGCTCTTCCCCTTAAGGCCGTTTTACACGGGGCACATCATTGCGCAATCTGACGTGTGTCCGAAGGCGCAGACAAAATTGCGTCGTGTAAAGCGGTGAATTGCGAGAACGCATGCGAGAATGCATGGATTCGAGATGGCAAAATAGCCCCTGTTGTAACTTCGTTCATGCATTCGCGCAATTGCCCGCCATATTAGAAATTAATGCAGCTCTAACCTGCGCAATGACGTGCCCCGTGTAAAACGGCCTTTAGAGCATCTGGATGCTAATTTAACTAAATGGTGTTCAAACCTCGCCTGAAAACACCGTTGCGGGCACTTTTTCTTTTCATGGTTCCTCACCTGTTGAGAGCAATACTTCGTTTTAATGTTAATCATTTGGTAGAGCAAAGACCAAATTTTGTTTTTACCAGGCAATTTTTTTCTCTGAGGCCTAAATGTGAAGAAATCGCATAAAAAAACTTGACGAATTTTGGCTTTTGTCGACGTCTATTGCAGCGACTACAGAACCAATACCTGCGGAAAATTTACACGGTGAATACATAAATCAACAATTAATTAATCTAAGAGCAGTGTTTTCCGATAAAGAGTTCATTTCACGCTACTAGGCTACAATTAAATAAATCGCGAAACCTTGCATCGCGTTTTTTTAAGGTCTGTTTGCACTCAAATGTTTCCCTTTAGCTCTCCCCTGCTTTCTCCCCCCCCCATTCCATTGACTCTTGCTTCCAGAACCATCAAGTTTCATTATCGCCAGAGTGGGAGGGTCTAAGTCTAGTTCGGGTCACCTGGGCCTTTGTTGTCGCAAGAGCAGGATGGGGGGGAAGGCTCAAGAAGGGTCTTTGCCAGCGAATCATCATCTTTTTTCGGTCGAATAAACAAGCTGATCTTCCGGAGACCACAGCTGAGGTTTTCAGTTTCAAAGAGTTTTCAGGAGCATTCGGTGAAAGACGGCAATTGTTTCGGATTAAGAAGCGCATGTTTCAAATACCATAACCTGGCATTACTCATTTTTTATAACTTATTTTTGTATTCCATCATTCCATTTTTGATAAACTCGATGGTTTCAGGCTTCACTTTGTGAAAATCCATTCTAATGAATTCAAAAAGGATATGGTACTTTTTTCACAGATTTTTATTTCAAGTCGACCGGTTTCGTCGCAGAGGCGACGTCATCAGGTGGTGATGTCACCTATCCTGTCGCCTGTCGCCTCACCTGATGATGTCGCCTATCTGACGAAACCGGTCGACTTGAAATAAAAATCTGTGAAAAAAGTACCATATCCTTTTTGAATTCATTATTCCATTTTTGGTAACATATTCATGATAATTTTTTCTGCTCTTATAGTTGTAGTTGGCATAAGTATACTTACTGTTGGCACTGACGCTGAGGAAACCTCAATCACTTACAAAATAAAACCAAACTCGTTTTTCAAGCAGGCGTCGGCATAAAACATTCTCTAGTTACAGTTAAGGAAGCGTTCAAGAATCAAAATTAAAACGGGAAATGGTCAAAACCTAAGAGATGGAGGATAATCTCATTGATTGCGAATTAATACCATAAAACAGAAATTAAACGACGTAAACCTTTGCCAGAGGATGGAGGGGTGATGACGGGTATCACACAATCGATACCTTCGATGCTACGTGAAATGAAAGTCAGCCCATCAGCTGGAAATCAATCGATACATCTCGTCCCGTCTAATTCCGTCTCTTTCCGTTTTCCAAGAATTGCGGCGAAAGTTTCTTGGAAGTTCGAAATCGCCCTTAGGGTCTTAAATATATCACTCCGGCAAATGCTCAGTCGCTTCAGAAGGTCCAGAAACGCTTTTAAAACTGCATCGTAAAATGCATTTTTCTGTTTCAACCGCTGTGGTTTACATTTTTCTAAGCATACAGAATTAAAAATACGTGTGTATGTCACTCACAGAGTTTAAGGATGAGCTAGGTTGGCGACGTAACCTTGCATTTTTATATCACTCACTTGAAGACCAGTTCCTCACTCACGGTGACTTTGAGGCACTCAATCACAATTTGAATATCAGGACCTTCAATGTGACTTACTACAATACCCATTAATGTGCAGATGAAAATTCCTTTAATTCTAAAAATTTACGTTGCCTTAACAGGGAGCTAAACTCTCCTGCAGTCATTTTTTCATGGGAAAATGCGAGAGCAAACGAATGTTAATTGGTGAATAAAGTTTGAAATTTCATAATAAAATGAAAAGACGACCACCTCTGCCCGCAATGCGGAGAACAAATCCACAAGCACCAATAATGAAACCTTTGACTTGTTGATCGCCATACTAGGCGGGGAGCTTATTGTAACATCCGAGAGGGGGCCGTTGATGGGGAGGCACGTCCGTGGGGTGAGGAGGGGAGGGGCGTAGCCCCCCCAAACTCCCCCTGGCTTTGATTTGGACGCCAACGCGACCCCGTGCGACAGAGACTCCCTGGAGGCGATTCGAGGCAGATCGGAGAAAACTCCAGAGGGGGAGTGAGTGATCGAGAGACCGCGGGTCGTGCCTGGACTGAGTCGTCGGACACTGTTAGCTTGCCAAATTTTTCCGGAGGCTAAACCATCGAAAATCATTACACAACCGTGTAAGAGACGTGGTGGCTCCAATCAGCACGCTGAGGGCTGTTGTGCGCACGTAAATATTTCTTTATTAAAAACAATATCAGGAATTAGCTGGTGAAAATAGTAAGCACACTAAAGCTAGTAAAACCTAATGCTGTTGCAGCACGTAATGTGATAAAACTAAACAGAGCAAACACACTATGAGAATAGACTAATCAATTTCAGTATGACGGGATGAATTGTAAATTCACATATGCACGCGTTCACTTGATTCACTGGAGTAAGTCTAATGTGTACACCACACTCTCCAAGACTTACAAAACCATCTTACTCGCGAAAAAATGCGGGTGACACTTTGATAGCACCTTATGGCAGCAAGGAGAACGTCGAATGAATGCCACGCTTGAACGTTACAACGTGGCCGTATTAATCACTGACTTCCGTTGTAGCGATGAGTGACTTCTCGATAGGTGCCCCAAAATAATAAAGTAATGGAAAAAATAATGCAAGTGACTTTTAAAAAGGTTTCCGCGTCATTGCGCAAAAGCTGACTGAGTCTTCCTCCACGCTACGTATTAAGGCGGCTTTACACATGGAAGTTACTTCCATGACAGTAGCCTTGCAAGTCGCTTGTAAGTGGTACTTCGACGTGTAAGCACGTACTTCCATGGCTATAGGGGTCGATAGCGGAACTAATCGACCTCGGTTCTCACTTGCAAGGAAAAAAGACTGGCTTCTGGTTTGCCTGCAAGGAGCATTTCGATTCAGCGATAGTATTGCAAAACATCCGGTGAAATATTCTGCCTGGTTCATCTCAGTTGAAAAACCACAGTTACATAAAATGAGAATTATCTTAAGATTGAAATTTAACAATGCTACTAAATTATTTATCAAAATGTAAATTTAAATTAATATTTGAAAAACAATAGTTGTCATAGAGAGAAAATTTGTTTACATAAACCCATGAGTTGATTTGATTAGTTTAGATTAATAAAACTCAATAGATGTTGATGAAAACAAAATATTTCGCATAATTTATTACAACATGAAGTTAACATAGATATAATCAACAAATATTTAACCCAAAATGAACTATAGAAATGAGTATAAAAAAAATTGTTTTACAATTATATGCTAACATTTCCGTATTAATATACGATTTTAGTCCTGCAAGGTTTAGATTTAATGATTCATTGGTTGGTTGATATTACCTCCTTTCGCCTCCTTAGTTCTGCTATTCATTTATTTGCGGATAAGCCGGAGGTAATGTGTAAGCAGAGCTATGCCCTGCAAGTAGCGATATAAATCGATACTTCACTGCACTCGCTACTTCCATTGAAGTCAACTTCCATGTGAAAAGCCGCCTTTACATTTTATTTAGACCAAGCGGTGCCCGCGGGGAGGAAATAAAAGACGAACAAAGACAGCGTTTTTCCCTTAATCACATAATTGAAAGAGAGAGAGTAAAAACTCCATCAGGGTAATTAATTTGGTTGTTTTCGCGTGACTCGAAGAGAAGGCCGATCAAAGGAGGAGAAGGGAGGAGGAGGGATAAAGGACGTCGTTCCAGATGCGTCGGAGGCGAATCGTTTGCCAACGGGTGACATCCCTAGACGCGGGTTGCGGTTAGAGGTTCCCTTCTTCAGGGTGTGGGTGGGGAGTGGATTAGGGGGGTACAGGGGGTGGGTGCAGGGTGGGAGGGAAACCGCACGCGGTGGGAGAGGGGGAAGGGAGAGGAATTCGGAATGTGGCGAGAATCCAATAATCAGTGATTGTTCACCGATTGTAAAAAAAAACAAAAATACGATTCCAATGTAGCAATGTTTTTCCATCACCTCTGACTCGTTAAATACGAATGCGAAGATGGAGACGCATGTGTCCTTTTGTACCCACTGTAGGATGGCGATACTTGCTCCGATTTGGGGTACATTGATTCATCGAATGAAATATAGTCATTCATTCATTGCAGTAGTCTACCGGTTAGAGGTAGGTTGTGATGAAAGTCAGAGAATATCCAACGAACTCTTACACGTGCCGTGCCCTTTCTACCTCTAGTATTTTTTTCTTATGCTGTGCAAGGATTTCGTGTGGTGACGACCGCGGAGGCCCCCGCTGCCGGGCACGACACCCGCCCTAGTGGGCGGCGTCCCGTAGTTGCCAGGAATAAATTCTCTTTGAATGACTTTCATGTTCTGGGAAATGATAGTTGAGAGGTATTCCCACGCCACTCATTGGTATTTTTAACGTGACACCATCACGGAACTACCTTTCGTCTGGCTCCTACCCTTCGACCTATCTGGCATGGGTGGCCCTACCAGGAGCAATGTACTTGCTCCTGCCAGTCCAGCTCTAGGGGTCATTGGAACGCACAAGCCCTTCCACCACGTCAAGGTCGTAGTTCAAGGAAGAGAATTAAATATATGAGTGACTTAAAAATAATTAACAGAGGCACGAAAAGTGCCCCACTTCATTGTTATTTGATTAAAGTCGATATTTTATCTCGGCCATTATTTGATGTACATTTCTATGCAAGCATCTGGGTATTTTTTTCACAGCAAATGAACCTCACTGTACTCACGCGTTGAAGGAGAGGGTTAGCGGTGATTTTTGCCGGAAGAGTCTTTCAGGGGGAGGGGCGGCTGGGATGGGCGAACGAGGAGCCAGAGAGAACCCCTTAGCTCAGTCTTTCATAAACAGGGGAGCTCCCCCTTTCATCAGGTACGAACAAAGGAGGAAGTGCACGGGCAGTTAAAGGAGGGAAGGGGTGGCGTGTGTGTGTTCCGGGGGCCCGCATGTCGCCGCCCCTGAGAGCCCCCCCCCTCTTACCCGTTACCTGCCCTCCACCCACTTGTACGCGTTATTACGCCAGGGCCGGCTCTCTCTCCATCCTGTTTCCCAGTGCACAAGGGGGCGGGGGAGTGAGTGAGGATTGAAGCGACAGATGGCGTCGGAGGCGGTCAGGGCAAATGCCATGATGCAAATGAGAGGACGGAGAATCAGGGAAAGGGGATGGGGGGGATGTAAAGAAGGGGGCAGAGGGGCTGTCTCGAGAGAGGGAGAGAAGTTGCTCCCCCTGGGGGCCGAGGTAAGGGAGAGGGGCAAGAAGTACTTATCCCCGTCACCCATTCCTGCTCATTATCATCGGGAAGCGAAAGGGTCTCTCGTCCTTCCCGAGAACGTTTCGCACGTACGAGAAGATACTCCTCTAGGCTTAAGGTGGTTTGAGTGAGATAGTTCCTTAGTCATAATGGATACCATATTCGAATTTAATTTTTTTGATTTCAGCGTCTGTAAGAAGCATGACATAAATATTGTAATATTAACCCTTAAGTAGGCGCGTGGGGTCTTTAAAGACCCCATGGGTGTAGCAAACGCAATATTTTACAACAAAAATTGCTTTCGAAGTTGACCATTTCAGAAATAACTAATAGGAAAAAATTAAAGGTACGTAAGTCGAATTATCCAACATTCAGTATGCATCGTAAAATACAGCAATGTAAAATAAACAAATTTGGCGAAGTTATAAACGATTCCGCATGGGTATTAAAAGACCCCACGCGCCCACTTACGTCACAAAGTGAGGTGCGCCTACTTAAGGGTTAATGTCGCAACGATATAGTTAACATGACTAAAATTCTCAGTAATTAAATAAATAAAGCTACATAAGTCTCTAACTTGACTCATTTTTCCCCGCCGTACGGCTGAAACCCCTTCAAAACAGCAGGTTTATTTGCGATTCTGTACAAAATACTGCGGTGAGTAATAGAATATTTTTTATAAATATTTGAGAAAACATGCAATCCACAAACCGTTAGTTTTTTGGCGAAATCTAGGTGATAGAAGTTCCTAATTTCTTTAATATTCTCCCTCTGGAGCGCAAAGCCATAATCTATCCCATGTAAAACAGCTTATATTTTTAGGCAAATTTCTCGAAAAGTAGTTTGGCAAGGGGTTGATATTTCGATATTATTGGAAAGATGAGAGTTTTTTTCTATAAAATGAGGCTAAATCCATCAAATTCTAGGTGAAGTGATTGTTCGCTCAGACTTCCTTAAGATGTACGAGTGGGCCCTTTTGCCAAATTAACCACGCAGTAATCCTACCATATATGGATATGCACCGCCGGATATATATCTGCAGCCATATTGGTTGAAAGAGACGCCTGGGGAATTGGGAATTGATCAAACTGGGCAGCGATGATTGAAAGGCAAGGATTTGTTCGATAACGTTCGCTTTTTGTCATTGGAATTTAAAAAAATAATAGATGCGGAATCTTCTGGACATCCCCAAAAACAACGGTTGGTGGATATCTTCCGCTATTATTTTTGTATAATAGCAATTTCGTCTGCTTCCATTTCAATATCTTTGCTACCACGATATGGAGGCAAAGATTAACAATTTATTCTCCGTCAGAAAAATGTTTCTTTTGTTGCCAATGCTAAAGTAATTTGATAAGACTCTTCTGTAGTCGCCTAGTCTTCACAACTTAATTTGGCAAATATATTTTGTCTTCTTCTGATCTCTTCCCTTTTCTTACAATTAGTAGCATATTCTTTTCGTAACTCCGACCCAATAACGAGGTTAATTTTTCCTTCAATGGTAGTTTGACGCTTTGTTTTATACTGTATATTTAGATCGTGTGAAATGTGGGTCTATTATGAGGAAAAGTGCTTTCACAAACAAGGGAAAACAGTTTTTCCGATGGACTTGCCATAAATAGCAACTCATTTTCCCAATTTTCGTTAAATTTACGCTTACCATCACTTTTTGCGCTTCTTTTGTCCATTTGTTTGAACTGTGGTGGAAAACAGGAATGATAATACAACATAGAAAAGCACAAAACTCTAAAATTCAAAATGTTGAAGAAGAACAAACATATCACAAGCACGTACGTTGAACAGAATATATGTTGTGAACTTTAAAAAAATTGCGACGAACTGATAATTGAGAGAAGGGTGTATAAACTGAAAAGAGAGCACTCTGGAGTAGGGATTGGAAATTTAAATCCAGAATCGATTAATCGACTTTCGATTTTGGTTTTTAAAATCGATTTTCTAAAAATTCGATTTTTTGCCCAAAATAATCGAAAAATCGAAATCGATATTTATTCATAGTAAAGTAATTGTCTGCTGAAATACGGATGTGCTGTTGTAACAAAATGCAAAATATGGTTTAATTGAAGCACTAGGGATAAGAACCGAATACAGTTAAATTTATTAATACAATATATTATTTTAAAGATATTAATAAGATATGCAGGGAAGTAAAAATACATAACAGATACTTATGAACACATAGGTAATTTAACAAGCAAATTACATATAGTTTAGTAGCAATAAGAATTGTGTATTGAAAAGTGGGCATACCACAAAATGAAAAACAGAATTTTATTTATTTCTTGATGGCAAAGCCGTGGAACCAGTGTTCCTCAGGGATGGACCTTAAGAAAACTAACATATTTAAATGTTCTCCGAGTAATCGATTTTGCACCTGAGTTGCAATTAACCCGGTGTGAGAAAATAGTCGCTCACACGGCACGGTAGAGGCAACTATAGATAAAATCCTGCTGGCTGGTTTGTATACGTGGGGATATTCTCCCTCAATCTCCTTCCAAGCTTGTAGTGCTTTAGAGTTGGACTTGCGATCGACTGGAGGGCGGTTTACGAACTGGCGCAGCTCGATTGGCAAAATTCAAACGCTAGCTTTAGCTAGCAAGCTAAAAATCGAAAATCGATCGGCTAGAATCGATTTTGATCGGTTTTTCAAAACAAAAATTCGACTTCGATTAAATCGAAAATCGGAGTGTGATAATCGATTTTCGATAAAATCGAAATCGATTTTCCATTCCCTACTCTTGAGTATCCCTCTGGAAGCCTTTAATGGGAGAACCCAGATTTCGTGCTATAGTTCTAAAATCACCGCGTGAGCCTGTGTGCAGCATGATCTGTAGTCCAACACCGGCGCTATCTGGGCGGACAAAATGGTTACCACTCATCTACCTTGGCGATCTCAGACCTTTCAGAGCCGAAGAAGAGGTTGAAGAGACGGGAAGAGTGCTTCGTGAGTGAGCACGAACAAGGATGTTGCAGTAAAAAAGAAATTGGCTGGAGCCCAATCCCTCGGGTTAGTTATGATTGCTCTGGTGTTGAAAATACGAGGGAGGATTCAGTTATGGCAAAAGAAGGCGCAAGGATGCAATGCACCACTCGCAATCATCCAATACGCCACAGGTTTCCCCCTCCCCCCCCCCCACCCTGCTCTACAGTGCCATCTCACCACGGAATTTCGCACACAATCGCATATTAACATTCACCACAGTGCAATACTGCGCATATTTTTTTTATAATTTTATATTGACCAAAAGAAATTCTTTTGACGACAGGAGAATGGCAGTACGTTCATAGTATCGTCGACCTCACAATATAGCAGCGCTGAGGCTTGTAAAGGGATTTGGATACCTTGGCGATACTCTGAAATTTAGAAGCATATTTTGGATGTCTTTTGTTTATAAATTTAGGACAACAGATGGGTATGATCAGGGAGTTGGATCCTAAAACAATGCTCCGGCACGTGGGAGCATATTTTGGACATGTTATAATTATGGGTTTCTGGTCATTAATTGTTGCGAAAAAGTGGTTTGATCAGAAGGGAGTCCACTCGCGTTATCTTGCCCGGTGGCCTTCAAGGAAAGAGCCGGGGAAAAGGGAAAAGTTTGAAGAATGTGATTGTAGAGTACGAGGAGAATGCGTTATCGGTGACCGAACTCGAGCGAGCTTTCGTCATCTGCTCCACCTCTTCCATTTCCTGCAATCGACCGGTCCCAGCAGCGATTCAGGCTACCGACAACGAGTGTCCGAAAGACTGCCATTAATTAGCGAACGGGCTTCGTAAACTAACTCCAGCGCTCGACAAAGTACACGTGCTGCTGGCTCTCCTGCAGTTTAATTTCGGCATTCGCCGCTCACCTCCCGTGTGTCTCTCACGTGAGCGATGGATCCGGCAACATCCGAACACCCGGCCTTTCCACTTGCTCTCGAAACTTGTTCCGCCAGCTGAGCGCACAAAGCGAGTTGTCCTCCGGGCGCGGACGCTCAATTGGACGAGGACTGTTTCCCGAAAGAGTTAAGAGAGGATCGGTGAATAACCGCAGGTGACCCAACCCAACACCCCTCTTCCCCCACCAACCCATGAAAAGGGTTGCGCTCGCCGTTAATCCATTGTCGCCCCGTATCGCGTTTTCGTTCGCCATTGTCCCTGCCCCGAACGCGACGACCGTTGGCGTCGAATCCTAGAAGCAAAGCCGGCAGAGATAGTCATTCTTAGTGACCACTGCCGTTCTGATTCAGATTTTAACTGAAATTGACGAAGTTATGAAAGAAATTGACGAACGGAGAAGTTATAAAAGGTTGGAATTGGAAAAAGGGCAAAACGTTGCATTTGATGAGGCAAGCATGAAACTTTGTACGGTTGTTCCTTGGACCAATCTAAGCGATTTTGCCCCAAGTACCGTCCGCCCCACCCCATTTGGTTCGATTTTGGGGGAGGCTAGGGATGAATTATGAACAATTATTTTTTTAACATCATCTTACTGGCCTGGGCTTGTCCAAGGTGTCGTTTTCGGACAACTCAAGCCCAGAGGTAACTATGGTGAAGCTCAAATGACACTCCGACGACAGGAAAAAGCGAAAATGACGCCATATTTAAAAATTGCGGTCATTTTGACGAATGGACAATTTAACGCTTACGTTGAGGTGTGGGGCGTCGTTTTTTTATGATTTCGGGGTCGCTGAACACGTTTATAATGTCAAAAATACGTTATATGCATTTTCTTGGGCCATTGTGTCACATGTTACAGAGATCATTTGCTCCACAAAACGGAGGAAGAGTGAAATTTTGAAATAAACAGTATGACGAAAGATATCTTTGTCTAAAACAGCACTGTAGGAATTATAATATATTACGGATGTAGAAAGTTAGAAATTTACAAAATAATATAACGAGCCATCATTGAAAAATTGAGTTACAGAATTCATATCTCCAAGTTTCCTGTGTTGTGACTGCTTGTTACGTGGTCATTACGTATACCTACTGCGTTACGTGCTTGTGAACAGTTTTTCTCGCTCTACACGATATATTTTATGCATTTTCTGAGAGGGAACAATTTTTCCTCTCTTTCTGTTGAAGAAAAATGCGCAGTAATGGAAGAAGGGAGGTCTATCCTTTTGCTGAACTTATCTCAGAATGAGAGTAGGTTTACAATTCTGCCCAGAGTTTAAGCCACATAAATATGAGAAAAAGTTGGATTTTAGGGCAATGAATCTAAAAATAGGCTATATCAGCTATACTGTTTCCTTTGGTCGCTTTGTGCTAAAGATAAAGACGTGACCTGGACAAAAATAGGTGTGTTCGATAAAGGGGTTTCATCTAAAAAAATTAAAAATCATGTGGAATCTATTGGACACATGAGCCAGTTTAGTTCTTCCAGTTTTGGGTAAAAAGTAAAGCGAGAACAACTGAGCAGTGCATTCCGAAGGGAAATTGAGAGATACAATGATGCCGTAAGAAAAAATCTGAATGTATTGTAAAACACTAATGACTTTGTAAATTGTTGCGGAGAGTTAGAATTCGCCCTTCGGGGCCATGGTGGGCTCAAGTACTTAATCAACAAATCCAGGAATATTCAGAGGCTTGATTAATGTCACATCTACACTAGACAACCTTGTTTGAGAACATGCAACTGTTTTTAAGGGTAACTCCAAATATATTCATAATGATTTGCTGAATGGGTGCCATGAGAAAATATCGGCTGAGGTAGCTGCTGCTAATATTTTGTCAATTATGGCAGATGAGACTACGTATATCTTCAAAATTTCAACTAGTCGCTGTACTTCGGTACACATTACCCAAAGGTATTGGATATTCCGACCAGTTGAAAGGTATTGGAGCTTCATGAATCCTGTCGGACACGACGCCCGCGCCCCTTCTTAGGCAAATGTCATTAAGGGTGTTCTTAAAGATGTCGTTCAGGAAAATAAAGGAAAAGTTATTTCCCAAAGTTATGATGGTGGTAATGTCATGAGCGGCCGAAACTCAGGAGTACCAATGATTATCAGACACGAGTATCCTTACGCTTATTTTGTATATTGGTGTGCCATAAATTGAATTTAATTCTGGCCCAAGTAGCAAAGTCAAAACAAGGAAATGGGTGTGCTTTTTGCTCATTCACCCCAAAGGGTTGCCATCCTTGATCAGGTAGTAGGGCCATCATATTATCAAATGCAACGTTTTTCCGTGTACCGCTAGCACTATAAGGCCCGGGCGACACAGGCGACTGCCCGGGGCGCCGCAGAGGAAGGGGCGCCGTGATTGTGAAAAAATATTTTATTACTACAAAGTTTAACTGGTGAATAAGTTTGATAGGTGGGGAGGGGGGGGGCGCCGGAATACTCTCTCGCCCGGGTGAAAATTTTGTCTTAAGCCGGCCCTGTGTATACCAGAAGCACGAAAATGTACTCAGTCAATAGTGCAAAAAAAAAGAAATCCTTAAAGATATTCTATCGCGTTTACAATAAGCTTATAGTGTATAATAGAATTACTAGTACGTATTTAGTAAGTCACCGCATCAAGTCACTTCATATCAATTTCATTCATATATATCTCTCTAAACAGCCCTTTGATATCAATCGTATCTCGAGAAGGTAACTCGTTGAACACAGAGCAACGGCCTTTCAAGCCCTCAGCCCGCCTCGGAGCAAAGCCTCTGTCTCTAAACCGATATGCACTAAGATTTTAGGCGAGTTAAGGCCCACGAGTGGTAATTTTTATAAAATAATAATGAACGTCCAATCTCCTTCACCACATTCCGAGATCGATGTTGATACATCCTTCTAAAGTTCAACCAATGTAGCAAATGAAAATAAGCGGAGATTTCAACCATCCCTCTGCGAAGAAGAACGCAACCTGCAATTTGGTCGCAACTTTAAGAAGTCAAGATGACAGTGACCAAGGTATTGCTCAGAATGATTACAAACCACTTCTTGATCAAAGTAATAAGAGGAAGTAGAGAATCAGATCTTTTAGTTTTAAGGCACCAAGATACAGCGAAATATATTGCAATGCTTGAAAGAATGAAAATAATCGCAGAGAAATAGCCACCTTAGTAAAAAATGGCATGATCTATAATCAAGGCAGAACAAAAACCATTTATTCGAATAATGCGACCTTGATCGGGCCTAAGCTTAAAGGTTTCCACGAAGTGCGAAGAGCCATTAATTGATGGCGAAACAAAGGCACCTCAGAAGCATTAATTATAGTTACTTCATTCATTCATTACAGTAATCTACCGGTTAGAGGTAGGTTGTGATGAAGGTTAGAGAATATCCAACGAACTCTTACACGTGCCGTGCCCTTTCTACCTCTAGTATTTCTTTTTTCATCTCAGCAAAAGTCCTACCTTTCTTCATCCCGTCCATAAAACCTATTCTCTTCCTTCCCCTTCCCCGCTTACCCAACATCCTACCCTCTATCACGGCCTTCAGCAAACCACCTTCACTCATTACCGCTTCCAGCCACCAACCCTGCCATCCCTTAATCTCATCTATAAGTTTCCTCTCCTCGCCCACCATGTCAAGCACTTCCTCATTTGTCTTCCTTTCCGTCCAACGCACCTTCTCCATCCTCCTCCACACCCACATCTTGAAAGCATTCAGCCTATTTTCGTCTTCCTTTCTCAAGGTCCACGTTTCTGCCCCATACAACGCCACACTCCATATCAAGCTCTTCACAAATATAGTTACTTATATTGGAAAATTAATTTTGTCTAGAAGCGTAGAATTTGCGATGCAAATTTCATTATGACATAAGAACAGATCAACTGTATATTACGGGTTTGTGTCTACTGTAATTTTGCACTTACAGGAAATCAAAACTTCGTCGCTAGATACTGGTTTTCATCTCAGTACGCCACCAGCAGTAGGTATCCCTCGTTCTAACTCCTTGCCATGAAAAATACATATTCATGGTCCTTACTTACGTAACAATCAGTGACTTTCGTTGGCGGTGGTTGGCAGAAATCGGAGTAGATGAAGCACGATAATATAACAAGGCAATCAGCATTAAGAAGAGCGCAATGTTATTTTGAGCAAAGATGAATGTCATTTAATTTGAAATTCACGTAAAAAGATTCAAAACCTAACATGAATGGGGAATCTTTATTTCGTTCCCTTGCTCTTCACTTGATAATTGTGATTCCGGGCAGTACGGTAGCACTGAGTTAGGACAGTGTCGTCTGAATGCGTGAAGGCAGTCACTTTGGTACTTGTTTACTTGCGATATATGTTGTGTGGACGGGTCATAACGAAGCCAACGTCTCACCTCCTATGATATAATACTTTCATAATGTTCCTATTCTTTGCCGCGAAAATGTATCTGGCCAGAAAATCTTAATCACGTGTTAGATGCAATGTGTATAGCTCTATAAACATAGCACTGTTAATGTGATACTGTTTTAAGTATCAAACGAGTATGCCTTTGACGATCGCCACGATGAAAGTAAAATTTAATTTCCATGATCGACACAGCAATGCTACACCCATGAACATATAATATCATGACAAAACCCAAAATACCGATGCTCAAATGGTCGTATGGCCGTAAATGCGTGCTATGCGTATTGAAAAAGAAAAAAGAGCTATGAAAACAATTTCCGTGACCTAAATTTATATTCAATTTGAAGCTTTCCAGATATCGATTCGGTTCGAAATTTTCGTCGAACAAAAAAAATACTTCGATTCGATTCTAAACTTCGAATATTCGCACAGCTGAGGAACAATTGAGTTGTAATATCATATATTTCCAAAATGCATGTGAAATTCACAGTGAAAATAGTTTCCCCGCTCGGGATTTGAACTCAAGTGTTCGGATTGCGCGCCGGATGCTTCCACAAGTTTAGCAAGTAGTAGGTTGCTGAGTAGAATCTTTAAGAGGGAAATATTGTCCGCAAACGGGCGACTACCTCACGAGATTGACTGTTTGGCAAAATATTATCTGTATCCTGCGTGGTCGTCTTAGAAAGAGTCAGAAATAAGGAGATAAGAGAACTCATGAATGTAAAGGATGCAGTGGAGACTTAGGAAGAAAGAAGATTACGATGGTTTGAACACGTCAAAAGAATGGGGGATGAGAGAATACCAAAAGCGGCTCTAAAATGGGTACCGGAAGGCAGAAGGAAAAGAGTAAGACCCAATATGTCATGGTGGGATGGAATGAGGAAGGAAATGGATAGGAGGGGGTTGGATATATGGAAGATGCATTTCATAGGGACGTGTGGAGAGAGGGGATTGGGTGATGAACTAAAGGGTATTAAGGACTTTTGCTTATGGAAGATGGATGCATGGGGTTTGGGAAAACCGCTGTAGAGTGAAAAATCCCAAATAAAAAATATCCTAATAAATTCAACAGATTCAGGCGAGATATCGTGGAAGTTCTTCATAATATAAGAGAAACAATTGCACTTGTACCTGATGATGGCTCTGTGAGCCGAAACGCGTTGTATGCATTAAAGCAATTTGTGGAAAAGTGCAATTGTTTCTCTTAAATTAAAAAAAAATCCTGCTTGGCCGTAAATTCTTCCACAAAATCAGTTCATCGAGAAACCCACCTTCGACCGTTCCTTTCTCAATGTGCTATAACTACCACCTAGTTCTGCAATCAGGTGTACAAAGAAGCTATCAGACGTAATATTATTGAAAAGAAAACTTTTACCAAGGTCCCCAACATTAAAAAATAATAGCCTAGATCAAAGAATAATTAACTAGAAAGCAATGATGCGAAATGAAATACGAATAGTAAATTGGACCCGCAACCATATGACTGTTCACAAACAAAAAGCAGTCGTTAATGGACTTGACACTGTCATAGTAACTCTTCAATGGAAGCGATGATATCCAGGGTCTATCATGAAAGTGCAGTCTTCCCTTTCGCCAAATTCGGTTCCATTGCGAGGTGCAGGGGTGACGTACGGCAGCAGTAATCTGCTCTATTATGCGTCACCCGAATCGAAGGAGACGGAAGAGGCTGGTCCAAACAGCATCCGTCTGTTCACGGTCCTATGTTTTGGAATTTGGATGAGAGGCGATGAGAAAAAGGCGTCGGCAAGTACTTGGATCGTTGACCTCCCTACCCACGTGACCTGGAGTGCACTGCGCGCGCATACACGGTCCATTCGATAAGAGTGATGGGCTAGATCAATTTAATCCAGATTTCCTGGACATGGCCCTCTATAGTTTGGCTTTCGTTTCTAGTGTTTCGATGGAGCTGACGATCTCAATTCGGACCACTGATGAAAACATTGATGCTCGAAGATAACCTCGAGGACACTTGCTTGCTCAGTTGCTCCTTTCTCTATCCACATCCCGTGCTTTCATTACATCAGTCGCCGAACGGACGACTTCGCTCGCTCGCTCGCTCCTAGAGACGAACAATGCGGCGGGAATAGAATTTAACGCAAATAGACCGTTCGGCGACTGAAGTTATCAACGCAAAGAAACTGAGATAATCCTCTGACTTCTTACCTGAGAAATTGCCCTTCTAGAAGTTTAAAAACGGCGCCAATTTCCCTCCTGACCAAGAAGTTAAAGCTTAAAAAAAAAAAAAGTTGTGTTTTCATGTACTCTATTCAGTTCTGAGGTAAATGTGTTTTGTGAGAAGCGGCCACGGAGGTATTCGAAAAATTGAGTTTTTTGCTTTCAGGATCGGTTTCTGCCCCACTGTGCCCTCGGAGGAGGGGGTAGGAGAGGAGCGGGGGGGAGGGGTAAGTGGGTGGAGGCGCGGGAGAAGGGTCACAGGAAGGGTGGGGTGTTGGGACGACGGTTGGTTGGAGAAGAGGGGGCCGAGACTGGCAATGAGTGAATACCGAGTGCTCTCTTCTGGAGTGGCTGCCTTCTACGGCGAGTGACGTCACAAGGCTCGGGGTGGATACTATAGTGGGGCGGGGGAGGGACTAGCCGAAATGAATGGGAGAGATATTGCATGCATTTGTGTGATCGTGAAAGCTGTGCCTTTGAAGAAAAAGCTTCCCGGTGTGCAGACTTCGATAGCGCTTGCTCTATTCAAGTTTTGAAACGGTGTTTCGTACCAGCAACATGACTCATCTATGTCATACCACGTCACAAGTTTTCGGGCGCCATTGAATGACTATGCGTGCATGTCCTACAGGCTATAGTTCCTTCTAGCGATTATTCTCTGGATGTGATACCCCTCGCGAGAGAAATTCCACCGGTTGATTGAGGAAGGGGAGTTATTCTTTCCTTACTCTGATTCCCAGTGACCCCATTCACCCTACCAACCCTTCCCACGCTGTTTTCTTGAAATCTGGCTCTCAGACTCCCTCCAGCATATCCCCTCATTGCATTGCCCTCTCCGTAGTTGTGGCTGGAATACCTACCGTCATTTTCTCATCCTCCCTCCCACTGCATTCATTAGAAGCGACAAGATCCGTCTTCCCATCCTCGATCCTCTAACCGCTAACCTTGCGCTCGGCATCACTACACATAATATATCGGGCAAAAGAAGGTGCATGAACAGTGCTATCTTCAATAAAGTCAGATTTGTGACTGTTTATTTACTTCGAGTGGTTTGTATTTACTCAGGCTTCAATCGAAATGCCACATACAAATCCAAGTAATTAAATTTATTAAGTAAAATGAAGGAACATTCAAAGATTAAAAATAATTCCTACCTGATTCCCTGCATGGCTCTTCCATAATCAACCGGAAAATATATAATTTCATATTCTGTGACATCTTTGTCACCTTTCGTTTGAAGCGATAAACAATATAACCAAGGAACTATATTAATATCAAGGAGTATAATTGTCTGGAACTACGGAGAAAATCTCCAGAATGCTATTGAAATACAACATAGTTAGAAGATTCACATGCGTGACGAAGACAGGGGACGTACTTCTGAAAGCCAAAGACCCGCTTCCCCGGAACCTCTACGGAGGAAAATATGAAGTTTTGTGCAGCTGTGGACATCCATATATAGGCCAGACATGCAGAGCTCTAAAAATACGCCTCCAAGAGCATCAACGGGCAATTAAAAATAATAATTACCGCATTTCTGCAATAGCCGAACACCATCTCAGCGGCCCCACTAATAATTTCAACTTTGAGGAGACAAAATTAATATCAAGGGAGGTACGCTATTACCCAAGATTAATCAGGGAGGCTATAGAAATTGCGAAGAGACCGGAGAACGTCAACCGAGAAGACGGTTACACATTGAGTAAAAAGCTTAAACGAATTTTTCAAATTTAAAATTCCGGCAACAATGGGAGTCCTCACTCATATATATAAAGACGAGCGAGACTAAAGAATCAGTTCAGGTAACCTGATGAAGCTGGCAGGAGGACCAGCGAAATGTCGTTTTTTGCAATTTTAAACATCGCGGAATGAATCCCGAAAGATTAAACATTCAACACTACATCCGCGGAAGCCTACGAGCTAATATAACCAAGGTTCTTAAAAATGCAATAGCCTGTTTGCCACAGCCAACGGTCGTGATTTTTATTCATTGAAGCAAAGTCCATTTATGGAGGCAATAGATGCACGAAAATTAAGAAAGACTTGGGGTCATTACAAGAGTAATTCCAATTGAAAACCGGCCCAACTTTTCGTGTCAACGGCATGATGCTTGACCAGAAGAGCTTACAAGTGCAGCCTAAATTCCCTGAAATCTCCCAACGTCTTATTACCCCCTTACCCATTAAAACTAATTGCACTAAAATGATAGAGAAAGTAGCATCTGCATATCAGAGAGTAATAAATTTGAATGTGAAACGATTCATAAGTGGTGTGAGTCATTCCTTACCTAATGGGGATCATAGTTTCTTCAGGCGGTTTAACGGGTTTCGTCCAACTATCTCCATGTAGGTATATGCTGTGGATGGTGTTAACATAAAGGCGACAGATGAAGTGAAGTATCTAGGAGTTACTATAACCTCGAACCTATCGTGGGGAACACATATAAGAAATATTTGTGGCAGAGCTCTGAAGAAGCTAGGATTCGTCAAACGTATTGTGGGAAGATTTTCGGATGAAAAAGTAAAAGAGAGGTGCTATTTCGCACTCGTCCGGCCACACCTTGAATATGCAGCGAGCATATGGGATCCGGTGCAGAAAGACTTAATCCGGGAACTTAATAAAATACAAAGGAAAGCTGCGCGATTCGTCAAAAACTGCTGGAACTACGTAATTTCATTAGAGCGAAACGCTCTAATGAAATTACGCCTAGCATTTATTATAGTCCCTTATTGTTCGGGGGAAAAACGAATTCCCATACCTATCCGTTCGGCAAAATATCTCTCTTAATTTATAGTTTCTGTCGGACCTGGAATTATATGCAAACGGCTGGTGTCCTAACAAATGCGAAAAACGAATTCCCATACCTATCCGTTTAGATATCTTTAAGAGCGACACGGAGAACATCATATTAGAACCCCACTATATTTCCAGGTCCGATAGAAACGATAAATTAAGAGAGATATTTTGCCGAACGGATATGTACGGGAATTCGTTTTCCCCCCGAACAATAAGGGACTTTAATAAATGCTAGGCGTAATTTCATTAGAGCGTTTCCTTTTTATTTGTAAACGGCTGGTGTCCTAACACCCCCCGCCACACGCCTATTGAGGCGGCTTGCGGGGTAGTATGTAGATGTAGATGTAGAACGGTTACCGAATTTGCCACTTATGTCAGTTAGGCTGGGTAGAAGGTTTTCTAGGAGTAAAGTCCGAAAGTCATGAATCCCATATTTAGACAGGTATTAAGAGCGTCTTCAATATGACGCTAAACCATATAAAATACAGATTCAGGTGTGATGTGGTGGAACCGTTTCATAATGATATCAGCAAAACACATGCAGTTTTCCATTAATAAAATATTTAATACGACTAGTTTCGAGGTTACTACATCATCTTCAAGGCACGTGAAGATGATGTAGGAACATCAAAAGTATTCGTATTAAATATTTTATTAATGGAAAACTGAAAGTGTTTTGCTTCTCTCATTATGACACTAAACAGATCATTCTTTGGATGTGAATCGAAAATCTCGCAAAATGCCCAGAATATCTCACTTTCTCCGTCTCAACTCACTTCCTCACGTAAATGCATGCGATCCCAGATAATTACTCGGCATTTGTCATTACAGTGATGACTATGCTTACTCCGATGGCTGCTCAAGAACAAATCTTTAGTGGCTGCGTCCTTAGTCGTCTGCACTTGATAAGAAAGTCAAGCATTTATACCGCTAGAAAAGACGCTACACATCACCCGAAGCGCAGAACGATGGGTGGTGTTTAATCAACTAATTATAATGGCAGCGAGTAGTGAATAAAGGAATTTAAAATCACAAGGAAAAGGAAGACCGTATTAGGCATCGTAAATTTTCCGTAGGTAGGAGAGTCGCATTACTCAGCTCTCATCTTCCGACGCAATCATCTCGAGAAACGAGCAATGTATTCACTTGCAACCGTGAATGCAGTCTCCGCAAAGAGCACCGGGGGTGTAAGGTCACCGGTCACGGTTAGGTGGCAAGAAGAGGGAAAGAGAATTGTGAAGAAAAGGGAGCAGAGGAGCAGGAGGTTGGTTTGCTCATCAAGTGTAGGCGCCAGTGCGTCGTTCGATTGGTTGCCACAGTCGTAAATGTTGCGTGGGAATAAGGGTGGGCCTTTACATTATCTTTTTCGCAACGCAACATTCTCGGTCACCGTCTATCTCATCAAATGATTCAGTACGAGGCAATAATTTATTACACGTCCTTCCGCGTCCGCCTCCAAAGAGCAGGGTATGAATTGTTTCTGATGCATCAACGCATGCACATCTACCTATCTAGTCATCCCATCCAGGTCCATTATAGGTGCTGCAATTGCTGTGAGATTTTAGTATTAATTGGTGAAGCTCACCTCATTTCTCCATACATTTGCAACTAAGGATTCAAATTAATTTGAGCAGGATTTCAAACAATCGTGTTACACTGAGGATACTTCGTTTTAAAGAAGTTATGCATCTTACATTTTTGTCTGAGAGAATATTCTTACGATTCGCCCGAATATTGCCATTATCTTTCGCAGAGTTCCACAAATATTTCGAGTGCTATTTTCCCCCCCAAAGTCAAAAGATACTTCACCCAGCTTGGCCACATTTCAAGCAACATTCTCCACGGATGATGTACTGAGGGCGGTGTTTGCTGAGCAAAGGCCGTCCCGGCGAAGGACTTCTCGCAGCGGAAGCGCAGGCATAACTAGAGCTATTTATTTTCAATCAACATGGCGATTATTATTTCGCACGGAGAGAGATCCTCGTCGGAGGAGATGTGCGGGAGGGATCGTTCTTACATCTCTTGCCCCCCCTTCTCACTCCGCGCAGCATCCGATGTTATTGGTGCGGTAAGTACGGTGGGGGTGGGGGAGTGGAGGGAGGGGGGGGGGAGGAAGGGTTGTGAACACAAACCCTCAGACGCACACGACCGCAAATTCGAAGACGAGTCCATAATGCCTAATCAAACAATCGGCCCAAGAGGGTGGGGGAGACTTGGAGGAGTCAAGGGGGAGGGGCGGATAAGGACAGGGTCTGTTTCTCCAGGGAGGAAGAGGTGGGGAGGAGAGGAGGGGAGGGCAGTGGGGGAGGAGGAGGAAGGGGGCGCGGACAAAGACGATGAGAGTTTTGAGGACTTGAGAAGGCAGGGGAAATTGGGAACATCTCTGGCGTTGTTAATTCGACTCTGGGAATCGATTATCGAACCGAGTTATGGCCGTGAATGGGGCCCTCAGAGTGGGCAGAGCGGGGGCGGTTGGATCGGTGGAGGTGGGGTGGAGGAGGCACGCCTCCCTCCACCCCACTCCCACCGACCACACCACCAACTCCTCCCCCTCCCTCTAGAGAGAGAAAATACCCCTATCCCCCTTTTAATATCTTCCTCTCCCTCCCGCGGATATTAGTTTCCGTGGCGTGGAAGGAGGGGGCGGGGGGGAGAGAGTATTTGGACGGGGGGGAGGAAGAGAACACGGTGGGGAGGGATGATATTTACAATCGGGAGAGGGGCGAAAAGTTCTTACCACAAAATCCAATTTCCATTACACGCAGGTAGAGTGGGCATCGGCGATGGGCTTATGAGGGGGGTGCTGGGGGGGGGGGGAGGGGGAGGAAGGGGGGGTCGCAATGGATTATAAGACATCGATTTGCGATCTCACCTGCATCGATATAACCTGTCGAGAGCTGGAAGCGTTTAAGGCACCCATGAATATCATCGCTCCCAGAAGACTTCGGTTATCAGATAAAAATTGCCACTGTTATTTTTATCTTTAACTCACAGCTACTCACAGCTACTCAAAGTCCACTGGTCTTCCACATACGACTGACAATTACTTCAGGTCAATTTTCTCGTTTCACGGAATACATGCTCATTCCGCTGAGAAGGCTGTAATACATCATCACCGACGAAGACCTAAACCATTGCGAAGCAACATCTTCACAATTAACCACCTTGTGCCGCGTCTACACTAACCACTTAAGTATGCACTTGAGTGTATTTTTCACTTAAGTACACCATGTAGACGCCCTCTCACCACTTAAGTAACGGGTCCAATTAAGTGGATTCGGGGACCCCTTTTAAGTGGACTTGGATGATATCGATAGTGTACCGTCGAGGTGGTCGAAGTCTCGTCATCGATAGGTCGAGGAGTTTCGGTAATCAAACACATCGTACATGTGTTTATATCATTTATATGAGGAGTTAAGTAATTGTCAAAGTGTTATCCTTCTTTTACGTTTGTTTTTTAGGGTTACACGGGTCCAGAAAATATCTTATGCTACTTCTCGGGCACATAATTTTTGCGCGATGCAAATTTCTTTCCATCATCACTAGGTAGTGCTGAGGTAGTTATAATATCTGTGTGTATACGCTCCCCTACATTTAAATGCTGCACTTAATTACACTCAACTTAAGTACACTTGTAATGTAGACTAGGCATTAGACGCCCAAATTAACTTAGAAAAAAGATGTAATCGCAGCTCTAATTTTAAACTAATTTTGCCAAATGATATTTACATGGAAATAATAAAGTAAAACGATATTGATATGGAGAGATAAATCCGTCGCTTACAAAAAGAGAAATGGTGGCGGTAAGGAAATATGAGTGTCAACGAAAAATATATGTCAACCACTGCCAGTCCAACGCCGACAACGGAAAATACTTCGATGAATAATGTTGATGTTGAGTTGACGCCCCCCACGACTTATCTCGTGGGGGGGGAAACAGTTTAGGTTATATTGAGATAAAAATGTATTTGATGGCGAAACGGAGGAATGCGAGCAATAGGGGGGTGGGGAGGAGGAGACGAGCGAAAGAGGGGCGCGGGGGTTGGGTGGAAGGGGGGTGTGAGGGGGTGTGAGGGGGGAGGGACGGGGGTGGGAGGGAGGCCCTTCCTTGAAGACAGAGAGGGAGAAAGGGATGGAAGAAGAGGAAAGGCAGTGAGACGCGTGGAGGGTGGGTACGAATAGTCTGAAGGCGTGATCATGGTGATCTGACTATTCCAAGTACATATATGTGTATTCAACGAAGGGCCTTCGAAGGAAACAGAAGGAAGTTACCAAGTGAAAGCTGTTACCAACCCACATTTTTGTTTATTTTTACAGGAATTTATGCTCACATTTATTGCTATCACATTACAGCATTTTACTTTTAAAAAATGTAAACCCTTTCTACTCAAACATTGCAAAAATAGTAACTTTTAATCCTGGGTCCACATATTAATCCATTTAAGAGTGCCTCATATTACCTGCATGCGTCAGGAAATAAGTTGACACAGAATGTACAACTTTAAAATTAAATGAGTGAAAGAAAAATGTTCTACACGAAATATTTTCGTTTTCATCAACCATCTTCATTGCTCTCTCCTGTTCGGAAGAAAGCGGATGTACTGCCGAAAATAAAAAAAAACTGACGTGTTAGTTCCTTTTTATTTGTGTCTGTGTTTTTGCTTGTCACGCCTGTTATGCCTCATTGAATACATATTTTCACCACGTGTGAGCAAGGACGTCTACCTTAAAACAACTGTTGAAGAACCCACTGAATCAACTGTTGAGGAAAAGGTTGTGGGTGAAGGTATGGGTTGGGACGGGGAGAAATCCCGAATACATGGAAGCAGTGTATGCGTGTGTCTATATAAATATAGGTATAAAGCACATGCGACTAAGGTGTCAGCCAAGTCTGCCTCACCTTGTGTCAGACAGGGTCGGGAAGGGGAGGCCACGAAAGCGGATATCGGAGGGTGAGGGAGGGGGAGTGAGGGGGGGGGAGGACTGTCAAGGGAGAGGGGGGGAGGGGAAGCGTGGCATCTCTGTGTCGCCTAGGAGAGCTTCAACGAGAGGGCCGCCCCCACCCATCGTCCATCAACTGTTCTTTTTTTGTTTCTCCGCCCTCTCAAGGAGTGACGAGGGCGCTGCCGTGAATGGATGGAGGGAGGAGGGGGAAGGGGGAAAGACTTCCCTCCACCCCCTTACTTCTCACCCCCTCCCCCCCAAATCCTTTCCCCAGTCGCCGCCGCGGCGCTGGAGGAGTGCCCGGAAATGTTTGCGAAGTGTAAGGTGAGGGGGAGGTGGGGAGATCTCACTCGGTGGGAGCTCCTGGCTCCAATTTGGCGCTGCGGCGGCGCCACGAGTGAATGGAACAAGTGACGGGAGAGACGGCGTGCGATTCGAGGTGAGGGCGAGTTGGGGAGGAGGGGGAGTAAGGGGGGGGGGGGTAGGGGAGGGGACGGTCTTGGGACGACTGACGGACAGACACCCATGGCACTCACATCAGATGGGGAGAGAGAGAGAGACTTAGCTCCTTCCCGCCCCCCGCCCCACCCCCACTCCATGTTACTCGGCCCGCCGCCGGGGGAACTTCTTGGCGGCAGGAGGGGGAGAAGGGGGAGGAAAGAGGAGGAGGGGTTGTGGTTGTTCTAGTAGGGGGGTGGGGGGACAGGGAGGGAGGACGACGCCTTGAGAAAAGTGGGATTTCCCGAGTCGCTTTTAAATATTACGCAGCCTCCCTGAAATCACTTCGTAAGCCAAACACTACGGTTTAGAGCTCGAAGAACATGCGCGCATCCGATACCTGCGTTATAATTGTGACGTCACGGATCTGTTGCGGGAGTAAACGGAAGGTGCGAATAGCAGGGATGTATGGATCATCTCTCGATAGTTTAATTCTCCTGGGAGAAAGATCCGAAGCGTATCAGAGAGATGGGAAGTGATTTTGTCAAAGCATGCAGAGGAAATCTTCCCATCCTTGAAATCACGATGGCGGCAGAATATTTCTCCAAAATTGAAGGCTACGTGAGCGCTGAGAGGAGGACAAGAAAAATGCAAAGATGTGTTTCAATTCATACCTTCCGGACGCCAACTTCGGAATAGTAGTGTGAACTTAATAAAATCGGTATAGTTAATCTGAATTTATTGTTATTAAATATATCAGTCATAGAGAAGAACTTATTGCCGATATTATTTTTCTCACTCAAAACTGGACGATGCTTCCATTGGATTCGTGCAGGTCAAGAGAGATGGTAGAAATTCCATTGTGAGGCTAAGGTAATTTTGAATGATACAAATATACTTATATCCAAGCAAGTGCAACTTCGCTGAAGAAAGGCGTACGTAAGCTGCAGGAAGTAAATTGTAGTCGAAATTAGTGGTAATATATTTCTAGTGACGAAAGGAAAACAAGGAAATCCTTTCCTTCATATTTTCTAATAACTTTCAATTGGGTAATTTGGCGAACATGGATGATTTCTACATTCCACTGAATCATAGCCACCGTGCTCGATATTTATCAAGCGTCCATTTCAGGCACAAAAGCTACTTCACGGGAAAAATTCCCTCACAGTCGTACCGGGCCAGAATGGTACACAGTCTAAGTATTTTCATAATCTACGGTTTATGTTCTACTTTCTACCCCAAATATGAAGCCTGACCGGATGTATCTAAATAATGATTGTGAGTGTGCATAAAAAAGACTCTGAAGAATAGTCATAAGAATACTGTTCGCCAAAAATAACTCGAATAGGAAAGAGAAAGTCTCAAGTGGATATTCCAAAAGATGAAACTAAAAGGGAATACTTGGCCAAGTGGACAGCGTTATCGCCGAGCAATGGCAACGTCATAGGATCGAGTCTTCGCCTTAAGGGTTAAATAGTATCAGAGGGTCTTACCAATAATTTAATCCTTTCTCTAGTTTCGGACTTCGACCGTAAACCATGTCTCGGCGACTCCAAGCGAAAGATTCGGGATCTCTCGCCTACAGTTCAAGTTAGAATTTCACCGTCTTTGGTGTATAACTTCGCACCCATGCGCGTGACAGCGTAAGTACCATATCATTTGTGCGAACGCAATGATTGGAAAAGATGGTGTACTTGTTGAAACATTACTTGAGGAAAAGGTGTTTGACTCAATTTGTTTCAACCACTCGTTTCCGTTATATGCTCTTCAGAGCCGTGCTGGAATTTAGCGAAAATGCTTGTTTTCGAGATTGGCAACAGAAGATGTGAGGAACTACGTGTTCTTTCATCATCACCAGTCATCCCATCATTTTATAGCGCAAGTAGTTCTCCATGCCTTCTACCAACTTTGAATACAATTAAACTGATATTCCTACATTATTAAAAAATATCGCCGTTCAACTGCATCTAATAAGGTGGGTCGAAATACCGCATTTTCTCGTGTAAGTTGCGTATATTTATTTCAAACACCGGTGAGAAAAAAACTCAATTTTCCGTGCAAGCCTTGCACTTGCGTAGACTTTAAGTTAGCCTCGATGAGTCACATTCACGCTTTGATTACGTTTTCCGGGGATACAAACATTGAAATGGTCTTCACAGACAAAACAAACTGTTTTGGCGCTGATTTCCCGTGACGTTAATCTCGGTGGACAGCTTTTATCAATGTTTTCCTTTTTAAGGACATTAAAACCTTATGAGGCGCATTAGCCGATGTATTATTACAAAAATACTTCTATTTTTTCAAAAATACTTCTTTTATTGCAAAAATACTACGCAAATAATACAAAAACCTTCCACGAAAAACGTCTCAGTTCAGACTGGTGCAACAAGTCTTAAAAAAGTCTCCAATGGCCGTAATAAATTGACACCACTCGTCAAAAGTACTCAACAAAACAAAACAGTTGCTGTTTTGGTTTGCGAAAAAAAGAGCAATTCCACGCCAATGACCAACTACAACCTCTCGACCAGAAAACCCTATTGTGGTGGTTTACGGGAATGTTAGTTCCTCGCCAGTGACACAACCACAGACACACACACTCGACCCAAATAGGGATCCATCGCTAGGGCTAATGAGACCCCGTTAAGGATGCCTGGGTTATGACCACAAACACACTCCCAATAACTCAGAAAATCACTCACACTCAAACGGGTCCAACTTCTGGGAGAATCTAGCTCAAAATGAGCGTAGTCAAAGAGCGACACAAAGACAGGAAAAGACGAGGGTGTGCACCGGATATTCGTATTTCGGCCACAAGGTGGCCCTCTTCAGAGAACTGAAGGGGAGTAGGCACTTGCAACACAAGGTTGTAAGTCATTAGATTTCAGACTGGTGTCTAGAACACCTACACAGCTGGTAACGTCAGACGAGCCG
The DNA here is from genome assembly GCA_963573305.1 of Pyrrhosoma nymphula. NCBI lineage: Eukaryota > Metazoa > Arthropoda > Insecta > Odonata > Coenagrionidae > Pyrrhosoma > Pyrrhosoma nymphula. The sequence continues at coordinate 186,377,082 of OY754327.1, forward strand.
TGATGTCACAATATGGCGACGGTACGTTCACGACTAAGTATTTCGGTGCGAAACTTCTAGCTTCATTTATGGGCTTAAAAATGAAAATTGGATCCTAATATATGCATGAAAATTGCGCATAAATAGATAAGATAAAATTAAAATTGATTTTTTAAAAACTAGAAACTTATCCATTCGAGCCGAGCGCAACGATTCTCAACTCGAGGCGTTTTAAGTTTTCCAGATCGCAACAGACCAGGCCTTCCCAGAATCAACCAATACCTGCCAAGGCCGACCACCAAGAGAATTTCTCCTTCATTATACACAAAGAAAGCCCCTTCGTTAGAAAGGCAATATATTACAATCCTCACTGCTGTTTCCGCTAGATAATTCTCTTTTTACATAAACAAACTTTTGGAAGCCTTTACGATAAAATTAAGTAATTTTTTAAATACGTACCCACAGCAGGATTGACATTATTGAAGTCAACCTACTCTTCAACTTCTTCTGCATGAGATTTGAAGGGTTCAGTCAAACATTTACCACCCATTTACCAGCAGGATTAAATGTTATAGACTCGACGTTCTGTGCTATCCTCCGGTTAGTTCACTAACATAATGACAATGATTTGGTGCAAACTGGCCGTCAGCGGTGGCGTCTCTGCGATCGAGAGGAAGTCTCTGAGCCCAGCAGTTATTTCCTCCTCTGGAGAGTGGATGCCCGGAGACAAGGCCTCCGCTTGATGACCAGAATACACCCGCGGTCGACTGACCTCTCGGACAAGAAGCTGCTGCTTCTGATGCTCTGAAGTGCGATAGGACTCACCTGAAATAAAAGAAGGAGAAAATTCCATCAGTTATCGTGACAGAGAGATAGGAGGGAAATATAGAGAAGGAGATATAGGGAATAAATAGTTACATTAGCAATCGAGACATCATTTTAACTGGCAAGATGGTATTCATCAATTTAATGTCATATGCACAATGCTCAGCCTATTTTCTCGCTAAATTGAAGTACGTGGCATTTTTGCCCGCGATATTACCGCTGAGTTTCAATCTATTTCAGTGTGTTCAAAGAAATTGTTCCGGTCGGGAGACGCGGACTCCAATCAGGGAAAAAGATTGCGAGAGATGCAATCAGTAGACGTATGTGTTTGTCGTTGCTGGGCATATCGATAAACAGGTTCATATATCGAAATTTGCGTTCCGATAGCCCCTCTGCTCCCAATCCGCGTTCGGGCCTACACCTTCAGTTCAAGACAGTGTCTTCGTCGCCGTGGAGACAGCTGTATTTGATTATCACGGTCCCTGGATTGAGAACTGAATACTCCACCCCAAATTGCATAAAAAGGATAAACCTGACTTACAGTCATTTTATAAGCTATTCGGGTTCGGATCTCAGTTTAGGCAAACAATATTTTAACATAAATGTTGAAACACGGGTTTTCGCAGCAGTGAGAGCTAATGCGTGCAAAATTCTTTGTGCCACAGGAGAAGAAGGATTGATTCAATGCCTCCGGTTTATATTTTACGATTATTTTAAGCATGGGCGTATTTTCGGGGATGTAGACGAACGGGAAAGGACCCCCGAAGCAACTTTTTAAGGGTACCAACATTAATGTATAACAAATCAACAAACTAAATATCTTTAAATATGAACTTCAAAAAGAGCTATAAAGTGCAGTTTTGTTGTAATTTTTCGGGGGATGGGCCCGGGCCGAGGCTCAGGTACAGAGGCCTGGGGCCCCTAACAACAACGTTCTGGACCTCCTCCACAGCCAAATTATAGAGACGCTACTGATGTAAAGAACAGATGACGTCGTTTATTGAAAACACCAACATCTATCGGCACCAAGAGTGCTCATAGGGAAGTGAATTAATATCGTATAAATGTCAGGGGAGAGCCTCAGTATTTTGAAAAGTGAATCACTGTGCTCCGACCAAGTACCAGCTCCCAGTGCCTTCGTTTACGGTAAGGGAAGAAAAATTAAAATAGGTAATAAAAAGAACCGCTTTTCAGCTTTCAAGGGTGGTCTTTGCAGTGAGTAATTTATAACCCTACCATTTTCATTTTCCATTAAATACGGAAAACATTCTTGAGAGGAGCCTTCTTTCGTCAACAAGATGTAAAAGTACTCTCTTGTTAGTATCACTTTATATTCATTTGACTATTCATTGCCAAATGGCCTTCTTAAAGGCAGGTTTACTGTAGGTACCACGAAATATATTCATGGTATTTACATCCCAAATATCCCAGTTATTACTCGGAAAAATGTGACTATAACTGCAGAAATTGATTGCTCAGCATAACAAAGACAACTATGAAGATTGGTTTCCTTCCCGTAATCTGAATTTTTGTTGTAATAATTTGCTCTTACAAATAAAAGAAAAGTACCTACCAAAGTAATTGGCAAATTAAGAATAAGTTGAAATCTAAGAGATACGAGGGAAGTTACGACTTGAAGACGTGTTTATAAAAAGAAGTCAATGAAACAATCGCTGAGAAATTTTTTTTCATTGTCAATCTATGTACGTAAACTGGCAAAGTCCTAGTTCAACTGAAAACTGCTATAGTCATGCCAAATTATAAAAAAAGAAGTATTACGAAAAACTGTGGAACGAGAACAGTAGGATAGGTCTGATCATTTATATCACGAGAGACAATCAAATGATTAAGTATTATAAGGTACGCTTTAAAGTAGAAATTGTCTATAGTCGCAGTTTTTGTACCACGTACTGTAACGTCATGCACTATTGAATAATACTAACATTTGGGGCTTCGGCATTAGATTTAGGTGTTATTATGCTTTCAACATCTTCCATTTATCATATATTCTCGGGGATACTTCAAAGACGACATAATTTGCATTCAGAAGGGCAAGAATTTATCGAAGGGAAGTGGTTTAAGTCGTTTGTCCCCGTTCTTGGGTGAAAAAGGCCTGCTTAGAGTAGGAGGTAGTTTGTAATATTCCTCCTTGCCTTTTGAAGAGAAACACCCAATTATTCTTCCTAAAAAGAGAAAATTTACGAGGCTACTTGTAGAGGAAAGTCACACATACTCACTTCATGGTGGTCCACAGCTAATGCTCAGCTATTTAAGTAGATATTTTTTGATAATTGGAGGCAAAAGGTTGATCCAGTGCGCTTTTAGAAATTGTGTAAAGCGTGCTAGATTTTCTGCCAAACCCCTCACTCAGCAGATGTCAACACTACCTGCCGTAAAGTTGACCCCAGAGAGAGCATTTTCTTACACTGGACTGGATTATGCTGGACCTTTATGGTTAAGGGCTTTAAAGGGTAGGGGCATCAAATCTCACAATATTTATATAGCGATATTTATTTGTATGGTTACCCGAGCGATTCATTTAGAAATTGTCACAGACTTAACCAAACAATCATTCTTAGCTGCTTACCATCGATTTACAGCTCGGAGAGGACATTGTACAGTCTTGTACAGTGATAATGCTACCACATTTCGCGGAGCTTCACAAGAACTTAATCAATTATTTTCAAAAACCTCTTGTTTGAGTGCCGAAATTGCTTCACAGATAGCCAAAGATGGAAGCTGCAGTACGGAGTTTCAAATATCACTTGAAACGAGTTTTAGGTGACGCAAAGCTTACGCATGAAGAGTTACTCACCTTGATTTTGCAAATCGAAGCTTGCCTGAATTCTTGGCCCCTTACAGCCATTAACAGAGAATTGAAGGACTTTACAATTCTAACTCCAGGTCACTTTTTGATCGGCTCATCATTACTCTCTCCACCCACCCCCTTTCTGGATGTCGACTTAAATCAAACATTTACTTCAAGATGGAAATAAATCAACTGTATGCGTAACTCCTTCTGGAAAACATGGAGAAAAGATGTCCTTCATCAAATGCAGCAACGGAATAAATGGCTGAAGCCCTCGAGTAACCTCCACATAGATCGCGACACCGTGATCCTGAAGGACCTCATCTCCAACCAGATGGACCACGGGGAGGATCATCGCCCTGCATCCAGGACGAGATGGCTTACTTCGGGTGGCTACAGTGAAGACATCCAGCATGGAAGTTATGAGACCACTTATAAAGCTTATTCCCTTATCAGTAGACCCTTCAACCACAAGCCACTACGCTGGCTTAATAGAGAAACAGCCCTATTATGGCAGGCGGAAGTTTATCGCACATTTATTTACCTTTATTGTTTGTATTACTCTTTGTTTATTTCTGATTGATCGTTGCAGCTTAACGCAACGAGGCGGGCAGTTCATTCATTCATTAAACCTCACGTTAACGCCAGCAAGCAGTCACTTGTTTTTTAGAGCAGCGTTAAGAGGGTGCCGCAACCTTGGGCGACGACGAGACGAACCAGCCGGCCGAGAGACAGTCATACCTTGGATCTCGAGTCGAAAGCTACGCCTGGCAGTCGCTCTAAGAGTTCAGTCACTCACGACAGTGTAGAAGTCACGCTGTCGCAGTCAGTCGATTCAGTCTCAAAATTTGTACCATCAACAGGATATTGAATATATCACTGTAACTCTGAATTCATTCTTATTTCGGAAGAGATATCCTGACCTCACTTATGTGCGCAGTGTGCACAGTTATCGTCCGAACACTAGTCTTCAATTAAAATAATTAAGCAAATTATAAAATAAAATCCAAAGCAATCAAGCACAGATAAACGTATTTACACTAATTTTTTTAAAAACCTCACGCGAGATCAGGTGGGGGAGGGGAAGGAGGGGAGGGAGCTAAATCTCACGACATCTCACCAAGGGGGGAGGGAGGGTCGAAAAATCGCCAAAATCACCTCACGTAATAAATGGACGCCCCCTAATAGGATGAATGTAGAAAATTTTATCATCGTACGGTACAACGGCTGCCGCAGATGAATTTTTAAAAATGGTTTCATCAGTATTTCCAACATAGGTGCATTGTAATTGACCCACCCAGTACCTCGCGATAACCATGACGCCGGCCATATCAGACACTATCATGAATTAGTAACACGAAAATTAAAACATTGTTCCTGGAACTTTCTACTCCGACTTATTCCAACACTGTTTAATTCTTACCTCAATGTAAAAACTGTTTCTAAATAAAAAGAGGGGAAAGGGCGGACGAACGGACACTTTAGAAATTAAATACGCGGCCGGATAAAGAAAGCTTTGCCTCATACTAGTCCGTACCAGCATTTTAGCAGTATTGAAGTTGGCACAAATGTGAAGATAATGAAACCACTTCCTTATTTTGAGGAAAAAATAAGTTCACCGTGAATTTGAACCCCACCTCAGACCGACGCGACGCATGGCGGGAAGAGGTTGCCGCTTGCATCGGCCGTTTGATACACCCCACCTCCCCCTTCCGCCTCCTACTGCTCCTGAATGCAACCGCTACTGCTGCCGTCACAGCTCTGTGTCCCAGCGGCGAGGGATGTCTCCTCGCTTACTGACGAGGTGAGGGCAGTTCGGAGGGGAGTGGATCTCCAAGTTAGGGCAGTTTGCTGCTGTCCCAGACATCAACCTCCCTGCGTATTGTACTACCCCCCGCGCACCAACTGCCGTGCGCAGCACCCCTTTGGCAAACCGCGATCGTGGCACGGCGGGGAAGAGAGACGCCCGCACCATCTAGCGGCGTGCGTATCGTTCCCCAAACCCGCGGGAGAGAGAGGTTTCTTCCGTCCCCCCTCCCGTGCCCCCCATACCCTGCCCCCGCGCCCCCCCATACCCTGCCCCCGCGCCCCCCAGGGCCGAAAGAGATATAAGGGGAGGGGGCGATGTTTAGATCGGACGGTCGCGGATCACACGGCGTGCTCCTCTCCTCACTCATCCACTTCATTCCTCAGAGTGCGAAAAAATCTGACAATCTTTCGCGTGGAATATATAGGACACCTCGAACGGAACACGTACGAATTGAATCCTTGGGATTCGTGGCTCACGTGCTTGCTCGTGACTTCAAGCAGCGAAACGTGGTTTGTAAAAACGTGTTAGCCGATTGAAAATCATCGCACTCTCTGCTAATCTGACGGTGAAAATAATATGTACAGTCAATGGTGTGTATCGCCAGTGCCTTAGCATCATCAACTGCAAAAACCTCTCCTTTGCCTTCTTTCAATAATCTAACCAAAAGAGGCAAATAGGGCAGAATAGGAAATATTACAGAAGAGTAAGGTCAACAAGCTATTATCATAGAGGATGAACACTTTATTGACTGTGCCTCCACTTAAATTGAACGGCGTAGTGCGTGTTTCAGGATGTAGAGCTAGTATGACCCTTCTGCATTCTTCAGGTATTTTTTGTGTCGTACAATTTTTTCTATCAGCGCAGTCAATCCTTGAGTCTGAGCCTCTTCCAAATATTTTGGAACCTCGTTTGGTATGCCGTCTCCACTGAGTAATTCTTTGTTTTTTCTTTTGATAGCCTTATAAATATGTTGTTGTTCAACGCTAAATTCCTCATCTGTTGCCTTCATATCATGTGATTTTTCAGCGAATGTAATTTCTGTTTTTCTGTGTTTTATTCCAGTGATTCCATTATCTCGGTTCTCTGCCATTCCCTTTTTAGTCCCGAAAAATCTTGCAACATTTCTTTTGAAAAATTTCCCAGTGATCTTCTTTTACCTTTGGTACTAATTAATATGCTTCAATTTTTATACTGGATGTAACTTTTTTGTGACTGTTGTGGTTTGAAGTTTAGACAACCATCTCTCTTTTCTTAACATTTTATCTTTACCTCCTCCGTGAAACGGGGATCTTTATAATTTTTTTGTATTTTTAATTTCTCTTCCAATTCCCCAAGTGACTTCAAAGATGCCTGTTTGATGATTGCTTCAACCTTAACTATATTTTTGCCAATGATTTCATCTTTAGTGGCTTTATTGAATGAGTCTTGCTACAAAATTCTTTCTCATATGGATATTTAAATTCCGCATTTTCGATGTTTCATGTCATTGAGTTCCTTTTCCTGAATTATTTTTGGGCGCTAATGCTTGATTTTTGTGGCGCTCAATTATATTTAACACGAAGCAAGGAACATACAATCACCGCCCACGATTGCTTGGTTTAAAAAGCTCGCGCCCAAGATCTTTGACGCACATATGGTTCTGTCGATTTTCCTGGCCTTGGCAAGTCCTCCCTAATCCTCGTATTTGCAGTCGGATGCCGTGGCCATCGCCTCATTACATCGGCAACACTCGCCCGGCTGCTGCTGCTCCATCGTTATTACTGAGAGCTCCGGGTTGTGGGGTTGGGGGGAGGGTTGGTCGGTGGAGTTGGGGATGGGGGTGATAAATTCCTTCGTTATTAATAGAAATATGAATTATCTCTATTCCTTTCTTCTTGCAACAATCAATCTTCTTCTCTTTCTTAGGTAATTAGATACGAAACATCACAACTTAAAGATCGCGCCAAAAAACAAATGAGCGATGATATTGCCGAGTGCGCATCATGTTTGAGCATGTTAAGTTGCTCACTTTCAACACAGAAAACGGCTCGAGTGGAAAGAAATAAAACTTTGCAAGAAGAAAAAAATAAAGATAGTTCATATTTCTTTTAATAACGAAGGAATTTATCAGGTTATGGGCCCAGGACGTCGCCACTAACTAGAAAAGAAATTTACATCGGAATATTAAGAGTAATCACGATGGAAAATCAGGAAGAACGATATAAAATTCCCTTGTTCGATGGAACAAATTATGAAAACTGGAAATACAGAATGGAATGTCTGCTTGATGAAAAGGATCTTTTAGATGTAGTCTTGAATCGTATTACATTGGAAGAAGAGGAGGGAAAGGAATCGCCATCACAGAAAACGGCTCGAGTGGAAAGAAATAAAACGTTGCAAGAAGAAAGAAATAAAGATAGTTCATATTTCTTTTAATAACGAAGGAATTTATCAGGGGGAGGAGGGGTGGCGGCGCAGTGTCCACGGCTGGAGGAAGGGGAGCCTCCAACCCCAACCTCCTCAACTCATTGACACCTCCTCTACCCCCCGCCCCCCTACACTCCCTCCTCCACCTTCTGAATGCCCGTAAATCAGGCAAGAGTCCAGTTACTCGTTCCAAGGGGGTGGGGCAGGACCTCTGGCGACCACCTCCCGCCCCCGTGGCGACGGTGAGCGCGCGACTTGTATTATAAAGGGGCGGGAGTTGGCTATCGAAGGGAAGACTGAGTGGGGGGCAGTGAGTGAGCATTGGTTTCCACTCGTGCGTCGGTGGAGAGGCTGCCTCCCCTTCCTGCCCCCGGGGGCCAAATGATATCCTCCATCTCGGCCGAGAGAGAGTGGGGGGGTGCTGGGGGCGGGGGTGGGCAGAGGAGGCGGGGGTGGGTGCGATTTTGAGTAACGGGGGAGTGGGTGCGGGAAGAGCGAGCGACCTCCTTGGCCCGCGGGAGAGAGGCGGGGGGTGTAGGAAGCGGGGGGGAGGGGGATTTCTAGAGATTTTTAAGAGCTTTAAGAAATTAAGCGAAAACTGTCGATCGCCGCTTCAATATATAATAAACTTGCGAATGTGAAATTCATTGGTCGACCAAAATTAAATGCTCTCCGATGGTTAATCATTACCTCTGAAGATAATGACCCCTGTGATATAAACGCAGCCGATAGAGTGCAGGTATGGAGAGAGTTAATCATTCCAGTTTGAAGGCGCGAATAGAATGATCGGAACGCTCTCCTCCTCGCTATTCGGACGCCGTCGCATTCTTGAGATCCCTCGACACCATTTGAGAAACCTTGAGCAGCTAATGTGAGAGTGAAACCGCCCGTGGTCTTGGAAGCCGCAATTTCAAATTCTCCGCCCACTCCACCAGTTAAACTCATTGCTGACCTCGAAAAGAGCCATTATACCTATGTACGTGACGCGCACTGAGTAACCCTAGTAGTTGTTCAGCATAAACGCTAATGGCCGTGGATGTTAATATTGCGCTCAGGACCCCAAGTCCCCCTTGCCCCTCCCACTCCTTCAACTCCGCTCTTGCCCGACACTTAATTCAAGACCGGGGGACTTATTTCATACGGAGAGCAGAGTTAAGAAAACCCTTACGCCCAGCAAGACACCCTTAATCACCACCCCCTTACTCCTCGCTCCCGTTCTCTCGCCCGACACGAACAAAAGAAGGAAGAGACCCGGTGATACACTATGAGGTGCACAATTAACGCAGGGGAATGAATATCCTCGCGCCCTCTTAAGTCCTTCCGCGTCGCTCCGAAGAGACCCTTCGTCGACCCCTTTCTCCGCAGCCCGAGGCGTGCGTGCCGCAGAAGCAGTGGTGGCGGGAGGGAGGTCGCTCGGACCTACACGTCCGCCTCCTCCTCCACCGCCCTCCAAGGGAACGAGCCGAAGACGACCGGCCGTCGACACTCCCGCACCCACCAGAAAGAAGGATGGCCAACAACCGAGAGCTGCTCTCCGTCACGAGAAACCACAACCCCTCGACGTGCATCGAACCGAGGAGAATGAAAAGAGGCGATTGATTTGGCTCCGGTTTGGCGCCATCATTGTCGACGGGGCACCCGCTCTCCCACCGCTACCCTACCAGAGGCACCCGGTGGGCAAGGGGGAGGGGGGAGGAGGGAAGGGGCGGGAAAGAAGGGGATTGAGAGGAATTGAGGCCCGCAGCGCTGACGCCTGATGAACGCCGCTCATTTAGTTTGGAATTAGTGGCGGCAGATAATAAACGATTTGGTTGCCTATCTAGGGTGGAGGAAAACATATGCAAATTGCATAATGTAAAGTGTCACGACTTTGCGTCGCAAACCCAAATTCATGGGCTAATTATGCATGCATTGTTGCCGCTTAGTACTTCCCAAATTCAAATATTTTAATTCCGAATATACTTTTAAGGGTCATTCAAAGGTCACGTTTACCATTGCAGAGAGTGAAATTCGCAAACGTGACTGCGGTGCGCACCAGCAGGGAAGACATCCCCGCACCCCCAACAACTTGAAGGTCGCGGCGCCAAAAACATCGGGGAGTGGGGGGGGGGGGGAGAGTGACAACGGGTGGAAGCAGGTCCATTGGTGAGGGGGGCGCGGAAGACCGCCGAAGGGGGATAGGGCGGCTGGATAGCTCAGGATTTTAGCCTCGCGTGGTCGCCCCCCAGGGGGCCGGGGCCCGCCCCGATGCGGAAGGACACTGGCACTTGTTTTCATCGCAATAAATATGTTGTTTCTCTCTAATGTATCGCCACTCTCTCTGGGCACTCTGTAAAGGAATGGGCGAGGCTTCGGAGAAGAGGATTTTCCGGGGGAAGAGGGTCCCGGGGATGAAAGGGTCCAATGGCTGCGAGGAGGGCTGCGCATGGGTTGGAGGGGGTGGGGGGAGAGAGAACGCATTAAAAAAGCTAATGGAAGCCGTGAATCTTTCGAGGAACAATGGCATGGAATTCCGAAGATGAATTGATTGGGTATGAATGGAGGAGGTGGGGCTAAGTGACAGACGCTTGGCGACACAAGAAACAGACCTATAGTATGTCCGTGTGAGACATGGCAAACGGCTGTAAAGTATAGGTACCGACTTATTTTATTTCACAGAAAATGAGCACTACTTCCCTTCTAATATTCCCTTCCTTGTACAGCATTTACGGTGAGGTGGGCTCCGATAGTACATACTCATTGCCCGCCCGAGAGTAGAAGTGACGATCATAGAGTATTGCAATTTTGTGAAGTTGTTTGTTAATTTTTCACTAGGAATTTTCATATCATTTCAGTCCCAACAATAATTTACGTGAAAGGGAAGAGACTAATAAAATGCCTAGCATCGCCGCAGATATCAATTCCAAGATTGGCTCACAGCAACTCTCCTCTCCACCAACCGCTTTATTTCTTCGTACGTCTTCCTTTTAGCATCTCTTATAATATACTTCGAGCACTCCTCGTTAACTCTTCCAATTCCAATGTTCCTTCCATTAGTTTTTAAGAGGCTGCTATATCTCAGAATTGTTCCATTGAGACTGTCTCTTCCACTTTTCAATGCTTTAATTATGTATGTATTTTGACCTCTTAGAGCGATTTATTTTTTGTTTATTGAAAATTGAATTGTTTATTGAATTGTGTTGCCTGAAACCTCAGATTATTTTGTTTATTCTTTCCGTCCATAAAAATTATACCTGATTTTTGAAGATACATTCGTTGACATGGTTATTTAGGTTTCAGTCACATTAGTGGTGGTACGGAAAGTTAACTTTCTGACTAAACTTAATTTTCTACTACAGTCAGCTTAGCTTCTGAAGAAGTAGAAATGTGAAACTGAGCTTCGGATCTTCCACCATGTAAGTAAGTAAATATTTATTGATTGCTCTGGGTACATGACCTTAAGAGCAAAAAATACAAACATTTGCGTACATACATACATGCTCATATCTGACACAAAAAGAATAATCAAACTGTGTATGTATACATTTATTACAACAAAGGTGGTTTTCCATATTTTGAAAAAAATCATGTTTTCCTTTTAAAGTTTTCAATTGATTTAGTATTTTTAACAGTGACTGACAATGAGTTATCCTCACACAAGGTGAATGAAAAATCAAGTTTACCCATTATTCTTTGATTTAAGGTAATAATTCGACAAGGTTTCTCACAACATATTCAATCAACAGTCGAGTGAACTGAAGGAAAATATAGTGAATTAAATTAATGACTTTCTAACTTATCGAAAGCAAAACGTAACAATTGACGGAATTAGTTTCGATACAGTTAGGGTAATATGCGTCCCCCAAGGAAGCGTGATTGGTCCTTCGTTATTTCTTATTCATAAAAATTACATTCAATTTAGAGCTAGCAGCAAAATGAGTTTGTTTGCAGACGCTGCGATCATCTACCAAGCAATTATCACAAAAGTGGACTAAAGAGGCTCTCTCATTTGATACTAACATTAGTTCTAGGTGTCTTGAGTGAGGGCTCGGATTTAATCATGGTGAATACACTGCAATACATTTCTCATATAAAAATTCAGTTTCCATATTATTATTAAACACATTACGCGTAGCGAATGAAGTCAAATATCTGGGAATCTCTATAACTTCATAATGATAATATAGACAACATTATGAAAACATTGGCCGCTACATAAAATAGATTCCAAGAGAATAGTAGGAAGGTCCTCAAATGGAAAGGTGATAGTGGGATATTCTCCTTCTTTGAGTGCTATATCAGGTCTCCTTGACGTCGGCTATCACTCGGGCGTAGCCTTCTATGTCCTGTGCTAACCGGAATAGCTCCTCCACTCTCTGAACTCTGGTCCATTCCCCAAAATTTCTTAGCCAGGACATCTGTCTCCAACCCACACCGAGTCTACCCATAATTTTTCCTTTCATGACGAGGTACAGCAGACTATATTTGTTGTTTAGAGGAATATGTCCCAATTATGCCAGCTGTCTTGCTTTTATATCAGATAATAATTTTCTTTCCATATTATTAGCTCTTCGCAACACTAGAGCTTTGGTGACCATATCTACCAATGGAATACGCATCTTTCTGCAATGGAGCCACATTTAGTTTGATTCTATTCGGTTCATTGTGTTCACCTTCAACGCCCATATTTTAACTCCGTAGAGTATGGACCGTATGTATAATTTGACCATTCTGTATAAACTGTAGATTGGTTATCGTTACAGAAGAATGGTCTCTTTTTATTGAATACGGCCCATGAAATTCCTACTGTGCACTTCAATTCTTTTTCGGGATCTATGTTGTCGGTGATCACATTGCCAAGGTATATGAACATGTTGACGTGGATATTATTCTATTCTAATTACGCTAATTCTCGAGTACTCCGCGAGCAATTGGGAACCAGTGTAACGCCACCGATGGAAGGACTGGGTTGGCCGCTGCCACTAGAGACTCTGAGGCTAACACGCTGAGCTTCAATCAATTGAGAACATTTATATCGGCGGAGTTTCAGGATAGCACTGAAGATATTATTTCAACTCCGCACATTGAATCTAAAGAACTTGTCGAACGGATAGGTACAATATTTTCCTCTTCCCACAAACCAGTCATGACTACGGTAGAAATGGAAGAGAAACTAAACCCTCAAAACATTTTTAACTTTTTGTCATACACCTCGATTAATTCATTTTCCCTGCCCGCTTCCTTCGTCACAGATTGTGTCCTGCCGTTCGTCCATGTGGCGGCTAATTGATTGGTGCATAGATATAAATGATTTGGGATTTCAGTTTGCTTCTAGCACCGAGGAGATTTTGGATTTCCTCCTTGCATCGGAGTATTGACCATTTGGGCAGCATTAAGGCAACGGAAATCAGAGCACTGACATTATAATATTCATTTATATGTCGTCCATTTAGTGTTCTTAATAGAATAAAGGTTAACACTGTAAACATTTATCCAGCGTTACTTTCATAACTTCCCCATCAGAAAAAATGACTATAGGTACTCATTGCCCAAGTGAAAAAAGCTTAACGCTCAAACTATGTAAAAGAAAACTTTTTATAGTCCACGAAACAATTTTATTAAAATTGCCGACCAAGGTTTCAACTTTCAGTCATTTTTAAGGCAGTATGTACAAGTTACCGGACGAGTATAAGTACGAGCAGGAAGGAATGGAAAGGGGGGTAAAGACAAAGGATTTGGAGAAAAAGGGTCGATCAGTATAGGCCAACAGGTTTCAAATGGTAGTTACATTGAATAAAAAGTTCTAATCATTAGAGGTCACGACGAATTTAGCGGAGTGGGTTTAGGGAAAGCAGGGGAGAGTGGAATGAGGAAACAACTTCATTGAGAAGGTTCTAGTTGTGTCTAGACGAGGATAGTACTTTAAACATCTCCAGAAAGTCAAGTTGGGGGATTTTCCTCTGCACGTGGAGAAAATCAGGCAAAGAATCACTGCGGTAGGTTTCATCGACTTGGTAATCCGCGAAAGCTGGACTGAAGCCCCCCTTGAGGAAGCATCTTTTGTTCTCTTGAACCCGTGTTATCTATTGAGCGGCCTGTTTGACCTATGTAGAAAGAGGTAAAATGTTACACCGAATTGTGTAGACTCCACTTCTTTTTCTTGGACAAGTATTTAGATTTAGAATTGAAATGAATTCTGCCGAAGGGAATGTGTTGTTGAAATGAATGCATTGGGAAAATTGTATGAGGGAAAGTTATTGATGGACAGCCAAACTTTGTCTTTTGGAAAGACCCCAGCGAACTTGTTACACAAAGGACCATCAAAGAGCACCTTTGTCTATGGGTACCGCTCGAAGGAGAAATGGAGACAGACGGGTAATCATGGATCAAGGGCTGTTGATATTATAGTTATATTACTTTCAGAAAGTTGAAAGTTATCCACAAGAAACTATGCAGATTAAAAACCTCCCAAGTGATTAAATACCTTTATTCTGTATATTTATTCTCAATTGCATCTAATCATGGTGTGACAGTAATGGTGTCACAGCAAACAGTGAAATCATCCACGTTTCCTATTACCCGAAAGTTGTGAACCTCTCCGACCACCAGTTCTCCACACGTGATTGGGAACTCCTTAATAAGGGTTGTAAATATGCCCCTATTCTCCCCCCAATCGTATTGTTACGCTGTCCTTCGAAACGAATCTCAAAGTACCTATCTGCTACTTGGTCGCGTATCTCATATCTTTATTTGTCTCAACTGAAAACCAAGATCGCCGACTGCGGAGTACATATAATCCTACAGTGCGCAAATTAAGTGATTCTATAAATAACAATAACCTTATTGTCACAAAAGTAGACAAAGGAAACTCAATCGTAATCTTGCGGAAATATGATTATTCTCGTAAAGTAAGTACCGTTTTTAATGATAATAGGGTGCTCTCCTAAATTTAAAAGAGCATTTTTTTCGCATGTAACGGTTAATAAATTAAAGCCATTGACATTTGCAAAAAAGCACTTCATAATTCTCAATATTCTTGTAGTTATGGAATGTCAAAGTTCGCAAAAATTTCAAATGTCATTCGCGCGGAAGAAACGCCTTTTGATTGGGGTGACGTCAGAATGCGAGTAAGCGGTTTTGCCTCCGCCCCATGGCAATATGTACAGCGATTCCGTGTTTCGTAGGGATTGGAGGTCATGGGAAAAACCCGGTGTTAGGTTAAACGGTTATTTTTAGTGAGTGGAGTACTCCCGTATTAAAACCTGAAGGAAAAAACTTTTTTTTTCAGGTTTTATAACCTGAAGGTATAATAGATTATTAAATGGTGTTTTTACGAATTTGGTACATTAATACTCTCTCGTGAGTGCATCGGTGGTGACTTACTCTATATAATGTGATTATTTTTGCAGCTACACGGGAATTACTGCTGCTTTTGGTCAAAACTTCTGCCGTTTCTAAAAAAGCCTGTGTTTTCTCATTTTGGACGACTACTGCTAAAATAAATGTGTATCAGTGGGGATTTTTAAAGAAGCAAAAATACGACATGCTTGTGGTAATATTTCCGTGACGTATTTTATTTCAGTTAAAATCTTTTCGGCATCACATCAATACATGTAGTCAAATATTTATTTACATCTCGAACGAGAAGAAATAACTGGAATGTGTTCAACTACCTAAGCTAGCGCTATAGTGTAATTTATATGTATTACTATTCTTTTACTTGTGAGCAGCCAATTTTTTTCTGGAGGTACACTTCACTGTAGCGATGATGACTAGCTAGTAACAAAGTCACTAATTTTGAGGCTACCGGGACTATCCACGGTAGTTAGATTTACGGAGTCACCCGCGCACATAAGGGCGATATTCTACAGAGGAACAAAGAACAAAGTCACTGTTTTTTAAATTCAAAATGAACTTCATTCCTGTTGAAAACTAGATAATGTGCTTTATTGAGTTGTTACATTTGTTGACTATTGAGGGATATGTTTTAGCGAATTACTTTATCTCATTGTTCTTTATTCATTCTCATTGTGCAATTTTGAGTGCAACAAGACCGAGCACTCAACAACGAGAGTAACGTATGTAATTTCGCATTCACGAAATAAAGATCCGACGGGAGAATCGAGAATAGATACTCCCTGTATTTTTTTTTATTTTGAACTAAAATCGCTCTACTTTTCAAAATGTAGGTGATGTGTATGCTTTTAGGGGTACCTACCTACTGTCATTATATTGATGTACATGCTTCTCTAATGCAAGTGATAATTTAAAAAAAATCAAATATATCTATGAAATAAATACAATATCGTAAAATGCGAACGATTCTCAGCTTAATTATACGTTTCCACTGAAATATATCTTAGGAGTTTCTACCAAAAGGTTTTTAATGTGTTCCGCATTTCAAAAAATTAATTAGGCACAATAACGGTGTCAGTTTAACATTACTCACAGCAAATATTTCTTGGCAATGGATGTGGTGTACAAATTTTTAATGGTCAGTCAATTAATAGACCTATTAACAGATGAAATGCATTCACATATGCCGAAGATAAGGTGAAAGCGGCACTTACGTACTTTAAACGATTATGGAGCAGAATTCAAAATTTGATGAATGTTTATCGCTAGAAATATTATAAAACTTACCACATGCTGGATTCGGACACACCTTTAAAAGGTATAATGTTCTATTCCCTTGAGACATTCAATCAATTGTCTTCGTTTCTAATTCAGCAAGTCAACAGATTTACGATGGCCGACAGTGAATGTGTTCAGGAAAACATTTTTCACATCTTGAATGAATTCTAATGGGAAATATCCAAAGCCACTAAAATGTTTTGCAGCACTGACAAGCTGCAATTAAGCCTTGATAGTAATTTTATTCCAAGAATAAAATCTTAATATTCCCGTATTTAAACACGTATATAATGCAAAATAGTCATTCCTAATGGGAAATCAGCTGACTTTAATAATCAACAGCCAAATACTCGTAGGAAAAAAAAGTCACAGAAATGTTTCACAGCATAAAAAACACAAATATTTTTCAAGCCATGAAAGTAGTGCTTTGCTTAAAGTATAAATAATCACAATTCCCTTATTTTAAGGCGAATAAAATGAAAATATTCAACCATTACGGGCAATTTGACAAAAATCATGATCACCAGCCAAACTTAACAGTAAGTGAAAGTAGGGAGGAGGGGAATGTAGGGAAAATTTGTGGATGAGGAGGGGAGTGCTTATTTAACAATAGAGGACAGTATGGGGGAATGAACGAATAAAAATTATCCATGAATACCAATTTTTAATATACGACTAAGCGGTATTATTAGCCGACTAAGTTCACTAGCGCGTTCGAGCGGCAATCTATGAACACAACCACACTAATGGATTTGGAGGGCAGAACATTGCACAAGTGGAAGCAATCATGAGGTTGGATCAACAGAGGTGGAAGAAAATTCCCTGATTAGGAGCGGAATACGAGCCACGAAAAACGGCGACTCATCCTATATGCATGGCCTAGAATGCAATGAGTCACAAAATGACAAAATATGATAGGAAAGTTGGAATCACAAAGTGCCCGCAAGAAGATAGACTGTAGAGGCCATTAGAGAGATATGAAATTTGCGGTAAATTGCGTTCTTTCTTATGCCCGCCGATTGTGACTCGTTAATTTATCGATAAACCTAAAGTAAACAGTAGACAGGTAATTAAAGGCTTCAAAGAAATTGAAAACAAACGTCGTTGGGGGGGGGGGGGGTGTGACTCCGGCTTGGAAGCGAAACGTCGTGTCGCCATTCGTGATTCCGCCGGTCGACCCACCCATTCATTCATTCAATTGTCTTCCGGGTGCAATGGCGCCGTCTCCGGGCAACCGGAGAGAGCGTGAGATGAGGAGAGACTCGCCATCGCCGCTCAGCCCTCTCAGCTCGGAGGAACACGGCCGTGCATGTACTAGGGTGGGGCGTGTGATAGTTTTTAATGATCTGATGGAATGGAGCCGAGTACATATTATGATGGAGAGCATCGTAGCGGAAACTGAAAGCGGACGAGATATTAAAATTTCACGGGAGAAGGGATTAATCGCGCGGATATCCACTTTGATTCACCGGACCGTAATGAATGCGCGGGGAGGGTGGGGGGCGGAGGAGATATAAGGGAGGGGGGAAGAGTGAAGGGGATGGAAGAGGGGATGGGCGTTTCGCTCCATTTCTCTCTTTCGCGCTTTTTTTGGGGATTCCTTTTTTTTCCGCATCCAACCCCTCGGTGGAAAGAGAAGGGCACAGGTGCGGGGGTGTGAGGGGAATTAGCATTTAAGGGGGAATGGGAGAGAGGGGGAGAGGTAGGGCGGGAAGGGAAGGAGTGGGAAGGGCGGAGGCCTCAAAATTGGATTTTTGAAAGCCCCTCGCTGCAATCATCGGGCCCGATTTACCCTCTCCCCCTCCCCCGACTCAATCCGATGGTCATGTGACCCGTCCTTGAGGTCCTTGAAGCGCGGGAGAACAACTGAAACTGGAACAGGGTACCCCGGTACTTTTACACTCGTCAGCCACTTTCGGGGGGCACGGGGGGTCAAGGGTCTCCAGAATGAAAATGCATAACTGATTGTTTCCGTATTTAAAAATATAACAACTTGTATTTTCTACAGCTTACATTTCCTAGACAACGTCACGTAGATTTCTACGCGACCAGGGTCAGGGTAAAACTAATTCAGCACACAAGATAATTATAAAATCTGGATACTCTTATGAGGAAGGAACACACTCTAGGAATAAGAAAGCAAGCTGGTCTCAAACTTTCAGGAAGATAGAGATTACCCGAATTCGCTCCTCATCCCAACGAGACCATAATCAATGGGTAGATTTGACTAATTTAATAAAATAAGGGAGAAAAACTAAGGATTGTCTATTATAGAGGCTCTATTACTTCAGAAATTAACAATCGATTTAATTAATTGCCTTTTTATTGCGCAGTACGCAACTATGCACAATAAATGCCACTATCATTTGTTCCTTAATATTTTTTTAATTGATTTAAATACTAATATTTTGTGTTGACGTACTATCTTATTACTGTTTCCTCACATCAACTAGCCCATACAATTTCTGAATCAAACTCTTCTATGACGAGCAAATAATTATATGGGTAATGAATATAAGTTAAGTATTGTTATGCCCAAATAATTCTGTGGAACTATTGAGAGAATGGTTATAAAGGTTAGAGCCTAATACCTAATTTTTTGTAAATATGAGTATATAGTAATGGTAAATGATGAAATAACTGAATAAATGTACCCTTTTGAATACTTTCGCCAAATGTGCTCGAAAAAGGAAGGATTGGTTCGGAGGTTAAGAGGCGTTTGAACGGTGGAGTGTTGGTCTTTTCAGAATATTGGAGCTAAGTTTATTTTCACCTGGCTTCAAATTTCTATCTACTGAGCTCCCGAATGAAGAAATGTTCTTTTTTGAGACGATGAGGAAAAGACTCGTGCCTCCGTAATAGCTAGGCTATCAGCATCTTGTACTTATACCGAGCCCCCATTGTGATGCGATTTAAGCGAGTGTTAGCACTTACGATAATCTGCACTCCCATGAGTATCCACTAACGTTTAGACAACCATCAAGGGAAATAACAAAACATTGAATGTGAGTTGACTGAGACCCCACACAGTGCATATGTCATGACTATATTAATATCATAGTTAATACGTTTTATCTTTTTAGGATATTGGAGGAATATGTCTCTTCACCTGGATGCAACACCGGACACTCATCATGAATTATAATTTTTCCTGATATATGTTTATAATTTTAATTTTCTTTCGGATACTTGTTTCAAATCATCGCGTTAGTGCCAAATGTGTACTAAAATTATTTTACTCATTTAATTGTCTCGTCTCTTGGTTTTATCTCATTTTTAAATCCTATCTTAGTTAACTTTGTATCGTGTTATCATTGATAAACATTTCTGGGATCTTTATTTTAGGTTGATACAGTTTTGTTGGGGATGATAATATGGATACAGCAGCCTTTGAGTTATTTGGGGAACCAAGTACTTCTACAGTTACGATACGACAAAGGGCATTTATCATTTACATGAAATATGAAAATAATTGTTTATTAATGGTTACAATATTTTTATCATCAATTTCATTACCTTTCCTCTTCCCTTTTCAATGAGTCTAAATTGTTTCCTTAATAATATGGAGCGTGGCGCTATATGGGTCGGAAACTTGGTCTTTGCGAAGGGAGGATGTGCGTAGACTAGAGGCGTTTGAGATGTGGGTTTGGAGAAGGATGGAGAAGGTTAGCTGGATGGCGAGAAAAACTAACGAGGAGGTATTGGATATGGTCGGAGAGGAGAGGAAGCTTGTGGCAGAGGTTTGGAGAAGGCAGAAGAGATGGATGGAGGAGGTTTTGAGAGGAGAGGGCATGTTGAAGAGAGTGATAGAGGGGAGAACACTGGGGAAACGTGGGAGAGGAAGGAAGAGGATAGGAATTCTGGACGAAATAAGAGGTGGTAGAAGATATGAAGACTTGAAGAGGGATCTAATAACGGGCCATCCTTAGGAGGGAAAGCGAGACAATTTCTATTAGTTTGGGATACAAAATGGGGACTGTCCAAGAACCTACCAATCAGCTGGTAGAATACTTGAATGAATGAATGAATGGTCAAATGCCATTATTTAGGATCAGAGTCGCCTTTGTAAATATTAAATTATGATTAATGTATTATTTGAGGCCATGAAAGAGTTTCCATGGTGTATTATATTTTTCTTTTTTTCAGACTCACTCACGTAGGCTAAACTTGGCAAAAAGGAACCTTGCACCTTTTACCATGCGTCGAGATGTTCATTGCTAGGGACTACAGCAAGAACAATGCAGTAGTCCTTCAGTCACCAATTACAATGAAGATTAATTTTTCTTTAACCAACATGTTATTGGGAAAATAAAATGAATTAAGTATTATCAAAGCAGATTTCATTGACTTATTGGGTGTAATGTATTCCCGAAATTAAGTCTCGAGTGTTGAGAATTATTAGCTTTAAAAAGGTTATCTTTGTGTCATATTCTATGCTTCACGGAGTAATATTGTATGTTGAAGCGAATCGCTCTGTCTGCCTTGCTGTTCCGAATATCTGTCAGGAGAACACTGATCAAGGCTTCTTAGATGGCTGCTGTGAATGAAACTGCTTTATTTGTTGTCTTAGAATCAACTAATGTTGTGTTCACGAACCCTTCGCTTACATACTTAGCATCAGACTATGTATTAAGATTTGCTCTTCCACGGATAGAACAGTCCGTGTCTTTTTGCTTGAAAGTAAATTGAGGGGTGCAATAGCGTCTTCATTATGATTTTCAGGATGGAGAGTGGTGCCTTAAGAATCAACTGCAATGCCAGATTGGACAGCCTGGGACTGCAGCTTTTCCATTTTAAACGACATGGCATGAAATATACGATCATTGTGCAGCTATATTTCATCAAAGGATGAGTCAGTGAGTTCCGCAAAAAGGGATAAATAAAGTTATCAGCTGTTGATACAATTTGAACTAAAAGAACAGCAATAAACTCGTTTAATTTAGCCAGAGGTTTGCCTCTTTTTGAAGTTAACCCGTACCAAATTCGTGGATGACCGGAGACCGATTAATCTGCCTGGGGTTGCCTGGGGTTATTAGTGTATTACAAGAATCGACGAATTGTTATTTGCAATAAAATTGTTTCTTTTGAAGATTAGGATAAAGACCAGTTACAGATTTCATTAAATGTTATCATCGCCGAACTTGTCGAAACTCGTGTCATTTACCAGACCACGTCGTGCAGAATTGTGAGAGTCCAATTTTCACAATTCGATGTAAATGCGTGAAAATGTTAAAACCAGCTTTAAATTTCAAGATTACTATCGAGATATACGCGTCGGCTCATATTTAGTTTTTATAAGCCCAAGGGATAGATAGCGGACGACTCCTTGGCTGCAAGCTAAGTTCATGTCGCTTGAAGTGCATCGCAGTGAAGGCATCGTTAGTGAATTCACCGTTCATTCCAAAACTGAGAGATATTTTTGATCGTGTTTGCAATGAAAGGTAATCAAAGGGTTGAATAAGAACGCATTTCTTCGAAACGCACAACGTTTCCTGTGCCTCGAACAGAACATGAAATAGATGCGTTTAAAATGGGACCATGGGTTACGACAAGAAATTAGCGTAATGGCGCAAAGCATTCGGTTACTTCTAATTTCAATCTCCTAAATATTCTCTTTGGGCCTCGACGCAGTAATTTCGAAGGCCAACCATTAAGAGGTTCAATTCCCGATAGAGAGAAACTTTTACCACACACTTCAATTAATCAATGCGCTCATTGCGTCTAATTGTGTCGAATTGACGCCCAGGTGTAATTTGAAGGCAGATATTTGAGCCTTTGTTTCTCGCGAACAAATGCAGCACACTCGATTATTTCTGTCCACCCTGATAGTCAAGGGAGTCTGCAGATTTCAGAACACCTGCTTTTCGAACATTATTTCACCCGACGACATCCTTCGGCGTGAAATGTTAAGGCTTGCCGCTCATCCATCGCTACGAGCGCCGACGAGTTGTGAGCATCTGCTTGTTGTCGGGGTCGTCGATTCAAATTTAATTGGCGTCCATGGTTACGGGCCAGGGGAGCAGCATCCCGTGTGTCAACAGCAGTTGCAGTGGCAGGCAGCTACAACCCGTAAAAAGACCGCCCCCGCCTCTCTCGGTGCACACTTATGTAGGGCCAGGGACACGACCGCTGGGGACGGGGCGCTAAAAGGGTTTTCCAAGGGACGGACGGAAGGGGAAGCCCACCCGCGATACATAAAACGACTCCGCTCCCTGAGTGACGGACGACGGCGCGCCACAAAATTGAAAATGTTTGGGAAATGAAGAGTCAGCCAGCGCCACCATTGGTTCGAACGGTCGTCCGAATTGTTATTACGATTAAAAGAGAAAGGCCGAAAGTGGATAATAGAGCCGCATATTCCGCAATACGCGGACTTTTGGAGAGAGAGATTCGGACGGGTAGAAAAAAATTGAAAGAAATCGCTCCGAGCGTGGAGTGGGGTGCGACCGCAGCGCCGCGCTTTCAGACTCGTCCGCACACAAACAGTCGACATGCAGACACACCTGGAAACACGCGTCACACAATTCCCAGCCGCTAAGCGGCGCCACAGTCGCGCGATTGGACCGCGATTCCACCCCCGCAAAGGCTTCCGTCCCCCACACCATCACCACCCCCACAGGGGTGGAAGGGGGGGTCGGGGGCGGTGGTGGGGGACTCCCGCTTTCAATTAGGGGGAGGACGCTGTCGTTGTTCCTCTATAAATTCAACGCGCGAGGCGAATGGACTCCAAAACGATCGGAGCGACAAAAACGTCGGCCGCGGCCGCTCGCAGAATCAAACGGATGGGGACACGGTGTCGCCACCCTCACGGCCACAACACAAAACGCGAATCCGCTCCCCCCTGTCCACCCCCCAGCCAACTCCCCAACCCCCCCTATATTCCGATCGTCCGTCTGTCACCCCTCTATCGCGCGTGTATTTCGCGGTCGAGTCTGCATTTCACGCAACAGACAGAGGCAGAGATACGAGAGCCAGCCGCAGTTGATAAGGGAACGGTCGGAGATGTCGCATCCAATCGCGTTCCTCCCTCTTCGCTGAAGGCTGTGCCAGTGGGAAAATTAATCTCCATAAGAGTATTCGCACTGCATGCCAACGATCCATCATTTATTCAATGGTGAATCCCAAACATCCTGCCAAATGTAAAAGTATGACTTCGTTAGCTAATCTCCCACCGTTGAAATCCGAGTTCCTTTCGCGTGAAATTGCGCGTTTTCCTCCGAAGACACCCATTTCTATCGCGCCCACGGCCGAGGCCTTCTTCAAGTGCCCGTGGATTATATTTCCTAAGAGTGGGTCATGAAGTGCATGCGACAAAGAGAGGACAGTGATGCACTAGTCAGCATGGAAAAATAGTTTAAAATGCATACAATTATTAAAGGGTGAGTAGTATTGATATAGGAGGAAAGAAGGGTCACATTCATGCTCTACCGATATTAGTATGTTTTAGGCGAGTTCCCGCTGCGATGCGCACTCCTCCTTAATCACTGCCCCATCCGAAGCCAAGCCATTTCTCAAACGACCGCGTGCACCCCTTATATTAACTCCTTCGAGAAGAATATAGTTCTCCGTACTCCTTGTTTTCTATCTGCATCTCTTCGACCCTTGTCCGGCCCCATCTCTACCCCAACATTCTTCTTTATTCTTGGGCCTTCCCGTAAGAGGGCCACTCACCTCTCTTTCTAATCGCCTCCCAACAACTCCCTTCAGCCTCCTTCGAATCCCCCATTCCCCCTCTTAAACAACAACCAAACCCCCACAACACCATTATTTAACTCGTCACCATTCAGCCTTCATCCGTCTGTCATAAAATGTCACAAAAGTCAGTTTCCTGAAGATGTAAGGATACGCGAACTGCTAGATTACCTCTAATAATTCATATCTTTCTACCTCAATGTTTAACCAAGCCTTCGTACTTCTTGAAAACTTCAAAACTTTGGCCCTACTGTGATTGACCATCATCCTATGCGACTCGCACAAATCTTGCTGCGTCCCGACGCAAATTATTGGACAATGGTTCCTGGGCACACCTACGAGTGGCCATCAGCATTTCAATCAGTTCCTCGATTAATTGCAATACGACTCTTACCCCAGATAAGGGTGTAAGCCAATGCTGCTGACAATGTGGAGCAATGGAGGGAGGACAGAAGGGAAAGACGCCAAAACCTCGGCAAAATATTCCAACGTTTCAGCGGAGGAGAGATGAAAGGAGGGGGGGGAAGGGAGAATAATAATGGAGGGGGGAGGGCACGAAAGTAATTAAATGGAGAGGGAACTCGGTTGATTCCATTGTAATCTGGGGAAACGATGACAGACGCCGATTGGGATCGTAATCGCATAAACTCTGGAATCCATTGCCCAGGGTGACCGACGGGTGGGTAGAGGGGGTGGCGCCAGACGACGCCTTTGGCACGCGTGTCCGATTGCGCCGTCCGGTCCCCCCCCTCACCCCTCTCTGGCCTAAACGCTCCGTTGACTTCTTTTTTCCGCCCCGCCATAATTTCTCGCTTCTGCCGATAGGGGGTGTGGTTGTTTCCGATTCACGAAAGAGGGGGGGGGGGGTGTTCAAGGCAAATGGGAGAGGATGGGTTGGAATGTTGGTGGCCATGGAAATCGTTCGTCTGGAACATGGCGGGTGGCCGACGACGCGACCACAGCGCCACCACCGCAACAAATTAAAAGGAAAAATAAAAACAGGAGAGAGCCCACAAAAAAACGTCCGAGTGCCTCCGATGCCTTTTGATCATTTCGCGCGCTCCCATTTCTTTGTTTTTTTGTTTTTTTTCGTTTTCCATGCGAGAGCATCGGGACAGAAAAGGGACGACGGGAGGTGTGCACGGGCGTGCAAGCCGACCGAGCACGCTCTCCTTCCCCTCTCTCCTCTATTTCTAATCGCTGGGTGGTCCACCATTCTTCTCCCGCGCCGCTCTCCCACTCTCCGCCGCGGCGCAGGCCACTCTGCGTTGCGTTGGCGCGGCGGGAGCGGCGCGCGCGGGAGCGGCGAATATTCTGCTGGACCGGAGACTCGGGGAACAGTGGGGGGGTTACTTTGTGATTCCGCATGTTTATTGACACGTTGCGGAAACGAGGGGGACCCGTTTCGATCAATAAATGATTGATTCGTGAATTGTTTCGGGTCCGTGATCTGCGATGACTTTTTTTGACATCGGGGCTCATCGCCACACACCAAAGGCGTTAATGACTAGAAGCCCCAAGAGCGATGCTGTCGCAGAATAAACTGAACCTTCCCGTGGTCGCCATTTGTAGTGGAAATAAGTATCTACCACTGGTGGAACGTGATAGGTTGATTATTTGCAAATCATTGTTATATGATTGCAATACAGCCTTCGATAAATGCACGGAGAATAATTGTTTAGAGGTTTGCAGCTTATAATTCCACCAACCAAGTCTGTGCTATTCCTCAACCAATGAAATATTACTGGTGTTAATGTAATATTAGAATATTTTGAAATTAAACATGGTTCTCAATAAACCTGATCCCCATGAGTATTTAGAAATGTTAACACGTATTCTAACAGAATAAATACGAATGTAATTCCGTTTTTTTTTTGTTTTACATGAAATGCGTACAGTTAAATCAAAACTTAATTTAAAAATAAGAAATTTTTCCTTCAATAACTCATTTCAATATTATAGATCGCTATTACACACCCGGGCATCAACAGAATTAAAAGCTTCAACAGAAGTTTCAAAGTAATAAACTTCAGAACGCCGCCATTTGATGCGCGTCTTTTTGTTGTACTACGGAGGCAAGGGCAGCCATTTGTTGCTGATATGTTGCTGCTAACAGCGCCACTTAACGGCTAAAAGCAAAGCAAATTAAAATTTCTCCTTTTGCTACTAATTGATGATTCCTTTGCCAAGTATTAACTCCCTAGAGACCAGATTTTTTGGCCTGCTTTCAGCTTATCTAAAATTTCAATTTTCCAGCCTAGCGTAATGGTCATGCGCAGAACATTTATCCTCTCTCCCGAAGTCTTCACGCTTGCTTTGTTTCGATTCCATCAAACAATACAGTCATGCAACATACTCTACTCCTAATGCATCCCAGCTCCGACATCTCCCACGAAACCCCCAAGAAAAGGGAATCTAAAGCTCGCAGAACATGCTCTATATAACGTCGAAAGCGCACAATGAAGAAGACGTCACCACTAATATGGTGAGTAAAATCACTCCATTGCTTTCTCGCGATGAAAGGATGAATGCATAGTAAGTGGCATGGATTACGATGTTCTTCACTCACAATTCCATGTTATTCATCAAAACATAAGAAGTCTGAGATCCAACATTGATAATTTTATTATGTATTTAAATCAATTGAAAAAACAAACCTCATGTCATAGTTCTATCGGAAATTTGTATAAATAACTGTGAATTAACTGTAAACCACATCGATGGATATAAGACTTTCGGTAATTGTAATGATAAGAAGAGAGCTGGCTGTAATTTTTTATGTATCCGATATTTTTTAATGTGCCATAAAAGAAATCTATGATTTTAATTCTGAGGATATAATCAAAGTAACTATTTGCTTAAATACTTCTACTATTATTACGGTAGTTGGAATATACAGATATAATTTTCTTCCAACAGATATGTATTTCCGCGATGTAGATCAAATGCTTGCTAGTTCTAGCGATAGGAATTTAATTTAAATTAGTGATATTAATTTATGTTTACTGCAAAATAATGATATTGTTTACGAGTATATAATGATTATGGCAAGCCATGGATTTGACCAACTCATCTCAAATCCGACAAGAACGACAAAATCAATTAGTACATGTATTGACCACGTATTTTGCAGATGTAGGGACAATTTTACTTATGGGGGAAATACTGCTGATTTAGGTTTGACTGACCACCATATGATCGAATGCTATTTTAACACCAAGATTATATATGAATCTACCCGACGGCAATCAGAGGAGCCTATTTATAAAGTAGATTTTATTTATCTAAAAGAACTTCTATCGGACTGTAACTGGGATGAAGTATACTCTCTGAGCAACGCCAATGAAGCTTAGGAAGTTTTTATAGAGAAACTTAAGTGCTGTATTAATAGAGCAAAATACACTGTTCAACGTAGCAATATCAATAAACAACTTAAACCTTGGATAACAAGATCTTTATGCGATAGAATAGCTAAGAGAAATCTACTCTATGCCAAAATGCGTAAACAGCCAAGAAATGATAAACTGGCAAGGTATTACAAATCGTATAAGCGTAAATTGGACAGTGATATTCGAAAACAGAAAGAAAATTTCTTCATGTACTCGTTTGACTCAAACAGCGGTGATAGAGCTAAACAATGGAGTGTTCTTAATTCAATTACCGGAGGAAAAACAATAAATCAAGGTATATCTGAATGAACTAAGATCGGGAAATGGGTGTCTTTTGGTAGATTCGCAGGACATTGTCAAGGAATTTAATACGCATTTCGGTAGCTTAAGTGAATCTTGTAACAATTCTACGAATACTACAAAGGACCTAGTTGATCAGAATGATTGGTTTCCTATATGTAATGTTAAAGGGTCTTTGTTTCTTTCTCCTACAGATGAGAAAGAAGTAAGTTGTATTATAAAAGATTTACAACCAAAGAGATTGAAAGGGAATGATGAAGTATCCGCTATTGTAGTAAAAAAGGGTAAAGATAAAGTTTCTAACGTATTTGCATGCATAGCAAATTAAAGTATACAAACAGGGATTTTCCCGAAACAGCTGAAAACGGCTTTTGTAATACCAGTTCATAAAAAAGGTTACAAACTAGATTTGAGCAACTTAAGACCGATATCCATATTGCCTGTATTTTCTAAAATATTGGAAACAATCGTCAAAAAGAGATTATTAAGCTTTCTAAACTCCCATGAGTTCTTCAGTAGTAATCAATTTGGTTTTTTAAAAGGAAAATGTACTGAAAATGCTCTGCTAAATATTTTTTCTAATATACATGATGGATTAAAATAGATATTGACGACTTTTGAATTTAAGTTTTCAAGTTTGCATGCAGGTCCATGATATCTCCTAGATTGAGATTCTGTATAAGAAAGGCCAAATGAGCCGAATTATTGGAGCACTCAGGGGAGTGTTGAATTTTGTTAAACTTGAACGTACCCAATAAGTGTTCATGAGTAAGCCAAATGCTCAAACATTTACAATTTCTGTATCCAGTAGCATATCTTAAGGTAGTGCATGTTTCCTTCAACGCATAGCTGACATTCGATTAAACTTGTCGTTTCATTAAATCGAAATTGGAAGCTATGAAATCTCCTTGAACTTCGGGAGATCAGCCTACAAGAAAACCACCTTCTCAATGACGTAACCTTTCCTAACCCATCCCCCTTGTTACTCATCATCCTCCCAAAACCCCCACTCCCCACCCCCACAACCCGAGTGATTAACCCCCCCCCCCACCCTCGCTCCCAGTTACAACACATACTTTGTTTCCCCCACCCCTTTCCCCTCCCTGCTCAACCAACCTCACCCCCCCCCTCCCATAGCTACTTCCCATAGCATATATAAACCTGTCTTCTCCATGTTTTTCAATGTACCTGAAGATGGCTTAACAGCCGAAACCGGTCATTCTTTTTCAAAGTCTCAAAGTCTCTTCATTGATATTATGTGGTTTCATTCCTTCTAACCTTCTACATCTACATAAAACCCTGGCTGGCAGGGTGCTATGTAGATGTAGAAGTAAGATTGGGGCCTTTTTGGGGTTCGTTGCTCTTCTTGAAAATTACCAAAACGATTGAGATGACATTTTGCATGTTTCTAGTGTGTATACTAAGGTGTGCTATAGGACTCTTGTCGTTTCCAAATTTGTAACCACTTGGGGGATTAACCCCCGCTCACTCAAAACCTAAAAATAATTTGTATTTATTTAACAGATATTCTGATGTCGAATAGAATATTCATATTTCCGTATTTAAACCCGACTTCAAAATTATAAACTAAAATTTTCATCAAAATTAATTGTAAAAAGTGCTTGCAGAATAGCATCCGTTTCGAATGCGTGCACCTGCGCCACTAGCGACTAACTCAAGAAATAAGATGCCAGACGGCCTTTAACAGTGCTATATCCATTAGACGACAAAAAGATTCTATATTAACAAATAAATAGCACCAGAAAAGAGAATTCAACGGAACCGTAAAAAATGTAGCCATGACACACATAAAAATCTTACGAGAGACGAACAGCTTGGACTTACTATGAACAAAAAAAAACAGAAAAAATATGTTAATTCGGTGAAATTAAATTACATATTTGACGTTTGAAAACTATTACACAAATGGAGTTACAACAGATACGTACATGGGGGTACGATTGAACAAGATAGGAAGTAGTAACTAAGAAACCAACGACAGAATTATTATTAAAAGAACGATTACCAAAGCGGTAAAATGATATGGGATTAAAGTACTACAATCCAAACAGGGATTAGAATAAACAGAACAATGGTTGAAAGGGTCATTACATATTGGAGAAGAAGTGTGCGATATTAATGAGAAGAATGGAAGTTTGACTACTTAGAGAGATCATATAAGAAGCAATGAAATGAAGAGATCTGGCGAAGTGAAAAGCGAAACAATTATGGAGATCATGATAATGGAAAATGAAGTATTTGACGAGGGGCAAAAGAAACACGTTATACGGTCGCACTAACATGATATATAAGGTGGTCCAAAAAAAACCACTGGAATGGAACCCTCCAGAAAATTGGAGAAGAGAATGCAAAAAGGAGTGATATTACACCCTTGGATAATATTGGATAGAGGGATTAAAGAAAGCAGTGAGGGTGATGAAAATGCTAGAAAGAGAAAGCTGGAAGCTAAGTGAGGGGAAAAATGACAGATGTTTTAAACAAACCGCTATGTACACCGCTATACACGTATAACTGGCGATGGAAAAGAAAAACATTGCTACACCGGTAAATTCTGGAATTTAAAAGCTGATTAATAGGAGTTCTTTGCATTGGTGTCAGGCTCACTTCAGATTCTGTTAATATAGATTATTGAGGAATGAAATTGCATTTAAAATATACAATGGAGAGTAAAGTTTGAGTAAAAGGTTCTTTCTCGCCTCGGAATCAATGAATGAAATAGACTTTGGCGTAGGAGTGAGTAAGAGGGCTTAGTAGGGAAACTTGGGCGCCAGCCCGGCTCACCCCTGCTCTCCAGATAACCCTGCGATTGTTGAAGGCAAGTGAACCCCCCCAATGAACCCCCTCCCACTTCTATCCCCCGAAAACCCTTCGGACATGGAGAGAGTGAGAGTGACTAGTGGGGAAGGAGGGATTAAGCGAGCCCTTACTCTCGCTCCCGACTCCAAGCACACCCATTACAAAGGGACATCTCTCCGCTCCGCCCTTATCACTACCGCGTCTCAGGGGTGAGTAAGGGGGGGCGAGGGGAAGGGGGGAACGAACTGACGACTGTGTGAGTGTGCGGTGAGCGTATGAGAACGGAGACCCCCCGACCAAAGGTTGGGTGAAACTGAGCCAGCATTACCGGGTGCCCACAACCTCCGAGCTCGGCTGCTGACCCGAGGGATTGCGTGCACCAGTCTGGGCATAGCAACTCAAAATCCTCGAAGTGCAATACATGGAGTTCGTAGGAAACCTCCGGGGGACGGAGGGGGCGGAGGGGGGGGGTGGAGGTGGAAGGAACTAATCCCTCCTTCCTGGTTGAGTGAATTGCTTGAGCCTCGGCGCCTGGGTCTAAGCGAGAACTCTCCCCGATTCCATAAAATGAAAAAAAATACTCGGAGATTGATCGCCATGCGAGTGAGTGCAATCCGCGTTCACTTATTTAATTTTGGAAAATATTTTCAAATTTAAACAGCAATAGATAAGTTCCTTGTTTAGACTTTCGCGGTGATTAACTTGTGATGGGTTTGCGGGATTGCTACCGCGTGTGTCCATTTTGTAGACAGCATTTTAGACAGTTCAGACAATAAGGCAATGAAAACGCTCGATATACAGGCCAATCAGAACGTATCAAAGATGACAAGGCAGTGTATAAATAGACGGTCAAAATCTGCATAACACACTTCGGACCTGAAGAAGCCCACTGCATGTTGGGCGAAACTGTTGTCTACACAATGGACACACGCGGTAGAAATCCCGCAAACCCATCATAAGCAATAGATAAGGACGCATTTCGAAAGCAATGCGGAAACATTTCCCCAGAAGAAATCAAAGGTATTAGAATTCAGGCACGTGAGCTTACAAAGAGAAATCGTGGCGAAAAAACATGCATTCCAAATTATGCAAATTCCGAATGCCGGTAAAAAAATAATAGGTAATACAGTCTTACTTAATCACGGCTCTTGATAACAAATTTATGTATAATATTCAGACATTCATAACAAATTTAATACAAAAATAGATATTTAGACGATAACACACAACCATGCCTTGGATGGCAAAAAACATCCTGGCGGGGTTCGAACCCTCGACCTCCGGTCGGCACGGGGGTTTTATACCCCATCGCCCCAGGTGCCCCCTAAGGCCATGAAAGATCGAAATAATTCACCAAGTCTCTGAAATAATTTTTGTTCGATCTATATACGAAGCGGTAAGGAACATATAATCAACGGAAATTCGATGGCGTTGAGTTTCACACAATATTTCACATAATACGTCGAGTTTCCCCAAATTTTACACAATATCCCAAATGCCGCAGCATGGAGAACTGAACGCAAGGCTTGTCTCAGAGAGGGAAACAGCCTCAAAGAAAGTTCAAAATAAATATTAGATGTCTACATGATAATCATATGATACAAATGTAAATTTTCGCGAAAAGTATGATAAGGAGAGGATATGAAATTTCATCGAATAGCACTCACCACAATCAATTGTAATGTTGGACTCACTCAGTTTATTTTTTGAAAATGGAAGATTTATATTTTTCATTGAAAATTTTAACCGTCCCTAGAATACACCGTCCGTAGGTACTACTACTACTACTACTACTTTTTTTAGTAGATATTAGAGATGGGCGATTACGATATTGATTAATCGAATAATCGATTATTTTTGTCAATTAATTGAAAATTTGGAATCGATTAATGCAACGGCCGATATCGATTGTATACTCGATTAATTTGATCGATTATCGATTATTTCGGAATTTTGTGTCTGGTGAACTGCGATGGCTTCCGCGTCTCACGTTCGTCTTCAGTTCGAAAATTCGACTGTGGCTGAACTCTACGCGACGACGCCATAGAGGTAGTAGAATGTAGAATGCCCATGACGTAACTCTACACGGCACCACCTTTTAATGGCCAATCACGTGACATGTGTCAGATGTCGCTTTGCCAGGCATAGCCGTCTGTTATTTACGCTTGTTATTTTGATAATAAATAAAAAAATCAATCATTAAAAAGACTAACGAGGAGTATGTTCCTGGAGCCCTAGATATAATTTAAAAGAATAAGGATATTGTTACTTTCTTTCACCACAGTGTCAATGCAAGTGATTCATTGAAACGTATTCAGTACTCTCAAGGGAAGACAGAGGGTACCAATCTACACCTCATCCAGTCGAACGCTAACCGGTGGTCCTCAACCTACGAGATGCTTTCTCGAGTCGTACAGCTGTCACCTTTAGTAGCCAAGGTGTTGCTCGACTATGGGAACGAGACGATGCTGAGCGGTGCGGAGCTGAGTACCGTCCGTGTCTTCATATCCGTGCTGAAATCATTTGCTAAAGTGGCAACGGAAATGTGCGCGGATAAAGTTACTACAGTCAGCAAGGTTATTCCCCTCGCGAAATTATTTCCTTTCTCTGACATTTACTTCGGTTTTCAATTTCGGAGCATACATCTGATACAGCTTCCGCAAGGAGACAGGCTAGCGGAACGGGTGAGGAAGTTCGTTCTGTCGGAGCTGGACCGTCGCGTCGGTTCATCTACATATACATCTACATACTACCCCGCAAGCCGCCTCAATAGGCGTGTGGCGGGGGGTGTTAGGACACCAGCCGTTTACATATAAAAAGGAAACGCTCTATGAAATTACACCTTGCATTTATTAAAGTCCCTTATTGTTCGGGGGAAAAACGAATTCCCATACCTATCCGTTCGGCAAAATATCTCTCTTAATTTATCGTTTCTGTCGGACCTGGAAATATAGTGGGGTTCTAATATGATGTTCTCCGTGTCGCTCTGAAAGATATATATTCTCAATTGCTCAAGTAATCTAAGCCTAGCGCGCAGCCTCCGTGTCTCTAGCGGCCCCCAGCCTAATTCGTTTAACATCTGCGTAACGCTGTCTGTACGCCCGTAGCAGTTTTTGACGAATCGCGCAGCTTTCCTTTGTATTTTATTAAGTTCCCGAATTAATTCTTTCTGCACCGGATCCCATATGCTTGCTGCATATTCAAGGTGTGGCCGGACGAGTGCGAAATAGCACCTCTCTTTTACTTTTTCATCTGAGAATCTTCCCACAATACGCTTGACGAATCCTAGCTTCTTCAGAGCTCTGCCACAAATATTTCTTATATGTGTTCCCCACGATAGGTTTGAGGTTATCGTAACTCCCAGATACTTAACTTCATCTGTCGCCTTTATCTTAACGCCATCCACAGCATATACACGGGGATAGTTGGACGACCTCCGCAAGAAATGTACCGCCGCACATTTGCTCAGATTAAGTTCGAGTCCCCACTCTTGGCTCCACACATGAACGTTGTTTAAATCCGATGATAGAATTTCAAAGTCAGAGTGATCATTAATTTCGCGATAGATGACAGCGTCGTCAGCAAATAAACGTATTTTACTGCTAATTCGAGAGCATAGATCATTTATGTATATAATGAACAAAAGGGGGCCGATTACGCTTCCCTGCGGGACACCTGATGTCACTTTAACTGCATCAGAGCTAATTCCGTCAAGAACTACTTTTTGCTTACGATCACTCAGAAAGTCGCGTATCCAGTTTACTACTGTTTCGTTTAGGCCGCATGACTGTAATTTGTATAAAAGTTTGTTGTGAGGTACCGTGTTGAAAGCTTTCTTAAAATCTAGGAATAATGCGTCCACTTGTGTTTTCGATTCACCAGATTTGAGAACGTCATGAAGAAAGAGCGCGAGCTGTGTTTCACATGATCTACCTTTCCGATCTACCTTTCGGTTGGATCCTATTGAGTACAGAAACCGCTATGCAATCGCGGCCATGCTGGACCCACGGTTCAAAAAACTGCACTTGAAGACCCCGATCGCTGTAGCCAATGCCATGATCACTGTCATCGCTGTGATGGCAGAGATGTTTCACGAGGAGGATCAGGTGAACGTCCTGCAGATGTTTTCACATGCTGAGCGTGATGCAGCAACATCAGGGGAGTTATTTTGTTATCTCACTTAAGTGAGAATACGCCATAAAATGTGGAAAATAACGTAATTTTTCGTAATTCAACTCCGCAACCCAGGCGGCGCGGCATGACCATCCCCTGCTCTCAAGTGGTGAACGGCCGTTCTGTTTATTTGATTCATCCGCTCTTTCAATTCTTGATCCGTATCTTTCGACTCTTGATCCGTTTCATATGGTCTCCGCATTTCATTAGTTCCATCTCACCTGTCGTTAGGAACATGAAATGGAGCCACCATCATACCTTGGCCGATCGTCAGCCGATCATTAAGAGAGCGAAACGGATCTCCCGCCTTCCCGCAAAGAGTCATTAAAAAGGTGAGATTACAAAATAACCCCCTCAGATGACCTCTGGAGCTTTCATGACACTGAAGCAGCATCACTGAGAACCCTGTATAATGAAGATGTCGCCGGTCGGACACCATTTGAGTTACGGTAATTTTGTTGACCGCCATTTGAATACTTTTTCAGTGTGGGAGTCAATGAGAACTGAATACCCTCGCTTATATCAGGCAGCCAGAAAGTACCTGCCAAGAGTAGCAACATCAGTTCCATCAGAGAGACTCTTTTCCGAGATGAGACTAATTCAATATGATCTGAGAAGCCACCTTGCCAGTACCCACTTATAAAAACTGCAATTTTTTTGCTTCAGTTCCTATAAAAATTTGGCAATCGTCCAAAATTTTAATTGAGTTAAGACATTTTCCCCTTTCTGTTCCCTGACATGCCTCCTAGAAGTTTATCTAGATTTTACAATTTGTACTCATGATAAAATTAAGCTTATACAATTTAAAAATATTTCACATTATTTATGGAGGGACCATAACCTCAAAAGCTATGTTTTGTATGTTGTCATATCATAATCGAAGCGATTAATCGATGTATCGATTAATAAAATCAATTAATATGGCGCAATTAATCTGATGCTTGCAATTAATCGATTCACAAAATATCGATTTTTTTTATAATCGCCCATCCCTAGTAGATAGAGACTTTATTTATTTTAATTGCTCCAATTCATGATTCCATATTTAGTACAGAGAAAAAATTATAGGAAATATTGTGCAAACCATTACGAAAACAGGAATAAATGGTAAGAATTTACAAGGCAGATCAAGGACGGAATCAGACTGGGAATAGTGATGCCAGAGTAAGGAATCGTAAGTTACGCGTTTCGCTGAGAGAGGTGAGTTGAGTGTAGAGCTGTAGAGCGACGAACCGAATTTGGATCAACGGCACCCAATGATGAGACAGCCATGCAAAAGGAAGCCACGCAAGAAGTCAAACTAAATCTTCAGGCGCGTCAATTTCAGTAATGTATAAGGTTTAAATATGTAGATGATTTAGAATAATTCATCACAATGAAGTCAACTGTCATCATCACACACTATTGACTACCATCAGGGCCAAGTGACCTCCTCTGTGGTCAACAACTGCATCTACGAAAAATATGGCAAATTATCCCAGGAAAAATTTAACATGCCGTCTTTTCTTCTCATTTTTCGCGGCCTATCTGAAGTTCCTATCCTTCCGAGGGCCCTCCTGTTTTTGACAAGCTCTTTAGTTTATGGAGAACTTTTATAAATCCACTTTTAGACCCTTATCTATTTAATTTATCTCACATAGGGCAAACTTAAAATTTTCATTTTCACAGACAAAAGTCTAAAAATATCTTTCTTTCCCATTTCCAAGCATCACTACCTTATGGAATAGCATTTGGGGGAATTTGGTTGGTAAGCGAAAAGCGTGACAGGAATGCTATTTAACTTTTCCTTGGTGGTACCAAGCATCATTTGGTGATATTGTAGGTATCTGATCAAGTCGGTTAGGCAGAGGTCCATCTTCCACAAACAGAAAAACTTGAGGAGAGCGACCGACTTCAAGACTCGGAAGAGCATACGAAATAACTTGATCGTCGAAGGATGCTATCCAGGCGAGCGCAAGATTCGTCAACAGCACCGAGCGACACACACGTGTTCCCGTTTTAATCGCACGTCACCAGTGACGACGCCACTGAGTTGAGAGCTTCTACCCACTCTCCCTCCCTCTCTCCCCATCCAGCATCCTGGGGACGCTCTTGGAGGCAATGAGAGCGGGCCGCCGCGCCGCCAGGGGGACTGAGAGGAGGTTGGGGAGGGAGGGAGAGCGCTGCTCCGCCGGGGAAACCCAATCGCCCCTCGCGATCCCTTTCTTCGAATCAGCCGGCGTACGACGCAAAGAGGCAAGTGAAAGCAAGGGAGGGAGGAGATACGGAGAGATATAATTGCAGTAACAACCGATCGCGGGATTGGCAACCCCCCTGCCGACAGAGGGAGGGGTAGCGCGGCCCCCGGAATCTTTTCGCGTCAACGATAGGAAGAGGGGAGAGAGAAGGGGAGGAGGGGAAGAAAGCGGACGAGGGAGTGAGTTGGTAATTCATCAATTCGGGAAGAGACGAAGGGGGGGATCTCCCCCCCCCCCCCCCCCACCAACCCAGTTTCTAAGACGACGACACGTCAAGATTAATGGCGGAAATTAGCGAATACACCGGAGCTACTTAATTCCCCCACTTCCCTCCGCCTCCCCACCCCCCACCTCCTTTGAAATAAAGCTCCCATTTGCCCTCCTCCTTCCCATCGCTAAACCAAGGGGGATGGAGGAGAAGGGAAAAGATTCCCCCCTCCCCACCCAATCCCCCCAGGTGTGTCCCCCCCCTCCGACCCCTCAGCGTCCGCACAACTTCTTCCGCTTCCCCCTTTTCAAGTCTTTTAACCTAATAAACCCTTTAATCTCCTCGGAGCTTAATACCGCCACTCTCGCCCTCCCGAAAGGGAAGAGCATTTAAGCTGTCACCCCACTCCAATTGGAAACGTTAATTTCCCTCCCCTACCCTACCCCCCCACCCAGCCCACCCCCTCCACACCGGCGCCTGCCCGCCCTTTCTCTCCTCCTCCACCTCGTCACAGAGTAAAGGGCTCAAAGCATTGCTCACGAGAGTGCCCGCCCGCCCCACTTACACAACCTTCCTCTTCCACCCCCACGCCCCCCACAACACCCCCTTCCCCCACCAGGTGCACCCCCTCCGTCCGTCTACCTTGATCGACGGGGCTTAATATGCGCCCTGACTTCCCCAACCACATCCCTCACTCTCCCGGCGGGAATTTCCCAACCCGTTACCGGCCTCATCATTCTTCTCATTCGAACACAAGCATTCCATATCTTCTATGCTTCATACTCTTATAAATCTAGGCCGAGTAATCATAGACTTGTTAGCCATCCATCTTCTTCGCATTTATTCTGAAAAGATATCGCTTAGCCTCTCTGGACGGCCACTGGCCGTATTCCCTACATCGCGAGCTCATTCCTCAAAGCTTCCCTTTTCCTATTTCATAAATATTTTTAGTCCTCCTTCAGCTCATCTCATTTGAAACTCTCCATTTGACCCAAAATCCATTTCCATCATACTCAGCGCTGTTCATCATCATTACCTTCATCACTCCCTTGGACCTGAAATTGCCAAGTTTGCAAAGGTAAAATTATCTCGTGAACCGGCATCTTAGTTCAGGTGAAGTCTTTTTTTTCTCCACGAAATTTGCACGTTGATACATTTCCTCGGTGGGGAACTTGCAGAGTGATTCAATGAATTTATGGAAGACTATGGGAGGTGTTTTTCCAACTGCCTTCCAAAAAGAATCCTTTTTTAAAGCGACAGCATCTACATCACAACTGCTCAAATGGGACAAAACGCAATTTCTTTCGGCCAAATCACTAAACGGAACGGGGGGAGGGGGCCGCGTGGAATACAATTCTCCGTCGCTCCTCCATCGACCTACTTCACGCGATTAACCGCGCCAGGTGGTGCCAGCCCAGCTGGTGGTGTCATCAGAACGAGCGCTCAGCTACCTCGCCAAACTCGTAGATAAAAAATAGATGCACAACAAAAGGCAATCCCGAAAGACGAAAGGGAATCAAATCATCGAACGGGAAGAGAAGATACTAAAACGGAGTTAAATAAACTGGAAATTCGAGGGCAGAAAGAAGTTTCAAGGCAATGCGGGCTATCGTGTTGTCGTTTAATTTACTTTTACAATTTTAGCCCAGTTGTGAAATGAGCAATGCATGAGGCAATGCTGAACTGAGCAATGCTCACGCGTTTCCTTTGGTATTTGAGTACAAACTATTATTGAGGCTACGTCAGTCAAGCATGATTTTGAAGAGTCTTCAGATACTTAAAATTTCTACATTAATAGTTCAATATGTTGCTTTAAACGAAAAAAACGTGGTCTGCGTCGGACCAGACGGTGGAAGTTATACTTCTTTGGCCGGTCGCACACACCCGCTCACACACACAGGCAGACAGGATATATAAAAGAAATAAAAGACATTTTTTCTCTATTATTCAATATATTTCTCTTCGATATATTGTTATGAGTGATTTAATTTTTATAATATACACCTATATATTATCTGTTATATACACCTATATACTATATGTACGTTTTTGTATGTTTTTTTGTACGTTCGAACTTTGAAAAGAAGTTTTGTTTAAAAAAAAAATCGCCCCAACCGGGAATCGAACATGGGACTCATAGGTGAAAGTCGAGTGCGCTATCGACTCATCCATCGATGCTCTTGTTCAAAGTTCGAACGTACAAAAAACCATACAAAAACGTACAATTGTGGATTTTTCTCACCCTAAAAAGAGCGTGACGCGGTTTCTCGACCAACATCCCATCCCAAAAGTCTCCAACAGGCGCAAAGTAGTATAACTTCAAAAATGCTTTCATTTTTCGGTGAGTGGTTTGGCCGCACCATGCTTTGCAGCAGTATTGTAACCAGGGAATGCTTACTCAACGCTAATATTTTTTTAAAGCGGCTAGTAGTTTCCGCCTCACCGAGGAGAGGCGCTGACAGCGCCCAAAAACTACTAGACAGTACGTGCCTCGCCCAGTAGATGGCATAGCAGTAGCGAGGCATATGTATATGGTGATTTCTGATTTATTAT
Source organism: Pyrrhosoma nymphula (assembly GCA_963573305.1). Lineage (NCBI taxonomy): Eukaryota > Metazoa > Arthropoda > Insecta > Odonata > Coenagrionidae > Pyrrhosoma > Pyrrhosoma nymphula. The sequence goes on from OY754327.1 coordinate 186,416,893, forward strand.
TTTCTAAGTGAAGAATTCAAATTTTATATACTAGATTTCAGATTCTGGAAGGATGGGAAGAAAAGGACGAAAGTATAGAAACTAATTGGCAGAACTTCAAAGTAACCGTCTTGGAGGCAGCGGAGGGCGTGTGTGGCAAGAAGAAGAAAATTAACAATCTGGTCTGACCACGAATGTGAGCGAATGATAGAAGAACGGATTAAAGGAAAAAAGGCTTGGATTAACAGAAATAGTGTGGAAGCTAAGGAAAGCTATAATAAGATAAACAGAGAAACAAATAAGCTGCCAAGGAAGAAAAAAAGATTGTATATAAATAGTTTACTTGACAAGGCAGCAGAAGAAAACACATCAAACAATGCAAAAGAATTTTATAGAAAAATAAGGTTTTTTAAGAAGGGATACATTCCAAGCCCTTATGGGGTGAAGAACAAAGGACAGTTATTAATAGAAAGTCGAAAGGTAATGGAAAGATGGCGTGAGTATTTCCCTGAATTGCTAAAAGTTGAAGAAGTAGGTACCCCACTGAACCAAGGCGACCAGGCCAACTACTATCATGTTCAACCTAATGTGGAACCTCCAAACAGAGAAGAAGTGAAAGATGCTGTTAAATTCCTAAAATGAAACAAAGCATCAGCAAAAGATGAAATTACAAAATAAGTATTGAAAAAAGGAGGTGACATTGTAATTGATAGACTATGGGGAATAATATTGAAAATATGGGAAAAGGAAGCGATGCCAGCCGATTGGCAGGAAGCAATAGTAGTACCCATACACAAGAAAGGAGAGAAAGAAGATTGCAATAATTTCAGAGGTATTGCACTTCTCAGCATTTAAAATAACCACAGGGGTAAGGCAGGGAGATGGGCTCTCCCCAATTCTATTTAATATTGCAATTGAGGAAGCACTGGAAAAAGTAGCAGAGAAATGGCATCAAAATTGGGACAAAAATAAACGTTTTTGCCTTTGTAAACGACGTAGCGATATTCGCAGAAAGTATAGAAGATTTAACAATGTTGACAAATGTATTTACATCTACATCTACAAAATACCCTGCAAGCCACCTCAGGGGTGTGGGGCAGGGGGTGAGCAATAACCAACATGCTTTACACTATACCCTAGAGTTAGTGTAACTACGACTAATTATGCATTAGCATAAATCGCTAATGCTTGTCACGAGGCGAAGCCTCACAAGCATGCACCACTACACTACAGATGTCATCAAAATGGTGAGTGACCGTCAATATACATGCATTCTACAACTACACAGATGGACAGGGACTCAAGACCCATGTAGAAAACATGCTAAGCGTGCTGTTAGTATGTACTAGGTAACAGATAACGATTCAAGTATTAGGGAGTACTACTACTACTAAGAGCTACACTACCTACCGACAAACCTAGCTAAAAGTCTCATTGGCCGCTGTTACCATAACAGCGGCCCTTATCGTTTGTGGGAAAAATGACATCTTAAATCTGTCCGTTCTGCAGTCTAGTTCCCTAATTTTACTCTCATGATCTGATCTACCGTAGTATGTCGGATTTCGTAAAATATTATCAACGTCGTCAGAGAATAGACCGGTTTGGAACTTACATAATAGATTGAGTCTAAATTTTAATCGACGGTCTGAAAGGAAGGGACGGTCTGAAATTTAGGAAGGGAACGGAAAAATGGGGCTGAAAATAAATGATACAAAAACTAATACATGCATTTTACAAGACGCCAAAATAGAAATACAGGTCCTCTGCAAATAGATGGTCTTGCATTTGAAAAAGTAGCCCATTTTAAATATTTAGGAGTAATTTTAACAAATGACAACACGGTAGAGCCAGAAATACAAAACAGATTAAACCTCGTCAACAGATGTCTGCATACATGCAACCGAATTCTATCTTCTAAAGCCCTGTCGCACAAAACCAAAATTAGACTTTATAAAACAATAATATCCCCAGTACTTCTCTACGGATCCGAAACGTGGAGGCTGTCGAAGAGGGATGAGAAAAAACTAATAGTGTTCGAGAATAAGATATTGCGAAAAATCTATGGGCCCACATACGAAGAAGGACCATGGAGAAAAAAACACAACAGAGAAATCAGGAATCTATATAAACATCCAGACATAACAAGTGAAATAAAGTCAAGAAGAATCAGGTGGGCTGGACATATTCTAAGGATAGAGGAGGGATGTCTGCTGAAGGAGGTACTAAATGGGATTCCTGAAGGAAGAAGACCCAGGGGAAGACCACGGCTAAGATGGTGGGACCAAGTGAGAACGGATATGAAAAAGATTGGAGCAACAGAAAGAGAGGCTGAAGATAGATCCAGGTGGAGAGGATTTGTTGATGCGGCTAAATATCGCCTAGGATATAGATGACCCTGGAAGTAAGAGCAAGTAAGTGAAGAATTAAACGCAAATGACAATGAGTACGGGTATCTCAGGAAAGTCAATCGGTGATGACTAAAATACCTATTTCAACTGAAAAGGGAAAACACTTTATTAATTAAAAAATCACAGCATACAAATAACATTTTCAAATGTAATCATGTGAACATATGATGAGGATTTGCCATTAACTGAACATTACGTTATTACAACTGATAACGCCAAATACTAAGCCGTGTGAAAAACTATAAGGTAACTCGACTACATCAACATTGATTACTACAGTTACATTATTATTATTAAAGTTCGAGAGACCTCAGAGGGTTTTCATTACCGTGGTATGCGTCAATCGACTGAATAACATGACTGTGCATATCACTAGAATTTAATCACTGGATAGAGTAATTAGGCTTCATGGATGTGTAACCGTTTCTTATAATGTTCGGACACAAAACCCTGTTTTCATTGATGAAATCACTGGCAGCGTTTCCAGATATATCCACAGCTACAGAGCAAGTCCACAGATGTAAGTTGTTAGCGTTTAACTATTTTCACTATTCACATGAATGCTTACGTCAAAGTTTAGTACGCTGAATTAAGTCAGTCTACGCAGGATCCGGTCTTTTGTAAACTATGGAAACGTCTACGAACACAATCACACAACTTCTACAAATAAAATGGGCAATACATTACCTTCAAACGGTTCGCGGTAGTTTAAAAAACGTACACCCCCTGGATTGATACACCTTCACTACACAATCATTGCGCATTTCAAAGATAAATTTATCAAAATAAACCTTTACTAAGCACAAATAGCAATCACGCTGATTTTTCACTGTCGGTTCACACAATTGACAATTGTTTACAATCGCTAACGAACAACAAGATGATTAGAGTTCGAGTTCGGCAGGTACGCACACGGCGTTTAGTTGTTTTCACTACAACAACGCATTTTTTCTTACATAAATGATAAAATGTAATGCATAAAAAGTATATACCTAACAATAAAATTTATATTATAAACTTTGGATGGGTAAAAGTTATTTAAAAAAAGTAGGGTCCCGCCTCAGCTAAAGGTGGCGTGGTAATCGCTCCGAAAAGTTTTCCATGGTTTTCCCTATGCGTCTCGGACGGAGCTGATTGTAACGATTGTAACCAATTGTAACGTTATTCGCAAGTTCCAGAGCCGTCACCAAGGACGCGAGTCAACAAACGAGACAACAGAGGAAACGGAGAATAAGGGAAATCGACCGTCGCAAAAAGAACGACGAAGATATATTACCTTATTTGAGGTATTTACCAGTGTAACATAACTAGAAGAGAAGAATAAAGTGTTACATTTTGGCGCCCAACGCGGAGCTCGATTAGGTTAACGTGTGTGACGGGATTAGTGATAGTCCACGTTTAAGTTGCGTACCACGAGGATAACCTTGGGAAATTTACGTAGGGAGTTTTGACGAGAGAAGTTACGCGCGGGAACACGTACGAGAATCACCACAATCACTCACAAATACTACACGTGAACTCTTTGGAAAATGTGCTTAACTTTGGATAAGATGGCGACAGCGTTTAAAAGTTTGGGCTATTAAAAGTGGAGATACAAGAAGAGTTAAAACAGCGGGGTTTGAGTATCGTAGGAGTAAAAGGGGAATTAATTGCAAGATTACCTGTCCGCATTCGAGGTAAAAGGGAAGAGTCATTGATTCCTATCAATTCAGAAAGGTGGACGTAGCGGCAGCTGAGTTTAACATAGTAACATAGCTGAAAGAATTCAGAGAGGAACAGGCGGAGAAGGAGAAATTGAAGGGGGAACAAGAGAAAAGAAGGTTGAGAGAGCAGGAAGAACGGGAAGAAAAGATGCAGGAAGCATTATTCAGAGCGATGTTATCTGCGCAAGCAGAGCAGTTGCGAGATATACACTACGTTTACCAATCGATCTCAAATCGGTCTGAGTTCAGACCGATCTGAAAGTTCAGCAGCGAGCTGGCTCAGATCCCCTGGTTTACCAACACGGTCTGAAAATATCGATATTGAACTATCGATTTCAGTAGTTTGAATTATTTTGAGATTTCTTGCGTATTTCAGCCGCAAATTTCTTTCCTTTCCCTTCTAACAACAAGTCACGCCGTAAAGGATATCGATTATATTTTGTTTACCATCGGCAACCAAAAGGAGAACGAAGAGCGCCACGTCCCGACCTCTTCGGATCGATCTGAGATCTCAGACCGGTTAGGGAAAGCGGGCTGACTCGGCTCGCTTCTCAGATCGATCTGGCCAGTCCACTCCATTTACCATACCGAGCTGAGCCGGTCAGATCGATCTGAGATCGGTTGGTTAACGTAGTGATAGAAACGAGGCTGGTGACACAAGTAAAGGAGAGCGTGGAGACAGCAAAGGATGAACGAAATGAAAATTTTAATGTCTGCAAGGAAAGCATTGAGAAGGGACAGAATGTAGTTCGTGCGGAAATTAAGAAGATGCGAGAAGAGACAAGGAGGGAATTGGAGATCCTTGCAGAAGGCACTAGAAGAGAATTAGAAAACTTAGTAGACAGGATCCAAGAAAGCGACGGTAAAATAAATCAGATGTCAGCAAAAAGCATACACGGAAGAGGCACAATTAGAGAGACAGATAATGGTGATCGCACAGAGGGAGGCGGAGAAGGTGAAGTCACAATGTGAAAGAGGACTTGGCAGTAGCACAGGTACCAGCGGTCACGATGAGAATACCACACTTCGATGGGCGAAAAGGGGCAAGGCCAATGTCCTACATCAGCGAGTTAGTGGAGTATACGGAAATATATCAGCTGCAAAGAACGGGATATGCTGAAAATCGTGAGACTGGGAATGATGGGACAAGCAGGCGAATGAATGACAGCTACGTCGCACTTACATACGGACGTGGAAGGTTTCAAACAGCTGTTTCTGGCACAATTTTGGGGTAGACAACATCAAATGGAGGTGAGGAGAATGCTTGATTCCGGAAAATACAATAAGAGAGGGAACACGAACCGAGTGGAATACGCGACTGCGCGGATAAGTGCGGCAAAGGAACTGCGACCCGCGATGTAAGATGAAGAAATCATCTACAGGCTCGAAAACCATTTTGGACCGGAGGTCAATACGGAAATCATATCACAGCAGATAACGACTTTGCCGCAATTCTTGGCACTACTTGGACGTTACGACCACGTCGTACAGGAGCCGACTCGAGAGGTGAGACCTGAACCTGGGAGGAACTGACAGAATCAGCGGGAGAATCAACGCGAGACACGAGCACCGATAAACAATCGACAGGAGTACAGAAGAGGCAATGGATTTCAGTATAGACCGCCCGAGAGACAGCAGCGGCCACATCAAACAGACCGAGACGTTCGGTGGGAACCAGCGAATGAGTAACGGAGGAGAGAAAACGACCGCCATGGAACAGCTGATCGGGTGGACACACTCGTAATTGAGAGGAACGAGAACGCCAGCGGAATAGAACAAACGGGACATTGTTTCACGTGAGTCTAAATGGGCGGATGCGAAATGTAAACAATGCGACCCACTATGTGGGAAAGGTTTAATTAGTTTCGCAGTACGTTAAAACGTGTCAAGATTAAATGGTTTAGTACATAGGTTTTATTTTTAATACAAAGCGTCATATATATGTTCTATGTATTTGTACTTGTAGGTTGAGAAGATACTGCTAGGAATGAAAAAAATATTTGTGGAACTATGGAACAAGGTGAATTGATGATAAGGTGGGGGTAGAGAGAATGTGGAACGAAATAAGGGAAAAGTGCTGGACAAAAAGTGAACGATAAACATGAATAAGACGTTGATAGTATGAATGAATGGTTGTGAAACGTAAATGATGGTATTAGTGACCGCAAGAGTTGAAGAATTTAAATATTGTTTACTGGTTAGAAGTTATGTTACAGTTTTGCTTGTTTTTTTAAATAATGTAATGTTATATTAGGTATTGATAATAAAGTTAGTATACCGGCACGTCAAACCGAAGGCGTTGGGGCAACACCTATTAATCAAAAGGTACTTACGAAAGATTTGAAAAGGGACACTTACATAATAATTTCATACCCTTTATCAGCTATCAGTATCAGAACCCAGCATTCTGCCTTCCCCACCCCTCCCCCCCTTCCCCTCCTCCCTCACCACCCCCACCTTTTTCCTTGTCCATACCCCTATATAACATGAGAGGACTTTGTAAACTGTGCCAGATGATGATACACTGTATCGAAACCGGTCGCGAGTGAATAAATTAATGTGGAACTAGCAAAGTTTTATTCTTTCCTGACAGTCATAATAATTTCAATTTATTTTTCAATGGGACTAACGTAACGTTACTCGCACGTTCAATAGCCGTCGCCAAGGACGCAAGTCAATAAACAAGACAACAGAGGAAAGGGAGAATAAGGGAAATCGACCGTCGAAAAATAACGACGAAGAAATATTGCCGTATTTAAGGTATTTACCAGGGTAACATAACTAGAAGAGAAGAATAAAGTATTACAGTATTATTTGTTCATACATATTTCTCATGTTTCATAGCGAACACGAAATGGGAGCTTGGAATATCCAGAATACAAAATGCCCGATTTGATCGAGAAATAATAACTTATCGGTTATAAGTAGAGATTTTACCGGAAGCGGAAGGAAAAGTGGAAACATGAATAGTACCCTTTATTTTTAGCACATTTTCAAATTTCGAGATCAAGTTCAAGCAAAATTGCAACTAGCTTTCGAGGTACTGAGAAAAAACATAGGATGCATGAGATACAGCCCTGGGAAAACAATATTAAGAATATATGAAAAAATTTTTGTCAACACTTTCCGCTTACTCATACGAATAAATAATTACTAATCCATTTAACTGTTTAAATCTGGTTGTGAATGCATTGTAATTCTTAATAAATTCTTCACGGGATTCCCACCAGGTTAGATGTTCAGAGTTAGAGGCAGAGTTAGCCATATACAGATTCAGAGTTAGAGGTAGAGTTAGATATACAGAGTTAGAGAGGCAGAGTTAGCCATTAAAACGTCGGCTCTGGCTGAACATCTAACCTGGTGGGAATCCCGTGAAGAATTTATTCAGATCGTACGCCAGGAAAGCACCAAGTCTTACATCATTGTAATTCTTTTTCAATCATGAGAAGTCACCATGAGAATTGGATATCTTTACCTCATAATTATGCAAATAGGTTATCTTGGCTTTATTTCAGTAGATTCATCTTGATTATGAACTTAAATGCAAAAATACATATAATTCTCAAAATCAACATGCATCTACAACAAAAGTATTCTGTGAATATTTTAATTGTTATCTCTTAGAAGCTTTGTTCCCTGATCACACAAAAGTTGCAAAGAGAGATATTCCGCTCAAAAGAAAGGTCCAACAATTGTTCTTGTATAACCCATTCATCATGAATGACATCAACATAAATAGCGAAAAACTCCGTAAGAAATCATAAGAAGTCTTTCCAAGGGCTCCTTCTCTTTCCCTTATCATCAGTGACGATCTTGGAAGCCTTTATCAGAAGATCACGTGATAGATTTCTGAATAGCATTCTGCATTTTCATGCTACTACCTGCAAAAGCGCAACTGCTTTACTTCAGCACTGCCACCGATCACACCGAAAAACACCGATCTTCAGAGACGTGGCTAACTATGCTGTACCAGTTTCACTGCATTTTAGTATTCCAGCGCAGGGATAATTATAATCAATCGTAATATATTCCACTCCGTTTTGCCGATTCTACAGCAGATCTGTACAGAACAGAAACAAAAATATCCCCAAAAATCTAATGGCTATTAGTGATATAGAAAGTTGCTTTAAAAGTTTATCAAGTTGAGACGTAGATTCAAATATAACGAGTGAAATTAAAAATTAGAGCACGGACAGAGGTTAAAGAAAAAGTTATTGCTTCGTAAATACCGCATATATTATTGCCGTACAATGCCACAATATGTTTCACGCCACTTCCGCGGGGGGTATGAAATAAGAAGCATTTCTTATTTTATTTTTAAACGTTTGTCGAAGAAATAAGTGCACGATAATCCGCCAGAGTGTTTTCCGAAATATTTAAATATCTTTCAATTCATATAACTCACGCATTCTAGCAAACAGTGCTTTAACATTTTCGTGCTGCTTCAGATAGAAAGTCAGATTTCCTTTAACCAAATAGTTAACGCAATCGTGCATTTGTTGAGTCAACACACTCTTCATAAATGCAAAATAAATTAGGGTGTCCGAAGTAAATAAGCAAGTTAAAGTAAGAGTTAACTCTACAAGTATGATAATGATCTGTTTTTTCAAACTGGTCAACCCTAAATGATAATGTACAATGCCAATCGCCCTCCCAAAATTACTTACCTAAGAAAACAAGTTCTTGCGTTGAAAATCAATTGCTGAAATCCTTGGCAGCAACACCTACAGCAAATGGAGAAAACACTATTACTAATTGATTTTCGCTGACGCACCAGCTAGTCGGATCATATCAGAGGAACAGAAGTAATGGGCGTTCCAGCAAAGGGTAGAATAAATGAGGCTATGAATGAGGCTAGCTTTCAGTCAAGTTAGGTAACTAATGAGAGAAGACCATGATATCACATGACATCATTAAATAAAACATCTTTTACTTAGGGTATTTCTTATGGATGGTGAGATAGACTAATATTTGAGCTTCAGAAAAATGCATTTTGCAGGTAGGCAAGTATGCTCCTGTGCGAATAATTCAACATTGAAAAGGCTATTCGACAGGTGGCAAGTGCCACGGACTTAAACACTGGAGCGGTGGGCCAAATTCATCTCAACGTTACCACGTGGTGGTTGTGCTTATGAAAAAATTTTTTATGGAATAATCTCGCAAATATAAGTACATATAGGTAATCCAATTTTTCATTTCACAAATTATTTTGAAACTAGTGACTTGTAATTTTTAAACGTTCGGAGTGAAGATTTATATCATATTTCGCTTAAACATGTATTTAAATCAATGGAAAAAGGTTATAGTAGTACCGAGATGTATCGAGCTATTTCCAATAGTTTTTGGATGAATACGTTAAAAAATGAATAACAAAATAATTACGGGCAGAACTGCCCCTACGAGATACAAATGTAAAAAAAAATATCATCATTGTACTATCCAAAGTACGCCATATTGGTCCGTCACTCGAACATATTGTTCCTCATTTTCGTAAGGGCTTGAGAGTAATAGGAATATGATACATCTACATTAGGGTGGGCCGAAAAACACGAAAGTTTCCGAATCGAATCGTAATAGCGCGGAGAAGTTGTTACTCGTCACCCTGATCACAAAGAAAGAAATATTTTCGAAATCGGACCATGTCTTCCGGTCGCACATCTCGTTCGAAGTTTTGAAAAATCGTAAAAAATATGACTTTTTTGGGATTTTTTAAAATGAGTTACAGTGATTGGATTACGTTCAAAATCGGTATGTGGCCTCTTCTTAATAACCTCTGTCTTAAAAAAATATGCAACACCCCTTATCTCCTTCTTTTAGGGGAAGGGGGAGTCGCTCATCGCGTTCATATTATCGAAAAATCGTAAAAAAACATGACTTTTTTCGGAATTTTCTCTTTATGAGTTAAAGTGATCGGATTGCGTTCAAAATCGGTACGTGGCCTCTTGTAAAGGTCATTTGTCTTTTAAGAAAGATATAATTCCCGTTCTCCCCTTCTTTTATGGGAGAAGGGATGGACATGTGTCGTAAAAATGAGTGCCCATACGGTAGGCCTACGCTTATTTTTGAAAATTGGTTTTTCTTTTGATTTCGTCCCTTCAAAATAGTTGTTTTGGCGAGAAAACAAATACATTTCAGGCTGGTTGATGTGCGACTACCCATAGCCGTGCCTAAAGGGTCAAAGTGCAGGTGCACTAGAAAGAGCGGATTTTGATGCCAGACACACGTCTTTACAGTAATTCGCTGATTGTAGAGCTCCGCAGGGTCGAAAATTTTAACAATTTTTCCGTAATTTGAAGCCATCACGGAGTAATATTAGTTATTACTCCGCACCGGCCTAGCCGCTGCGCCGTACGGGCGGTTGGCTGACGGTCGCCGCTACGCTGGCATCCGTGCCGAGCTCTGAGCGCTCCCCCCTCTGTCCCCACCCCTTCTTTCTCTTTGTACTTCCTCGTGCACTTCTGAGGGTAAATAAATGGTCAAGATTATCTGATTACCTGGATGTGTTTAATAAACATATTTGAAGATACAACGAGTAAGTACACAATTCAGTTCCGGTCTCTTGATGTAGATGGTGTGTCATACTTCTGAATTAATGTTGACTTTTTGATGTCAGGTAGGGACTTCCGGTAGGAATCTACGGATATGAGCAAGTCTTGAAAGGCGTCCTCTTATTGTGTTATTGTTCTGTTGAAATCGGACATAAGTTTTACGACTCGCCCCGCATGATCATTAACCACTCTAAGGTAAGTAGCAATTTGCTTTCCCATTTTGTAATCCTCTCTTTTAGCTCATTCAGTCACAGTACTCTTAAAAACTCTTGACTAATTCCTAGTATTTAGAAAAATCTGACGGAGCTTGTTGTGGTTAAGTCACCAAGTGTTATATTGGGAACATCCCTCAACTGCACCTGTCTCTTCTTCAGCGGCTCCTCTTAATCTTCATTATTGAGAATACCGGTGGCAACATGCGTTTTGTCTTCTTCAGTGAGTTTAACATTAATTTTTCCTCACTGCCCTCCTCTGATCATCCTTCTTCATCTTTAAATCTACACCCCCGATAACTCCTAACCTCGGTCCGCGTTGATCACACAAGAAAAGTATTTATTCCTACCAAGCCTTTTTTCTGCTTCTTTAGTTGCATCATTTGCCTTTTTTTCCAGCTGTTCCATTGCATCATTTTTGCTCAAGTCAAACAGAGTCTAGCGTACTCTGAAACATTTCTTTCTTAACCATCGCGACTGCACTTGGCGGTTTATTAGTGGAAGAATTCTTATGGAGATTCCTCCATTCCTGATAAAGCGACACAAATTTTTCAATAACCCGAATGTCTTAAATACGGGATAGTTTTGTTCCACAGATCAACAACTTCTTTCATTGCAATCCAAGCTGCGTCCCGGACGTCATGATTTTTTCTCATGTAATAAAAGAACACACACAGTACCTCACGTATTGTTGGAAGCTTTGATAATACTTAAAGCTCCACAGATTCTTTTCCAGCAAGGTCAATCACAGCTCCACTCCGCATCCACGCCATTGTGTAAACAAACTGTTTCACTTGAAATAGATTTCTACTCAAGCCACACACTTGCAAGGGAAATACCACACTGAAATTCTTTGGCCAAAAGAGAAGAGACTGCGATTCTTTTATTCTATATATTCACTATGTCAAGGCAGAGAAACATAGGAGGACTGCCGATAATTTAACCCCATCCCACAGGGCTCAAATGATTATCTTGGAAGGATAACAGGAGATACCAAAATGATTACAAAGCAATGCTTTAATATGCATCGTATCACTATAGACTAAGTTAGCAGTTTTGTATCAAACCACTTCACCAAAACACATTCATAAGATAGCAGAACTATCAGGTTATTAACTTTTCGGTGTCTGTTATGAGTGAAAAGAACGCTGTGCGCTCCAGAGTGAGTTTAGGAATTTGTAACTCCTAGATTTCGTCAAAAAACACATAAATTTTTCGCCCCTGCGGAGCTCTACAATCAGCGAATTACTGTAAAGACGTGTGTCTGGCATCGACATCCGCTTATTCTAGTGCACCTGCACTTTGACCCCTTAGGCACGGCTATGGGTAGTCGCACATCAACCAGCCTGAAATGTATTTGTTTTCTTGCCAAAACAACTATTTTGAAGGGACGAAATCAAAAGAAAAACCAATTTTCAAAAATAAGCGTAGGCCTACCGTATGGGCACTCATTTTTACGACACATGTCCATCCCTTCTCCCATAAAAGAAGGGGAGAACGGGAATTATATCTTTCTTAAAAGACAAATGACCTTTACAAGAGGCCACGTACCGATTTTGAACGCAATCCGATCACTTTAACTCATAAAGAGAAAATTCCGAAAAAAGTCATGTTTTTCACGATTTTTCGATAATTTGAACGCGATGAGCGACTCCCCCTTCCCCTAAAAGAAGGAGATAAGGGATGTTGCATATTTTTTTTAAGACAGAGGTTATTAAGAAGAGGCCACATACCGATTTTGAACGTAATCCAATCACTGTAACTTATTTTAAAAATCCCTAAAAAAGTCATATTTTTTACGATTTTTCAAAACTTCGAACGAGATGTGCGACCGGAAGACATGGTCCGATTTCGAAAATTTTTCTCTCTTTGTAATCAGGGTGACGAGTAACAACTTTTCCGCGCTATTACGATTCGATTCGGAAACCTTCGTGTTTTTCGGCCCACCCTAATCTACATACTACCCCGCAAGCCGCCTCTATAGGCGTGTGGCGGGGGGTGTTAGGACACCAGCCGTTTACAAATAAAAAGGAAACGCTCTATGAAATTACGTCTTGCATTTATTAAAGTCCCTTAATGTTCGGGGGAAAAACGAATTCCCATACCTATCCGTTCGGCAAAATATCTCTCTTAATTTATCGTTTCTGTCGGACCTGGAAATATAGTGGTGTTCTAATATGATGTTCTCCGTGTCGCTCTGAAAGATATCTATTCTCAATTGCTCGAGTAATCTAAGTCTAGCGCGCAGCCTCCGAGTCTCTAGCGGCTCCCAGCCTAATTCGTTTAACATCTGCGTAACGCTGTCTGTACGCCCGTAGCAGTTTTTGACGAATCGCGCAGCTTTCCTTTGTATTTTATTAAGTTCCCGAATTAAGTCTTTCAGCACCGGATCCCATATGCTTGCTGCATATTCAAGGTGTGGCCGGACGAGTTCGAAATAGCACCTCTCTTTTACTTTTTCATCTTAAAATCTTCCCACAATACGCTTGACGAATCCTAGCTTCTTCAGAGCTCTGCTACAAATATTTCTTATATGTGTTCCCCACGATAGGTTCGAGGTAATCGTAACTCCCAGATACTTAACTTCATCTGTCGCCTTTATCTTAACGCCACCCACAGCATATACATGGGGATAGTTGGACGACCTCCGCAAGAAATGTACCGCCGTGCATTTGCTCAGATTAAGTGCGAGTCCCCACTCTTGGCTCCACACATGAACGTTGTTTAAATCCGATGATAGAATTTCAAAGTCAGAGTGATCTCTAATTTCGCGATAGATGACAGCGTCGTCAATATAACGACAGCGCGATGGTAGATGGCAATCGAAATACAATGCTTTTATCTGAAGCTACGAATGGGAATTATTTCCTCCTGAATTTCCATATCCAAAGCAACGAGTAAAGGAAACAAGGTGGATGAAAGAAAAATCTATGGATGGTGAGCGATCTACTTATATCTAATTGTTACAAGTAATTCACTCATTCGATTATTTGTTTTACGCTTACCTTAATAATAAATAAAAGTATCGTACTTTAAGTGGTAAATGAATTAGGAATTCCATGAGATTATTTTTTTTTATAAATATCAACTGTACACTGCTTTATAGATTGTGTCTGGAGTGTTGCAGATCAGAAATTATTCATTAAAATTTAGAAATAGTAACATTTTATATAAACAGCAAATGAGTAAATCGGATGGCTTCTAAAAACCTCTTTATCCATTTAGAAGACTCATCTAAACTTTATTTTACATATTCATCCTGATAACTTCCAAAATTGGACGCCAAATATACAGTGTACTGGTATAGCGCTATATACTGAACAAGTGATCGTTGAGGGTTTCACTTACTAAGGTATACTAGGCATTTTAATTAGTGCTAAATGTTTAAATTATAAACGGGAGACCCCAGGAAAAATTTGCTAATGGATGGTGCATACTGCGATGCGAAATAATACTGTTAAACTGATTTGAAATATCACAAGTGGATCTGCCAGACGTTTTTTAAGGTGCTTCAATTATTATTTGTCAATAAAATCCTCAGAATTCTAGGATTTAACAGCTTTTTTAACTGAACGCCTTGCTTTCTGACTTACCTCTTATTACTAGGTTCGATTTTTTCCATTTCATTTTCATGAATGCCCACTTAAACATTTCCTGTGAAAACAATTTCTGTTGTATCTTACACATTACTCAAGATTTATTCCACCATATTGAATTCAACATTTTTGGGATTTAATTCAATGCCGAAAACCATATCATTATCCAGAAATGCATTGCTTTTCATAATACCCACTTTTTCTTATCCCTAATACCGCCATGCTGAATACGTTATTTCATTTTTTTTTTCATTTTGTTTTTTTATACCAAATCCACAATCAGGGACCTGAAAAACACCTTGAAGCAATATTTCAAACCGATCAATTACGATTTTCATACTTTGGCCAGCTTTTTGGGATTTGGCCCCACATTGTAACCGGGGCTAAGCTAAGGGAGAAATTTCTGCTGTGGCTGCATGCATGTGATTGTTGGCATGGTGGACATAACTAAACCTCACTGGTAAAATAAATCTCCTTAGGTATGCCAATGCCCATTAATAAAGGATGCAGTTAGCAAGTTAATTAAAATAAACTCAGCTTTACGTGATCAAGGAGGCGTATTTTATGGAAAAGTGGACACTTAGTCGGGCACGAGTCGGTGAAAACAATTTGGCACGTGCGTTACCAGTCCGAAGCATTGACTCAGCGGCAGCCGAGTGCACCAGAGTGCTCGACTCCCTGCGACACCAATCGCGCGCCTGCCACCTCAATTGAGAGCAGTCCGCCGTCTCCGGCACCACAGCGCCTCGCAGGCGCCTCCCGCGATGTGAAACATAAGAAGGGATTCGGCGCTTCGATTTTTAGATGGAATATTTCTTTTCCCTCCGAAAAAAAAACAAGAAAATGAGGATCCTTAGACCTGGAATCTTCTATCCTCCCCACCTCCGCCCCCTCACCTGCGTCCCTCCGTCCCCCCCGCCCCCCATCCTTCCCTCCCCCACCCCAATGGATGGAGCGGGGGAGGAGGTTGCCTCAGGAGAGGGGAAGAGAGTGGATAGGGAGAGGGGGCAGCGTATTTCGGACCCGGAAATAAAATTAAAACGAAAGGGGGTTTGGGGGAGAGGGAGTTAGGAGGGGAGAGGGAGACCTCTCTCACAATCAGCCGGGATTGAAGAGTACCAACACGCGGTCGGATTGTGAGGGCGGGGGAGTTGGTCGAGGGTGGTGGGTACCTATCGTATGGCGTTATCCCAAGAGGTAACGGCACTTCAGAGTGGCGCAAGAGATTCTAAGGATGTTGGTGCACGGACAAGTGTGGAGGTGGGAGCGACAGAGTGTCGGCAGCGCACGTTGGCGATGAGGAGGAGAGCAGGATGGATTGCACGGGAGAGGACGGAGGGCGGAGGGCGGAGGAGGGAGGGCGGACGTGACGCGGCCGATGGAGAGTGGATCACGGCGTCGACGACACCCTCTCTGATCGCGACGCGTCAATCACGGGACCGTGCACCAGGGGGGGAAGGCAGTAGAGAGGGCGAGGGGTCCATTAGGGGGGGGGGGAGGAAGTTGGAGATGAACGCGTAGGTGAGGTGAAAAAATGCGGCGGAACAGGTAGAACGGAAATAATTTAAAACCATATTCCTGTGAAGGATCTCCTTTGCGGAGGCTTCGAATAATTACAGCGCGACGCGAGTACGGGCGAGTGTTGTCTGGTACGCGCGCGCTCCATCGCACTTTTCAGCCACGTCTGGAGTTCAACGCTTCGCAAAGCAGAATTCCCTCTCGGACGCCTTCGGCTACACTCCGAATGTTTTTCCAATAAACCTTTGAGGGTGTTCTGGGAGCTCGCCAACTCTTTTCGTGTATTTATATATGTACCTGAGTATTTCATTCGTTGGAAGCAGAAACAGTTGGTTCCCATAAAACCGTATCCCCCGCTCCACCGCTCCGTCGCTCTCGAGTGAAACCCACTCTCCCCCTACCACCCCCCCTCCGCTTTGGCGTCTCCTCTCTCCCTCCCCCCCACCCCTCCTCCTCTCCTTGAAGATGAGGAGCTCGTCGAAGACGGAGGCCAATGAAGAAGCGAAATGGACGGCGTGAAGAGACTCGCGGCTCGCCATCTTATTCCTCAATATAAACCTGCCGTGTCCTTCCATTCAATCCGAGACCCTCTACGGTATCATTAGAAGCCACTTATAGAGGTGACTCTTGGAACTCACCAATCCGAGTGTGCCCGATCGCTAAAAGGGTAAACAACGGGGACATTCATGTACATTCCCATTTCATACCCATCGCGCCATTTCCCTTCTCAGGGTTGGCAAAATCAAAAGAGTTTAAATTTGATTGTTTCAGGCTTGACTTGACAAGTGATAGATATCCATTTTTAATAAAAAAAACTTTGTACTTTTCCACACTTTATTTCAAAACTGCGACCGGTTTCACCATAATATGGCATCTTCTGGCACATTCTGAAGCTTAGATCATACAATATATACCTATAACCCAATCCAATACACCTATATATATAACCCTATATACCTATATATATATATATAAAGTGTGGAAAAGTACAAAGTTTTTTATTAAAAATGGACAAAAGAGTTTAGTTGCATTCTTTAGGCCAAGGAAACTGGCTCTCAGTTTATACTTTCCCCCATTATGCGATAGCGTTGCAGTGCTATATTTCCTTCATTAGATCCATGCATTGCTTCGTTCACACTCTCTTGTTGTCATACTTTGGTACATCTACAAGATGAACCAACGCAAAAGGGGCTCGGAGAGTCTTAATGATATCCTCAAACCACCGCAGAAAACTACGATGTGCACCCTCTTAAGGCTCCGGTTATTCCTCCTCTCAACAGCCTCCCCTCCGACACATTCACCCACGACCTCTATCCCTTTCTTCCTCACCATTACCTCCTCTATGATAACTCTTGTTTCTTTTTTCGACTCTCTTCCATTTCCTCCACATGTCCAAACCAAAGAAGCTCGTTCCTTCCATATACACGTCCATTGCATGGAGTATACAACTATACAACCCACATTGTTTCACGATCACGTAGCTCTTTACCCTATCCCTACTACATTTATCGCAAACAATTTCCAGGTATCCCATTATCACTGCATTCACCCTACCCTACTCTACATGTATACATTGCTTATTCTGGCATATTGCCACGCAATGAAGTGGGAAGGAGAACAGATTCGTGTACTGCAGTTTTTGTTTTCTCACGCAGACACTAATGTTTTGATGTGCTCCCTATAATTTCAATTACTTTGCTAAAGAACTTAAAAAGGAAGCGCTAGGTGAAACATGGAAAACACATTTCCCCATAGATAGCCAAAAATGAGTGAATAATATCATAAATTG
The DNA here is from genome assembly GCA_963573305.1 of Pyrrhosoma nymphula. NCBI lineage: Eukaryota > Metazoa > Arthropoda > Insecta > Odonata > Coenagrionidae > Pyrrhosoma > Pyrrhosoma nymphula. The sequence goes on from OY754327.1 coordinate 186,434,646, forward strand.
ATGATTTCCACTTTCAACCGTCAAGAGCTATTCTCGGGTTCACGATTACGTGTCTCCATCTTTAAGTTGCTTCGCATTAAGAACTGAATATAGGGTTTATGCACAATTTTCACACGTAAACCTTCGAATTAGCGTGAAGAAAACACATTCGCTGCAGCAGTCTATGACGAATATCGCCACGGCACTTCGATCTCACTTTCAAAGACATGAAACTAAAGTCACGCCTCACGCATTTTACACGTTCAGAGATGGTATTTCCTCAACCCACTCGGTGCGAATGCAGGAGGCATTCGTGTCACTTCTTCAACCAGAGGCGCGCACAAAAGAGCGAGGCCTTTTCTCAGAGAGCAAGCCGTTGAGGTGAATCTACTTCCGACCGATAGGAGAGAGTGGGAAGGGGAAGATGAGGGGGGTAAAGGGGTAGTGCCGGGGCACCGTTCCAGTTTGGAAATACCTTGCGTGGGGGCGGGCGGTTGAAGCGGGCGGCCGGACACCCTGTGCGGTGGCGTGACCCTAGCAAGGACAAAAGGGGATCCCCACTTCTCCTTCTACTTCTGGGGGGGAATATCGCAACCTTCCAACTGCGTCACAGAGCTTTGCTCCCTCACTTGCAAGGGGGCTGAGAGGGAGGAAACGGGATCACTCAGATTTGTGAATGAGACATACCGATGTGACCATTCTACCGGAAAATTGTAGACATTGCTGAGCGCGTCAAAAAGCCAGATTAATAAGAAAGAGGAAAATTGGTTATTGTGTATTAAAAATAGTGTAAAAATAAAGACAAATGTTATGGTAGGAGGTCATTAATTTGAGTACTTGAACAGTTTTCCTATCAAGGTAGCATTTTGGATGAAAATGTGTTTCGCAGTAAGGTCATATAATAAGAAGAGATGTCCAAGATACACAGTCCTCAATGATTAAAGAATAAATGACGGATACACACAGTACAGTGCTCTGCTAAAAAAGAAATTGGATAATACAAAATCAGAGAGATAATTGCCGCCAATATTATTACGATGACTTTGTCTTTACAGTCCAGTCAAGTGTTTTGTTCCAGCCCTAGAATATGGAAAACAATACAATGATCTGATGCAACGGAATGCCAAATTATCTCGAATGAATTCCACGAATTACTTAAAGTCCGCAGTTTATTTGCTGAACCGGAATTGAGGGAGAAGCACTATCTGACACTGCCAGACACCAGTTTGGCGATTGGGTTTTCGTTTCAAAATATCGCCTCCGTCTATTTTTATTTCATAGGAGGTTGGATATCGATTACTGAATTCAAAATAAATAAGTAATCCCACTCATTCCATCATTCCGCTCGAACAATCAGAGATTTCACTCCCATCGTCTCTATTAGCCACTGAAGAGCGTGGCTACTGGTCTATTTCCTGGTCTAGGAGATCCCACTTCATGCGCCCCGGGCTGGAAAAAACAAACTCATACCTTGAAATACGGCAATGCGAAAGACAAAAGAGCTACGAAAACAGTTTTTAGTAAATTAAGCAACTGCCAAGTGAATTCACCAACTCAGATGTTTATAAATAAAAACATAAAGAATTATACTCCCAATTATTCTCAAAAAGACGATTTGGACCAATCTGAATTACTCCTTTGAAAAAAAACAATAAGTTTTGGAAGCAAAATAACTTAACACAGCAATGCGATATTTTTATTTTTAGCGTTTGGTGATCATTTCATTCGCCAAAAATTAAAACCACCAGGATTCACTGTGTTCGCATAGTAATTCCTCGAGTAATTTACCTAAATCTGTTTAGATTTAATTTCTTTTCACGTTCAGCAGTCATATAATACTCAAATACCTCCGGCGACTTGTTTTACGAGTACCACCTCTAAAACCTGACCCCGAAAAATGACTTTTAAAAAGAAACACTTCATTCCTTTCCCTTGAATTCAACGCAGGCACTAATCTCAGTTCATAGCTAACGAGTGGCAAATACTGGTAAGCATTCTGATGGTCATTGAGCGCATTGAGAGCGTTGAATATACAGTGGCCGCATCGAAAGTGGCGCCGTTGCCCAGTGGGCGATCGAGATGGAGACGAAAGGGTGAGAGAAAGTCTTTCCTCGGAATGCCCGCGCCGAGCAGGAGGGTGAGTAAACAACTAATTGAAGGAGACGGCTGTTTATTGAATGCCATGTGTCTATGTATTTGAGCTCATCACGCATGAAGTAACGGCCACACCGCCACTCTCGCGAGGAACATGCGGAGGGAAGGCCTCGTTCAACAACTCCGTGTCTCACCTCCCTAACGGCCGTAAAAATCGTCCAATGGAATCCAGATGATGATGATGACGCAAGCGTGGGAGGGAGGGGGTTTTTAAGAGAAGGAGATATGGCGGGGGTGGGGTGGGGTTGGCGGCGGGTCGCTTTTTATGACTCGCGTTGGTGAAGACACGGCTATACCAGTGTGGGCGGGCGAGGGTGGAGGGAGGGAGGAGGGCTTTTGAGGAGGGAGAAAGAAGGGTTTTAAGGAAGGGGTAGGGACGAGTCCTCCGTGACGACACACAAAGGGGTCCTTTATGAACTCCCGCGCGGACTCATGTAAGAACGGCGCGCCACCACAAATCCCTCCGCGCCTGCCCCTCTCCTCTCTCTCGTGTGGCCATGGTGACGGTTCGTGAAGGGACGGAGACTCGAAGAGAAGATCTAAGGACTCACACACTCTTCACCTTTGCACCTTTGAGTCCTTGATTCGCTGAATCGGTCATTAAAGGAGATGCGTTCGTCAAGTTCCACCGATCCGCTCTAGCGCTCTATACGATTCGGTCTTCGGACGCATTTCAGTATTTTTTCATTGCCCATGGTTCCGTTGTTTCATCCAATTTACCTTTTCGGTATGAATCGCAAAGCACGTTTCTGAACTGTAGACTCTTGGAGCCAGGAGAGAAGAAGGACTTATTTAAGTATTATTTCCTGGAAGGCAGATCTAGATTAAAGATTCTCAGTACATGTTAATTTGAAATATTTATGACGCTGAAGTCTCAATAATCATTAAATCCAGTTCCAACGAATAAATAAAAATTCTAATCACCTATTGATTTGGTAGCAAATAGAACTCATAAACTGAAAAAATACGCTTTTTTTGTCAAGCTCTTAAAGGAGCAGAACATTTCATTTGGCTCCCTACTCGGGTAAGTCATTCATTCCGATGTCGTGGTTCACGGATGTTTGTGGCGGCACCAATAATTCTTCTTCAAGATAAAATTCACCTTATTGAGTTCCGCACTCTCATTTACAATGATTTTGGTCTACAAAAGCCTATTTATAACTCGACTAAGGTATATTTATGCGTTTTTTGTATCATCTTAACTCTGATTTAAATACGACTCATCACTGTTCGCGAATATTTTTCATTTATTTGAAATTATCTGGCTATTTTACTCAAAATGTTTGTTTTTCCCTAGCTTAAATTTTTATTAATTATAATATGCCCATGATGACGACTGGAGATTAAGTAAAAGAGGTAAAGGAAATGAGGCAAGGGTCTCAACTTCGCCCAATTCTCCTTCTCTTAAAAACCAGCCTCAAGCGTTTCAAGCCACTCCGTCTAATTTATTTAGTGAGAACTTGGTATCAGCGAAAAAGCACACCCAAAATATACAACATGTTACCCAACATCACAGCTCTGTTGAGTGCAATGTAGCTCATACTATGCCCTGAGACGTCGCTGCGTCTTCTACAAATATTTCTAATAAGGAGAGGTTTGTACATGGAACGAACTATCTTCGAAAACACCTTCGTTATCGTAAACTGTGACTGAGAGAGACGGGAGAGTACATAATCCGTAATTCCTTTTGCTTGCTCCTGCCCTCAGAAAAGCGTCCCTCCAATCACCACACAATGATTCACCACAGGGTAAAGAGTTCTGTTTCTCCTGCGCCTGACCACACGTTGCACACATATATACACATATAAGAAATATTTGTGGCAGAGCTCTGAAGAAGCTAGGATTCGTCAAGCGTATTGTGGGAAGATTTTCGGATGAAAAAGTAAAAGATAGGTGCTATTTCGAACTCGTCCGGCCACACCTTGAATATGCAGCTAGCATATGGGATCCGGCGCAGAAAGACTTAATCCGGGATCTTAATAAAATACAAAGGAAAGCTGCGCGATTCGTCAAAAACTGCTACGGGCGTACAGACAGCGTTACACAGATGTTAAACGAATTAGGCTGGGAGCCGCTAGAGGCTCGGAGGCTGCGCGCTAGGCTTAGATTGCTTGAGAAATTGAGAATAGATATCTTTAAGAGCGACACGGAAAACATCATATTAGAACCCCACTATATTTCCAGGTCCGACAGAAACGATAAATTAAGAGAGATATTTTTCCGAACGGATAGGTATGGGAATTCGTTTTTCCCCCGAACATTAAGGGACTTTAATAAATGCTAGGGTCGCTTAAACGGCTGGTGTCCTAACACCCCCCGCCACACGCCTATTGAGTCGGCTTGCGGGGTAGTATGTATATGTAGATGTAGATGTTGCTAGGCGTGGATGTGGAGTTTCATTCATTACTGCACAGAGGTCCTTTGTTAATGTATGGCCAAATGCTTCCCAAGTTTTGGTTTCGACTTGTTATTCGAATATTATCTAAATTAATCGAGGTTTATTCGTTCCATGCGGCGCAGACCAAATGTAGCATTTCCAAAGAGGCATTCAGGGATATTTTTCATTCCCTCGAAACTCTTGTTGTCTCTTTTGACATTGATTCATATACGAAATAGATACCCAAGAGATACCCTTCGAAGGTCTCAAGAGTGATATACCTATGAAATTTCTTCTCTGTAAACAGTGATTAGACTGTTTATCCAAAGAAAGGCGTTGCTTTGAGCATAAAAGAGTCATTCCTTGCATGCCACTCATATCATCATGAAGGAAAGTCGATAATAGCCGACCATAGCACACGCTAGCACTCACGAGGAAGTGGAACGAAAACTTAACGAAGTTTGAACCAATTTCATTCCTGGCATGGACCCCAGAATAATTCAAAAGTTTTAGCATCTGAATTTGGAACTTAACAATAAGGTTTCAAACAACAAAGGAATCAATGATCAATCCAAATGAAGACGATTTTTTCTTCAGAAATATGGTATTTAAATCTAATTTCACGAGGAATAAAATAAACGTTCAAGGTATTTAATAGATCGAATCTGTCAAAGTTATTTTACAAAACTCCAGACTTATAACTTGCTCGCAATGTGAAATAAATGTTTACTTAATTGGGTGAATTTCAAAGAGATATGTAATACTCTTTACTCGTAATGAATTTTGCTCCAAAGCGTCTGTCGTTTCGATGCTCGTCCAAAGCGAGGAAAATTGTTCATGTCCGAAGGACGATCCACAAAAATACCGCTGGAGTCGTCGACATTCAATCGCCCGTGGCAGCGCTGGCCAGACGTTAACCAGCGCACGCTTCCAGGGCTTTCACGATGTCGAGAAGAAGCGATTTTGGAGCGAGCGAGCGGTGGCGGCAGAATTACGGGGAGGCGAGGGTGGGAGAGGGTTTAGGGAGGGTAGGGTGGAGGCTGGGCAGCGGAGGCGAGAGGGAGGGGAAGGGTCCAGTTGAGTAGGGGAGGCGAGGCTCATTTGGGCAGGGGGACCACCCTCGGGGAGTGACTTAAGAGCTCGCTCCCCTCCGCCTCCAGGCCCACTCCAGCGGGAGGAGGCAAGGGGGAGGGGGAGCTCTGGACGGAGAGCCCCCCTGGTGCCGCCGCCGCCACGAAGTCGCCAAGAGAGCAGCCGAAACACCCACGCACCCCTCTCAAGGGGGGGGGGAGGGGGAGAGGAGGGGAGAAAGGAGAGAGAGAGTGGAGGGAGAGGAGGAGAGATGGAAGAAGAGAAGAAAACAATAAAAATAATAACACGAACTGCTCGCACATCTGTGTGTGGGGGGAGGGGTTGGGGGCCGGGGGGGCTCTCCACAACGCGCCTCCCCTTCTATACCATGTGCTGCCCCCACGCCCTCACCCCAACCCCCATTCCACCTGAACGAAAGAAAGGATCGATTTGATGCCATTCTTCTCGAAAAAGAGATAGAGAGCGCTTTTCGGCTTCTTGCATACCTATGTTAAGAATCATCCAGTATGACACCGAGAGGGTATGTAGCAGGGGGTGTTAGTTCATCACAAAATAAATACAAGAGAAAATAAAACTGCATGGAAAGTGTAACGTCGTGCCTTGTCAAGCTCCATTTTTATTTGTTGTATTTGGCTTTATGTGTTTAATTTCGTTCCTTGTTTTGTTTTTGATAGTATTAATTTGTATGTTAATGTATGTTTAGATGGGTTGATGTTTTAGGTTGTGTATTGTTTTTTTTTGAAAAACGTTGCTATGTATGGTTGATAAAGGAGGGGATTGTTAAAAAGTTTGAAGAGAAAGAGACGTGTAATAAAAAGGGGCAATGCCCAACTGAGTTTTTAAGAAGGTTTCTATTATTTTGAGGGATCCCCCGATTTTGTGTTCCACCTTATTTGTATCCCACCGCTGCCACCAAAAATATTCACCTCTGTGACGTCGGGATCCCTCAAAATAATAGAAACCTTCTTAAAAACTCAGTTGGGCATTGCCCCTCTTTATTACACGTCTCTTTCTCTTCTAACTTTTTAACAATCCCCTCCTTTATCAACCATGCATAGCAACGTTCTTCAAACAAAAACAATAAACAACCTAAAACACCAACCCATCGAAACATACATTAACACACAAATTAATACTATCAAAAAACAAAACAAGGAACGAAATTAAACACATAAAGCCAAATACAACAAATAAAAATGGAGCTTGACAAGGCAGGACGTTACAAAAGCTATACAAAATGTTTCACAATTTCATAACTCTTCCCTATGACTTGTAAACGGGATGGGGGAAAAAAAATTCTCACACTCGAATGCTCGTCAGTCTCAGTTCTCATGTTGTACCTCGCGTCTGACATGCAAAGGCAAAGTGGCTTCACAAAACGTCTTATAAGAATAACATCTTTCTCTAAATTTATCTTCAGAAAACCCCACCAACCGCTCGATGAATCCCATCTACCATATTAAAGGCTACGCGTACGTACGTATCATTCAGTTGCTAAGCGTAGTGATTTAGATGAGCGCCAATAGATGGAGAGAAAGCTCCCATATACGTTCTCCACTAACTGACACATGCATTTTTCTGGCGTACAGATTTTTCAAAATACACACAATGGAATCTGCTTAATAACACCTCCACCTGCTCTACTAAAATGCTGTATACAAATAAATCTCTGGTATTCTGGCATTGTATGTTGTTTACCATAGTTACATATATTGTTTTTATTACCTGCAAATTAAACAAACAGGCATTTATTTCCATTTTAATAGTTATTTCATAAATTAAAATGTTGACTACTTTGCCAATATTTTTGCTTGTTTCAGCAGGATGTTCAACTAGTTCAGTGTAATACAGTGTTAGACATACTGCTAGTGTTATATATAATATCAAGACGCCTTTAAATTTAGTCCAACACTGTTATATTACCTGGACGGAAACGGCGGAATAACGTTTGCAGTGCGATCCATTCCCAAATTCCCATCGGGACTAAACACGATTGAAAAAACTGTGATCTCGTTTGTACGGACGTATAAATACGACGACGCGAGCATCGCCTAGAGTCATAGCCGCGCATGCGCAAGGTGCAGTTTGAGGATAGCGGCGATTGGTGGCAATTTGGAGCGGGGTTTAAAATGTCCGCGCAGTACATACCGCGACTCCAGTGTTCTACCTCACTGTGTTAGGTGTTGAACGAAACTTCAGGTCTAAATCAGCCTAATAGAGTAAAAGTTGTCTTTTCACATTCTTTTTTGTTGATTAATCTAAAATAAGTGATGAAACGCCAAATAAACATTCAAATGACAGCACATACTTCCCAAAATAGCCAGAGGAAGTTCAAGAGAAGGAATCTCATCGAAAAGGGCGGTTTTCCATCAATCAATTACCTATATGTTAGCGGTGGAACAGCTGAGAAAGTTTCTTGAGCGTCGGCAATCCGATACATCGCCCGTCGCTAAAAATTATTACCCGCTAAAGCTAGCGCATACTTGAAAAACCCGAAGGCCGTGTGAACGAAATTATCACTCAACTTTTTCCTGCAATACCACTATAAGCCAGCGCTACGCACAAAAATTTGACTTCACCCACTACGCTCACATCAACTCTAAATGATTACCGTTGATGTGATTTCTACGGCCAACTAATTACTGATTAACAGTATGAAAGGAGGGTTGCGGGCAGTCAAGGGGTGGCGGGCGCGAGATCCCCTGACACGAAGCAACCCATCAAACACGAACACCGCAGCGTCGACCTTCGGAACGATCTGCGGAGTCGCATTCTGCTCGGAGACGCGCCGAAAAACGAGTCGCGAAACCGAAACAATCTCATATTCATAGCGATTACACGTAGATCAACTCGATAATGACTTGTGACTATGATGATCAATCCTTGACACGGTGATAGGATCGAAGCTCTCAGGGCAGCAGTCGATATAGCGTTTTAACTTAATTCACAGCAAGCCTTCAGTCAGATTCGATATTCGCCCCATCTCTACTTCTTAATTAAAGTTAGTGACGTAACTTTAGGATTCGGCTCGGTTCGTTGTACAACGATCGGAGCGCCGCGCGTAAATATTGACCCACCGAGACGCCGACGTCCAAAACGCCATCTATTATTGTCTAACGGAAATGTTTAAAGGCTGCACTGGCTGCTTGCATTCACTCATAGATAAAAATAGCATTGGGTTTAATTATCTCGTTCAAATATTTAAGCAAAAACATTTTAATAGAGGGCACGCGAGTTGCATAAACAATTTCAAAAGTATTAGGTGCTACTACGTTTCGTTCTGCCTCAATTTGGAGTCTGCTGGAGTCACGCATAGCAAGCCTGGAGAGATGGAGTCAGGTGGCAGGGGTAATTCTTGCGCTGTAAACGGCATGGGAGTTCAGGGAATGTATTTTCGTCACAAATTTGAGGGAGGCTGGAAGCTACACCTCCGAGTTTTCCCCTTCGTCTTACAAGAATACTTCTTTTAGGGAACTTAAATTTACCCGGTCTTTCTTCCCGTTCCCTCACAAACGGTCTCATGCACACGACAACGAAGAAATTCAGGAATCAATTTCGACCGACCGCTGTCTAGGCACCATGAATCCTAGACAAGGGTTACTGAGCCCTGGAGAATTTCTAGGTGAGCAACATTGGATATAATTACCCCGTGGTAGCATTTAGTTAACTTGGATTCACAAAGAAAGATGTATTTTATGCCTCTTATTTCACGAATTTTTATTTCCTCCAAGTTTTAATTTTGCAAGTCATGTTAAGTAAGGAAGAGGATGCGTGAAGAGTGTCCTTTCAACGTTAAACAATTGAGAAGCGAAGGCAATTTAGGACGCCCCAGGGGAGACGTTGTTCAAGCATTCAGTAAAAACCTCAATTAATCATTCCTTCATTTGGTAAATCGATGACTTCTCCAGCTTTATAATCCGCATCAGCATCTTACATCACGATACAATCAATACAGTTGCGACATCAATGACCAGGGTCAAACAAGCCGCAAAGAGATCAAGTCAAAATAACACTATAATCTACTTCTCTGAGCAAGCCACCTTAATGGGAGAGAGGCAGGAAACGGTATGCCACCAGACTCGAAATAATAAGGCTATAAACCTGCACTCACCCTCAGCACACCACTAAGAATTCATCAATTCCTTACGCTCATCCCTTGAGAAATAATACAGTACATGCTTGGTATTAAAATTAAAATGTGTAACTACAGATTCTCGAGGCAATAGTTGGAATAAAACTAATTATCATCATTGATTAATGGCAACTGTTCGAACCAAATATTTTCGAGGTTATTTCAGTCGAAATATATTCATCTTTACGTGAATATTTTTTGTGAAGAAGGAGTGGAGTGGATAGAATTGTATTCGTTCGACATCTTGAAAAACTTCCTTCTTCAGTTATCAAACGAGTGATCATGGCTCATCACGCCTTTCGGCAAACACTTTTCAGAGCGCGGTGCATCGCAACACATTTCTCGCAGAAGGAGACGCGGGCATTGGCTGAGCGAACGGGGGCCCCATGCAGAAGTCACGGGATCGATAGCAGCTGAGAGTGAAGAAAAGATTCAGTGCAATAGGAAATCATGAACATCCATGCATGAACATGGGTAGATGAATGGAGACACGTTGCCTGGGAACATTAGGAGAAAAACAAATTGCGAGTTGAACGGGGGCAACCGTCAAAGACGAATCCGTAGGCAGATGACAAATGTTCTGAATATCCACAGGAGCGACAAACTACTTGGGAGGGGGAGAAGACATATGCGGGGGGGGCGGGGAGCATGGTGAGAAGCAATAAAACACATGGACGGGTGCGAAGAGAGACGAGAGCGAAGATGTCCGCGGTGGCGGCACCACACCCCCAAGGGGCGCCAGGGGGGGGGGCCGCGCGCACCTCGGGCGCCGCGGCTCTCCCACGCGCCGGAAGAAGAAAAAAAAAGAAGACGACGGGAGTGTCCTCGTTACGACGCCCTGTCCTACTCGACGGCGGCGACGCAGAGGCACGTATATGCATGAGAGAGGGAGAGACCAATTGCGGTGCCTGTCGGGGGCGGCAGCAGGTGCGACAGATCGCAGCGGCGGCGGCGGGGGCGGTGGGGTTGAGGGCGGCGACAGCTGGCGAGACCTCTGGTGGCTTGGAGAAGAGACTTTTACACCTACTTCCCCCCGCGATGTCCTGCGAACACCGCTTTACATTCCTCCCCCCCCCTCACCCCCGCCCACCCCCGCCCCTTGGAAACCCAACCCCCCCGTCCCAGCCCCGCCCCCCCCCTGACACACACTCCGCCCTTAACCTCAACACCCGATTGTCGCAGTATGCGCAGCTGGGTGCGCGGGGGACACATTGGTCATTGTTATATCATCGAACACATTAATAATGATAACAATATCCTATAAAATATGTCCATATGATCACAAAAACGGCACTCCGCAATGCGAAACAAATGTTAACCACGTTTTAAAAGTGCGTGAGGATAATGTTACACGGATAGTATACAATTTCATGAATTTACAACAAGGATTAATTAACACCCAAAAAAATGTATTCTTAGGTCAACCGGAATTTTCCTCTTTTATGTTATTCTTCGGCTACATTATTACTATAAGAGAATAATCTTAATTAAAGAGGAATTTCTGCTCTTATTCCAAGAGTAATTTAATCTTGCATGCGTTCTCTTGATTTTAGAATGCTGTTTCTTGGAGTGAGCGGACTATACAATTAAGAATATCCTTTCAAATTCAGAGGCACGTGCTCTTATTTATTTAACAACACGAATGTTTTTAGTTATTTAAGTTTCCATTATCTTTATTTATTTTTGTGTGTATAATAAGAGTATAAGCTCTTCACAGCACATTCATTTGCACAACTCAAACATTTAATTGACTAACCCAATAAAATCCATCAGTTCGAAATTGGAGCATGCAGCAAGATTTCATTTGAGTATAACGCTACAACAACTAGGATTTAAGTGTTCAAACCACTAGGATTTAAGAAATTTCGACTAACTGTTGTACATTTATGCCTTAGTACTTGTAATCGGACGAAACGTATGCACAATGGTAGAATAAGCCTCGATTTATGTTCGTTGAATGAGACTTTTCATTTTCATGGAATACCTACCTATAGCAAGCTCAGAAAGAAAGACAGGAAAGGCGAAACTGTCTTAAATTATTTTAAAAAATGCGCTGACTGGTGATTCTTGGGAAATCTTAATCGAAATTGTCACAAATTATATCCTCCATTAGTGCCTTAAGTGTGTAAATCCATTTTGACGTGTTCTCTTTATTTGGACTTAAACGTTTGCGTCTATTTCCCTAAATATCTCCCATGTATATGTCCGATAGTCAACTCAGGTGTTGAGCTTATAAGATTTGTTATATTTTAGTATTCTTATTATTATTTTCAGCCCAGTATCTTCGTGTTTACTGTGAAGAATTTCAGCCCGAAAATTTCAGTTAGGCACATAAAAGATGCAAAATGTTGCTTGTAAAGGCGTGTTGAATCTGCTGTGAACAAGATCTCATAAAAAAGGAGCGTTTCCGATTTTCTCATAATGTATTTTGATGCGAGTTTGAAAACTGGTGTTACCAACAGAAAATCATCAGGGCACATTTCTTTTAGTGACGACAAAGACTTGAGGTGAACAGAACTCTTGATTCCCCCACAAGTTGCAACAAAGAATTACTAACCTATTTTGCAGTAATGTAATGAGGTCAAAATAAAAACCTAATCCACATAATTAGTGTCGTATTTAATTTTTACTTTGATGCTCTATTTAAGAGTATTGGATTTTGTGTTGCAGCTTTACTTATAAATTGCATTGTCTTAATGCATATATTTTATTGAAATTAACAGGCTTGTTTGACCTTTACCGAACTCCAATGAATATCTGATGAATTTCGTAAAGACGGTGATGGCAGCGGATTTCTTAGCATTTGTTTAGAAGTGTCGCATGTCTTGTTTGTGGTAATGGCAGTGGAGATCGTGGAAAGAAGAGCGCAGGGTCAGTTGAGCGAAGAGCAAGTGCCCCCTCTCCTCTCCTGAATAGGAGTACCCCAAGGGTGCGCGATGGGACCCCTTCGATTTCACGGCCGCCTTCACGCGCGCAAGAGGGGGCAGTGGAGAGTGGGAGATGGGGAGTGGAGGAAGGAGACGCGGTCTCGGGGGCGTCATTTTCTGCAGGGGAGGATGGTTTTGGGGAGGGAGTGGACGGGAGGTGGACTTGGGCGTGCGCTGATGTGGATGGATGATGGATGAGAGAGGCGGTGTGGAGATGGGAGAGGAAGGGAGGGGAGGGTGGTGTCTCTCTGGGCCGTAATGGCGATCTGTCCGCCGGCGCGTAATTTATCCAATAACTTGGGCTGTAAATCGATTGCCTCCGAGAGGGGGGGGGGAGTTCTTTTAGAGACGTCGTGCCACCCCTCCCCCTCGCTCCCCAGTCTCCATGGCGCTGTGCGGGTGAAGAATGGGGGAGGAGGGGGGGGGGGCGCGGCGAAGCGCTCAACGAAGAGAGGCAACACCCATTACACCTACAACACCTCCCCCCTCGCCCCCCCAAACACTCACCCTCGACGCAGTTGCGTGACTCTCTGGAGGAGGTGGCGCCCTGGCCTCGACGACACGGTGGTTTCTTGCCCCACGCGTCATCCACCTCTATTCCCCTTCATCCACCTTTCCACCCCTCTTCTCAACTCTTCTTCCGCACAACCCCTTACCCCCCTCATCCACCTCCCCAACCCTCTGGGAGTAAGCGCGCCGCTTAACTCTCGAAAGATTTATGGGCAGGGCGGGGGGAGGAGGCGGGAGGAGTATGTCCATCACGTCCATGTGGACTCTGGGCGGGGGGAAGGGGGTTTAGTGGTGCGGCGCGCGACCTCACCACGATTGCCCCGTCCCGCATCCACAATCCGCTCCTACTCACGCTTCCAGCGCATCACCCCCCTCCCGTACATCGGCTACGAATGTCGCGGGGCGTCGATCGCGGACGATTAACATTGCTATTTTCCAACGGCGCTCTTGAGAGTGTCCTCGGGACGCGATTGAATGGCACCGCAATGTAGCCTGATAATGGATGCGGTCACAAATCGAGGTATGACAACAAAATTTGAAAAATTGCTTGTGCTCAAATGGTATTTATTCTCAACCTCTTTCTTTATATGGTGCAAATTTCATGATTTTAAAGATTATTCAAAGAAATGTACCATATATTCAGAAATAAAAAAAGTTGCAATAAAAGAACAGACATTACTTATCTAAGCAAAATTTATCATAATTTAATAAATGACACATAACTTTTCAACAAAGAAATAGATCCAAGCAACAAAATTTGTAAATAAATAAAAACAGCACCAAACTTTAAAGTTAAAATCTTGAATGTCTATGTATTTTTATATTTAATCTCTGTAAATAAACAAAAATGTAACCAAAACAGAACTGTCAATCATTTATCATCAAACATCATTGTTTATAGCCCAGAAGATGGATGAATAAAAATCCGAAACGTCGGCAAAAGTTTAGAAATAAAAAAATTATTTGACTTATACTCATGAAATTTGCACCATATTGCTTGTGCTTTTCATATTTTAAAGTGCTGGTCATTGCAGAACCTCGAGTCTCCAATTTTTAACTTATGCTTTTCACGAGCTTATACTCGACAATTTTTTCAGTGGAGAGATGCCTATAGTTAAGCCATCAATAATATATTTCCTCACATTGTTTTTTGTATTTCAAGATGGAGAATGAGTGAAATTGAAATCGGGTATTTTTCAGTCCTGGGGCTTTCTCTCTGACTTCCTGGGTATTCAGGGTGGCTCAAGGAAAGTTTGCCACTCTCAATACCTCTGTTGGCCATCTTCCCCTCCCCCCCCACATCGGCTTTCTAGGAGTGTTTCTCCGAAGATAATACCTTTAACTTGACTATCTTGATTCACGATATAAGAAGAGTGCGACTTTGGGGTGTACGGCTGAAGAGACTCAACCTCGCCGCCTGTTTTCCTTCACTTCCTGTGAGTGCCAATCCATTCTTGATGACAGAGTGGGTCTGAGAAAAGGGGGCGTGACATGGATGCTCGTATGAGGCGAATACGTTAAATTGAATTCATCCAAGCGAAAGTAATTGTATCCAGTGACATTCACTTACACTGGCAGAAAGTTTACGGAGTTCAGACAGGGAATGTACACACGAATGCAGTAGTGTAAAGAGCTAAGTGGAAGACAGGTCTCGTTCCTATAAATGGGCGGCCGAGCATAGCGAGTACGACACGTGGGACATTTCGATCAGTTCAGTCGCGCAAACAGACGGATTGCAATTACAGAACTGTGCGTTAGACATGGATAAAACGAGTCACTTACACGAATCGGCTCAAATAGATCTGGCCAGTAAGACGAACCGGCTGAAAGATCGGGTCAATCGGTCACCTATTCTCCATATCCAACCCTTAAAGTCTATCGTAAAAACAACCAACGAACCCTCACTCAGATATATCCCAGCACAATGTTCCCCACTCTTATTCTCTTATACATATTGATTATATTTTACCTAAGCCATAAAAGCCATTGGAATAAGTTCCCATTCAAAGCCTATGTTGCGGTTGCTATGGAAATTAAAATTTGTACTGTTGAAATAGTTTTTTAAAAATGGACGACTCTGGATACAAATATTTTATAGGCATAAACAAAGCTTACGCAAAAATTGGGTTCAATCTTATAAAAACTGTTCTTTGTACCTTCCAATATTGTAAACCCCTACTCTTGTAAATTTCTTGAGCACAAGTAAATAAAAAATACAAAAATGAAACCCATTTCTCGCAGGAGTAAAATTAAACGACAATATGGGTAAAAGGGTGGGGTGGGAGGGTCGCCACCCCTTTAATATGTGTTGCTAGGTGACATAGAGAAGTGTGCAAAGTTTGAGGGGAATCGGTGGAAAATTAAAGAACAGACAGACACACAAATAATACCTTTTAATCACGTGAGTATATAGATGATATCACTGTCGTGATAAAAAACATAATGCAAAGAAATACCAAGTATTGATACAATTATCTCATTCAAAAAAGATTGTGATTCAATGGAAAGAACATGACTGGAGCATCGTATAAGTTATCAAATATAGTAATGGAATAATACTAAAAGAAAATTAAAATTATACACTTAACTTCTATATTAAATACAAACAAAGAAAACTGGTGTGCTTAAGACCACACGGGAGAAGTATAAACTTCTATGGAGATATTCTGATATATATAATATATAAAAAATATTTCATCAATCAGCTTTTTTTCTCTTCCGTTCCATGTTAGTTTTCTCCAATTCGGGATCAGCGTCAATTCTCCCCAATTCTTTCTTTTTAGCGCGATAATTTCAGACATATTCGGCTTTCTTCCTCTTTCTTTCATCTCCCTGTCCTTCCGCTAAATTATTCAATTGTAAAATCTCACCCATTTCGCCTATTTTTTCATTACCCTTTTGATCTTCTTGCCGCTCTCTTCCACTTTCTGCATTTTCTAACATTGCGGATTCAACTCAAGTTGCGTTGCCTTCATGACGTTTGTCCATGTTTCTATGCCTACAAAAGAATTCCAAATTAATAAAATTTCTCGATATAGCAGATCAGGTGCGTAGGTCAAATTTCCGAAAGAAATTCTCATAAACACCCATTTTTTATGAAAAACCATTTTTCCCCCCACAAATTTGTCGAAAAATTTCTTTTTGACAAGATCAGAACAAAATCTGAAGGAAATTGTCAAGAATTGTTCCCAAAAAAAATTCTAAAAAAAAAGACCACCACAAGGAAAAGATCCTGGGACTTTCGGTACGTGGGACGACGACTCTAACCACTACGCCATCTTATTCTGATTAAGAGCGAGCGTTCTCATGAGTTTAGACTCGGCATGCTAAGCGGGGCCCCGGAAAGAAGAATCTGACGGTACGTGACGCGAGTTTGCTCTTTTTCCCCCATGTCAAAAGTGCCCAACGGGCCAAAAGAAGTTTACACTTCAATAATGTAATCTGTCATTTATGATACCACTATTCACTATGAAGTACAAAAATTGTAAAAATCAATTTTTTTTAAATTCAAACGTTATACTGGTCAAAGTTAGAGAGAGAAATTCGTGACCGAGATCCAGAGGGATGACCTTGAACTGCCAGGGTGCCGCTACCCGCACGGAGAACGAACGGATGGGGAACCAATTCCTGAGTTTGGATTCCGATAGGGAACGGGAGCGGGTTGAACTCGCACGCATGACGAAAGAGAGCTGATTTGCCGAAAACAGGCAATGTCATCATGAAAAACCGTCCAATACCCTGCAAATACAGTAACAATCATAAAAAATATATCATAATAAGCCGCAGGAATTTTCTCACCGTAAGTCATAAGATTTGACTTTGGAGTGGAAATTGGAAAAAAAACTATGAATAAAATCTCTATTTTAACATAATTTCGCAAAGAGAGTGACACATCTAAAAATTCCAGGAAGCTGAAAATATATGAACAAAATCAAATAAACCAAAATGAACGAAAAATATTATCAGAAGATAGTTTCTTGTTCTCTTAGCAAGAATATGATAAAGTAGTGAATAGAAATGTTAATATAGATGAAAATACTCTGTCTATGATTTCGTTTATTTCATCAAAAGATGCATGCAATGACTCGAGAAATTTTTTACTGTTCTTTTCCTTTTCTGACGTCTCACAAACACTATAGCCGATCTTTGTCTCCACGTTCTGGTCAAGTTAACATTGACTTTTCTAATTACTGCTCGAGCCATAGTGTCTGCCATTTTTAACTGCAACATTGTCATTTTTACTTCATTTCTTGGTTACGTTAGCTCTGATTTCAGCAGTTGTGGCTGACTGATGGAACACCTTACCCCTTTACCTTATGTTTACATCTTAAGCTGTTAGCGACAGCAACTGGCCGGCGTCTGCGTGTGATTAATCTGAGTACGGAAGTGTGGGTGTTTTGGCTTTGAAATGGCCGTGGCATCTGGAGGGAGGAGGCTGCAGCGTGTGGTCCAGAGGGAGGACGCCGTGGAGTGGCTGGACGGACGCTGGACGTGGGTGGGAAGGGCCATGTGAGGGAACGGGGCAAAGAAGAACAGGGATCCGGAGATTTGAAATAGTGACCACTCGTAATTCTATTTTCATTTAAATACAGTTCACTTAATTTCCAAGTCTTTCATTTATTTGATTGCGCCCTGGTTTTTCTCGGTGATGACCGAACAGTTGGGAGTTGAGACGACTGATAGTTAGCTGTCACCAAAGCAAACTCCACAATTCGGACCAGCCTTCTCCTTCCAAAAACTCCATCCTCACTCCAATCAGCTCAAAAAGAACGACTTTTATGACTTTCCTCGAACCAGGGAGCCTATTGTTTAACTTTACGTTATAACGTAAAGAGCCGGTTTCCGTGGTGTTGTGGGTAATTCTACGAAAACAATTGATGGGGCGATTGTGTAACTTTACGTTCGAAAGTTTTTCAGCTCACAATCGAAGGAAAGGCGTCGACTGCTAATTACTTGACGATACGGCCATTTTAAATCGTTAGAAGGTTTGTATTTGTTTGTATTTTTATGCAAACTTAAAACATTATCGTTGTGGAGAACATTTACATTTAGTATGAGCGCTTTACTCGCCACATCCTTGGAGCAAATGGAGCGTGGATGTTGTTATGCAAAGTAAACAGTATGTGCAAGGAATACCTGGAAAAGTAACCGGATCCGCGTAGTCATCGTAGAATGGATCACATTCATACAAAAAGTACGGGGACAAGACCATTGCGCGACCAACGCCGGGTTAAAAATATTCAAAATATATTTTTCATGGCAAGGTCTACATTTGGTGAGCTCCATCTGGGGGTGGGGCGTCTTCGGTGACGTGAGCTTCGTCATTCCTCTGTTGAACAAGTATGACAATTTTTTCAGCACTGTCTCCTCCCACACATCCAATCTCTTCAGAGTCCTCGAGATGAGTACAATAGAACTGTTTATATTACCATTAATTAGAAATTAAAAGGCAATGTCAAAGTAGAAGAATCAAGCGTAAAATTATCTCTTATACGCTACATAAGGATATATTTTAACGCTTTGTCGAAATAGGGTCGCCGTCATGTTGGTTTTGATTGTATTTCATTAAGCAGTACACAGCATACAGTTTCACTAAAAATATTAAACTTCTACACATTGTTTGAGCACACAGTCGAAATTAATTACTTATGACTAACGAAGCTTGCCTTCAATCTCGGCAAATTTTAATAAGGATTATTCTTTTTTTTAAATTGAGGATATAGAAAATATTAAGTACCTACAGCAAAATGCTGAAAATCAGAGCCCAGTTTTGCAGATAAAAATTTGCAAAGTATTTGAAATTTGAATGCCTCGCAAACTGCCTGAAAGGGGGCGTTTCCCCGGATGACGTCAAAACTGCCGTCGTGAGCGAGCAGCCTCCCCCGTTCCATGGCGTGATCCACTTGACACCAATCCCATCGACGAGCATGGAGAATGACACAATAGATAACTTAAATAGATTTATGGAATTCTAAAGATAGAGAAAAATTCAATGTGTAAACATTTTTTGTGAGACTTTGAAAAAAATACCATTTTCCTAATAAAATGACCTATAAGAGAATAAACATCAAACACAAACTCATGCCTGTCTATGATCGGAGGCACCCTCGATATTTTCCTGAGAAGCCCCCATTTTCTCGAATATTATCAATATTTTAAAATAAAACGTGTTATATTGCAAGTATTTAATGTTTGTAAACCTCTAGGTGCTTTTATTGACAGAAGATGGCTTTACTGAGGTGGCTTTCGTCAAAACCTAAGTATCTTTATGATACTTTGGTTTTGACGAAAGCCATCTCAGTAAAGTCATTTCTGTCGATTATAAATGGCTTTGAATTTTAATTGTTGTTATATACCACAATACACTCTCACTCTAATTCTCTATTTAACCTATGGCATAAAGGCTATGGGTATAAGTTACTTTTTCACTCTCCGGGTGCTCGCGTGGTAAACTAAGTTGTTGAAATGGTGAAAAAATTATCTCTTTTTGGCCAAAAAATTAACCTTCAGGCAATGATGGAACGCATAGGAAAAGTAAATTAGTATTTAACAAAACAAAATTTTATTGAATACTAATTTACTAACGTTTTTAAAATTTTCCATCCTTTTAGCTATCTAATAGTTAAAATAGCATGCCACGCATTTCCAAACTGTTGAGGTCAGGATGGACTAACAATACAAAGCTTAATACATTTTTATAAGAAAAGGGAGATGATGACGGGGACCTTGGGTAAGTATGTAAAAAAGCGGGTGGCTGAGAGTAGCTGGCTTTAGTAGGGAGCGTTGTATGGCGCTGAAAACTGGGCTATGAGAAAGTAGGTCGAGAACAGGGTGTAAGAGCTTGAGACTTGGGAGGAGAATGGAAGAAGTGCGGCGGACAAAAAAGGAGACACACGAGGATGTTCTTGGTATGGTGGGTGAGGAGAGGAAACTTGTGGAGGAGATTAGGAGGAGGTAGAGTACGTGGTTGGAAGAGGTACTGAGGGGCGAATGATTGCTGGAGACCAAGTGATAAGAGGGGAGGACGTAAGGCAGGCGAGAATGGTGAAGAAAGGGCTTTAAGGACGGGATGAAGAGAGGTAGGATGTATTTTGGGATGAAGAAAGAAATCGTGTTAAGTGATTGTGGTCTACGTCTGTAAAAAATACTAAAAGAATTTTAACCCTCTTCCATTTAAACCTACTTTAACCGTCAGAATACCCCCTTAGTACTGTAGCATTTTTCACCCCCCCTTTTCGGCCAAATTCCCCTTTTTGGACAGTTTCCCCTCTGCGGACTGTTTACGCTCCGGACTTAGCCGAAGGACTTGTGCGCCAACTTGGAACAGGACTTGTAACGACATGTGCGCCAACGACGGCCAAAATGCCTACGACTACAAAATGCAGCGACTCCTGCCAGCGACTTCTGCCACGACATCTGTCCCGACTTCTGCCACGCCTTCAGCCACGCCTTTAGCCGCGCCTTTCCCTCGCCAAGTCCTGCATCGTTTATATAGCCAGTAAAGTGAGGAAGGATACCAAAAATGCGGTCATCCTGACCAAGGCACAAAGGCTGTGATCCTGTATTCTGCGGCCGAAGCCAGAAAACAGTTCCTGGCGCTCCAATTAAAAACTGCCACCCTATCTATTACCCATCCCAATATTTCCTCCCCTCCAAGGCTACCAATCGCCAACATCCTGACCTTACCCATTCCACCTCGTCCTTGTCGACAGACCCCCTCCTCAGCTGACTCATCTCTGGGTTCGCCCTCTATTGCTGGCGAGACGGCGACTGGGTAACACCGTTGTGTGAGCCTGCTGACTTGGTCATTTTGTAACTTAAGAGAGAAGCTCAACCTCTCGTACTTGTATACTTTAATTATTTTCCGACTGGAAACTCTCATTACGGTCGCCTGGCACTCGACCTATGGGTAAATTGTTTGTTACTTGGCTGGTTCTATTTGTGAAATATATTGATAGTTAAGTTATTGATTGATAATACTTGTGTTTAGTTCGTTTTCCTCATTTGTCTCACCCGAGCTTGGAAAGAGTTAGTTTTTTACGAGTGTTATCGGCGAGAAAATCTACTCCCTTCTCCCGATAGCACTTCAGTACTAAACTGTAAGTTCATCACAAGCTTAGGGCAATACGACGGGTTGTCTACGACCAAGCAGAACCTACTAGTACGTCGAAATAAAGCAGAAATCGCAGCGTAGGAAATGCGGTCCCGCTGGCGCCGACTACCCACCGAGAGGCATCCGAGCCTCTCTCTCGGCGTTAGCGGGTCGCACGCCGCGGACGAAGGGAAAGGTGCGCGCCGCCAACCTCCCATGAGTGCATTCACCGCATTCGGTGACTACTGTGACTGGAACAAACTTATCCTCGTGTCTACACCTAAATGTCCACCCACGAACCCTAGCTAGGCCTACTAATAAAGATTATACCCATAATGTTGTAATGAATGGATTGGGTTGCATAGAGAAATGGTAATGTTAAGCAATACTGTGTTCAATGTCTCGGGTATTTTGGAGGTCAAAGATGTCTCAGAGAAGGGATACGGAAGTAATAAATTAGGTCTAAGTGATAAATTTGGACTGCGAGTTTCCACTGTGAGAAGGAAATGATAGCGCAATATGTCCTCCAATAAGACCCAGGGGGTCAGAGAGCCGATATCGCAGACGGACAAAGTCTTCGTCCCCTCTTTGAGACATTCTGAAATTCCCACCCTCCGAAAGGGGTAGACTTCCAAAATGCCTGAATGTCGAAGGGAAATAAATATATTGTCGGATCACAAGTAGATTCGGGGGATTTCTTCACTAGACGCGGTTGCGACGGGATGGCTATGTCCGGTCGCACCTCTGTAAAACCTTCCGTAATCAAATAAACTCTCTTTATGATCTTTTCGCGTGGATTTTAATGCTTTAGTGCCCTCATCAGACCCTAAACGGAGGTTGGACGCAACCGCTCGAGTCCGCCTCTTTGAGTTCCGTGTCGCTTTCGCTAAGATCACGACAATGTGACCAAAATAACACTTCGTCTCCCTAACCTACTAACAATGTTATTGTGTCTTCTTAGTGATGCTGGTCAGCACGCCTTGTCCTGAAAGCTCTAAAAGGCAGAATACGAGAGGGATATAGGTATTACTGTCGAAGTGAACTATCATCTTCATTTACCCATCTTGATTTAGACAATATTCAGTAGGTAACAGCGGGACATCGAAGGACTCCATCCGTAAAGAATTTCGATAAAATTTTTCGCAGAAAAATCCAGGATCTTGAATTACTTTTACCGAAACATATAGCAAGTTAAATCAATAAAAAGTTAGTGAATGTCGAATAAAATTCAAACAAAGATAGTACTTCCTTTTTATTGAATATCAAGAAACAAAATATATACCTCATACAATTGGACTCATGAGCCATTAATGAAGTGCTCCAATTTTCATACGAAGAGAATCACATTTTAAAGAGCTACTCTTGCAATAAAACCTGTCACCTCACATTGGTTGAAACTGAAGGTGAAAGATATCTTCAATGCGCTTCGTGTGATTTCGAAGGAACCATTTCTGACTGTACAACTAATGTAACATAAAAATAATTGGATAGAATTAGAAATAGAAAAAGGATAAAATTAATTGCAGAGGATTACGTTCAATTCCCTGATTAGCAGTAGTCAAAGTGAATTCCGGGAAAACATAAATTTTATGAAAAATTCACGCATTTGACAAAGTCATTTACATTCCTCCAAAGAAAACAATTATTTGCCAAAATCTAGCCAACTTTTCCGTCACATGAGATAGCTTCTCCAAATTTTCTTAGATATTCGTACGCAGACTGCGCATATTTTAACGATATTACAGCTACTTTGAATGCATATATTTCACATTTTTTTAAGATCGTAAATCCACTCTCAGCAAATAAGGTTTAATGTCCTCCTTTACCGACATCGCCAATCTTAGCTGCCCGTTTAATCTGTCTTTAAGCCCTCGCTATTCGCGACTCTGGGAGACTAAGGTTGTGGAGCGACTCTTAAATGACAACTAAGCGAAGCCGATTTACAAACCCACACTTTTCTTGTCCCTCAGGCAGAAGAGGCCAAGGAGGGATCGGGTTAAGAATCCTTCTCGGCGAGATGCAACGATCTCCAAGCAACATTTCTTGATCACAATCTCCGGGAGAAAGTACTCTATCTTGCACTACCATTTAAAGACGTTTCTAAAGACTACCATTCCCCGTTTTCTCTGCTTACCGCGATATTTCCACCCCAAGCAGGCGACACCCACTCCGGGACACGTACAAACCCAGCCTCGCCCTAGCGGCAAAGAGACCGTCAACGCTTTCTTGGCGGAGATGGGGGTGGGAGGTCACCTGGGAAAAGATTGCCTGATAAAAAGTCTCTGACCCAGAGCCAGCTCCAAGAGTCTCAACATTCCGTCGCCACTAGGTTAACGTGGTTTGACCCTTGAAGGGACTACGAATACAAGTCCACCGAAAAGGTGCCACTGAGGCGATCCAGACGTCCTTTAAGTGTCGATTTACTCGCAACACGAGCGACAAGGGAATTCGCGGGAAAGGTGGATTAGAGGAAAATACCGATAGGGACAAGCGCGTGGTTCCCTAAATGGACTGCTTCACCACATTAATATGCCGGCAGCCAGACTTAACTCCTTGAATCCCATACTGATAGCGGAATCCAATTCAGTTGCAATTAGTCGGGGGTTGCATCATATCTTCCTTTATCATTAAATGGTATTCCGTATTTTAATACCTTAATAACAGGACAGTTCCCTTATTTTCGCTCAGAAAAGTCATTTAACTCGCCAACAACAGCAAGGATTGAAAATATTATTTCCGCAGAGCGAGAGACTTGGGAGATAAAAAATACAGTTTCCGGCGTAATTCGGTGGAAATCTTTGATATTAAACATAATGAAATCACTTGTCTATTTCCACACTGTTTTATTTCAACCGACCATGGTTTCGGCACGTAGTGCCATTTTCAAGGTTAACCTTTTTTTAACCAAGGTTAAATAAACCAGTGTGGAAATAGACAAGTGATTTCATTATGTTCAAGACTTGGAAGATATTGTAAGATGTGCCACGCTGAAAAATAGGAGGGGCAGGGGTTTGTCCTGACAACCCCATGGAAAAAGCTCTCTATACATAGGCTTAGTACACGGCAATTATTTCGCCCCAGGAACATAACCAAGAAAGTTCGATTGATACCAATTAGAAATGCTCAGCGAAGATGAAGAGGCCAGCTCCTTCGAAATTCCATTCCACTCCAACTACCCACCAACCCTCCACTCTTCAACCATGCCAACCGAAATCCTACACCTTACTGCTACCCTAAGGCAGACTCTATCAGAGCAGAACCTTTATGCGGCGTGGAAACGTCGTTAAGCAGTTTTCAATGTTGTCCATTACTCAATCCCAAAACATTATCATATTACGACTTTAATTATAAAACTTAAAACAGTGACGACCCTTGCACATCGACGTTTGAAGATCACACATTAAAGGTTGGACGGGTATAGAATCGCCAATCAAACCGTTTGTTCCTCAAGTTAGGCAGCTTTTATAATGCTATGATTTTTTTTCAATACGTTACCCCAGAGGAACAGAGTGTATGAAGTACAAATGCGTAGAGCTCACAACCGAGAATGCCCAAATTATGTACGATATGAGAACCTTAAGTAATAGCACGCTAGAAACATATGCATAGAGCATGCGAACGTTTAAATTACGGTGGGAGAATTTAAAATAAGTATTTCAAACTTTAAGTTCAAATAAACAAAATCTATTAAAAAAAATACTTTAGTCCACTCTTTTCATGCATTATTTGCTTTAAGGTGCTCATCAATCCTGTATTGGCCTCGGCGATACCTACGCCCTGAATACACGAATTGCCAAAAACTGTATTTAGGGCAGTAACAACCTCTGTGAATGTTGGGATCGGCTGCTCATTGCACGAATCTTGCTCAACGCATTTTTTATCATCTCCTTGATTGCCCTTCACATTCACCATAATATCCTCACCTTCGACTCGAGCACTCACGGCTAAGTCCATTTCAAAATTGACAATTGTTCATGGCTCATCGTACGCGCAACTTGATCCAACCAAACGGCTATGCATCTGAAAATATTTCATGACTGACGGAAGCCTATTCTTCAGCACACACTCGTCAGTGCATTCGGTGACTTTGGAAAATCCGGCATGTCGCCAACATTTCTGGATACTCTCTTTTGCACCTTGCTAATATCCCCTCCTCCCTTCCACCACATTCACATCGCATGACTTTCTCGGCCCACCCCTCTCCTCTCACACCAATCATTCACTCCTCTCTATGGTAACTCTTGTTTCGTCATTCGACTCTCATGCATTCTCTCACCATGGCACACCCCAACGAATCACACTCCATTTTATACATTCCCGTTACTCATCCCGTTATCCTCGTGAGCATCCAACCCACATAACCCAAATGAGAAATACAGCAATCATTTCAGCAATGGGTCGATTCAGGACTTGTACGGTGTACCTACTTCATAGTGACAAAACAGAAACTGCTGTCGTCGAATTAAAAGGAACTTCATCGTCATCATATAAATCTTTTTGGCAAATCAATTGACCGCCGCAAAAGATTCAGTTCAAAACTAGTCGCCATGTTGCGGAATGGCCGTTTCCTTGGCGACCAGGCTCACTCAATCACTAGCAACAGAGTCTTTTCCGTGCAGGAAGACTCTGGGTCGGGTTCGATCGGCAGAGGAGAGACCAGGAATACCACAAGGCACGCTGCGCCTCACACGCAACAGGGGCAAGAGGGGGGCTCTCTTCCAGGGGGGAGGGGTGGAGAACACTTCCCCCCACCCCATGCCGTCTTTTATTTAGAGCCTCGCCGCTATAGAAAACACGTAAATCCGACCCCACTCCCCCCTCCTTCCACCCCCACCCCCCCCTTACCCCCACCATCCTCTCGCTCTTCGCGTCAAGCCATTAAATCGTCGAGATGGACCTCGAATTAAGCGCACCTGGGACGGGTGGCGCCTCCAAGCGGAGCGTGTTTTGAAGTGTGAGGGGTGAAGGAGGGGGAGGGGATGGGAAGGAGAGGGGGTGGTGAGCACAATGGAAGTCGTCCAAGGAAGGGTGGAGGGGAAAGGGGGGCACTTTTGGCAACCGCCTCTTCTTCTGCCGCTAGAGTGGTGCAGCCCTCCCTCCCTCACCTCCCTCGGGGCCTCCTTGAGAGTGGAAGAGAGAAAGAGAGGAGTTCAATTGGTACAGGGGGTTGAGGAAGACCTCTCTCCAAGACGGGAAGAATCCATTTATATTTGTGACGCCACGGAGGCTCCCCTCCAGCCCCTCCTCCCAACTTATTGCACAGTTATTCCCCGACGCGCGTATACTCCAAGAGATTGGGAACAGGACGCACGCACCGAGGGTGGGAGGACGTCCAATTGTTACCGAAAAAACAGATCGAGAGATCCGTTGTTCCGCAAAAAGCGAAGCTATCACTGTTGGAATTCCACTGACTCCCACCTTCCTCGCCTGCCTAGAGTTCGTCCTTTATTCAATCTTCATCCTTAATGTCTGGAAAGTGCAAAGATGGTGCAAACGGCTCAAAAATATCAATCAAACCTAAAATCGGCATTACAATCTACCCAGGTCTTTAGTCCCTCGAACGTACTCTCCAGGGCCTATTCCCGGAGTTCAGTGATAAGGGTTTCCAGGTTTTTTTTTATCATCCTCGAGAATAATTCTGGCTCTCTCCAAAGAAAATAGTGTAAACAGTTTTTTTGATCAAACGTTAAAAAATATCACTTCAGATAAAAAAAATTAAAATGTGTGGAATTCTGTTTTTGTTAAATATTTATTTTTTTATCGTTTACTACAGGACACAACCTAAATATTCCAACTACATAAGTTATATTATTTTAATAAATAATGTAACCACCATGATACGGTAAAAGTAAATTATTTTATATCGTGGTATTGTTTCACTAGATTGTTTTCAGCATATTTGTAACGAATGTCAATGTATTTTACAATAAGGTATTCTGGCCTAAGGTCCATACAGCACACGTCGTGTTCAATACATATTTCATTCACATTTGTGACATATGAATATACATTTATGAATACATTGAGGCATGTATTGAAAAGGCATTATTTAGTCTTAAAAAGATTAAATACGTATTCAGCTGAGTGCATATTCACTACATGGCATGCCATGGTTCCTATATGTCTTTACGTCCAAGAAATGTGCACTTTCCAACAAAGGGCTTGCATCCATATTGACGGATGAAAATGGATATATACTCGAAGGGGAAAGCATACGAACCTAAAATGTGAAATATTTCTTCCAGCAACAATGTTTTCGTATAATTTTCATTTCTGCATACAAGGGTAACAATGAGGTGTTCGTGGAGAAGGCAAGGGGTAACGACGAGCAAATAATATTATCCGCGATTGGATATGAAAAACGTTTCCTACGTCAGCCGTTAACACACCTACGAGGAGTAATCATGAATCTCGTTGAAAAGGAAAACACCAGCCCAAAAGGGAAGGTCTATGTCTAAAAAAAAATCTTTAAGTTAACATCGTCTGGGCGTTTGACCCCTTGATGTTTATAATAGCTAACTCAGTCATTCAAGGGCCCTGACGTGCTTTGGTATAAACGTTGGTCAGTGAAACGGATGCCTTCGAA
Organism: Pyrrhosoma nymphula; assembly: GCA_963573305.1. NCBI lineage: Eukaryota > Metazoa > Arthropoda > Insecta > Odonata > Coenagrionidae > Pyrrhosoma > Pyrrhosoma nymphula. The sequence continues at coordinate 186,462,495 of OY754327.1, forward strand.
GGACGCTCGCTTGAACCGAAGAAGTTGGTCGTCGGGACAAAATCCTTCCTTCGACGAGGAGGAGGAGAAGGAGGAGGAGAGAGCGATTGTGAGAGAAAGAGACGAATTCAAAAGAAAATCGCTCCTCTTCCAATGACCGAAAGAGAGACAAGGAGCGCCATTGTGGCGCACACGCGAACGACGCTACCACTGCAATCACCTCAACAGCACAATGAGTCAAGTATTTGTTTTGCTCGGCGATAACTGTTTCCATGACCTCCAACCTCCGCGCATCTATTAATAGCAGCACTGCGACAGCTCCACTGAGAGGCCGTCGCTGCTTTCCTCGATTAGTTTATCGTCCGTCCCATTGCCTTTAAGTGACGTAAAAGCTCCCCATCCATCTGCTCCAGCCGATATTCAGGCGCTTTGAACGCTAACACAGCATGGTAAAATCATTTCAAAAGATCATTTACTAAAACTCAACGGCTCAATTTTGAGAGGAAAATACCAAAAATAATACGTACACGAAACGAGGGGAAAATTCATAAACGGACTCTTTACGTTTATATTATTTTGCAAATTAATAAGCTTGCACAGCACGCATAATTTTGGGGTAACGCCTTGTAAAACCAGAATTTTATGACTGTTAAATTTACTCTTAAAACATTTCCTACGAAGGTGAGTATAAAAACACAATCCTACTCCAAAATAGTCCATTGGTCAAAATAGTGGCTACAATAAAATCTAAGATTTATCAATCATAATAAAGAAAAAGATAATAAATTATAATAACATGGAAATGAGACAATAATAATTATCTGCGGTGGGCTGTGAGGTTTGTTGTCCGTCTGTAAACTTATACTATGGACCAGCTGATTCCACCCCGACTGCTGGAAAAAGATGTGCGAGTGCCACATCACGTGCACTGAGCATTTAATTTTTGTCCTTATCCCCCTTTTATACGGAGAATCACTCGGGTGATAAATATATAATATGCCAAGAGGGTGGCCGACAAAAATATAGAAACAGAAAAAAAGGACACTCACAAATTGAAACTTCCGATATTTCGGTGAAGACTAGCTCCACATACATATACATTCATACATAATATGCCAAGAGGTCGAAAAATTTATAGAAACAAGCGAAAGACACAAGTTAAAACCTCCAATATTTCGGTGGTATTGGCATCCACCTTTCTCAAGGTAAAGAGTAGGAATGTGGAAAGGGATAGAGATTGAGGTATGGGAGGGCAAAGAGGGGGAGACGAAGGTGTAAGAGGGGAAGGAGGGGAAAGAGGAAGAGCGGGGAGAGGAAGGCGTAAGAGGTGAAGGAGGGGAAAGAGGAAGAGCGGGGAGATTGTGAGCGGATGGGAGAGAGGGATAAAGGGGAGAAAAAGGAAGTAGAGAGCGGGGGAAGCAGGGAGAGAGGAGATGAAGGGGAGGGAGAAACAAGTGCGATTTATTGAGTCCACGGGGTGAGAAGTCCTGGTGGATCAAAATACAAGAAGATTCAAGATCCTTGAGCTGAAGGGGAGAGGAAGAAGGGGGAAAATCCCCCTTCTTCCTCCCCCCCAACAACCAACGTATTTATGAAAATTATAGTTTGGGTGAAAGTTTAGACATAGAATGCCAACTTGAATGCATTGAAACCAAAAAACGTTGGTGTGCTTAAGACCACACGGGACAAATGTAAACTTCTATGGCGATATTCTGTTAAATATAATAGGTATATAAAAAATATTATGGAAAGTATTTAAGGGTATAAAAGAAATTCATACAGCATCAGCACTGCGCGCTCTTCCGCGCTCTGCTATAGCTAATACATACATATGTGTACCTACTATTACTATATATAGCCAAGCGTGACGTGAGAAAAAGAGCGTGACGCCCAGAATACGATTTACCGCCAGCAGAATTTTCTATGCGTGGTGCACCTATAGAAGTTTACACTTCAAAAAATAACAATATTGGGTATCTACATACTACCCCGCAAGCCGCCTCAATAAGCGTGTGGCGGGGGGTGTTAGGAGACCAGCCGTTTATATATAAAAAGGAAACGCTCTAATGAAATTACGCCTAGCATTTATTATAGTCCCTTATTGTTCGGGGGAAAAACGAATTCCCATACCTATCCGTTCGGCAAAATATCTCTCTTAATTTATCGTTTCTGTCGGACCTGGAAATATAGTGGGGTTCTAATATGATGTTCTCCGTGTCGCTCTTAAAGATATGTATTCTCAATTGCTCAAGCATTCTAAGCCTAGCGCGCAGCCTCCGAGTCTCTAGCGGCTCCCAGCCTAATTCGTTTAACATGTGTAACGCTATCTGTACGCCCGTAGTAGTTTTTGAAGAATCGCGCAGCTTTCATTTGTATTTTATTAAGTTCCCGGATTAAGTATTTCTGCACCGGATCCCATATGCTCGCTGCATATTCAAGGTGTGGCCGGACGAGGGCGAAATAGCACCTCTCTTTTACTTTTTCATCCGAAAATCTTCCCACAATACGCTTGACGAATTCTAGCTTCTTCAGAGCTCTGCCACAAATATTTCTTGTATGTGTTCCCCACGAGATGTGGTGAGACCCAGTGGGATGTCACCGGTTGCCGCGGAGACGGAGTCGCCAGCGAACGCGACAATCTCTCCGGGCGCCCCCTTTAAGGTGTGCCGCCACTTCCCTCCCCCTCCTCCCTCCTCCCACCTCCCCCCCTCCCCCCCCCCCCCGTCCGATCAAAAGGCACCCTCGGCTCCATTCTCCGCCGCCATCATCGTGCAGCACGCAGCAATACTCCAAGCACCCCTCTTCCCCGCTGTCCATCCGACGGGAAGTGGAAGGAGGAGGGGGGGGGGGGAGCAGACAGGCAGACACGGGTCTAGAGAGAGAGAGAGAAAAGCACCCAAGTGTATGGCGGAGCACGGAGGAGCGGTGTTTCCTTTCGGCCTCGAAAAAGAAAATAAAGCATTCGCATGGTTCGTTCTCCGGCCGTCTGCCACGGAGAGGGGCGCTGATGGCAGCGAAGGGCCCAAACGAGGAGAAAGAGCGATTCTCTTTCCCTCTCACTTCAATCCCTTCCCCCACCCCTCCCTCCCCCACCCCACCATAACTCCCATATATGAGAGCGAAGCGTGCCGCGGCGTCCGTTGAGACGACACGGCACGACGCGGATTCCGGGGGAAAGGGGAGTGTGGGCGCGTGCAATGCTCCATGGGTAAGCCCCCTTCTCCCCTTCCCCCCCTCCCCGCCTTTCGCACGCGTCTCTGTCTTTTGTGCGTGAGTGTGCAAATCCGATATCACTCGGCGCCGAAAACCACACTCACACAGACACGCGTGCACAGCCCTCCCCTCCCCCATCCCTTCCCCTCTGCCCCGCTCCGAGCACTCACGTGGCAGAGTGGGAGGGCCCAAGGAGTGAGTGGAGGAATTCAGAATATTGTTTCCTATTCGATATCTTAAAGACGGAAAATAGGCCGGCACTCCAAAGTGGAAGAACCACTACTGTATACATTTCCGATGATATATTCCGATAATATCCAATCCTAATGAAATAAATAATCTTTGATATTTTTTTAAGTCAACTTTTGAGTCGATTATTTTACGATATGAACTAAAAAGTGAAACTTTTCCAGATCCCATCACCCTAATTCTAAAAATCTAAAAGTGGAGTTGATTTGCGGCTAACATGCAATAGTTGTCATTTGCACATGAATTAACACTGCACACATCTCCGTGTCCAGATCTGTAAAGTACTTCTCAGTACCACAACCGCCTAATTTTTTTCAGTATATAGTACTGAAGCAATAAACACTTCTAGCTATCAAATCAGGTGCCTCATTTCAACTTTTGTTTTGGAAGAGGTTTTCTGTTGGCCATTTACATTCATTCTTTTCTTATTACACATTCAGAACCGGTAAATATAATCTTTTGTTCCTTAAGGGACTCTTTTAAAGGAAAAATGATGCAGCGATTATTCGTCGCACATCCTCTCTGCAGCTACAGCTACATTCGATCAACAATTCTACGAACAAAGTCTCAAACTCGGAGAGGGATTTAGATGAGGTGAATACCATACACATCCTAAATCAACGCCCTCACAGTAAAGCATTGATACTGACAATACAAAATGCATGTGCTTGTTTAAACTGCAAGAGGTATTGAATTGTGACAGTGATATGATAACAATTCAACTCATGGATAATAATGTTTTCCTTTGTATTAAAACTTCATAAAAGACTAAATACCACTCTGTGATGAGACTAGTTCATAGCTATATACGTCGATATCTTGTTAGCTCATTTAAAAATGAGAAAAACCTTTGCTCAGTCCCGGAAACAATGGAAAACGCAGCCTTCGCACCAGATCCACGTTTGCGGAACGCAGGAAATAAACGAGGGGAGAAATATTTCTTTAGATCACTCGTGCCGAGGGACCGCATTCGTGCATCAGATCGAGGCGCCCTCAAAGCGTGGCGGCGCTCAAGAGAACGCTTTGATATCCACGGCGCGACGTCTATGAACGTCAGAGGGAAACGCCGCGAGAGCAGAGACGAGCGGATACGTGCGTGAGTCACTCCCCCTCTAGCGCCTCCTAGCTCCTTCCCTCTCCAGCGCGCGGGGGTCCTGCCATCTCTCTACATCACCCAGAAACAAGAAAAGAAACGAGAGTCGTATAAAATGAAAAATGAGAAGATAATGATATTTTAAAAGGATTCAATAAACCTTTTTTCAGCGGATCGAGAGCGCATGTGAACATTTCCTCCACCCTATGTGCGTCTGTGAAGTGCAAAGCATTCCATCGCTTCGGAAAGGGAGTCCCCCACTCTTCCTCCCACCCCCTCCCCTCACCTCACCCCCAATCCCCTTCCTCCCTAGCAACGCCCTCCCACCTCCCTACGGACCCAACCGACAACATCCCTCAACCCGTTTGAAAAAAAAAGAGGGAATCGAGAGAGAAACCCTTTTCACCTAACCGACGCCGATATACGCATCCGATCCGGAATGCTCCCAAAGTCTTCAAAGGAAAGAAACTTCAGAGCGCGCATGGGAGAGAGGGAAACGGATGCGCGTTGGCGTGCTCTATTCGCCGAATACGCAGACGATTTTCCGGACGCGTTTGTGGCGAACACGAGAGGGCCATGGAAAAAGGGAAGGTAAGGAAAATGTGACGAAAATGCGGGCAGTATTATCTTTCTCGTTCGTTTACTCCGAGCCAGCGTCCCTAAACCGTCCTTCACTTCACCCCCACCAGCACCCCCCCTCCACACCACGGTCGCAGCATCACTTCACCGGTCACCTTCCTCATGCCTTGGAAAAGACGTCAAATGTTAATAAAATTTCATTTTGGACACCTCATGTTTTAATTACTTTCAGTGCCTGTTAAAATCAACCTCAAAATGCGTATCACCGTGCTGAAAGTTTCCACATTGAGTTCCAGACACAATAATTGTGAACCACATTTTCGAATGCAAGATTTTATTCCTAGAAAACCACGACGGTGATTCTCCTCGAATAGGAACACATCTTATTCTCGTCAAACAATTATCGCATCCCGTGTTTGCGAATCGCATATCGGACGAATTGGAGGAATCGCCTGCGAGGGTTTTAAGGCGGATTGAACGAGATAGCTCCCTAGTCATAATAGAGCCCATATTCAAATTTTATTTTTTTATTTCAGGGTACGTAAGAAGTATGAAATAAATATTGTAATATTAATGGCGCAAAGATATAGTTATGCATGGCCAAAATTCTCAGTAATTAAATAAATAAAGCTACATAAGTCTCTAACTTGACTAATGTTTTCCCTCCGTACGGCTGAGAACCCTTCAAAACAGCAGGTTTTTTTGCGATTCTGTAAAAATTACTGTGATGAGTAATAGATTATTTTTATTAAATAGTGGATATACCATTAAATCTACACACCGTTAGTTTTTTGACGAAATCTAGGAGCTAGAAGTTCCTAATTTTATAAATATTCTCCCTCTGGAGCGTACAGCCATAATCTATCCCATGTAAAACAGCTTATATTTTTAGGCAAATTCTTCGAAAAGGAGTTCGGCAAGGGGTTGATATTTTGATATCATTGGAAAGAAGAGAGTTTTTTCTTTCAAATGAGGCCAAATTCATCAAATTCTAGGTGAAGTGATTTTGAGCTCAAACTACCTTAAGGCCACACACGGATGCGTGGGTGTCGCCTGGAGAGTACTGCCATCTACAATCGGCGAATATATCCACCCACGTGTTTCCTGTTCTCTCTCCTGCGGTTGAAAGGTGACCGGGGGGGGAGGAGGAGGGGGGGGGGGTGAATTAATATGGCGAGCAAATTGGCGAATCGGAGGAGAGCGCAAGCCCCTTTGTCAAAGGCACTGCTCTTAAAAGAGAGGGAGTGGGGGCAGGAGGGAGGGAGGGAGGGGGCGGGACGGAGCGCAAATCCTCCCACCCCCCCGGCCTCTAAATCTCTCCCATCATTTCCCCAGCGCACACTGGGGAGAGCGGGAGGGGCGGAGGGGGGGGGGATGAAACGAAGACTTCCCTCTCTTGGGAAATCCAAGAGTCAGGAGGACGATTCTAAAGGTAAAATGGTAAGAGGCGTATCCGCTACGTGACGTCTCGCACGAGTTACTTTTGTCAACCACACGACAATGTGGTTAAACAGATGAATGGATTTGAATGATGATGATCACTCGACTGTTTTACGATATTATTCAACAGTTAAGGTCGGGTAATCGTTAGTCATTGAGAAATTTAGTTACTTAAATTTTAATGCTCGTTTAAAATTTAAATAATAGGTCGTAGTTATGCTATATTCAGTAGGAATGACTTATGTCTTAGGTACATTCTGAAATATTGTCCTTTAAATTTACACATTGCCATAAAAATTTGCTTATATGCAGACTTGATTCATTTCTTTAGTCATTCTTGAGAAATTAATTTTCCGAAAACAGTTCACACCCGTGGCCATAGAATTCAAATTAAGTATTTTAATGAAGATATATTGTCACTCGATTGCGAACTAGTGTTAAAATATGTTTCTATAAATTATTTAATCTTTCGTTTTCAGCGTCCATTCTGCAACACGTTGTAGGCAGTTGTTTCTTCCCAGGCATGTCCCGTACTTTCGAGTGCCACGTTGCCAACTTTACACCACGTAGCCACGCGCGACATTTGAAATTCTCGCATACATATTTTTTAATCGTATTTACGAAAAATTTCAGTCGATAGTATTAAATAATTTTTTCAGAATAGGTTTTTATTTATTAGAGCTACATTATATAAGTTTTTGGTTAAAATCTGTTCCGTAAGAATGGAGAAAGTGCGTAATTTATCCTACTGGAGTGGAGAGCGCCATAAGGCTCCATGTTAAAAGAATCTAAAATATCGCAAAAAGTATGTCGATGATCCCTCGTTTTTTCTTCAATATTCCATAGAATACCCAAAAAGGAACATATTTGGAAATTTTTCAGAAAATCTGTTCACTTTGGTTTTTTAGACCAGCCACCTTAAGCAGTCGTTAGCCTCGTTATTTCGTTACCGCTGTGAGCCTGTTAGAGGGTAATTTATGATTTTTATTAACGGGTAGAGTATTCACATTCCGTGAGTCTACATTCAAAGTTTTTATGGTGATTATGCATAATATCAGCAATATCACCACTGGAATTGGAAGAGCACTTCTGGGAATTTCTAACAGAAAACAAAAAATAATTTCAAAACTAAGAAGGTTTGACTATGACGAATGTAATAAAACAGGATCTCCGAATAATATTAAAGCTGGAGGAGGCAAATAAAATAATTTTAACGTTAAAAAACGGAAAAGCCGAAGGACCCGGAGATTTTTTAGCAGAATTGTGAAATTATGGTACCACAAAACATTATGATCACCTCATAACACTATTCCAAAAATGATTTAACGGGGCTGAATTACCAACAGAATAGAAAGAATCTCATATTTGACTACCATACACAAAATAGGCAATAGATCTAAATGTTACAATTACTGCGGAATACGGGTATCTATTTCTATTGGCAGGACATATGGAAGAGTCACGAATAATAGAATAGAGCATGCATAGAGGAAAAAAAAACGTGGTCTGCGTCGGACCAGACGGTGGAAGTTATACTTCTTTGGCCGGTCGCACACACCCGCTCACACACACAGGCAGACAGGATATATAAATGAAATAAAAGACATTTTTTCTCTATTATTCAATATATTTCTCTTCGATATATTGTTATTTTAAACAAAACTTCTTTTCAAAGTTCAAACATACAAAACGAGTAAATGGGTGCTTGCAGTTTGCAAGCAAAAGGGGAAAAGTGTATGATAGTACATTGTAAATCATTAAAAACGAATGCAATAAGGTCTTACTTCTTTTGGAAATTATTTTAGCTGGGTCAATTTTTGACCTAAGAATATAATAATGAGATAATAGCATAAAACGAATGGTCCCATGACATATGTACTTTGTTCTTCTTAGTAATTGCTATATGTTTCCTTTTATTTACATGCCATTGAGCAATTTTGAAGTAAATATTTGTAATTAAACATGATTACAGTTATTTGGCAGAATGAAATTCAATCAATATGAGCTAAGTAAATGCTATGGATTTTCACATTTCATTTTATTTTTGCTGATCTCAATTATTATAATTTACATATTAAACACATAGCGTAGTACTTGAATTCATAATTTCAAAATCCAAGAGATAATGCATCATAGAACATTATCATTTTACATGGTTTTGACTTGTAGAATGGAGTTTCGAGGTACATTTCAGAAAGTAGGTGCAAGGATTAATGTTTCCTGGACAAACAGAGAGTGGGAAACCCGGAATAAGGTGTAAAGAGTGTTTCAGAAGCAAAATGGAGGAATCTGGAGCGATCCCAACGGATTTCGTAGGCATGAGCAAATGGAGGAGTGTCAAAGCTACGAAACAGTTTATGTATAAAATTATAAAACATTGTAAAAAGTATATTTCTAAGGCATAATATCGTTAAAAGCGATTGAAATACGCACGGAGAATGTTATATTCCTTTAAGTTTAATCTTTATAGCACGCGTATAAGGTACTGGAAGTCTCGGGAACAATGAAAAAATTGCTTAGCAACGAAAATGAAAAAAGATCGAAATTTGCATTAATTTTGTGTTTAAACTTCAAATATTTCAATTTATCGATCGATAGAGAAACATCGGTTGCAAGAAGTAAATGCATTGATCTTTTGGCCTCATTTCAGTCAAAGAATGAAACTTGTATCTAAATTATTTCATATTTTAATGAATGAATGAAAATTACTCTACACGTAAATTATTCGTTTTTCCCATTTAAACCCATTAAAAAACAAAATCCTATCTGGACTCGAAACCAATGAAAAATATTGGGATTTTCGATTTTTTCCTGACTCGACACCAAATATGAACCCTTACCTGAAAATTTCATCCTTTTAACTCGATTAGAAATACCCAGGAATTCGTATCAATGAGTACAATTGTGGATTTTTCTCACCCAAAAAAGAGCGTGACGCGGAAAAGAGCGTGACGCGGTTTCTCGACCAACATCCCATCCCAAAAGTCTCCAACGGGCGCAAAGAAGTATAACTTCAAAAGAGTCAGCAGAACAAGCGGGTTTTCGCGAAAACTGCAAAAGAAAACTTGGACGCTCCGATGGTCAAGCCGTCATCGTCGGCGATAGAATACTGGAAGCTCCTGCTCTCTTTCCCTGTGGAAGAAAGGGCAGAGAGGGTGATGGGGGTAGTGCGAATGGGTTGTGGTGGGGGTAGAGGGGTGGCTATTAGGCTATTTGTTCAGTGGGATAGGTTTATCCCGGGCTTTTCAAATTCCTTAGTTACCCAAACATGAGAGTACTCAGGAATTCAAGAATACTGACGGATTCGGGAAGGGCTTCTATTACGTGTTATCTACGTGTTAAAAAACAATCGTCAAAGGTTTGGCAGTGGGAAGCGATATGTTTGGGGATGGGGCTAAGGAAAGGTGTAGTTTTGGTGGTATGGCGGTGATTGTTCATGCGAATATTGAGAGGGGTAGTACATTTTCCCACGTAGAAGGCAGGGCAGGAATTGCAGGAAAGGCAGTAGATAATTTTGCTGGTGGTATATTCGGCCGTAGAGGAGGATCTTTTGGGGGTGGGGGAGGCAGAAGGGCGGAGAAGGGAGCAGCATTTGCCCCGAGGGCGTTCGTAGGTTGAGGAAGTGGTGGAGGGGGGCTGTGGGTTGAAGGGAGGGTCTAGTGGATTTAAGAACGTCTCGAGGAGGGACGCTTATAAGAAACTTTGGGACATGATGGAAAGAGGAGGGACGTAGAGGTATTGTTTTTAATGATAGGATATAGGTATTTGAGCATGTTTTTGATCCTATGTGCGACGGGAAAGAATGTGGCGACAAGGCTAAGTTGGTCAGTTTGGTGGGTACTGGTCCGAGGGGTAGGTAGGTAGAGTGACAGGGGAGGGGGGGGGGCAGGATTTTATTTAAAAGTAGTTTTCAGGATAGTCGCGTTCTCTGAGGGAGTGATGAAGAGTTTCGGTATATCTTTTAGAGAGGGGGCATTGTTACATATCCGATGGCCGCGGATAGAGAGGAAATAAGGGATGGAGGGAGCATTTGGTATGTGATAGATGACAGCTGTTAATTGGGAGGCGAATAGATGACAGCTGTTAAAAGGGAGGTCATAGTTAGTTGGATTTTTGTGGATGGAGGCGATGAATTTAATGTCTTAAATTGGGATATTAATATCGAGGAACGTAATTTAAGGGGTCAGAAATGGAAGATGTGAAGGGAACGTAATGAACAATTCATTGTGGAAATTGAAGAAGATAAAGAATCACGGCCGTGAGACCAGAGGATGAATATTTCGTCATAATAGCTGCCCCAGTAGAGAGTTTTAAGTGTCTGTTTTTTGAAGAACGAGCTTTAGAAATGGCCCATGCATAGTTTGGCATAAGATGATGCCATGCGAGTACCAATGGCGGCACGTTTTGTTTGAAGGAAATTTTTATTCTTAAAAGAGAGGTTATTTTGTCAATACAATTTCGGCCAGGCGGATGATGAAGTTTGTGGAGTATGTGGAGGGAAGGTGTGGTTTTGGGCGTTGGGATAAATAACATTTTAATGAATTTATGCCATCATCGTGAGGAATGGACGTATACACTATACAGGGAGGTAACGTCTATAGTGGCCATGAGTAAATTAATATAAGGGGGGATAGAGACGGCGTGGAGATGGTCGAGGAAGTGGTATGAATCTTTGATGAAAGAGGGAAGAGATATGACTAGGGGTTTGAGGTAATGGTCAACTAGCGCTGAGATGCGCTCAATAGGGTAACTGATGCTGGAGACTATTGGGCGACCGGGAGTGTTGATTTTGTGCACTTTCGGGAGAATGTAAAAATGCGGAGTTTTGAAATGAGGGGGGTGAGAGTATGGCGATGTCAGAGGAGGACAGGCCTTCATTTGGGCCGAATTCCTGGAGAAATGAGCTGATTTCTTATTGAAAATCAGGATTTGGATAATGAGGAAAAGGGGTGTAAGAGGAGGAATCTTATAATTGCCGTAGACCTTCACCTATATATATTTGCTTTTAGACAACGACATCTGAAGATCACTTATCTGCCTTGGTGATGATGATCTCATCGGTATTAATTTGTTTTTTTTTATATTCATAATAGATAAATGTAATATTGAAACTATGATGGCATTAAACTCCATAATTCTGCCACAATGCATGAAACACATTGAACAGGTAAGAACGCTTAGTTTGAAAAATGGTTATATTACCACCAGTAAAGACAGCAAGACAAAACATGGAATGTACATGTGAATATACATGTATCCCTAAAAAGTTAAAAAGATATACGTAACATGTTTGCATAATTGTTTCCTGAGACAATGCACGTGCCCATGAAATTGAAAAGCTGAAGTACTTCTCGGTAACACCTCATGGATAGAGTGTAGACTACTTCCTTCGTGGAGAGTGAGTTTTGTGTTATAAATGAATAAGGGCTAAATAAAATTTTTATTAATAAATTTACATTGTATTCCGGTGTAAACAGAGACAGAAAGAGACAACTGGGCTGAAAATAATGCTTGATTTCTCACTAGCGCGCGTGGAGCACTATTTGCCACAAAATGGAAGTGAAATGTATTATAAATTTCTTTACCCAAGGCAATCTTAATGAGCTAAGCATTTGTCGACAGGATAAGGATTGATGATAGTGTACATAATGCCTAGTGCCAATTTTTCTCGAAGTTGTATTACTTACGAATTACTTACATTGATGAATTACTTACGGTGGCGCACAGTTGAAGAAAAGCGTCCTTTAAGTGACCAACCAGAGGAGCGATTCCGATTCGATGAGATACGCCGTGGCGATTCTTACAAGGGGACTGACAAGGTGTGGGGGACGATTCAATTTGAGACATTAGTGGTGACATGCGAGCGATCAAGGGATGGGCGGCATTGCGGTGGACGGAGGAGGGAGTGGAGGGATAGTAGCCACAACTCGGGTCGTATGGAAACTCACAAGTCGGTCACATTAATACTTGAGGGTCCGGCACATTAGCGAAGGACTATCCTCAAACATATCATTACAAGAGAAGATCTAAATGGCACTGCGAACTCCGCCACGGTCAAGATTCGGGCCCGGAGCAATTCCCGTGGGAAGGAAGGCCTCGTCCGGCGACTCACGCTCTCGAACTCTCGGCTGAGGAAACGAAACGAGGAGTGATGTCCCTCTCGTCGGATGGATTCTATTTTCGAGGAAGGTGGAGAGGGAGAGTGGAAGGAAGAGAATGCGGGGTAGCAATCCCCTTCGCCGCTCATTCATTCACTCCTCGCGTGTCTTTCACCCTTCCCCCACCACTCCCCGCCTCGTGGACTCCCTCCCCCCGCTCTCATTCCTTCCGGGGGCAGCGAGTGCAAGAGGGGGTCTCTCCGCCCCCACGACAACAGACGAAAGGATTCCATTCCAGAGGGCGCTCAAAAGACAAAGCGAGCGCGCGCTACACCTTTTAACTTCTTTCCCTGCCGGCAACCCCGTCCCTTTAGCCCCCGTCCCCTATCCGCCGCCCCCACCTCCCAACCACGTCATCTGTCGCCACGCACTAATCACCTGGAGATCGATAGCACACCTCCTCCCCATCCCCTCCTCACCCCTCCCCGCTAACGGTGTACTCCGAACTGATGGGGGAGGTGGAGAGTCAGAGAGTCAAAATGGGGAGACCAACCCCCACCCTCCCTAATGACCCTCCACCCCCCCCCCCCACCCCCACCTTCCACTCCCACGAACCCCCCAGTCACCATTCTCCATGGCAACCAAATCGTCCCTTCCTCCCCCATCTCCCACACCCCTCAGTTTATCCCTCTCTCATTGCCCCGGGAATTCCACCGACACTCAGCTGCCATCAATCTCAGGTCCGCGTCAGGTGGAAGGGGGGGGGGGGGGAACGCACACACCGGCCAAAGCGGCGGACGGCCTTTTTCATCAGTCGCGTCATCCCCTAAATTCCTCTCCAATCCACTGCCTTCCGTCCACTCTCTTTCTTGCACGACCCAGCTCACCGTTTACACCCTCCTGTGGTGCAACTTATTCGAAGCCTAGGCCTCATGACTGACGATCTCAACATACGATTGAATAGACATCGAGCTTCCTGCAACTCCTCATTCCAAAATGCTCCCTCTCCGTCCCCACCCATGCTTCCTCCCACAATCTCAGTTTCCATGTATGTTTCAAAGTATGCATCCTCGTTTCCCCCCCTCTCCCTCAAAGCTGCCTCAAAGGTGAAAAGAGATGGCCTACATATGGGTGTCAAGAGCGTTCTAACAGCCCGGGTTAAATCTGGACCACTGACCAACCTCTCCCTCCCCACCATCACCACCTTCCCATTTCTATCCTCCCTTCCAAGGTCACTATTTAGTCTTATACTACCGACGACGCACAGTGGTCTGAGAACCCACTTTCGCGGCCAAAAATCGATTTTTTCAAATAGTTAAATTTAGGTGTTACATGGTCTTACAGTAAAGAAAAATGATTAATTCATCATAAAACGAATGAATTTTCATTGTTTGTTGACCCATGTCCTAAAATTACAGACATACATCTTGGGGATCAGCGCCACCGCTTGAAAATCGATTTTTCACGCTGGAAAAGGGAATCAAATTACAACTCGTAATAAATACATTTCCTTGATACATTAGGTGATTTACTTATTTTAACATCTGTTTAGTATTCCAACATTGCCAATTCGTCTCTTCATAACGTCGTATGTGAAGGTGACCAGATTTTCTTAAACGGTGCAACGTCAATCACTTTCCCGGAATCAATTGGGGGTTTAAAAAAAATCTTACAATATCTAGTGTTGAGGCAATATGCTAAGGCAAGAGAAAGGCTTTTTGCATAGGATGGAACAAGATTTTGGTGCTTTTAATTGCCATTTTCTAAGCTATTGACTTTTGTATCTCGAAGCGCGGGCAGCGGTGCTGCCGGTAGTTGCTCATTCACGCGTGCCCTCTGAGCAGTCCGTGCTGATAAGTAGAGTTCTGTTAACTTGCTCAGAGATGTTAAATCGCCTGAAATTATGTAATTTCATAATTTTACTCATTGCATGAAATAATATATCTCAGTCGGTATATTATACAGTTTTACTTTCAAAGATAATTACTTGTTTTTCATGAAAATTGACACGCCACTATTTACCTTCCGTATCAATTTGACATGAATGGATGGAATAAAAGTAAATAGTATCCTCCGGCCGCGTAATACCACTTTGTAGCAAATGTTATACGCTGTTTTTTGTCGCAAAAATGAATCTTATGTCAGAAATTCAGCAGTTTAATACGATGACAGATCATTCCGACTACCTGATTGTTCCAACTGTCGTAATAGCGCGGTAAAGTGTTGCTATCCACGAATGTCGAGGAATATTGTATATTTGTTTGTCGAAGAATTTTGAATTTACTTTCATACTAAAATTTACTTCTTCTGGCTCTAGTTTAAAATAAGCAAATCTTTTTTTACTTATTTTGGAAACTAAGTTTTTGAAAATTATTGTTATTCCTCTAGTGTTGTTTGCTAACATGGCGCCAATGGTATCTGTTAGATGATTTCTTCATTTTAAAAACGGATATCGTAGATTATTGGATATTTTGAAACGTTATTCAGCCTCTGTCCTCTTCATCGGTGGAATTATAATCCACAACAGTTCCCATGTGTGGAGGAAGTAGAAGTGCCAAAACGTCGTTAGGGATCGTGCTGTTGTCCATTTTTGGTAGTTTACGAAGCGTGAATAAAAGAGGATCTGAAGACTGAGGAAGGATGTGGAGGAGGTCTTCGTTAGTAATCTCTTTGTTCATTTTCCAGTGTGAAGTTCTCTATATCTTTTGCAAACTTTGTTTCTGGATTCTTGCGACTCTTCGGAAAAGTAGCCGATTGGGAGGTCTATATGGTATTAATTATGTCAGCACCATCAATTCGAATTTTATGCATTGTTACAGGCATCGGGTACCAGGAATAAAGTGTAAAGAAAATTTTAGCTGTAATTAGGCAGAGTTCCCTGAAAGTATTTGCATTCAACGCGTAATTTGATGATAAAGCACGAAGTATTACGCCCATAAGATGAAGTAACTGCTGATCTACTCCGGTTATTTCTGCCGATTTTTCAGCCTCTTGAAAAAATCGGTGAGCAGTGTTGCCATCATTTGAATTCCCAAATCCTTGCTTTGGACGGTCGACAACCAAGCCCTTTAAATGCTTTTGTTATTTTTTTGGTTCTTTCCTCTAGTTCTTTCTTTTGAAAATGCGCCATTTTTGAAATGCGCAACACTTACCTATTTCCAGCTTGTAGCCAATATGAAGCATACATTCCAACGAATCCATCCATGGTGGGGAGAAATACCAAGAGATAGTCTCTCATGATTAATGTCCCTTCTAATTATTTCATAGATAATATTCATTTGATGAGGCTGGCTTCCGCATACGTAACAAGTCTGGGATGATGAAGTATTTGTCAAATTATTTATAACCTTGCCGTCTGCCATCGTTAAATGAAGTTGATACCTTACTAACACGTTGGAGCCAGCAATATTAAACTCCCTTTGTACCAGTCTGTCTATCTGATTTTTATATATTTCTTTGTTTTTTATAATTCCTTTAATTTATCCTCCTATACAAATTCAAATTTAAGTGGTCGACATAGGTGTGGTGAAGATGGGCGTAGGTTTTGCCAGACTATTGTCGTTTTTGAATCATCTTCATGGGTAGACAACCGAAGAGGAACGAGAGAAGTAACTAAAAGACTTGATTCATTGAAATTATTATGCAGAACCACCTGATTGTAATTGGAAAATCCTGACGTTCTGTCAAACCCCCACTTTGTAACAAGCTTCATATTTTTTAACTGTGACGGATTTAGTTGGGCAATAACTGGAGCCTTTGCTATGAGAAGACGCTCAGTAGTTTGATCAAGTAATGCCTGTAAATTCATTTTTGCTCCACTGGAAGATATTTCAATTCTCTCCATCGGGGGATAACACCTTTCTTTGGCCTTTAACATTTAGTGCTTAGTTTTCTCATATGTTTATCTTGAAGTACATAACAACCAGGTTCCTGGTTACCGTAATATAATAGTAACGCAAATCGGATTCATTTTAATCCATCCATTCATGTCAAATTGATACGGAAGGTAAATAGTGGCGTGTCAATTTTCATGAAAAACAAGTAATTATCTTTGAAAGTAAAACTGTATAATATACCGACTGAGATATATTATTTCATGCAATGAGTAAAATTATGAAATTACATAATTTCAGGCGATTTAACATCTCTGAGCAAGTTAACAGAACTCTACTTATCAGCACGGACTGCTCAGAGGGCACGCGTGAATGAGCAACTACCGGCAGCACCGCTGCCCGCGCTTCGAGATACAAAAGTCAATAGCTTAGAAAATGGCAATTAAAAGCACCAAAATCTTGTTCCATCCTATGCAAAAAGCCTTTCTCTTGCCTTAGCATATTGCCTCAACACTAGATATTGTAAGATTTTTTTTAAACCCCCAATTGATTCCGGGAAAGTGATTGACGTTGCACCGTTTAAGAAAATCTGGTCACCTTCACATACGACGTTATGAAGAGACGAATTGGCAATGTTGGAATACTAAACAGATGTTAAAATAAGTAAATCACCTAATGTATCAAGGAAATGTATTTATTACGAGTTGTAATTTGATTCCCTTTTCCAGCGTGAAAAATCGATTTTCAAGCGGTGGCGCTGATCCCCAAGATGTATGTCTGTAATTTTAGGACATGGGTCAACAAACAATGAAAATTCATTCGTTTTATGATGAATTAATCATTTTTCTTTACTGTAAGACCATGTAACACCTAAATTTAACTATTTGAAAAAATCGATTTTTGGCCGCGAAAGTGGGTTCTCAGACCACTGTGCGACGGTAGCATGACCGCCGAAACATCGAACACATAAATTGAAGTATAGGATACATGAGGGCTGTTTTATTGCAAGCCGATACAAAACCACCGTCTCCCCCCGCCAAGGATGCCACGAAACGTTGACGTATAAAGCGAACATGCAGACAAATACAAATTAATGTCTCCCTTGAGATAAAAATGACAATCGCAACTTCAAGGATGAATAGCTAATACATATAGCAACTAAATGTAAACAAAATAGCAAGTTCGACGCGGTTCATGTTTTCAGAAAAACACGACTGAAGTTTTCAAAAGAAAAATACATGCACTAAATTGAAAAGTTTTATTTAATGACATCAAAATATTATGCACCTTTGCTTTTTCTTTCAAAAGAACATTTGTGCTGTGTTGTATAATGCTTCCGGAGATATCGAGAACCACTCAAACATAAATTAACGCGAACCTCAATTGTTCATACTTCCGTATCTGAGGCATCGGATGCATATTTTGCAAAACAATTAGGCAAGGCCAAAAATGTGGTAAAACGAAATAGGTCGAAATGAGAGAGGCCAACGGCATTATCGGTCCTTTTTTCGTCGTTTTTACACGTAATTATCCAAAAGGGAAAATAAGAAACCGCCGGGGAAAAATTTCTTTCGCTGCGTTGTAAAGAACCGACGTACTTATCGTGAATATTAAGAAACGTGATCAAAGTTCCCAAGTTCAAGAACACATTGAACACATAAGTAGAAGAATAGGATAGTTAGGATTTCGTATTACTGTGAGGCACAGGTGAAGTCTCCTTTTATTTTTCTTTTATCCATTTCCTTCGTCTCTGGATATGTCCTCCACCTGAAATGACTTATTTATTACCTCTATCTTTATTTCTTTATTTCTTTATATATATAAAAGTCAATGTATGTATGTATGTATGTATGTATGTTCCACATCTCCTCCTAAACCACAGGACCGATTTTGATGAAATTTGGAACTCATATTTATTACTGGTAGAAAACAAACACTGCAGGGTTCAATTAACCGAAACCCTTTTTTTTCAGGGTTAAGGGTGTGATCCTTAGTAATATATAAAAATGCAATGGTCTCTGTCTGTCTGTTGCTCCATCACGCAAAAACTACTAGACCGATTGAGCTGAAATTTGGCATGTAGATAGAATAAATATCTGGTTGTATTATATGCTATATTAAAAAGCCCTAAGGGCCCCTAAAGGCCCCCGAAGGTCCCCCCTGGTGGTCCATGCTAAGCATTGTGTTCGGTGCAGTGGTTTCATTTTTTTATTTTTAAAAGTATATTCACTCAAGATATAGGGCTGGATTTTTTTTATCGGATGGCTGAATAAATACAATTTCTAATTTTATCAATCGATTTTCTTCTACGCTCCGTATTTGCCTGAAATTCATGTTTTCAGTTGAAAAATCTCACATTTTCCCTGAAATCAACAATAACATATTTCCTTGACAACCAGAGATTTTAATTTGATGGAATATTCACGCCTCTAGCATTTTAATATCACGCTTTCCTGCAGGCCCATGATAGTACGTAGAAACAAAATCCGTATAAGGAGAGCCCATAGTCCCAAGGCCCCCATGAAATATTGCTTCGGGGGGTAATCGTTAAATTCAATGCATATTTAACAAGTATACTCTTCAACGTCTACCCTCAAAGTAGCTCTCAAAGGGGCATATATATGGGAGAACACTTACGTAGTAAACGTTACACATAAAGGAATAATAGACAACACACTTAAATGAATATATACGTGCAGCGAATATCAATGGTAATAATGCCTCTGTTGCTACAACAAACACGGCGTTGTTTATTATCGTTTAGTGCTCAGGTGTATTACACGTAGTGAAACCGTCTGCCTCTCATTACGATCGCGAACTGTTTTTAGACCAGTTCCCACATCAGTAACGTCACGAATTATTTATACGTTTAAAAGTGTTAATGTGCAGTTAACTTAGGTACATTCACTCAATCATCGAGTTGCCTATTCTAGACTCTCACTTGCCGCTGTGTTTCCGTTCCTTGGACTTAAAAATATATCCATCAACATGCCTAATAGAAAATAGAGTAACCTTTTGAAAAAATCTTCTAAAGAAAAATGAATGTCTTATTTGCGAGAAAATGAACCCTTGAAAGAAAAACGACAAAGGTTAGACTTGGATGGTCAAAAGACATGCCCACCAGCGATCTCATGGGATTCTTCCCGTGGTGTTTCTCGGGTTACGCTAAGATCCGCACAAATTACATCCTTACCCAACATACAGACGGGTAACCAGCTCTAAATCTGGTTCAAATACAGACTCATCTGTTTCAAACCTTCAGTCTGCTTTTAGATGGTGGAAATTATAATGACGTCACTACATGCTTCTGATCCGAAAGAAGAACGGAAATTCTACGCAATTAACGACATTTGTGCATGAAAATCGACAAGTGCACAAAGAATCACCATAAATGTTTTATTTATCAACCGAAACCAATTATTATGGCTATGCCGAAGGCGCAGTCCCATTGATGGAGGATTCATAGTTCAATTAAACATGGCTTCTGCTGCCATTACTCTTCTTGACGTGTCAACCGCTGGATTGTACTCTTCTGTCCAATCCTGATTAAGATAATCAACGCACATATCAACGTTGAATAGTGCAACTGAATTAAGTCATGGAATGCAAATATATGTATGTACACAAGGGAAGCGATCAAGCTGTTAATCACTCAGAAGACGGCTCAAGAGAACCGTAGGGACGAGGTGACATTCTATCGACCTTAGCTATTTAGGTAGTAATGAGTCTGCATGGCCGATTTTTGGGTTTCCCGTGCATGAAAGTGGACCAATAATCACTCATCTCTCCGTGCACCAGGAAAATGGTCAGCGTGTCTACTACAACTAACACAACATACAAGATAGGTTACGAACTCCTCAAATGACCACGCTGACAGTTTTTCTTTAGACTTTGCGGTTTTATTATAAAAAATAAGTTTAATGTTTTTCACACCCGTTGAATTTCAACGGGTATCTTCCGCTCGTATCTAATAAATATCGTGAACGCTACTATCTAAAAACCAATATCCTGCTACCTACAGTGATAAATGAGGTATCATTTTAAACGTTGAATTTACCTGCTTCTGACGAAAAATACAATCTCAATCTCATATTTCACTATTTACCATTTAATTTGACTTAAAAGTTTCGATAAACTCTCTTGCCTGTATTGTATTCATATGTTTTGTATATTTTTGCAAGAAAACAAAAATAAAGAAAGTACTTTATGATACACCTTCTTCACTATTTAAAACCCAATTACACCGTTTCCTTAACATACTTATTCCCTGATAGCGTGAAAATGCGAAATTTTCGCACGGGTTACCTAGTCCTACTATATTCATGGATCTCTGCATTCCGGTGACTTATTTAACAACATCACAGTACCATTATGAAGTGTGGTAAGTTTAGTACATATTTAAAATATAACTCGGTGCACCAATGTTACATAGCAATGTAGGATATCTCATTTCTGTCATTTTTCCTCCCTATAATATCCCGTATAGATTCCAAAATGCCTGAAACAGTAAACCTGTAATCCTCAAATAATTCATAATTTATTGTGATAAATGGTAATTATATATATTTCTGCTATGTTTGCTATGCTTATATAGATATATCATCATCATCATTGGTGCATCTGCCCGTAGATAGGTATCAACGGTAGCGTTGTCTCCACAGCATTCTGTCCTGGGCCTCTCTCTTCATCTCTGCATAACTCCTTCCTTCTTTTATATCCCTCAGAATTCCGTGCCTCCTCCTTCCTCTTCCTCTCTTCCCTTCTATTATTATTTTCTGTAGGCTGTTATTCCTTAAAATATGTCCAATCCATTTTGCCTTTCTCTTTTCAATTTCTCTCAGTATACCTCTTTCTTCTCCAATCCTCCTTAGCACTTCTTCATTCGTGATCATATTTTTCCATCCAATCTTCTCCATTCGTCACCATAACCACATTTCAAATCTTTCTAAGTACTTTTATTCTCTCTTCTTCAACGTCCAGGTTTCGCATAAGAATTCCATTAAGAATTTCTTTTTCATATATAGATATGCATATATGAAAAAGAAATTCCAACGGTGTGAAACTCCGCCGCATGTTTTTTTTTTTAATTCTTGGTCATCACCTGCCGCGCACCAGTCGCGGGTCAAAGGGTCGACGCCGCCGGTGCGTGCTGTCTCATCACCACACAGCACGGGGATGATGACGGGGGTCATAATGGGAAGTCGTTCGGCCGTGGGGGAGGAGGGGATGGGGGGGAGGGAGGGGTTTGGTCCATGCGTCTATCTGCAAATTTGCCTCCGAGGCACAAGGTGGGGGAGATTAATTTCTCCCCGCCGCCGAGAGATGGCACGGCGGCCGTCGGGTGTCCGCTCGCCCCCCACCACCCCCTACAGCATATTAGTCCCTCCCCCCCCATCCCTCCCATCTCCCTGTCCCAAGCGTTGTGTCAACTCTTTATCGATTCTCGCATTGAAACTCATTAAATATGAAATAATGGCGGTTCAATCGCTGGGGGTGGGGAACATCGGCTTCCGACACAGGAGACAGATAACCCATCCAAGCAATTATGTAATGATGATGGGTTGAGTTGAGACATTACACGTTTTCACCAACGCCAATAGAAAATATAACACCGCCTTCCTTGATAACACGGCTCATCTGAAGGAAAAATTCCAAGATATTCGCAAATGAATCAAATCATAGGAGCTGGTGCTTTAGTCTCAGAATAGATCACTACGTCAATGTAATAATAATAATAAATATATTTATTGCTCCATCAAGTTTTTGTACACATTATATACCATTAAACACATACTGGAGCTTTAGGTGATCCCTAAGGCATTTGCCTGTTGGTGGAGTCACCTTCAAAATATCATAGTAATACTAGCACAAGTTTTTTTTTTACTACATATAACAAAATGTCTCCAGTTGGAAAGAGAAACTCTTTATAACATAAACATAATATACATAAAAAAAGGAATAGAAATAAACACACAAAAGTACAAAACAGGATATTAATAGCAAACAACCTCTAAAAAAAGATCCCTAATCATATTTCCGCTAGTAAATAGCCAGAGTTTCACCTGCTTTTGGAAAGTATTGATGCTACAACTGACTTTGATACTCTGTGGTAAGCTATTGAAATTTTTGGCCCCAAATAAAGAAAGCATCTTTTGAAAAGGGTTATATTTGGTTTGGGCAAAACATATGAATCATTTTTCCGCAGATGGTATGTGGGAAAATACAAATCCAATAAAGCTAGCTCTTCGCAGAATTGATATGGCATGAAACTAGATCAGAATGGGTTTTTCATCCTGGCCTATTTAATCTCTGCGACGCCGATTGGAAGTGAGAAAGGAGTCGTTTAAGACCGATTCACTCGATGTATGTTATGCCCTTGCGAGGAATACGATTGCGACAACACACACCGACAAAATTAGAGCGTGGACTTTCCTGAGGACTTGTGTTCGCCCACTTGCGCAAGTCGACGCGTGTTCACGTTGCAATTTTGAAGGATTATTTTTTCTCACGGATCTATTCACACAGGTACTTGCATGAATGTTGAAACGTGCATTAAAAAATAAGTAACGCGGTAAAGTTATATTCTTTTCATTTGAATTCATTAAGGTCACTATACATCCAAATGCAACAAATATGAACATATTGCATTGATATGTTTCGATTGGACCCTATCGAGTCCCGTGGAAGAGAGAGAGTGGCGAGGGGGAGGAAGAGGGAGTGGGGAGGACATGCTCAGAAATGACGTCAAAGGTCCTGCAGAGGGCTGCGAATGAAAGACAAGTGACGTCAAGAACCTCACGCTCCTAGTTCATAAGATTCGGTTGGAATAAAAAGCTTCTTTCTCGGTCTAAAGTATAGGCACATCAGTGTTTCCCTGTCCAGCGAGAAAGTCTACGAACGTAATGGTTCATTGTTAATTGGAAGATATAAAACACTCGCAATGAGTCCGCGTTTAATTATGCGATCTGCAGTTCGCCGCGCGATCGCAAGAGGCCGGGCAAAGTCGTCTCCGTCTTCGTTTGTACAGGATTCAGTTTGCTGCTGCCTTTATATTCCCTTTTCAGCTCAAAACTCCCTGGACTAGGGAAAGCTTTTAAGGGCGGGGGTTACTTGTGTGCTTTTTTTATTTAGGTCGTTGCGTTTATATTATATAAATTACTATTGTTTTTCTTTTTCTTTTCTCATTGCTCCCGGGATTTTATTATTATTTTTTTGTAACACATGAAATAAATGATTTATTTATTATATTATGTATTTTAATTTTTCTGTTTTAATATATATATATATATATATATATATATATATATATATATATATATATATATATATTGTAAAAATAATTTATTTATATTTATTTATTTATTTATTTATTTATTTATATTTATTTATTTATTTATTTATTTATTTATACATATCAATCCCTTTTTGATCTTTTCTCAAAACATGGATGTGGTGTAGTGGTTGTTTAGATTTGTGAGAGGATGTTAATTTATTATTTAGTTTTCTGCAAATCAGGTAAGTACTGGGGGTTCGAGATATCTTGGAGGCTGAGAGGCTTTAAGGTTGGTTGGTCGGTGATTGGGTGGAGATAGTCAAGAGGTTGGGAGGGTCTAGGTGAATGATTGAAGGCGTCGCCGGGTGGTCACAAGTAAATGGGGGGCTGCTTGCAAAAAATCACGTGGTTTCACCGACGCGAGACGTCTGGCGTGCACTTCCGGCTCGGCCATTCCAACGCCAATGGAACCACAGCTTATAAAGTGTGTTGGAAAACAGAATAAAAGTAATTTCATTGCACAGCCACCATGAGGCGTCGACGCTGCGAGCAAAAAGACGACGCCCCTGGAGTGTGGACCGCGGCCGTCGCGACGCCCCTCGTGAGTCCCGCAAGGGGAAGGAGGCTCGTCCGCTGATGACGACGGCCAGCGCGGCGAATTCTTCCTCGAGGAGGCATGCACATTAATGTGCGTATTAATCCCTTCAAGAGGGCTCCCCCGGTGCCAATGCCAGGGAACGCTAATGGTTCTATTTTTGGCCAGAGCTTTGTCTGCAAAAGATTGGATTTGTCGTTTAACTTCACTGTTATATCCTTAATGCAATTAGAGGACAATGTAAACATAAGAAAAACGATGAAACATGACATTTAAGAGGAAATGTTAGATGTGTTAATATATTCATGATACCTTTATAATCTAAAGTTTGGCTCACAATATTACTTTTTTCGTAATGTTGGAAATTATTGGCTGTTAAAAGACTATAAAAGCAGTGTCTCTCAAATATTCACAGCCAATTCTTCTTACTTGGGTAACAAACCTTAACATTCTCGTCTAATCGGATGAGGAGCTCAAAAGAGTTGAGGCGCTCAATGGGAAAGCCACACTGCCCTCCCTCGGAAGATGGGTGGTGTCGGCCGAAAGGCGCATCGGGCTCACCAAACGCCCTCTGTCATCGCCGCCTCCTCCTCCTCTGATGCTTGCCCCCGCTATATCATCTCTCTCTCTCCCTCCATCTCATTGGGGCTGCGAAATAAATCCCTCATGTTTCGTGTCCCTCGGAGGCTATCCCTGAATACTATCTATCTACTATCACGGAGGCTATCCCACGACCAACCCAGCTCCTTGCCGCGTCCCCGGCCGAACGATGGTGGCACTCGCGCAAACAAAAGAAGAGTGCTGTAGTTCGCGCCACTCGGGAGGTAGGCTTTTTGAGTTTCCCTACCTTCCCTCTTTTAAGGAGGTTCCGCCGCGACTGTGTGAGTCATAACAAATACTAAATTCCACATTTTTGATATTTTGCCAAAAATCCTGGTTTCGCTGATGGAATGCGTTACCTATGGAAAAGTAAAAGTAAGGTAGTAAAAATACAGTTTATCCCACGAATGTATTTTAAATGAGTACTTTTTCCCAGCCATAGGAGCCGACTGCAGCGCCATTTCCTACGAATTACCGGACTTTGACTTCAATTACGGCATTAATTCCCCAATAACTATTAAATAAGGTGGTAAGATACCTATATTTTATTTTTATTCAATTTCTCTGGATATGTTCCTTCTTAGAAACATTTTTCCGCGAAAATGGCATTTATATTTTATGGAAAAATACTATTTTTCTCCGTGTTTCGCTCATTCTCCCATTAAACACCATGTAATTTCAAGTTCAATTATAGAATAAATTAGCGCGGAAAGGTAACATTTTGTTGCTCACATCAGATAGAGTACAAGTTTTTCTATAAATAGACAAAATATGAATAGAATGACATTTAAGTGATTGTACGGTGGAACCACCTTACATTCCCTCCTTTTCCGCCTTGGGTGCAATTCGGGTCACATTTGTTTGTTGTTGCGAAACCTGCCACCACGAGAAGCTTTCGTGGTTCAAGACGATGTGAAGGAGGACGCATTTCGTCTTTTGGATAGACCTCGCGGGACGACATGATTCCCCCGAGCAGGAGTGGCGAGCGCTCGTCATTTTTGTGCACAACTGAAGAACAGGTGAGACACGCCTTATTCCCTGTCCTGTTCCCATTCCTTATTTCACGGATACTAGTATCCGTGCCTTATTTTATAATTTTTGCTCTCCCACAATCTCATTCTTCCAGGTGTTTTAATTTCGTAGTATCCAGCTCGTATAGGCCTGCCTCCTAGAATTTTGTGGTGCGGCAATAACCGGCTCCGAGTGGGTACAGCTGTCGCTCCAACGGGGGAGATGATGACACCACCCCCTAACTACCCTCCCTCCATCATCAAAACATTCCCCCCCCCCCCCCCCGCCTCTCTCACCTGTCTCACTTCTTTAAGCGCGATGCTCTGCTTAGCGAGCGATCTTCATGCGCGCCTCACGGCAGCGGCGGCGACGGTCCGAGGTTTCACTTTACAACCTCCGCTAAGAAAATCGAACGAGTTTATTTTGGGCCTCCGAGGATCACGTCAAAGTAGTCGCAGACGTTGGGATCGTCGCCTTGGCCGGAAAAAAAAGTATCCTAAATAACTGCTACTTTATTTCACACGCTTGTAAAATAAAAATCGTCTCTCAGAACGTTTTGAAAATAAAACGAGAGACAGCAAGCTCACGGATTGCAAACCCATTGCAGCCTGAGGGAAAAATCAGCAACGCGGCGCTCCCCCCCCCCAACCCCCACACGCTTTCCCCCCTCCCCCCTACCATCCCACCCCCTGCACCGAAACTATCTCTCTCTCATTTCGCGAGGAGCAAAGAGAGGGGGAGGGGAGGGAGGGAAAAGAATTTCAAATTGGAAGGGGAGAGGGCACAGGAAAAGAAAAGAGGATTTGGATCGAATCCTGGACTCTCGAGGGGAATGACGCCGTATTAGCTGCGCGTCCAAAGCGATCAATCCGCGACGAGTATGCATATAGAGAGCATCCGAGAACCCCAATGGGTGGAAACCATGCACCGAGAACACACTAGGCGTAGGTGGAAAACAACTCAGGCGTAGGGATACTCAAAAACTGAAATCGCACCGCTTAAGTAGGTTCCGCCGCGACTGTGTGAGTCAAAACCAATACTAAATCCCACTTTTTTGATATTTTGTCAAAAAAATCCTGCTTTTACTGATGTAATGCGTTACCTATAGAAACCTAAAAGTAAAGTAGAAAAATATGCAGATTATTCCACAAATGTATTTTAAATGAGCACTTTTTTCAATCCATTGGAGCCGACTGCAGCGCCATTTCCTACGAATTACCGCATTTTGACTTCAATTACGGCATTAATTCTTCAATAACTGGAAAAATAAGGTGGTAAGATGCCTGTATTTTATTTTTTTCAATTTCTCTGGATTATTTCCTTCTTATAAATAGTTTTCCACAAAAATGGAATTTGTATTTTATGGAAAAATACTATTTTTCCCCGTGTTTCTCTCATTCCCCCATTAAACACCATGTAATTTCAAGTTCAATAATAGAATAAAATAGCGTGGAAAGGTATTATTTTGTTCTTCATTTCAGATAGAGAACAACGTTTACTACAAGTAGACAGAATATGAATAAAATGACATTTTAGTCATTTTACGGTGGAACCACCTTAATATATAATTTTTCGAAAGACAATAATATCTATTTATCTCCGAGAATACCTTCTTATGAGTAAAACGTTAAATAAAAAATGAAAGAGCCACCGGGTAATTACAACACGCTGAATTTCAAGCTAATTTTACGTCAAGCGCTCTTTCAAAATAAACTGGTACTATAATCAAAATTGACGTCATTTCTTAAGGCGAAAGAATAGACCAAAACCAAGGAATCAGATCGCATAAAATATAGAGCAAGTGACGGACGTCTGTGAACGGCCAAATCGGGACTGTATGGCCCAGATAAACTATAAATAAATTATTCCTTGAATATTTTCCTGCTCACAATCAGCATCTCGACAAACGGCGGCCGGAAAACGCTGGCCAGAAGTAGGGTTACCAAATCACCCGTTTTACCCGGGTACCACCCGGTTTTTAATGTCCTTTTTCAGCCCCCGATTTTATGTCCAAAAAACAGGGAAGTCTCCCGGTTTTTATGATCGCTGCCCAGTCCTGGTAGTAGAATGGTAGAAGCTTTTCTTATATCGTGTAATATTTAAAAAATGAGATGAGATGATATCTTTGTACACCAAATTATGATAAAATAAAAGATTGATTGAGTTTTAACGCAAAACTTTGGGTTGTTCAATCTGACGTATTAATCATCTTTTGTAAATTTTAGCCCGCATTCAGTTTACATTAAACCACCCTTCTTACGATCATAAATATTACATCAGTAATTAATGCTGTTCGCCGAACTATATATCACGCCCTGAACGTCTGCTTCATTCAATCACTTCCAAATAATATTTCTTTATCACTCCGCTTCCAAAAACAATGCTCAATAACAATACTCAACAATTCTCAACAATTCATACATGCGGACTAGTTGTCAGGCGCCCTTTATTGTTTGGGACACACATCACGTGCTCCCACAAGAATGCAACTAAAAGTCGATATGCTAATAATTAACACCGGTCTACGTCAAAACGCCAATTAAAGAAAAAGGACTAAAACATTTAGTAATAAACCCTCGGTTTTTCATTTTAAAATATGGTAATTCCCCCGTTTTCTACATTTTAAAATATGGCAACCCTTGCCAAGTCCGAAATTGCTTTTCAGCTATGATATTGATATAAACTTGAAACTTCGCATATACATTCAACAATGATTGGTTCGTCTAGAATAGTACGTCAAGTTTACTTGTTCCTTAGACACGGAGCTTAAAATATGACCAAATTCCCCGATAATTTCGCCCATCTTCAGTTTTCTCCGAAACTCTTCCAAGTTTTGGCGGCCAAAGTTCAGAGTTCATGGTGACGTTTAGAAGGGATTTTTATTGAATAAAAAATATGATACGTTAAGATGTTTTTTTATTATTTTCAAATTCTGAGATTATTCCGATTGAACCTATGACTTCACAAAATGGCAGACGCTATTTTTAGATGAAATTTTACATTAAGTAGTATGGAGTTTTGGTGAAGACCCGTGAAGTGGTTTATAACAAAGTATTGATGGCCAGATTTTAAGGGTTAATTGGAAGAGAACTTTTAAAACCTTTAGTGACGCCGTAAATAAATTTGTTTTTCCGATCGCGCGTCGGGAACTGGACGTACCGTTAAGCGGTTAGATTATTCAACATATATAGGTTCTAATCCTTCGCATTCGCCTGTTTTAAGGTATGCTTGCATTCACTGATCTCCAAAGAGTCCATCATGAAGACATCGGGGAACATGCATGGAATTTGTTTCTCCCGTTACTGTAGCCCACAATATAGAGAATTTTCTCACGAATCCGAATATGTAAGCCAAAGCTGTCTCCGTCAATTACAAATGCTGTAAAATGATAATTAAAAATTAGCAAAAATCTACGAAAGTCACGTGACTCGAAACGCTTTCTCATTGGCTTGACGTCACCGAACGGAACTGAAGTCCTCGCAGCTGCAGAGATAGGCGCCTTGTTGAAGTTATCGGAGCAAAGAAGCTATTAAAATTATTCTGGTAATTTATCGATAGAAGAAATGACTGAAGTGGGATTCAAGAAGGCACAGTCGGATAATTTACCGATGATTGACTCACTTATGGTGGCCGCCTTCCTGAAAAACAGCGATTGTTTCGTCGCTGCCGAGATGCGTGGAGTAAAAGCGAGCAGGAAGCAAACTATTAAATGCATAAGAAAAACTTTAAGTTTTAATATATAAATATATAAATGTTTATTTTTAGGATATAATAAACTATCCACCGACTGCGGTAAATTATCATCTGCCCATAATTTTATTAATACCTAACTTTTCATGCGACACATTATGCGGTTCTCTTATATCAGCTGCTTTGTTGTTAAAATACAACTATGGAAAAAATAAACTGATGTACAAAAAGCTTTCAACTATGATTAATGTCTAAATAATTCTAAATTATCGCAACGGCTTCAGTCGCCAAAAATACGAGTCGGCATGTTAAGTTTTGCATTAATATGTAGCAAACTCAATGTGTCTCATATTCTGAATCTATTGATTTTCAAATTTCCTTATTACCGAAACTTAACCCATGAAGTCGTAATGTTTTCCCCTCTATTGAATAGATATAAATCTTAATTCGTATTACCTACATTTTTATTGTAGACTATATTAGGGTAGTCCATGGCAAAGCAGTATATTTGCTGTATTGTAGATTTCGGCTTTCAGTCTGTAGTTATTAAAGTATGAAACGTATTTCCAATGTTACGAATTCCTCTAGTAGCTATTGAAATAGCGTAAATTTTGATGTCTTTTTCGTTTTGCTACCCCGAAGAGTTACCTCGCAATCCCCCAAGTTCGGATTTTTCGTCCGCTGGAACGCGCAAGCCTGCGGTTAGTCGTCAATTACTCCTAAACGGTTAGTATCTGTCCTTTTGCGACTACTTCATTGTGTAGCCATTAAAATTTCCTAAAGATTTATACCTTTCGCTTCTTCATAGACCTCACGATAACCATAAAACAATCAATTGAAATAGAAAATTATGCTAGGCAGATATAAGAAATGCATAATATAAGCCAAATTTTCCACAATTTACTCCCAAAGTAGCCGGTGGCTTAGGGGTAAGGTTGTCGGTTGTCGGTTGTCGGTTGTCGGTTGTCGGTTGTGGGTTGTGGGTTGTGGAGTGGAAGGATGGGAGTTCGCATCCAGTATGGGGAAATAACTTTTCTTCTTTTGTTCATAGCAAGTTTCGCTAACATCTTTGGAAATTTTAGGTTCACCATCGCAATACCTTTTAAAACTTTTTTTTGCTTTATTTTACTCCCTAAATTTTCATTAATGACGGCCAATGCCCAACTCCGAAGACCCGGTTTCTCGGTGAAACCTTCTAAACTAACATTCTCACCTCCAGTCTGTTGACGGCGTTTTATAGATCTCATCGAGGCCTACAACCTTACGTCTACCCTTACTCTCTATCAATTATAGTTCGCAAACTTATGGTAAAAACGTGTAACAGACAAATCATGAACTAATAGTGAGATATAATAGGTATTTCATGAGTTATCTAACGATTTTCAAAGCCATAAATGTTACTGCTCGCATATAAATAACGTTCAAAGCTTGGAAATTTACTTTCCCTGTGATTTTAGAGACGTAAGTTGTATTAAATATATTAAGGTAGGTTTACATTCAGCTTACATACTTCCCTTTTCAATTCATATAAGGTTTATTCCCTTTCATTCTATTTTTGGATATATATGGATGAATTGAAAAAGGGAAGTATGCAAGGTCCATGTAAACGTACCTTAGGCGGTAGAATACTTAAATAATAATACTTTTGTTGAAATAAAGTCATAACTTTCCGTTCATAAATATTATTTTGCCTTTGATGTGATATTTTTTCACTTTCTAATTTATATTTCGTGGCAATAACATAATTTGGCTCAATTATAACATTTTTTACCTCACAAAAATAAGGTTTGCAATACGTGGTACCGGCACTTACGTTGAAATGATCCTCGCAGCAATAAGCCGTCGAAAATTTAGAGAGAGAATTTCCGTCTCTTCTGCAGGCTATCAACCATTTTCTCCTCTTCTTTGAGTCTTTCGGGACGTAAATAAAAACCTTTTCCGGCGTGGAAATTGAGGTATTTGAGCAACAAGGCACGATGCAGGATTGATATACCTTTCCCGGTTTTTTCTCGTTTAGATACATTCTGCTCAAATGAAATGATCAAGTAAGATTAGTGAATATCAGTAAATATGAAATAAATGCAATCATTTACGCCAAATGCTCGTTCCATCAATAACATCCGCCTACTTTCTCGTCAGAAGGTAAACAATCTCTAGCGATACCGTTCCATGACGTCACGCGTCCATTCCCCGATGACGTAGTGTTTTCAAGCTGGCGAGAAAAAATTATTTTTAAAGACTGATATCTCAGTAAAAAACCGCTTGCCATCTGTGAAATTTTTGCTACATCCATTTTAGATAGTGTCCTTCGGATATAAGTGGTTATAAAAAATTGTGCATGTTTCCCAGGAAGAGTTTCGTAGAAAACTGAAGATGGGCATTTTTGGGGGACTTCGGTCATATTTAAGTCTCTGTATCTAAGTAACGAGTGATAAAAATGAAATAAAAATGAAATGAAAACGTGCCATTCCAGATGAACCAATCATTGTTTAGTTTCTATGCAAAGTTTCAATAATACATCTTAAAAAAGCAAATTTGGGCTTGTAACATAACGGTAGAACCACCATGTTTGTCGGCGATATCCCCGCGTGGTGCTAAGGAGCAACAATACAACGTCAGCCATTTTTGGCATGTTTCTTCTTCCACTTGCACTCCCGGTGGAAGGGGGAAACAATAGCGTGCTCTAAACAGTTAAATCGCTAGGAGACGCCTAAGCCTATAGGGTAGCTTCACGCAATCACGTGAATAGAAGTCGGGGAAGGAGAGGGGCGTCTAACAATAGGAGACATTGGACAACTTGGAAAATAGCGACACGCACGCAGAAAAAC
Source organism: Pyrrhosoma nymphula (assembly GCA_963573305.1). Classification (NCBI taxonomy): domain Eukaryota; kingdom Metazoa; phylum Arthropoda; class Insecta; order Odonata; family Coenagrionidae; genus Pyrrhosoma; species Pyrrhosoma nymphula. Next base: position 186,494,976 of record OY754327.1, read on the forward strand.
TTTCCGATAAGACCAATAAGTGAATAGGAAGAAGAGAATTCCAATATTACATTTTTACAAGAAAAGACGAGCGGGTGATTCGCGATAGCTGCTATTTACCGGGAGAGCTGTTCAGGGGAGGCGAAACTGCAGGGCAGCCAAACCAGGAAGTGAGCCAGGGTCCATTGACGCAAATAGTCGTGCACCACATTTTCAGCCCTTTGAGGGAAGGCAGACCACCTGCGTCGTCAAGGAAAATACGTGTTGTAACTATTTATATTGGTCATTTTCTTTTTGGGTTGATTTAAGAGGTCAAATTGTTTAAGAAAGAGATAATGGGCAAAAGGCAAAATAGTGAACTTGGATTTATAAAGAGGAGTGATATAAAGAAAAAAAGAGATATATATATATAACATTAAATATTCAAGCCCACTGTGTTTTTGTGAAGAAGGATCTAATGTGAAGAATAGCCATATATGTACTAAATGCATTTAATTGTTATAAAACTCAATATTACACTATTATTAAAATATATAAATGGTAATTTATGTTTAAACATGTCTCATGCTTTTATTCGCTGAATTACCCTGGCAGCAAAATAGGAGGTACGTATTAATTAAAGGTAGGATCTAAGGAGAGATGCGACGACCTCGGGTATAGGTAGTAGCAAGTGAGTAACGATTAAAATCCCGTCATATGTTTATGTTACAGGCTTTTGGCCAGCTTTTCCGATTTTGACTCAAACTCTTCACTTTTGTATGCATGTGCTATTATGTGGGCAGGTTGGATTAAAAGTATTACTATATTTCTAGCAATTTTCATTGGCCATGTTCCTTAAATTTTCGCAGTGAACTAGAGTTTATTTTATGTAAATTTAGTTTTCTTTGAAAGGCAGAGTATTAATTGTATTCAAAATATGACACGCTTCCTTCTTTCCTTTTGAATTCCCCGTTCGAGCCAAACTCCATTTTACAATGAATGCAATGCTCCCTCAATGTTTGTCCTTCTCCCCTAATTTGCAGATTAAGAGATTACCGCTCAGTGGTCGACGAAATCGGAGGGAGGAGGGGAACAGCGGGGGGAGGGGGGGTTGGTAGGGGGGAGGGGGTGGGGGAAAGAACGCTTGCCAACCGAAACGATGACGCGGAGCCAAATTTCAGAATGAAAAACTACCCACGTCAGCGATGAGTTCTCTTGGGCACTCAAGAGAAATAGTTTTCCCTCCGATGAGCCTTAATCCGTGACATATTACTCAAATAGTCGAACTAATCGGTTTGATATATTCCCAAGGGCTTGTATGTACTGTGTCATAGTGGCACGTGTTGGCTGGTTCAGGCAAGAGGCATAGAAATGATTGAAACATGTTTGCTGTGAAATTCGGAATGGCTGAGAGAGAAATAAGCGCTGTCATTTATTATGTGACTCCACGCTCTTTACCGTAAACGCGTTTAACTCTTAATTAAAGTCTCGGTTTGAATATTCGCTCATCGTACCATACCATGTACATACATACATACATACATACATACATACATAGATCCCTAACGAACTCATCCATACAATGAAAGATCCCTAACGAACATATACATAGATATAATGCATATTATTAAAATTGTAATTATAAGAAATATTTCTTTCAAATATATCACAACCATAAATGCAAAGTGCGCGCAAATGACAAAACTAATGCGACGTACCTGTCATACCATTCCGCTGTAAAAGAAAAGGACAAAATTTGTTAAACTTGTCTGTTAAATGAAGCGTTATACATATATTTGTACTTGACTTGAATGGGTCGTTTGCTAAAAATTATTTTACGGTACAAAGAATATTAATCATGGTAATTGCAATAAGAAAGTCCTTTTAAAGAGTTATATGGGTAATTTGAAATCGAGAAATAGGAAAGAAAGATTTTACTCATAAGTAACATGAATGGTAAGATTAATGATAAGTTAAAAAATGGCATGTAAGACGTTTGCGACAGATTAATGAATACCTACTCTACCATGCATTTCATACGCCCCGCCATAATTCTTCACATAATCTTCAGTTTTGAATATGCTTTACCTCAACCATGCCTCTCCATTATTAACTTGAAGTAAGCATCGTCATGTTTTCGAAAGGAGAAGAGGCTTCTGGGGTCAAGCACACGAAAATATAACTAAGATGCTGTCCGTAGGAAATGACGCATTAAGCGCATGGACAATCCATTGACGAATGCTACTACACCCGACGGAAACAAACCACGAATGGTACGCTATGGGTAAAAATTAAAAAGGCCATGAGTGATATATATTGCAGCGAGGTACGCTGAAAATAGTTTGCACGTCGGAAGGACTTAACCAAAATTAACTGCCTTATGGAAAATGTATTTCGCCCGAAATGGGCGTCTCCATTGCTTTGAGACCAACATAATGGCGTCCGAGGCCAATTCTCTCCAGTAAACGAACATCATTCCATTCGTAGCACCAGTTAATGCCTCAAATACCGGAGAGACTTACGGGTTCAATTAAATCTTACTGTCATGAGTCAGTATTATAGGTTATTATTCAGTCTCAGCTCTCTACTAATTTATAGGTAAACTTATTTCATATTATTTCTAAGCATACATAAGGCACGACATTGTTTCAATAGAGTTTTTAATATTCCTCCTAAATTTTCAATCATTTAATATAAAAAACATGGTGATGAAAACTAACTGGAAGTATAAAAGCCTTTGCGACTTTTGAAGAAGACATCTATCGTCTGGCGGCTCGAATAATCACTAAGTAAGACTGAAAAAGTTTTATTTTTTATTTCTAGTGCAATTATGAATCACATTTTTTTAGCACACGGAATACGCTCCTTGCGTTCTCCCGGCCAGTGCCTGTCCGCGTGGCACACGTGGGGGGGGGGGGGAAGAGGCGTGGCGCCGTCGCGACGCCCCTTTTGAGCGACGCTTCGCTGTCGCTCAGGGGCTCTGGATTCAGATCAAGGCCGCTGAAAGTCGGGTTTTGAATTTTTACGCTAACTGGACGTGGTTTTGCGGTTAGAAATGATCGCTGTACATTCCAATGCGTGCTCATCATTACAAATCAACCAACCAACTAATGTTACAATGTTTGTAGATTTAAAAATGTTCAAATCATTCTATCATTCTTCCTGCTCCCAATCGGTTTCATGTTTAGACAATTATCGTTGCTCTTCCAGCCAAGTCAGCATTATTTCTATTTATTATTCGAAAAGAAGAGGATACAGCGAATCCATAAACGTACGTCCATATTTTAAGCATGAATACTATACTTAGATGCTGGCCAATAACGAGGTGTGGTCGCGAATCTCCCTTTCCCCTTTCCACATCCCCCCCCTCCGCCCACCCACGAAAGATAAACCTCTTCATCACCTCCACCCCCCCCCTCCCCCCGGAGACGAAAGACGTCGGGAAGTCGGGTGAGCTCCCTACCCCACCCCACCCCCACTCCCCCCCCCCGGTCCACCTTTCAACCCGAACACCTTTCTTCACCGCCCCACACCCAACTCGGGCGCCGTGGGTGGTCGCCATGGAGACCCTATTTCCGGAACAAACTCCCCCCCCCCTCCCGATTTCCAGAGCGGTCGCCTCTTCACTCCAGCACAGAGGGAGGAATAGGGAGAGAGCAGATGATATCTTTTCCACAGCGGCCGAGATCCTCGGCCCTCCCAATTCCCTCGTTCGCTTCTCCTCCAGGCGTTTTTATTTCTTTGTCGGCATCATCAGCAGTCATTACATCCGAGGCGATTGATTGGTAGCCGCTCTCCAATCTCCTTATCAGCTAACCCCTCGCCATATCATCATGAATCCTCATTTCGTAATCGCTCATAATCAGCTTCAAGCGTTCTAACCCTTTGGGGTCTCCCTCGGCAAATACTACCACTCGTTTGAACTCCATGAACACATGTTTTCAGTTTCAGGCTGCGATACCTCAAAATGTATTCAATGAGTTAGTTGTGTCTTACCTTTCGTCCTTTTCGTTTATGTTTCCAATCAATCACCAACATTTCGCATGAATTCCTCATCGGTGATTCTCTCCATCCATTGGATCAGAGTTTTTCTTCGATTTCACCACACTTCCAATTCAATTTTCTTCGATTTCACCACACTCATTCTTCCAATCTTATGTGGACTGGAGTAGTTTTATCTTCCAAGGCAGCGTTTCCCAAACTTAGCAGTCTCAGGGGCCAGATATTACTGGCTTGGGGACCGGTTATTTTTATTATTTCCCATTGACGTGTTCCGGACCGCTGACCACAAGTTGGGGAACGCTGGTCCAAGCCTCTCGCTCCGCACGGTAAGAGCACACTCCTGATTGTGTTTACCTTTCAATGATGAGCTTCCTTAGTCCGTTGCTTGTGTTGCCGGCTGCTAATAGACTCTCCATCAGCATTTAAAAAACAAAACGCATCCGTTTCCGCACACACACCCCGATGCGCACGCCACCAATCACCGGTTCGCGCGCTCACCGCTGCGTCCTCGCGACATCATTTCGGGAGACGGCCGGTAGGGGGGCAGGGCGGGCGGACGACGAACTTCTCTCTCACGGGCGCAGACGTGAAAATATTAAACATTAATATCGCCCTCCATCGCCACTTTCATCGCCTTCGGCGCCACCGTCGCGGCCCCCCCATCCACAAACAGACACACATTTCAGACGTCGTCTTCTTTCTCGCCTCTGAAGCGCCTCCCCCGGGCGGCCCGAGAATGAACACGGGGTTGGGGGAAGGAGAGGGGAATATAAAAGGGTTTTTGGACCGCGGCCAGGGGGGGAAAGAAGGGGAGGGGGAGAGAAGGGTCTCTCTCTCTCGGACCCCAGGATGAGTGAGATATAGAGGGGGGAGGCGGGGTGGGGGGGGGTTGCGGGGGCGTTGCCAAGGTGTTTGCTCCTGCCCCTCTCTCCTCCCCTCTCGGAGGTGGGAATGTTGTGAAGGGGGGGGGGGGAAGAGGTTTCGAAAATTTCATTCTCCCCCTCTCCGTCTTTCACAAGGCAGTGATTAAAAAGGTAGAAAAAGGACTCATCCGCCCTCCAAACTCCTTCGCGGACAAGAGAGTAAAAGACAACGTCCGCTCACTTCTCTTTGCCTCTCTCGTAGCATCTCCTCTCCCTTCCCCTCCTCCTCCCCCCAACAATTTAGGAGTTATAATTGATTCATGTCTAACTTGGGAAGATCACGCCAACCTGGCGTGTAAGCAAGCCTTAGCTGCTCTACATGGACTGCGGAAACATAGAGATTTACTTCCACCCTCCACCAGAAAACGACTTGTATAAGCTCTGGTATTCCCTATTCCCTATTTCAGCACTCAAAATGCAAAGGATCCAGAACGATTGTGCAAGGTTTGTCTTTGATCTAAGTAAGGACTCTCACATCTCGGAACACATTAATGCTTTATCTTGGCTAAATATTGACAACAGACGCAAACATTCGGCTATATTACTTCTAAAAAAATACTTCTAACGAACTCCCCTGAATATCTCTCTAACAAACTCCGCCTTTCCAATACTATCCGTAATCGCAATCTAAGAGCTAGTAACTCCATGCTCCGTGTACCATTACATCGTACACATAAGTTTAGAGGGGCATTTTGGATATTTGTTCCTATAATATGGAATACTCTACCTAAATCCATATGCACGATAAACTATTATAACTTTTTTAAATCCCGTTTACGTGAATACCTCACTAAATTACAGCATGGTATCACTGCTCACTTGTAGGTTTATCTATTTATATATTTTTGGTTGTTAATTTGTCACAATTCATTTGTTTATTTGGTAATGTATGCGCATTCTATCTCTTGTGAGATGCACTAAACTGACATTGTATTTTGTATTAATTGAATTTGATAATGTTACTCTCGCAGGACTTTTTAGTCCTTTTGTACCTTCGATGAAATAAAGAAATATCAAAATATAAAATATCCCCCCTTCCCCTCCTCATCCTCCCCCCCTCCCCCCTCCACGCACCCGCGCCAAATAGACAGAAAGAGCCAAAGCGTGGTGGACCTCTCTCGAGAGTGTGTTTGGCGTCTCTGAGGGGGGCGCTCCCCGCCGATGACGTCGCCAAACCGCCGCGGCGTCGCCGGGCGACGAACGGAGCAACGCCCCCCCCCACCTCCCTCCCACCTCTCCTCCGTGGTGGTGGTTGCCGTGGCTCAAGACGCTGGACCGCGAATCCGGTCGCGATCTCTCACCATCAAGAAAAGATCATCGCGTGGCTCTCCAAGGCCTCCCACTGCCTTTCTCACCACCATTCCATTTCCATTCCCATCGGATCAATTATATCATTTTTACGTTTTCCCGTCAGGTGCACGTGGTGCGGAAGAGATATCACGCACTTTCATACAAACACCAAGGTCGGAATCCATGGTCGAATCATAAAACATAAGACTATTCGTATCCGTTTTAGACAGACTTAAATGTGAGCACCAAAGCGCGCGCTGTGCTTCCCATTTTGATGCCAGTAGACGACTGATTCACACGAATCAGAGCAGTCCAAGTATTTACACTGAACAATTAAAAGCGATCAGTTTTCATCCAGAGAAGTCACTCTCGTCCCACGGCCTATTCCACCAAAGAATCCCCGCGACGAATGACCCACGACGGAGAAGAGATCATCCTCCCGCCCCCTCCCCCGATGCATGACGGGCTTGCGTGGCACTCAGGCCCATTCCCCCTTCTCCCTCCTCACAGTCACTCCTTTCTTTTTCAAGACCACACCCACTCTACCGATGCAATTCCAGGAGGAGGAGGAGAGCTCTGAAGAAGCTAGGATTCGTCAAGCGTATTGTGGGAAGATTTTCGGATGAAAAAGTAAAAGAGAGGTGCTATTTCGCACTCGTCCGGCCACACCTTGAATATTCAGCGAGCATATGGAATCCGGTGCAGAAAGACTTAGTCCGGGAACTTAATAAAATACAAAGGAAAGCTGCGCAATTCATCAAAAACTGCTACGGGCGTACAGACAGCTTCACACAGATGTTAAACGAATTAGGTTGGGAGCCGCTAGAGACTCGGAGGCTGCGCGCTAGGCTTAGATTACTTGAGCAATTAAGAATAGATATCTTTAAGAGCAACACGGAGAACATCATATTAGAACCCCACTATATTTCCAAGTCCGACAGAAACGATAATTTAAGAGAGATATTTTGCCGAACGAAGGATAGGTATGGGAATTCGTTTTTCCCCCGAACAATAAGAGACTTTAATAAATGCTAGGCGTAATTTCATTAGAGCGTTTCCTTTTTATATGTAAACGGCTGGTGTCCTAAACCCCCCGCCACACGCCTATTGAGGTGGCTTGCGGGGTAGTATGTAGATGTAGATGTAGATGAGTCTTCTAAGACGGTACTAATCAGGGCAATAAACACCCGCGATGAAACAAAATAATATGGTGCACGTGTCTTCCATCACCTCCATCTAGAATTGCAGTAAGGAGCACCCAACCCGTGGAAGTAAAGTTTGCCAAGTTTTTCCGTCTAAGGTCTAAAAGGCTTTTCCCTCGCACACTCATCGCCAGAGGCAACTTAGCCGTTTTTAGGTATGATGTCATAATTGTGCAAAAAGGGTTTGTGAGGGTTATTACAAGCACCATAACTTTTCCTTGGGCAAGGACGAAGAAAGTAAATTTTTATCGCTCCATATTACGGCAATTTAAAATCACTACATGCGTAGTCTAATGGAGAGTGTAGATAGAATGCCTGAGTATATAATAGTTTGGAGGTTTGGGCGACTTTTGGGCACTTAATACCAATTTGACGTAAGATTACAATTAAATGTTTTAGGCTTTACTTTATTACACTCAGCATACATGAAATGGTTAATCAATTTGTCATACTTTTTTACATTTGCCAACCTTGATAATGACATTATATGTCGAAACCATGATTTGCGAGTATTAACAGTGATAAATCGTTTATTTGACGTAAGATATTACATTTCTACGGCAATCATCCAATAATCCTAAATATGAAGTCATCGCATTAGCTAGCCAATCTGAATTTATCGCTTCGTATAGATTCAAGTAAATGGGACGATTCATAATTGATGAATCACTGAGCTAAAAAAGTAGTTAAAATTTCTCAAGTGCCACGTCAAATATCGTTTCCCGCGTCTCCTCAAATCTTCGCGTGGACACGGACCCAAAATGAACGCGCCCCGGCCCCGCATTTCACGGCTCCGACCGTTCACTGCCCGAGACGCACTCGCCCCACATTCCTTCGTCCCAAGTGAATCGCAGTAATGGACCGGCGGGCGATTCGAGCGGATATGACACTCTCGGGGACGGTGGCAGCACCTGCCACTTCCCCCGCCACACTCCCCTGAGTCCCATTCGCACGTCGACGAAGGCGTCGATCGCCTCCCCCCCCCTCCCACCCTCCGCCCCCTTAAAGAATCATCTCGCCTTTCCTTCCTTTACGAGGAGTGAGGGGTAGTCAACGAATAGGATTCGAATGGTGTGCCACCGATTCCACTAAAAAGGGGTCACTCAGAGAGCCCTTCCACCACGACGAGCCACTGGAGAATTCTCCTCCCCCCTCCTCCTGACTCCCACTTCCCCCCCTCCTGTCGGATCCGGGGAAGGGTAGGAATCGATTACTGGGAGCGAGGCGAGATGATCTCCGCGGAAATGCATCACGGACGAGTGGTCAGGACGCTTTTCAACTACGTGCGAGTACTGCGAGAGTATATATATATTTCAATGTTTTGGAGCGATCTTATTTTTCTAGAGCTATTTGTTGCACATAGTTGGAGGAGGTATTGTTGGATGGTTGGTTGGAGGGTCAATGGGATGCTTTCTAAGGCCGTGATACAGAGGGGGAAGATGTTGGGTAAGCCGGAAAAGGGAAGAAAGAGTATTACTGTGGACGGGATGAAGAGAGGTAGGAGGTGCGTTGAGATGAAGATAGAAATTACGCAAGGCCCCGGCGCTCGCAAAAGTCGAGAGGATTTTCACTCACTTCCATTGAAACCTACCTTGACCGGTAGATTACCCAGATGATAATAATAGTTTGTTGTAGGGGACTGCATGGAGCAATAATTGGACCACTGATCAGAATGGGTACCTGACCCGAATCTAGTCGACGCATATGGATACATCCAGAATAACACAAAAAGTGATTCTCTGGGCGCAAGATCTATTGAGGAAATCACACACGACACAAGGGAAGGAATTTCAAGCTAAACATCCCCTTCTGACCCCAAAATCCCTTTCCACAATGCGTTTGTCGCCGTTGGCCCTCGACCTAAAACCCCATTACTCCCACAAAGAAATGCAACACATCTTCGAGTGGAAGACTGTGGTTGTGTTGCCTTCCTGATAATCCGCCAACATATTTTGGGGATTCACAGCTATTGGATAGGCTCCTCTGGTGGAATAAGCGAATTACAAACTATCTTGTTGGTTTCTCTGGAAAAAGTTAATGTTGTGGGCTGGAATATTTCCTTCATAGTTTTCTACACTCTTGACTATCAAACAGGCTTCCATTGATTTTCTAGCGATGATAAGAGTTAGCAAATTTGGTGATTTTTATTTACATCACATTCAACCATCCGCAGTAGTGGATTTTCTCCCATGTCGGCCATAACTTTCTCATCACTAACTTTTGCAACTTTCTCTTTCCCATGATTGCTTTCTCTTCTCATTTATTCATATAAGTGCCTAGCAAACTACATCCCTTCAATGAAGTCGAGTCCTAAATTTACCTGGCCAAGCAAATATTCAGACTACCCTCGTCTTACAGCCTAAAGTAGCAGCCATACTTTTCAAATTCCAAAAACTGCCTTTAATACATTTCCAAATCTCTAGGTGCATATCAATTAAACCTACATTACGCTGGGTTTGTCATAAGATTAATTGCATAAAATATTTTTAAGTATTTTATAAATGCAAACTATGCAATCCAATATCCGTCATAATACATTGATATCCACAAAAGTATTCCTACACTCGTCTAATCAAAATAAATTGCCACAATATATTAAAATGTTCAAATATCCATTTGCTGAAATGAATATTTCCGGGGCAAAATAAAATGTAACGTACATTTTCGAAGACTCAAATTAATTCAAATTTAAAGCATAACTCAACAAAAACAATGAGGCTTTTCCAAATTCAATAATATACTTCAAGTTAGTGACCACGAGGTAATAACTAACTTCAAACGGAGAATTCATGAATGTACGCAAATTAATGAAATTACTTTGAATCAAGAAGGACTTCAACACATTTCTTTGCCATCCTGAAGTTTAGCGTTTTTCAGCTAAGACAATTTTCGCCAATGCTCGCAGATGCATTAGAAGTGTAAATTTTACATTTATTAGCTTATTACGCGGGCTTCGAAAAGCGCAGAACGAAGAGGCAAAAGAGGGACTTCTAGTATGTCCTATTTCTGACTAATAGTGTCTTGCATTCGCCTCTCGGCGGTAAATTTGACGGAGGAAGTGGGCGGAGGGGGGCGGAGGGGGGGAGGGGGGTGTGGTCAGCGGGGCGCGACCGACCATCATTCTCCAGGGAGGCGGAAGGGGAAGGGGGGGGGGGCGGAGAGGGAAGACGTCGCCACGGGAGACGAGGCTCGCTCACTCGCGACACACAAACCCTTCGCCCCCCCGCCCCCAGCCAACCCCCGCTCCGATGATCGGCTGTTCCCCATCCTTTCCCCGTCGACCTGTCTATTTCGGTCCTTTGTGCACATTTTACAGCTTCCTTTTTATCATCCCTTCGGCAATTCCGCCGCGTCCTCTTCCACTACACCCGACGGCTGTACTTTCACTCTTCCGTCATAAAGTCACTTCTTTCCCTCTCTCGCGAGGAGGAGGAGGCAGCTGTCGCTTGAACACATCACCTCTAATAATAATACGCGAGAGGCGCTCACGGGAGCGAGACCTCTCCATTTCCACATACAACGATTTACTCTCGCACGCGACGAAGGACACGCCGCGCACGGTGGTCGGAAAGGTCGATCAGGCTGGACACCAATATACCAAATTAGGGCTTCAAGGGTTTCCAGCCGAATGAGATGGTCCATAGCCTCCAATGTTTCAAGGTCCGGCACGGCCCTCGCAATCAGGGATGCTGATAGTAATGCCAAGTTCAGTTCAAAAGTGTTTATTTCCAACATTTGCCAACAATTTACAGGAAATAGAAGAGGATAACAACAAAAATAACAAGGACAGAGATAGCAAGGCAAATGTGGACCCTGGTGTAGGCTTTCGCCTCTTCAGGGCAGGTAACGCCTTTCACTTGATAGATTTCAATGGAGTTTTTAGCGGGGAAGGCTTGACCCGGCATTTGCCCGAGGACGACGGGAAACCCGCGAAAACCGTCGTCAGGTCGTAACAAAGAAGATAGAAATAGCAATAATACAAAGAAAATATGAAGAAAATACAGGATGCCCGCAATATATAGTTGCTCAGGTGTCTTCTGAGTGGTCGTCATTTTGGCGCCAATTTTCCTTATTGGCCTTCAATTCTCTTATTGTTAATACAGGCAGCCATGTGTGCCTGCCTATACTAAGAGAAGTGCAGACCAATAGGGAAAATTGGCGCCAAAATGAAGACCACTCAGAAGACACCTGAACAACTATATATTGCGGGCATCCTGTGGCATTACTATCAGCATCCCTGATGACGATGGCTGTGTCGGACCTTGAAACGTTGGATACTATGGACCATCTCACCCGGCTGGAAACTCGAGAAGCCCTAATTCAACAAATTCGCCGGCAAAGCACCAGATCTTCCAACAAAATATACCAAAATTTCACAGAATATATAAATGACTCCTTACAACATTTTACCATATGTTTTCCGACAATTATACCATTTCAAGGGGAGGTGCAGGGGCGGGGAGTCGTGCGCAGAAATTCATCCCCACTCCTAAAATCTATCCGAAATGGGAAAGATTAGATTTGTCTGAAATAAAACGATTCTTTTTAGTCAATGTCATAAATATTGCTTACATATGTAATCACCTGCAGCTGTAATAGCTATCGGCGGCCAACTAGACGTGGTGCGGATTGTAAGTCGTTGTTTTCAAGCTCTGTGAATGGCTGCATAATGTTCTATCCGACAGAAATTTCATGAATTTGCATCGTCTGAAGTTAATTCTTATTTCCAGCTAATTCATTTTTGTAAGGAAATTCCCACTTTCATTTTTTCTTTCGTCCAGCCAAATCGCGTTTTCCGACCAATTTCCGGTGATGCGAAGCCTTGATCGCGGCAAAGGGGACGCAGCAATTCACGGAGGACCTCTTGTTAGCGGACCTCGCAATCGGGAAAAAAAAGACGACGCCTTAGAATGCCATACTTACTCTTAATTACTCCTGTGGCCATTGAAAACCTAAATGGTCCTTGGCCTCGCCAACCACTCGCTCCATGCCCTTCTGTCCTCTGCTGTGTCGAGTTGAGCTCCCATTTTTTCGAGGTCCTTCACTTCGTCGCTCCAGCGCATTCTTGGTCTCCCTGGTGGTCTGGTGCCTTCCGGTTTTCCTTTCCATATCGTTTTTAACATTGTGCTGTCACTTCTTCTGAGGACATGGCCTAGCCATCTTAGTGGTCTGCTTCTGACTATACCCACAATGTATGGTCCTTTGTATAGTTCCCTCAACTCTTTATTTTTCCTTAATCTCCATGTCTCTCCCTCTTTAATGGGGCCGAATATTCGTCTCAACACTTTATTTTCAAACGTTATCAGTTTTTTTGGTGATCTTTTTGTAAGCGACCATATTTCGGAACCATACAGTAGTACTGGTTGGAAAACTGTTTTATAGATACGAATTTTTGTGTTTCGTGATAGGAGTTCGCTCTTCAAAAGTTTTACTAGGCTCCAGTAGGTTCTCTCAGCTGCCGCAAGTCGGGTGAGAATTTCGGTATCCTCTTTGTTGCTACTTGTTATTGTTACCCCTAAGTACTTGAACTGATTTGTTTTTTTTTGAACTTATAATTGAGTATTTCTAAATAATCCTCTTCCTCTTCATATCTGCTTGTTTTCATGTAGTTGGTTTTGCCTTCATTTACTTGTAGGCCCACTTTCTTGGCTTCCATTAAAAGTATTGTAGTTAGTTCTTTAATACTTAGAATTCCACAGCACAGAAAATATAAAGGAGCTCTCTAAATGCCGCATTGAAGGAAACAGTGATTCGGCGATCGCAGAACACACGGGAGTGGACCGAAACACAGCATCAATTCGGGGGGTATTTCCTGAGAAATAAGCTATTGAGATCAAAAGGATAGCCAGATAACATCAATAGAGAAGACGGTTTCACGCTTTCCGGCTCGGAAACGTATTTTCCACGATTCCACGCTAAAAATGCGCCAGCAGAATTCGGTGAGGCCAATTACATAAGGCGACCGAGACAACTCGATCCAAGCCTCCTCTATCGGGGATTTCTTGACGGTTGGCCGATTAGACGACAATATTCTTACTCTTATATATAAAAATTCAGCTTGTGTATGTTAGTGACCGCAAAACTCAAAGAACATTCGGTCGATTGACTTCAAATTTTGATACAGCATTGCATTTGAATACACGAAGGTTCCTGAAATATAAAAGTTGAAAATTTTGGGGTTGTTTTTACCCCAATATTGTTAACTTTTACTCTAATAAGAAAATCATTGAATTCAGTTCAGATGATTCTTTATTTTCTTTTTAAAATTACTTGCACTCAACTTATTGGATGGACATTTTTATCATAAAACGCATAAAAAATTCAGTATTTAATTCTTTAATTCAATTTTCTAATACGCTTAGTTTTTGTCCGAGTATTGCGTTTTTATCTCTGAATTCATCAATTTTTCTTCCTTTTCAACAATAGAAATTTCCTTGGCAACCAGGAGTGAATGTCTATTAAATTGGGATTTCATGAATTGCTATTCACGCCTGCGGCATTCATTAAAGGCCAAGTTCAGTGACTAATTTGAAATTTGTACTCAAAAGACTACAGTTCCGCGTTCGCCTTGCCTTCTCAAACAAGGTCAATCGCTTGTCAAGTGTGTGGATTAAATCTGGAAAATCCTTGCTTTTCACGTGGTCAATTATTTTTGTATGCTCACGGGACAGCCGAAAAATTAATTTGTATTTACAGAGGGCGGTAAGACCAAAAGTATTGTATATTCTAAAGTACTTGAGTACATTTTTTCAAAATTAATATACAAAAAAAAATTGTCTTTCATTTATATTTTTATAAGTAATCGTTTCAGGCTTAACTTTGTGTAAAAGTTGGTAACATCCATGATAGCAAACAACTTAGTTTTGATCCACACAATTTATTGAATACGACCCAGGTTTCAGCAACTTACATTTTGTTGGACCTGAAGATGGCAAAAAATGTAAGTTGCTGAAACCCGGATTATTGTCGTATTCAATAAATTTGTGTGGATTAAAACTAAGTTGTTTTCTATCATGGATTTATATTTTTCATGTAAATGTGTCTGCTTTGTATATGTGTGCCTACTTAGAAAGAAAAAGTCATTGCAACGCATGGCGGGCACAGATAGTCATCAAATAAATTAGAACTGTGATTTTCCTGGTAATGACCCACCATAAGGATAAGCCAATGAAAGAGTAATGTTAGGCGCGCGATATACGACTGCGTTTAAAACACTCCAATGCAACCCTTCTCTTAACCACCCCCTAAATCCAGATACCAATAATAATATGATTTATATTTGGGATAATAATTGTCCCCTATGAAGAACACGTAAAACATCTAGGGGTAATAATTGACAGGAACTTAAATTGGAATGTACACTGCCTAAATATTAGGAGTAAAACCTATAAAACTCTTCACCAATTGTACAAGTCCAAAAACAAGTTGCCTACAAACTTACGAAAAACAATCGTAAATGCGATTATTTTCCCACATTTTGATTACTGTTGCGGCGTACTAAGCAATATTAACGAAGAAAGAAATAATAATCTCCAGATTACGATGAATGCCACTGTGAGATTTGTATGTGATCTGAAACGGTGGGATCATGTTACTGATTCATACAAGAGACTAAAATCGCTTAAAGTTAGAGAAAGACGGCTTTATTTATCTATTCTCTCCGCCTTCAACATTTTCAAGTCAACCTGTCCTCCATACCTGTTCAATTCTTTTATTTAAAAAAAAAAACATCCAAAACCAGTTAACAAGATCCCATCATTTAGACCTACAGATCCCACAGCACAAAACTGAAATTATACCATAAATCTTACATCGCCACTGTAGCAAGAAATTGGAATACTCTCCCAACAGATATAAAAACATGTAATTCTGTACCCTTGCTTTAAAAGGAAATTATTTCAAACCATAATCACGAAAAGATGTTGAGGGAGAAAGTGAAAATGGAAATGATTGTTGTAACACTTTGATCAATTTTAATTTTTTTGTAAAAACTCTTTCTTGTATTTTTTTGTGTAAATTTATTATTATGTAAATTTTGTGTAAACACTGTCTTACAAGCATTATTATATTTTTTTAATTATGTTTTGTGTAAATGATAATTAATGTACTAAGGTGTCTGAAAGACCGATAAGGGTCTACGATAATAAACGTTTTATTTATTTATTTATTAAATCCACGCGCGCACATGCTCAGCAGGGCTGCCATCTTAAGGGGAAAATATTATTCCGGTCGTCCACAAAATGCACGCGCGTACTGGAGGGAAGTAGGAGAGAGAGAGAGAGAAAGAGAGAGCGTTTCATGAGCGATGTCGAAGTGACCTCGAATGTTATGCAATGGGTGTAAGGCATGGGGTATAATGACGTTCCATCGACACAAGTTTGCACAATTTTGTGAGCTCGAACCTATCTTGGGGAACACATATAAGAAATATTTGTGGCAGAGCTCTGAAGAAGCTAGGATTCGTCAAGCGTATTGTGGGAAGATTTTCGGACGAAAAAGTAAAAGAGAGGTGCTATTTCGCACTCTTCCGGCCACACCTTGATTATGCAGCGAGAATATGGGATCCGGTGCAGAAAGACTTAATCCGGGAACTTAATTAAATACAAAGGAAAGCGGCGCGATTCGTCAAAAACTGCTACGGGCGTACAGACAGCGTTACACAGATGTTAAACGAATTAGGCTGGGAGCCGCTAGAGACTCGGAGGCTGCGCGCTAGACTTAGATTACTTGAGCAATTGAGAATAGATATCTTTAAGAGCAACACGGAGAACATCATATTAGAACCCCACTATATTTCCAGGTCCGACCGAAACGATAAATTAAGAGAGATATTTTGCCGAACGAAGGATAGGTATGGGAATTCGTTTTTCCTCCGAACAATAAGGGACTTCAATAAATGCTTGGCGTAATTTCATTAGAGCGTTTCCTTTTAATATGTAAACGGCTGGTGTCCTAACACCCCCCGCCACACGCCTATTGAGGCGGCTGTATATCTGTATGTAGGCTGAAATCCATATGTAGATGAAGTTATCTGGTTGGTCTGGTCGTTGGCAGTTTTTTTTATCTGATATGAGGCTGCGAGCGGTAAAAAACAAATGCCGCCGTGAAAACAATCTCGTAAGACATCATGCCTCTGACCCGTACAAAGGCATTTAACGAGGAGCAGTTTTACTTGAGTCAATGCAAACCTTTGCCCAATCAGAATTGCTAAAGTAGAAGGAGTGAGTAATGTTTTGCAATATTCTATTTTGAATTTTACGAAATCTACAATGGTTCAAATAAGCACTTTGTATAGAAACAATTCACACTCGATGACCAAAAACTTTATTAATTAATCAAATTAATTAACTTAGTTCTCATATAGTATCTTGAGGATTAATATTAAAAATGATAGTGTTATAGCTTATGTATAAGTCTACAAATACTAGTTAACATATTCATGCTTATTAAAACGAGTAATGTGGTACATCCTGGTTAAAATGTATCTGCGTTGAAACATGTCGGTATGTGATTGGTGGATTGAAAAAGGGCTGCAGTAGAACGACTTTTGGAGAGGACTTTTTTTTAACTCGGAGTGGAAGGATGTGTGTCCGGAAGGGCCAGCTACTCCACAAGTATCACTAGTAATAAATGATGTACTGCGTTCTTCAGACACTAACTGTGAGCATTACCCTTTTTAGAGCAGCTTGCGTTTTGAATAACGATTATATGGTGCAAATGTCATGAGTATAGGTCAAATAATATATATATATATATATATATATATATATATATATATATATATATATATATATATATATAAATAAACTTTGCCACAGGTGGGGCGGAAATAAATATAAAAACACAAAAAAGAAGAACACTCACACACTATACGTTCTGATATTTCGGCAGCCGAGCTGCCTTTCTCACAGAAGGAAGGATACAGAATGATGGATAGGCATGGGACAAGGGGTAGAGTGAGGTAGGAGGAGAGGGAGGAGAAAGGGGTAAGAAAGGGGAGAAGAGGGGGGGGCGGGAGGGGGTCAGAAGAGGAGAGCGGGGTGAGGGGGGGGAGAAGAGGGGAAGAGGCGGGAGAGGGTCGAAGAAGGAGGAAGGGATGTGGGAGGGAGGAAAGGGGAGGGGCGGGAGGGGATAAAAGGAGGAGAAAGGGGAGAGGAGAAGGGGCGGTAGGGGTCAGTGAGCCCGATTTAATCCGGGGGGATTATAGGCAGAATAAAGCCAGATACAAGCCAATTCTAATGTACGTAATTGAAGGGGAGAGGCAGAGGGAGGGAGGGAAGACAATATGCCTGCTCGGAAACATTTGTCATAACTGACATTGTGGGAGGAAGCATGGACCGGGACGGGGAAGGAGGCATTGGGCGAGGACGGCTTACAACTGGCTCGGTGGCCGGTCAATCTAACACTTAAGGCGTTAGTGGTGAGACCAATGTAGTAGGAATCGCAAAGGTTGCAAAGGAGGATGTACACAATGTTGTGGGAAGTGCATGACCGAGAGGGGACGGAAGGAAGTGGGTGGGAGAGGAATTTAGCGGAGAGGGGGTCGGTAATAAGAATAGGGCACGTTTTGCATCTCGCGCGATGGCAGGGGTTGGGTGGGGTTTTAGAGCTAATATAGGGTTTAGTCAGCGGTTTGGTGGTTTTTAGGATGCTGGAGAGGTTAGGGGGACGCCTGAAGGTGAGAGAGGGACATTTGGGGAATGTGTTTTTGGTGGTGAGATTATCAGAGAGGAGTGGGAAAAGGTTTTTAATGATTTTTTTGAGGGCATGGACGCCTGGGAAGTAGGTGGTACAGATGGAGAGGTTGTAATTCTCCTTATTTTGGGTTGGTTTAGGAGGAAAGGGTTTTTTGAGAATTCGTTTCTTGAGAAGAGTCTCAGGATATCCTCGTCGGAGAAGGGATTGGTGCAAAGAGGAAAGGAATTTATCAAGGGAATCGGGGTTATTACATATGCGAAAACCTCGTGTAGAAAGAGAGTAGGGGAGGGATCTTTTAGTATGGGAGGGATGGCAGCTGTTCTAGTGAAGATATTGCTGCTTATTGGTGGGTTTGATGTGGACTGAGGTGTTGAAATGGTGGTTGGAGAGAGTGATATCTACATCAAGGAAGGTGACATGGGAAGAAGAGAAATGAGAGGTGAAGGAGAGAGAAGAGAAATCGTTGAGAGCGGAAATAAATGAATTAAAAGAATCGACGTCATGGGGCCAGAGGAGGAAAATGTCGTCGATGTATCGAAGCCAGAGTAAGGGTTTCAGGGGTTGTGAGGATAGGAAGGACTCTTCGACACGGCCGAGGAAAAGGTTGGCATAGGAAGGGCTGAATCTACTGCCCATGGCGCAGCCTTTGGTTTGAAGGTAGAAGCGGTCATTAAAGGAGAAGGAGTTATGAGTCAAGATGAAGTGGGACAGGTCAATAAGGAAATCGGAGCTAGGGTTATGAGGAGTAGGGCGAGTATCAAGAAAATGCTTAACGGCGGATAAGCCTTCGGCGTGGGGGATGGAGGTATAGAGGGAGGTGACATCAATGGTGGCCATGATGATGTCGGAATCATTGGGGAGGGGGTGGAGAGGAGGCGATCCAGGAAATGGTAGGTATCTTTGATGTAGGAAGGCAGGGAATGGACTAGAGGCTGAAGGTAATGGTCGACGAAAGCGGAGATGCGTTCAGTAGGGGAGTGGCAAGAGGAAACTATTGGCCGGCCAGGGTTGTTGGGCTTGTGTATCTTCGGAAGGATATAGAAATGGGGAGTGCGGGGATGAGCGGGAGAAAGTAGAGAAATATCGTTGCTAGTGAGACCTTCCTTGGGACCTTTGTCTTTAAGGAAAGAGATGATCTCCTCGTGGAATTTTGGGTTTGGGTCGTGAGAAACGGGAGCGTAGGAAGAGGGGTCCGAGAGTTGTCTGAGGGCTTCGTTGATGTAGTCTGAGGAGTTAAGTACTACCACAGTAGAGCCTTTATCAGAAGGTGTGATGACTATGTTGGGATTGTGAGAAAGGTCTTTTAAGGCTTTGATTTCCGACGAGGATAGGTTGGATGCGGGCTTTAAGGAAGTGAGAAAGGATGGATCAGCAATTTTGGAGAGAAGGAGGTTCGTGAAAACTTCAAAGGGATGATTGGAAAGCAAAGGTTTGGGTTCATGTGAAGAGGGCGGTTTGAAAATGGTCAGGGCAGGATGTACAGAATTTTGAGAAGAAGTATCGGGAAGTGGCAGTTGGGAGCGCTGGGATTCCCAAAAGAATTTCCATTTTAATTTTCCATTTTAATTTCCACAATGTCAGTTTTGACAAATGTTTCCGAGCAGGCATATTGTCTTCCCTCCCTCCCTCTGCCTCTCCCCTTCAATTACGTACATTAGAATTGGCTTGTATCTGGCTTTATTCTGCCTATAATCCCCCCGGATTAAATCGGGCTCACTGACCCCTACCGCCCCTTCTCCTCTCCCCTTTCTCCTCCTTTTATCCCCTCCCGCCCCTCCCCTTTCCTCCCTCCCACATCCCTTCCTCCATCTTCGACCCTCTCCCGCCTCTTCCCCTCTTCTCCCCCCCCTCACCCCGCTCTCCTCTTCTGACCCCCTCCCGCCCCCCCTCTTCTCCCCTTTCTTACCCCTTTCTCCTCCCTCTCCTCCTACCTCACTCTACCCCTTGTCCCATGCCTATCCATCATTCTGTATCCTTCCTTCTGTGAGAAAGGCAGCTCGGCTGCCGAAATATCAGAACGTATAGTGTGTGAGTGTTCTTCTTTTTTGTGTTTTTATATTTATTTCCGCCCCACCTGTGGCAAAGTTTATTTTTATTTAAATTATCGCGTGTGTGATTTTCCACGAACTCGTATATATATATATATATATATATATTTTTTTTTTAACTTTTGCCGACGTTTCGGATTTTTATTCATCCATCTTCTGGGCTATAAACAATGATGCATGATGTTAAATGTTTGACAGTTGTGTTTTGGTTACATAATTGTAAATTTACAGAGATTAAATATAAAAATACATAGACAGATATTCAAGGTTGTTACCTTTAAAGTTTGGTGCTGTTTTTATTTATTTACAATTTTAATTTGGTTGCTTGGATCCAAAATTTCTTTGTTCAAAAGTTGTGTCATTTATTAAATTATGATAAATTTTGCTTAGATGAGTAATGTCTGTTCTTTTATTGCAACTTTTTTTATTTCTGGATATAAACGAAACGACGGCAAAAGTTAAAAAAATATTTTATTTGGCCTAAACTCATGACATTTGCACCAAATAGAAAAAGAGGTCGAGAATAAATGCAATTTGAATAACGATTATTAAATCGCGAAAGAGGAAACCCGTGATCCAACCCCGGGACGACCATTTAATGCAAATATCGATTCCGATTCGAAATCACCGATATTACTCCACTCCATAGTAGGAAGTGGGCCAAAATCGCTCACATCTGGTCCACACATGATCAGACCGAGGACGGAGAATATATGGAAGGAGTGTGGGAGGAGGAGTTGGGGGGGACACGGGGATTTCCCGGACGCAGCGTCCAAAAGTCCGGCAGCGGCCAAGGAAGGGGGTGGAGGGAGGGTAGGGGGAAGTGGGGGGTATTTCGGTGCCAATCGCCTCGGCCCCCCCTCTCTCCACCCACCCTATCCCCTCTCCCTATCGCGCGGAATATTAATAGACAACCGGCCGTCTCTAACATGCGTGTCCCCACCACCTTGCCGCTCTTTCACCTGTATCCGCGCGTGAATCGACGGGAGGACGAGAATGCCAGTGAAAAGTGTATGAATTGGAACTCAAAATCTCACGACTACACGACTCAGAAACTCGGAAAAATTACACAAACTGTCGACGGTAAAGTTTCAAGATTGTGCCATTATCAATATGGATCCCTTACGACTGCAATACCAAAAGAGAGAAACACTTAAATAAGCATTCGCAAACATCCACATTTTAAAGGATTTAAGGTTTTCCCGGCGAATTATATAAGTGAAAGCTTCTCGGGTTTCACACGCTTATCCATCGAGCGAAAACCATTACGGACTCACACGGCCTTCAGACGGAGTTAATACACCTAAAAGACACCTTCCACGCGAATGGCTATAGCCTACTAGAAATAAATTTGGCTTTAAAAAGAACGTTCACCGCCAATGGAGCGGAGATGTGGGAAGAGAAAGAAAAACCCATCGCTAAGGCTTGCATTCCTTAAATATATCATCTATATCTAACAAGATATCGAGGATATTAAAGCGACACAGAGTGGAAACGATACATATACCACCTGCTAAAATAAAAAATCTCCTGGTCACCTTTAAGGACAACCTCGGCCTGAAAACAACAGGGGTATACCGCATACCATGCGAGTGTGGTAGGGCGTATATTGGCGAGACAGGAAGGATCATCGAGAAAAGAATCAAAGAGCATGAAAGAAGTATTAGGCTTTTTCAACCGGAAAAGTCTGCATTAGCAGAGCATAGCCTTGACCATGGACATCGTATCGATTTCCCAAATTCCACACTACTTTCCCGTGCGTCCACATATTGGGAAAGAATAACGAAAGAAGCGATATTGATACAGATGGAGCAAAATAACAGCAATAGAGACAACGGCTTCAACTTAAGTAGGATTTGGCGCCCAGTAGTTTACGAAATTCAAAGAACGCGTAACGGCTCCCACAACAATGGGGCATCTGCGGCTATACATATAACCGCCAGGGCCCAGGATCCTCGCTCAACTCATTATCCTGATGACGATGGCTGAGTCAACCATCGAAGCGTTGATACATTTAAATAGCCTTACCCGGTGTGAAGACCGACAAACTTTCACTCATCCACATTTTAGATTCCTTTTTCATTCACATTCTTTTACTCTCTTAATTATCCTCAACCACCCTTGCCACATCATGGCGGCGGACTGTTGCTGCGATTCCTCGTTCAGTGGTGGGTGGCAAGCGGGGGGCGGACGTCAAAAGTCACTCTCGACGCTTGGCGTCGTCGTGCGACCTCCGGGCGTCGATGCGCGGAGTGCGGACGGTGGAGTCAAACGACGACGCCATGTACACGACGTCGCGCGCCGCAGGCTGCAAGCTTTGGTGTCCGCCGCAGTGTAGGGTGTGGCGCCACGTGCGACGCTGCCGTCGGTCAAAGGCAAAAGAGACGACGGTGCTGGGACGACACCGGGAAAAGCAGCAAACTATTGTAGCGAGGGAAGTCAAGTGGTAACGTCGCAAAGAGAACAGGAGTGAATGAATGAATGAATTCAAAACGGCAATATGCTGCGATGAAATGAGAAATACTACGAGCGTGCATTTTCCCCGTTTGAACATTTGCGCCCGTCGCCATTTCAATCTACAGCACATAAAACTTTCAACATAACAATCGGAATGCCAGCAAAGAAGCATCCATATGTTGCTGATAATTAATCTTATAGCAGTTTACTATGCACTTGAAGCTACAATCCTTAACGATACCATTGAAATATTACAGTGTTCGAGTCGCAAATACGAGGTGTGTTTTTTAATGTAAGTACCGATTTGAAATAAGAAAAAAACATGCATACTTTTCTTAACAATTTTATTTTTACATGAAAGCCTGTACCTTAATCTACTTTTCTGTATAATTTCCACTAATATTAAGTCACTTATCGTATCGTAGAACCTTTAAGCTTTTGAAATCCCATCCTCATTGAAGTCCGACGCCTGATTTGGCAACCACTGCAACATGGTCGTTTTGACCTCCTCATTGTCGTCGTGGCGCGTACCACCCAGACTCATCTTCAAATGCAAAAACAAGTGGTAGTCAGTGTGCGCTAGATCGGGACTGTACGGAGGGTGATCTAGATGTTCCCAACCAAATGATCCGATGAGATCTTGAGTTTGATTAGCCGTGTGTTGACAGGCATTGTCATGGAGCAGTCAACATTTTCGGTATCCAGCGAGAGCACAACTCCCGATTATTTTAACATTTTTGCATCTCTAAAAGCTCTTACCCATTTCCACACCATTCCATCACTCATACTGTTTTCTCCATAAACTTTACTGATCTGACCGTGAATTTCAACCGCTTTCATGCCTTAAGCACTAAGCATAGCGCGAGGTTCACAGACGGCGGGATTCATAATCGGCGGAATCATTTTAAATACTCACAAACAAACGTAAACACGGGTCTGAGGTTTCCACGGCGTTTTTCAATAGAAATAACGAAGCAGCCAGAAAATTACAACTGAGAAGATAGCTACACGCTAGCTAACGCTTGGAAAAAGGTATTCAGAATCAAGGACCAATCACAGCCCACCTGCGACCATAGGACTAACCCGACCAATCAGAGCCAACCTACAACCTCCCAAGCTCCTATATAAGACGGCCAATTTCAACGCATCGACACTTCTGACCTGAAGACGCCAGAAGGATAGCTGGAGAAACTGTCGTCGCCTTTAGACAAGACAACGCGGAGGAACGCCCGAAAGCCGTTACCAAAACGTAAACACGGTCGAATATTTCCGTAATGCGTCTGTGGCTTCCTAACAGGTGTTGGTACACAGCGCACATGCACCAAATGCCGACCGCAGCACTGCAGCGGCCGAATTTCAAAACGGTACTTACTTTTAAAAAAACACGCCTCTTATTTGCAGTCAAACGAGTTAGGAGCCAGTTAATGTCGTGCAGACGTGGAACCTAATTGATCACGCGAGGTAGAACTCAACGTTGATTGGTTGGTTCTGGTAGCCAGCAGCAAAGCACATTGAGTAAAATAGCACGGACATTATCCTCAAAATCAAGCCAGGAGGACGACGACTGAACCCACAAGATAAACTCTCTGTAAATGGATCACTACATCTTCGGCCATTGCATTCAAAACTCGGAAGAAGCCCAAAACTCCGCACCCGATTCGCTTTAAAAAACAATTCCCTTCAAACTATAAATTAAATACCTTGGTCTGATCCTCGATCACAGGCTTCCTTTTATTTTTTATTTTATTTATTTTTTATTTTAAAGAAAGATAACCACATACAGCAGGGTGCCATTTTATAGTGGCCTGGTAACAATACATACATTTGAGGACATATACAAGCAAATTTAACAAGAAGAAACAAGAATCAAATTTACAAAAAAAAACAACCAAAAATGACGGGAACATCTAGTTAGATGACAGATACGAAAGAGAACGGCTTATAAAGGATTTAATTGGAAGTGCAAAGGGATCAACGTGTGGAGGGAGGGAGTTCATAAGAGAGGAGAGGCGTAAGAAAAGAGAACGTTTAGTAAACGAAAGTCTAGGAATGGGCATATGGAGTAAAGGATGAGAACGGGTTGGGCGGGATGGAACTTTGAAATTGATAAAGGAGAGCAATTCAGGGCAGTCGATGGCGGAATTTAGAATATTATAAATGAGTTTCAAGTTTATTTTTAACTATTTTAGCGAAGAAATTGCAGACACAGTCCAGGGAGGAGAGATTAGTTTGTGGAGAGATAGACCAGATGGGATAGGAATAGGTAAGAATTGGAAGAATGATAGAAGAAAAGAAAGTTCGAAGTGCTCGGGGGTCATTGATTTCGGTGAAACGATAGAGGAGGCCTAAGAGGGACATTGCTTTAGACTTGATGGATGTATGTGTGGGGAAAAATTTAATTTATTGTCTGTGAGAATACCTAGGTCCTTATATGTTGAGACACGTTTGAGAGAGTTATTAGAAACAGTATAATTAAATTGATGGGTGACCTTCTTTAGAGAAATAGACATCACACTACATTTATCCGGGTTTAGTTTAAACTTCCAAACATCACACCAATTTGATGTCTGACGTAAGGCATCCTGTAGGTCATGGCAATCGGAGGGTTTTTGAATGTTCTTGAAAAGTTTACAGTCATCGGCATAAAGTAGGGTTTGATCTGTTTGAGTTTGAAAAACAAAAAGAAATGTCTCGCGAAACAGCAATAAAAGCTTCCATTCCCAGGTTTGTGCGCAACCATTCCATTCCGAATAACCACAAACTCCCCACAATTCCTTCCATAGTTTCACTGAGCTGTCGGCTATTCCACTCATTCCTACGTACATTCAAAAACCTTCACTCCTTTCTAATTCACTCCTACAGAACCTCTGTAAATATGTCCCTAAACGCCCTTCCTATTACCCTTTCGCTAAACCCAAATCCCTTCTCCCCCTACCTCCACCCACCCAGTATAGTGAATTAACCCACTAAATCTTTAATAACATGAGATCATCTGTCAACAGCCATAGTTCGGTAAGCAGAGACGTCCAAAACGACATGTCATCATGAAATTGACATCCTGTATCTCTGTGTTCTGTAACTGCGCACGGTGTATCCAGCAATCGGGCACGCACAGAAGCCATCAGGACTCCACGAAGTAAATCTGGAAAAACTAGCCAAGGAGAATAGCATTTATAGTTAAAACTGCGTTTCTCTGGCTGTCTGTGACGGAATAGTGTGCGTACACCGCCATGGTAATGTTCAGCCGTGACATAGACCCCATTTTCCATATACGACAAAGAGAGACGTATTACCACCATCGTCTAATTACACTATTGACTATCTACATTCAATTTATATCCGTCTGTCCATGCGCGAAGATTTTCAAAAGCGCAAAGCTCGATTCTCCGATCGAATCCAGTCGAGAGGTGAGAGGCTATCAAAGGAGTGCCGATCACAGTGAAGTGAATCTCTCTCTGCATTAGGTACATATGATGAGGGCAGTAACGTGGACTCTGAGATAAGAAGACAACAGGCTGCAGGCTTACGAGATGTGGGTGTGGAGGAGGATGGAGAAGGTGCGGTGGTAGGAAAGGAAGACCAACGAGGAAGTGCTTGGTGCATGAAGGGTGAAGGGAAGAAATTGCTGCTGGAGATCAGTCGGAGACAGAGTAGATGGTTGGAAGAGGAGATGACGGGTGAGGGGATGCTGAGTCCTTGGTGATGGAGAGGTGACGTGGGGGATGTTAAGTCAGGCGAATAGGGGAAGGAAAGACTGTCGATGCATGCCGAGCTAAACATAAAAATCACGTTTCAAGACTGGAGCCGGCGAATATAAAAAATTAGTGAAATTGATATCATCTTCGTTTAAACCTGCATCAACTGGTAGATTTACATAGGCTTCAAATAATAACGAGAGAGTCAGGGACATTATCACAAATGCATGCCAAATTTTGATGGGAAAGTAACTAAAAATCAGATATATAATATACTATAACGCAGACGAGATACATTAATTATAGCATAAAGCGCAGATACTTTCACGTTTCATCTCATTTTACTCCACCGGAAGATGATGCTGAGTCCTCCAGCTTCGCGAGCAGCAATGCCCCAAGGAGGGAAGGGGGACCAACCCCGCCAAAACAATTCTTCTCCGCGAACAAACTGAATTCCCGAACGTAAGACATAGTGATACTTATGAAAGACATAATATGGTGCAATGGTAGGAGGCAGAGTACGTGAGAAAGAAGAAGAAATATGAAAAATCGAAAATGAATGCGAAATGAAATGGAAAGATTTAGATATGTAGTTAAGAGGAAGAACTTGAATCGGAATTATTAGCCACCTCATGGAAGAGGAATGACTGCACGAAAAATTGAAAAAGGCAATTAATTGGGCCGTGCGAACTTAAGAAATGGAAGGAGGAAGCACTCCCAAGATGGAAGACGGTAGTTTAAGTCACGCGAAATCTCATATCAGTATACGGAGGAATACCTAAGGTGGCATGATTACATTAAATAGAAAATAAGAAAAAGGGTCCTATCAGTTCTATTCTATAAATACCATGAAATGGTACACCTTTAGGGTGCCAATATGTATTAGAGAGATAATTAATAAAAGAGTGCCAATTTATCGTCATTAAGTCATCTAACTTTAAAGTAAAAAGGTTTTACTTACCATTTTTACGTACTGACTATCACTGATTCTTCAAAATCATAATCTATTTAAGTACCAAATGCCCGTGGAATCCAATTCTGGCCGAGAAACACTTTGCTGTCTGTCTGTCTTAATTTTGTCAGCAGGTGAATCAAACGCATGTATACCTTTGGGGTTTATTTTTAGCACTTAAAATCTAGGATAATTGATATCACAGAGACACATAAGTCTTTGATGCTTAAATCGTTTTTATCTTAAGAAGCGTATGATTACTAATTTATTTTAATGCCATGCACCGCATGAAGATGTCGGAAGGATTAGCTCCTATTGGCTCCAAGTTTAGGATCAAAGAAGATATTCAGAAGATTGGGAGTAGAAATACAAAGTTCATGTTCCCAGAAATTTAATGGTTAATCTACCGGTTACAGCATGTTCAATTGAAAGGGATTGAAAATCCTCTTGGTTTTCATAGGCGAAGGCCCCAATCTCCTCACGCAACGTATTTCTTCATCTCGGCATAGCTGCTCATCCTCCCCTCTTCACTTCCCATCCAGTCGAAAAATCCTCATACGTTAGCACCCTTAAGGTACGCTATCTCTTGGTCTTTAAAGAATAGAAGTGACAAATATTGTCTACTTCTCCGCCATTTTGTTAATTTTCAGATTAGATGAGTGTTGTGTCGATTGAAATGCAATGATTAAGTTTCTTTCTTTCCGCACATCTCTGCAAAATATGGGCTATTACTTTTTATACTTTATAAACTTTGTTTTATAAATTGAAACAGAATCGTTCATCCGACTTCCTACATTTCCGTAATGGCTGATTTAGGAAATGAGAAATAATACGTTCATTGTCAGTGGCCGAAATTCCATGATAAATAATTATTTCTGATAAATAATTTAAACGATAGATATAATATAAGTATAAGTAAGCTATTGATCAATGGTACATACTACTAACCTTAGCATAGCGCCAATGTCATGGTAGAAAAAAATTTTCTTTCAGAATCAAACAATATTCCAGCCATTTCTTACGATTCTTACTATTTTTTGTGAAGCATTTTTCGCTAAGTACAGGGATGGCATGTCTCCAATGAAACCTCTTTTCACACATCTGCTTCCCAGTTTCCTCACACACTATCAGAATCAATTTAAGCATCATAAAATGCATGAAATGTTAATTTTTCTGCCAATAAGTTACCAACTTACCGTGACCGTAATATCCTGGTTTGTATGCAACACACTTGACGGCGTTACCAATATGGCGTCACGAAGTAGGCAGTCATCGCGCCGTGGCCGAATTATATTAGGAGAATCAGCACTCTATGCTCTGGTGTCCTAAGAATACGACCAGTATATTTTATTGCAGTATCTCCTTGCCCATTAAAAGTAACTATATTCCCTCTAGATAAACAATTGAAAGAGTAGGAGGCATACACCTGGACGCATAACTTTGAATTCAATCCCGAGTGTATATGAATGCGAGGTGACGCCACTGAGAACAGATAACCTCACTTTCCCTCCAGGGTTTATCTCCGCCACCCTTACCCCGCCCCTCCACCCCCAAGGCCCGTCCCGGCAATCTCCTTGCGACGCCGCCAGGGTCACTCTCGGTCCCCCATCACCGCTAAGCCCCGAACACCCTTCCCCCCGGTGTAAACGTCGCCGGACAGTAACGGGGGTATGCGACGGAGGGGGAGGCGATCGGGGAAGACGCCAGAGAAGGGTCAGCCGCCGCCTTATCCCGCTACCCCTCGCCCCCGACTGACCCCTAGGGACCCCGCTGGGGAGGGACCGCAGGAACCGCACATCCTGACCCCGTTTCCCGTCCTATCCCGGGGCAGAGAGGACCCTACGGTCCGCCGAGCGGTTCGTTCCCTCATTACTCATTGCACGGTCCGCCGTCCCTCATTCCCCGCAATTAAAACTGCCAAAAACTCCCCAACTTTCCCGCATCCGCGCCCACCTCCCCTGAGGGTTTCAACAGCCGGGCCGAAGGAAAGGAGAGATGCGATTAGGAGGCGATTTCCAGAAGACGCGCGGAGGGACCGGTTGGGATTTGACCCTTGGGGAAAGGGTTCCGCTCGGAAGCTGGCGCCGGGCCCTTGCGGGGAAGGGTGTGTGCAGGGACGGCGAGGGATTGGGTTCTCTCTTCCTCTGCCTCTCTGTCCTCCCCCCCTTCGTCCTCCCCCAATGGAATCTGCGCGGGAACTGTTTGCGAAGGGGAGGTCACACGTGCCCCTCTCTCGGGCAACGGAGGGAACACAGGGGGCAAGGGCACCAAACCCTCCTCGCCCTCTTTTCTGCATTCGATTTGACTGCGCACTCTAACATTAATTAAATCCACTCACTATCAGTTGCATTTGTGGGAGCCGTTCGCTGAGGAGGTACGCGAACGCGTGAAGTTAACAATAAAAAAATCATTCTCCAGTACAGGAATTTGAATCCCCTGGGGATTGCACTTCTACGGCATATTGTGCTTAAACATTTAAAGCTATCGCATCATGATTCACTCTCGGGGGTTATTTTGTAATCTCACTTTAGTGAGATTACGTCATAAAATGTCACTTTTTCGTTGTTCAACTCCGCCACCCAGGCGGCGTGACCAACTTCGGCTCTCAAGCGGTGAACTGCCGGTCATGTGCTGGTCTTTTATTTGATTCATCCACTCTGATCCGTATCTTTCGACTCTTGATCCGTTTCATCTGCCTCTGCCTGCCATTAGTTCCATCTCACCTGTCATAAGAAACGTGACATAAGTTCGTGAGCCGATAATTAAGAGAGAGAAACGGATCTCCCGCCTTTCCACTAAGAGTCATTAAAAAGGTGAGATTACAAAATTACCCCCCTGACTGCCACAGATTTTTCATTTCCCTGGATAGATAACTGATTAAGTTATCATCATCATCGTCATCAGTCATCAATCCATATATTGGTTTGCTGCATCTCCCCTCTCCACTCTCTTAACAGCTGTTCGTTTCATACAAACTTAAGTCTTCACACTGGGGGGTTATTTTGTAATCTCACCTTTTTAATGACTCTTAGTGGAAAGGCGGGAGATCCGTTTCCCTCTCTTAATGATCGGCTCACGAACGGTTCGTGAATTGTCGAAGTTTCAATTAACATATATCAAATAAAAGATGCCGAGACTAGCGAATACCCAGATTACTCAACATCTTACGGAAGATATCTTACACTGTACATACCACGAAAATCTAAATACAGTCAAAACTACAAGCGAAATGTAAGCGATCACTCTATATTTTAAAAAAAATTAAGTGCATCTAATTAGTTTCGATTCACAAGCACGGGAAATATCTACCAAGAACGTAGATTTTAAGGTCATATTTTTTAAAATTATGAAATTATGGTATTAATAACTGAATTACAATCTCCATAAACTGGCGGATAGACACACGAAAACAAAGGTATCAGCAAAATTGTTTGGGAAATATTGATACGAAAAATATACACAGATAATTCGAGATAATAATAACATAAGCATTTCAAACAAAGCATACCTTCAAGTGCCCAATATATTGGAGTTGAAAATGCTGAAGTTCTTCACGTTTAGCAAATTAAAACAATAAGATTTAAAATCGTTTGTATTTTTCGCGCCCTTGTTTATTTTCCAACTCAAGCTTTGAGTGGAAACGATGGTGGCTCCATGTCACGTTCTTTATGACAGGTGAGATGGAACTAATGGCAAGCGGTGATAATGAAACGGATCAAGAGTCGAAAGATACGGATCAGAGCGGATGAATCGTCTAAAAGACCAGCACATGACCGGCAGTTCACCAATTGAGATCCGAAGATGGTCACGCCGCCTGGGTGGCGGAGTTGAACTACGAAAAAGTGATATTTTATGACGTATTCTCACTAAAGTGAGATTACAAAATAACCGATCGCCTTCACAATTAGCTTGATGCATTCCGTCGTCGGAATTCCTCAGTAAATCTACTCATTCATTTATCCTTCCATTATTGCTTTCAAGAGGTTGTTGTACCGAAAAATGCGTCTAAACAGTTTGTCTCTCCTTCTTCTCAAAGTCTTCATTAAACATCTTCACTACGTAACCCATTCGAAGGACTTCTTCGTGGGCGATTCCCCAAGTCCACTTGATATTAATTTATATTCGATAAAAACACGTTCCCAATACCTCCAATCGTCTATGCTCTGCAGTTGTTACTGTTCGTGCATTTAAGAGCATGCTCCAAATACCGTATGCATTAAGGAGATACACGAACGAGAGAAATTAATAATAAATACAATCATCTACTTCATTTGACTGGGACTCGAACCCAGATCCCTCAAAATTGGACCTACTGATTAAACCCTTTAAACCTACTCCTTAGTATACAAGATGGTTGAAGCGTTTACTTTGTGGAATTTCGACATGATGCAATAATTAAAACTTTGTAATTTTCCACACTGTTTTTATTAATGGTACAAGCCTGACCGGTTTCAATGTTCACACATCACCATCAGAGGTTAAAATTACGAAGTACAGAGGCTTGATATATATACTGGGTTCCCGGGGAAGGAAGTAAGGAGGAGGAGGTTGGGATTGGGGGGGGGGAGATATTAGTAACGAGAGTAGATTTTTTAAAAGCTAAAACAAAAATTAAAAAAAAATTTGAAATTGTTTTAGCTTTTAAAAAATAAAGTCATAGGGTCTTAAATTATTTTATTCCGGACAAATTGTACCCCCTTTTTACCGTGCCTCTCCCACCCCCTTTTAACTCTTGACGCTGTTGGTTTTTTTAATTTCCCGTAACCTTGCCCCGTTAACCCCCTTCTCGTTACTAATATCTCCTCCCACCAATCCCAACCTCCTCCTCCTTACTTCCTTCCCCAGGAACCCAGTATATATTTCAAGCCACCACCTCTGTACTTCGTAATTTTAGCCTCTGATGATGATGTGTGAACATTGAAACCGGTCAGGGTTGTACCATTTATAAAAACAGTGTGGAACATGACAAAGTTTTAATAATTGCACCTACTCCTTAGTTCTAATTGTCACAGGTTTGTCATTTTCCTGTACATATTAACTGATTAAAGCAGTCGGCGGAAAATTGAGATATCTGAGTTGAAATTCAAGGTGAATCATGCTTTTGTTTGAACAACTTGCAAATTCGAGGGAAGAATACATTAGGCTGGTTTTGCATTGCTGTCGACTTCCAACATTCACCGCGAATAAGATTCAAGTTCACAACTTCGCTATAGCACTCACCTTCGACTTGAGTTCGCGTCGGAAACGACCGTCTGTCTATATGTGTTAATTCTATTATTCAGTTGCATCCGAGTGCTTACAAAATAGAGAACGCTTCCATCGATTCGGTTAATAGCGAGCGGAAACATGGATAAGCATGACTTAGGGAAGGATTTAGCCATGCTTCCTTTTAGTTTTAGTCCATCCAGGACCAACACTAAAAAGATGCGCACTGGATACTAAAATTTCCCTTTAGTAATTCTTCCATTCAACTAGAGTACTCAGACAGAAATTCGAAGACTGGCCGAAGTTGAAAATTGACGACTGACGCTCTTCCGCGATTGCAATTGACTCCATGAACGAGCACCAAAACATGCGGTGAAGCTGCAGTTCCCGCTGGCATCGTATTTGCGATGTGGTGGTGCCTTTAGGACGCTCACGCCAAGAGGAAAAAGAGCAACACAATGCTGTCTTGCTTTCGACACATGTAGAATTTCAGCGACAAGAAAACGAAAACTGAAGCATTGGCAGTCTTCTAAGAAAGGCGCTCACTTGTAGCCTTCGTGGTAACATGGACCTTAGGACACGAGAGAGCCTAGCAATTGAGCTGAGAGTAAAAAAGGGCAAATAACAGGGCATGAGACGCAGCGACATCTAAGCTGGAA
Source organism: Pyrrhosoma nymphula (assembly GCA_963573305.1). Lineage (NCBI taxonomy): Eukaryota > Metazoa > Arthropoda > Insecta > Odonata > Coenagrionidae > Pyrrhosoma > Pyrrhosoma nymphula. The sequence goes on from OY754327.1 coordinate 186,528,065, forward strand.
GCAAACACAAAATAAAAACCCTATAGCCTGGTTTTATCAGGGGTGGAAAATATTTTTCGGCTAGATATTCACTCCCTCCACGATGTGATCACGATAATATGATCTCCCTCCGATATCGATAACTAAGAATAACAAAAATACTATGAAGAAATTCGCAAAACCTGAACTTTCCCTGAACATCATATTGACTTTAAGGCTTTGTCACCTGACGGTTAAAATCAACTTGGCATTATTAAATCGGATTTGGAAAGTTTTTTTTCGCCAAATCCCATTAAATTAAAGGCAGATATCATATGTCAGGAGTAGTTTTCAAAGCAGGGCTTTGGAGTCGAGGTATTGGGGGGTATCTCCGACTCCAGCTCCGGATCCGGTCAAAATGTTCAGTTTCAAATTACAATTGTTATTTTAATACCCATTTCTATATTAAAATATTTTCTAGAAGTCAATCAATCTACATAAAAACACAACATATGTTCCGTATTAATCAACATGAATTAATATCTTTCAAAACAATCTCGATCTTTTACAAAAAACAATGCATAGTATGCACAAAATCAAGTGTAACTATAGATATAGAATCATCTGCTAAAATTCGCAGTGATCAATTGTAACTGCAAATATAAAATTACTGACATAATAGAAGCCGCAAGTGTTCCTTGTTTCTCCCGCTATTCACTGTGCGTGTGTTCAAACTGGAAACAAGTATCCACGCTCTCAACAACTTCACGAAAGGTAACTTGCTAGACGGAAATGACGTTATAGCGTGAAAAGAAGTATAGAACCCCATAATATTTTACCACTGGATCAGACTCAAACTATAAAAAAATATTATTAATCTGACGCAGCGGGTGAAATCGCCTACGGGGTGAGAAAGAGTAGGCCGCCGACAAAAATGCCATCGGGGATAACCCCGCGCTGACCTCGCCATCGAATTCCCTTTAAGGGCACCAATTCTCTAGCAGTGTATAATTTATTCAGAAAGCAATATCTTATATCTATAGTAGGAAAAAGCCTCTTCATATTTTGGCTAAATCAAATTAAATCAACAGTATAGAAACTATGCTGCACAATTATGATTCCTCATTATTTGAGCCGATCAATTCCTCCAGCGCCGGTGTTGTGAACACAATGCACGAACTATCCAACAAACTTTGCGGACGATAATAACTATTCCAGTTCACCAAATGAAATATGTGTAATAAAAGATAGCTATTTTGGATCGTTTGGATACGATTAGAAAGGGTACTTTTTAGTTTTTACTCGATTTACAAATGATATAATCGAAAACCAAACCTGTTGAAGAAGCCAAGAAAGTTGAAAAACGGCCGTTTGAAACGCTGCAAATACGTCCCAGAATGAACGGATGATGCGCCACTGTTCTGCTATGGAGGCAAGGGCTTACCTGAAAAAGGAGAAAGGAAGACATTTGTAGATACTCTGTATGACGCAGAACACTTCGAAGGTTATTCATATAATAGAATTGGATACTACATCGAGCGAAAGAATACGTTAATTACACTTATAGAATCAGCTATGCTGTGAACTTTAATAATTGGCCATTATAAGAATTCTCTCCGAAGAGATGTAACATAATTTGCCCTTAACACCCATTACATTTATTAATTTAAGCATTATAGTGAATGTGCAATGAGGCATCGGCATGAAGGATCCCATGTAAGAATCCAATAATACAAGCATGAGGTGATTAACCGACTCTCCTGAAAGTCTCGAAGCTGAAAAAGCATAAAATGTACGAAATAAGTCGTCTAGTAAACGATTCGAGACGTTTGTGAAGAAGAGGATGGATGCCGCAAAAACCGGTTCATCCTATTGTTAAAGGATGGTTATTGACGATAGGAATGAGAGCAAGGCTCTCAGTTGCCTCGCAGAGATGCGTATGATCACAACATCCACACAAACGTGCTCTGGGGATCGGATTGGCGTTGTGGAATATCGGTTTTCCATGCCGAGAGCATCGATTCAAATTCCGGCAGTTCCCGAACCACCGAACAACTAGCCAAGTACATAATCACAATCACTCTCTCTCCTCAGGTGTGATTGATTCGAGGGCACAAGCGACAATTATTACTCGTGGTGACGGAGGGGCAAAGGGGGGGATTTGGGCGGGGGCGCGTCTTAAAGACAGAGAGCGTCCTTCGCCACGCCCGCAGCGCCGCGGACGGCCATGTCGCTTGCTAAGGGGGTTGTGGGACGGGGGTAAGGTGGGACCGCTGGCCCGTGCGTGCGTGAGAAACGACCACGAGGAAGGGGTGGAGGGTGATTCGGGGGGGACGACATCTTGGAAGGTGAAGGGGCTCCCACAGTCAACCCCCCAAAAGCACACCCCTTCCGACCACCCCCGAAAAAGGGTCTTCCGTCGTTTTAATCCGACCGACGAAGAAGAGGGCGAGCAGACGAGAATGTAACGCGTGTTACGGGAGACGAAGGGGATGGAGAGACGAGCGGAAAGATGGGAGGGGAGTGGCAGGGGGTGGTAGAGTGGGAGGTGACAGTCCACGCCGGCAGGGGAGGGGGAGAGAAAGAAGAGAAACCCTGGTGGGGGGAGGAAGGGGGAGGACAGGGGGGAGGAGATCCCCTCCCAATCCATCCCACCTTCCCGCCCAGAGAGTGCTCCATGGGCGGATCCTTCACTCCCCCCCACCCACCCTCTACGCCTCCCCCTCCCTCCGCCCCCGGAGTTGTCCCGGGACATGCCCCCTCCACCCCCATCCCCCAGCCCCTTATCACCTTTCCGCTCGAGTTGCTTCGATTCCTTCTTCCGCTCACCTCCTCCCCCCCTCTCCCTATTCCAGCCCCCCTCCCCTTACCCTACTCTGATCCCCTACTACCCTCGGAGTGGCAGTGGCACGAGGCTTGGGGAGGGGGCAGGGCAGGGCAGGGGGGTCGAAGGGCGCATATCTGGCGGCGGCCGTTGGCGTGGGGAGACGAGGGTTGGCGAGAGGAGGGAGGGGGGTGATGGGCAGAAGTCCTCCTTCCTCCCCCCCCCTCCACCCCCCTCCCCCTCCCAAACACTCCCCCTCCCAAACACCACGCACTCACTTGCTCAGCAGGGCTGCCATCTTAAGGAAAAAAATCATTCCGCTCGTTCGCAAAACGCCCGCTTTTCTGGAGACAAGTGGGAGAGAGAAGAGAAAGGGAAAGAATTTCATGAGCGATATCGAAGTGACCTCGAACGTCTTGTAATGGGAGTGTTGTAAGGCATGGGGTAAAGTTATCTGGTTGGTCTGGTCTTTGACAGTTTTTTTTGCTTACATGAGGTCGCGAGCGGCAAAAAACTTCGCCGCCGTGAAAAAATCTTGTAAGACATCATGCCTGTGACCCTTGCAGAGAGTGTGGGGCGAGAGAGTAGGGCTATGAAGGGTGCAGGACGGGGAATCAGCTGACTCAGACTGCGACCCGCGCGCACCCTGAGCGGCGTTATTGTACGTGGAGCGCGCTGTAGTAGTTCCCGCTAAAATATTTACTCGTGGATAACGGTTGCATATGCGCCTAGTTACAGATCTTCTAGGACCAAAACTCACTCTATTGTTACAATAGATTCATTTTTGGTCCTAGAAGATCTGTATCTTTGGCGCATTATCCCTAGGAATGATTTTTTCCTCGAATCGGGAAAATTGAACGTCATTGCATTTATGCACCTTGAGCGACCTTTAAACGCTAACTAATCGAGCCAAATTATTTTTGATATCAGTTCTTTACCCTATAGAATTATTTAAGAGGTTGTAATTGAAAGCCTGAGGAAAATAAGCCACACCATATCGCACAACCTTCCGGTGGCTTCTGGTTAGCGTCTACATCATCTAGACGCTGACCGATGCCCTGAAATACTTACGCGGGTTTTACCGTAAGATCCATGTCGTCTCTTCATAGTAAAATACAAGGCCCGTTCTATTCCATGAGGGACAGAGCAAAGACATGTTTCACGTCACGAAAATAACCGAAAAGCGGGAAATTGTTCATCATTGAATCGACCGGGAAGAGAATGTAGATCAAAATATTGCGGAAGCTTGTCATTTATCTAGCACGAGTTTCAAAAGTGGTGGCCATGGGACACAATGAATATCCCACGGCGCTGTTATCGAGTCAATCCGGAGTGGTCAACTTCGATGTTCTATAAAGAGAACTCCGATGTGTTTTAGGTAGTATTCACACACACACCTTTGCCCAAGCTTTCACTTAAACGGAGACCTTTGTTCACTTTCAGGACACATGTCACAATTTTTCAATTCGCTACAGTGCGATTTTCCTCTAGAAAACGGTTCAAAAATGTAACGAACATTCTTTCAATTCCATAGTATTCCTCAATCCAATCAGCATTATGACTGGTGAGTGCATGTTATTTGTTAGCGCATATTTAATAGCGCCAAATAACTTTTTTATGACGATTTCACCCACGTTGCCGACAATGCAGAATTAAGAGATTCCGTGGCAGGTCACTACCGAGGATTTCTTCCACAAGCAATCAGAAGGTTTTGGATTTCCTCCCCGTTAGCAGCAAAGAAGCTTTTGTTTTGCTGGTTTGCATGGTCTATCGCATACTTCTTCTTCTTCCTGAGGCTTCTGATGAGTGTTTTCATGTGTACAACCGCTTCATCTACATGTGCTTCGCATCGGGTTGCCCCCTGCGATTCGTCGCCAGGGCGTGTGTTACATGGAGTTTGGACAACCGCCGTTTCAGAGTTTTTTCCAAGGTTACATCACATTGCATTTCCCGAGAATTTGATCCAAACCGAATCACTATATCTATTGCCCGATGTGGAATTCTAGTCTATCTCCTCCGTCGAGAGTGATATACACTTGTTCATTTTATTCGTGTTAGATTTTTCCAAAAAAACTTATTATTATGAGTTATAATTTTTATTGGATTACATTTCTTACTCTGAATAATTGTCCGAGTTCAATTTTACGATTGCTGATGAGTTGTTCTCGGGTGTCCCACCGGGTTAGGCTTTCCATGATTGCCGACGTTTCGGCAGGAGACTTTCCTGCCATTTTTCAAGGCTGTGGAGGATCCGTGATTGCCGACGTTTCGGCAGGAGACTTTTCTACCATTTTCAAGGCTGTGGATCCTCCAAAGCCTTGAAAAATGGCAGGAAAGTCTCCTGCCGAAACGTCGGCAATCATGGAAAGCCTAACCCGGTGGGAAACCTGAGAATAACTCATCAGCATGATTCACCGGGAAAGCCTAAAATCATACATTACGATTGCTATTTTGAAGGTTCTCTGTTTGGTATTGAGATCATACATTTCCCTTCAATTACTCTCGCACCATTGGATTTATTCCCCTTTAGGGGTCAGGTGGAAGAAGGGGCTTTTACAGTCCAAATCTCGCCCCAATAAAGACTTTTATCTATCCATCTATCTGTCGTCGTAATCGCAAACACTCGTACTCGCGTTTTTATTTCCAATTATTTGTGGCTATTTGACGATATTTTATTTTTTACACGAAGCCATGATTTATTTAAAATTATCGGAAGAAATTAATACTTCGTGAATGTTCCACAGAGCGCAAAGAGATCTACCTGACTTCCCCGTGCTAGCCGTGCCCTTATTGAATAGAAGTATATTAAAATTATAAAAGGGATATTGTACGCTGGAGTTAAGCTTCGAGACGAGTGATCATAGTTAGGTGTAAAATGCTATATTTCAGTTAGTAATTCGATTCTTATGCTCCACATCCACTGTCTGTAAACACCCAGTTGAATGATGGCAGATGGGCTGGTTAGTTCATTAGGAAACGTTCGGCGTCGCACCGTGAAGTCCGGGGATCATATTTGGAGGAATCACCTCCCAACACCCCCGCCAAAGATCCTAACTATTCGAAGATCGTGGGTAGCAGGAGTTATCGGGAAACGGCAGGTGGCAAAGGAAGGGGAAATTCTCCCCCTCACCCCAATACCTCTTAAATAAAAACTAGCCTTGGGCTTACTACCCTCGGACGGATTATACCGGTTTATCCGATGTCCCTCTACATCCACGCTTAAGGCATACTGCTTCGTAAAATTTAATTAATTTTCTACAAAAAAAACTCAATTCTTTAGTTCACTTCAATTACTCGGGCGGTCTCCATTCAACGGATTCTTCACCGAACGTGCTCTGGCCTTCCCTTCGCTCTTGTGCGCTAATCAATTCGCTTAACAAAACAGTGCACTTGGCATTACATTCATGATTCAGAGCCAGCGCACTTCAAAACAGATCGAGAGCAGAGTTAATGTGCGCTAAACAACAAAAAAACGTCGATAATGGCATCCGTATTCTTGTCAAGTTTGTTGATTTTCAATAAAGGAGTCAAAAATGCATATGTTAAAGTGTTTATTTACTCAGTGAAAAAGAGAAAACGTTTTCAGATATTTATTTTGAACAAATTCAAATAATGTACGCAAAACATTCAACCGTAACTGTTTTTCACCCACAGAATGCTACCTACCGGAAAAATTTACGAAACATTTCGCCAGCGCATATCGTTCCACTCAACGTCGCGACGCGTCGTTCGTGTGCGCCGAAGTGCGCTGACGTGATCCGATGTGCGCCAACTCCAAAAAGCACCAGAAAAATGGAGCTCGGCTGAAAATGCGGTACTCCGACACTTCATTCGGTGTCGCATCATTTATACTACGTTCTTACTGCAATGTCACCGACATGTTTACTAATCGACACAGAGTAACGGGTATTATGTGTATTTCTACGCCTGGCTAAGCCATGTTCAAGAAGGATAGGCAATATCGCAAGAGCCTCGACGTATTAGATAGCTGTTCTTGAGCTCATTTTTGCTACACAGCTCTTTCAATAAACTGAGACGGCAATCGTATTGACAATTACTTCGCTTGCGAATATTGTAGGTAGTATTAAATATTGTGGCGAGAATATTTTCATATCGCATTTTCAGGAGCACAGCAATGCTCGGTTGTCGTAAGTATTATACCACTAATCGGCTCCTTTTACTCTGCATTATTTTAGAATGCCTGTACTGAATTCGAAAGTCCTACATCTTCTTTTATAACTATTAAAGTCTTACCTATTAAAGACATCAATATGAGTGATTGACGTTATAAATAAATGAACGTGGAAAATGTATAAATCGGGAGCAATTTGCGGGACAGTGCGAAGTATCACTTGTTTGAAATACAATGAATGAGTTTTGGTTGAAAATTGGTTTAAAAAATAAGCCGGTCATCACAAAATATTTTTTCCAATCATTGCATTGAAAAAAATTATGCGTTACACTCCCATGCGCAAGGGTGCAAAGATAATCACTTAGGGGGTGAAATTCGCCAAGAAATAATCATTTGACTTGAACGGCATTCCAACCCAGAACTCCCAAATGGCGGTCAGATGTGTTAGCCAGTTACACTAACTGCCACTGCAAGTGTAACTGGCTAACACTCCTGACCGGCATTCGGGAGATCTAGATTCGAATCCCGATCAGGTCAAATGATTTTTTTTAAATTTCATCCCATTAGTGTAACACAGAAGCTATCATCAGTAGTCATTTCTTGTCGGCAATAATTTAAAATGCAAGCTTAAGCAATAAGCAAGGCAGGAGAATCTAATGGATGTAGTAGTAGCCATTTGCGCACATATCATTCGAAAAGTGGTTGTGACAACTTACTACTTTAATGTAGTAGATGGCGTAAGACAGTAAATAATGTTTTTTTGCATGATTAATCGCTACACCTCCATTTTTTCTAAGATTTGCTTATTTTTTCCCCTATTAGCTGGGTTCGTCGCATCCGCTGCGGCTGACAGGTGATAATCAAGTTTTAATATTTCTAATTTTACGATAGTTGTTTAACAACTGGTAAAACGTTCGTATGGCTAATTCATCCAATGGGTACTTGCACGTATCTGTCACCTTAGCAATCATGAATACTTCTTGCCTACGTGAACTTTGAGAAGGTGGGTGAACGTGTTGAATCTTGCCACTTGGAGGTTGTTCAGTTACTCAGTAAGAAATTAAGCTGTTTGCAATCGTTTTATGCCGGTGGAGATGTGGTTAATAAATGCGGGGTTCCAAGTAAGGATAGTACGAAATAAATTCAACAGATTCAGGCGAGATATCGTGGAAGTTCTTCATAATGTAAGAGAAACAATTGCACTTTTCCACAAAATGGTTTATTGCGTGGCTAATGGTTTATTCTAATGGCTACAGCGTGAACACAGTAACAAAAATTTTAAATAAACAAATTAAAAACCAAAGCTATTTCACAGTTATGCTCTCTTTTGCCCGTATGTGATAAGCCTAGAAAATGGTGTCGATTATTGTTTGTGGGTGATCTGTCCAATAAGCTCGCTCGTAAATTTCCAAAAGATAAATTCAATGTTTCCATGTATAATCCTCTAACGCTGGGAAAAATTCTAAGCAGCAATAAAGACAAAATAGATCCCCTCCTTCAATCTGGCATTTATAAAATACATTGTGACTCTTGTAATAAATATTACGTCGGCCAGACAGGTAGAAACTTCAACATCAGGACTAAGGAACACAAAAGGTGTTGGAAAAACAATGATGAAACGTCACTTTTAGCCAAACACCTGATAGAAACGTCTCATTCCTGCAGCTTTCAACCTGAAATTCTCCACCTTGAAAGTAAAGGCACAAGATTGGATGTTTTAGAATCCTTGGAAATCATACAATCAGATGTGGATGTTCTTTTAAATGAACAAGTGTTTGTTACCCATTCTCCTCTCCTCAAAATTCCCCTTCCCAAAAGAAACAGCCAAACTCCCACTCACCCTCCCCCCAACTGACTTCCCCCCCCCCTCCCTTTGAGGGTTTTTTCCCATCCACTCACCCAGGCACTCCACCCTTAAGCCGGGCGGTGCCCACCTTATTCCTTCCTATTCATACCCCCTTTCCTTAATTACCCTCAGGTGCACTCTTTCCCCCTCCTTTCCCTAGCGCCGCTTCCCTATGTTCTAATGACATGCCTATTCCCTACCTTCTTCCCCCCTTACCCACATTTTTTCACCCTTTGCTGTTTCTCGGCCTTTCTCTCACGGGTTAGTCCGTCCCCCCCCCCCTTTCCTCCCTTGGATTTTCCTGATTTTCCCAGCCACTACCTCCTCCTTCCTCTCCTCCTCTGGTCTCCTCCCACTACCCCCACTCCTCGGAAAAGACATATATATGCAATGTACTCTCTTATAACTTTGTCTTGTACCTGATGATGGCTCTGTGAGCCGAAACGCGTTGTACGCAATAAACCATTTTGTGGAAAAGTGCAATTGTTTCTCTTACATTATAGTACGAAATAGCTATTTGATTTTATCGCTGTATGAGCTCACAAAATCTCAAATGTTAATCGTGGATTCGACCTGCATGCCGGAGAAAAAAGAAGTTTTTTTTCCGAGGAGAAGGAAAGAACATCTGGGAAAAGAGCATTTAACGGTCATCGTCATGTGAGAGCACTGTTTAATAGAACTGCAAACTTCCAGTGCGCCAAGCTATAGTTATCCGGGGAGGTGGGAAAAGAAGGAATTTTGCAAATGCAGGTCTCTGTTCGCTGACCAATCAAAAATAAGTCATGTAACATATGGATGACGAAAAACATTGAAACAATTACATTTGGCGTAGTAGTTTACAATGCACTAAAACTTTTAGATCCATGAATGTTCAATTACACTATTGTAATTGCAATTTCAAAATTGTCCCATATTGCTACAGCTGCTGAGTTGGATGGCGACGGACTTAGTTCAGGCTGAGAGATTCAATTCCGAAATTTATATTTTACGCTTATAATTTACAGGGTATGTTGCCAGCATGGTTAAGCTTCCTTCTGGAATCGGAGGAAATATGAAGGTAAACGGAAAGCAAATGATCAACTTACGACTAAACATAATTTTGGGTCGTTTTTATTGCTTATTACGTATTTATTATTTTAAAATATTATTAATCAAATATTATTTAATGTTATATATATTATTTTGACGCATTTATTATTATAAATTAACATTATCTTTCCACAAGAATTAGACATACTTTCAACTTACTACGCAGCTCTTAGCATCAATTACATAATTTTAATAAAATTACATGTAATTGACCATGGATACGTGAAGAATGTTGGAATGCGTAAGGAAGAAATCCTTATTAAGAATAAGTAAAAAAGATCATCATTATAAATTTCATATAGAAGTAGTAATCGACACACACATAATATAACAGCTCAAAATCAACCCCTTTTAATCCAAAATCGACTTCACCCAACGGAATTTCCAACCATAAATATCCAATCCATACTATTTCCGAGACCTATCCTTCGGCTAATCATGCACTAACAAGTAACCACAATTATGATTTAAAAGAAGCTAAACCTACAGATTTTGAACCCAACCTTCAAAAGAAGGTCTTTTGAATTCATTTCACTTTGTATTATTCCTCAGAAAATTTTATTTCTTCCGACCCAAGGTTTAGACTATTACACTGCCATTATCAAAGTCTAGGATTGAGTAATATGTAGTCAAAACCCTGGGTCGGAAGAAATAAAACTTTCAGCGGAATATTACAAAGTGAAATAATTTACAATTTGTCGCAATGTGGTTCCAGCAAATTAAGACAGAAAGTTTGATGCATATTCAAAAGAAGTTATTCAAATAGATGGTCCATAAAACAAAAACTCAAACAGCCTGTAACAATAGATTTAAAAATTAAGTTCGATATACCATTAACTGGTAACACCCACTACAAATAACTTAATAACTAGCCCAAAGCTCATAATTGTTTATAGATAAAAGAGGTCTAGTTTCAATTTATTTTTCACCCTCGCTAGATGATACATGTACGAATATGTTACGTATATTCGTAAAATATGTAGAATCCAAAATTCCATCATTAGTCCCCTGTCAAATGTACAAAAACAGGCTCCCGTGTGCTCCTTGATGATACAAGTGTGGAAGTAGTGTCAATCTCTTCGTTTGACCTTGGAGAAACATTATTTCGATGGTGGCACTCTTGAAAATGGTGCGTTTGAATGTTGCGGGCAAAAAACAAAATGGCCACCATCGCAAAAAACTTTTTCCTATTTATATCAGTAACCGTTGGGATTACGAAAAAATGTTTGGAACAAAAAATGTAGCTACACCAATTTTGTACAGAAAAGGTTATTACAACGTTTTATGTAGTATCAACCATTTTCTCATAAAAAGTACTTTTATATTTTTCAAAAATAAAAATGAATGTCGCAGTTTGAGGGTTTTGCAAGCGCATATTTACATGCCTGATATGATTTAAATTACCACTCGATGATTCTTATAATAATTAATATATTAAACACTAATAAATTAAATAATATCCCCTTTCCCTTATGTTGTGCCGTAGGAAATTAAAAGATAAAAAGTACCACCACAGTTTTAACCTTTGATGAAAATACTGTGGAAGAAATACAATTTTTACAGATTTATATAGACAGAGTGTAGACAATAATACTTGTCACTTCTAAAATTGCATTTTTAATTACAATAATCGTCACTTTCAATGCAAATCTCACTTATTGTTAGACCTAAATCTTCATCATCGTTTAGCTCGTACTCTCCCATATTGTTACAACGGTCAGGATTACCTTCGCACTTGCACATTTCAGTACACCGGAATCCATTTGACTGACATGTACAGACATGACAGTCCTTTTGAAGAATGAGCAGCGTCAAAGTTCCAAGATAAGCTCTGGTGCACAAGGGTTGGTACAAGCAACAGGCTCGTATGCACTCCCTACTTTGTTCCATCCAAAATCTGTGGGTGGTGGGTTATTGGGATGCTGAATTAGGTCCTGGTTCCACTCAACACACTGAATGTGTGCCCTTAGCAATGCCGGATCCAGTGCACATCTTGTCGGAGGAAGGATCTCATCTTGACATTGTTTCTGTGTAAACAACTATCATCTGTATCTATTATCGTCCAAGCACAGACATCGAGATGGACCAGACAAGCGCAGCGGGCTCGCAGAAATGCAGATGCCACAAAGTAAACACATAACTCTTACAATGTGGCTTAATTTGGGAAAATAAGCTGAAATTTTCTGGCCCATTCAGGGCCAGGCAACGCGGTGGATAAGCATGTGGATAAGTCATGCAAATTAAATGTTTGAAGATTAGCTGTGAATCGCACAAGAAAGCTATGCCACGTTGATGTTGCCTCAGTTCCGTCTACTCACTCGCACGGTCCCTTTAGAATGTGATGCGCAAGTTCCTGTGAATCCCCACCACCAGCACTCTTATTGAACGGAGTTTCAACACCTGTGGGCTCGCCCTTACCGCCAAGAAAAGCAGACTAGAGTCTAGATAAAATAGTTTTTATTCATGAAAACAATGACTTATGTAAAGAGTTTGTGCATAAAGTGCAGTGACATATCTTTTTATCTATTTGTATAGCCTATAGCGTGCCATTGTGACTGTGTGAAAAGTGAATATATTGTCATATTTTGGCCAAGCACATTATAGTTCCGTTTGATCTGCTAAATTAACCCCTTGATGACGCAGTAAATAAGATATCCCTTTACATTTTTGACGTTTGTAATGAAATGCTCTGAGATTTACCAGTGATTCTCTTTTTTACTCTCGTATACGAACAGACTTTAACGCCGTGCCGCACATTGGGCCAAACTGAAAAAAAGCTGGCTAAAGTTCATAACTCTAATAACTACCAGGCCATATGCAACATCAAGTGCATTTCTAAGGTATTTTGGGCTGATAAACGTGATTTTATCATTATTTTTTCAAAATTTCCTACGGATTCTATTATTAATCGCATAAAAATTAAATATGCAATAACAAAGCTTAATTTCGATGGTTGAGTGGTCAAGTTTGAATTAAAAATTTCCTATGATAATTATCAAAGTACTGTAATTAATAATGCTAGGAGCTATAAAATCCGTTAAAAAATTTTCCAAGCAGAATTTTAATGCATAATACATTTTAACAAATTATGACTACTGCAACTGAATGGGAGGATTTGAAAATATGTTTATCGGTGAAAATAAACTTGTATCAAGTTAAAACGTCTATAATTTTTACCTATAGCTTAAGTAGATTACATTTTCACATAAAAAAATAAATATATAGTTCATTTTTTATTGCAAAATTAGTTTAAAATTGGCTAAGTTCCACTCAATTGTATTTTGCTATAATTTCGTCGCACTACTGGGATCAGAATTCAATATAAATATAAATCAGAGGTAGAGACCATGATAATTTATTATTTAAATTATAATATTTGACTAATATTTGTTAACAATATCACTGTCAAAAACTTGAATAACTATTTTTAATAATAATATTGATAAAAAGTGTTCACTCATCCTCTGATGGTTCGTCATCACTCTCATCTTCACATTCGTCTTTCCATAGTCAATAAGTTTTTTCCCTTCTGGATCTAAATCTTCCTTCGATTTACTATTTTGAAATTAAATTGAAGATATCATGGGGTCAGAGGTGAGCAGCAACCTACGAAATAAATCTTCATTAGTCGCCTCTCTTGATATCTTCCGAGTATTTTGTTGCCGGAATTTCCTAATATCCTTATTCCTTGATTCCAAGGCATCTTCTGAAAGCTGCCCGATGGGCAGAATTGCTTTCTTGGATATACCTGCACTATGAATTAGAAGCTTGTGCATTGTTGGTGGTATATAATACCAAGGGTATTGTTTCACGTATAATGTCGCTGTTGCTAGACAGTATTTTCTGAACTCACTGTGATTGAGTGCTCGACTGCTTAAAATTGATTTAAAAATATTTGAAAACCTTGAAATCAGTTGTTCATGGAGCCCTGAAAATATTAAATTAACATAAAAATCTCACTAAACTTCAGCAGCAATAATTTTTTTTTAATTTGAAACAATTGTCAGTTTCTCTTACCGGTAATATTTGCTGATAATTTAGGGTCCGAAAACAAGCGTCTAGCTGTGTTACCATCGTTTGTGGTGCCATATCCTGGTTTTGGTACATCTATTATTAGGCCCATTTTCTTCTTAAATAACTTCTGAATAATTTACGATCTATACTTTATCTATAATTTACTTTAGCTTACTATCATCATTCTTACATGGATAGCAAATAACAAATTTCTGACTCCAACTCGGAATCCATTTAAAAAATTAAAATGTTGCTAACCATTAGTGCTTCAAACTGCTTCTCGTATGATTGAAAAGCAAAATTTTCCTCGATGGATGCGAAGTTCACGTAGTGAAGTCACGAAGAAACGGAGACGGGTGCAAGGAGATTTTGGTTCCCAGGTAAAAGTCGGTAACTACGTATATCCTCCTTTGAAACACTTTTAACGTTGAACAGATCAACCCAGTGATGCACAGAACAGTCACTTACTGTGGATGTTCACTCGACACTCTCTCTAGGACAACTGATGCCTGTGTTACGCTAGTACAACCGGAAAACTCCTAAGGAAACTAACTAAGGATTCAGTTTGGCACACAGATATATACACTAGATTGGCAGTGACGGGGGGTGGGGTGAAGCCGTGACGTTTGCCTGGCGGCCATCTTACCTTCTCCCAAATTGGAGATTTACCGCATTGTGTGCGCAAGGAACCGGAGGCAAATTACATTGCGGAAGATGATTTTGGTTTGATTAAGGCTACAAACCGTGCTAAGAACTATGAAAAACCTATTCATTTTCCTTTCAGAATTATCCAATGAAAAATAAAGGGAACTATCGTAATATATACGCAGTAAATTAACCGATCCTTAAGCGGAACATAACCGAGACAAAGTTATGAAATTGACAATGCAAGCTGAGCTAAGACTAATTCTAATTAGTTTCCTGCTCAATATCTTGGAATTATCTTAGAATTGGGATTCCCACACTAGAGTTATCACAATACAGAATTCTTGTGCGCGAGTATAAAAGGGGCGTAGCAGAAAGGTAAAATGGTCAACTACGTCGTCTGCTAGTCATTCATACCTGCCGGGTCATATCAAGCACGACTCACAAATGCCACATTACACCTGCAAACATGTCTCATGTGCAGAAAAAGCTAGTTTCGCACCTACCATTCCTGTGGTGACATTTGCTTAGGGAAAAACAAGCTGAAATTGTCGTCTGCTTTAATAATGACCGTGAATAACCTCAATTTACAAGAACCAAAACTGAATAATTCTCCACTAAATTAAATCTTCGTCATTCCTCTTCATTGCACACATACAGAAATTGGCAGGTAAATTTATTGCTAAATTTATTAACTAAAATGATGAAAAACAAATAAATACTGAAAGTAGTTTATTTGTTGTTCATCACCCTTTAATTATTTACATGTTAAGGGTGATGAAAGTCTCGATCACCATCATCCCCAATCAGTTTGCTCATCGTTTCATTCCTAGAAGAGAAAATAGTAATATACTCCATATGATTTGATTTATCATGTATTATTTGATTAGAGCAGGAAGGTGAATTGGGAAACTATTAACTAATATTCCAAAAAGAAAGCAATCAGTTGTATTACATAATATGACCATGTTGTATCCCCACATTTTCATAATGGCATGAATGATTTAACTTCCATAGCACATTATTAATTGGTATATCCCTATTGTAGAAGGGAATGGAGGATATGAAGAAAATGCCTGGGCTAATGGAATTAACACGGCAGAGAAATGAGAAGCAACCACTTGCTATCTCATTTTCCTGACTTTAGCCTGGTTAAGCCAATCGCTTATAGAAGCTTTGAGCACCACTTCCACTATATCAGGGAAGACCCGTCTGCATACACCTACGCATACGCCATAATCAATATACCACATTTAAATGAAGACAAAGACAACAACAGGATAGCATATGATACATGAAAACAGGAAAAAAAGGAAATGGTGTAACATCCATCATGCATGTTCTCAAAACAAAACAGTGAGTCAAGAAGTCATAAAAGCCTGCTAAAAGTTCCCATCAAGGTACAAAGAAGGCATGATTGCATAATTAATCATTTTATACAAGTACTAGGGGATACATCATGCTGGGCCAACGATTGCTAATGATTAACGGTTCACATGAAAACAAATTTGGACTATTGACACCTCATAGTTAAATCTATGCATCAATTTTATTGGGCAAACATAACAAATCTGATGGCAACCACTGTTAATGTCACTAATTTTCACATCTAATATGCACTTGGAGGGCATCTACTCGATGATCTATGGATGAGAGGATTATCTTAAGAAAAAGTTGGAATATAAACTCGTAACTTAAAAACAAATCAGCTATCTTAATATATCTTCTATAATTGTCTGCAAAAATAATCTTAAAAGCAAGATACACACCAATAATACCTACAGTACAAATTCACCAAAGCATGAAGAAGACTGAAATTAACGATACGCATACAATTGCTTCATCTTCTATTTCATGTTTACATTAGAAATAGACCAATTTCCGTTTCAATGTTCATTGGGTATTTTAATGGACATGAGTGGGGCGGCATACTTTAATATAAGCCATGATCATGAGCACATGCAATCCATGAGAGCTTTTGAGAGAGAGAGAGAGTTTAAGGGAATGTCACTAAATAGAGATTTACAAAGTTAAAACTTATCCTTGTGCCAGAAATTCCTTTAGTTCCCAGCCATAATTAAGGGTTCATCATAAACGCCCCAAGATGTAAATAAATAATGATACAAAAGCGGAAAATATTTGACATAAGGGAAACCAGAGAAAGCCTTCCCTAGGTTGCCACAAAACACAACTGAATAATTTTTATGACGATTTCGCATCAAAACACGAAGATAGAGACCGATAGCATATCATATTGTTATTAGTTACTGATGCTGTGGATGGGAATCAATCGCATTTGAAATTATATCGCTTAAACAAACTTCAGTAAAACTGATTCCACCACTCACCGAGAAAATGTAATCCGGGAACATTTTTCACTAAAATACTATGAATTACTGGCCATGCATGCTACTTTCTTTAACGTCAGCATGTGCAAACATTGATGAAAAATATACACATATGCATTTCTGAAACATATAGTTGGCGACGAAATACGCAGCATGGTACGTATCTTCATCAATCTTACAGCTGCAGTAGCTCCTTTAAAACTATTACTTACGCGTGTATAGACACATTTTCGGTCCCAGGAACTTTTTTCCTCGAAGAGTACTTAAAATTGCACCCCCATACAACGCAGTGATTCACCATTTTTCTTCTTAAGACCGCCAGGCAGCAGGAAAAATCGCCTCTCGAACACACGTTTTTTAATGCCACACGAGCAGAGAAGGGAGATAGTAAGATGGCTAACTGCGCAAAATTTTTCTGCCGGCCGGCTTCAGCGCCACCGTGGGGAAAACATAGGCACTGCCGATCTAGTGTATATATCTGTGGTTTGGCAGAACAAGTGGCGGCAAGGGTCGGCAAAAAGAGGCAAAAAAGATATAAAAAGCATAGCTTGAGATAGCTACCAATGGATTAGGAGAAGTAGAAAAGAGTCATTAATGGCAAGGTTGTATAACCAGCATTGTGGGGCCAGCAAGCACGGAGGGACGCAAATCCTCAACCAGCTGGCGCGGGCGCCTGCCGCTGCAAGTGCATGACCACGAGCCTTCCCCCAAACCCCTCGACCACAGCCTGCCCACGATGCCTGAGGGAAGTCCGCAATTCATGGAAAATTCTTTAAAAGATATTTTAACCCATAACTCTGCTGAGAAATGTCCAACGACCTCCTAATCGTAGAATCGCCTGTCGCCAGCGTAGCGAGAAATTGCAATTTGCGACGTTGAATTTAGCCATTTAAGTAGAATGTGCCAAAATCAAGATGAACATTATTCATAATACATCTATTCAAATTACCGATGTCATAGAACTGGCATTCCCTCGTCTTCATGCTCGGAAATCATATATTTCCTTCGCTTATATATACCCAATTAGTGGCCGCCACTGTGGCCCCAGTGGCCGGGGTTTTAAATAAAAATTGTTGTTTAAATTAGAATCGCAAGTTATCGCAAGAATTTCCTTCTGCATATTGTTCTATATGATTTTTTCTATTACACAGTGTGAATAACTACATGTAGCCTGATGTGGATAAAAACGATAATTACCGTTAAACATAAAATTTAATAAAAAAACAGCACAATTTTTGAAAAATTATAAAAATATTTAAAAAACAAGTAAAATGGAACAAATTTCATCTCCATTCATGCAATAAGAATCAATTTTGTGGATAAAAATACTTTTAAAACCAAAATTCTAAATAAAAACTCTTTAATAAAGCAATATATTTAGCTATTTTCCACGAAAAAATGTCGGTCACCAAAATCACCCTGACGTGCTCTACTTTGACCAGCTGTAAAAATTATCGTGGCGTATCCCATGCTCTGTATGGTACCCTATCTTATAGAGCATATGCTTAATAATTTACGTTTACAGAGAAATATTTACTTAATTTTAACTCTTAATTTTTACTTTCGCGCTGAAATTACGACTAACAGCATGAATCAAGTGGTTTCATCACTACATAAATAAATAAATTTAAAAAATAAAGAAGGAATTTCCTCAACTTAAGAAGTTGAATCTAAATTAAATTTTCTCATTATGGAACTCTTTGCAATTTCATAGGACTATTATCTCTCATTTATTAAAAAAACAAAGAGTACAGGTGATAAATTGATTTCTCAATGGACTGGTAAAGTTTTGACGTCAAATATTTCCAAACAATGTTTTCCTGGATATTTAACATTGACTTTGCATTTATTTAGATATGAATACCTTGGTAACTAATTGTTCGTGATGTCTTGATTTAACAGTCCAAGGAGATCTTTTGGGTGCTATTGCCCCATACATTCTTCAACAATGGGGACGATTTTCAAAAAATCACTGAGTTTTAGGAAATTAAGGAAAATTTTGCAAACGTTTCCGAAATTAGAATTAAAAAACAAATTTGATTTATGAAAAATATAATACGGTTCATTCCATTTCCTTTCTTTTGACACCTCTCCCGAGTTCCAACAATATAATTGTTAATAATTTAATTTAGCAAAAAAAGAAAGCTTTGAAGCGATTAAAATGACCTTCACATGTAATTAATTAGCATGGCAGTTGATGTGAATGATCTGGATTCGACCCAGAGACTTTGAGTGCACATGATAAATCCTAGTAAATCTGACATAAATGAGCAAAACTTGAAAGTTGTTAAACTTCTGGTTTAACAACTTTCAAGTTCTAATTTAAACTAATTAGACTATAAAAAAACAAAACGTTTTTTGATAGTCTAATTAGTTTTAAATGCCAAATGAGTTTAAAAAGACAGGTGTGTTAAAGAAAGTCAACCAGGCATGGCGATCGGGGTTGGCGTTCACTTTTGTGTGTAACGAGTACGCGGAACACCGAGTATGTAATGAGGGCAGTGTATATATTTTCCAAAGCTCTTCCCCGAAAGGTAAGTGGACGAGGAGGAGGGGTGGATGAGAAATATGTTCCGAATGGATTGTAGCAGGGCGACCACGGTCCCCGGTTAGACACTCGGACACGGGGTGGGTATGGGGAGGGGATGGGTGAGTAGGAGAAGGGGTTGGGGGGAGGGAGGGGGATGGAGGGGGAGAGGAAACGAGGGTGGAGTGGGGAAATGGAATCTCTCGGACGACAAGTGGTGAGGATGGAAAAGTGCGAAGCGTGAAAAAAATAAAAATAAACCTGTCGAGGAAGTTTGTCGAGATCGCTGTACGCACACACGCACACGAACGAAGGGTTTGCGCGCTGTCGACTCCATCCCCTCCCCTCTTCAAAGTTTAGTTTCCTCCCCCACCCCCCCTTCCTACCGCCCCCCTTGGTGGCGGCGGGGGCGCAGCGGTGCCCTCGGGGGCCGAGGGGAGAGATTCACCACCCATCCACTCCACTTCACAACCTGCTGCCCCCCGCTGCTCACCTTTTTTTGCTCGGGCACAAATCTGTTCGCCTTTATATTTCAGGGGTTCAGGGGGGGGTGTGGGAATCCACTCGTTCCCTGGCATCCACTCTGCTCCCTCCTCTGCTCCCTCCCCTGCACCCTCCCCTGCACCCTCCCCTGCACCCGCCCACGAACCAAACCACGAACGCGGACGAGCGGAAGCGGTAGACTCTTCACCTCTCGACCATCATTTGAGCCATCGTCGAAGTCGCGACAATTCCTCCACGCTCACCCAGGTTAGAGATACACGCATACTTTAGATTTAAAAAATTATATCTCTTTCGCGTTCATTCTGTTCCCATTTTCGCAATTTAATGGGAATAAAAGTTAACACGTTTAACGTAAGAGGATCTTTAGACTCTCTATTCATACATTTTAACTCCTTATACGTCACTTAACTTATAGTGGTACCTATATCGCATTCCATACGGTGATAAAATAAATGTCAATTAACGGAATATAAAAAAATATCACGTTATAAGTGAACGAATATAGCATTTTCTAGAGGTGATATACTTTTGTGCATTGTTAACGTGAAACGTTTAAATTTAACTTTGCGTTCAATAGCTGGTGCTACCTTACTATGAATGAGTCTTAAGTCAGACCTGGTTGTGCCTTAAATTATATTTCCTCATCGCGCTGCTCCACACATTAATTCATTTCAATGGCATGAATACTCCGCCGCATATCTGTGCACCCGAAAGGTTAATTATTCATCGTCATGAATAAGCATTTAATGAAATTTGTTTTCCAACATAAAATTCTCAGTTGATCTATTGCGTCAGCGTTTCATTAATTCTAGCAAGCGACGTAAAAGCGAAATATTTGGGTGTCATTATCACGACGGCCAAGTCAACGAAAGATCTAGGGCTTGAGTCCCATCTCAAGTTTGACTGCCGAGTTCACCTCGTTTGAGAAATATTTCTACAAAAGAAACCTTAGCCACAGGAGTTCCTAGAACTAGCCGCTCGACATCAAATGAAATGGACACTGGCTGGTCAACAGGTATCGTCGCGTGCGATCGCTGATCTCGGAAGAAGTCAAACATTGGCATGAGAAACACAAAAGACTGGAGGCGTAAGGAAGCAACCCCTCCACAAGCGTTTCTTTCAGAACCCGACATCCAATGAGTCATGTAACAAGAACTAGATTCAATTCTGGTAAAATGACCATCTAGGCGTTACCGACCTTAGAGTTTGCTGATTTAGCAACATCCAGTTCAAAACATAATTAAGAACACGACATTGGTTGTAAAAGCAAGCGATTCTGTGTACCTACTTTGTAAATCAATATTTTTAGATTCAGGGAGGAAAAGAAATATTATAATTATAAAAGGAAGTTAAATAGAATATGATGTACTGTTCCACACACAAAAATAGAAAAATAATTGAATGTAAACGTCTACAAAGCGCTTTTTCCGGAAATATAAAGCAACAAATTTGTTTCTATGAGCATGGGTTTTCTTCAGAGGGAGGAGGGTGTGGGCAAAGAGTGGCGGAATGCGGTAACGAGGAATGATGGCGAAGAGGAAGTGCAGGGCAGGGGTTGGGAGAGAGGGAAACAAGTGGACCACAAGAAACCCTTGAAGAGGCGAGGAGAGAGACATGAAGATTAATACTCGCAGGTGCGTGGAGCACACGTTTGCGTGCGGTGTGAAGTCCCCCGGTGGGGCGCTGGGGTGGGAATACTAAACATTTGCATTTGGGGGTGAACGCCCTGCATGTATAAATTTAAGCAAAATAGCAAAGTTTCCCTTCAGTTAGCAAAGAATGCGTTTCAGGTGTTGTTTCGCGCGACGGGACTTGTACGGGTGGGGGAGGGAGGGGGTGGGGTGGGAAAAGGGGACCACCAGCACCAGCACCAATTCATGGAGAGGCGAGCACCGCGAAATAATCCACCCGAGTGCACCACGACGGCAGCAGCGAACGAAGCTTGCACTCGCCACGCCCACCTCGAGTTTGGAGGAGTTGGTTCTTGAACCAGCCGCCCCTCGCAGCCGGCTCCCGGCGGTTCCCCTTCGCGGGGGCAGGGGGCGCTTCAAGTGGCACTCACGCCATTCCCACACCCCCGCTTCCCTTTTTATTACACCCCCCTCTCCGCTTTCCTCTTTCGATAAGGGCGCGCAGGAAATTATTGCATATTTCCGCTCCCCTCCTGTCCCCCCCCCCAGCCACTCCACTTTCACACCTATGGAGAAAAAAAGAAGAAACGGAGGAACGCAATAAAAAGCACGAGGCCAGACGAGGCGACTGACGGCACGGCCCTTCCCCTCCGCGTCGAATCCCCGGCAGTCGGCACGCGTGACACCGCAAACGCAGAGCTGACACCTCACTCACGGAGAGACAAGACGGCGAGGAGGCAGATGCCAGAGCGAGAAAGGAGACGCCGCCGTCGCAAAGAAGATATGGCACCACGCTTCACTTTGTGGAATCCCTTTGCTTAGAGAATGAAGATAAATACGAAATTGAGATTACTCGACGTAAAGTTTTGTTCGTTTGACACGGCCACGACCAAGTTTAGATGAGTAACTCCACCTGCCTGAACGCTCTGACCATTCATTTGAAGACACTTTGAAGACGAACACGAAAGAACCTTTTTTGCGGAATTAACAGAATCATAGGTGGAGCCTAACATTTACATTTTGGCACCCACCAGAGGGGAATTAAGAGGTCACGGTGAGTGAGTTAAGTGTAGATAAGAAGGCAAAGGTAGCGAAGAATTCCCGGTGAGACATTGTACCAGTTTGTCCCCCCAATCTTGTACGCTTTCCTCGCCCTGGCGTTATGATCATTACAAGTAAGTGCCACAAAGTTTTTGCTACACCAATAACTTTCTTCGATGGCAAAGACTTTGAATGGCGATAAGAAAACCGCGGAGGCATTTCATTTTTCAGCCTCGAGCCTCGCTCAGACAACAGAAATGGAATGGAATCTCCAAGAAATACAAAACCACAGACACTATTTTAGGTTATGGCCACAATTCACCCAAGGACCTCCCCGCCGAGGCCATATCACGCGATGCAGACGGAGAGTCAAAACCTGAGTCGAACTCAGCATCAATTTGAAGAAAAATCAATCACGCCTCATGCGACACATAAATATCAAGGATCACAGGACCCAATGCACGAAATTGAGTACTAAGATAGTTCTGAATTGTATAAAATAAACTTAAGTAGCGATAGATTTTATCCTTATTATACCTTTCAAGACATTCCTTTTTATTAGAATTCCATCCATTGTATATAATGTACAGAAAATGCAAGCCTTTCTAGATAAAACACATAATGACAGATGTGGAGACACCGCTTTGGTAATTCCAATCCTTATTTTGATCGGTCAGATAGTTTCAAACATGAATTGATGGAGTATATACAAAGCACGAAACAAATAAAACAAATTAAGAAATGCATTGACCTGCTAAGTAATCACTGCTATGTCGATAAAACAGCTTTCTAGATTTTTCCATGGTATTTAGATACCAAATATTTTATGCAATGATTCTCGAAGGGACTTGAAGACGCAGAGTTGAATGGTGGAGAACGAGTTTCAATGCATTCGAGGATTCACTTATCTATTCCGAGTCAATTGCCGCAAAGATAGATAGACCGTGAATTTTGAATAATGTCAACCAGGACAAAAGTGGTGTGTACCTGCTCAAATGCAGTAATTGTGACGGGGCATATGTGGGGCAGGCTGGAAGAACATTCAAAACAAGAATCAGCGAACACAAGCGATGTTTAAAATATAATGATTGTAAATCCTTCTTTGCCAAACACCTGATAGAAACGGGCCATAACAGTGATTTTAACCTAGAAGTGTTACATGTACATGACAAAAGTTGGAAACTAGATACTCTTGAAAAATTTGAAATTATGAGACATAAAATGCTACCAAATGTTCAAATGCTAAATGAAGTAACGGCATTCAGGTGTTCCCAGCTGCTTACAAAGTGTTTAACCTTGTTCAAATCTAACCTAAAAGACCACAAAACCCGGACTCCACATTCACCACCACCTGTCAACTATCCCAACCCTTCACCCTCCCTCCTCTCCACCCTCCCTCTATTCCACCCATAGAGTTATTAAGGTACCAGAGGTGGCGCTGCCTATACTCGGCCGTAAGCGAAGGTGAAGCCGGGTGGGCGTAACCGTCCGCCATATTGAGTGACCGTGATATACTATTAGCGGAATAGGCGTAAACTTAGATATTTACACCTTTTTTGTTCATAAAATGTTGAATTATGAGAAATAGGGATAGTATCGGTTAGGCAGATAATACAGAATATATTGTCAACTCCTCCAGTGGATCTTATGAAGAAACCGGCAGGTAGGAGCAATGAAAAGCATGTCGTCTGCTCTTGATGGTATGTGTTTAGTGTCTCCCAAATAAAAAAATAATGAGACACCTGAAGAATTAAGGAAATATATATAAAATAATAATTAATGCAAATGGTTTTGAATATAAAATTTACTGGCCGTTAGGGAAAAATGCGTAAAGTACGGCTTATTAGTTAGCTCTACCTATTAATTGGCAAAAGAGGCAGACTTACATAAGACTTTCGTCGTTTTGGACAGCTAAAAAGTAAACAAAAGCAATAAACGATAGTGAGTGATGATTTATAAATCATAATATGGTCACTGACGCCTTGTTATACGCATAGAATTCCCATTCCAATGGCTATTCCGTTTGTCGTTGAAGAGCTCTCTATTTTGAAATCAAAGGTTCAGTATACAATGGACTTTTGGCTTGGTAAAAGGACATTGAAAATGGCTGAATATTCGAAACTTGTCGTACCTTTATAATATTTTGGAAGTCACAAAGTATCCCTTTATTATCAATCAGCTCCCAGAGTGCATAGAAGTATGCTAAAAGTTTGCTTTCAAAGTCTGAAGGCCGTCTTACTCGGTACATTAGTTTGTACAAACTCTTCCGTGAACTCTTACATGAGGCAAAATGTATCGTGTAAAGCGGCAAATTGCATGAACGCTTTTGCGAATGTCTCACTGCCTGCACGGGAAATAGAACCTATTCTAATTTCGTTGAGACAAACGTACAATCTCACGTACATACGTTTGTGCAAAATCTTTCATCGTGTAAAACGGCCTTTATGAAAGATTGTTGTGCAATGTCCGATTTGCTCCGCTACCTTAACTACTTTATAAGGGTATTATTTATTTATAGTATTATTTTTAAAGCAACCAGAACTTTGTTAATGGCCACACACATTCTTAAGTAGGTATAGTAACTTATCTTCGTGGTATTTATTCAGTAAAATGGAAATGGGAAGCATGAGTTGCAATGACTTGATGAATCATTAATATCATGGTAATCTATATTGAAATTTAATTTTGCAATATTTCCCACCATAAAATGTATCTATAATTGAATTAATATTAACTGTTCTACATTGATTTGCATATAGAATTGAAATCCACTTCGAATACCTGTTACAAAGAAGGTCAAATTTATATTTCAAATCTATGTAGATATTTAATTTAATAGCCTCATCTATATTAACATTAGCTAAGGCAATTAATTATTTTATTGGCTTCTTAATGAGAGAACCTGAATGTAAATGGATCGTGGAACTCTGTGGATTACTCAAATTGAAACTGAACTATTTCTGAAATTCAAAATTATTCACCATAAAAGCATATACCCCTTTAAGACCTCACAATTAAGAGCAAAATTGTTGGTGGCTTGAATAGCCTCGAATGTGTCTCATTTCTGAGTTCTCGGTGATTTATAGGAGTAGCTAATTTGTGAAAACATTAGACCCTAATGTTTCATTGACAATGCTGATGAAAAACAAATAATTAGTATCGAGTTTTGTCCCCAATCAATAACCGTAGTTCTTGTAGGCCTGCTGCTGGCATCATTCACAACTATCATTTGAGTTAATAATTATACCTGCCAGTATTTGAGGGAGGGATAATTTTATTGCTAAATATAAAACAACAGAAGGAAAGGAAAATAGAACCCCTAAGAGTAGAGAACTCGTCTTCAGAATAGTCTTCCCGTCTCACGATCTCTTACGGAAATCAGTGTTCTTACGGTCACTCAATATGGCGGACAACTTTCACCGTGGCTTCACCTGAAATTCGTCACGCCACCTCTGTTGAACTATATACTCTAAGATTCCACCCTCCCTCTATTCCACCCTCCCTCCCCTCCTGCAAACGGCCCAATCCAATCCCAATACCAAAACCCAACTCCCATCCCCCACCCGCGTAAGTCTTAGCACTCACTCCACCTCCTCTCCCGGAGTATATAAAGAACCCGAACTGTGCCAGATGTATGTATACCTTGACAATGACGCTAAGACGTCGAAATCGATTGGGGAAAAATATATATATCATATTGTGGAATAGTACAAAGTCTTTCATTTCACATGTTCAGTGCGTGAATTTTGAATTCGAAGGACGCTCTGACCAGAGTCTCGAAAGCTGCGGCGGGGAAAGGGGGGAAGGGGTGTGGGAAAGGGGGGAGGGGGGGGAGAGTGGGTGGAAGGGGAGGAAGAGGAGCTTTGAATGAACGAGGGCAAGTGGGCAGGAGGGGGTGGAGCGTTGCCATGGAGACAGGGCCGACCCTTAAAAAAACTCCACGCACTGCAGGGTGAGGGGGGAAGGGGGTAAGGGGGTGAGGGAGGACACCGCGGTGCACAGGTGTCCTCGGGTGTTTTTCTTTTTATTCCTGTTGGAGCGCGGTCGCCAGGACAGGAGGGAGTGAGAGGGTTCCTTTCCTTCGAGCGTGATTCCACAGGGTGGTTAACAGGAGAGACGGGTTGGGCGCCAAATGACTCCGGGACGTGTCCACTCCAGCGAACCGTCGGCCGAAGGGAGAGGTTCCTTCTGTGAAGGGAAGGGGTAGTGGAGATAGGGGAGGGATTAGGGGGATGGCGAGGATTGGGAAGGTACATATGAGGAAGAGAGTGTGCTCGGAGACGCATTAATATGCATCATCATGGAGCATCACGAGTCCATCGAGACAGAGGGAGACTATCGACCGATTAAAATGAAATGCCGAAGAAAGGCACTTGGTCCAAATTGTAAAGCAATCACCATTTCGAGCCAAAAATACCAGGTCTCGTTGGGAGAGATACTAAACATTAACCCGGGAACGTGGATGCACAGAGCACATTCTCAAGCACACATGTCATAAAGATCCGACTCTATCCAATTTGCATCCCACGAAATGGCGAAACAAAATAGGCTGAGGAGGATTCCGACCCGGGTTAAAAAATATAAGAGATGGATGCAGGGAGGGAGGTAATTAAACTGGCAAAGAAAGGCTGCGCTGCGCGACATAGGCAAGAGGTAAGAAGAAGCAGGGTGGTCGTGATTTAATCGTGCCATAATAACACAATAAAACCCGGTGAAACCTGGGCTTTATTTCTTATTTTTGGAGTTACGTTGGATTTGAATGTTTTATTCGTCTTACTGGCTTTCGGTACTTACCTTTTCAATATTTTGAATTTTAATTTCCTAGAATATATATTTTAATTTTACAAGTATAAGTACACTATTTTAGGGGTTTCGAAATTCTTTTGGCTGGCTTGAGTTTTGGTTGAATGCTTTCGATAATAATACTGAAATTTCTGGAGTGAATATTTCTTTATGGAATCATTATTTGTGAGACTTACAATGTATGTTGCTAATTTTAACATTTTTATGTGCTTATTGCGAGACAATAAGTTGGATAAAATCTTCTCGGGTCTTCATTCTGGCGACATTCAAGCTGATCAGCATCCCTGATGACGAGGACTGTGCCGGACCTCGAAACGTTGGGAAAAATGGAACCTGTAACCCTGAAGAAAACCCGAGAAGATTGTATTCAACTAATTTTCCGGAAAAGCACCATATCATTAATATGAGACAGTAAATTGCATGTTACTTTAGGGGACAAAATACAGATTTTTTCGATGCGCTGTAGTTTTGTTGAACTTACTCATTGTGGCAGCTAACAGTTAAGTAATCTTAAATCATGTATTGCAGGGAGGTAACAGATATATTGGTTCTGGCAGCACCTCAAAGCAAATCACATAAATTCCTACAAATTATTCCACACGTGTAGTTAAACATCAGGTCGCATGTACATCATTGGTATTAATCAATTCGAAAATTGATTTGCTTCAGCTCTGCGCTGACTCAAGTCTTTTTTCAGCTTTTTTTATCAGAGTGCGTTTTTTATTTCCTCCTTTACTTGATATGTACCTATTCCAACCTTGCCTTCTTATTTCATAGTTTCCATTCATTTTTATTTCAATTATTCTTTTCAAAATATCGCTTCCCTGAGTAAATATTTAGAATGGTTTGCTATCAACGACACGTCTTGTTCAGATCAGAAATATCATTTAGGAAAATATAATATTGCATTTTATATCCATAAATGTCGGGGCATTAACACGTCAAAATGATTTGAATTAAACTTAACATATCATTCATTACCTAAGTAATACAAATAAGCTGCGTCGAAATGCGCTCGTGTTCCTCAAAAGGGTTAATCATTCCAATGAAATCTATATTTATAAATCTCTCCGTCATTTAAATAAAATTTATATTTGTAAAAGATTAAAAAAAAATATTTTTAAGAAGGTAAACTGGAGTGCATAGTATGCAGAATTGCATTGGGTAAGGGAGAATGTTCGATCACATGGTAGTTGCTGATGAGTACATAGTCTAAACAAAGACATAAAAAACGTGAGTGACGTTTTGTTAATCTCTGATAGTTTTTGGCTCAGTGTTATGCATACTCATGATGTTAGCAAATGAAAAACCGTCGAAGTCCGTTAGTACCTATTAAGTTTTTATTTCCTCATGCCTCACACAGCTCAGTCCAATACGGAAAGCGGCATTGTGTGTGAGTCCTAAACATGATACTGACTAAAAGAGCACGAGTGCAGGCAGAGGAGGCTTTTGCCACGTGTTTGTGGCAAATAATGGAGTCGGTGACTTATTAGGCTGGAGGTGCGAAAGGGGAGAGGCTGATAACCACGGAAGAGGAGGAAAAGAAATTTGGGGTGGATGCTCGGAGTATAGAGTGTGAAATGGACGGCCGAGGTGAGGGTTGAGGGGGTGGGAGGGAGGGAGGGAATGTGCCTCCAATACGCTGCTATCTATGGCTTGACCACTGTTAAGTTTCTCCAGGTACTCTTTCCATCTCTGTGCTTTTCACAAGCTTTAAATTAGCTTCACTTGTCTGTCTGTCCATAGATCAGGGACAAAACTTGTAATTAAAATTTGACGAGCAGTCGCTCTGTCATCTGTAGAGAGACGTATTCAAGATAACAATGCAATAATCAACTTTTTTTAGGATTTTCGCAGCTTATTGTATATCTTGATATTCTCAAAATCATCAACTTCCGGAATTTATTTATTAAAAAAACTACCACTGTTGTTCTTAAAAGTCCGACACATTATATTATTTTGTATTGCATATATATGCTTGTAATATATTGCATAAGTGTTGTAATAAAATATTTGAGGAACGAATTAATTAATATTAGTATCGCTCGGTTTTATTTGAAAAGACGTGCCTCATTTTTTAAATTCAATATCTAATAACCACTGCTTGATTTGAAATTGATTACGTAACAAAAGTACCTCGGAGCCAAAAGTATCTCGACATATTAACATTCAAGTTGCGAGACTGGTGCAAATTGAAGGGAGTGTGAGAATGTTAGTGACTTCGAAATAATAGAGAGGGAGTAAGTAACTGATTTTCTGTGCCGTAACACCAACACTAATTATAAATTCATTGATATTCCGGCATTTTATAATTTAAGCTGACCAAACAATTACCTAGATGTCACAAGCAGCAAGTATGACTTAATGTAAGAGCTTTGAGAAATCTGGATTCTGCGCCGTAGCGTTATTATTTGCAATCTCACAATCAGCAAAAGAAAAGCATGATTGATTTAAGTAACAAACAAGTACTACTCTCTAAAATACTGCTACTATATTCTAAACAATCCAAAATGAAAAAGGAAGTTATCTCGTGTAGACATCATAAAAACCACTTCTACGCATTCGCACTCCTTGCACTCCATTCGTTCTCCCTCCTTTCTTCCTCCCCTCCTCCTCCCCTCTTCTCCCATCCCGCCACACCCTCTGACCCTGCCCCGAAAGGGACACATTCCCCGATTGGGACAGGGTGTCGGAGGGTGCGCCTCCTCGTCAGGAATACTCCTCCCCCACCCCCACATCCACTGAGTCTGCCTTCTTCGATTTTTTCCCGATTCCACCATGCCTACCTTACTACATGACATCACAAGATATTAATTGAAAGGTAATAATCGATATCTATCTATTTCGATGCATCAAAGTTCCCAGCAGCAAGAGTCAGCATGTGGAAATGAGTGACAGTTTAAATCTTAAAGAAAAAGCTTGTAAATATCCACAGGATATTAAATAAACTGATAAAGATGTCGGCAATGAGTGCCGTTATCAAGGTGAAGGAAACTTGGGATCACGAGCTCTAGTAATTATTTAACAATAGGATGGGGGAGGGGGCAACGAGAATAAGAGAGGGCGGGGGGAGGGGGTTGGTTTCGGTGAATGGTGAGGATGTAAGATGACTGTGGACACGCAATACATCAGGGTCAGGAAGGTGCCTATGACGGATTCGAGGTCAACTTGACGCACAGGGTTATCCAGTAAATTGGAATGCAAGGGATAGGAATGTGGTGGGTAATGAAGTAAAATTTTCGGAAATTTTGAAGGCCAGGATAAACAGGTTTTCTGTTTTTCCCAGAAATATTGAATTTTAAAATTGAAAATATGCATTGGGTACGACGTACAACAGATTTAAAATACTATAATGGTCACAGCCCATCAAATGTACAAAATCAATTAAATGTTTAGCAAAATTCGATAGTTTTTTGAAGTGACAAGGAATGTGATAATCATCCACTAAAATTAAAAAATTACCCTGGTATTATGACCAGAGTTTGACGTTGCAGTCTTAAAATATAGATGGGCGTCAGGAAACGATGTAATTCCCTCGAAGTTGCAGATGTGTGCAGAAGTGAGGACCCTGAAAAATACTAAACAAATTAAACTACAGTGGCAATAAAAAAACTGACCAAATGTCAGATTACTTTAAAAAGATAGTAACCATCGCCGTACATAAGGAGAAAAGAACCGATGAATATGATGATTATAGAACAATTGGCCTTACTGTGAATACTTAAACAGCACTGACGGGAATTATGTTCAGAAGGAAGGAACGAAAGATGGAAAGGCGCTTGAATGAAGACCAGTTTGGTTTCAAGTATGAGAAAGAAAAAGCGATTCCAGCCTTAAGACTTTTATCAGAGAAGAGGACGCAAAAGTCCAGTCCACGTACACTGCCTTCATCGGTCTTTAAGAGCTATTCACCGTGAGGGTGAGCACTAAATACTACCAGCATTAAAGAACATGAGTTACCTTTGAGGATAAAAGAATAATGTATAGGGTTAATGACGTGCAGTTGGCATTTGTTAAATGACGCAGTGCGGAGGATGTAGGAAATGATTTGTGACAAGGATAAGTTTTGTCACCCGTGATTTTCAATACTTACACAGAGAAGACAATAAACGAAATCAAAGGAATGTTAAACATATATACCATGAGCGTGAAGCAATCAACGCTTCCAATTAGCGGATGGTTTAACAATCCGGGATGTGATGGAAGAATATCAGTAAAGGATGCCGAACAGTACGGACTAAAGTATGACAAAACTTCAAAATGACGCCAGGAAAACGAAAATAATGTGTAATGGATGCAATCAGGAAGAAAAAGTCATCATGAGACTTGGAGAGCAGAACTTTGAAAAACAAAAGAATTTTGTTACTTGGGAAGTAGGATCACTATAGAAGTGATGGCAGAGCCAAGTACGATATAGTGAGCGGTTCTATCCCTGGAGTAGTCCATCTTAAGAAGGATAGGTATCCTACAGCAACACAGGAATGGAAATAAGTAAGCCCTTTATAGCAAGATGTGTTGCAGAAAAGTTGCAGCAATTTGGCGGTAAAGCTTGTAAAATAACAGCTGATGTCTAGTTATCGCTTTTGCATTATCATGACCCTCTTCCGCAAGCATTCGCCATTTTCTTGCTGATATTGCTTCCTTTTTCCAAGATGCACTCAAAAACTCCATTTCCACCAACAACATTGTTACTACTACCCCTACATTCCCGTCCCTCATTAAAACTAAATGGTCAATTTCCTCCTTGTTGCCTATCGTGGACATGTAAACCTCCATATGTATTCACATTCCTCCCGCCAATTTTTGTGCTCATCACTGACGCTAATTCACGTGGAATCTCCCCGCTACCTCCTCCTACTCATTACCCCAATATCACTAATCCTAAAAGTCGTAGGCATTCCACCAAAAACTATCTTTCATCTCCATATTATTAAAACGCAAAATGTACTTTTCCACAGAAATCCCCACCTCCATATATTTCATCTTGGGTATACATTTGCACCATAATGCCCTTGTACTGCCCTTGTACCTGACGATGTCGTATCACGGCGTCGCACGAATGAAAGTTCAATAAAAAAGTACGATGCGCATTTTAATCAATATGGATGCATACAACTTCCACGAAGTGAGGCCTGAAGTAATTTAGTTTATCTTCCGTCTCTTTCTTAGCATTCGGCCATTTTTTTACGGATGTCCTTGCCAGGTGAAATTATCGTCGCTCCCGCCAGTTCAGCTCCATTAATCACAAAAACCCAAAAAGCCTTCCACGCCTCAATTATGTAGGATAAAATAAAATATACCTATAGATTTTATTGAGGCTATTGTCAATACTGGGGAAAGATACGATGCTATAAGTATGTAATTGTTATCGAATGATAAATATCGAATCAAATGCATGTTATCCTCTTCCTCGTCGTGAATCTCGGTATGCTTGCATGTGGGGGAGGGGGAAGGTGGGCGAATGCACCCTCTTTTTGAGGAACCCGCCCCCCTCCTTCCCCTCCCCTACCTTCCCTCCCTTTCATCTCCGCACCATCTAAGTAACACACGGGAGGTTGAGAGGGGGGGAAGGAGGGGAGGATAAGGTGGGGGGGGGGAGGATAAGGGGGTATGGGAGGATAAGGGGGGCGCCGTAAAAAAAAAGAAGAGCGGCCCGAATAACGAGGGTGGGTGGGTGCCCCACGCGTGCCGCGTATCTGGGGCGGGGGCGGAACCTATTTCGAGGGGCAGGCAGCGTGAAATGAAACGGGTGGCCAGGAGTGGGATGAGGGCCCCAATCTCATCTCTGGCCGAGGTAAGGAGCGACGGAGGAGACATCTGCCGGCCAAGAGGCCGAAACAGGAGCGAGAAACAACGCCCCCTCGAGCCGCGGGCGCGCACAACACGACCGGTCGCGCGACCGGAACAGTTGAGCATCGGAGAGCGCATTGCGCGCGATACTGCTCACACGGGGACACTTGTGTCGCACCACCGGAGTGGGCGGAGCACCACTACCTATCGCTCTCGAGTTCGAATCAGAGTGGATAGGTACTTCCAGGGATCCAGCACCACTTCAACGTTGCACCATTGCAAGAAATGGAAGTAACCTGAAAAACGATATTCAAACTAGTCAAAATTAAGAGGACGTCACTCGCTGAAGAACGTGGCTGTGACCTCAAGAACGCCATGTGCATAAATGCGAGGATTTCGTCGCATCATTTGCACGGGACTTCGTGAAAACAACTGTTTCCTTTGAGGAATCTATGGTATCTACAGTGGAATAGTACGCAAGGGTGGATTCATTGATGAAAGCACCCTGTGCGAATCCAAGGAATCGGACAGGGAGCTCCAGTCCAGACGAATTATGTCGTTTCGGTGGATTCGGTAAGCACACTGGTGAACATTAGTGACAGGAGCTACGTATGTTTCCACCTCTTCCCATTCTCTTCTATCGATGGCTACTGCTCGTGAATTGAATCAAAGCCTGCAATTAAATATGTACTATGAGTATCCTTTAAGAGAGTAACTTGAGAACTCCGCTTAAGAACGAATTCATCGCGTTAAGTTGTGCAATACTCAGTCGTCATTCTACCCCATGGACATTGAGTACATTATCTGGTCGCCAGTAAATCAAAAATTATAATAAAATCAGTACCGTTCAGAAACTTAATGCCATAACTTTCTAGTTATCAACTCTCCGCGGGGCCATCGCACTGCTAAAATTCTATACTGCTGATGAACAGAATGTAGACGAATGTAAAGAATGAAAATAAGCATAAACATTCGGTTCTTTACATAGGTTGCCTCGGTTGTGAGCTTCCTTCAACTGCACGAAGAGGGGACGACAAATTCACAAATTTTGGATAGGGTAGACGAGGATAGTGAGGGCAATGAAAAGAGGGTAGAAAAGATTGATGGATGACGAAGAGGTGTTGGAATGCATGAGATATATGGGCAACAGTAAGAGATGAAAACCGAGGAGAAAGAGAGGCACCGAGGACGTACTTATCAGTGGTTCCGGTCGTCTCTAAGTTGACCAGACCTTGACATATTGTAATCATCCAAGGCGTGTAGTCCTCAGTCTCCTTTTGCTCTTTTTTCGTCGAGTATCTTGAAGCTTCG
The DNA here is from genome assembly GCA_963573305.1 of Pyrrhosoma nymphula. Classification (NCBI taxonomy): domain Eukaryota; kingdom Metazoa; phylum Arthropoda; class Insecta; order Odonata; family Coenagrionidae; genus Pyrrhosoma; species Pyrrhosoma nymphula. The sequence goes on from OY754327.1 coordinate 186,562,528, forward strand.
GATGAATCCTATTGGAGGAGCCGCGGTATTTGTTCCTCGGGAGGGACTCTACGGTATCCAGGCTAGCTATGGGGCGCTTGCAGTGGTCCCAAGGCCAAACTTGGATCTTTGCAAGGTTGCTGGTTGCTGGAAGCTATGAATTATTCGCACTGTCAAAGAACCGTCGCGCGATCTTCGGAAAATGGACATCAAGGGATTCCAAAATTCCATCTCGGAGACGTAGTCGTATCGGTCGCGTCCTATAAGGATCATCCGAAGTGCAGAGATCTCCACCACCTGGAATCGGTGGAAGGTTGACTCGGGCACTCCAGATCATACAGGTGCTGCTCACTCTATAAAAGAGAGTATACAGGCATTGTATAGCCTTATTCTCTTTGTGTCCATGCTCAGCACCGGCGGGTGCAGGATCGACCGTAACCTAGACAACGTCGCAAATGCTTTCGTACAAAACACTCCCCACGTGGAGCTTCCAGAGAATCTTCCGGTCCGGCAGAACTCCAAGGTAGTCTATCTCAGAGTTTCAACGTAAAGTGACTCCATCAACCCGCAGGTCGACTCCTGGCGGCATGGGCGTATTTACGGAGGACGAACGGGACCGGACCCCCCCAATCCCAGAGGCAACTTTATTAAGGGTACCAACATTAACCTATAAAAATTAGCAAACTAAATGTCTTTAAGTACTTCAAAAAGGGCTAGAAAATGCAGTTTTGTTGATATAATTTTTAAAATAATTTCCAGACCCACACCCGCGGTACTGGATCTATCAAAAATATTCTGGATATCCCCCCCAGAGCCAAATTCTAGATATGCTACTGCCTGTCGGCACTCCATGTGCTGCATGGAAGACGATTGCCCTCGTATTCCAATACTCCCAAGGGATGTAATGGGTGTAGATATTAAGAAGCACTGGTTCCAAGAAAGGCCCCTTCGGCACGCTGGCGTTGATACGCCGAGTGATGAAGTCAACCGTGTGTATGTGTCTACTAAATTTCAATCCCGAAAGCCGATTGCCCAAACATTTCTACACGTCAATGAGTGAGTGCGTGTTAAGCCAGGCATACCTTTATGGATATAAAAACACTGATTATGGCAATAACTAGTAATAATTTGCAAGAAAAACACCCAGCTTCAGTTTAAGAGTAGCGTAGGTTGAGCAACACCTTCGCTGCAGGAGACACATCTTTATAATAAGATAATAACAAGGGTAGTGGTAATTACGTACGCTCGTTGATTTTTGCAGTTTTGATTTCCCTTATCAGGGGAAACATATTTTTTGAAGACGTGAGGAGAAGAATAAAAGCAGTTGCGAAGTGTTGTGGAGAAGAAGAGAGATAAGAGAGAGTGCTAAGGCTGCGGTTTTCGGGACAATATTTTTTGTGGCTACGATGAGACTGAGCACAGAGCTACCCACAGAACGAAGATAGTTTGCCCTTGTATGTATGTACTCCATCGCCGATTAAAGCACGAGGCGCAAAATCTCAGATAGTCCCGGGAGGGAATGCAGGACATTGCGCTGAAAGGGAGGAGTGGCCTACCGGCGCCAGTTCCCAACTCACCCTCACTCCCAATCCACAAACGACCAAACCCCTTCATTCGACTGCATACTTTTGAGTTCCCCCTCCCGTCTGTTCCACATGCCGTCCGTCCCACGTGCCTCCTTCTCCTCCCACCCCTCACCCCCACCCACCCCCAGACCCTCGACCAGCAATTCCCAAACGCGGCCACCGTGAAATTTGGGTGAGAGACCGCGGGAATATCTCGACCCTGAAAGTTGTCCAACTATTTCGCCCCTTGTTTATCCTCATCCACTTTAACGACTTCAGTCGACCTTTTGGAACATATCACGCACACGCAAGCACCGCTTGAAAAAAATTACGCAGTCACCATTAAAAGCGAGAGGGCATTTATCGCGGAAGAGACGCCGCCGCCCCCAAAAACTGCGGGTTCCCATCTCCAGGCCCCTTTCCCCACCCCTTTCACCACCCCTCCTGCTCACCCCACCCACCCACCCTCTCGAACCAATGACTGTCGCCGTGACAACGAGTGAAGGAAGCCGTGGATCACATCAAACATGTTCATTGCTAATGCAGGAAAATAACTTTGAACCTTTCCTCGCAAACTTATCCGCGGTCTGTCACTTTCTACCACTCAAAGGTGTAATATTCTACGGTCCACAAACTAACGTCGAAGTAACATTTGGGTATATTTAAATAAATGTGTCCCTCCCCAATTATGAGAATAGCACTTCGTTTTTTTCCTCTATTTTATCCGAATTTACTAACTGTGTCGATTTCTTTCATTAAAAGTAGTCGTGATTATGAAAAACCATCCTCCCTCGAAGCAACATCCGTGTAACCACCGTTCGAGCCATCTTCACCGTGAACCGTGACGTGGACCACCGGCGATTCCGGCGGGCCCTCACGTGTCAGCATATCAGCAAAAATTACTCAAGGTAGCATAAGAGGCTATCTTCGTTCAAAAGAGAAGAATAGGGAATTCACAGCCTGCTTTTAATTTCAGAGGAGTTCCGTGGGTCTTGTTATCCGATTATTTGGTGATAGGTCAACAATATCAGAGCTAGTCTTGTTAGGTCCTGCTAGTTAAAGCTAAAAATTGAAAAAGTAACCGTTACACTACAGCTAATATTAAAAAGTAGCTGTCAGCTACTTTCAACTACTTTTTTTGTTTACACTTCATTTTATTAAATAGTAGTGAAAACTTTGACAAAGTCTAAATGTGGACGTTTTGCTATAAACGTCTGGTTTTCGTAAAATAACTTGGTTTTTTAACAGTTTGATAGCTAACAAACTAATAATAAACATATACATACAAGGTTAATGTAGGTAGGTTGTAACCATTACTTTGTGTACTTTGTGTACATTACTTTGTGTAAAATGTGTACTTTCACATTTTCTAAAACTATTTTACTAAAAGCCTTCCCAGAAAATTGTTTTCCCGTCTTTTGTGTCCATCCCTGATCATTCATATCTGCTGAAGACTTGTACGCATCAATGTATGCAATGAAATCTTCTCTTATAGTTTCTTTGTACAGATACCTTACAATTAAGGGCATTTTTCCTTGTGAGATAGATCAGTTGTTTCGTCGAACAATATTATATTTAGCTTAATGAATCCGTTTTAGAATTTCTTCTCTTATTCATTCTCCACAACATTCCATTAATACATTTTGAGTAATTTTACTTATATAGGTAGCACGGGAAGATGCACTTTTTAGGTGTCCCCCAAGTATTTTTTCGCCTACATCTACTCTGAGTTGAACAGGGCTTTAAAATTACCTTGGTTTACAGTAGAGGTCAACGGGTTACTGGGGTTGTCATCCCTATGACCCCTTAGAGGGATGTTCTGACGTCCAAGCAAGGTAATGGATTTAATAATAAGCCTCAGCCTTTCACGATTTTCGGTGACTTGACGAAGACGTTCAGAACACACCTGATTATTACCTTCTTGCTGAGTGATTTGTAGGTTTTCAAGATGTCTTTTGCAGGTTCAATGCAATTTTGTGGTACAAACTTCTTTCATGTGTTTGCAAATACCCAACTTTTCCGGTAAAATATTTTTTATGAAAAATGTTTATCACACTTCATCTATTCGGATTTACGCCAGCGACACGGGCGCTGACAACTATTAAGTGGTAGCATTAAGCGCTACGTTTCCGTCGGTAACCAACGCGCATTCACTCGGCATTTAGCGCCTACAATGGTAAAGATTAAACTGGCTCCTTAGTAATAATGATGAACGTAACGTAGTTGTGTGAAGGATGCATTAGGCACTGCGCACGCTATCTGGCAAGAACTGTGTGTGTTTTTTTGTCTCGGAAGGGGGGGGCAATTGCCCCCTTTGTCCCCCCCCCTGTATCCGCCATTGATTCTCACTCGTTATCACGAACGGTTGGGACGTAAGGCATGTAGTTTACCGTTGCACTCTTCAACTCTTGGGGGAACGACCGCGGGTTATTGTGTCCCTTGAGGAAAACCGAGAAGACTTGTGAGGGGGTAAAAGGAGTTGAGTAATGAGAGAATTCGATGAGGAAAGGTTTTTCCTAGGGAATCAGAACTCTTCGAAAGCAGGAGGAGCAGTGATGTGAAAGAATTTTAACGCGACATATGGGATGTAAGTTTGCTATTTTGGGATGGGACGAATACTCTTCCTCTCGGCAAACTCTTGCGCTGTGGCCATATTCGATCGCGTTTTTCGGAAAAGTTGCTGAAAAGGAGCCATTGAAAATAGCTATAAGGTAGATAAAAATTTTTATCTGCTATTTTGATAGACACTTCTAAATAATGTAGCACTTTACTGTTACAGCTACTAAAAGAATAGCTGATACGATAGTCCGCCACTACCCAACCCTGTGATGGAGCCCTTTCGTAATAAAGTAAAAGATATTTTAGCATAGATAACTTAAAATTTAAAAAAAATTAAGCAACAAAGTAAGGCAGGAAATTGAACCCCGATGGTGGCGAATATTAGAAAAGGAGGATCCGAAGCCAATTTGGTGAAATATTTTCTTTCTAATTTCATGCCTATCAATGGGTCATGGAAGGTTATTCGGGTTTGCCACCGGGTCACTTCTCTCATCGCTGCCGACGTTTCGGACCTCGAGCCGAGATTCATCCTCAGGGCTGAAGATGGATGGATCTCGACTCGAGGTCGGCAGCGATGAAAGAAGTGACCCGGTGGCAAACCAGAATAGCCTTCCATGACTTTATACGCCGGGAAAGCATCAGCCTTTACCTCCTATCAATGGGCATTACCCATAATGGCCTCAAAATCAAATTTGCTAGTGACATCATCCCACCTCAGCTGCAGACTCATTTCTATCGTATGTAATTCCTCATATTCCTTTCCATCACCCAGGTACTCCTGGCCCAATACCTTTCAATGCTACGCTTCAAAATTTGCTCTACCCATCTAAAATTATTATCCTTGCTTTTCCGGAGTATATCTCGCATTTAAACAATATGACCAGCTTATCGCTGAAAAAAAGGAATTTCACCTCAATAGACAATACAAAAAAATGGCCCTCCCTGTACATATCACATCTAGCGACGGAGATCTCTTCCCCACCCCAAATTATGCCACCCGCCTGCCTTTGCCTCCCCACCTGGACAGGCCTGATCTCGACACTTCACTAAATCTTCACGGCGCCCCCCAAGGGCCTTGCCAAAACGCAACCCTCCACAACTAAAACCCCGCCATCACCACCACACGCCCGACACAGCGCAAGAGTCGGTTGTCCTCAACTCATCCTTCAAAACCCTCGCCATGCAACGTTTTTGCGATTATTGTGAAGAATCCTATGGATACACGTACGTATTTTGTCCAAGTTTCTTGCATTAACGATTGCATATGAACAAGGTTAAACTAATCTGAAATTCTTAGGGAAATTATTTATGTATATAAGACTCGGTTTACTACCGCTCTTCGTCTTTCCCCTCCTTCCCCTCTTACACCTTCCTCTCCCCCTCCTTCCCCTCTACACCTTCGTCTCCCCCTCTTTGCCCTCCCTTACCTCAATCTCTATCCCTTTCCTCATTCTTACTTTCTACCTAGAGAAAGATGGACGCTACTGTCCTTCGAAATATCGGAAGTTTTAATTTGTAAGTGTTCTTTTTTCCGTTTGTATATTTTTATCGGCCACCCTCTTGGCATATTGTATATATATATGTTCAAATTATTATATATTTATTCGCCTAAAGGCGGTGTGTGAGTGAGTGAACGAAATGTATGGCCGAACCGGCTCTTTTCCTCTTCAACTCTTGTTCCTATCTCTGTCCGACTATCTGTGTGAATGAACTCATCTTTGCTTTCTTCTTGTGTCCATGTCTAATTCTCCTCTCTTGGTGATGGAATAGCTGCCCTTGTGTGCCATCCAGAGGCCAAGGCTACGGGCTCAAGCTTGAAGGGGCTTGATTCTTTGCTATAAGTCCCAGCCGAAATCATGGTAAATCTAAGTGTCCTGGTAGCTCAACTGGTAGAGCACTCGGCGCGACATCGGGAGGTTCCGGGTTCGAGTCCCGGCCACGGCACATTTTTACCCTCTGATTTCTCGGCTTTACCATCTTCCACATCACCAGTGTCTATGTCCAATTTTAATTATATGTTTCCTATCTCTTTCTTTCACCTTCTGTTCGAATATATATATATTAAATCGACGAAGTTCACACGTGGTGAAAATATACCCAATAAGGAGTCACAGGCGTGACAAGTAAAAACATAGTGGCACAAACAAAAGAAACTCACACAAATGACGCCTGTGACTCCTTATTGGGTATATATATTCGATCAGGAGTTTTAAGTTTTTTTAAATATTGCAATACGAAAGATCATCTAAATTGATTGGAAGACGCTGTATATTTGGGGAGAAGTTTTTCAGTATCCTTCTAATACTCCGGTCCCTCTCAGTTGACACGGCAGGCGAACGGAGGTCGAAGGCAAACCGAGTTCTCGGCAGGCAAACGCTCCACAGAATTTGACGAGTCATTTTCAGGATTGATTGACTGGGTTGCGGTAATACTTCAACATTCTTTGATATTAATGTATTTTTTATTTATCTTTTGCTGCTAGAGGTTTGAGTGAATAGAAAATCACTCTTTTTTATTTCTGAGGCTGCTATATAGAGCTAAATGGGAAAGTCTGTTGAAGAAATAATATTGCAGTGAAACCTATATTAGAGATAATTAGAGTTATAACTTTGCATTATATTATTCATCAATTGTATCAGGTAGAATGTTAATGGATTAACCATTAATTAGTGTTGTATGAAACTAATGAACGTTTACTAAAGCATTTTTATTTAGGCATTAATACATTTAGTACAGAAGTTCCACTTCTATCGCACGTCCACGAACCGAAACGTACATTTTTCTATCCCATAACTTGGAATTTTACAGTTTTTTTTGAGAAAACAATTGCTATAAATATTTAGTATTTTATCTTCATCATCTTCTTCATAATAATATTTATCATCACCTAAATCAGCGTCATTATAATCAAAATCATGTCAAGTTGTAAATCGTGTCTTTATCGGAGATACATATCATCATTCGATGTCGATCATACCATGTCAATAGTTTTAGGTAGTTCAATAGAAATTTCAGAAGAAAAGTATTGCCAAAATAAAATTTCGATGATATCAATAAAAAGGAGATTAAAACAAATATTAAATGCATTTAATATAAGTTATATCAATATTTGAAATAAACATGTAAGTATCAGTTTTTGTGAGCTCGATTTGCGAATGCTTCACTTTGTAATTATTTATTTCTATCATGACCGCGAAGTCATTAAATCCATGTCCTGACATATCGTTGTATATAACATCAATAAATGCCATATTTTATACTATATTCATTATAATGAGTTGCTCCTTAAGCTATTATTGTTTTTAATTGAAATTAAATACATTGTTACTTGACAAACCATTTTCGCTACATATTACAATAGTTGTTTTCTCAGAAATAAATTGTATTATCCAAGGTAAAAGTTAATTAATTATTAAATATCACATGAGCAATAACATGGAAAATAGAAATTCTTACTTTTTTTAGCTAAACAGTCATTTATAGAGGAAAATTTGCATTATTACATAGCATTGTCAATTTTTCTTCGAGGTAACACAAATTAAAAAAAAGAACTTTCTAAGGACAATACTAGCCGAGATAATATAGAAATTTTTACGGCGAAATAAATTTGAATTGGATGTGGTAGGGTGGGAGACGGGTGAAAGTTATAGCTTAGGGTTATAATCCGTCTGGGGGTAAAGTACCGACCCAAAAATTCAAGATGGCGCAAATGACCTCAAATGCCGTCGTCTCCCCAGATATTCATTCATTAATTAATCATAAATATGAGAAATACAAGCAAAACTAATTGTTTGGAACATTATAGAACTCACCAGTTGATAAATAACTTCCACCATCATAAAACCATGTTAACCCTTTCAGTCATTCTTTTTTTTCCACAGAGTTAAAAATTATTTTTTGTATGTTTTACGTTGATTATGGTCTTCTTAACATATTTACCAAAAATTATGTTGATTTGTCCATTAGCTGAAATTTTTTGTTCATGTCCATTTTAATGGACAAAATTACTCAAAGGGTATTTTTCTTTTATGAGTACCTGCCACTTCCATTGCTTTTACCGTTTGTTTTAAATTGATTTTTAGGAAACTTTGTTGGCTAAAAACACTCCATATGATCTCATAATGATATAGTTTATGTATATACAGTATTATTATATTCACATGCGTAATTTATTTCGTGTGATAAGTTTTGAAACCATTTTTATCTTTAGCTAAGCAAAGTTGGCGATTACATTTTAAACAGTAGATACACATTTCATTCCTGTGCATTTCATTAATTTACACCTTGTAGCCTCTTTTTTAGCATCCATTTCAGGAAAATGGTTCACACCATCATAGCGAGCATCTGATACACACTTTTTCACAATATCCTCTACCCTTGCTTTTCATTTTCGATTAGGACATCAGTGGGAGTTTAGAAAACCTGTTTATTCTTGTAGTTCCTGCAGCCAGAATATTTTTCCTTTTGCATATTTGCAACAAGTGATAGGAGCTAAAAAGTTATGAAAGTACAACCCATGGTTTGCACTTGATATTCTGTCAATTAAATGCTGTACAACTGAAGCACCATGCCCAATGTGTAGCTGCATTTCTTTTTAATTTCAGTTGTCGCACCCTGATAAATTAGAAAATCATATGACAGTCCGCTTTTCCCATACAAATGAAATACTTTGACCCCCCACGGAGAAGGATTTCCTTTAATGTATTGTTTTACATTCAAGAACCCTTTACAAGGAATAAATTGCTCATCGACACACAGTTCCTTTTTCAGAGTTAATTGCAAACAGCGCGATCGAATGGCGTTGTAAAGAGGTCTAACTTTGTGAAAGTGATCCTTACTTATATCCACTTCCAAGTTATTTACAACATGTAAATTGTTCCGTAGTTTATAAAACCAATTGATATCCATTGACTCTTTGAAAACCTGAATCCCAATTGCGCTTTTCCAGTACATTCTTACCCTTGGATAACCAAGATTTCCCATAATAATATGAAGCCCAAGTAGCACTTTAATTTCTTGCCTGTTTGTGGGGGGAGGGACGGTGCCGTATCGGTTTGTATACCATAATTGTTAGTCATATCCACCATACAGTCAATAAATTCCTCGGAGATGTACCTGCTGAAGTACTCACGAGGAGACGAAAGATCAACAAAAGGTTCTACCTCAGCAACTTCCCAAATTTGGTGTAGGGGTATACAGGGAAAATGATGATTACGCCAGCCAATGTTCATTTACTCTCATCGTGCATCTCATCATCGCTACTGTCAAGAAAATCCACCTCCGAAATATTCCCATCATTAATGACGTTCAATATATCCGCTTCTCTGATTATTCTGGTGGTTGAAATACCTAAAAGTCAAAAACATAGGGAAAAATGCCTAAAGCACATGCACACACTTTGAGTAATTTTGTCCATTAAAATGGACACCAAGTTTCAGGGCCATATTATCACAAAACTTATGTAATATTGCATATCAACCACTACATAAAGAATTAATAATATTTCATTTTCCAAATACAATTGAAAAAACTGCAGTTAACTATGAAGTTGTTTAATTATAAATAATACCAAATGCTACTTAACAGCAGACCTTCCTCTACGTGCAGCCATCTTCTACTCAAGCCTTCTCTCTTCTAAAGCTCAAGCTTGTAAGTAAGGGTTTGAAACTTAGTAATGCTCAGGAAGGTTGAGCGGACAAATACCCTGTGTTTCACCACCATTGACACAATGTAACTATTCGGGGAGAGGCCCCGAATTGGTATGTCCATTTTAATGGACAGTATGACTGAAAGGGTTAAGCAGTGTCCATCCACGGTGGAGCGATCGGCAGATATTGCGGATCGCATGCTAATAGGAGAACCACTGCTGATAAATTTTATGTACTCGACTCCGTTTTCGTTCGACCAAGAAATTTATTTCAATACATTGCTACGCTTCATTTCTCAGGAAATTTCTTTGTAGTGAAGGAAACGTGTTTATGTATGGGGGCGCAGACGCAACGTGTAGATATAGAGGAGAGAGTTTCGTATGAAATCAATGGTCTGCGAGTTCACTTCGTGGAATGAATACATCTTGGTCAAAAATAAACGTTGTTATATTCCACACAAATTTTATAAAAACACGACCGGTTTCGACCTTTTCAGGTCATTCTCAAGAGTTACAATATATTGTAACTCTTGAGAATGACCTGGAAAGGTCAAAACCTGTCGTGTTTTTATAAAATTTGTGTGGAATATAACAAAGTTTATTTTTGACCAACGTTGAGGAGAGAGGTTCAACTGTTTGGTTGTTTCGAAGCAACGAGACGCCAAATCAGCTGGCTCGATGGCATTCTCCTCGTCGAATAATATATACAATGTTCACTTCCTTGAATCAAGGAATGAGTATTTCAACACAATATTAAACCAACTCTGCTGAAGATTCCTTGATGTTACTGCGGTGTGGGCGGCAGGGTGATAGAATTGAACAATTGAGCGTCGCCTCCCGATACAGCAGCGAGCACTCAATGTGTCTCTCCATCCAAGTTCTCTCTCGTCCTCCCCCTCCCCCTCCCTCCCCCTCTCTCCCTCCCCCCACCTTTAACCAGCATCCCCAGGCATCACTTCTCTCTCTCCTCCGACCGCGGGAACGCCGCGAGTGGCCGAGCCGTCAATTAAACCCCGAATTTATCGCCCCGATCCGGTTGCACACACTCACGCCAGCTGGTGAGAGGAGGAGGAAGAAGTGAGGGAAGAGAGGGTGCGAGCCAGATGCCTGTAGGGGGTAGGAGTGGTGGTGACGACACTCGCATGCGCAGTCTTTCGCCGCGCGGTTATTTCGTCCAACAAATGAAGCGAGATGTGCACACTCCCAGTCGGGTGTGGGTGGGGGGGGGGAGGACCGTTCGTCAAACCCGACCATTCCACCTGACTCCAAACGGAGGTAAGGAAGTAGCGATGATTGGATTAGTCGATTAACATCTCTCTCATTCGTGCAGTAGACATCACAGTTTTATCGACGAAACTATTATATTGCAGCAACTCAGATAAAAACTTCCGGCTCTCATCTTTAAATACGGTGTCGCTTCACTCATCGTCAAGTGAACATATGCGCTAAGAAAATCAGAATGTCTGATTGTGAGCTTTCTGGCAATAACTAGGAACTAGCCACGAACGTGATCGCGGTTCCGACACTTCTGCGTTCCGACACGTCGGATGAATTCAATTGAATGTCATTAGCTTAAAGAACCGCGATAGAGGAACGAAGAAGATGATGACCATCTACAGAAGTCTTCATCCGAAAGCTTCCGTCGTCAGATTGTATCTTCCTCACAGTGTAGGTGGTAGAGGACTATTGAGTCTGGAGTGCCTCCAGAACAGAGTCCTGAGAACAGCATGCCGTACGTTCTAAAGCAGAGACCCCCCGCTCAGTCTCGTGAGAGAGTACGATATTGTGGGAGCAGGGGCGTTTCTCTTCCAGGCAGCAAAGAGGGCAGATGACGTAATCGGTTCACCCTAAGAGTTCTCCGCTTGCGGAAGCGACAATAACGCTTCCATCTTGTTAATGAAGGCAGACGTCCTCAAGCTCGAAATAAATAAATGCGAGCAGAAGGCCTTGCTCAAGACACATGCCGATAAGCCCATGCATGGCTTCTTATTACGAATCTTTTATAACCGAGGAGGTCTTAATTTTAAACCGTGTCCTTACGGTAGATTAAGAGTGTTCACTATTGTACCATATCTAAACCCAATATTGAAGCTTACAAACATTTCTTTGATTTCATTGCCCCTTCAATTCATCAAAAAATTCCAAATGAGATTTCATCAATTAGCAATAAGACCATTTTCCTCAGAAAATTGAAATTTTGGTTCTTAGAGGAAAATGATGTGGAATATCTCTTAAAAACTATGGTGTGACTCTTGTATGGTATGTGTACTTATTTTATTATGTGAATCTTGCAATTTATTTTAAATTCAAATTCAAAACTGTTATAATGGAGCATATTTATGTTATATCAAAACCAGAATTTATTGTATGATTATTTTTGTAACTGAAAGCTGCTGAACTACAGCCAATTTATTCAAGGAATGGCAACCCCAAAACAAGAAACTATTTCTTCTGGGGTGCCTAGTTTCACCCTCATTTTGATTTGTTAAAATTGTGTATATCTTTTGGGTGAAATAAACTTTATTCTTATTCTTCTTATTTTTCTATCGAAACATGGAAAGGCATGGGCCATCGAAGGAGTTGACGTTTGCCTTCCTACGATCCGCCGGTCTGAATTCTGAGAGCGAGGGTGTCGTCCTCGCGTGCCAGGATGGTGTCACAAACACACTTGCATACCGCCTCTTTATCTTTAAGTCAGGGGTTGAGAACACGAGATGCAGAGCGTGCCTATCCCAGCCGGACACCTTGAGTCACCGTCTCTCCGGCTGCAGTTATTACGCCTAGTCAACGCGTATAGCAAGCACAGGGCGGCTCGGCGGGAGTTATATTTTCAACTTCCACACTACGATAGAATCGACAAAACACCTCTGCTGCTTTATGCCCCAGGAGATATCGAGTCCGCCGTGAAGAACGATTAATGAAAAATCTGGTAGAATTATTCCATTTCCACCGCCAGGCAGTTGGAGGCGACAAAGCCTGATATCGTTCTCCTCGACCGCCTCACACGCTCCATGTTCGTTATCGAGTTTTCAGCTTCATCTTAAACGGATATGGATGAGGAGGTGGTTTGGAAAACGGATAAAATACCGATAAATGCTGTTTGAACTTCTTTTAATCCACACCTTTCGGCCCGTAAAACTAGTATATAATAAAATATACACGAGTACAAAAGCGGACCTCCATTCTATTTGCGGCGTACAGGGAAACGGCTTGTCCGGCCTACAGTGGACATCTGCGTGTAGATATAACCACTCTACAAGCAGTAAACCTTGTTTTAAATACACCATAAACGCCACCCACAACCGGCCCCTCTAGGATGGAGGGCCCTAGCCAAAGATTAAAATGATAATGACTTTATTACAGGCATCGCCAAATTACAATTGCAAAATAATGTAAATATTAAAAAAATAAAGAATCACCAATTACAAAAAAATAGTGCAATACGGGTAAATTTAGGTATTGAATACATATAGTTTATAGAATTCGGAAAGAAGAGAACAATGGTATATAGCAAATAATATTATATAATACACTGGCAAAGATAAGATGGCAAACCATCAAAGATTGGAGCACGCATGGAGTAGACGGAGGTCCTGAGGAGAGACCTAGTCCCGAGTCATTCTGCAATTGAACTATGTCATATTAGGCGGTACATGACCAAGATGCATTCTCTGTGCTGAGAAGTGTGTGCTATCACTCCCATATCATACAGCAGAATTTGTGTGATTACGCGGGCCACCTGCGAAAAGTGACATTCCACTAGCCTCAAGTTACGAGTTGCACACCACCGGCAACACCTTCATCCCAGCCTCAGAGTAAGAATACAGTAGAGGGTACGACAAGTCACCGAGAAGGGAACCAACACCCCATCGGCTATAACCACACCACTTTACGACGGAAGCAGAAGAAAGCTTGCTTAGAAGACAAAATGGTGTTGCATTGTTGCGAATGTAATAAAAATATCGGAAATGCAGTCCCTTCAATTTCCACAGGAAAGTATTGAACATCTGTTATTATTTTTATGTATTAAATGCAATGGTTCAGTTAATTAAATGATTAATGTAGTTTCAAATGATAGCACCCTGGCGTTTTTTCCACTCCTTTGGTATGCCTTCAGAACACCGTCGTAAAGCGTTTCGGAGCGTCTCGCAAACTCCCTCGTAACGCCTAAGATGGTAAAGTTGTGAACGCTAAAAGGTGTTTTAGGAAGCGCCTTACGAGGCGTTGTAAGGCGCTCTGAGAGTGCTGAAAAGCACCGTCCACAGTGTTGCGCAGCGCTCTTGAAGGCGCCGCGCAGACCTTGAACGGATGCCTACAGCGCTGTCGCAACACCTTGGAGCGCCTTGCAGGGTTCCATGCTCTCTCAAAATAAAAAATGATAATTTACAGTAATTATTATGAATGTACTAATACGCGATATCATACTATAGTTTTTTGTACATACTATAGTACTATGATATCCTACCTAGTTTAGACCTATCTACATTGTACGGCTCTTCGCGCATATTCTCACATCCGCCATCGATATCTTAGTGTCTAGAAAGTCTTTGATACAGAATTTGGGAATACATTTACGATTTCATAAATGCCAATCGATCTTTTAGTAAGTGTATTCGCAACCCACAGCTTGTGTTTATTTAAAAGGTTAAAGGTTGGATGAGTCTCGAAAAATTATTTTACAATCAAGAATTTACTATAATATTATTTTGTTTTGATAAATGAATCAAGATATAATATTATTTTACGTTAAATTATAAATGGATTAAATCTTGGCCAAATAGTATTCATTTCTGCGATTCACCCGTAACTAAAAGTGTGCCAGAACTCGAGGTCGAAAATTTATTCACTTATTTGGCTTTTTTTCGTTGAAATCACATTTCAGTTCAATAAGTTGTTCATACGATTTTATGACATAAAACAAAAGAAAAGTTAAATTTTTCAATCTATTCAACCCTTTGAAATGAAGCTGAAACTAAGTAAATATCAAATTTAGCCCAAATCAATAATTATTTTCGACGCTGTGTAAAAAAAGGCACCGTGAAAAAGATGCAGGTTTTCGATGTAATGCGAAGGTTTAAGATAGTTTTTCAAGATTTTATAACACTGAACATTTTGAAAACACTCAACTGCGGCATATCGTCTTCTTATTAATAAGCTAAAAGCTTGGACGACCCTTGAAACATTATTTTAAAAATCAAGAATTAAATATAAAAAGATTTTGTGCTAAGAATTTATTTATATTATATTTAATTTTTGCATTGATTTGCCTTTACAAATTAGAAATGGATTAAAAGTCAATTTTATAGAAATTTTTTATTATTAATCTATATCCTTTACGGATAAGGAAAGCGGATTCATGAGGAAATGGCTCTTTTTCTGCAGCAGAAATTGGAATCGTGGGAAATCTGCCCAGAATTTTGAAAGATTACGCTGATACTGACACCGGGTTTTACTTTCTAGACTTCCTTATTTTCCTAGAAATAAAGCTTTCGTTTCCAACATACCCAACTTTCCTTTTGGTCAGTGAGCTTTCGGAATTATACATCCAATAAATAAAATATAAAATAAGATTCAATGGAATACTGAATATTTATTTCCATCTTATTTGTGTCAAGGAAGCGAGGCTATGATTTCCGCGAATAAAAATATCCTACCGCAAAGATAAATAACACGCCAAAGTCTGGCCACGGCCACTTCTATGCGTTAATGTGACTTCGAGAACTAATTATTAAATGGCTATTCCGTGATAGTTTGAGGAAATACTATCACATCGCATTAACAGTTATATGGCATCAATTGATTGAAACCTATATTGCCACATAGTATGAATATAAATGCAATAATACTGAGAATAAACATGATTTTTCCAATTCCCTTTCCAATTCAAGATGTTTTGGACCAAAGACTTATTAAATTTTAGCGCTCTGATAACTGTCTTTTGCTACGTGCAAGTCAGATTTGTGAACTAAGTCCGAATGAGAGACAGTTCCTTGAGATAAATGGCCTTCAACCATCAAGGTGTCTTTTTTATCACCGCATGATATTCAAGGGTATAAGAATAACAACTTCACAGTATTCTACGGGCAAGAGAAATGATGATTCAATTGTGCACTCTGATTTTGGAAAAATAGTGTTGGTATTAGCTATCTGTTTGTTTGCAGCCTACCGTGTGCTTTGCTGGTTGAAAATATAGTGCTCTCGGATAATTCCGTTCTTTCAACTGGAGGAGTTATCATTCAACAGATTCAAAAAGTAGAAAATATCGATAGCTTAGAAATTATGCAGCCTGAAGTCATACGCGGGAAGTGTATTTTGATGGACAATCAGAGGCATGTTTGCGTGTAAAATACCTCAACGATGCGATGGTGACTAGAAAGTTACATCTGGTATTATTTACGGTGAAATTCTTCCGATTACTTGAATAAAAACAGTACCAAAACGCATGTCTCATCTGGTTGCAAAGAAATCTCTTGGATCGACAAATTTGTTGAATTTAGACAAATCTTTCCTTATTATTCCACCGGATGTGTAAAACAAGAAATATAATGGCTTTAGCGCCTATCTCTGCGCTGCAGCGCTCCTCCTAGAGAGCGTGTAACAACGCCTTCGAATATTGTGACAACGCCCTCTAAGGAAACCCAAAAATACTTCGATGGCGCTTTGAATCGCTCTCTTCATGAGGGCGATCTGAAGCGCCTTTGAACTGAAGCACAACACCTCCTACGGTGCAGTCCAAAGGCGCTGCAATAGCGCTCCGGAACGCCTCTGCTCACAGTGCACCACAACACCTTGTATTCGAAGGGAAGCGTCTTGAGAACGGTGATGTCAAGGCGCTTCGGGGGTGGTTCGGAGCGCCTCCGCCCGAAAGTGTGAATTAACACCTTGCGATCACCTTGGAAATGTCTGTCCAAGGGTGTTTACAAGGTGCTTCGGGGGTGCTAGGGAGCGCTGTCCGCTGGACAGCGTAATAGAGCACCTTGCCAGCGCCGTGAGAACACCTTGAAACGCCTTATGAGCACCTTCAAACGCCTTATAAACACCTTGAAAAGCGTTGAGAATATCGCCAGGGCAGAGTCTAATGTAAACAAATTGATTTTTGAACTTTGTTTGCAGCTTATTCTGGAATAAATGAATACTATTATTTTATAAATGCTGTAATTTTTCAGTTTCCGCAATGATTCTGAGAGATGTATGGTTTGGTAAGTCGGGAAGTGTCGGGAAATATTTAAATCAACGCTGGCAACCGAGATTTATAGCAAAAATTTCGAAACGGAGGAATTTGGCGGGACCAGGCTAAAAGACGAAATTTGATTTCCCGCCCCATGTTTCAACTGCGGTGATGCCGAGGAAGTCGCCAATGAATAAAAATTCCTCTTTTCCAGATAATGCATCAACTTGATCAATTAGCCAAGGTACAATAATTGTCTTCATTGATGCCTTATAACACGATGCATGAATCTGTACGAGTTCATGCATGATTACGTAAAAGAACGGAATTAGAACAGGGTATTGCGTGTCCATGAACTCACACATTTCAGCGAGTTGTAGTCACACGATTAATTTTCGATTGGACTGCGGTCTCTCATTTCCGCTGGTCCTTTTCCCGAGGTTCCGAGACGAAAGGGACACACTTCTCGGGATGGACTTCATTCTATTTAGCACAAACTGAATCAACCTAAAAAAGAGTTGGAAAGTGAAAGAAAAAAGTAATTATTACTTACTTTTAGTCTTTTGATAAATTCTGAAATCTCTTAAATGAGAAAACTAAAATAATATTTCTGTTAAATAATGCAAGTATTAAAAACGCGTTTGGATATTATCATAACTGTTCACTATTAACAAATACACCGTTTAATCAATAACTTTAACGAATGCAACGGAAAAACGTCATTGAATTGCTAAGAAAGTTTAAAAAAGAAATAAAAGTACGTCGAAGTAATAAAAAACGAGAATTTTAACCAAAAGAATTTTACTGTGAATATTTACAGTACGATTTCAAAAAGTCAAGGAAAGGGTAAACTGTACAGTTATTGGCCACTCTACAGTTATTATCCACATGGTATTTTGAAAAGCATAGTAAGAGTACAGTTGGACGTAATTTACAATAATCACTAATGTAAATTTCGCAATCCTTATTGTAATTTTTTCCCAACTGTACTCCTACTATGCTTTTCCAAATACCATGTGGTCAATAACTGTAGGGTGGCCAATAACTGTACGGTTTACCCTACTCTATTCATTGATCACTCAGTCTTGTTCTTATTCTACTGAAGAAAAGTCCAGCGGTTGAGAAATCCAATTTTTGATTATTTTGACGTGGGTAGAACCACATATAATGCATTCAAGAAAAGAGAATTTTCCGAATTTTGTGTAAGAGGAAGAAATTTCTATTTAAACACAAATTAACCTTAAATGAAGTTTAAAGAAAAAGAATTCTCGAGGAAAGAAACATTCCTGAGATATTTGAATTCTACCGGGATCCCGAAAGTGATGCGATAGATGGGACATATGCCTTCATGCATAGGTGCATAGCTCACAAAGGTTCATGCATCGTGTAACCAGGCTTTTATGCTTGCAAATTCCTTCATGGATTCATTCTCAGACAAAACTAGACATTTATCATCTACTCTTGTATTTCACTGCTACTCCTCATGTGCCAACTCCAAGAAAAACAATGAATTATCTGGTAGATAATAAATTCGCCGGAAAGCGCCGTGTTCTTACTCCGTGTCCATAGTAATCATCCGCGCCTTAGACAAAACAAAATAGTCCCTTAAGGAATTTGATTAAAATATTTTTATTGAGGATGTAATGCACATCGGTCGACTTAAATAGCATGTTCACCTTTTCGAGAACTAAAACTAAAATATACTCTCTGTTCTTTTACAAAACTTCAATACGAAATATTTAGCCTCTCCTGCAGATGCCAGTTTGCGACCGACAAATGCATGACGTCACCAAATCGACGCTTGCATCGACAGGTGACGGAACGTCTCGTGTCGAGAATCGCTCGGTTGTCGGTGTAAGCGACGACCAACGGTAGCGACCGACAACCGTCGGTCGACATGAACAGAATTCCGCCCCAGATCGCTCGTTTTACCCGCTCGAGCGTGGCCTCTCGGCTATTGTACGGGCGGAGTCGGAAACGCACAAGTTCACCACCAGGGAAATACGTCCAGAAGGTCAAAGTGATAACCTTGCTTACATTAATCGGTTCCTCACCCCATATCATACCATACCCAATATCACTTTATGGTAAAGCCAAAGTTCTCAAGAAAGAGGGGAAGATTAAGCTCCTTTGGATCCGTGATGGAACATATTTTGCGAGAAAAGCCGAGGGCTGTGGTCGTGTGTAAATTAAGACTGAAGACTCGCTCAATCATCTAAATTGACATAAACTGGGTACAGGGTCCTGTAGTAAAAGAGCTTTTAGTGACCATGTACAGCTTTGTCATGTAAATTTCCAGTCACTATCATAGTAGCAAAGACATTAGGAGGAGAATAGCGCTAGCGAAGGAAGCGTTCAATAATAGAAGGGAGCTGATGACGGGGATCTTAAGTAAGGATGTAAAACAGAGGATAGTAAAGAGCTTGATATGGAGTGTGGCGTTATATGGGGCGGAAATGTAGACCTTGAGAAAGAAAGACGAAAATAGGCTGAAGGCTTTTGAGATGGGGGGTGTGGAGGAGGATGGAGAAGGTGCGTTGGACGGAATTGAAGACAAATGAGGAAGTGCTTGACATGGTGGGCGAGGAGAGGAAACTTATAGATGAGATTAGGGGAAGACAGGGTAGGTGGCTGGAAGGGGTAATGAGGGACGGTGGTTTGCTGAAGGCCGTGATAGAGGGTAGGATGTTGGGTAAGTGGGGAAGGGGAAGGAAGAGAATAGGTTTTATGGACGGGATGAAGAAATGAAGAACTTATGTTTAGATGAAGAAATAAATACTGGAGGTAGAAAGGGCACGGCACGTGTAAGAGTTCGTTGGATATTCTATGACTTTCATCACAACCTACCTCTAACCCGTAGATTACTGTAATGAATGAATGAATTAGGTCACTGACTACTTTACGAAGCAGTATCATGACCTTATTTGCCTATCTGAGACATGGCTGAAACCGATAGTATTGGAGGATTGTTACTGCCTCAGCATAATTTAATCAGACATAACTGACTCGGCAAAATGGGCGGAGGAGTTTGTTTTTACTTCAATTAGAGTCTCCAGGCAACGGGTTCTTTATACTTCTTCCCAACAACAACAACAACAGTCAAACCCCGAGTTTATTTTTGCTGAAGTGTCTAGGATGAAAGTCTCCAAAATTTCGTTGCGTGTAATCTATCGTCCTTATAAGTGTGGTTTATTTGCAGAACTCGAAGGAGTACTCATGATTGTATTGCCAAGTGACAAGAATCTAGTTATAATTGGCGACTTTATTATAACATGTATAAAACAACCTATTAAAGTTCTCACCTAAGAAATTTCAACTTCAGTAAAGATCTGGACCTTGTACTGTCACAACCTACCCATCATACGCGTATATCTCCTACTCTTATCGATCTATGAATATCTGATGACCTTGAAAAAGTGGTCGCCTTCTCTCAAAAGCCCGTTCTCTTTCTATCTGCCCATGACCTCATCCATATCACCTAAAAACTCAGTAGGCCCAAGCAAACTCCTGCGACCAATGTCTTTCGTGATGCTAAAAGTTTTAATGTTCTACAATATCATAACGACTTAGATTCAGCAAACTGATCTGGAGTCCTTACTTCGGACTCCATTGACTTCTAGCTTGAGGCCTTTAATGGAATCATGAAGACCTATATCAACAGATACGCGCCGGAAAAGGTTTACATACCGCATCGTCCCGCAAATTTATCATCATTGCCACCTCCTTGAGCTAACTGACGCAATAGCGAAGATGATTAATGATGTGGCAGCCATCTCTATCTGGGCCAAAGTCAACTTTTTCACTTTAAACCATTCTAAAACCAGAGTAATCATAATTGGTAATTCAAGGCTCGGGAACCAAATTGATCTAGAGAGTATTCCTCGAATTTTAATAGATGCAACATGATGTTGACTTTCCCTATTTCAAAATAGTGCGGAATCTTGGTGTTACTTTCCATAATAGCTTGTCATGGCAAGATCATGTTTTTCAAATTTTCAATTACTAATAATATCAACTTAAAATAGAAGTAAGTTAACCCCTGTTAATATTAATATACCATTAGTTAAAACATTAATTGTGCCTTATATAGATTATTGTTCATTGGTTTTTGTTTGGTTACTCTGACTGCGAAGTTACAACATGTACAAAATTCATCTGAAGTATATATCTTCTGATTACGCCGCCAAGACCACATCTCACCCTTCAGAGAACAATTAAAATGGCTAACTGTTAAAAATAGATGTTTATACTTATTGTGTGTGTTTTATCATCAGTTAATTTTCATTAAAGTAACTATATTATCTGTTCCAATTACTTAAGGTTGCGCCTAGTAGACGCGAGGTTGTAACAATTCTTCTTCATTGCTATATTTTCCAGGTCATCGCACCTCTTTATTTAGCAATTTAATTGCTCTTACTTCATCTAAATTGTAAAACTTGTTATCGTCTTTTCTCAAAAATCTACATTCAATTGAGAATTTCAAATCCAAAATATATTATGATTTCCTTGACTTGTGACAAAATTACTCTGAGTCTATGCATTTATCTTATAAATGTATTAGATATTATGAAAATCTTTGTGTCTTTCACACATATATTGTCTCATCCTGCTGATGTAATTCATCACCAAAAATGTATTATGGTTTTAGAAAATCTCTATCATTTAATGTATGCAATAGCATTATTTAGTTCTTGAGGGCATTTACCCAGAGCGATTAAATATTTGTATTATTATTATTACTCCATCTTCTGATGAACCTTTTATCTTAAAACAAACAAATTTTGGATTAAGCGTTTAATTTTTCTCTTTCCTTTGTTTATGATGAAAATGAAGGTACTAAGTGTGTGGAAAAACTAAAGAGTTGTTTCTCTTCAGGTACATAATTGGATAGCGAATGCACACTTGTCGATATTTATTATTCATGAAGAATTGGCCGCACAGCACTGTGCAAGATCGCAAGAAACGTATGTAAGGCTGCGTGGAAAATATTACACGAAGAATGTGCCCTGAAATACACGTACATAGGAAAGACGGATACAAAAGGGAGAGTTACAAAGCTTTACAAAACTTCCATAACGGCGTCCGGGTGCTTTGGATGGCAAGGACGTGCAAATCGTAAAACCACCGTTCAGCGGTTTTCAGTTCTTCAACTACAAACAATTCCATTCTGTGGTGCTACTGGCAGTCGCAAAAGTAATTTGCCACTTCATTTACGTAGAAGTTGGATCGTATGGAAGAGAATCGGATGTGATATGAGAATCGGACGATCGCAATCCCAACACGAGTCTCTGCACTTCAAGTATCGAGGAAATAGGAATACAACCATCACACGCAAACTTTTTATTTGGAACCTGGTCGCTTTTTGAATCGGCGACACCTCCAAATACTCAAGTACATTCATTCTAAATGCCATGATTATTTTCCCATCCCAACGCCTTCTTTCGGATTTCCTCCTTTTCAAACAATGTCCATTGAGAGAACCCAATCTCTCTTATGTACACCCTCAAAATGTAAATGTAAACGTCAAAATGCATTGATATTTACCTCATCTACTTCATTTAATTGTAATAATCATTAGGTCTCGAGAGAAGATCAAGTCAAATGATTCATTGATGGTGAATTTCCACTGCGACAGATTAAATCCCGCGCGCACAAGGATCGTCGTGGCTTTTTCCGAAAAATTACGGAGCATTTAATTGGCTAGCAAAGCGCTGTTTAGGGCCGTGCGGAAGGGATCATCCCCTCCCCCCCCTTTATGCGCAGAGGCTAAACGAACGCTGTCCCCTTCCCCCTCTCTCCTTTGCACGTCGCGAGGCGATGGGGAGGGGCGGGAGGAGGGGGAAGAAAGGGGAGGGGAAGTGGATGGAGAGGGTGGGTGAGTGGAATCCTGAATAGGATAGAGCGTGAGAGGTTGTGTTTCCCCCACTCTCCGAAAGGGGACGACGAACAAAGGAGCATCAACAGGCATCGCGACGCGGAAGTCCGCGGAAAGGGAGGCGGGCGGTTCGGGGGTGGAGAATTGGAGGGGTCCGCCCTCAAAAGGGCTCTCTATCTCTCGCAAGGGGTTGAAATGACGATGTGGAAAAGGGGGAGGAAACTCAGAAACATCATCGAACGTTATGGTAAAGATGCGAGCGCAAACAGCGTCGCATGGGAGCAAAACAGTTAATATTTTTTAATAACGCTCGCATAAATTATAATGAAATGTTTAACTGAAAAAATATGCTGACATAATCGTCGAAGTAAATAAAGTCTGGGTGCTTCAAGGATTCCAGCAGCTTCTGAATAATATTTACATTACTTTTAATATGGTGCAAATTTCATGAGTATAGGTCAAATAATTTTTTATTTTTAAACTTTTTCCGACGTTTCGGATGTTTATTCAAAAAGAGGTCGAGAATAAATACCATTTTAATTACTTTTAATAAATGACTAGGTAAACCGTGCGAAAATTTCGCACTTTCACGCTATCAGGGAATAAGTATGTTAAGGAAACGGTGTAATTGGGTTTTAATTAGAGAAGAAGGTGTATCATAAAGTACTTTCTTTATACTTGTTTTCTTGCAAAAATATACAAAACATATGAATACAATACAGGCAAGAGAGTTTATCGAAACTTTTAAGTAAAATTAATGGGTAAATAGTGAAATTTGAGATTGAGATTGTATTTTTCGTCAGAAGCCGGTGATTCAACGTTTAAAATGATACATCATTTATCACTGAAGGTGCAGTATTAACGGAGCATATACGGAATGACAGAAAAAGACCTTTCTGTAATAATATATATGATAAAATAAATAAAAACAAGTTTTTACTCTTTCAACATGTATTCGATACGTGATATACATCAAAAGTATGTATAGAAAACCTTCCCACCTTGAAAAATAACGGCTCGAATTCTGATTGGAAGACTGCTCACGTTTTTCAACATATACTTCCATCTGTCAGCCATTTCATTGCATTTAAGTAACGCGCGTCAGAGTTACATATAAAATACGCCTAACGATATAATTCATGTTACTTTCTGACAAACCGTTGTATTGATATTTTCCTATGTTTTACCGCAAAACGTTTACTGCCTTGGTACTAACATAACTTACTTTAATGATTTGAGTATACTTTTAATAATACTACTAATTGCAAAAATAAATAATTTTCTGTGGAATCAGGAGTTTAATTCATTTCCTACACAATGTTACCCGAGCCGCTCTTATCACCTCTCCCTTAGAAAATTTACCCAGCGTACAATTTCTATCCGCAGAGAAAAATTATGTCAGCTGGACTTTTTAATAAATCGGAAATAAAATGGCCTGGCTTATGTTATATAGGCGTATCAAAAACGTTTCCTCATGGGTAATTATGCTCTCTTACCCTCACATCAACCGAGATGTTAGAAGAGAGAAAATTAGCTTTTTACCACGCCTTGAATAATAGACGCCATGAATCCAAGATTTTTCAGAATGCCTTCCAAACAAGAGGAAAACTACTAAAAGTTATATTATCCTTTATCTAAACTGGACATAAACCTAAAGAGTTTAAAATGAAATAATATGGAAATATATAAAAGAAAATAAATATGTAGGTATTTTTAATAATAGACTTAACGCAGTCGTCTTTAATTTCTAAAAACTTAAAAGGAATATTTTAAACAGTGGGTCGGTTACCATACTCAAGCATAAATTATATGACTAACTTTGAGGATACCGGGACTAGCCACGGTGGTTACCTTTACGGAGTCACCCGCAAGTGCACATAAGTGCGATATTCCACAGAGGAAAAATCATTCGCCTTCACCGGGATCCCGGTCAAGGCGAATGATTTTTCCTCTGTGGAACATCGCACATAAATTATATGGCTCTCAGCCAGTCTTCACTTTGTTCCCTTCCAATTCCCTCAGCCTTTCATCCAAGTCAATGTAGAATTTCGAGAACGAACTCCATTACTTCCTTTGTTTCAACGGCAATTGTAGAGCAACAATTCGATAATATGCGAATCACAGCGAAGGGAACAGTCGGGACTATCGGACCACGAGTTTCGTTTTCCATCGGTGGTGAGCGGTTGAGTGCTGGGTGCCGTCTTGCTGGGTGTTGGTTGACACGCAACCTTAAAGGAATGGATCGCCGTTTACCTCCTCCCCGAGCGATTGACAGACTTCTTGTGTTTTCCGGACACAACCAGATCTCACAAACAACCCACATCGATGCGCGCGTTTGCTTCACAATATTGTCGCTTGGGTAATGTCATTTCAAGTGAGAATTCACCTCCGAATAGAAAAATAATTTAAGTCAAGATTGTCTATGTAAATTACTATCTGCTTTTTAATAATTTCATGGCATTACTATCTCTCTCTTTTCTAAAACCATGGATAAAGACAAAACAAATGATACCTTGCGTCGCAGTCACAAGTTTTCACCGACCGAGGTACGGAGCATACGAGGCACTGCCAAGTAACCCGGGGAGGGGCGGCGGATTCAGGCGGCTTATGTTTTCTAATTTTGGGACACTTTTGGAATTGGCCTCATCCCTGCCGAAGTTTACTTTTTTTCATGAAGTTAAGTAAAAGTCTTGCGAAATTATATGATTTTGCAGCTTCATTGCTAAAGTAATGCACACAAACACATGACGCGATACAAAAGAGATGTTACGAAACATGGCAACCCGTTTTCAATGGCGTGGAATTTTTGTAAATTCTGCAATTATTTTCTGCATCACGAAATATTTCAAGCATTTGAAAAATACGTTTAATTAAGGGTTTGGATACCAATTTCAATAAGCAGCCTTAACTTCCAAGAGATGAGTAATCGGTCCACGGCCCGATTAGAATGGCGGAATTTAGACGAGTGCGTGTACTAAGCGGGAAGTGAACGGAGTCACGTCCAGGGACGATTAATCTCCGCAGCGCTTCAGTCAATCGGATGGCCAAAGAGCGCCGATTAGAGGTAAATAATAATAAGACGATGGAAACGACGGAAACTCCCGATTCCAGCGACGCGATTCACGATGTTGTGCCGAGATCGCATGAACGGAAGCAGAGGGAGAAGCAGGAGGGGGGAAGAGTCCTCAAAAGACGGTGAGAGGATATTGAAACGTCTTGATGGCAAATTGTCGCCTCTGGCGCTCCGAAGTGAGGAGTGCTCGAGTCATGACTCGACAGGAGAACACACGGCCAGGGAACAGGATATTTACGGTTAGGAGAGGCGGTTGCTGTGGTAACTGCGTAAATCAACCGCTCATACCCTCCACATTGTTGCGACTCCATCGGGAGGGGAGGGAAGGCACTTTCTGATGGGAGGGGGAGGTGGGGGGGGGGGAGGGCGGCGCAATCGGAGTGTGTTGCCATGGATACGGTGTTGTTGACTCTGCGCCCTAACCAACCCCCCCCCCACCTCTGTTTCCTCCCCCTTTCACCGCATTCCATCGCGGGCGGTAGAGACAGGTGATTCCCACCCCCCACCCCCTCCCGTTTAGCGTCAAATTAGATTATCGGGAGTGGTGCGCTTGAATTGGGATCACGTGATCTGCGGAAACGGCCCTCTGAGAGGTGCGTTCCATTGAGGGTGGAATTGGAGGCGTCGGGGGGGTACAAGAGGGGGGGATTGCATCGTCCTCGGCGAACGGCAGGGAGTCCTCCTCCCTCACCCCCCCCCCCCCCTCCTCACACGGTCCCCTCGCTTGCTGACTCCTTAAGATATTGGCCGGCGTCCGACTTGAGCGGTAAGAAAAACACCCTTCGCCGATGCTACGCGCCTTATCCGAAGAATTGAACACGAGACATGGAAGAAGAATCTTCACTGGCGATTGCCTTTCTTGGCCTCTACCCTCAAGCCCGAGGATACTGTCCCGGCGCCATCTGACACACCAAAGCGTTTCGTCCGCAATAACTGAAAACACTTGAAAGAATAATGCCCTAGTGTCAGTATCATTTTATTCGTAGATAAATTACGAATCTTGTATAGGTTTAAAAAAAAGACACGACGCGGCGCCATTGAAAATGCTAAGCTGAGCCGATGATTGCGCCTAGATCTGCGAAGTTTCAAACTTTAGTGAGGGAAATGAAAGGCAGAGGAAATAAGTGCTTGCTTATTATTCGTGGGAACGGTAGCACAGAGGAGACATCTTCCGGGGTTACATCGCGTGAGATGATTAGGGACTTCGTTCAAGAGGCACGGTATTAGGGCAATGCAACGTATCTGGGAATTGGCAAAGACTTACATTTCATGAGCCAACAAATTCTTAAACGAGTCCAATAGTGCACGGGAGCAGAAGCGCTGAACTTACTCACGGCTTTCATCGTTTTCATTATGAGCAGAAAGTGCGTCCTGTTCAACTTAAACTGCGCTTGCAATGAGAAGAGCGCAGTGAGCATGATTTC
Organism: Pyrrhosoma nymphula; assembly: GCA_963573305.1. Lineage (NCBI taxonomy): Eukaryota > Metazoa > Arthropoda > Insecta > Odonata > Coenagrionidae > Pyrrhosoma > Pyrrhosoma nymphula. Next base: position 186,589,818 of record OY754327.1, read on the forward strand.
CTTTTACGAGACAATGAAGGCCACCACCCCTTCACAACACTTAGTCTCCAAGAAGCCTTATAAAATTATTAGAGCATCCATCCCACTTTTTCTAAAAATAAATTCGCATCGGAAGCTATTGCAAACCTCGTACTACGAAATATCTGCCATTTCAATTATGTTCCATTTCCAATATTCTCAGAGAAGGAAAAAATTAATATTTTCAATTTTGATAAATAAATTCCAACCTAATACACTCGTAAACGAGAATGGCTGTGCTCGGGATTAAAAGGCAAGCATGATTATATGTTCTCGAAGAACTTGTCGCCATTGTCAGAGTCACATTTCTCTGCAACCCCAATGTACCGTTAAGCCCAATGAATGTGATCTCGCAATTATTAAAGTCGCCTTCGTGTCCTCAAATACTGAATTGTGAAGAAGACCGCAACAATTCCCCAGGGAAGAATAAGAGCAATGGGAGCAGAGTAAGCATTCGAAGAAATGTTCACCGACCATTCTATTTGTCATTAATGAAATGTACGCAAGCACGTAATGAAAAGACCGAAGTCATATAAAGAAGTCAATTAATGATAATGCTATCATGAGTCACTGAATTAGTGGATAAGTGTGTATCTGAAATTAAGCAGTTACTATTATTGGTACGCAGGCTTCCGCGGTGATTAATTGGAAAAGTATTTTCCGGGTTAAGGCCGCGTTGGTCCATTTGGGTGGACGACAGTTTCGGGCGCATTCCAGCTCCCGTCTTCCGGTCCAACTGAAAAAAAAAAAAATTTCGCCTTTCCGCGGTTGCAGAGCATGCATGGTCAGAACCCGGACACGTGATTAAATTCCACGAATCCAAAATCATTGCCAGAGAAAATAAATATTTCCCTCGGCTGATAAGGGATGCAATAGAAATAGTGAAACACGGAAAGAACTTCAACAGGGAAGACGGTTATCCTCTCCCTGCATCTTTCAAGCGGCTTTTCCAACAATGGGATTCAAACCGAACGTATCAGCACGCACCTGACTAGATATGTATAGAAGAAAATGATGCTCTGCAGATCAGTTGGACCTGAAGACGGGAGCTGGAATGCGCCCGAAACTGTCGTCCGCCCAAATGGACCAACGCGGCCTTAACCCGGAAAATACTTTTCCAGTTACTATTATTATTATTCAGACAAAGATGTCCAATGCCATAGCAAAACAGGAAGCAACATGCATGAGGAATTCGAGACGAAAAGGTATCCCAAATCGAGCGTTGTATCCAAACAGGAGGGACATAGATGTCGATATCGTAAATTGGCCCTCATTTCAATGTCCATTCTTTACCTCGGAGAAGTCGCGACTCTTCGTGGCAATCGTTATGCTTGCGTGCACAACGGACACCTTCCCTCCGAGGTGCATGGGCAGGAGGAGGAGGAGGAGATGAAAGGGGCTACAGGTGACTGAGGAATTGTTCCACGGATGAGGGCCCCTCTTTGGCATCTTCATTCGCTGACTCGAGACATTCTCGCGGAATTTCAAGGCAGCAGTGCCTCCTCGTGGGGAGAACACCATCTTTTCATTTCGGCTCTCATTCCCGTGGAAGCCTTCTTCAAGCGCCCTCCCCTCACACAGCAACATGCAAAAGTGTAAAAAAATCATTCCGCATTCAAAATGAAATATCCGTTTGTTTCTGACGCGAGGGAAGGGAGGTGTCAACGGAAGTGGCCACCGCGTGCAATAATCCGCTCTCCTCCCGGTCGCCCGCAGAGAATGGGACACGCCGAGATCCAGTGAACCACTCCATCTTCGTCCCGCACCCAACCTTAGCCCCCCCCCCTCCCGCTCACCCGCGCACGCAGCGTCGAGCAAGTGAAAGGGGACAGAGGGGGGGCAGGGTGTGGGGGATAGGAAAAGTCGACCGACTAGTCCCCTCTGCCGCGCTCAGAGGCTGCTGCTATGAGGAGGAGAGACTTCTTGGGAGGCGCGCCAGCTCGAACGAGAGGTTGACGGAGACAGTTCTCCCGCGCACCCGGTACGGGGGCGAGCGGTGGTCCCCGAAGGCACCCCCCCCCCTCTAAAACTCTCGCCTCGGCAACCGGAAGAACGCGGATGCTCCTGACGGCTGGCCGCGGGGATATTTCGGGTGAAGAAGTGCATTGAATACCTGTGCGTCTTGCTTTGCAGTATTATAGACCACAATCCCGATTCCATTACTTGGACAGAGTGGCCGCAAGGGTGTATGTGATAATGGGTTCTGGTAAGCAGTGATAGTAAACAGGAGAGATAGGAGAGGTAAAAGAAGATTGGGAGACTTTGGTTTGAATTGGAGACGTGATCTAAGTGTGTCAGAGATCCTCTCTGTTGGTGCATGCTCGCGGGTGGTGCTGACAAGTGTGCGTTCCTCATCGTGCCGTGCGTTCCTGGTGTAGATGGTTGGTTATTTGGGGGAGGCGACCGACAATTGAGAGGTCGTTCGCGCCATTTAGAGCAGGTGGGTGAGCAGGGGTTGATTGGGGATAAGGAGTACAAAATAGCAAATTGAAGGAAACCCGGCGTCGTCGTTCACCTGCTCTCTCTCAGCGAAAGTCACCGAGGGGACCAAGGTTTAACGTCCCATCTGACGGACGAAGTGATGTACTTTAAGTGCTCTCCACATGACATCCGTGCAGGGATTCCATTGGAATATATCGCCAATACAGCCGGGATTCGAACTTGGGTCCTAAGAATTGGAAGCCAGTACTGACTCCAGCAACCACACAACCCCTTTCTTGCGCATTTCAATTCCACAGTCCGCTATTTTGTTGGAACAGCAAGTGTAGCGTGAGGCCCGAGTCATGCCCACCTGGAAAAAATCAAGCTCCAGCAATGTGAAGTTACGAGCGACTGGAATTTGGAGTTTCACAGCAAAGTCTCGAGATCCAGACCTTCGAGCGTCCGTCCGACGCTTTCTGATTCGTGCGCGGCTTCCACATGCGCCTCACTCATATCGTAAATCAGATCGTTCAGTCCAAATGCTGGACCAACACGTGAGAAGGCAACGGTGCCCGCGACGTGACAACGGACAGCCAATGAGAAGAGGACAGGTTGTCGAAGACTCCGTCCGGCATTGGAGAGATGGGGGAGCTCTTGGGAAGCGGGCTCAAGTCAGCGTCGGACTCGACGGCACAGCCGAATTGACCGCTTTCGCCCCATTGCAAGCCTCCCTCTCCTCCACCAGCCTCCGAACGATGATCAACACAACCCCTCACCCGCCCCCGGCACTACTTAAAACCGCTGAAACTCCACGACCCTCAATGAAAGCCAACATCAGGAGGTTTGAAGTCAGGGATTCTCTTCAGAAGAGCCTTCGTATGGCAAGGAACATTAACGACGTAGCGTCCAGGATTGCAAGGAGATGTGATCGACGAAACCTCACGGCGGTCCCATCGAATGATATTCAGAAGGTTCTCAGCGCATCAGTGATTATCTCGCGTTAGCAGATTGCGAGTGTTAAGAGTAGACGGACACAGAGCGTCGATTCCTTGCCTCGCTCTTTTTCACACCTGACTGAGGGAAATATTTGGCAGTGTGGAACCGCGGCTACGTGGAGGTCGCGACGTCGTCACAAGGACAAATATCGGCGTCTTAATGCCATAATCTGAATTTTTCATAGTCAGGGCCCTAGCGATTCTTCAAAAAGTGGATGTGTTTGAAAATCGCATAGCGAAGGCACGACAACAATATTTCTGTATTCCACCATTTTTGTGCATGGAAAATGGTAGGTGCATCTTTATGCAGAATTCAAAATTATTGTATTGAAGTTTAATTGCAACGGAACTGGAGTGAACGTCCGTGGTACATGTCAAACGCATCTTACTCTATTTCCCGGTGGGTATCCGCCGAAACCATAATTAGATTCAAATTTCAATCCACTGCAGCACATTCTTTGCCATTTGCAGACACATTCCGAGATTGCAAGAGTCTGTGTCCGCGTCCAAGGGGAGGAGTGGAGGGGGACGAGAGGGGAAGGTGATTGCCACGTGGGGGGTGAGGAGTGATGGAGGGGGGAGGGGGGGAGGAAGGGGGATAGTGAGAGAGAGAGAGAAAGAGAGTAACGAATGAGGGAGGAGGTGGGAGAGAATGGAGGACAGTTGGTTTATTGATTATCTGTCTTCATTTGTTCTCCCGACTCCATAAGCAGGGGTGAGAGTGGGGGGAGCGAGGGCGGGGGGAGGGAGAAGGGTGGCTGGAGAAGGTGGCAAGAGGGTTGTTGGGGGGGAGGGGGGTTCGCGACTGCGTCAGGGCGCGGGAAGGGGAGGAGGAGAGGGAGGAGAATTCCTTTGGCCGTCCTTTTCGACACTCACGTGCAGTTCTCCCCAACCCCTATCCCCCCTCGTCCTGGCCCCCTCTGGCTCCCCATCGTCGACTGCCGTGTCAGGAGATGGGTGGGGAGGGGGTGGGGGGAAGGGCGCCCATGAAAGAGAGAGAGAGGGCAAGAGGTTGGGGTGCAGTATCGAACACGTGCGCACCTGAGGGAGATGAGAGAGAGAGATAGTGGGGAAGAGTGGGGAGGATGGCCAGGGCCGGGCGCTTACTTCCGCCACCCAAATGTCTTCGCAAAACACGTCGCCCGAGCAAAAGGCGTGCGCACAGCGCATCGGAGGAACACCGCGTGAGTTGAGTGAGTGACCGAGATGGCACGTCCTCTGCATTCGTCTTCCTCGGCACGGCTACTCGGGGAGGACCATCGTCTTCTCAACGCTTTCGCGCCCGTGGGACAGAGGGCGAATCAAAAGAGTTAACTACATGCTGTAGTGACACACGACTCCTTCAATGGAAGATGTGAGCAAATCGATGTTTGGAAAGAGCAGAGAACCAGCCACGAAGAAGGTCTACTATTTGTTTGCTAAACACTTCAGCCACGCGGAGAATCGACGAAAACAGCTAACGACCGATCGGTGATACCAGGAAAATCAAAATAATTCGGCGAAGGCTGTAAATGGTTAACTTATTTATGTATTTACTTATATTAATTGACGATGGCAAATTGAACATTAATAATTAGATAATTGATTAGGGAAATTGCATGTACTGCACGTGAATCTGTATTTCCAAAATTTCCATACGTATGATGCTGTTGCCTAAAATCGAAAGAAGCTAAAAAACGAAATACGTCTTAATAGCTGACAACTTCAAAACAAGTTCCATGTAAATAATTAAAAAGCATACTTATGATGGCAAATATTAGAACGCGCATAAAGGAGAATATAGTTCTCTTCGTAAAATATGGTGACGTTTTACATAAACATTCAATACGGTCCACCTCAAAGTGACTCATAGTCACGGGTAGACTCAATACCATTGGAAGCTAGAGCCTCGCTCGCTCAAAAACCCATTCCAGTCGAGCCCTTTTGGATCCAGGCTGTACTACCTCATGGCTCTTACCTTTGCCGTTGATTTACATCGTTATTTTTACGCTACAATAGTTAGGTTTAGTTACGCAATGGCGACACTAAGTCACAAGAGTATGAATTAGAGCGTAGTTAAGAAATTGGTGAAAAAAATGAGCTATTATTGATGAACAGGTAACCAGATCTAAACGCGCTAATGCTGATGATGTTTCAAATAACAAGAGAACCAGGAACAAGATGCATGACATGGGTAACATATCCTTCGCGGCAACCTCTATTGAAACAATATCACATTGACGGATCAATTCTCGCGTTCATGACAGCTTTAATTACGCAAGCAATGGAGTCAAATAAAATTCATTCCAATCCCAATGCTATTACTTTTTTCTATCATTTAAGTATCTCCTTCCCTTAGCGGCACGTATCCATTCACATGTTGAACAAATGCATTCACCTAAATCGTGGCAGAAATAGAGTCACTCCTTACCATTTTTTCCAGATTTCAATGAATTTAAATGTCTCCTTCACTAATACCCATGCACCCTCCTTCAAGATAGTACTTATTTCAGGCTCTTACTGTTTATAATACAATAAATGAAACGAACGTCCAATGACTCAAGGGGGGGGGGGGGAGAAGGTGGGTGATGAAGGGAAGATTGGCGGGAGCGGACCAAAAGTAATCTCACACCCGAAGGCCCCCTCCTTAAGACTCCACCGGGGGGGGTGGCCAAGGCGTGTGTTCGGGGGGAGGGCACGGCAGAAGAGGAGGGGGGTGGGGGGCGGGGGGCAGAGGGCACGGGGCGTGCACGGGAAATGTGGGCACGGGAAGCGTGCGCCGGGAGTAATCAACGGGGGCACCGGATTAACGTCCCAGGAGGAGGCGACAGGCGAGGTGCGGGGGGTGGGTTGGGGGCGGGGGGAGGTAGTTTTTCGGCGTTGTTCAGAAGTCGATGGGGTGTAGGGGGGAGGGGGATTCGGTGCAATCGTGCGAGATAAAGGAGTACGGGAAGAGGAGGAGGTGGCGACCGGAGGGGGGGGGTGGTAATTAAGAGGAGGGAGGGGAGTCCGAAGAGGAGACAATGGGGGTCGGGGGGGGAAGGGAATGAATGAAAGAGCGAATGAAGGGGGTTGGTGTGGCCGAAGAGACGATGCAGGTGGGTGGGGGCGAAGGGGGGTGAGGGGTGAGTTCACATAGGGGTGCATTAATCGGCGAAAGGGGGGGAGTGATAGGGGAGGGGCCGTTAGGAGGGTGAGTGGGTGGGGGAGGGGGAGGCAGACGACGACCCACCGACTCTTGAAGATAGCGAGAGCGTAAGCTGAGGAGGAGGAGGAGGTAGGGGGGGTGGGGGCGGGGGGCAGGGGGGTTGGAGGGGGAGAAAGAGAAAGAGGGAGAGAGAGTCAGAAGGAGTCCCTTGATGGGTGCATAACTTTTCATTGCGGGCCCTTGAAAATGAAATGCAAAATAAAATGAGGTTGGGCGTGAAGACGGAAGGGGGCGCGGGCAGGGGCAGGGAGGGGAAGGGAGGGGAAGGGCGGTGGAGTGGGAGGGTCCGGAAGAGGAAGGAGAGGAACAAAAGAGAAACGGGAGAGAGGGAAGTGCTCTCTTACCCTCCCACGCCAGCCCCCTTTGCTTCTTTGCCCCTTTTCGAGCGGGGCAGTCGGGAGTCCGGGGGCGAGGATGATGGTGGGGGAGGTTGGCAGAAAGTGGTGTCGGAGCAGCAGCCCAGGGGGGGGGGGTCACGAGGGGGGGAAGGGTGGGTGGAGCCGACTTCACTCGCCACATCGCGGCCGCCTTCTTGCTTATTCCGACGAACGTGCGTGGCCCACCCACCCCTCCGCTTTCAACAGCGCCCCCCATCCTGAAGAGGGGCGGTGGGTGGGGGAGGTGAGAGCCCCCCCCCTCCCTCTCCCTGCCCTCCTCGCCTTCCGCTGTAATTACTCCCAAGTTCCATTACAATAATGGAATGCTGGAACGACTAACTCACGGAAGGGGAGGGAAGGAGGGAGGGGGGCGTGGCTGCGGAGGGGCGGGACCCCTCTTAAGGGGCTTTCCGGGAAGACGGGGGGGGAGGAGGTGGTAAGGGAGGCCCCTATCCGCAGAGGAGAGAAGGAAGGTCGTTCGGGAGGGTTGAAGATAAAGAGTTGAGGGAATCGGAGTGGAAGTGTATGAGGGGGGGAGACGTAGGGGGAGGGGGGTTGGGAGGGGGTGGAGGGGAAGGTTGCCCGAGTGGGAGGGAGAGAAAGGAAGAGTGAGAGACTGGAGAGTGGTTATAAGAAAAGTCTCGGAATGTATAGGGGGAATGGAGAGGGGAGATAACGACTCTTCTGAGGAGTAGTGTTGGGTGGGGGGGGGGGAGGGGGAGACGCGCGGGTTGTTGAGAAGAACGAAGAAGTGCACCATTAAACGCAAACGCAGCCAAATAGGACCAACTGAACTCAAAAGATTCATATGACATTTAATCTGAAGAAGTATCCTAATCAACGCAGCCTAGGTGTGTCTTGCCCAGCGGGTTATAAGGTAGCCTATCCCCGATCCATATTTTCTTATTTTCTCAGTCCATTTCGATTGAGGACATTATTGACGTCAAGACGGAACCATTGTGCTTATTTCCTCAACGGGACGTCGGCTGTTTCAGTAGGGGAGAGATATCAAACAGCGTTGAAGTGTCCATAGGAAGGAAAAACAGAATGAATGTTGAGCAGGACGTAGTCCTAGGAACATCCCACCAAGTGGACGCCACGACCACCATCATAGTAGGGGGAGGTAGAAATGCAAAGGCGGATCAATGAAAACAGGTACTGCTACGGGTTTAGGGCAAGAAACAATTGCGCATAGATAATATTAAAATTTCAAAAGAATTTGGCAATAATTAGAGCCGTATTCAGAGATCATACAAGGCAGCTAAGTGCGGGCGCGGCGTAGCACATTTCTGACGAGACAGGAGGGAGATTAGTGACGATTAGATTATTGTGATCATTTGGGATACAGATCACTTGAATTCGAGAATCATTTCCCGGGAAAAAACTTAAAATGTCTATTCTGTAAAATAAACAGGAACGGAAAGAAAAAAATACTTCAAAGGATCATTTACTATCATTGGCTCACGACGTTTACCACGCGGGATGACCTTCGTGAATGTCTCTTATTTCTATGCACGAGAATAGTACGGCAAGGGCGAGAGTTATTCTTGAGTGACTGGATTGAAATTAAACAGAGCGTAAAGCAAGAATGCGTTATGTCACCGTAGCTGCTCTTTGTTTTTTATGGATTTATTGGAGGTTATTTCACTGTTAACAGTCTAATATCTGGAGGTCAATGTTATATCGGATTGAAATTTTTTATGTGCGAATTCATAAAAAATTCACAAAAGCTTAGCAGATAAATTTTTGTGACGCCGTGTTACCTGACAGCGAAATAGAGAGGACATTAAGGGAGATGAAAGGTAGAAACGCCGTGGGAACCGGTTACCTACCTGCGGAACTACTGCAGTATCTAAGTGGTAAAGGGAGAGAATTCTTATTCGAACTTATTCGCAGGATCTACGGGGAAGGAGTATGGCCAGAGGATTTCGTGAAAACAGTATTAATACCTATTCCGAAGAAGAATAATGAGTCACAATAAGAGTAGTATTGAACAATTAGGTTAATTTCGCACTCGGCAAATGTTTTGCTAAGAATATTAAAAAGAAGGTTGGAGAGTCGATTAAATTACTATTTAGGCGATAACCAGTTTGAGTTCAGGAAGGGGAGGGCAACCAGAGACGCAATTGCGGTAAGAAGGAAACTTATAGATAGAAACATAGAGCATAATCAGGATGTTTTTACTTGCTTCGTGGATTTCGAAAAGGCGTTTGACAGAATAAACTGAGAAAAACTAATGCAGATACTGAGCAAAATAGGCATAGATTGGCGTGATAGGAGACTCAATCGAAACTTATGTATGAGCTAGAGGGCTCAGGTGAGGGTAGATGACGATGAATTAAGGTGGGCAGTTATAAGTCGTGGGGTAAGGCAAGGGTGCCCGTTGTCGCCTTTGCTTTTAAGATATATGCGGAGGAAATGGTAAGAGAGGCATGGGAAGAGCTAGATGTGGGAATCAAAGTAGGAGGCCGGCTCATAAAGTGCAAGTCTCCAGCTGGTACGGCAAAGCCGATTCTGGGTTGGAGGGAAACGTCTGAAACGAGCCTCTTACCCCCGGTATAAAGCCACCTTAAGTAAGGATGTAAAAAAGTGGCTGGTAAAGAGCTTGAGATGGAGTGTGGCGTTGTATGGGGCAGAAACGTGGACCTTGAGAAAGGAAGACGAAAATAGGCTGAAGGCGTTCGAGATGTGGGTGTGGAGGAGGACGGAGAAGGTGCGTTGGACGGAAAGTAAGGTGGTTGGAAGGTGTAATGAGGGACGATGGTTTGCTGAAGACCGTGATAGAGGGAAGAATGTTGGGAAAGCGGGGAATGGGAAATAAGAGAATAGGTTTTATGGACGGCGTGGAGAAAAGTAGGACTTATGCTGAGATGGAGAAAGAAATTCATACTAGAGGTAGATAGGGCACTGCACGTGTAAGAGTCTGTTGGATTTTCTCGGACTTTCATCATAGCCTACCTTTAACCGGAAGATTACTCAGATGATGATGAACGTCGTAGAAAACGGATGTTGTAAGTCCACTGATCGAAAATAATGGAAATTTGGGGATTTTTTCCAGGGAATGGACATTTGGGGATGCTATACGAAAAAAATGACACCATAACCAACGAAATCGGTTTAGCCATTCTCTCAATCATTAGCATTCCCCACCGGACATTGGCTATTATTAATTTCATGGGCTAATTTATAAGAAGAAGAGCAGAAATGCCCGTCGATTCTCAATGGCAGAGATTAAAGTAAGACATCAAATAGTAGTTCTATTAAAAAAGAAGATTAACTGACTTATTCATATCATTTTAGATTTTTTTTACTAAGCGGAAAGTGCAGGTTTTTTCACTTAGTGATACAAAGTAATAAGCAATTTTATTGAAATATTTTATTCTTATAACAGTAAAACTAAAAAAGTACTCCAGTTTCGCAATGGGGGGCGTGGGGAATTTCGCCGTAAACTTCGAGCATATTTTCCCCTAAGTGAGATTGAGTGAGACTTTTCTCCATAGTACCAATAGACCCCATATAAGAATATTTATTTGAAAAAAGTATCATATACCTACGATGAAAATGTCGATATATACGGCTTCTCTCGAGAAACGTCGAGATAAACTGCATTCATTTGCGAGGCTAAATAGAAGGCAGTGATTTGGGGACATAGAGCCGATTGGAACCCTTGTCATCCCATTTGAGCTCCAGGACTGTATTTTAAGTTGTAATTTGTAGGTCTTCAGCAGTGTGCAACGTTGCTAACCTGTATAAATTCATCTTTGTTTTGTTCTTCCTCGTTGCGTTGATTTTTAAGCATTACGTAACCATATGGTGGAATTATTCGCCTAATTCCCGAAGTTTTCCGAACCTTAGTGACCGCTAACTTGATAGGAACGGGAATAGTGTTGATTTTTAATATTCGCTAAAGTTAGCAGTAGCTACCTCCTATCGACGGAAGAACCAGAATCAACGCCCAGTATCGTGTGATATAGAACCAGTATGCTGGCTATCAAGCATGATCGCTATCATACTGGCTGAGCTACTTCATTTCATAATTGACGCAGTACTAGTTAGCTACTAGCTTCCAGTGGGACCTAGTGGCAGTTCACGTTAGCTTTTACAGACACTATGCGATCTTCACTTTCTAAAATCAACGTCGTTTATACCTCCATTTGGCTTTTAGGAATCTTCAGACTGCTGTCATTGGTTGGTCAGTTTAAATATTTTAGCAGACATGCGTTAAGATAAAAATGTAAATACTGCTTCCCCGCCAGTACAAGTTCAATGATCGTGTGAAACCTTCTAGGGGGGGCACCAATCGCACCTACTAGATTCAGTCCTCCATAAAAAGGGAAGGTATCAGTCGAGATGTTGTAGAATATGAACATAATAAGAACTTAGAAGATGAAATTTTCCACTGATAAAAATTTATTCGACCCGGGTTTCGATGCACTGAATCATCATCAGGTCTTTTTTTCCACCCTATGATGATACAATGCATCGAAACCCGGGTCTAATAATTTTTTATCTGTGGAAAAATTGCATCTTTTAAGTTCTTATTATCAGTCCTCAATATCTAGTACCGGCTAGAACACTAGGTCTTGTGCTGGATCGTGTATCGTGTGATACGGGCTTTACCGATTGGCCCTAATAATAAGAATCAATGTGACGTGCTAAATACGGACACTATTTAAAAGTAGTTAAGAACACGTGGTGGGTTTGGGTGATGTTGGGGTGTAAAATACCCCAATTTAAATCTCACCGCACATTCAACCCGGAATATTCCTAGTGTGCAATCACGAAAAACGGAAAGCGCTTGCTGCCATATTAATTTGGCCAGTCACTTATATATTATTTAAAATTAGATTTTAAAAAATTTTAATAACAAAACTCGCTTATTTATTAACGACGCGAATTCGCGTCCTTAGCTTTCATGGCAAAGTCGTAAAGGTCAGTAAGTAACGGACGCGAATGCGCGTCCTTCGGTATCTTGGCAACGCACATCGGACGCGCATTCGCGTCCGTCGGGTTGAACGTGTTCATTAAATGTAAGCCATAAAAGGCCCGGGAAAAGCTTCTCATTCATACAGCCATTGCTAAGGTTGCCATGGAAATATGCTATTTTAGAAATCGGAGAAAATGTTATACTCTGTTATTTAAAACGTAACTGTAAACAAAAACGATGTCTAATATATAGTATAATAAAATAAATTGCAATAAATAAACAACTCATTCTTTCAGCCACCTGATAGTGAATATTAAAACCATATATATATTGATTGCTAGTATCTTAAAAATGCAAAAAAATAAGCATCTACTTATTCCAATGCTTTTATAATGGGTGTAAATAACACGGGCCCGTTTTGGGGGCCCTGGGGCCCTATAGGAAATGTTAATACAGTCAATGTTCGTTCCAGTGCACTTAATCACCCACATGCGAAGTTTCAAAGTAATCGGTTCAGCCGTTTTTTTCGTGATTGAGTAGCAGACAAAGAAACAGAAACCATTAGATTTTTTTTTATATTACTATAGGATATTGGATTACTGACCGGTTGAACGTCTGGTTACGACATTATTATCGGCAAGAGTCAAGGGGTAAACAAAAATATTTTGAGTAACCGTGACTCTTGCAGTGACCAAATACTATGCAGGATGTGCGAGAGATGCGCGTTTGGGAAAAGTCGCCGTAATTAGTTGGAGATTTAAATGTGTAAATGTGTTTATTGCACGCAGATGATGTTGTGCTGCTGAGCACACAAGAATTTTAGCTCCTGGATAACTTCTGTGAAACAACTACGAGAATGGATTGGAGGGCAAATGCGTAGAAGACCAAATTAGTTGTTCTTGGTAGGGAGAAAGGTAAGAATGATTGTACGATGAGGGTAAATTATGAAATAATTGAACGCGTGGACGATTCTTAAGAAAAAATTGTAATGTTAAAATTGATATTTCCGTAAATTTGGTGCAAATGATGACACAGCTATCTACGACAACAGACACGAAAAATACCTCAACTCTACCGTTCAGTAATGAAGCTTAATATTTTCCAAGATAGAATGAAATCAGCGTGGTAGGTCGAAAACTACATCAAGAGGGTTCTCTAAACTATTTAGTTCGCAAGAAAACAAACACGGAAACGGATTAATATGATTTGCTTTTACAAGTTCCACTAGGATCAAGGTTGAATTCACCATCTCAAAATAAAATAGGGGAACCATACACAGAAGAGTTGATTTTTCAAATTACTAATTACAGGCAGAAAGTTACAAATAGAATCTTGGAGACGGTGGAGGGGAAAGTGACTTACCACAATGAATTAATTCCAATAATTACATTGGATGATGGCACGAATGCATGTTTACTACATGACGTGAAGATAATAATAGGATGTTATCTTCTATCTTTATCGATTTAAAACGATTATTACTTAAACTAATTCACATTTTTATGACAATGTTTTATAAAGGAAACTTCAGAGAAAATATTAAAAATGATTGGCAAGGAAAATTTGGAAGAAATGGGATTCACAAAAGATGAGGGTAAATATGAATGGGAATCGGAAGTACGCCAATGAGAAATTTTGAGGGCAGAGCTTGTGTCTCGGGGGGCTGGCAGGACCAATGGCCCACAAGGAGCTGAGAACAAACAAGCAAGATGAGAATGGAGATTCTGCTCTTTGTGTCAGTTGTTTCCGTCTAGAAATCTCCACTCAATTGACGATGGTTTTTTAGAGAAACTGTTAGGAATTACATGGTGATTGGTGGGGTAACACATCAAAATTTAAGTCGAACATTCGCCTGGTGGGGGTGTTGTCCCCTGCCACCCGCCCTCCGCAGAGTGTATTGTTGGACTCGTGTGGGCGCCCTCCTTCCTTCGTCTCTGCCACTTCCGGGGACTTCGTTGACAACTGCTTGGACGTTTCATCGCCAAAGGCAGGGCCGCGCTTGTTCGTCCAAAGTCAATTATTCAAACCTCGGTCTTTATTAAGAAGTGGCTATTTTTGTGGAAATTAAAAAAAAAATTAAATACATACGAGTAAAAGTATTGGTGTTAGGCTGCCATGTTAGGTTGGAATGGACCATTTCCTCTTCAATTTTCCTTTTGTTGATATGACGATAAATTATTTATTTCCACGAAATCTTTCGAGGCACTTCGTCATTTCAGTAATGGAGGGACACGAAATACATGTGTTGGTTCGAAGGCTGTTCAATGGTGCGAATGAAAGGGATGTACACACAGAGAAAGTTCAAAGTGAATGTGGTGGAAGGGTGGATATTAGGAGTCTTAGAAAGATGAGTAGGTATGATGCAATTCATTTGCGAAACAGAAGCGAACAATTTGTGCGAGAGTAGGGCAGTGCGGAAGATATTATTGAGAGAGAGCACATTTCCCAGGCCCAAGACCAAGAATGAAGATCTTTTGACTGCAGTTCATAATTCCAGAGCCGTTCCAAAACGGATAAAATCAAACACTTGACGTCGGAAGCCACCGAGTTCATTATTTCACACTTTCGTCTCTGTCTTCTCTTTCGCAACACTAATTAATTCTCCCTTCAAATCGGCTTCCTCGCCACCTCTCTTACTTCCACTCGGAATGCTAATCCTTTCCCTTTTCCTCCCCTGCGCTTCATCAGCCCTCTCCACCTCAGGGGCAGCTCCAGACCAGAGGTTCGGGGAAGGGGGGGGGGGGGGGGGGGGTCCGGGTGGGGCACCACTGGCTCTGTAGGTATGGAACACCTCCCAGCAAAAGGGGAGTCCGGGGGTTTCGTCCCGGGAAATCGTCATAAAATATGCGTAAAATGAAAAATAAACTCTTATTTAGCTCAAGACATGTGCCAACCTTCACAGCATAAAATAATTTTGGCTTTTAGTTTTAGGTCTATTAAAAAATAAATAAAATTCACCGGGTTTTGGGGGGGGGGCAACTGCCCCTACTGCTAATGCTCTACCTCCCATTAAGGGGTGCTTGGCATCCGATTTGATCTCATCACTCACCCCTGATCTGCTCCTTACACACTTCCACCCGCTTTTCCCCCACCCAGCCAGGCCACGCGAAGTCTTTCTTTTGTCTGTAGGAAAGTGAGAGGAGAGACAATCGTTGTTCGGTGGATTGCAATGACATCATCAGATTTTAAACTTGGGATATTCTGTATCACCATTTCCCATTTATCCAGGACATCAAGGACGAGGAGCGGCTAATGGCAACCGGTTGCACGATAAAGAGTCCCTTTGCGCGTCCCTATCCACCAGCTCCCATCGTCCGACGTACCGATAAGGCACACCGCTAATGCTGATTCACTTCCTTCTATGTACTACCTCTGTGCCAACACAAATTATCACAGAAAAGGGACCAAGATTCCACTCGCAAGGAAAACTTGACCAGAGCGTCTGGAATGCGTGCGTCAAGTTCCCCGACTTCAGCGGCAAGGTTTTCATCTCACAAACATATTCCACTAGGAATTTTGATTCATCTGGCGTTCGAGCTGGATCCGAGGACACGGATCCTTCGAGTTGATCGGTGCAGAATGAGAAAGGACACTTGAAATCAGGGCTCAGCTCAATTCATGACCCGAAATCGTCAGGGTCTTGCATAAAAACTCAACATGCTGCAATAATGGAGCATGCGACTTGAGGATTCCAACAAAGGTATTTCTTGCAAGGTATTCAAGACAAAAATGTAAGGTTTTTCTGTGACCCCCTGAGGAATCGACGTTGAGTCCGCGGCAGGATAAATAATTGCACGCATGAAGTGTGTCCCTAGCGTTGCGGTCACCCTGGGAAGTCACTCACGCCGTAATTCGCACTCAAGAGAGGAAGATGAAAAGACGAGGGAATGAGAGGTAGAGAGAGGCTCGATCAAGAGACGCCCGTAATGAGGGAGCTCTTTTAAACGCGGTCCATTCTTCTCCTTTCATCGCCAAGAGGGCACACGCGGTTGGCATGGCAACAACGGGAGCGGCAAATAGAGAGATGCGCTCTTAATTTCGGGCAAGCGTAACAATAATTGGCGGATTTCGAGGGAAGTTGCGCGTCGGGAGGGGTTTTGCGCAAATGGTCGCTTAGGGGGGCGAAGAGTAGTGGTGGCAGAGATAAGGGCCAGGTGTAAAGGGGAAAGGGGGCAAGGAGGAAAGGGGGGTGGGGGCGCGGGAGTTCATGTCTTCCGCTGCACCCTCCTGCGGCGGTGGGCGGGAGCGGCGGGCTCAGGGGTTCTCCGTTGCGTGCGGCTGAATTAGGGGTGAGAAGTTGAAGAGGGAGTTGTAAAGGGAAGGCGGAAGGAATTCCGAGCGAGATAAGAGAAGCGGTTATGAGGTCGAGAATGGGCGAGAGAGAGAGAGAGAGAGTTGGCGGGAAGGGTTGGGGTTGGGGAGGAGGAGGGGGGATTAATCGTGTGGGGGGAGGGATGGGGGGCGTGGGGGGGCAGAGAGGGGTGGGGTGGGATTCCTCGATTGAAGGTGCGTCGGAATGCGATGCTCAACTCCCTCAGCAATTTGGAATCGACGACGCCTAGATACGCATCGAACATCGGCCGTGGGCCTTCCACGGATGTAACGTCACCTGCCGCATACGGTTTAAACTAAAGCTGTAGCGCTGCTATTGCACTTTTCCACTGTTCTCTCTCATGCTCAAGTAAAAGTAAAATTCAAATGATATTTATTCTCGACCTATTTTTTGTAATGGTGCAAATGTCATGAGTATAGATCAAATAATATTTTTTTAAACTTTTGCCGACGTTTCGGATTTTTGAAGTTATACTTCTTTGCGCCCGTTGGAGACTTTTGGGATGGGATGTTGGTCGAGAAACCGCGTCACGCTCTTTTTTGGGTGAGAAAAATCCACAATTGTACGTTTTTGTATGGGTTTTTGTACGTTCGAACTTTGAAAGAGAGCATAGATGGGAGAGTCGGTAGCGCACTCGACTTTCACCTAAGAGTCCCATGTTCGATTCCCGGTTGGGGCGATTTTTTTTTTTAAACAAAACTTCTTTTCAAAGTTTGAACGTACAAAAAACCATACAAAAACGTACATATAGTATATAGGTGTATATAACAGATAATATATAGGTGTATATTATAAAAATTAAATCACTCATAACAATATATCGAAGAGAAATATATTGAATAATAGAGAGAAAATGTCTTTTATTTCATTTATATATCCTGTCTGCCTGTGTGTGTGAGCGGGTGTGTGCGACCGGCCAAAGAAGTATAACTTCCACCGTCTGGTCCGACGCAGACCACGTTTTTTATTTATCAATCTTCAGGGCTATAAACAAAAGGTACTTGATGTCAAATGTTTGACAATTCTTTTTTGATTACATAATGGTTAATTTACAGTCATTAAATATAAAAATGCATAGACATTCAAGATTGTTACCTTTAAAGTTTGGCGCTGTTTTTATTTACAAATTTAATTTGGTTGCTTGGATCCATTTCTTTGTTGAAAAGTTGTATGTCATTTCTTAAATTATGATAAATTTTGCTTAGATAAGTTATGTCTGTTCTCTTATTGTGACTTTTTTTATTTCTGGATATATGGTACATTTCTTTGAATAATCTTTTTGGTAAATTTGGTCCTGAAGCTAAAATTTTGGCTTCTTCGAAATTAAATGAGTGACTAATTCTAATTGCATGATTTGCTAATGCAAAAAGTTGAACTTTAGTGTTAATTGATGTTTTATGTTGCGAGATCCTATTTTAAAATATTGGGATGTTTGGCCTATATAGCTACTGTCACAGTCTTTACATGAAATAGAATAAATTATATTGCTTCTATATTTTTGATTACATAATGGTTAATTTACAGTCATTAAATATAAAAATACATAGACATAGACATTCAAGATTGTTACCTTATTGTTAGATTTAAATATTTTTTTGTAAAAGTAAAATGTGACAAAGGATCTTACTAAGCATGTCCATCTAATTTACTCTAGGCTGATTATGAAAAGTTGATTAAATTCTTCGGAACAATCAAGAAATGTGTTTCCACGTTGAATAGATAAGTGAAATTTTAGTAACTATCGAAACTGTTATGTAAGGTATTGGAATTCATACATTATTGCTTGTTATTATCCTAACGTGAGCTGTGAACAGTGGCGGAGTAAGGGCGTTTCGGGGGACGGATTGCTGCTTCCCGGGGGTCTGGTGGGTATGGAATTCATAATGACCACCATTTTTCCTTTTGTACCAGGAATTAAGGGGGGAAGGCCGCCCCGCCGTAATTCCTGGTAACCCCGGCACCCCTTAATCCGACACTGACTGCGAAAAAATTAGGGATGTGAAGAACAATTACAGACGTCTGGACGTAGCATGTCATCAGGTAAGGAGTGAACAGGATAACATCTTCGTTCTTAGTGGCGGAGTGACTCCTCCTAAGCGCCTAGAAAAGTGACAAGGACACGTTGTGACAGCCATAATTCAAGGTGTCATTCATATTTTCGATTTCAAATAGTTCATTCAGATACCTTTTCTGTATTTCTATGCAGTACCGGCGTAGACTAAGAGGGCATCACTTTTTTATTGGCATTCATTTCCCCATTCACATGGACCATAGGGCAGAGCGATACGATTCTATTTTTCACTGGGCAGAAAGAGCAAAGGGCATGTTTCAAAAGGCAGACTGAGGTGTAGGTAACTAAAAAGTATTTTCTGACTCAGCACTAATGCGTTGTAGTATTAGATTTTCCATGTTATATAACTGTTTCGTTATTCCGGTTAAGCCGATATCTAGTAGACAATAGGTACTGCAATGAAGATTTTCTATTCTATATAAACTTTTGGGATGAAAATGACGACGTCATACTAGTGAAATCATGAGGAAATATTAAAACTAATGGGTTATTGCATAGGGAAATTAGGTAAACTATTGGCTGAACTCAGTCAGAAGAGTGAAAAATACTAATGCTCATTAGAAAAAGAAAATACAAGGAATAGATGGGAAACCTTTTTACCTGGTGAACGGAAAGGAATTTTCATATTTTAACGTTTAATTCTAAAAAAAAGTATTGCAACTTACTTTTATATATCTTATTCGCAAGGAATGAAATAAGTGACAGTGCAAATGGGTAAGTCACTTATATAAAATATTACTGATGTAATGCTTGTAAACACTTTTTGCGTCTGCCATTCTCGACGATGCATGGATTTCTCGCAATGATGGTAAATCTTGGATTGCGTGTTGCCGTATTTTTATTGTCAGGCCTTTCCTTACATTATGATTAATTAATATTGTACGGCTAAAAAGTGAATACACTCTAAAGTCATGTTTCCTCGGCGTTTCTAACGGTACTTATTCCTACGCTCTCCCGGCACAGGGATCGACATGATGCGGCAGCTGACGTCATGACACAATTTCACTCACTCAGCGTCACGGGCTGATGTCACTACTGTACATTTTGGCACTAGTCAAAACCCTCATCTTTTGACGCGAATAGTAATGAAACCAAGAATCGTAGACAAGTGGGACCAACTGACTTTTATATAAGTTTTTGAGCTGATTACGGCACACTTTTTTGTATTTGTATTATAATCCCATTATATCCATTCTTTTCGGACACGATTCGCAATACCTTTGTTGGGCAATCAAAATTTAAGAATGGCTTTATCAGATTGTGTTAGAAGAAATATGAGGTCATTCGACAGGGGTACGAACAAAACGGAGAAACAGTCGTCTTATTAGGAACTATTATAAATGAGAGCGCAGGGACAGCAGACAGCGAATCAGGCCAGGCGGCCATGTGTCGCAGAATGTGGGTGAGCTGTTTATTATCTCAATTCCTTTTTCACGTATATGCGGAGAAACCGCTAGGGGCATTTGTGAGATATGAAATAGGGAACGAGATCATTATCGGATCTGATGGACCAACATAGGAACCTTGTGTAAGCCCATTTGACCAAGGAACTGGCAGCAGTCAAAGAATTCGTATCCGTCGTTACATCAGTGAAAAAGATTATGAATTAAGATTAAATGCGGTAAATTAAAGCTTACAACATTCTCACGAGTCATAAAATATGGGTGTTGGTTAAGATATTACTTCGACATTAATGAAAAAAATAGCAAGGTTGGCTAAAACAAAAAAATCAGCCACGTACGGCGGAGGTAAAGTATTGTAGTGTGAACAACCTACGGACGAAGGGAAAGTCATGGCGGGCATACTTAGAAGGAAATGGGCATCAAAGATTGTCTTTGAAGGGAGACCGTTGGGCAAGATGATATAGAGCGGAGGATAATTAAGAGTTTTTCGATAGGTTGTAGATACAGGAAAGGAAAGTAAAGGCTACAAGTATCCCCAACAGTAGCAAGGAAATTTTCTGCCTCTGGCCTTTCAAAGATCGATCCAGACACTATTTGCGGAATATAAATAATCCCGATAGTTCATGGATGGGAGATAAAAATGAAACGTCAACACATTTATAGTGAGTTAAGTTTTGCCAACCAAAAGACCAATGTTTCAGATGAACAACATAAAAATTAATTAATTAGCCAATGCCATCCAGAATTAGGGATCAGATATCGAAGTAGAGAATAAATTATTTATATTGAAAGTAATTATTAAATATTTGGCGCAACGATTTCGCCGTGCTATTCTACCGGCTTCGTCGGGCTTATTAGCAAATAATTCTCGTATGTTTTCAAAGCTTTGTTCTTAAAAGCCCGACGAAGCAGGCAGCATAGCACGACAAAACTTTTAAGCAAAATATTTAATAATTACTCGCAGAATCAAAAGCCTAATAGCAAGCATGAGCTGCGAAAATCTACAAAAAAGTTGACTTATACTGTAGTTTAACTTTGATAGAATTGCATTAACTGATAATGTACAAACCAAATACACAACCCGGAAAGGAAACACGTGCAATCACATGAAATTCAGAATAAATGAATATGGTTTTATGATACAATAATCATATAGATATAAAATTCAAAGAGTGTATACATTTGATACTAATCTAAAGAAATTGTACATAGAACGCTTTCAATGTATTCATTAAAATCACTGTTTTAATCGACCGTATAAGAACCTTTCTGCCACTCCTATTTTATCTGTAGTATCCCAGATTAGTTTGTGATATACAAGAATACAACAGTGGTTTTTTAATTAGCCGATACTCCGTTACAACTGCGGTACAGTAGTTAAGAGAGAACGTATAAGTGCTGTGCAGATTTCTGCCCCAAAAATGCAATTTTTGCTAAATATGTTGCAAGAATAATTTTAATATAAGACACTGTCTCCGGCGTAACTCTGTGGAACTCCTTAATTTTAATAATAAAAAGCACTTGGTTGTTATTCCACACTTTATTTTAAGGAAACGACCCGGGTTTCAGCCTCTCATGCCATCTTCAGGATATTATTTTAAGGAAACGAACCGGGTTTCAGCATGTCATGTCATCCTAAAGATGGCATGACATGCTGAAACCCGGTTCGTTTCCTTAAAATAAAGTGTGGAATAACAACCAAGTGCTTTTTATTATAAAAAAAGAATAATTTTCCCGAAACTGATTCATTATCACGAGTCATCGCTTTGGTATGACATTCTAATCATGTAGCTTAGTTTCTTTTAGAATAGTGCAATGGAAATTAAATTTAATAATAATTGCAAATTAAACACTCAACTGATAAGAGTATAATAAACGTTGAAAATAAAATACAAGATTCAAACTATTAAGACGTTAAAAATAACAAAAGATGAAAATAAATCCGTGGTAGATGCGTCGTTTTGCGGCCAGGGTTAGATGAGAAGGGCAAAAGGGAAGTGATTCCCCGCGAGTTCCCCTTTATTGTTGCGGTCGGAGGGGACGGGATGGGATTGTGGCAGAGGGGGGGATCGGGAGACTGAAGCCATCACGTGAGCAAAAACGAATGCCACAGTCCCCCCTTTTTTTCTCTCTCTTCCTGCGATGGAATAAGAAAAGCACAATCAAGACAAGGAATATAAAGTGGGAAGGGGGTGGGGAATGAAGGAATGAGGGAGGGGAGGGGGAGTGCAGTGCATAAGGTGAGCGATATCGGAATATTCCCCCCACCTGCCCCGCCCCCCTCCCCACCTTCCTTCCTCCGCGCGCGACGTCGCGTCGTCGCCACCCGATGAGATCCTTGAAGGGAGGGGGGGAGATGGAAGGTGGTGGGGGGGGGGGTGCCAGGGAACCAGGGTGCCGCCGCTAATGGGACCCCAAGGGAGAGGGAGGGGAGAGGAAGGGGTTGCGACATCTGAGGAGGGGCGTGGGAAGGGGGGGGGGAAATCGCAGGTAAGTAGACGGGGGGGAAGGGGGGGTCGAGAGTCTCCATGGAAACACTCCCGACGATAATTGCAGCGCCGCCAACCTTTCCCCCCCTCCCAACCCACCCCCGGTCCAACATTTCCTCTTTTTTCATTCCAAATTTCCACCCAACCCCTTCTTCCCCCCCCCCCCCCCCTTCCCCTACCATCCTCGAAGACCGACTTCAGAGACCTCCAACCTCCACGACTTCGCGCCACACTCTTCTTCGCAATCTCCTTGGGGGGGGGATGAAGGCATGGACCGCACGAGGGGAACGTCGCGTCGAAAAAGTAGCATTTGCGTATTTAGTCTCGTGAAAGGTGCTTGCATTGCAGCAAGCAAAGAAAATAATTATGGAATTCAAAACTTGCGCGATGGCTCCATGAGGTATAACTATGGTTTTAACTACACCATCATTTTCCTCATACATACTAATTAAGTGCAGGTGTCAATAAAGTAACATTGAACATGCTTATTGCATCCATACGATATAGGAAAACGATAATTAATTTACATATTTCAACTCGCTACAAATCTTAATTTTTTATTCGAACATTTGCTGTCATGCATTTTATAAACCAATTTTATCCGGCACAATAGTAATGTTACTTTTACATTGCCACTAACATAGATGACATGGTTATAGTAATGGTGCAGATATTTTGATTTTTTTCTGTCAATAAATAGGCTTGCCATAGACAAAATAGTTCTTCTTCTACGAAGGCTTTAGCTTCAACGATCTATTTTGACCCTGCAATAATGAACAAATCTGTACACACAAAATGAAAAATTAATCAGAATTACTTTCAACTAAAATTGCATTTAAATCAGGAATGATATTACTTGAACATGGTTCGATTATTTTGCGAGATATAGAAAACGTAATAACACATATTTAAGCGTGTGTTTTTCTTCATAATGTTATTTATCACTCTAGCTAAAAGTATTAAATCGAAACGAAATAAACGAAACGAAATAAAGAAACGATAAATTAAGAGAGATATTTTTCCGAACGGATAGGTATGGGAATTCGTTTTTCCCTCGAACAATAAGGGACTTCAATAAATGCTAGGCGTAATTTCATTAGAGCGTTTCCTTTTTATATGTAAACGGCTGGTGTCCTAACACCCCCGCCACACGCCTATTGAGGCGGCTTGCGGGGTAGTATGTAGATGTAGATTAAGCAGGTAATGCATCAAATAGGAATTCAAAGAGAGATTATTCAAAATTTAAAATTGCATACTGTAAAAGCTCCGGGTAAACTACGTTTAAGGTATCAGGGTTGCTACTGACCAGAAATTATGAAATTCCAGTACTTTTCCAGGTTTTCCAGGACAAAAATTTCATTTTTCCAGGTTAATATATTCATTCTATTGTGAGTATTTTCGAGAAAGTGCAAGAATAGGAGAAAAACACATTAAGGTATGCACGCCATGTAGCGATAACAATACGTATCATAGTGAAATACATGAAAAACAGGTTGGTTTTGAACCTTTTATTAAACATAAATACTAATCTAATCAATGAGTTATGATCACTAGCGCTACACCACTGCCTCCAGCAGACCTAATAATTGCAGAAGTGGCGACAATTCAAGCTCTCTAGCTGAGACCAAAACTTGAAGGTGAGATAAAAAAAGATGCCCTTCAACAAAAGCATCTCCTTTGCCTTTACGCCCATCATGTAAAAATCATTGTAGTTGAGGTTCTAATGAATAGATAAACTAAGGAACAACATTGTTAATGTATAAATCGTGAAAGTTGATGTTTATTAGCAGAATTTCATGTCATTTCTATGCGCAAAATGAATATTACATATTTGAAGATTATGCAGAAAAATTTATGATGTCCATGGACATTATGTACTCGATCGTATTTCAAAGTCTGTGCGACCGGGGAACAACTTCCAATCTTATCGGCCACTATACCACTGGTGCATGCTTGGACTTAGGTGGAACAGAAGGATTTTTCCTCATGTTGTTTCACGTATTTTACTTCACATAGCTCCCTTTTCGAGGGCCGTTAATTGTACTAATGCTTTCTTCCGTACAGCGCTTGAAACTTTCTTAAATTATAGTGGCCGAAAATTTAGTATCGTATAAAAATTGTTTTTGGTCGCATTTGTATTTCAGGAATATCTACAAAATCTTTTTCCACTGAGGTACAGAATAACCAAGTTTCTGAACAATGATAGAAAGAAGTGATTATTTCATTAAGTCAGCAGTATTTTTATGCTAATATTTTCTACTTCAAGGATGGTAGCTTTTTCAGTAGGTAGTTTGATTAATAAAACATTATAACAACAATGTTATTGGAATAATTTCAGAGAGCCACTAGGGTATTATAAATATTCCAGTCAACGTACGCACGAAATCTTCAACATAAGGGAACAATGCTCGATTTATAGATAAAATACTTGCAAATAAGACATGCTCGAGGGTTTAACTCAATATCACCTAAGTGTCAAGGTATCACCATTTCAATGCAACTGTATAATACCAAATTCTATTTCGTACACGATATTCACATCAGAATGAAGACACACTCGGGGCTACGCTTAAGGGAGTCTACCGAGAGACGTATGATAGGCCAGCCTTCAGGTGAGTTGTGAAATAATCATCTATGCTATTCACTTAAGGAGTCATGGTGAATAAGCAGAAATAAATATGAAAAATTTACTTTTTTTTTAAACCACGCCTATATTCATGGGTACTAAAAAGTTAATTAACTTGGTTTTTAGTGAATTTAATGACTGATTCATGTATTGTCAACGAGAGTTAGTAAGTGTGCCCACTGCTCGTTTGGATATTGGGAAGTGGGTTAGATTTCGACAGCGCCAGCTACAGCTCTGGCTACGAGTAGAAAATGTGACGCGGGTTGCGTCAGTGTAGGATAAAGAAATGTAAACCATTTATTTTCATAGATTAAATAGGTAATTAGTAAAGTTAATGACTGATTCATGCAGTGGCAACGAGTTTAAGTACGTTAGCCACATTTCAGCTAGATTTAACATTGGAAAGTGGGTTAGATTTCGATTACAAGATTCCATCCAGACAAACAACAAACATACAGGGCAAGTTAAAATAAGCGTGGTGAAAAGGGTGGCGACCCTTCCTCACGAGTGAATGTGGACACCACAGCAACACTCACTTCACTACAGTTGTGGAAACATTTACCTAAACAAAGTCAAAGTAAATGTTACCTAGCCTGTAACTTTGTTGCTTTGGCATGTGGAAGGCAAGGAGAAACCACCACATTACAATCCCAAGGAGCTGCCTGTAACCATTATTTTCTTTTAAATTTTGTATCCACCAACGAGCTAATGAAACCTCCTAGAGGCAATAGGATCATACACACTGGATCATTAAACATGCAAGGGTAGGAAATATGCTTAAGAGCACTAGAATTCATGTGAAAACTTTCCTTCAGTGTAAGAATAGGATAGTCATTGTTAAGATAGCAACTAAGCTGACAGACACAATAGCTGTACAAGTCTACATGCCTATGAATGACTATGAAGAGATCAAAGTAGTCTGCGAAAAATATCTTGGAATTAAAAAAGAAGAATAATGCTTGGACAATGGTATACCATTGTCACACAAACCCAAAAAGGAAGAAATAAGGGTAAATACGGATTAGGACAATATAATGAATGAGGAGAACCGCTGTTAGAATTACAAACAAATTAATAGCAGCTGTTTAGAAAATAATCCACAAGGAATTTATTCATGGAATGATATACAATTGGATTTACAAGTGGATTGATCGATCGATTAACGAAGAGGCACTGATATGAGTGGGAGATGACTGAAATCTCATAAGAACTCGAAAGAAAAGGAGAGACAACCTACTTCAGCATATTTTAAGGTACAAGTGTCTAATGAAGACAGCCAGAAGCACAGTAAGACCTCGGCTGAGACACAGGGAGCAAATAATGAATGATGAGGAAACAAAGAAATATGTAGAGGTGAAGAGGCTAGCTGATAGATGCATAGAATGGAAAGACATGCCAAACCAACCGTAGGGTTGATAACCAACAATGATGATGATGACGAAGGCACGATTGTGATTTAAGAGGAAGTAAGCCAGTTCGTATAAGAGCTTGTTCAGAATAGAAATTTCACAAAGAATGATACAAATTCTGAGGTACGTACAAAAACAACTCGAATCCTACTACCTCAATTCATACAATTCCTGCATTTCCTGAGTACCTTGACCTCTCAACGAAGAAATTTCTTCACTATGAATGGCACTAGGCACTTAATGGACCAAAGATTCTGTCGCTCGTTCCTTTTGACTTTACTGACTCATGCTGGAGGACATTATGTCTTGGGAATGACTAGCACGGAATTACCTGTGCGTACAGAATTTGAGGAGAAACAAATATTCCATCATACTCAGAACTATTGCATAAAATATGGCCTGAATTCAAATTTAAGTGCATATAATTAAATGATACAGACCAAATAAGAGCTCCAATGCCTCATTTAGGTGGTGTACTAAAAGCACTTAGCCAACACACAAACACACAGAAAGTGCCTAAAATGGTACTGCTCACTTATTGAAAACTAAGAGTTTGGACTTGGGAAAGCAAATTTCAAGGTAAGATCTCATTTTCCCCGACTTTTCCAGGTTTTCCAGAGCCATTTTCAACTTCCCAGAATTTTCCAGGTTCTCCAGGTTTTCCAGGTATGTAGAAACCCTGGATATGTGCCGTGTTGTTTATAACTCAATGCTGTGGAGCCATTTATTTAATAGCAGATTCCAACCTCAACCTACCGAGAGCTAGACGTCCGCGGGAAAACTCAACACTCCGTAAATTTACCCCACAGCGTATAAAATGTTTATCCACCACATGGAATTATACGAATATCTTCGTCACCAGCGAAACTAACTCCAATGAACTTTGCGATTCTTTTAGTTCTCATAGTTGGTCTACTCTAACGGCATTCACTTAAAACAAAACTTGCACCAAAAGCATCATTCACAATTTTCCCAATGTTTACAGGCAAGAAATACTGTGTCCAATAGGGATGGGCAAAAAAATATCGGTATTCGGTAGCATCGACACTTTTTCTTTAAATCCGGTAGTACCGACCAGTATTTAAAATCGGTACTACCGACGGTATCGGTACTAAAAATACCGGTATTTAGACAGCGCTGCAATTTTGCGTCAACTAACGGAACTAACTACTAAAATTTACTAATTATACTAATATTCAAATTTTTACAAGATGAAAACTGATAGACTGTCTTATTAGCGATGTGATTGAAATAATACAAATGAACACAACCAAGAAACCCATCTTCGAAGAAACCCAATGTTAAGGAATGCCAAGTTTTTGGACTTAAAAGAGAGTTGATAAAGACAAAATTCACAAACCTAGACATGAAATACATATTCCAAGGGTATTTCGGAGAATTGTATATTACTTTAATAAAATTCGGATAATCAAAGCAACAAAACAGCGTGATGTGGAGAAATGTTGAAAACAAATGTTAACGTTGCGGAGTAGGATAATTATAAATAAATCGATAGGATTTTTTAAAGAAAAATAAGGGCTAGAGATTAGGAAATAAATACAAGGAAGTTAAATATACTTTCAAGGATGACCATTCTAGATACGAGTATCCTAATGCCCATTCCTATGCCAATATCCAAAACGACGAGATGATTACAGACAGCGAGCATGACGCCCATCAGTCTCTCTCACATGACTCCCAGGGCGTCGCAAATAAAAAACGAATTTCAATCCAAAAAGAGATTATGAATGCAAGCAATAGCAGATAGTCGGATGAATCTATCCGTTGCAAACTCTGTCTGTCCAAAAACAAAGGAGGGCAAAGGCTGAGAGAACAAGAATAAGGAACAAGACTGGGGAAGAACATTGTGAACGAAGAATAAAAAGTCATGTCTCTCTCATGTTCTTTACATCATGCAAAGGAGTTGAAACAGAGTTTCAGTTTCAACTTTTTCATTGAAGAGGTCAACAAATATCTTCATCGTTGACAAACTCAGGACTATCACCAAACAATCAACTAATATACTTCGTCCATTTTAATAGAGCAGTTGGGCATTTAAACCAATGACCTATATGGTACAGGCTTGCACAGGGCAGGTATGACGTAGTCGCGACGCCATCATGGATGGGTAGCAGCCGACGCGATTTTCAATGAATGTTTCTCCAGGCCAAGTTATTCGATGTAATTTGGTGTGAAACGTCAATCTTTACATTAAGAAACTCAACTCGATTATCTAAAACAGTTTCAGAAACACCTTCTATAATAAGGAAATGATTCACTACGATATCACGGCAAGGAATCAGTGTGTGTATCTATGTACACAAACATAGAACTAATGCAAAGAACTTAGTTATCCGATCATGAGTGATAATGGTACATCAAGAATTACGGGCAACGGCCTGCCACAATTGAAACACAGGTTCCCGATCAGTCACCGTAGTTTGGTTTGGCACGAATTTGAAGGGGTGATCCTCCTATTCGTTCAATTGCTGTTTCCCCTGCCTGCAAGTGGTAGACAGTATGTGCGAAATGATGTTAGCCATCGAAGCATGTTAAATTAAAATACTACTAACATCAAAGATTATATTCACGTAGTAATCACGATCCACCTTGCGATCCGTCGCGTTCATCATAATGTGTTTGCTAGTTTTACCGTCATTTCTTGACATCCATCTCCTGGATTGGAGCTAAATTATTTTTCAGAAAACATCTTTCTGTGGAACATACTTAAAAATCATTGTGAATGCAACCACAATATTATAAAATGATTCTTAGTAATATTTTACATCTAAAGCCCTAAAGTATTGCAACTTTTCTTATGAAACCTTGGACATTATGAAATAATGTCTCGCTTTGTGAATTCTTCACGTTTTTATTTTAATCGACCATGGTTTCGATATACAATATCATTTTCAAGGAAATTGAATATCGCAAATTTGAAAATGTTGATCGAAACCATGGTCGGTAAAAATAAAAAAGGTGTGGAATGTACAAAATGAGAAATTATATCGTGTGTCGCGTTTCCAAAAAAGTTAAGCCTGAAAATGTAGCTTATATTTGGAAATTATAATCCCGGGATAATATAAGATATGCAAATGAATTACTTTTATACGATCCACAATAAGAGAATGTGGCTAAACTTTGGAATTTCTCTTTACCACGCAATTACGATCATGCGCGAACGCCAAAATTTCCCTTACTTGTAAGTAGTATACCACGAGGAAGGCGAAGGGCACTTATAGAAAAGGAAAATGAGCGTATATAATTGTAAATGATAATTTTTTGTCCTCAAATGTAGTAATAATCATATGGCAAGTTTCCTCGTTTAATTTTAAAAAATATGAGATGGATAACCATGGTTGACATTAACTTACGATAAAGTAATGTGCCACTCCTAACACCTGGCAGCTTCGTCATCGCCTTGTGGGATATATTACGAAGGTAAAGAAAAAGATGAAGCTTGATAACTTATTTATCCTCTGGAAGCATATCATAAATAGATTGCTATTTCTTACATTTTGATGGGACAACCGTAGTTACCACCTTCATACAATGAAGTTAAGTGAGTCACACATGTGAAACATGGAATCCTTTCGCGATAGGTTATTTATTTATAAGTGATTGTCATTTCCTTCACATGAAAGCCTAATATAGAAGGTAATCATCATCCCCAACTTCAGAGGAAATGGCTGCAAATTTCCGCTTCGCGGTAACTTTCGTGAGTTACTGCAACATACTACATGCAACACTTCGGATATTGTTCCGTCGATTCCTCACGAGTACGACCTCGACGATGGTTGAAAATGGTGCGTATTATCTGTATACTGACTCATTTTCTTAAACGCACAAATTTTTACCCGATTTTTATGTTCATTCACAAATAAAGCAAAGGATCGCCCAGCAATGCGTAACTATAACTAATGCACTAATGTTTTTACAATGACGACATAAAACACAATGCACAACGCTGTTAAATAGCGATGAAGAGATAGCTACAGGACGAAATGCTGTAACTAATGTAGAAACAAATGAAAAAAACAGCAGCCATTGAATTTGGGTTTGTCAAAAAATCACGCGAGTTGGAGCGATTGTAGTGAAACGTTCGACAAGCCATAGGAGAGTAAAAGGACTTTAGGAAAACGTATGTGGAAATTGGCAGTATTGAGTTATAATTCCATTTTAATCCCTATGCATGGTACATTATTATGTAAAAGTGGCGTAAAAATGACAGAAAAAATACGCTTAGTTGCTTCAGTCAACAATTAACAACACTATAAATACTATATTTTTAAAAAGTCTAGTGATTTGACAAAGAAAGTAATGAAAAGTGAACAATGTTGCAACGATCACACGATGGCCACCAACTTGGCTTTGTGGGCCACGTGATTAATAATAAAAACAATAATAATTTCTACATATCTTACAGCCGAAGTCAATTACAAGATATTTATTAAATCGACGAAAACACACAACCATGCCCCGGGAGGTGTAAATTTCCTCCCCAGGCGGGATTCGAACACGCGACCTTCGGTTTGGCATGCGAGAACTTTACCCCGCCGCCACCTAAGCCGGCATGGAATTTCCCAGCTGGCATGGAATTACGTTACTGATTGGCCGCATTTCTGTCAGTCAACTGCGCTGTCATAAAGGTCGAAGTGTAAGGCGGAGCAGGGTCTGGAGCGCGGAGATGGGCATAATTTCCAACGCTAGCTGCGGGACCTCGGCGGAAGCGCTCATTGAAGAGCACAAAACGAATATTGAAACGGAAACGCCAAGAGAGCGAGCGCTTGGATCGCTGCTGCACAAATCCCAATCATTTCATGGCATCCCTGCTACGCTGTCCACTAACAAAAGGCTAACACCCTCTGCCACACGCGCCTCTGAGGCGGCTATTTCCACGGGAGGAGGAGCCACGTATCGTATCACGCTTGGCCAACTTGTGATCGAGACTTGATGGGGTCGCTTCTTTGGCGTGTGTGTCAGTTGGTGGGTGGGTGGGGGGTGGGGCGCGGTCGGAGAGGGTGTGAGCAAGGAGGTTACAAAAGAAATGGAGGCGACATACCACTTGATTCATGAAGCCAATCCCGCCATTGCAGTCGGCACAGTTTAGACCTTCTTCTGGCTTACGTGTCCGGCGGTCGCGTTCGATTTTCTTCAAATCTAACAATAAGTTAAAAACCACAGGTAAGGCGATGTTTTGTGACTGGTTTGGCAACACCTACTCCACACAAAATTCTTCCCAAGCACCCCTATTCTTGCTTCACTTTCGCCCATGAGCGTTCACGGTCATGCCTCCTCCATTTCATTTTAACCTCCTTGGGTGTGAGTCCGCGATTTAAGACGCCATCTATAGCGTGGGATGGAGGTGTGGCGGAGGGCGCGATGAGTTTGTTTTGACAAGGGCCATGTCGCGCGAGACACGCCAGGGAAGGGTGGGATGGGAGGGGGTGGGGGGAGGGGGTGGCAGGAGGAGGGGTGAGGGGCTGAGATGTCGGCGCTGGCCCATGAAAGAGCGACGAGAATCCTCCGGAGCGCCCACAACCCAGTTCCAAATTGCCGCAGTGAAAACTTAAGCCGTTAGCGAGTTCGGTAATGGAGAAGACATTTCGACATTTCGCCAGAAAATTAACATCGGAGGTAAAGACACCTAATCTCTCTCTCTCTCCTACTCTATTTATTTCCACCAAAAAGTTACTTCATGCAAACAGTAGCATTCTAATCTTTAATTATGCAAGCCATGAAGTCTGCCACGAAGGAGACGTGGAAAACCGTGGAGGCGATAGCATCGACCTTAGCCAACCACGTCACCACTCCTCGCGAAAATCACTCTCTTCGTATTGCGTTGACGCTCCCCCAGAGAGTGTGGCCAACTGGCCTCACGAGAGAGAAGCCGGAAAGCACCACGGGAAAATTATTGTAATGCTTCGGCAAAAAGTTGACTTACAAAATTTAATGCATTTCATATTTATTCAAATGTCACAAATATAAAATCTAAAAAATAATGCACTACGGATTAAACTTCCATACTCTTCCCCAAAAAGGACTAGGTAGGTACTGTTAAATTCTCTCCTTCACGCTCATTCAGGGGTCTTATTCAGTAAGGACTCGACACAGTGAACCTCGGGAAATCCGTGATATTGACGTCACAGTCCCCGACAAATCGCAAATACTGAATTATTGCCCTTTTTGAAATTTTAGAGGCTGTGACGTCAACATTTCGTCACTTTCGAGGCTCGGAAATTCTGAGTGCATACAGAATAGCTCCCCAATTCCTTGGGGACTTTTTATAGAGGATTCCATTTCATAAATTACATTCTTATAGGATAAACCTTGTGAAAATTCATGGTGGCTACATGAATATGTACACCTTGCATGTTTTTACGGATTTATTTAATGTACGACCGATATCTTCAAATCACACGACATGGAGACGTCATCAGGTAAATGATGATGCTACCGCCCGCGCCGTAGACGAAAACCGATCGTATAAAAAAATTAATATTTGAAAGCATACATATGTAGTTTACTAATTCAGAATTCCATTGAGAGTGGTAGTCAGGTCATTCAGCGTTTTGAGAAATGGCCAGAGCGAGTGGCGAAGTACTATAAAAAATAGGCTTAGTAGGCTTGATAGGCTTCAGCCCACTGAGCTCAAACAATCTCTAAATTTAATTTTCAAAATACATAGCTTGCCGCATTTTATTCCGTAAAAAGGCAAATTAACGCAATCAAATACCGGCGCAAGGAGAACCGAAATCATAGCCTTCATTCACGCAGGAACATTATTTACTATAGGGCAGCAAAGTAAAAAGTGTCAAACATCTAATGAATGCCAAAATGCCTATTTATATTTTATGTTCAAATGAAATCAAATTTCTCTTTCAGTACTAATTTTTGTTTATTGCTAAAACTAAGTCTTATCTTACTTGCTTTTTCGTAATTCCCACGCCATGAGGCTATAATACGAGATAACTCGGCTCTGAGGTAGCCCTCCCACACTTTGTCGTACACATATGCTTCAGGAGATAAGAGGATGTCATTAAGATTGCGGCCTTAATAGAATGAGTTCATTTCCGCAAGCAGCCTGGAATCGGCAAAATGGAGGTGATGGTCAAACTGAGCAAACTTAGTGGATTCTGACACCAGGGGTCTTCGACACAAGTAAAATGCAGCATAAGCGAAGATTACGATTCCACCGCATGGCCATGGTGCTTGTCCCTACATGAGCATGTGTTCCGGAACATCAAAATTGCGACGAGGCAGAAGCAGTTCTCCCACACGTAAGAAAGACATGGGCAACCACTGCCGAACAATTTTAAGTTATTGCCAGTATGTATGCAGAGTGAGTAAATTCATATAGTCTGCTGGATTATGACATTTTTTCCACACATTTGGAGGACATGATTTTCCTCTCATACGACCTCAAGAAATATATTTCGCGGTATCATGAGGTGGTACCTCATTCGTCGACGTTTGGAAGTCAAGGCCTAACAGACAGCTTATCGCTAAGAGACGCACGGCAGTTGGCCATTAGGTTACAGGGGATGAGGATTTGAAAGCACTTTATTTTTGTACACGATTTAGTTCCTTTGGAAGAACTTAGGATTTTATTGCCAGTTTACTTTCATCCTTGAGGAGTAACGGATGTCCACAAAATGCAATTGAGTCCAGGCGAGATGGAAAATAACGTGGAAACGGTTGAGGCAGGCTCAACTGAGGGAAATGGATTTGAATAGAAGCACTACTTAATACTCAGTAAAACACTGCAGGTGCGACGATGACAACTGGACTAAGAAGATCGGGAGACTGAGAGATACACGTCTCGGGATTAATGATGACAGCATTCGTCAACATGCCACTGAGAATGCTCTCAGTATAGGTGTCTCGGCTACAATTAAGAGGACTTTTAACTTAAACTACAACACCCGTACCGTGAGAAACCACCTGCATTAATCCGGAATGAGAAATTGCAGGTCGGCAAGAAAGCCGGTGATGAAGGAAACAAATAAAATGGCGCGTTATATTTTTCTTGTGCGTACCTCGTTATGAACCAATCATTATATGACATCGTAATTTTCTGCTATGAAAAACCTTAGGAAGTTATGAGAATAGACATGTACAGCTAGGGAGACCACGCATTTCTAGGTAAATATTCTAAGTAATATAGTTTTTGAGTGTGCGGAAAATTGGTTTTCTTTGTATTCTTCAAAGTATTTGGTAAACAGTTTGACCAGAGGAGTTTCTACCACAAATATTTACATTCTGTTTGCGTTTATTTGAAAGTAATAATTTAAAAGGTATTGAACATTAAATATAATACATCAATTTATGAATGCCCCAATATGTTATTTTCAAATTAACCATGGATGTATCTTTTTAAATATGCTATAATACACATATGTGACAAAATATATTTACATTATTTAAAGCGTATAGGCGTAGACGCAAAAATATTTTGACACTTATAAAAAGCAGATAGACGTAAGGAAAATTTAATATTTTCTTTTCCAGTTTTTTGTTCTCATTTTTGTATTACTTTATTCGTTTATTCAGGTTCATTCACAGCTTATTTATTTGTGTAGTCATGGTTAAGCTACCATTATGTTTGGAAGGTGCAATTAACATACGATTTTATTAATGTTTAAAAAAGGAAACACTTAGAATTGTACTTTATATTACATCTTGCGTTTCATCATTCCAAATTATCAAAGCAACATCTTATAGACTGTTCTCCCGATGATTACTAGCGAGTATAAACTTCTTCTATTTTTCAAAGATGAAAGAGTAAGATCAGACGAAGCCGGATGCAGGGATGCTGAAATGGGTTCGAATGTAGACATAAGAAATCTTTAAGACCACCGTCGGGCTACTAAATCAAACTTATACATTTTAAATCAGACATTTTCCACATTGGTTCATCGGGTCTCTAGGAACAAGTTATGATGATTTTCACGTGAATGTTTAACTACCTTTCTGACAACTCTTCCGTTGTCGAAACGCATTAGAAGTAAAGCTTCCACCGCTTAGGATGAACGTAAGTACCCAGTCGCATTACTAGCTCGGCGATCTCGTCCATGAAATAATTTGAAGTGCGTCGGAAACATTAACGTATCAAAAAATAAATACACTTTTGGAGGCATAAATATTTACTTTTAATTCTATAGGGATTGAATTTGTTACGTAGGCTTTTAAACTTTTGGCAATGTCATTCTTGGGCCAGTCAGTCGTAGCGAAGAAGAAGGCGTGGAGCGCAGGCGGGAGTCAACTTCTATCCTCTCAGCGGGGAATGAGGTTGTTGTGAACGACATCAGAAAAATCATCCGGAATGAAGGTTTCAACATAAAATGGAAGATAGTAGCGGTATAAGATGATGGCGAAGGAGGCAAATCATAATGGAGAATAAAAACTCTAGACGGTCGGTGGATTTGCGAGTATCCGGCTGGAGAGAAGAAGGAGACAGAAGGGAACACCAAAAAGGGACGAGGGGCACAAAGTGTAGGGTTTGGGCCCTGAAACCGTTTCCATGCCAACACCGTCCCCTTCGACCTCGACACGATATGAGACGGGCAAAAGATTGTGCGGCCAAGAATGAGGAGGATGAGGAGTTTATGAAGAGAGAGAGAGGAGGGATCTACCTCTCTACTTCTACTTCTACCCCCGGAGGAGGTCTCCTCTCGAGATAAACTCCGCTCGCCATAAAATCGGCGCCCGTGTCGGCCGTGGGAGAAAGTCGTTCTGCTCTTAGCCGTGAGGCCTCATCCACCCCAATGCTTCCCACACAGCCAGCGGCGGCATCTTCCGCCCCCAAACGACCAGCCCCACCCCCCCGTCCAACCACCCAAGGGTGGGCTTAAGGCAGGGCAGATGGGAGGGCTATAGGGATGAAGAAGGCTCAACGACAAATTCGTCCAATCAACGAAACCCAAGCCTCGCTCGCGCGGCTGATGGCAAGGGGGAGTGAGTGTGAGACGACATATCCCCCTCTTTCTCCCCTGGAGGAAATGCGGGTGGGAGGGGTTGGGGGTGGTTGGGGGAGGGGTTAGGGGGGGAAGAAGAGAAAACCACCCCCATCGAGCAACACGAGAGAGAGGTAGAAGAAGGCACGAAGTGGGGGCGGGGGAGGGAAAGAGCGGGGATGGGAGGGCGCTTGCTTCCCAATTCTACGTGTTGAGAGGGGGTTTATGGGGGTGGGGGGGGGCGAAGGCGCGTGTCCGAGCGGGGCGGGCGAGGGGCGAAGACAGAAGAGGCAAGAATTCAAGTTTGTGGAAGTTCACCATGAAATGAGTGCGAATATCTGATGCACTCCACGGAAGTGACGCACATCCCGCTCACAACCCTCTCGTGCGAGCAGCGAATGTTTGCGGGGGGGTGCGCTACAGCGCGCATGTTACGCGGGAACATCCTGCCTCGAATTCCCCCTCGGAAAGTTACCTCGGACCCAATTCCGAGTTCGAATCCCGGGCAAGTCAAGCGATGATTTCACGATGAACTCCACCGAATTCATGCACTGCCGTAAGTATGTACACAAGTGCGCCTAAAATCATACAGTGAGATGAGAGGCGTTTCCCAAAGACTCGTCATTTAAATGTTAGGATATCGCCCGTTTCGTAAAAAAGTGAATCCATGGAACATATGTCTGGTAACATCCGATGAAGTCTAAAACCATCCTGGGACTTATATAAGTGCCATTATAAAACAGATATGGATGGAGAGTGTTAAGATTTATTTGCATTTTTCATTTCATTGTCATTACGAGAAAGCTCAGCGCGAGTGACGTGACGAGGCTTGTTAAATTTACAGGATGCTTCAAGACAAAAAGAATCAGCAGTCAGTCAAGTCCCGAGCCTGGTCTCCCTCCATGGTTGCCTAGCGACGGGGCGGACGGAGAGGAGCTGGGGAGGGGAGGAAGGCTGAATTTTAAGTGGGATTAGTCCCGCGCAGAGGGCTGCATTCCCTCTCTTTAAAAGAAAGAAAGAAAAGAGGCGGGTGGCAAATGGAGGGGGGAGGAGCGGTCGTAAAAAAGGAGGCGCTTTAGTTTTGGAAGCTGCGGCCATTAAGAGTGGGGAGGGAGTGGAGAGCGCGAGGAGAGGAAGTCTATGCGAGTATCGCCCGGCCGATGGAATTCGATTAGGGCGCGCACCTGCAGGGGGGTATGGGGGAGAGGCTGAGAAGGGGCGAGAGGACTCCCCCCCCCTCGGGCAAAGTGACACAAACACAAAAAGGGCGATATTGATGCGCGAGGAGAAGGAATGGATTGGTGAATGCGGGCCCTTCTTCCGCACTTCAAAGAGGGCTGCGAAGGAAACAGAAGGGTGGAGGGAGAGTCCCCAAGTGTGACGGGAGAGGAATGAGAGGGGAGGATGGGGGAAAGGGGGGGGAGGCGGGGGAGGGGGGCGATTGGGGGAGGTGATCGTTGAGTTGCGCCGCGAGAGATAGAGTCGCCGCCTTCAAGGGCCCCAATCCATTCTAACCATCCTAATTATCTGATCATGTGTGTCAGTTAATTTTGCATCCAGAATTACATTCACGACGTAATCACAATCCATCTTGTGAGCCACGTCCTTGATCATTATGTGTCTGGTAGTTTTACCGTCGTTCCTTGTCATCTATCACCTGAATCGGAATTTAATCATTTTACAGAGATTATCCTTCTGTGAGGTCTGTTTGAAAAACATTAGGAAGTTGGACATTCCCTTTACCACGCAAGTACAATCATGATTGGAATCTTAACATTTCCCTTAATTTTCAGTAAGCAATACAATAATGAGAAAGCGAGGAACACTCGTGGGAAAAGTAAATTCGCGTGAGTACGACTCACCGTGAATAGTCTTCTTGGGGTTAACTTTGATATCACCTGAAGGACGCAAACAAATTGAACGTAATAATAATCTCGCGACAAATATGCTCCTTCATATAATACTCGTAACAGTTTTGTGATATATATTATGAAGTTCAGGAAAAAGAGTAAATTTTACTACTTATTTAACTACATATCTCATGCAAGAATTATCAATATAGGTATTGCTAAAGATTAAGTTCGGATGGGGCAACCACAGTTATCATTTTAATACTAATATAAACAGAAGTCAGTTAACCAGATGAAACACAGAAACCTTATAGGATAGTTTATTTCCTTAAAAAGCTATTGTTATCCCCCTCTCCTGAAAACCAAAAATATAATAATAGAAGTCAACCATCATTCCCACCTTCAGAGGACATTACGATAAATATACTCTTTAAGGAAACTATGGTCAGCTACTATGGCATAAATGCGACATTTAGGAGAAGATTCCGTCAATTCCTCACAATTTATAATGTTAACTCAAGAGATGACAGTTATCTGGAAGTGCAGAGTCATAAAAAGAACTCCGACGATTTAAAACGCAGTGTTTTATCTCACTGCTGAACCAATCAATTTAAACGCACTAAGTATTGCGTGACTTATATGCACAAAGAAAGAAAAGCATCGTAAAACAATGAGTAACTAACCGATGAACCCTTTTTATTTTTACAATGTCGATAGCAAACGCGATACACAAGGCTGCCAAACATGTCATGGAATCAATGACATCGGAAGACTTTCTGTTACTGCTAAAAAACAAAAATTGAACAAAAGCCACTGAAAATCGCACAAGTAATCACAGAGAAAACGAACTTTTTAAAACTTGCACGGAAACTTGTAGAGAAGAGTTCAAATCGCAGTTTGATCATTAAGTACTAGACATAAAAAATTGAGGCAGCGTCATCATGGCGGCAAAAATACGCATAAATACTTAATACATCACTAAGCAATAAATTCAATACCATAATTCGATGAAATCTACTGATTTTAGAAGAAAGTAATGAAAATTGAAAAAAATGTTTTCACGAGCATCTGACGTAAACAATGGCCACCATCTTGGATTCTTCAGTCACGTGATTTGATTCCCCAGCCGGCATTTAATGTGCTTACTGATTGGCTGCATTTATCTCTGCCAAATGCACTATTCTAATGAACGGATTATAAATTACTTATGCACATGATCGGAACTAAAATTCTCAGAATATAGGTATTTTTTTTCTCAAATATAGAAAGAAAAACATAAGTGTTGAAAGGGTAAAAACACTATTGATAAAGGCTCGGTTAAAAAATATAATGCACTAAAAATATCCTTCTGAGTTACTTTGAGGAAAGAATATTATTATTTCTGATTGATTCTATTTCAGTTTACGGTTATAAACTGACATGGTGATATGAAATATCGGCAACTTCTTCACAGAGGAGAATTACTGGTTGCATATACTACAGGAAAAATGCCCCCCCCCACCCGAAATCTATTTCATAACATGCATAGAAAAAACATAACTTCAAATAAGATCAAAAAATGTGTCCTTCACATTTACCTTTTCTTATTCCATTCCTCTTTCTATTTACCTCTTCTTATTATTCTACATTTACCTCTTCTTATCAATTACCTTCTCTTTGATAAAGCTTCTTTAGCCAGGGAAATTCTATATCCAATGTCCTTACCACAAAAGCTATATTCCTCTATGATACTACC
Source organism: Pyrrhosoma nymphula (assembly GCA_963573305.1). Taxonomy (NCBI): domain Eukaryota; kingdom Metazoa; phylum Arthropoda; class Insecta; order Odonata; family Coenagrionidae; genus Pyrrhosoma; species Pyrrhosoma nymphula. Next base: position 186,629,615 of record OY754327.1, read on the forward strand.
CTGATACTTAAACAGCTCAATTCTCTCTATGTTGTGCCCTCCCACCCTTATATTTAGCCCCGCCTTCTCACTTAGAGAAAATCTTATCACTTTCTTATTTTTATTATTTACGAGCGGAAGGTACCCGTTGAAATTCAACGGGTGTGAAAAACGTTAAACCTATTTTGTTTGCAAACCGCAAAGCCTGAAGAAAAACTGTATGAGTGGTTATTCGAGGAGCTCGTAACCTATCTTGTATGTTGTGTTCATTGTAGTAGACACGCTGACCGCTTTCCAGGTGCACGGATAAATGAGGACTATTGATCCACTTTCATGCACGGGAAACCCAAAAATCGGCCAAACAAACTCATTACTACTTATATAGCAAAGGTTGATAGATGGTCACCTCATCCGGTTCTCTTGAGCCGTCTTCTTAGTGATTAACAGCTTGATCGCTTCCCTTTAGTACAAACATATATTTGCATTCCATTCCTTTAATTCAGTTGCACTATTCAACGTTGATATGTGCGTTTAGTATCTTAATCAGGATTGGACAGAAGGGTACAATCCAGAGGTTGACAACGTCAAGAGGAGTATTGGCAGCAGAAGCCATGTTTATTTGACCTATGAATCCTCCATCACCCGGACTGTGCCTTCGGCATAATCATTGGTTTCGTTTGTTAAATAACAAATATATGGTGATTCTTAGTGCACTTGTCGATTTTCATGCACGGATGTCGTTATTTGCACAGAATTTCCGTTCTTCTATCGGGTAAGAAGCATGTAGTGACGTCATTAATATTTTCCGCCATCTTAAAACAGATTGAAGGTTCGAAACAGATGGGTCTGTCATTGAACCAGATTTAGAGCTGGTTACCCGTCCATATGTTGGGTAAGGATGAAATTTGTGCGGATCTTAGCGTAACCCAAGAAACACCACGGGGAGATTCTCATGAGATCGCTGGTGGGCATTTCTTTGACAATCCAAGTCTTACCTTTGTCGTTTTTCTTTCAAGGGCTCATTTTCTCGCAAATAAGACATTCATTATGCTTTAGAAGATTTTTTCGAGAGGTTACTCTTTTTTCTATTAGGCATGTTAATGGATATATTTTTAAGTCCATGGAAAGGAACCACAGCGGAAAGTGAGAGTCTAGAATAGGCAACTCGATGATCGAGCGAATGTACCATAGTTAACTGCACTTTAACACTTTTAAACATATAAATAACTCGCGACGTTAATGCTGTCGGAATTGGTCTAAAAACAGTTCGCAATCGTAATGATAGGCAGACGGTTTCACTACGTGTAATACATCTGAGTATAAACGATAATAAACAACGCCGTGTTTGTTGTAGCAACAGAAGCATTATTACAATTGATATTCGCTGTACGTAAATATTCTTGCACAATTAATTGTGTATTCTATGAATTCCTTTGTGTGTAACGTTTACTACGTAAGTGTTCTCTCATATATATGCAGTGCCCCTATGAAAGCTACTTTGAGAATAAAATTGAAGAGTATGCTTGTTGTAAATATGGATTGAATTTATCGATTACCCCCTGAAGCAATCTATCATGGGGCTCTTAGGACTCTGGGCCCTTCTGATACAGATTTTATTTTTACGTGCTATCATGGACCTGCAAGAAGACGTGATATTTAAATGCTAGAAGCGTGAATATCTTTTTAAAAACAAATCTCTGGTTGTCAAGGAAATATGCTATTGTTGATTTCAGAGAAAAATGTTAGATATTTCAGCTAAAAACCTGAATTTTAGGCAAATTCGGAGCGTAGAAGAAAATCGATTGAAAGAATTAAAAACTTCATTTATTCAGCCATCCGATAAAAATAATCCCACCCCTATACCTTGAGTGGAAGTACTTTTAAAAAGCAAAAGAAAAAAAAAACTGCACCGAACGCAAAGCTTGCCATTGACCACCAGGGGGACCTTCAGGGGGCCTTTGGGGGCCCTGAGGGCTTTTTGATATAGCATGTTTTACAACCAGATATGTTTTCTATCTGCATGCCAAATTTCAGCTCAATCGGTCCAGTAGTATTTGCGTGATGGAGCAACAGACAGACAGAGACCATTACATTTTTATACATATTAGTAAGGATCACACCCTTAACCCTGGAAAAAATAGGGTTTCGGTTAATTGAACCCTACAGTGTTTGTTGTCTACCAGTAACAAACATGTGTTCCAAATTTCATCAAAATCGGTCCTGTTGTTTAGGAGGAGATGTGGAACATACATACATACATACATACATACATACATACATTGACTTTTATATATATAAAGATAAAGATATTCATCACATACCTTTCGCACTGCACCACTATGGTATTCATCATTGACTGTAACCCCTTGGCTGACTGACAAACCCACGCTAGATCACTTGCAAATCTTACCGACTTCATCAGATCATATCCTACATTTATTTCCACCTCCATCTTCCCCTATGCCTCCCTCATCATTTCTTCAGAATAAATGCTAAACAGCAATGGCTCACCCTAACCTACGCAGTCTGGCTCATCTATAAATTCCAAATGAGACGTCTGTCCCTTCAATAGACCCCTAATCTCTTCAGCACATCCATTATTTTCGTCTAGTCGTTCTTATCAAACGCATTCTCAAAATCTACAAGGTAATCAAAATATTCCTGGTCATATTCTAGGTTTCTTTCTATTCATAGCGTCCTCATCACTCCTATAGTGTCCCACGTTCCCGTCCCTCTCCTAAACCCAAATTGGTCGTAATGCAGGTATTCTTTAGCCTTGCTGTCTAGCCATCTATTTATAATTATAACGACTTCTTTGGCCACGTGGATATTAATCTCATTTTTCTATAGCCTTCGCACGTTTTTGCCTTGCTCTTCTTCGGTACAGGAATTAGTATTGCCTTCACAAAATCCTCCGGCCACACTCCATCCTCATCAATCCTACGAATATGAGGGAAACGTTTTCCTCTTCCGTTCTTCCCCATACTCTTTAGAAACTCTGCAGGCATGTCATCTATTCATACCACCTTAATCCTTAATATATCTCGTAGTGCACTGTTTCGATGCCATCCCTTTCGATCTATTCTTTCCTTTCTATGTCTTTCTGTCTCTCTCTGTTCTCTCCACCATGCTTTCCTTGCTTTCTTTTTTTCTCGTCTTAGCCTGCTGTTCCCGGAACACTCTCTTGCTTAGCTCTCAGTTTACATTCTTTCATTTCTCCTGCATCTCCTTCGCGATCGACGGTTTTATAATTTTCGCTTCATTTATTACGCTGACTGTTGCTTTCACCGCTTCTACAATTCCTTTTTTCACACTTCCCCAATAATTTTCCACTGATATCACTCCATGATCCTCACCCATGATTTAATAATACTATTTCTTCATTGACCTAGTTAATGCTTTTGTATTCCATTTTTGTACCCTTTTGCCCCTTCTTGCCTCTTTTCAGTTGAAAAAAGCACTTCTTGATTCATAAGTCATGATCTGAGTCTACATCACCCATATGTATGCGAGTGTTCACACCATTTCTGAATATGGGTCTAATTATTATATAATCTACCTGGATCCTTTGTCTCCCGACTTTTTCCAAGTGTGCATAAGACGTGGATGATGCCTGAACCATTTGTTTGTAATCACTTGGTTACTTCTGCGGAAAACTCAACAGCTTTCTCGTCGTGGTCATTTCTCCTTCCTAGCCCATAATATCCCATCTACCGTCCATCTCTTCCTTCACCCACCACCGCGTTCCAATTACCCAATACTACCAAGTTCTTACTTCCAGGTGTGCTACCAATTATTTCCTCTATCTGGTCATATTTACTTACATCTCCATCTTCCCCTGTATGGTTAGAGTTAGGGATATATACCTGAATTATAACTAAATTCGAGTATGAGGTCTAAGAAATCTAAGAAAGGACTGCACAGTCCTAATTTCGCTCGAAATGAAGTCATCATTATTATTAAATTCGTTAGATTTGCGTTCAGCTCAGCGAGTATTATCCTATTACTCACCTGCTATGCATAGATTACGTTTCTAACAAGTTTACTGCTCATTGCGAATGCAACCCCGTAATGGCTTTCATTCCCTCCGCTGTATATCACTCTGTAGCAATCGCACCAGTAGTCCCCGTGATCTTTACATCTTACTTCGCCCATACCCATGAGTTCTACGCCCACCCTGTCCATTTCTTGATTTATATTCTCTAACTTACCCGACTTTAACATAGTCCTCACATTCTATGTACATATTCTATTTGTTGCGTTCCTCTTCTCTATCTTCTTTTCATCTTCTGCTCTTGCCTCTACATCCGAGCAGGTATTTCGTATGGTGACGACCGCAGAGGCCTTGCTCTAACCGCTGCCGGGCACGAAATCCGGCCCAGGGGGCTGAGTCCCGTAGATGCCAGGATTAATTTAATTTTTTAAGAACTGTCCATGACTTCAAGGTTGATTTATTGAAATTGCATTACGTGGCCTACCTCAATTGTGTTTCTTACGTGACACCTTCACGTGAGAGGCCACCCCACAAGGGCCAGACGGCTTTTGCAGCCCCGGAGGTACTGACGTTGCTAGGACTACCATTTGCCGGTCTCCTAACCTTAGAACCGTCTGGCATGTGTGGCTCTACTAGGAGCATTGCTCCCGCCAGTTCAACTATAGGGGTTATCGAAGCACGAGGGCCTTCCACCATGGCAAGGTTGTAGTCCTTGAGAAGAGGAAACGAATATTAAAGGTTCAAAAATAAGGTAAATACAGGATATTACTTAGTAATAATTAATTAGTAAGTAAGTAAACTACCAGTAATTATACGGTGAAATACGAGATATTAATAGATATTTACGAGGACATAGTTGATTTAAGCTACTAATATGGAGCTTTCAAATCGTATAAATAATAATAAAAAACAAGATCGTAAGTTTAAAGGACGCCGAGCATAAACCCATATCAAAATTTGGCAGCTCCTAGTTTACAAATCTCGTGCTCCTTATTGCTCTCCAATGAACTGAAAGCAATTTAATGGCCGAGGAACTATGGTTAAAGACTATACGTGGTACAGCCGTATATTGACCTCTCAGTGAAGATGCAGTCAATGCTGCACAACTAACAAGAATCTTCATAAACGTTTCCTTCAAATACAAAGGTACAACAGTTCACTATAATTCATTACGATACTTCATAGGATAAGTTGCCGTGTCCTGAATTGGTAATGGAGTCTATCGGAGAGAGGCTAAACAAATATTCGATACAAATAATTTAGGTAACAGAAAAAAAGGTTTCGAAAGATCTTATCTGTCCAGCGCTGAAAAGATTACATTTTACAGAATTCTTTTATTGTGAAGACCGTGCGAATATATCGCTTACGTCTACCACTAGGCTGGCGTCGGCTGAGTAAGACATTTTTTCCACCAAAGTAAAAGCTTCAAAAATTCTGACTTCCAAAACAGCTAAGACAATTCAACTATTGATGCGGGAAGTCAGTGTATTTTAGTTAATTATATTCAGAAATTAATATTTAAATATTTTTCTTAGTGTAATAATCCCTCCCATTGTTAAAAATATATGGGTTTTGACTTAGTGATTTGATACATTTCACGATGAACATTGTGCTTCCCAGCACGTAGCAAAACAGACGTTTGACTTGCGCCTTTAAAATAAGATACGCGGATATAAAGGTAATAAATCACTAAAAAGACGACGTTCTTAAAAAATGAGCAACATGGGTTCGAAATCCACGAAATTTAAAACATAAAGGACGATATGAAATCCTCAAATTCTTTCTTTCAATGTTAGCATAGCTCCTAATTCACGGGTGAAGAAGGACATCACGTCATCATCAGGAACAATACATTTTAGATAACTTGTCTTCAAATGGGACAACAAGGTTTTTTTTATTTTACGGGAAATGCTTACAGACTTGAAATAGACTTAGACGCTTTAGAACCTGCAGTAAAGGGTACGTAGCCTTTACTACTCCATTCAAAAGTTACGCTCGAGTCCGGATGCCATTACTATTAAGTTCGTGGCAATCACTTCCTCTCTCGACCCAGACACGTTGTTCCACCACGTCTCGGCTGAAACCGTTGGACTTTCTACTTCACTGAATGCTCGACACGCAGGAAATAGTGGTCGTCCCTTGGATCACGTCGTATGGAAGCGTGCAACACGCGTCCACCTCCAAATCACTTGCGTCATCAGTAACAGCGTCGGTGCGGCCCGCTTGCACCCTCGGTTGAAGTCGCCCAGCTACGGAAAATGGGTGAACAGCGCGGCATTTTGGAAGCGAATATATCTCGGTTCAGAGGGACATTTTTCACGCGCGCTTTTAATGCGTTCAACAACCACCCTTCCCTTATTCGATCCGAATTGGTGGGGGGGGGGGGAAATCTTTAATATCCCTTATCAGAAGTATGAATAAATAACAGACTTAAATATGGTGGCTCGTCTATAACTCTTGATGAGTTACGCCTTTCAATTAGTTATAATCAAAAATCCATGTCTTTGGGGAACCAGTTTAGTTTTTATCAACAGACAAACTCACTAACTGAACTAAAGAAGCCAAAAGCTATAGAAGTTTTAGAAAAGAGTTGCCTGGAAAGAAAAACTTAGGGCCTTTATTGTGAATCGTGAATGTTGGCAACAATACTGCAATTGAATAGCTGAGAGCATGATTATGAACGGTCTTCCAGTTCTATACAATCAGTAAATAGAATTAACAACTTTGAGCTTAGTTGTATGCTAGCATTATTTTATCCCGGAACGTGAAAATCACTTCGAACATTTTGTGAGTAATGTATTTTATGCTCATTTTCCGATTTTAGAGTCCAAATTCGTCCAATTCGTTAGAATTCGAAGTAAATTATTTGCTGAAAAATCATTAAAACTTGATCTTAATGCAAATAAGAGATAATAGCGCAGATAAAAAAACATTTGCCACTTCATCCGACAACATTAGGATAAAATTAACGATTTTACGTTTTAATATAGCCAGATTACAATAATAAATTAGTTGAACGGAAATATTGATTTATGTTCATTTTTACCAACTCTAATTTAAATTCGCAAAGTCATCAGGTAATCTTAAAGTATCTCCGTTTCAATACGGCTTTGTCATGAAATCATTTCCCACAAAACAAGGGGAATGCTCTCATTGATATTTCATCTCATTTTCCCTCCTTTTTCACGTCTTAGCTTTTTAGATGCTTTATTTTTTGGAATCATAACGACCATTACGCTAGAACGTGCTCCAGAATGTTTGATGTTGTGATTGAGAAGCGGAGAAATTCGAGGAAGAACAGGTTGTCGCTCGATTCAGACGAAGACTTTCCTACATCCCTCCCCTCCCTCTCACTCCCCCTCCCTACCCATAATCCCCTCGCACTCCCCCCCACCCCCTGCCCTCGCCCAAAGGGGGCGATCGTCCCTCCCATTCCAACGCCATACCCTCGGCAAACAATGGAGGGAGTCTCCCAGGGGACTTTTTAATTTAAAATCAGTTTCACTTTACTTAATATTTTCATCCCCCGTGTGCCCCCGACCGCCTTTCACTCACGAGCGAACCCTGCCCCCCTTCCGCCCCCCTTCCCCCCCCTGCCCTTACACCCTGCCCTTACGCAATCCCCTTACATTGCGCCCGCCGTGATGGGGGGGAGGGGGTCAGGGGTTCGGGCGCACTCCAATTTTTCGATCGAGGAGTTTTAATTTTCCACCCCGATTCGGACGGACGTAACTCTCCTACTGAGCTGCGAGATTCATGTTCGGCAACTCTTGATTGTACCTTTGAAGATGTTTATCTTTAACGCAGTTCACTTGTTCTCAACCAGCACGATAACCACTTAAATTTCAATACAATAATCACTTGTTTTATGATCGTTTGACGTAAAATGTAGCTGCAATAAAAATGCTATAAACATAACATTTTAATAAAAATATTAGGTAAAAGATTGAACTTGTATCATTTATATTTTCGGGTGAAAAAATCCCTCGCGTCCATTGTCTATATCGACACCTCTCCCTAAAATGTATAAAGTTGGTCATAGGCTATTTTTAAGTCCTCGAATCCAATTATCACGAAGGCCGCCCTTTAGTTCTATTAGAACGGGGAGGGAATTCTAGGGAAGGGTTCTATGTAAAAAGTGTCGATAAGTGCTAAATTAAATTTCGCCGTCGTATCCAGGCGTGTGATCTTCGTGTGAAGACTTCGTGTGTGTGTGGAGCATGGAGGAACTCGGCCAGCACTCGCCACCTCTTCCGGGAGAGGCAATCAAGTAGCCTTAGCGCAATGGCCTACATTACACACGGGTTGCTTCGCCGATCAACAAGCAAGTATCTCTGAAAATAATAATGCGATTCGTTCAGGTGAGCAGCCGTATCAGAGTAAACGATATCATTTGTAGAATAAAAATTCTTGCTTCCTTTATCCCTCTTCATTTATGACATTACAATCTCATAGAATACTGCCTTTGTGACAACGATAGACCTCGGACCCAGCTGACCCAAACTTACTGAGATGTACGGCAAATATTCCCACTTTGTAAAGATACAGATGCTAATTGGTCGAATCGGAGGAGGAAAGCTCACGATGTGCTCGGCCAGAAGGTGGGCGAAATACAATCGGTCTGTGCTTGACGTCCAGTTCTTTTCTCTTTACAAATCGTGTTTTCTTGGGTAGATCGTCTGGTTGACGGGAAACTTGCAAATCTTGGGCCTTTGTTCACGTACTAAGTGAGGCTTCCACTGAATATTAGCTCTGTTCTAGGCGTTCGGACGCCTTACTCTCCTGACAAGACCGCTGCTGCGTTTACTATGTATTAACAAACGGTGGTCAAAACAATTTATTTGGCAAACATCGTCATGGAACGGTAGAAAATCTGGCCTTTTTAGGATGAAAGTGTACCTAATGCCCCGACCCAATTTCATGCAATACAATCGGTCGTCAGAGAATTTTTTGGCGTTCGGCATTCATTCATTGAGATGATTTCAAAATTTTAGAGGAAAGACCGACGACGAACCCTTGGGGTACCCATTCAGGGATCCGTTTTCCAATTGGGTGTCGGCCGGACAGGTGGGATCACGGGTGGGTGCGAAGGATTGTGGAACGGACCGGGGCGTCAGGGTGCGAGGGTGTTTGGGAGAAGTATTCGGGGTTGAAAAAGGGGTGGGGATTAGGGAAGGGGGAGGGGGGGGGGTTGGAAAGAGAGAGAGAGAAGAAAGACCGCAATTTAAAATCAATACTCGTTCTGCCGGCGCGCCGTCGGTCGAGTCGGGAATCCCTCAACTTCACTCGCCACCGACCGACCACTCCCCCCCACTCCCTTCCTTCTCCCACCCTCCTCTCCCCACCCCCCTCCTCTCCCGCCCCCCTCTCCGCCTCTCTCCCCTCCACCACCACGTGCTGACACCAACCCACTGTTTTTCAGGGGCGCATCTATAGCCGTATCTACATACCGGCGCACTGCACTGCAAGCCACCACCGCACGGGCTCATGGCACGAGGGTGTTTGGGATGGAGCAGAAGCAATCGGAAGTGAGAGAAAGGACGATGCCATGCATCTGTAATTCATTCTCACACGACAATATTTATGTGACCAAAGCGTTCAAAGTTCACTACTACTTCCAAGTTTAACACGGACTGATACTCTATTTCCCAGAGTTGCACACGCCTCAGGTAATGTTTTTGCTTCACATTCGACTTAAACATAGAAAAAAATGGCTCATTAAGTCTTTCATATCGTCGCTCGTGAAAATATTAACTTAGGATGAAATGAATTTCATTCACGCGCACTCAAAATTCTCCGAATTGAAATAAAAATATTTGTGTTTGTTAAGTTTCCAAGGCAACCCTAGGGGTGGGAGCTGTAAAGGGGAGGGAGAAGGGTAGGTATATGAATCCGACCTGGTGTCTCTCTGAAACGTCATGCAAGGGAAACTACACCCTTTTTCAGGTGTTGAAAGATGTGAGTTTTAAGTATGGTTCTGGAGCTTATCGAAGAAAACAAAGTTCAACGCGATTCCGCGCACACTAATCCATTCCCTTGATTCAATGTCCGAGCTCTGTCTTCATTGTGGACTCTTTGGTTATCAGTGACGAAATGTACACCTTAAAAAAGGCGAATGCGAAGCTTTAGGGTTCATATCACTAGAACAATCTAACGCCGTGGCGGTGCATTTCCAGTTCCCGGCGCGCGGAGCCGGACCCCGACGCGCGATCGAAAAATCAAATTAATTTACGGCGTTGCGAACGGTTTTAAAATCTCTCTTAAAGTAAAACCTTAAAAATCTTTAATCAATGCTCTGATACAAGTCACTCCATGGATTTACAGCAAAAAGCTATTGATGTACACTACTCAATGTGAAATTTCGTCTAAAACAGCGTCCGTCATTTTGTGACGCCATAGCACGAATATATAAAAATAATCTTTATAAATAAGGAGTAGTAAAGGAAATAACCACGTTTATTGACCATATAGCTTTTTTATTCCATAGAAGTCCTCCCTCTACTTCAGAATCAAATTGACTTGGAATATTTTCGCAGAAAACTTACAGGAAACTACGGATAAAACTTCTTCACAGGCGTTTTTTGGAATTTCGGTCATATTTGAGCCTCTATATCTAATAAATGGGCAAGAACCATGAAAAATTGTGTTCCATTCTAGATACATCAACCTTTTTAGAGTTTCTATGCGACATTTCAAGGGAATATATCTCAAAAACGAAATTACGAACTTTTGGCTCGCTTTATCCGATTTCGGACCACTGTGCGCTGGCGTAATCAATCGGTACCGCATACACAACACAAGCAAAGGGAACAAAACACCGACCACCCTCTGAGCTTCACGCACTAGGAGCCATTACTCAGTAATGCAAGTGAAACGATGAATGCGTTGCTTTCGAAGAGTTTTTCATTTAAAACACGGGGGTGAAATTCGCCACGAAAATATCATTTCACTTGACCAGAATTCGAACCCGAATCACTCAATTGGCAATCAGGTTTGACGAATTTCGTCCTCTTTTGGTGCATATATATTTACTTTACTGTATTTCTTCACTTCACTTTGGTGCATATATATTTACATACCCGCGCGCGCGACTGCCTACCACGTATTCGTGCAATCGCAATGATTGGAAAATTTGCCGGAGTTTTTCATGGATGATGCGTTTAATAAATCTATTTAAGTTTTTAAATAACTTTTCAGTTTGCTATATAAATTTTATCTTACGATTACGATTGTTTTTGTCTTAGTATGTAAAATTTCAACTTGACTATTTATGTGGTCTCAATAAGTGATTGGAACGTCAATCAATAGGTCATTCAGATCCTCAAGTCTTTATTTCCGTTTCTCGGCGTTGCTTTTGTATTCTCTTGAATCACTAATGGGAATTTCTTTAGGAGCCCGAGAGACTTCAAAGGTTGGGCGGAAAAGGAAAAAAATATCCTGTCGTAAATGCTTGTTCGCCTGTTTTACTGTCCATCATATATTATAGGTAAACTGCTGCGATAAAGAGGATGCGCTCTCGGAGCACCTTCTCAACAGTTGATGAGAGTTAGTACAATACGTGTTAGTTATACGTTTACAGAATAGCATTTGGTCGACAGTGATAGGATGAATCCTAAGGCTGGACGGACGCCCGAAAGTGTCCAAACGGGAATCATTGAGTTTAAGTGCCAAATCTTTGACTTTTCATTTTTATTATTATTTTTTCATTTTATTTATTAATTCGATAGTTTCTTGGGAGTCACAGGCACCAACAAGAAGCCTGGACAAGAGGTTTTTGCTCCCGACCTTTTTTATTTTTTTAAGGCCATAACCAGCAGGTTTATACATGCTTTCATTCATGAAGGACGAACATTTCATGGAGTTCCTCGTTCTGCTGCACTGTTTGTTGCCTTTTCTGATAAAAAGTGATCCTATCTCACGAGATATTTCAATTATTTCGCTTTATCTCTGCGTAATCTGAAAACGGGAATACTTCAGCCTCTTTTGCCTTGAAGTAGTCAAATATTGTTTCAGAAAAATTCAAGATTGCAGCTTCGCGCAAATACCGCCCCAGGGTTCGGGGGCGGTCAATCCGGCCCCCTGCCCCCGCTCTTCTCTCATCCCCACGCATCAACCGCTCTAACCGCGAGACATAATTTTGGGTGCAAATTAGTTGATGCCCTCTTAGCGAACACCAGAAGCAACTCGTGGCCCGGATTAGGATTCAGTGGCTCCAGCTTTGGATAATTATTTTCCGTTGGATTCTCAGTGTGACATGAGGACGATACAGGCAGGACGAGAGTGACGGAATTTCGTGGAGGGTAAAATGAAGGAGGGACGGAAGTCATAATTAAAGTCCAAAAAATCACCCATGAGTTACATTTTTTAACCAATCACTCCATTCATTCAGCCCATCCTCATTATGGAGCACCACTTCAGTTTCCAAAGCGTCTAACCACATTTAAATTCTGTTCCCTCGCACAAGTTATTCTTGAAGTTAAGTAACTTCTTTAATAGCTCAAACACTTAATGCGTTTCGTCAGCGTGAAGAGAAGTTATTCCCGCCATATGTAGGCATCCACTCTGAACACACCTATTCAATAAAATAGTAAGCATCCGAAGTGATATTAAGCATGCTTGATGCGCGCTTCGCTTCTTTTGAAATCAATCACTTACGGCGATATTTAATTCCTCACGACAGGAGTCACTGCTCTTCGGCAACCGTGTTTGAGTTTCAAACGCTGCGTCCACCAACACTTGCTAGCATCCCAATGGGTTATAGTAAATTCTCTTCTGTTAATTATGGACATTTTTGATCTTAAAAGGAGGCACTCATTCATCAGATGCATTTGTACTTCGCGATCACGGTCCCCATTCAATTCGTCCGTCGTCGCACGAAGACGCTTGGGTTTCCGTCATCATCCTTTTACTTCTCCCTCTTCGCAGTCCTTGAAAGGGATGAAGGGGCATTCGGGAAGAGATGATGTATGCGAGCGGCTCTCGAGGCTTCTAAGGTGCCCGAGTAAGTTCGGCCTCTTGCGGGATGCTGCAACAAGGCGGTAGATTGGACCGTCGAGGAGTCAGTCGTCGTGGGCGAAGGCATTTAATGGCAATCGATCGAGAGGTTGAAGACGGCCCCCTCGATGAATCGATATATACACCGCGCACCCCCATTCTTTCTCTCACTCTCTTATAAATGACAATGATATATGTTCGGTGATAGATCCATTTACTCGTTACATATGTGCTCCATTCGCTTTAAAAGGGGGAGGGGCGGTGCGAGGCGGAGGGGCAAGGGGTCGAGGGGCAAAGGGGGCTTGGGGTGGTAGGGGGGGAGGGGGTGGAAGAAGGGGACACCTACCCCCTCCCCCCCCATAGTCTCCCACTTCTTTCGTTCTCCCTTCCGTCTCGTGATTGGCTCTCCCCCCTCCATCATTCCCCTCTCTGCCCCTTCCCCTTCGTCTGTTTCCACCGCCACTTTTTCCGCTCTGCCCCCCGCTGCCCTTCCCTACCCGCCCCCGTTCTCCGCCTCCTCTCCAAGGAGTGCACACCCCCGAGAGTGATAGAGGCCAACGCGGCCCGAGTGCAAAGACACTCGTATCCTAGCAACTTCCCGGTGGACCACTCCGGCGCCATGACGCCGATCGTCGACGAGTTTTGTGCTTGCGCCCCCATCCCCCCCATCTCCCCCACCCCACCTCCCCTCTCTCACGTGCGTCCGTCTCCCGAATGAATTCCGCTTCCTCTTTTCTCATATCGCCCTCCACCTCTCTCTCCCCGCAGAGGCAAACTCCCTCCCGCCATCTCCTCTCACGCAATATCTCTCGCCAATTACCACCAACACTTTGTCGCGAGTTATCACGAGATGTTTGTCTGTCCGCCGACGGGTTTGTGAAGTTTTACTACTTGGCTTTGGAATGAAAACCATAAATAGATAAATAAATTTTATTGGCTCTAGGAGCATATCCTTTGGAGCCTATGTAAGTACATAAACACTCGAACAGAGAAAGTACTACATTAAAATAAATCATAAAACACTCGGTATAATGAACAAAGATAACAAAATCATAAAACACTCGGTATAATAATAATGAACTGAAAAACAAAGATTACAAATTCTTATGTAAATTCATATATCAAATTTCATCAAAGACAAATTAAAACAAACATTTTTTATAAAGATTTCCAAAATTACGCAGTAATCTCTATTTTCAACTCTTAACTTCACAATAGTAATTTTCAACACATAATTTTTAGTGATTTTCAGCAATACAAAATTATACAATAGCTATACAACAATCGAAATGAATTTGATGAACGGCATTGATTAAACCCATATGCTCTTCATGTAAAAATAAGGGAAAAAATGTCGTGCTTTTGATCACATGGATCATTTTCTTGGGTCACCACGGCAAGAAAAGAAAGAGGGTAACGTGCAGGCACGTGATGCGTGGGTTGCATATGCGCACGGGATGTGGGGGAAGAGGGTGAAGCAAGATGAATTTTTCCCGATTACGCACACTCTCAGGACGACGAGGGAGCTCCATTGCACGAGGAAGGAAAGCCCCACCTACGGTCATCATTAGAATTGCAATTCAAAAATGATACATGTCAAAAATAACTCAGAGGATTTTTTAAAAAGAATCTGGAAAATCATTTGTCTGTACGTCACCTTTCTAGATGCTCGTCAAATTATTCCGTTGTGGTGCTAAGAAGGTGATTTTCTAACCTGATGACTTAGAATGAAAAATAATCAATTCTTTGGCCCAAGATATTCATTTAGATTCAGTATTTGCCATAATTCCTTTCGGTAAAGTGGCATCTTTGGGCTAAAATTTACCTGTAAATCTATTAACGATTTATTTATTATTATAACAGTATAAAAATTGATTGCATAAAGAGCGCTCGATAAAGAGATGAAAAATCAATACTTAATAGCGCCAGTGCTCGTACTATTTACTATTATTATCGGTGACTAAACAAATCAAAGTATCACTATTATTCAACTTTCAACTCTGTCAGTATTCCTACGTACATACATTCACAATAATTGCATTCATAAAAATTGGTTCTTCGCAAGTTTTAAAAATGACATGACATGAGCCATGAACTCACTCAGAATCCAGCTAGCAAATCAAGCACAACCAAAATTGAAAATAACTTTGGAGGTAGGTATTCGATATTTGAGTAGAGAGAAGGGTGAAGGGAGTTCGGCTAATGGAAAGAAAGAAATTTGAGCGAGTATTTGGCTTCAGTCACACCAGTATTCCTTCACCTGTGTAAAAAAATATTGGCAAAGAATTATTTTACCGACATAAATATAATTCAAACTCTTAAGACCCATGCCGAGTTTATTTACAGTTGCAAAGCATGCGACCTACCTATTCTTCTGCAATACAATTAGCAAGCGCGTTTCTGTTGCTGGAAATAAATGGAACACTGACGAACATGGTACACTCATGATTTAGCCCTGTGCCTCAAAGATGCATTCATGCCGGACCATGTAACTACACTCAAGCGTCGCATTAAAAAGAACAATGGAAAGATAGCCATTGCCAAAAATTTGGACGCAGGCGTGTTGTCGAGAAAACTGCGGCGTGTATGTGTCACAATCAGGTTTAAAAAAAAATGAAAGGGGTGACAGACGATCCAATGTCGGCAGCAGATGCCTGATGAAGAGGCCGTCACCTTCCCCCCCACCTCCATGCTCCAATTGACGAAAGTTCGCGTGAAGGAAGTTGCCAGTAACGAAAAAAAACAAAAGAGCGTTTTATTGCGTGGTAAAACATCATCCGCGTCACGTTATAATAAACTGACGGAAATTTTATTTCTTTTGAATGGAGATACCGATGCGAAAGGTATTTTGACGAAGTGCCTACAAACATGCTTTTTTACTAGATATTTTGAGAAATGGAACAAGGCGCAGCGAAGGGAGAGCTACTTCAGAGTTTATAATATAAAATGGATTATAGAAAATTGGCCTGATAACAGATGTACCAAAACCAGGATATGGCACCACAAACGATGGTAACACAGACGCTGTTTTTCGGACCCTAAATTATCAGTAAATATTGCCGGTAAAGCCTGAATCACACGATCATTTTTTCCATCATTTTTAAGGGATAGCTCCAGTGATGGCTCAAGGGATAGCTTTCCCTACAGCTCTGACGTCATCATTTTTCAGGGATAGCGGCAATGATAGGGATTGCCATCCCTTTTTCCATCATTTGGTCCTGTCCCTTTTTCCGTCCCTGAACACGTACATGAATCTGAAGTTCAGCCAATCAGAGCGAAGGGAAGCAAAACGCGATTGTGTCGCCGCAAGTGACTTCTGGTCGAACTAGCTCGGTAAACGTAAAAGTGGTAGAACAAATTTCCCGGCAATGATGCGAGCACCTACGGAAAAAATGATCGTGTGACCGGAAAAATGACAGCTCGAGCTACCATTTGAGCTATCCCTTGAGCTGTCATTTAAGCTATCCCTTGAGCTATCATTGGAGCTATCCCTGAAAAATGATCGTGTGATTCAGGCTTAAGAGAAACTGACAACTATTTCAAATTAAAGAAAACATCGCTGCTGAAGTTAAGTAAGATTTTTAGTTAATTTAATATTTTTCAGGGCTTGATGAACAACTGTTTTTAAGGTTTTAAATATTTTGAAATTAATTTCAAGCAGTCGAGCACTCAATCTCAGTGAGTTCAGAAATTACTGTCTAGCAACAGCGAAATTATACGTGAAGCTATACCCTTGGTATTATATGCCACCAACGGTGCACAAGCTTCTGATTCATGGTGCAGATATATCCAAGAAAGCTATTCTGTCCATCGGGAAGCTTCCAGAAGATATCTTGGAATCAATGATTAAGGATATTAGGAAATTCCGGCATCACAATACGCGGAGGATATCAAGAGAGGCAACTAATAAATATGTATTTCGGAGATCCATGGTCTCTGCCTCTGGCTTACATTTATGTTGAATCCTGATCCCAGTAGTGTGACAAAAGTATAGCAAAATGAAATTGACTGGAACATTGCCAATTTCAAACTAATTTTGCAATAAAAAATTAATTAAATATTTATTTTTTTTGTGAAAATGTAATCTACGTAAGCTATAGCTTTAATATTTTATTTATTTAACATTTTAACTTGATGCAAGTTCATTTTCATCGAGAAACATATTTTCAATTCCTCCCATTCCGTTGCAGTAGTCATAATTTGTTCAAATGTATTATGCATTAAAATTCTGCTTGGACAATTTTGTTATGGATTTTATAGCTCCAAGCATTATTAATTACAGTATTTTGTAAATTAACACAGGAAATTTTGAGTTTTAACTAGAACACTCAACCATCGAAATTAAGCTTTGTCATTGCATATTTAATGTTTATACAATTAATAGCGCTTTATCCGTTAAATATATTGAAAAAATAATGATAAAATCATGTTTATCAGCCCAAAATACCTTAGAAATACACTTCATGTTGCATATGGACGGGTAATTATTAGAGTTATTAATTTTGGCCAGCTTTTTTTCAGTTTGGCCCACTGTGCGCCGGCAGAAGGGGGGTCCAGGGGGACTTCGTCCCTCTAGCTAGCTGCTGCGGTGAGCGAAGCGAGCCGTCAGCGGCTAGTCTAAGAATAAAAGGACGATTTCTAAATATATTCATTATCTCGGCCGATGCACCAACGCAGGATGCTAATGATAAAGAAAAAAATGTATTTTATGACAGGCTAAATAGAGAATGCAGCAGGATACCTAAGCATGGAATGTTGTTTCTCCTTGGAAAGGAACCTTGAAAGTGCCAGGCACTGGAGTGGTCACAAAAATGTATCATGTCCTTGTGTCCAGAAGGCATGCATCTTCGATTGTTAATTTAAGGTTGGCACGTGGCCTTAATTTATTAATTGTGATCCAGTTCATTATTTGATAAATGTTCAGTTTAGAGAGAAACTTGCGAAAGTAGGATGTGTTAAAGGACTCAGGAGAACACGATGAGAGATAGAAAAATTATGAAAACCAGAGTTTGTCACCCAATACCAGAGGAAATTGGGCAGGAAATTGGAAGGAGTTCAGTATTTGATCAAGAATGACTCAGTGCAGAGAAAGTGGCTTGAAATTAAGAAGGCTATAGAGGAGGCCGCAAAATAGACATCAGGAGAAAGAAAGAGAGAGGGAAATGAAGAATGGTTTGATGACGAGTGTAGAAAGGATATAGAAAGGCATTCTAATATAGATTAATTAATTATGAATCAGATGGAGACAAGGCAGAACTGCGCAAGATACAAAGAAAGTAGAAGAGAAGCAAACAGAACATTACGAATGAAGAAAAAAAATATTTAAAGAATTGTATTTTTTTTAATTGAGGAACTGAATGGTCTCCATGAAAGTAGGAGGTTATATCAGGAAATAAAATGGATAACGAAGTATTTCCAGGAAAAAATAAACTTGTGTACGGACAAAAATGGAAATTTGATAGGGGTAGAGGATGAATTTCTTAGAAGATGGGTTGAACACTTCACGGAGATGTTAAACGTAAAATAAGAAGACGAGAAGAATGAAAGAAGAGTGTATGAATGAAGAGACAGATTACCAAACGATCCGCAGAAGAAGTAGAGGAAGCAGCGAAGCGGCAGCAGAATGGGAGACCCCTAGGCGAGGTTCAGCTCATAGTTGAGCTCATGAATATACACATGGATCCTAAACTTGCCTCCAGTGGGTGTTGCTAAACATTCCGAATGCACCAAAAAATCAGGACCAAGCAGATTGTATCGCCACCAATCTAGAGAAGGTGGTTCTAATAAAGAAAGACTGTGATTCAAATGGAGATACTGGAAATAAAGGTACCGGAATTGACCTCCCAATTAAACTGGCCATTTTTGACACACAAAAGTAGAACTATGCCGATTGCAGCGCAACCTATCTTTTGCGGAAAGCTAGGCAACACTGCTGGCCGTAGAGTGGTGCCGAAGATTTAGATCCATATGTATATTCATGGCTGAGCTACTCAAGTATGGATAAAAGGACTAAATTAGGCGCCTTCGCAGATTGATTACTTGAAATCTGGGAAGAGGGGAAATGCTAGAGAACTGGCCTTATCTGCCCTATTTCAAGGAAGGGGGATACGTTATCGTACAGTAACTAAAGGGGTATCACATTATTAAATGTTACTTACAACGTCTTCTCTAGTTTACTACAGAAGAGACTGAGCAATCATGCTGAGGAACTCCTGGGTGAATACCAATGTGGTTTTAGACCGGATAGACTTTATTTGGTCTATTTATTTATTCCTTGCTCTTCCTCACGGGAATTTTCCCTCTATTTCTCCTTCAGCTATATTCTTCACGAACTCACAGTGCCTTTAGAGTGTGCCCAATCCAACTGGTTCTTCTTTTCTGTTTAGTGTTCCATTCAGACCTTTCCTCTTTTAATCTTCGGCAAAATTCTTCATTTCTTATTTTCTCCGTTCATTTGATCTTCAGCACCCACCTCCAATACCATGTTTCGAATACTTCTAATCTTTTCTGGTCTGCTTTTCCAATGGTCCATGCTTCCGATTCCATAGAGTGCCATGCTCCACACGAATGTTTTTACGCACTGTTACCTTGTTGGTAGGCATTATCTTCTTTGGACACAGTACTAACCTTTTCATCATGAACGCTGTCTAAGCTTGGGCTGTTCTGTCTCTTATATCCGTTGTACTCCTTTCATTGCACGTACATGTACGCTATCATTCAAATCGTGTTTTGTTTTCTGAGTGAGCCTAAAATCGTTGAAAAAATTCACCAATTACGAGAGTTAAGAAAATTTATCTTTCACATTCATTCCAATAACATTCCAAGTAAAGATCATTTACTGGCTGAAAAAATTGTCTCACTATTGCAAATTAAAGATAATACATCGGTAAATAGGGCAAAAATAGCTGGAAAAGGTTTATACGTTTGCCTGATTGATACAACAGCGCGATAAACTGAGAAACTAATTATGCTGCAATAGAAAACAAGTAGCATCCCAAAAGCGCATTGAATATGGCACACAAATGATTAATTAATCAATGAGAAGCTATTAAGATGTAATTGCGATAACTCTTATTTTTGGCACAATTGTTTTGTTTTACTAGCGGATCTTTGAAATACAAATTATGAAACTCTAGTATTCTCTCGCTCAGACAAAGCTACTCCGTGTCCCCTTTCTGCAGGTCTCAATTCACGACAAGTCACCTTAGGCGACTTGAAAATTTCTCGCTATCTTCTGAGTGTGAGAAATACTGAGTCAAAGTGTACTGGGCTTAAATTCATACAAATAAAAACAATTCATTTAACTTTTCTTCAGTAATTAAACAGAACTCTGGTACTATTTCGTTGCCTGAGAGTGAACGGCGCCGTTGAAATTACAGTCAATAAAGATTTCGATTGCAGTGAAGGATTTTATTCAACCCATTAAAAGTCATGATGGATTTCAATGGAACACAAATGCCCCCTTTTCCATTTCTTGAAGTGTCTTGTGTTTGGTTAGATATAATTGATTTTTCTGTTTATAATGGGCGCAAAATGAAATGATTTTATGTTAACTTAATATATATGCTATGCATTCTAAGTTTTGTTTTATAGGAGCAATGCATTTCATGTATTGAAGACAGCCTCCCCACAGGTATGTGACATTTGAGGCTGCCTAAAGTTCAGTAAAATATAGTTAATTAAATACACTGCATTATATGTAATTGTGGAGTAATAAATATATTATTATTAATATTCTTTCTTCTCCCATCCCCTTACAAAATAACACCGCGTTTCTTATTTTAAGAATATGCATCTTCTAAACTGATGCCTGATATCCCCTCATCTACAATTACATTCTCCATCTACCAAGTTTTTCTCCTTGCATCCTAGACCAAAATATTTTTTCCCTATCCGGGCACAGCAATCCTATCTTAGCCTTTCATTCAGCAGCATCAGTTGGTCTCATTCATTGAATCAAAATACACCGTCGTCAAACAGCACTGGATGGCCAAGGCGATAGAAACGGAACCGGGGGCAAGAGTGGGCGCGTTGGAGCGGATCATCGGAATTCACAAGGGGGTCGCTGAAAAGGGGTGCAATCCTAGAGGCCCCGATAGAGGTGGAGGGAGGGTCGCTAGGCAACGCATCGGTGAGGCGTGGGGGGGGAGAGGGGTGCAGCGGGGGGAAGGGGGGGATGGAAGGGGTGGGGGGTGGGAAGCACCACCCAGGACGCAGAGGTGGCGCCTCCACAGCGGCGAACGCGAGGCGCATTTCCTTCGGAACCAAAAAACAGTCGCTTGCGAGCGAAGCTCCCTTGTTTTTCATTTGGGACGCCGCCGTGAGATGCTCTTTTGTTCTCCCACTCGATAACGGGTTTGAGAGAGCGCGAGTAAAGGGAAGGGGGGGGGAAGGAAGGGGTGAGGAAGAAAGCAGGCGAGAGACACATACACACACATCTCCCTGCACCCCCCCCCCACCCCCCGCCCCCGCGTGCGACAACAAAAACCTTTCCATTGCTCACTCGCAGCCACAAGAGCCCCCCTCACTCCGTCGCCCGCAGGATAAAAGGGGGAGCGGGAAGGGTGTGGGGTGGGATGGGGGCGCCGCAAACCGACTCTCTCTCTCTCACCCCACTCCTTCAACCTCGACGAGAGAGGGAGGGAGTTGCAGTTGGGTGGTGGAAAGCGATCGTCTAAGGTGCGTTGGGTGGCCGAGAGAGAGAGATAGGATGCGAGAAGGGATGGAGAGCAGCAAGCGAACACGAGGGCTGTGCTCCAGATAAGGGATCGCCTAGGAGGAAGAGGAGGAGGGTGAAGAGACGAACCCTTGGGTGACCCCCGCGCTCCCCCCAATTTCCACCCTCCTTCATCTCACCGCTTCCATCCTCACGCATTCATTTACACTTTTTCGTTCAAAATGTCCGTTGCTTAAGGAGGTAGAATTCCCGAGCTTCAATGCACCACACCGGCAGAATTTTACCATTGGATCCACTCCGCTACGCTAAGAGGTGTGTTACGTAACTTGGCAAGGTAAGTCGCCACACAAGTGCTTTAGACATCAACACATTCAGAACGGTGGGCTGATCTTGTTTCTAATGCATCTTTTGCTACCGTTGTGTCACCATTGAGACGGAAAAAGTTGAACCTCATTTGAATGTAAATCAAAATTCCGGAGATTTTTTAGCCAACAGCCATTAAAGTCGGCGTCTAAACGCGTTTCTTCGCTTGATGACAACCCCACTCTTTGGAAGATAGGTCAATCATATCAGAGCTCTAAAAGTCTGCCTAAGAACCCTAAACAATAATTCTATCAAATCCTACTCCATTTTTTTATTGTTGTCGTGTTTGAATTGTTGTCGTAAGGCACATGTTTTATTCCGAGTATCTTTGGTGTGGTGTGAAACAAGCTATTCTATTCATTTTACTTAGACTCCATACTGTGAAAGTGTCAACACTTCACAAACAGAAAGACATATACAGATGAACTACGCGTTCTAATTCGCAGGGATGATATTAAGTTTCCAAACGCAGTTCATACAATCAAGGATTATTAACCTGATAAATTAGCCTCAAAAATCAGTTCGCCGAAAAGAGTATATAGTGCTGGAATAATTAAAACCAAATACTGTTGAATAGGAAAGTAATAAACATCTTCATGGTTATTAGTAGCTTAATACAGTGCAAACTCTTAAATAAAACGGTTAAGTAAAATATATAATGCGGTCTGATAAAGGACCCAACAAGCCAAAGGTCTATGGGTCGATTCCCGTTCCAGGTGGATTATTTCTTAAGGCAATTTCTTCCAATGCCCTAGTGGCTTGATAACCTTAAACGTAATGATCACAATATAATTTTAAATTTATGACAGAGTTTTAGTGTCTCAAGTTTTTTAGGATCTCCAGTGAACATCTACAAACAAACACATACAAAAAAAAACAAAAAATCAACTCACACTGTGACAACGATAACATAAATCTAGTAGTGATAAACTGTCTCAGCGTAACGAACACTGCCGAGGTAAAGCATGTATGTCCAAACGCAGATATACTAATGGAAACAGGGAGCTGGCTTGCTTAAGATGGTGAAGTTTTACCACCAGGGTATGAAATCTATAGACGTAATAAACCTAATATGGCCGGCAGCGGAGCATTCGCAGCAGGCAATTGACATTGAAATAGATTCAAAAACAGATTAGATTGGAATAAAGAACGTCCGGTGCATTAGTGAAGAGCAGAACAAAAGAAGCACGAATATTTGTTATTTTTACAGACTACTCGATTCTAACATAGAAAATATCAACTAGAAGCTCAAATGTCGACATATCCTCGAAGGAAGCGTATGAAGCGTAATCATTATCGGCGGAGATTTCAATCATCCGTCTATTAACTACGAAACCTATAGTGCAAAAACAATATAAATAAACTTAGACACTAGCGTAGAATTACTCAATACGCTTTCAAACCACGCTTTAACCCAAGTAGATGACAAATACACTGAAGGAAAGAAAGTATTAAACCTCTAAGCTGTCAATCATCCTGCGATTTTTAAAATGTCGATATCTTTGAAGGAACAAGTGAATCATAAGGAAATTTTTGCGAATTTAAAAATACAGCAGAGTCCATAGCACAACCAAAGTGGAAAGTTTACTAATTGGAAAGTTGTGTTTTCTTAAAGTTCGAAGAGACAATGAAAGTTTCACTCTCGGAATTCGTAGCTATAGTACAAAAGACGAAAACACCGAAGTAGCACGGAGATATTTGTGGAAATTCACCCCCAATCCATCCGCCACCTTAAAAACCGCCTTTTATATTTATACCACCACCACCCTTCATTCCCAATCATTCAAACCCACCAAATCTCTTCCTACCCAGTGCAATCGCCCGCGATGCAAAACTTGTGCCATTCTCACTACCCAGCCCCTGCCGGACAAGTTTCTCACTTTTCATTTCCCTTCTGCCTCCTCATCCTACTGCAAAACACACAAAATACTGTTTACATCCTCCTGTGGCAACACTGCCCCTCTTTCTACATTGGATTATCCACCACCAGGGGCGCAACAACGGGGGAGGCATTGCCCCCCCAAGCACGATTGTGGGTGGGGGCTAGTCCCAGGAATCAGAAGTTGTGGCTCACTTTTTAATGGACACTGCCCGATTTGCAAAATAGCCCGCTTAGCTAGCTTATACAGATTTTTCAACGAGTTTGCCCCCCCCCCACGATTCGGGGGGTTCTTGCGCCCCTGTCCACCACTCCTCTTAGCATACGAATGAATGGCCACCGTACCTCATGTAACGATCCGCCTTCCCTCTCTGTTTCTTTCTTTCGGTCAAATCCACACAAAAAAAAACATTTTAAACAGGTTCTGGGATCACTAAGTTTGACAAACGAAGAATATTTTATGTATTTTAATGTCAGATTGAATCATGTCTTAATTCTTGACCTTTAGTTCCACTTACAGATGACATAGCAGACCTACAGCCATTTACTCCGGCTAACTTTTTAATCGGCTCTGCCTCAATATTGCTTGCAAAACCAAGGGTTACTGAAGAACAGCTGACTCCTCTAAAACGATGGCTACTGGTGACCCAGATACACTTATGGGATCGTTGTTCTGCGGAGTATTTGCAAAATCCAAATAGGTGATCCAAATGGGTGAAAGAGTCTCACTCTTTGGCGCGTCGTGCTGCTGAGTAATTAAATTACTTCACCAGTTAAGTGACTGGGGACATTGCTAGCCACGGTAACTAGTGTGGTCAAAAGTCCTAGGTATGGATAAATTGATTCTTCCGAATAAGCCTGAGGCATATTAAATAATTTGGTTATTACTTTTTGTTTTGTATTTTGTATTTTCATCGCATTGTATCCATTATGCTTTGATGCTGCCTTTTTGTTTTCCGTTGTTCATAGAACAAGGTGAGCGGTGTGTAACGGAACGTAGCGAAGTCAAACTGCGCGCCCCCGCCAATAGTTGCTAGGTGGCGTTTTGCAAAGGCGATGCTACCGCCCTCGCTGAGGTGGGTGGGTGAGCGAAAGCATGACGCATTCGTCTCTGAGCTACGGGGCTGACACGTTGCAGTGCACAGAATGAAGGTCCTTGCTATAAAACGCCTTCGCTTCTTCTTATAGAAAACACGCGAGAAGAAATACTGAGGAATAGTATGCGCATTGCATTAATGAACACATGAGGGATATTTAAATGAGAACTTGTGAAGGAATTAAGCGATTAGCTGGAAGAACGGGGAGCTGCTACGAACTCATACTCGGATTTTTTACTGCAGCGATAGTTATTTTTTTTACCATCAATCAACTTTTGTAAGTAAAACACTAAAAATACATTGTCGCCGAATTTTTCTCGAATCTCAGATCGTTTCTGACGAACTCGATCCGTAGCGTTGTTCAAGAGGAAATTTTTAAACACGTCCTGAAGCTTCCCAGCACCTCTTTATACCCAAAGTGGTCGGTTCTCGAACCAAGAATGACGAACGAAAATAGGAAACCGACCCGCGAGAGGAAATTTTACCATTCATCAACCTAACATTCAAATTCTCACAATCCTCTACTGTCTCTTGATTTGAACTTCGAATAAGGCGTTTCATTGCATGTAGACAGTTACTCAAAGATTCGAACTCTTGGGAAATCGACTCCACCGCAAATGGACAGCAGAAGCGTTTTTAATGACCTCGCATTGCAACTGTAAATCAATCGGTGGGAAGAGGGGGGGGGGGCATCGGATTCGGTCATTCATCACAGGACACGTCGCCGAGGGCTAAAGGCGGGAGTGAATCACTGCGATGTCTCGTTTTTGGTTCGCCGACCGCTCGAAGTGGATTTTAATCCAGGTCGGAAGCAAACATAATCGAAAGTCAATTATTTTACCGAAATGTCGGTGGAAACGAAGTCCTTGAGGAGTCACAGGGTTATTATCGTTCACTGCAGTTAGAATATCATACTCACCATCAGTTAAATGACAACATGACAATAAATTTAGAGCAGATTCACCTAGCATTCTTTATCAACATCTGACATGGGCCTACCTGATCCTTACTAGAATCTATTTGCAATGAATTTTCAATTGTTGGGTCAGATATAACAAGTCTGAAAGCACATTATGTATTTGTGGTTTGATGAAACTTTCTAAGCAAAAATACATAAGAGACAAGACACTTGATGGGAGGAAAACGAATCCACAAATTTTCCAAAATTTATTATTCACAGTGCTGTTGGCATTGATGACAGATCAAAGCACTGGGGTCTAATGTGTACGGGTAACACAATTGACTAATCATCTCATCAATCATCAGTCAAGTCACTGCCTTGATAATGTTTGAGAAAGTCGAAACCTTGGCCGGCAGTATTAAATAAAAATTTGACGAAATAAAGTTTCTCTATTGCCTATTAATAGAGTACCACAAAGTGACGCCTGAGAAAATTAAGTATATGCGAAATGCCTTTTAACAATTCCACTACGAAATGGACGAATAGAAATGGAGTCTTCCAAATGGCTTCCATGCAATCGGGGAGATGCTTTAAGACTTGAGTACTTACACAGCGTACAGCCTCTCGCAATTCGGAGACTTTTAGCGAAAAAAAGAAGACTATCGTTTTAATTCATCTGAGCCATGGTGTTCCGGCATTTGTGAAAAATGAAGGTGGTGATAACATAAAGAATGAAGGGGTTTCCCCTCAGAACAAAATAAATATGCAGTTTATGGCGAGCTAGTTGGCGGAGGCGAAAGAGACTATATACTATATCTTCTGGCTGCTTTCGAGGCAGGGAATGACAGTGGAATGGTGGGACCAATGGGCAGGAAGTCAGACGAAGGCTTTGCTGGAAAGTAAATAAGGATGCAGGAGGGGCTTCCTTGTAAATGGAAAGGGAAACGAGAAGGAAAGAGACGGGGGGGATGAGGGGAGGCACTCCGCGCCGTCATCTACACAATTGGACCTCAAAATGCCTTAAACTCACCCACGCCCCCCCCCCCCCCACCTTGAGATCACGACCACCCTCCCCCCCCTCCTCCGCCTCCCCTCGCAACAATGGAGGGGGGAGTGACGCAATTACAGTCAATATCCACCCCTTCCTCACTTAATGCTCACACATAAGCGCGTGCGATTGGTTCATTTGAGAACTAAGTGTTTTCATTCCATCTCAAAATGCCACTGCCCGCGAAACGGGCCGTCACGAAAACGCTCCCTGCACCGCTTAAAGACGCTTTTTATTCATTCGGTCCATATTTATGAAGTGAAGGAGGAAGGAATACCCCACTAGGTTTATCACCATCCTTTTAATTTGAAAGACAAGCATCTGGGAAGGGATCGCACGTGTCTTTTGAGTGCGGCCAGCCGCGAGGGGACGCACCCGCGTCTTCGACTGCGGATACACGCATCTTCATCGGCATTCTCCGATTCCGCTATAGTGCCGCCAATCGCCATCCCAGCCCCTTACCAGTTAATAGCCCTCGGGCTGTTGGCATCGCGAAACAATGGAATCAATAGCAGCCGTCCTTTCTTTCATGCTAGAGCCGAACTTATAAACAAATTTTGACAACCAGCATGCGAGTTCGAAGGCTGGAGTCTTCCCAATGTCTTCTCACGACGCGCTGGAGTTGAGGAAAGGTGTACACATGAGCTTCAAAGAACAGACAAGGATGTAAAAACGAGACCCGACTTCCTCCGTTCTTCAAAGGCAAAAGAAATCGGCGCAATGTTTCAATACCCGTTCCACCGCAAAAGACACCGCGGTGCTCCCTACCAACTACTCAAAGATTCCTAGATAAATCGGGGAATTGGAGTGAGGAGTATTGGAATAAGAAGGTTAAGAATTACTATGATTGGCATAAATAACAGAAATAGAGAAGATTCTTCGATCTCAGTTTCGCTAATCACAAACAAAAAACCTTTTCATAAAGGTGAACATTTCAGACCGAGGAACACCGAAGGCTGCAAGACCAAAACAGCTTGAAATAGGATCGTACAAAGTCGATAGGAGATAGATACTCGCGTATTTCATATAATAATCCAGAGGAGAGTTAAATGCTGGCAAGGGTTCAAAGAATATGTCGAAGAAACGAAAGGCCAAGTGCCGTAGCGGTGACTTGCTGTCGCCAAATCATTTCAAAACCAACGCTAAATTTAAAAAATAAACCCCACTCGTAAAGCTCAGCTATTACGTATGAAGTCACACATCCCGCTGTAGTGTTTTCAAATTAATATCAAGGTGCTAACAGCTAATAGGAGGAAAGAACTGAAGGTATTGAGGAAAAAACGAATGGAGTGATGATCAAAGAACAAGAAATACTCGGAGTGAAATAATATAATACTCGAATAGATATAATCAAAACTCTGTCTATAATGTCTCTTCCTCGAATATGATGTCGGGAATGATCCATTGGTGGACTCAATACGCTCCTTCTGAATCAATCGACGACCGGTGACAGATTTACAAAATGATAATAATATAATCGGTTGGGTGGTTCCCTAATCCGCATCTAACATGGAAAGCGAGACTCACTACTGCTGCTCTCCACGCCCGAACTAATACGCCCACTTTCCACCGCCTCATCAACTCCGTGGCCAGTTCATTTTCATCCGACATGCCCCTCCACCGACGAAAGTAACATCCGTTGGTCAAACTCATCGGACATACCTATCCATGCTCACCACTAATTAAATTCCTAGGAAATTCACAAGCCAGCATCTTCATTGATGGTAACAGATACCTTCCCACAATGACCCCCTCCAAAGTCAGAGACCTATGAAGTAACAGACTCTTACTAATCATCAAAGGATCATCATTTCCATTTTATTCCATGTTGCAGGGACACTTATAGATGCAGGAAACAAAACAAATTCTTAAAATATCTATAAAAAAAAACGAAGAGTGAAATGGGTGCCGTTTGCTTCCAGAGTGGAACAGTTGACAATCAGTAGGCGAGCGCATTCAAATGCACGCACGCACGGCGACCGATGGTCGCTGGGAATAGGGATTCTGGCGAGAGTAAAGTTCTTGATTTTAAAGTACGGTCAACTTTTGACCTCGGCAAATGCCGACAATGCTTCTGATTGGTTCCCTTCATGTTCCTTGCGCATCTAACCATGGTTGGCCTTTTTTACATGGGAGAGATAGGGACTAAACATGTTTTCACGAGATAAAAATTAATTAACTATATTTCATCGAATTTGAGCCATGATATCTTGTGAATGATTAAATTGCCTATAATACCACATCATTTTCATATCAAGTTTATCCTCCAAAATGCGGGAGTCGGCCTGTATAATACGAGCCCAGCAGACGCCTCAAACGGCAGCAGACGACGTCGTCTGCAATATGAGTGGAACGTTGCGATATTTTCGCCGCTCGTAAAGTGACGCATCGGCTCGGTTATCATGGCTCAAATTCGATTGAATATAGAAAATTAATTTTTATCTCGTGAAAACATGTTTAGTCCCTATCTCTCCCATGTAAAAAAAGGCCAGCCATGGCTAGATGCGCAAGGTTGACCGTACTTTCCTAATACAGAGCTTTAGGCGAGAGGCGACTGCAGCGACCCTATTCCACGCGGGCACTCGCGCAACCCGTGAGCAGGGGATTGAACAACGTAGGGGGCCGGGGGGGGGGAAGGAAGGAAGTGAGAAGCAAGGGGGGGGGGGTTGAAGAGAGCAAAGGGGAGAGAGGAGGAAGGGGGGATGGATGGCAAGAGAAGGGCGCTCTTTCAACACTCCCTCACGGTCATTCTGCCCCTATGCCACGGTGAGGAGGGCCATCGCGGCTAATTAAGTCTCCAGCAGCGGGAGAAGGGGGAGCACAGCCAGGCTCCGAAACCCCCCCTCCTTCTTTCCTCTCCACCCCCGGGGCGGGGGGGAGGGGGGCGTGGCGTGGGTGGGGATTCCAGAAGGAGAAAGGAGAGTAGAGTTTCGAGAGTAAGACGACGAGTGTGGAGGGGGGGGGGGATGGGAGTGAAGGGGAAGAAGGAAGAATGGAGGACTAGGGGGGGAAGGGGGGATATAAGAAGAGCCCTCTCTTATTAACTTGAGGCGCAAATGAAGGGGACGCCACTCTTGGGTGATAAACTGATGGAGGGGAAAGATTACGGCAGGTGGCCACTTAAACCTGTGAATGCGGTAATTTGCACTGCCTTATCCCGGACTTTGCTGCAGTAAAAAAAAGGGATATGTAATTGAATTATTTCATAAAACTAAAGGAAATTGATTACGAATAGCAGAAGTTAGCTATTAAGGAGGTTCCGCCGTGACTGTGTGAGTCAAAGCAAATACTAAATTCCACATTTTTGTAATTTTGTCAAAAAAATACTGCTTTCTCTGATGCAATGCGTTACCTATAGAAACCCAAGAGTAAGGTACAAAATATGCAGATTATTTCACGCATGTATTTTAAATGAGAACTTTTTTTCAGCCATATGAGCCGACTGCAGCGCCATTTCCTACGAATTACCGCATTTTGACTTCAATTACGGCATTGATTCTTCAATAACTAGAAAAATTAGTTGGTAAGATCCTTATATTTTATTTTTATTCAATTCCTCTGGATTATTTCCTTCTTAGAGACAGTTTTCCACGAAAATTACATTTGTGTGAAAAGGAATAATACTATTTTCCCCGTGTTTCTCTCATTCTCCCATTGAACACCATGTAATTTCAAGTTCAATTAAAGAATAAAATAGCGTCGAAAGGTATTATTTTGTTGTTCATATCAGATAGAGGACAAATTTTTCTACAAGTAGACAGAATATGAATAAAATGACATTTAAGTCATTTTGCGGTGGAACCACCTTAAGAAAAACCGAAGTAGATTTATCCGATCAAATCCCGTAACAAGATGACAAAAAGAGCAAAAATTGATTTATTTTTTTTTCCACCAGTTAGAGATTAGAGAGGTTACTGCATAACCATCGTAGGATGGAGCCCTTGGGCGTTCTTGAACATTATTGCCCTGGAATAAAAATTAACAAACATACATATACTCAGACGCAAATAATCAATTCAAGAATCAGGCACTAATTTAGAAGCTGGTGTAAGCCATGCGATGTTTAATAGAGAAAATTAAGTGTGAGCGCTTCTGTATAATGTAAGCAACTGTTAAAAAACATAACTGCCGAGGAGTCTGCAAATTTTAATTTCAATAATTTTTATTCTACCTATAAAAGTTTAAGAACTATATAAAAATTAATAAAATACAAATGGGTACATGTCAGTGGAATATAGGCAACCTGGAGTAAAAAAAACTGTCTTTCATCTTTGAAACTGATTATTAGAGACGGATTACAGGTGAATAAATTGCCTTTTTTTATTTTATAAGGCACTCAGAACGAAAATAACTCCACTGATTCTTTTATAAGTTCACAATTTTGGATAAAACTGAATCGCGGAGCATTATTAAGCGTTATGTATCAAAATAAAATCAAATGAAATTACATAAATGTTAAGAGATCAGCGTCATTAAATTTGGGGAGAAGCCATTGTTTCTAGTTTCGTAATAATTAACTCGCACAGCAACTTTTATGCGATATGTCCATGAGAGGGAGCACAACAACTTTGGCGCAATGTACGTGGGCGTTTTATAAAAGATTCAAAGCTGGGAATTTACTTCACAATGATTCGCGCTTAATTCAGAAAAATAGTCCCTCGGTTCTTCTCTGTTCTCGGTTCTTCCCTCCCCTTCATAGAAAGCGCTTCTTAACCTTTTTCGTGGAAATGAATGCCTCAACGGCAAAATATCGAGACTTCTAAACAAAAGGAATGAATGATTAGTTTTTTGCTCACTTAATATAACCCTGATAAGACTTTGTTTGAGCAGTTTGTGATTGCTTCAATATTAGCGAATCACTGTTCTTTCTAAGTGACAACGGCAGGAATTTCATAACTGTTTTCGACTCATCGAAGTCACCTCTTTTAGAACATTTTATCTGAAAACCCTTTGAAATAAACGAAAGGGTCTTGATCAAAATATCTTAAATCTAAAATCATAATCAAGGTTGACCATATAATGAGTATTTTAATGATAACTTTATTTTATAAAAGTCATAAAAATTTTAACGGATACTGCACACAATTTAAGTTAAAGAGTTCATTCTATGTAATTATTTTATTTTCGAAGGGTTCGTCCTCTTCAATGGATGACGTTTGTTCCCACGGGAAAGGAAGGGGAGGGCAAAAAGGGTGCGTTCTGTTTTCTTGGGAGCCTCCGAAGTCCGTCCGAGGATCTATCAGGGTGGGAGGGTTTCCTCGAAGAAGGCGGCGGTGTAATGAAGTGCGTCCCTTCTGGAGGCAGGGGGGGGTGGATGTGGGCAGGGGAGGGGGAGAAGGGGGAGCGCTCCTTTGAGAGGACCGCCAGCGAGTGGCAATGGCCTCGAGGGGACATCGCCCGCATCCCTCCCCCATCCCCATCCCCTTAGATTAGTCGGTCTTCCTCTCTCCGGTGAAGAGGGGGGAAGGACCCGTAAAAAAGGGCGGGGGATGGGGGGAGTGGATGGGCGCGAACCCTCTTCTCCCGATTCCATTGGAGAGAAACTTTTCGGGGCAAGCAGCCGTCGCGTCGGGGGAAGGGGGATAACTCGCCCTGTGCGAGGTGCATCCACTGCGATTTGAGACATCGCATCGTGACGATGAATGTCCGCACCTCTCGCTACACATCCCATTGCGATGTGATAAGGATGGAATGCATGCGAGCGATTAAATGCGATGGATCGCTTCTCTCGCGATGCATCCGAAGTGCGAGATTGAAGTGCGTTGCGTGGCGCAGACGGCCCTGGACGCAAATGTCTTCGCCGATACGTGGAATTCGCGACCCGCGCGCCCTTCCCGGATTCGTGTGAGCGAGTGATTGCGTGCATGCGACCATGCAGTCGACTGTTCATCCGAGTGAGCACGCCCGCCAATCGAAGTAAAATTTAGAAAAGTAACACTTTTTTCATTTTAATTATGAATACTAATAACTATCTTTAGTTGGGTCATAGAAGGTAAACAATGGAAATAATTCAAATAAATCGTACGAAGATAAAAGATATTATTTGTAATCCGTGAGTACGCCATCACAGTGGTTCCTTGGAGATTCCTTAATCAAGATGACTTCATTCGGCGATCAATCCGAGCGCTGGCTAGTGAAGAGGTGTAACGATGGAGCAACACCCTTGGCTGAAGGCCAGAGTGTTGAGAGGCTGTGACTACGGCAGCCGATTCCTATCCCTGGACCAAGTGCGGTGCCCATCCACGTTCTAGTTATCGAAGGAATGAAGGCGT
The DNA here is from genome assembly GCA_963573305.1 of Pyrrhosoma nymphula. Classification (NCBI taxonomy): domain Eukaryota; kingdom Metazoa; phylum Arthropoda; class Insecta; order Odonata; family Coenagrionidae; genus Pyrrhosoma; species Pyrrhosoma nymphula. The sequence goes on from OY754327.1 coordinate 186,662,819, forward strand.
CTGAATTTCAGCAGACAGCACCTCCAAAAGAATAAGAAAACACCTCTGGATCCTTCGTCCCGTGTACTCTTGGCACCGGAATGCCAACCTTTTACTCAATTTGGCTGAACGCTCGACTCGTTTTCATTTCTATATTTGTTTTATCCATTTTTCTTTGAAAGAGAGTCTTCTGTTTTAAAGACCAATTTAGCCTAACCTCATCATTACTATGAGCGTCTAAGAGTGAGCCTCAGCGACACCGCAACCCCCGGTCCGAAGCACGGGAGGGGTCGGAGGAGACGCTGGAGAGGGGGGAGGAGTCGGGGGATGCTGGAATTGGTGTTTGACCCGGTGACCGCCTTGCGAGCGTCAGCTGTTCGAATCGCCGGCCGGGTGCACGACTTCCATCGAGGCTTCCCCTTCCAGCCACCGGCGCGCCGGCGCTGGAGTCGCCGAACATTGACGCTCCCCCCACCCACCCCTTCGCTTCTTGACCTTCGCCCCCTCCACCCCCTCCATTCGCCCCCTCAAACCCCCCTCCCCCCCCCGCACCCAAAAAGGGGGCGGGGGAGGGGGGGAAGGAAAGAAGAGGAACGGCGAGGTAACGATTTGGGATGCGTCCCACCCCAAGCTAGTATCAATTAGGGCCGCCTTTAATTCCTCTTAAAGCCTCATTTTACGCCTCTCGCGAGGTCGAGAGGCAGACAGAGGGGCTGTCCGAGCGCCCCCTGCCACACGCCTCAAATAGCGGGGCAGGCGTCACTCTTGTGCGGCCGCCCTCAGAACCCGAGACGACATCCCAAGAGCGAAAGACCCTGTTCAAACTTTAAGACACCTCTTCGACCTCAAACACCGGCTCCAGGATCCCCGAACCATAAAATAAATGCTCTTAACCCCTTCCCTGACGAATTTTTTTGAGGAAATGGTTCCAAAAAGGATCATATTTTTTTATTGCATTTTTTAATTATTTATATGTTATAATGATGGGAAAACAAGTTTATTTTGAGCATTGAGCTTTTATTTATTAATAATTTCAATTTAAACCCTTATTGTTATAAATTGTCTAAAGTGAGAGAGATTCACTTCTACCTCAGCTAGAACAAGTATTTAAGCCAAAATATCTATATTTTTATTGAAAATTCTACAACCCTAACATATATCCAAAACGATTAGTATAAATTTTAATTATTTTCAGATTTTTTTGTGTGGTAAGTCCTAAAACATGGTGAGAGAGAGCGTTACAACCACAGAGTTACATCGTAATCTGGGCAAAAATATCTGCTTTCCCTTCGAATAATTTTCCCGTGCACATCTCGATTTCTAGTACGTAAAAAGCACTTGCGTGTTGGGCTTGCCTTCTTATTAGTGGCTAGGATCAGCTCAGGAAAGTGCATTTCTAAGGGGCGGAGAGGGTGATGTGTTGCGGGTGGCCTACCCACTTCATGAGCCAAAAATTGGGGATGTACTCCTCAATAATTTTTTTCGATGAGGTCAAGTCTATTATTCAAATATGACTTCCTTCCACCTGTTCAAAATTTGGTTGATTTTTCAAATCTTATTCAGTTTTGGATTAGTACGTATTTCTGCGACATATTCCTCATTTTTGTGAAGTGTAAATTTTTCCAGATTTTTTTGCAAATCGGCGAATGGCATCGTTTGCAAAACGGCGTACACAGAATCAACCGTGTGGTCCAAAAATACTCTTTTTCAGGCTTTTATACAATGCTCTGCAGCATTATTACGCCAAGAAAACTCGTATTTCGGGAGCACTCCACGCCATTGTTCTCTGGAACCAGAGCGTTTTTCACGAAGACAGTGATCAGCATACCAATTTTTCTCATCAGTAATTAGTTATATAAATTCATAGCCGAAGAACAGTTGAAAAAACTGGAGTACACCACCATCTTCTTGAACTTGAATGATCATGAAGCTCTGAGATCTTGAGACGAGAGACGAGAAGCTCTGAGATCTTGAGATCTGAGTGACGAAACTTTGAAACGTTAATCGACACTCCACAACGATCATTATTAGAGGCGGAAAACATTAATTTTCTCAAATCCGAAAACAAGTGCCATCTTAATGTCCAGACTCCCACCATGCACTCTTTCAAACCGCATCACAATCCCAACGAGTGATTCTTCTCACGGCGACCGCGACGGGTCAAGTGAAGCGTGAAAATCAATTGGGCATATAAAATGAAAAATGAAGTAGTACACAGATAAGCAAGTGGAGGAAGTCCCGTTTTTTTATCTAAAAGACCGGAGCATATTTTCGAAAAAGTTAAAATAAATTCAACTAAAATTCTCATTGGGTCAGTCTACAGACCACCAAAAATAGGTAGGTCATTTATCGGATTTGGATATTGTGTTATCTCATTGCACAACAGTATACGAACATATAATACTGACGGGTGACTTCAATACTAATTTTAATTTCGATTCCCATTATAAAAATTATCTACAACGATGTTCTATGTCTATAACGTTGACATTCTGCCGTTAAATGCAACTATTACGACAAAAACCTCTTCAACTTGGATTTATCCCGCGGTAACTGCAAATGAATAAAAAATTGTCACACACGACCAACTTCTCACGCGGTTCCTCTCATGATGTAATACTCTTTGCCTACTCAATTAAAACGCAGAAGTTCAAGCGTACTCTGATTCACCATCGCCATTTCAAAGAAATAAATAGTGATGAGTTACTATGTGAAACTTATACACTCCTGTGGTCCTCTTTTGAATTCACCTAAAAAGTATATGGCAAAGTTGAAATGTTTAAAAATCTGCAGACCCATCTTCTGGATAAATTTGCCCCTGAGAAATCGACTCGCATTTCAAAACCAAATGCACCTTGGTACAGTGCGGAAACAAAGCAATTAATGTCAGTCCGTGATTCGACCTTATGGATTTTCGAGAAAAGAAACGATATCGATCCGTTCAATAGATACTACAAATATCACAAAAACAGAACAAAACACCTAATAATGAATGCTAAAATTAAAAGTTTTCAAACTGCTACAAAATCTAAAAACTCACCGACTGTTCACTGGAAACAACTTAACTCTATGGACATTGGTACAAATAAGAGCTTTTTGCTCCCACTCATCTCGCCATAAAAATCTCCGGTGTCAATTTTTTTGGTAATCCACCAGTTATACGAAATGTTAGAAATGTAAATTGCTCTTCTTGAGCCCCTTAGATAAATACCATAATCACTGATAGATTGAAATTAACTTTTTCCGACAGTACAATGTCCATATTGGCATGGTCCACAGTCATTTTTCCAATTTTAATTACGCGATATAGAAAATATTTAAAAAATGATGTTTTTGGAGAGTTGGTCATCAATAAATAGATCACGTGAGTACCTCTTGCCAACATTTCGAAAATTTATATTTTCATCTTCAGAGCTTGAGGTGCAGAAATTATGTGGTGATGGTAATAGGTAATGCCCTAGATATTAATACTACGTGAACCGCATGTTAAAAGCGAGTTTCTAGAGAGTTACAAAAATGACTTTTGTTCGCCTTTTTCCAGATCACTGTCCGACGGTGCCAAATAATAAAACGTAGTAGGTTTTCATTTTGGCCACGAAAGGGCGAAAAAAACGAATATTCTATTTATGTATGCCGAAGATTTGCTTCTAATTACATTGGAGAACAAAGGAACGTTTACACAAAATGAGATAAAGCCTTAAAGATGGAGAGAGAAAAAGAACTTTTTATCGTAATATGCAAAAGGCACTCAACTGGAGCTCTGGTTTCTACTGAAAGTATCTAGCACAGCCTGGACTCGAACCCACTCCCTAGGCATGCAAATCCAGAACCTGTAATCTGCCACCCAAATCCGATCACCTTCTCCCGTTCCCAGCGATCCGCACACAACGTACCTGATAAGAAAGCTGTCGACACCGAGAACTCGACGCTGCACTGGGGTCCCAGTGTCAAGGACGGTCCACTCACCTGAGAAGGGAAGAAAAAAATAATTATTATCTTTAATTTCTGCATTGCATTCACCGTTTGAAATTAAATTTATCAGTAAAGTCGATGTAATTATTAAACATGGTATCATGGCTTCAACACCAATTTAAATCACTAGAGTATATTTATATTATAATTACATGCATGCATATAAGGTCCCAGTGGGTACTAAATAACGACTACCACATATTAATGGCTGAATTATTGTTCGACTTATGACGTTCAATTGTCAGGGAAAATACTAAGGGTTTAGTGACTCCGCGACTAACACTGATGGATAATTACATTCCTCGCCTTAGATCTTGCGTTCTGTCGACTTCTTGACTTGTGGCAGTAGCCATCTCTCAACGTATGTCACTACAATAATTACCAAAACATGAAAAAACTGAGCACAGATATTTCTGCCATGTTTCACAACAGATAAGACACGAACAGACTAATTAATCCGATTGATATTGCTGCCGACATTTCTCTCTTCTTCTAGTCCATCCTCGACAAAGTATGATGATATTTAAAATTCAAATGTTTATTTTCCTTTTAGATATATAGCTAGATAGAAAGATAGATAGATAGATAGAAAACTATTTGATGGTATCTCCATGTTTTTCGGGCAAAGCTGCGTCGGTGTATCTTTGCGATGACGTTTCGTAGCCAATGCAGGCCACATCTTCAGATGAAGTCCGAATGCCAAACGGTGAAAGTTGGCCTGTATTTATACCGTCCTCAAAGGGGTCTTCCGTTAGCGCAGCCAATCAGCGTTGAGCACCCTTCTTTTGGCGCGTTCCTTCTCAGGAGTCTCTTCCAGGTATTGTGGAGTCTATGCCCGTCATCCCGATTTAAATAAATTTGTTGTTCAGGAAAAAATCCATAAGAACAAAAATAATAATAATACAGTTTGCAGGAACACTTAAAATTACAAAAAAGACAAACTTTTCATCATTTTTGAAATGTCAATATATAATTTCTTCTCATTTTATAACATAAAAAATGTATGTACGTAAAAAATAGGCAAACACAAAAAACTCATTTATTCATAACTTAACAAATAGCAAAATGATACAGTAAATAAGGAACCATAATAACATGAACATAAATTTGAAAAAAAATAATAAGAGTAACTTATGTTATTCCCGGGAAAGTAAATAATCATGATATTTAATTTTAAATGTTTTAACATATATGCAATTTTTAATATCAGTTGGCATCTTATTCCATATGTGACAAGCTGTTACAAGAAATGATTTATTATATGCTGTGGTGCGATGCCCTGGAAAATACAATTGATTAGGATCAGACCTAGTGGACATTGTGGAGACAGAGGGACAACTAAGGAACAAATCATGCAGATACTTGGGTGATTTGTTTTTAAATAGAACAAACAAAAAGGACCCCAGAAGGTACTCTCTACGGGATTTGACGTAGAGCCATCTTAGTTGTTTATAATAGGGGGTGATGTGGACGTCCCTGCGAAGGTCAAAAATGAACCTAAGGTAGGAGTTTAAGGCCCGGTGAAGTTTGAGATTATTTTATTCGTGGAGGTCATTATAAACAAGACAACAGTAATCCATTACAGAGAAAATAAGCAACGATATGAGTGTTTTTCCAGTATTAAAAGGAAGAAAGTTTCTGTGAACTTTTAAGTGATAAAGTATAGGATGAATCTTGTTAGAAATATTATTTACAAGACAATCCCATGATAAGTTAGCCGTCAACGTAATCCCTAGATTATGCACATTACTGGAATATTTTAGTGCGCGCGTTTAATCCATTATGAGGAAATATCTCATGAAAAATTTCCGAGAATGGATAAAGAAGAGGAATAAAAAAAGCCATTGCGTAGTTTTAGGGATTTGTCAATTTCTTAGTTCATTAACAATACATATAATAATTCCAGTTGGTCGAGCGCCCGGCGTCTCATCAGGCGGATGTGAGATGTCGTCGTCGTCGCCTATGCGCTCTTCTTATAACTGCTCTTACCAAGACGCGTCTCTGTTGGACATTGTTGAGTGCAATCGTCGTCGCATTCCAATAAGTAGAGCAGAGTCGTCCAATGTGGAGAATATAAATGGATAGTCCGCGTTTCGTGAGCCTCCGTCGCTTGAAGAGATTTTACGTCCACACATATGCGGGTATTCTGGGATTTCATTTCAACATGCTATTTCAGCGGGTACATGCCGACTTCTTTCGCAAAACACAAAAGGAATAATGTCCATCCTTTATAGAGTAGCGCATCAATGTCCCCGGGGTTAATATATGAGAATCAAAGTGATCTTGATGACGTTCAGGGATGATACGTTTTACTTTTTTCTTACATAAATAAGGGTCCATCACAAAAAACATCCAACCTGAAGTTCAATGACGTTATTGATCGTGATCGCAGTACAGTGCGAGCAACAATTATGAATTCATTTGCCGGATCAACGTTATTCTCTGATAAATTTTCTTCTTTTAATATATCTTTTTAAGGGAAGTTGTGGCTTTCACAACTACAGTAATTGAGAACATTAACATTGCCCTCCAAGGCAGAGAGCTAACTGGCACATGGCCTTTGCGCGAGCGTGGCTTTAACTTTCAAATAATACGTTTTTAATCACCAAACGAGCAATGAAATGATGAGCTAGAAGAATTTCCGATCGTGAATAACGATTGATTCATGGGAATTCATATCCAATATGAGCAGAAAAAAACCATGCATTTGAAATAACTAGCCACGCAGCTAAGAATGTCTTTTTTAAACGTGCCAGATATTAAAATGGACATGAAACCGATTTCACACTACTCGAGATCTTCCCGTTCAAGCCACCAGTGCACATGACTTATACTATTTATTTTGCGAGTGAAGACGAATCGCTGGAGTTGAGATAACATTCGGGAGCGGTGGCAATATTTTTAAGGCTCAAGGTCGTCGAGGTCGGATATGGTGCCCGAAGGAGGGCCCGCCGGGTGGGGCGAGGGGGCGCGGCGACAGCTTCGAAGGACATCTGGCGGCGAACTTCGCGTCTCCCTCGCGAGGGTCAGAGGATAAGAGCCGGGCGAAGGAAATTGTCGAAGCAAAGCACTTGGGAATAATGATCCGACTGATTTTTAGGCTGAGAGCAGTACCTACACTTGATGGATGTCCGCTTTCACGTGACGAGTATGAGCCATTGAAATAATTCAAAACCGCAGCGGTGGACAGTAAACTGAACGTATCATCCAGAAGAGAGAATTTTAGTCATTCCTCAAATCACCCTTTTCGAGGAGATCCCCAAATAGTACTCTTGCGTACTCCTTCAGGTTTGTTTCATTATTATTCTTCCTTATTTCGACATTCTCCAAAGTAAGAACGATCATGGCCAAAGACATCTCCTGAATCCTCCTCTCCTATAAGGCATACACGAGCATGCCAATACGTAAATTTAAGGCGGACGTTGCAGGACCACAAATAGGAGGGGGATGGCAAATGGCGGGATCTGTATTTGGGGCATCGTCAGGCGCCAGCGCCCACTTTAGAGGCGCCATCCCTCGCTCGCCCCTCCCCCCTTCTCGAGCGGTCACCGTGGCTCTTTCGAGGGGGTGGAAGGAGCGTGTTGTGAAAGGAACTCTGGCTGCCTTCCAAGGCGGATTTCGTCTTACTCCCTCACCCCAACGTCCCCCCACCCACCCACCCAATGAATCCGCACGAGAGAGGTAAGGGGCGCGTATTGAGAAGAAAGAGCAGGAGGAGGATCGGATCGAAGTTCCAACCGCTGCCGCCACGGATTTAAGGTGGGTTTGAGCGAAAAATCACTTCACCTAGAATTTGGCCTCATTTTAAAGAAAACACTCACATCTTTCTAATGACATAAAAATATCAACCCCTTGCCGAACTAGATTTCGAGCAATTTGTCTAAAAATATAAGTTGTTTTACATGGGATAGATTATGGCTGTGCGCTCCAGAGGGAGAATATTTAAAAAAAAAATAGGAACTTCTAGCACCTAGATTTCGTCAATAAACTAACGGTGTGTAGATTGCATGTTTTCTCAACTATTTATAAAAAATAATCTATTACTCACCACAGTAATTTTTACAGAATCGCAAAAAAAAACCTGCTGTTTTGAAGGGGTTTCAGCCGTACGACGGGAACAAATGAGTCAAGATAGAGATTTATGTAGCTTTATTTATTAAATTCCTGAGAATTTGGGTCATATATAATTATATATTTGCGCCATTAATATTACAATATTTATTTCACACTTCTTACAGACGCTGAAGTAAAAAAATAAAATTATAATATGGTCTCTATTATGACTGGGGAACTACCTCGCTCAAACCACCTTAAAATGAAAGCACAATCCGTAGGGCAACTCGCAATAAGTACATTTTTCATTTCAGGGACGCTTTTCGCGATCGCTCAAATGATACGGAAAGTCATAGCTGAAGCCGTAATTTTCTGTGTCACAGGATCATTTGCGTCGTAACTGGCAGCATCATTTCTGCACCCGAGGTTTTCTTTTCTCATTCATCAAGATTAATGCCATGTTTGAGCGATTCCTATTGTGACTACTCGAAACTTAGCAGCAATTATTCTTTCACTATAATAAAGTATTGATTATTATGTTATTTATTACCCTTATTTTATTAATTAATCAATCATGACATTCTCTGTAGTTATCTTAGACCAAAGGGGCGTTTCGATGCTCTTTTTGGAGATATATGCTCTCTCAAAAAACATTATATGGTCATGGTACCTGAATGTAGGTTCATAAACCTAGAAAAGACAAAATAAATTTAACTTTTTTTTACAATATAAATTATTTATTATTTAAATGCATGTTAAAGTCATGTTAACAGTTTAAAACGAAAAATTTCCCAAAAAAAAATATGAATTACATTTTTTTTTCCTTTAAAAAATAGCCAATGAAGTCCTGCTAAGCCTTTCCAGGCTTGTCAGCAGGTGCTCTTTTTATATGTCTCTTTATTTTCACCAGGTTATTAAATAAATATTTAAAATAAATTAAATTAAATATTTATACTTAACTTCAAGTTTAAAATTTAAAAAATTTGAATAATACTGAAGAATATTTTTAAATAGAGGCAAACGCATTTCAGCCATTAAGTTTCCTATTTCTGCCTTACCGATAGTTCATTTGCGTGTATAGCATATCAATTATGGAAGCGAACTTTGGTCTTGTATGTCTGATGGCATATCAATTGAGGCACTAAAACCAGTTTCTATTGATCAACCCAATGCGTGCCGTCGAGTGGGCTAACCGGAACACTCTTTTATTGGTAAACTTTAATTAATGCTCATCCATGTGTATGATCTCGTCCGTGTAACAATTGTAACATCCGCACTTCACCGAAGATTTTATTCGCTATTTCTGCACCGAACTGATTACGCAAGGTATTCCTCCTTTTCGCTTTCACGTCTAGCGCCGATGTTCCAGAACAGGAACAGGTTCCACACTCGTAACTCTTTCATTCCGGCTCGTTATCCTTCAAAATTCACTATGGCAATGAGAGGATTTATTTTTTCTAAAAAGGCGGTCGTATTTCTCTTTTCTAGGAGAGCAGTAATCGCTTCCACCAATCACGAGCACGATTTATTACGAAACATTTTACAAACGCTACGCGATCCTCCAATGTTTATTGTGCTATTTTGATTGAAAGCCACGCGTGGCGCACCACACTCATTATTTGCGGCCGTGGAATCTGATTGGCTATAAATGACGGAGTCACCTACGTCTTCGGGTACGGAAAATAGAACCTGCTCACATGATGGAAAAAGTGATAGGCATCCCTATCATTGCCGCTATCCCTCAAAGCGATCGCGTAAACGTTCATTTGTAAGCTATCATTTGAGCTATACCGGAAGAGGGACGGAATAAATGATCGTGTGATTCAGGCTTTATACGCGCCGACACGATTTCAAACACGCACCGAGGGAAAACCTCTGGGGAAATTGTTCCCGGGCGCCCGTCTCGCTACGAAGGAAAGCGGCGCGAACTCGGGCACCAGCCAGAAAGCCGAGCGCCGGCGAACAGAGGCTCCCTCCCTGTTCCCTCCAACCCCCCTCCCTAACTCCCTCCACCGCCTATTGCTCCCTTTGACGATACGACTGGCGCCCATTCACCTCGCACACCCCTCCCGGCGTCACATCGCCAGGACATCGACACGAGCGCCGCAAATTTGATAGAACACGTCGAAGCGGTGTTCTCAGGAAACACCCGACCGAATAAATTCACCCACCACCACCCAAAGATGACTGCTAGCAGGATTTCAATTCAACCCCACAGGGAGCGCTCATATTTTATTTATTATCATGTGAAAAGCATATCAAAAAGTCGTCCGATGGCGCGTGAAAAAAAGGAAATTCGCGGAAATGCTTTGGCGCTCGAGTTTTGTTTTTCGCCGAAAACCTTTTACCGATCGCTCGCAAGCACCCACGGCCGTGCGGCTGGAAATGGCATTAAAAAGAAAGAAAGATCGGCATGCGCAGCACTCATCGACTTTCGCTTTTGTATTTATCCTACGAGGGAAGACTGCAGTAGGGTTAATAAGAGCCTCCCTCTGAGGTATTTCCGTAGAAAGTTCATGGCTTCTTCATACTCTGCTTCAACAAGATATTCGAACGCGGAAACGTGCAATTGTGTCTTCTATGAATATCCCACACTCACGGAAGATAATTGTTTAAGATAATTCTACATTCACGGGTATTTGTCTTTCAATGAAATCAGAAATGATGGAATAAAGTCTCAAATAGTCGTAGATGGAAAGCACCAATTCATCGGCAATTACCTCTGTCCCTTATTTTTTCGCATTTTACAATCATCAGATGATGTACATATTTAATAATTCCCAGCCCTTCAATCAGTTTATGTCACTCTTTTATAAAAGCCTTAAGAGTTTCTATGTATTTTATATGATTCGCTTTAGTAGCATTACATTTGGACCAATAATAATACCAATTCTGCATTATATTCATAAACATTTTGTCGGCAACAGACACGGTCAGTGACTTAATAGGCATATATTTATCACAAATTAAATGCATTCACATATGCCCAAGAAAAGGAACAAACCACACCAATTAAATAGAAGCTATAATTATTAATTAGTTAAATATAACAATAACTATGGTACAGTACTGTAAAAAATTTAAGGAATGTTTTGCAGGCAGATAAAGTTTAAATTTTACGATACGCTGGATTCGGTGACGCGATTTCGAATCGAATCCTTTGAGGAACGGAATCAATGTCTTAGCCACAACTGCAACAGTGGAGAACACAAAAATAATGTTTTAAATGTCTTCAATGATATATTAAAATATGTTTGTTCTAATTAAAATATATTAAATATGATTGTTACAAATCTTCGAGAATACGTCGACATAGATTTGGTCATTCTGCCCGTATTTGCGATGCATTGTTAACATTTCAACTTTCAAAATCTAAAATGTGTTCTGTCACATGAAAAATATCAATAGAACAATGGCACTATAGTAGAATCACCCATTCAACAATATTTTTTCTGAGTTAATTGGTAGTCTTACCTGTATCCACACATCTGTGATTCAGTGCTTGATCAGAAGTTGGAAAGTCTACGAAAAGAATTTATTTTAAGATTTCTCCGATAAAATATCCATTCTATATCCATGCTCTCATCATTAAACTTCAGCATGTATTTATACAGCAACATAGCAACCAAATCCAATGTCCATCAAATACCTCGAAGTGCATTACAATAGAATTTCTCCAATAAAATTCTACCTTCTTTAAACTGTCCGGTAATTTAAGGTATTCTCCAACTACTACTTTTCACTATCATACATTCAATGAAATTATTCATTTCTTCATTAAACTTCGCAATATGTTGTTTCCGGCCACATGGCAAGGATTGGCATGGCAATTATTGGACTAAACAATTGCTACAATGTACTAGATTCTGACACACATTTAAAAGTCCAGAATTTTATTCTTTTCAGGAATGCTATCAACTGCCTTGTTCATTATTCCTACAGTTGAAAGCAAAATAATAACATGTCTTTGTTAAAAAACTTAAAGAATGCGTCAATACCTATTAGAACATTCTGCCTAATAATAATGAATTTAGCATGTCAACTTTTACATCGGAAATGGACAAACGTATTGATGCCATAGTAACTCAGTTCTGGTTTTTGAGCTAATAAGTATTTTTAAATAAATTCAATGAGGCAATAGACCAAACGGCAATGGTAAAAATTATAGCAAAAAATAAAATTTAAAAAAATCTTATTTGAGATTTTAACATGCTAATATAATCATCATTACATCTTTTATTTGGCACTGAAGTGTGTGGCATTTCCCCCCCCCCCTTTTTTGGGCAATTCTCCTCTTTGGACAGTTTCTCCTCTGCGGACTGTTTATCCTCCGGACTTTGCCGAAGGACTTAGCGCGCATGACGACATGTGCGCCAACGACGGCCAAAATGCCTACGACTACAAAATGCAGCGACTACTGCCAGCGACTTCTGCCACGACTTCTGCCACACCTTTCGCCGCACCATTCGCCGCACCATTCGCCGCACCATTCGCCGCACCATTCCCTCACCAGGTCCTGCACCGTTTTTATAGCCAGTAAAGTGAGGAAGGATACCAAAAATGCGATCATCCTGACCAAGGCACAAAGGCTGTGATCCTGTATTCTGCGGCCGACGCCAGAAAACAGTTCCTGGCGCTCCAATTAAAAACTGCCACCCTATCTATCACCCATCCCATTATTTCCTCCCCTCCAAGGCTACCAATCGCCAACCTCCTGACCTTACCCATTCCACCTTCGTCCTTGTCGACAGACCCCCTCCTCAGCTGACTCATGTCTAAGCTCGCTCTCTATTGCTTCCGAGACGCCGACCGGGTAACACCGTTGTCTGAGCCTGCTGACTAAGTCACTTTTTTGTACTTAAGAGAGAAGTTCAACCTCTCGTACTTGTTAAACTTAAACTATTTTCCGACTGGAAATTTTCATTACGGTCGCCTGGCACTCGACCTATGGGTAAATTATTGTAATTGGTTTGGTTTTATTTTTGTGATTTGTAAAATATATTGATAAGTTAAGTTTATGATTGATAATACTTGTGTTTCGTTCGTTTTCCTCATTTTTCTCACCCGAGCTTGGAAAGAGTTTGTGTTTTCAAGAGTGTTATCGGCGAGAAAATCTGCTCCTTCTCCCGATAGCGCTACAAACGTAATACCTTAGTGTAATAGTTTAGCCTTGAGAGTTATTTTTTACCAGATTTCCCAATTTTTAGAACTGGTCTAAAATACTGAAACGCACTTTCCAAAGAGCTGCATGTTTTGAGAAACTTCTAGATACTATTACAAAGGCGAAGGAAATTCACGGATGCTAAAAAACGACAAAAGCCACAAAAAGTTTAATAAAATGTATATGGAGGTAGTTAGCCTATTTTCCAGCTTACCCAATTATTAACCCGATTGTGCGTAAATACATGAAGTTAGATCTCTCATAAATATTGATATTAGTCAAAACTCAAGGAAATTCATGGAGAGGAAAAGTTAAAAAAAAGCCGAAAAGTGGTATGCAAACAATTATAACAGAAGTAAATTAGCTTTTAAAGTTATTTTTTCCACACTATCCGAGTTGTTTTCCGAGTTATAAACATAGTTGTCAGTATTCATAAATACAGGGTGTTTCAAAAAGGACTTTACAACTTTGAAAATTCATATAAATTTAATGAAACAAGGTACAGAGCTGATATTGGTGTTGTTTTCAAGGAAAAGACTTCAAGTTTTTTTACTGCTCTATGTGGCTTCCGTTGGTTATCCTGCAGACATCCCATCGGTAGTCGATTTCTTCCCAGACTCGCACTAGCATTTGTCCAGTGAAGGCAGCCATCTTTAACGTAACTGAAGCGAGCGCTTCTGCGGCTTATGCGGCTCGATTAGGCACTAGCGGACTACGCGAGTCAAAACTTGATGTGTTTCCCTCTAAAACAACACTAAAACGAGCTCAGTACCTTTTTGGAATAATTTTATATGAATTGTTGTTAAGTCCTTTTTGAAACACCCTTTATTGTATACTTCGCAGCAAGGCACACGTTGCTGTTCACACACGCTATTATGGCATCAGTTTTTCTCCGAAATCTTCATGATCACTTTGTGGCATATAAACAGTGATGTATTTTAGTGATGCAATTTTTGAAGTGTAAACTTCTATGGTCGCACCACGCACAGACAATTCTGCAGGCGGTAAATCGTATTCTGGGCGTCACGCTCTTTTTCTCACGTCACGCTTGGCATGTCGAATGTAAACTCAAGAGAACGCTCTACAAGTATCAGAGTAAGATGGATTAGTGGTTAGAGTCGTCGCCCCACGTACAGAATGTCACAGGATCGGTTCCTAGAGGTGAAATTTATTATATTTATCAGAATATCGCCGAAGAAGTTTATACTTCTCCCGTGTGGTCTTAAGCACACCAATTTACTTTTAATATATTATGACTTTGGGTGGCTGTAATCATTCAAACATTCGAAATGTAAAAAGAAAATTCCTACAAATAAACTGCAACAGTGCTGTGAATCGATGGCACTTCTCTACTCTTTGTATCGGAAAATGCAATTACACGCTTGAGGTCTGCAGCAAACAGTGGGAAGGACTGAACCGGAGGTTATCGGAGGGAACGGAGGTTTGCACAACTGCGAGTCAAATCATACTGACAGCAATGACTGCGAAAGACACGCTATTTTACCGATTCCCCAAACAGCAAAATTTGACTCTCTATACCTCAGATTTGTGGTTTCTTTGGAAGGTGAATAAACACTGCCACCGGTGTAAAAGGAGGCGGTATTTCAGCCTGTTTCTTACTTTCTCTTCGAACTCCACGATACGATGCTCCATACTGATCACCACACTTAACTTTGAAGCTCTTCTTTGCTTTACTACGAACGCTGATTACTCGTTAATTTCAGGCGAATCGTGCGAGTACTTTGGAATACTATCGAGGAGAATTCTCAAGTGCAAACAGTAAGTCGTAATGTATGAGTGAAGACGTAAGTAAACCGTGAAACTTAGCTACTATAAAGAATTTTTATGCATTGAAATACAAAAAACAAGTATCATTTGAAAGGTATCGGCATCCCCTAACTATTCCAATTTTTATTTGAAATTTACCCGTTCAGTGGGCACTCCTATATGTAATCATTCCTTGACATATAAATTTAACATAATGATTTGTACCTTAATTGTATATTGGAGACCTTCTGACACCCACTCCGTAATTTAATAACCTATACTATAATTTATGATAAAATTAAAAATATTTCATGTACACACTAATGTATTCATACCAACCTAGGTTTCGGCAACTAGGTGTCATTTTCAGAGTAAATTTTGCATGTTTTGGATTGGGTTTATGGGTTATTCTCAGGAAAACGAACAAATCAGTGTCACAGGCTGTACTTGCCATGTCCGAAGACATTTTTGTCATGTTCGTGGGCATAGGTAATGTTTGCAATTCTCTTATGGCTCAAATACTGTGTAAGGATCTCGAAGAGTATAAGTATTGGATTAGCTATGTTCAATACAATTTAAAAGTATTTTTATTAACTGCATGAATGAACTTCAATTTTACTTAAATTTGAGTATTGAAAATGTACGTAATTATGAAAATGACTAATACGTTTAAGTTGGCAAGGTAGGAGGGAATGAAAAGGAAAAGGAGGACGGGGGGAGGTGTTGAGGAGCATCAATGGAAAGAAATGAGCAGAATCCGTCCTTTTGAAAGCCTACGGAAGGATAAGACCAGGTTACTTAGTGCCTTGGCCTTCTTGCTGAGATGCCGTGGCAAAGGAATTTATGGTGAAATCTCCCATTCACTCAGCCAAAGCAAGTCGAATTCTGAGACGAACTGGCTTTGTCTTGCTACGAGAGCACATACATCATAGAACAAGCGAATTGGACGACAACGCAAAGAAGGTAAAGGCACTTCACATACATCTCGCTGCCCAGCTATCTCCTTAAGCCTGGGAGTACATAGACTAGAGTACCACTGCCCAAGCCGATATGCTGCTGAGAAGGAACACGCTGCGACAAATGAAAAAGTACGACCATCTCGGCAGAAAAGAAGAGAGTGCACCACCCTAGGATGGAAGTCGAGTCGTCGTCAAGCTGACAAGAGTGGCCATCGACGGACCCTCGCTCTCGGTCCTATCGAAATGCCTGAACTTCGCCCCAGCTCCGAGATCTATTCCATACTTGGACGTCATCGGAGGAGTGGAAAAATCAATCCGGAAACTGTCAACTGTCACAGCCGGAGAGTTTAGAAGCGAAGTTTTGAAGGCAATGAGGAGAGACGCCCCACCCAAACATAAACTGACAAGAGAGAAATGACGTGCCCACCAACAACTACGAGAGAACATGGACAACGCACCAGCTGACAAAGGGAAAGTCATGGTCCTAGAGAAGACTATCACCGTAATATTTTGGACATTCTTGAATATAACGCCTACTGGTCACTCCCACGTGATCCATTACCAGAAAAACGGTAGATTTGATCAAGAAGGTAGGAATTTCAACGGAAGCCAGAAGGACCCTTGTTCCGCAAGCACCGATTCGTCTTAGACTGTACGGGCTTCCCGAGGTCCATAAGGAAGGATCATCACTGAGAGCTGTAGTAAGTGCCATTGGAGCTTCAACATACAACCTGGCCAAATACCTAACTAAACCACAAACACCTTTTGTGGGGCGCTGCGTTCGCCAGGTGAAGAACTCCGCAGAATTCGTGACCACGCTCCGCAACATCCGTCTGGAACGTACAGACATCATGGACGTCGTCTCCTTGTTCACACTCATCCCAATTGGAAACACGCTGGAACCCTGAGGACGGCAGCAGTGTAAGCGGCCGAAACTTTGGCCATGGACCTCCCAACCCGGATGGAATCCCGAGAAGACTTTCTTCAACTTCAAACGTCATGTCTCATCACTCGCAAAGTTCGTAACCGACTAAGGTTTTCGAACTTTGGTGGAACAGCTGTTGGCGTTGTCAATTGTTTTTCTTGAAAAATGTGGTATATTGGTGATAGTGAAGACCAAGATATTTAGATAAGCGTAGAAGATTGTAATTAAAAATTAGGACGACTGGATGCATTCAAATTTTTGTATTGTGACAGACAGAACTTACGTCATGGACCACACCACGGACGCACCATCATATCTCCGACATAGGTGACTACCCTCCGTCTGCCCACTTCAGTCCCTCCTCCGTAAAGGATGATCCCGAGACAAAGTAAATTTAGGAAGAAACCAGAACGAAAACTCATAAAGGGCGCCACTCAGGACCGTAGACCAGATAGCACAGGTCGGTAAAAAAAGGACCGAGCGAATCTTCAGGGGGCGTGAGCACTTTACCCGAGAACACTTTGCCAAGAATAGCGCGCAGGGGCGAACACAGGTTACTAAGGAAGGACTTATAGTACGCAGGAAGTAATGTCTAACAATTTTATTAATAACACACAACGACAAGCCCTTTATAAAACTAATGACGGATGAAAGGTGAATGAATGGCGAGACATAAACGGAACGAAATCAACAGAAAAAATATCACTCCAACAATTAACTCTACAATGAACAAAAGAAATGACCAAGTATGAAAATACAAACTAAAAAATGAAGAGAATCACAAGCTCATCGTCCTTTTATTACTACTGGTGAGGACGGGAGTGAGTGATACAAAAGTTATGGTTCCGTAGGACTAGAACGGTCCACTCTTGGGATTAGTTTGACAGGGTCTCTTCTCTTTTAACCTGATGGGACTTTAACTTGGTTTGAATATTTCGTAAATCACTTACTCTGGCGCACACGGGTTTTACAGAAGCGTGAATAAGAGGTTTGAAATAACTTAAAATCGGAGAAATATGGGTGTGGCGATACTAATGTGCGAGATGGTGTGGAGCAGGACGGCGAAATCCAGCGCGGAGAGACTGCACGCTTGAATTTTCGAGATGGTGGCGTGGAGAATCGAATTCAACAACTCCTGTTGTGAGAATGCACCTTCCGAATGAATGGAACTCGTCCAACCTTGATTTCGGGGATGCGGCGGCCCGCCATATATCGCGATCTGTCGCCCTTATCCACACGAAACCTCCCTTTTGGGTGCCGGGATCGAAGTCCGCTGCGTCCCGTTCCTCTACTGGGGCAGAACGCAGGAAAAACCGCTAGGGAACGACTTTCTCAGTCTATTTCCAAAGAAATTGCGTTTATTGCATCAAAGAAATTATGTTTCTTTACCAATGGCCAATCTGACGTTGTACCAAAGATGTTTTTTTTCATGTCTCAAGAAAAATATTTAATGTCCTTCCGGCTTACATCAAGGAAGAAAAAAACATCCGAAAGTTTCTTTATGAAATAAAATCCTGGCTACTTCTTATAAAAAATATAGAAGTCTTTCTCTGTAATATTCATGTAATAAATACTGAATTAATTGTAAAAAAATAAAAGCTTTTGAAATGATTTTGAAATTGTTTTTGTTAATGTTCTACAACAGCTAATCACGTATGTATCCATCTAACTCATAACCACTGTTGTCGGTGTTTTATCGTTGTGTCAAATCCCCTATTATTTTCATAATTTTCACAGGTTTCTATAAATATTTGTTTGTGTACAATTCTACTTATGAATGAAGAGCCTTAGCCAATCGTGGAACAACATGAGTGGTGTGATAATATCACGCCACTACTCCATTATACGGTAATAGTACATATTTGACCGTGGTGAGACATTAGTTCGTACTGCGCAATTCTGAACGACTGGGGTGAAGGGGAAAATGACGACATCGTTCGGCAATATCAATTTGAGAAAATATCATCGTTTGAGAATTTGATATCAATCACTGTCACTGAGCAATGAAAAGAGCACTTCAACATAGATAGCTCGGTGAAACAATGACCGCCCGCTCCTCTATATCAGCAAACTTGTCGCCTTGCCGGGAGATGGCGCTCCGGAAGCCAGGCGATAAAGTAACACATTTCGGCGAGCTATTAGCAAAACGGCAACTAAAGGCAGATGGTTTTTACAAAATAACATAATAGAGTTACTTTTCTTTCTACTCTGGCTTTGCTCAATACGGTGGAAGAGAATGGTTTTTTTGTACAGCCAAATTTGCGCACACTAACAGATTTTCCGCCCGTGTCTCTTTGAAACGCTGTCACAAGGGCTTTAAAGACCATAGAGGCTAACTAAAAGGGAAATATTGGTGAGGATGGAATAAAGGTGCTATTGAAACACATAAAATGAGGCGTTAACTCTTTTTACAGATGGAGAAAAAAAGTCTCGAAAATTTCAAAAATTACGTCAAGACAAATTTCCCTCAAATTTAGGTCTACATTTTGGAAAATAAATGTTTTATCGAGAAAAAAAATTCTATGTGTTATGGACTGATCTTTCATCTTCCTTTGTGCAATAATTTTTGTGTCATTTGAACAAGTTCGGAAAATCGAATTTTGACCGGGAAAAGGGGCTCCCCAGACCACTGTGCGTCGTCGCCGTAAACATCGCGCCAAGGAATGAAAAAACATTTTAATCTGCGATGTCCATCACAGTAAATAATCGTAATAGATCTAATGTACATCTACCACCGCCATAGAGTGCGCTACCAGCGTATAGAGAGGCTTTTGCAATAGGTACCTGTCGGACGGGCATGGTGAGGACAGAGATTAGGCGCCTCCTGGTCAATCGCCGAACAGAGGGGGAATACGATAGACGGGGGGGGGGGAAGGCAGTGGGAAGGGAAGATGGGGGTTGCGCGCAATGCAAGACGGGACCGTCAGGACGACGGGAAAGCCGAAAAGTGACACAATATTGGTAAGTAACTAAAATATCCAAAGTACCCTATCTTCCCTTTCGTACATTTTATGCTGACACACATTCCGAGTACACAGCACGCCCTAGGACAGGTGTAAAATGGACGCTCAAGTTCTTTCATCGTCTTCGTCCCGGGAGAAGCGAAGGAGAAGGAATGCTATCAGTTTGGGACTTGAAGAAATTAACGTTTCGTCATCTTGCCTGATGACACTTCTTCTCCCCGCTAGAATTTTGTACTTTAAGCGACCAAATGGATGCCCAAATGAAACGGGGGGAGGTTTGCGGGGTTTTTTTTATTGGAGACGAGGGCTTCACACGAAATGTAAGCGTGTGGTGGGGAGGCGGGGGGGGGGGAGCAGAGGACAAAAGGGCGCTGGGAGCAATATTGGCTCTTTGACAGTCACCGTACCCCCCCCCCACCCCCACCGTCGCCGCACATTCGCGAGGGATGGTAGGGGAGGGGTGGAGTAGGGGTAGGAGGGGTGGAAGAGGGGAAGGAGGGAGGAGAAGGGGTAGAAGGGGTGGAAGAGTGGGAGGAGGGGGTACCAAACGGAATCGAATCGGATAAAAGAGAGAGGTGAGTTTGACGCGCCCACATGTGGATTGTGTTTCCGCGGACGTGCGTCCCGAACGGGGGCGACGGAAGCGAAGGGGAAGGGGTTGGAGGGGGAGGGGAAGTGTGGTGGGGGGGGTAGGGGAAGTGGTGTGGGGGGAGGGGAAGTGGGGTGGGGGGGGGGAGATAGAGTTTTCCGCAAAATGATTCGGCATCGGCGAGGGATGGAATATGAAAAAGTCACGCGTAGGGAAAACGATAAAGAGGGGAATGGGTGGAGGGGGAGGAGATCTCACCCCCCCACTCCTCTCCTGCCCCCACCTTCCACCCTTCTCCTCTGTTGCCAAAACGCATCGTTAGTAAAAGAATTAGAAGTGCATCGGGAGCGGTCTATTCAACGTTCTCGTATTTCGAGATATTCCCCGTCGAATTTAGCAGCATAAACGACAGATTCCATTGGTCAGTTGACAGACTATATACGATAAATAACAGATCTGATTCGCTTTTATAAAAGCCGAATTCATCGGGTGCTTAAGCATGATTATCTTGCATACAAGGCAACAAATGCAACACTACAAACTAATACGATGGCATTCAATACATCATTTGCATTAACAATTAATATTCATGCGTTAAGAAATATGAAAATGTTACCTTGATAGATACCATTTTTTATTTTGTTAAGTTTACTCACCCATTTCCCAATGCAATAATTGCGCAGTGAAAGTCATTATCCAGCCCCTTGTAAGGATATTCCATACGGTTCCTTTGTCACATATGTGCACAGGAATATGGGCTTTCGCGTGCTCGAAGTGAAATGTATGAAAACCATCAAAAGCGTGGCGTGTTCCGCCGGGGAGATGCGAGGGGGGCACGGGGGTTGTACAGGAAAGGACGAGAAAGTATCCAGTCGCACCAAAGAATTTGAAATCAAGAAATCGAAACGAGTTTTGGGATGAAACTGCTAAAATTATCTTTGGGCTCGCACCACTTCACTTCCAAAAGAGAGACGGAACCGACCGACGCAGATGAAGGGGTGGACTACCGAGCACATGATTTCGACGATTGGTCTTCACCATGAGACACGGACGATCGTGACACTTAATAGGCACGGAGCGAAACAACAATGCATCGTGAAGCATTTCATCTCTCAATCCTTCTCTCCCTCGTCCCAATATCTGCATATCTTTCCCCCAATTTTACGGGAACCCAGTCGCCGGCAGGTGGCGGTGGCTGCCATGAAAATATGCGCAAAAGTAAAGCCCTTCCACTGATCTAGGAAATCATTAGTGAATCAAGTTGGCACGCTAACCATCTCCACCCACCCTTCACCCCTGGCAACGGTGGATTTCCGCAACAGCAAGCCCTGAAGAGCTGAGAGGACATTTAATCCTGTCACTGTCTTCGGGGTTGCAAGTCCTTGAAAATGGAAAAGAAATTTACCAATACGTGACTGGGAAACAATGAAAACTCCGCCTTTGAAAATATCACATTTTTATAAATAATTATCTTATGACTTACCTACTTGTGCTGCTGGGGTCAATAGATTTAATTTCACAACCATAATGTGATAGAGGGTAGGATGTTGGGTAAGCGGGGAAATAAGAGAATCGGTTTTATGGACGGGATGAAGAAAGGTAGGACTTATGCTGAGATGAAGAAAGAAATACTAGAGGTAGAAAAGGCACGGCACGTGTAAGAGTTCGTTGGATATTCTCTGAATTTCATCGCAACCTACCTCTAACCGGTAGATTACTGTAATGAATGAATGAATGTTAATGGTTCCAATTTTGGGGGTAATTTTTTTCTAAAAAGGCGATATGGATATGGAGAAGTAAGGATATGCACATTTGTACCTCTTACTTCCAGAGACCTCAAAAAGGAACAAACTGATAATAAAAAACTGAATTTAACATTATATTCTTCCCCAATGCGAACCACGTTTTAGCAGCATAATAAGTTATTCGAAATTACAAAAGTATTTGCATGAAAATATTATACCATCTCCAATCAACTCCAGAGCAGTATCGTTGAACCAACCATTTTATTGTATCAATTGTAAAATTTGAGCAACACGCACTGAGTACGTTTCTCGTAATTCAAACCCAGTCATGACTGAGAGCGACAAGCAACACCCGAAAATTCAAAAGCAAAAGACTCTTACGACACACGTTCACACGCGTGGACATTTAAACACATTACCTTCGGATCTCACATGAAAAGTGAAGTGTGGCTTATCTGATCGAAACAGTAAATATTTCGTACAACATGCCACGCATTTTAGTTTTACATGCTTTGCCTCCTTTTTTCAACATTGTCGATGACCACAGCCAATTACATATGCGTGCTTAGAGTGATTAAAGGACGAGTTACATAATTTCATAAGTGGTAATTTTACCTTTCGGATTTACAGAATTTCGTTGAGATACATCACATTCATGCGCAGAAAATAATCAGTGGAGGAGGATATCGGTCAGAACGACGGGTGTTGCTTCCGGGCAGCATTTTATCCGACCGAACAAAAGAGTCAGAGCCTTCCGTTCCCGCGTCGAAGTTTAATGGCACGCGAGGGAAGGGGATCGCAGCATCCGCACCCCCGCCACCCCTGCCCCTACCCCCCTTACCGCTCTTACCCTTCCCCAGCAGTTCAGCGAGGTGGGATATCAACCCCACCCCCCGTCGATATTTTGTTGTTCCGCGGTTCGCGACCAACACACGCACCGACCGCCAGCGAATGAATAAATGGCGCCTCAAACCTCTCCCCCCCCCAACTCCCCCAACCCCCAACGCTGGCACGAACAGCGGCGACATCTCGCGGGGGGGCGGAAGCGTCACATCCCCCTCCCTCCATCACCCCGACATCCCGCCCTGAATTATTATTTTTCTCCTCCACCTCCCCCATCGCCTCCCCCATCCCCGAAACGCAGCCGTATAAATCCTCGTTCGCTTTTTCCCGATTACCTGAACAGATTGGGTTTTATTAAATCATTTCTGACAAGCTCACATTTCACGCACCGATAAACGCCGCTCTCTCCTTTTCAAATCCTCCCGCCCTCCCCCTCACTCCCCCCCCCCTCCCGCCCTCCCCCACACCCCCCATTCCCCCCATCACGGCTAGCGAGATTGGGGGAGGGGAGGGTGGGAGGAGAGGAGGATGGGACTCTTGTATCCGAGCGAGTGACTGTGCGGAATCATCTGTTAGGGCGACATCTGTTGGGGCGGCGGAGGACAAGAGCGCCACCTCAACCCTCCGCGGCGGTGGATAACTGCGGGGGAGGGGAGGGAGGGAGGGTGACTTCCGAGCCACCTCCCTCCCTCCCTCCTTCTTCCCCTTAAACCCCGCGACCCCCGAACCTCTGACATCCCGAGTCATGGCCGAGGACATCGCGCGCCGAATATGGGGAGTGAGGAGATGCGGTCTCCCCTGCCACCACCCTCCACCCACGCACCCTTAGAGAACCCCTTTACAACGAGAGCACGAATGTGCCCCTCCCCCCGCCCTCCCACTCCACCATCACCGCATTCGACGGGCGTAAGAATGAATACTTGACAAGATCTTTACCGGTGCTCATGTCTATGTGCGTAGTACATTAAGCGCACTGCTCGGGGCAAGTGAAGACATCTTGAATATTAAAATCATTTTGGGTAAACGAAAAAATAGTGAATTCAATACGTGATTTTCTAACTAACCGGTAGTAAAAAGTAGTATTCAACGGCATTATTTCCAACATGGTTAGAGTGACATTTGGCGTCCCTCAAGGAAGCGTGATCGGCCCTCTCCTATTCATCATTTATATAAAAGACTATAACTCTAGAAAATGCAGCTAAATTAGATTTTTTGCAAACCATGGTGTCATCTACCGAGAAACAGCCAAAATTCTGACATAAAAGCTCTTTCGTCGGACCTCCACAGCGTTAACTCTGATGTCTTGAGTAGGGGCTCAAACTTAACCTGAGAAACAGCACTGCAGATTACTTTTTACGAAATAAACCACACCAACGCTACTTCTATAAAGTGGGAAGGGATAGTATAAAGGAGTCAGATGAAGTCAAATACCTAAGAACCACTTAGACTTCAGAATTTAACACGGGGGAAACATGCATGAAACATTTGCAGCGATGCATTTAAAAACCCTAGGATTTATCAAGTGAATAATAGGAAGGTTCTCTGTTAAAAATTGAAAGAAAGATGCTAGTTTGCTCTGTTTAGGCCACATTTTGAATACGCCGAGGACATTTCGGAACCTGCACTGAAAGGTTTAATTCGCGAAGTATATAGAATACAAAAAGACTGCTACGAACTGCTACGAATGAACAGAAAGTGTCAGACAGCTGATGGAAGGATTAGGTTGGGAACTGTAGAGACTCGGAGGCTACAATCTAGGCAAAGTTTACTAGAAAAATTCAGATCAGGCGAGTTTCAGTACGACACTGAAAATATTTCGTATTATATACCCGTGCTATATCTTTAGAACACATAGGATTTACAAAATAAGAGGCATACACTGCCGAACTGACAATTAAAAATATTCCCTCTTTCCTTGCACCATTATAGAGGGTAAAAAAAACATCTAATACACATCTTTAACGAATTCACTTCTGTCCCCTCCCCCCTCCTTTTCCCTAATCCCCACCCCCCCTTCCCATGGCTGGTGTCCTAACAACCCCCTGCCACACGCCTCTGCGGATGCTCGCAGGGTAGAACCTATGTAGATGTGTAGACACGAACTCGGATTCCTCGCCATCGCATCGTTAGGAGTGCCAGAAAAAACTAACAATGCGTCCTTCTCCTCTTTCCAATGGCACAAGTGACTCTCCTTGGACCGTGGAATTGCCGTGCAATTGCGGTAGATGTCGCCCGGAGAGTTAACACCACTTCGGGTGTTTCGCGGCGTCCTCAAACGTAGTAACTGATGACGAATTGAGGGGCCGAGCGACGGGATATGATAGGTGACAGCTGCTAGATTTTTCGTGGCCTAGACATTTTTTTATGATGTGGTAGAATCACATCATGGTTTTTAAATAGTTGGGAGTTTTCAGGCGTATCGTTTTGGAATTTATTCATGTTATGCCTGTTGCTCACGGTAAAATTTTCCATAAAAGAGTTTTATAAAAATTTTTATCGAAAGTTTTATGAATCGTACGTAAAACGTACTTGCTTGCTCACGGTAAAACTGTTCATAAAACCGCAATGTCCTGCCATCTATGAGACGCTTTGCGAACACTTGAAGTGATAAATGCACTCTCTTTTTGATGACTGTTAGGTTAAAAACTATATGTATTGTTTATTTACTTACTTTCTGATCACACTTTACGGTTCTATGGCTCTAACGAATTCTTCTAACAACAAGAAGGATACTGCCTCAACGTTCCATGAACTTCCAGCCATGTTTGTTTACGTTTTCCTTGTTTGGCGTCCCATGGATACGAGATTATTATCAACGCGATGAGCGGAACGCCTCATTGGTTGTTGCATAAAACGGTTTTATGGAAATAGAACCGGTCCTATTCCATAAAACGTTTTATAAAACTAGGTTTTATAAAACGGTTTTATCGTTAGCAAGATCATTTTTATAAAATTAGTCGATTTTATAGAACGTTTTAACGAAAAGTTTACCGTGAGCAACAGGCATTAGAAAAGAAAAACTACAATTTTGTGTTTCCACATTATTTTATTTAGATACGACCAGGGTTTTCACGTTATACGTTACCTTCAGATAACGGCTGCCAAGGACATGAACATTTGACTGAATCACCTGCCATCGTCGCTCGAACCTAAAATCATTAATCTATGAGAGCACTCGTTTTAACCCAATGAAGTAACCTAGCTAAAACAAGGCTTTTGATTCGTTCCAAAAATCCCAGGTTCTATGAAACACATTAAAAACTTTTCTGTAGATTGCGAATTCACTCTCCAGCAAGTAAGTACATATTTTAAACATAACATTGTTGAAGAACTGGAAGATCGTCAGTAGCAAGATTTCAAGGCTAAGAGATGTTTTCCAGAATTGGATGGTCTAAACTCGATTGAGTGCAACATAATGCCCGAAAATATAATTATTCAAAAAGGTCGTGATTATGGCAACGATATGTGACTACATTGATAAATTGAAAATTTCTTTGAATAGAAAGGAAATAGAGAACGGCGATCAGACCTAACGAACAAATTTCATTAAGAGTGTAAAAAGTAGTTAAAATCATGTTCAGTGCTATTTAAGTGGTTAGAAGAGAATAGATAAAAAGCAAATGGACCCCTCAGCACCCCATTTACATGGACCAATTCTAAAAGGACCTGCTCTCCCATGTAAATGGACTAACCAAAAATGCATTTAGTTGGAATCGATACGTAGGTATACGATGTGTTTTGAGTGTGGACAAGTTCCGAAAGACAACTTAAAATGTTTTAACTCATTTAAATTCATTTTACCATAACCTGAAGTAGAAGTAGAATATAATAATTCACTCAACTTCCATTCCGTAAATATTTCTAAAATGAGCAACCGCCAAGAGTTCTCCATTTTTCGGAAAAGTTTATATTCAGACTGATTATAAAGTGATTCATTTCCATTCAACGCATTTTTCATTCAAAGATTCAAAGGTTGGTGAAATTACTATGCCAAAAACCAAATTAAAAAAGAATTGGCTAAAATTAAAAGCTAAAAACAATGGATACAATGAGCACCTCGCTGATAAATTGTGCCGTAACAAACTAAGTAAATTGGCAGTGAAAGTCATTTTTTAATCCCAACCGCTACTAGACTACAACCAAATGGCAAAGAATCCTATACCTGGATGACGTCGCACGCAAAATTTGTAAGAAGCGGCCTAAAGTTAAGATTAAAGAAGCATATTATAATAAATTGAGCCTAAGGAATCAACTTTCCCACAAAACAGACAGAATTCCGAATGAAGGGAAAAAGTTGAGTTAAAAGTTACGGTGTGAGTGCGACGCAGTGTATCTCGGACAAACGGTGAGAAAATTTCAAGATCGTGTGAAGGAGCACCAATTCTGGACAAACATTGGAAACTGGACACTGGAAAACAACCACAATGGTGACTGAGTTTTAAATTTTACACTTGGAACATAAAGGACATAGATTACATGCTTTAGATAAATTGGACATTTAAACAGTGTACGCTCTAATGACAATAATGTCAACGACTTTTTGTACACCTCCCACTCCTCCTGAATCCCCCGATGGGACGAGAAACCCTCCGCTTCCCCCACCCTCTCCCTAAACCTCCGAGATATGTAAAGATATGTCTTATGTTATCGTTAATGTACAGCTTGATCCCCCCCCACATTCCTTAGATTATAGTGCTTCGTGTAGGGCTCCTTCTCCCGATTTCTACCCTCCTCCAGCACGCCTCACGGCCTCACTGACCCGCCTGCAAGCAATGCCTCCACCCATTCTCCCTGCAATTAACTCAACTCCCTCGTCCATACCAGAGTGTAATATGCACAGATGGATGTCTGTTAGGGTCATTATGTACCTACCTTGAACGCCGAAACACGCGTCGAATCTATTTATGATAATGTGGAATCACAAAGGTATAATTTTTAATTCTCACCCCGTTTTGAATTCAGTGACATTAGAATGGTTAACTGACATAGCGCACGGAGCTGTATCAGTGAAAATGGGGAAAGAAACTGGTAGATTGACATTGATTCACGTGTTTTTACTTAAAAGTTAAACGGACATAACAAATCCGATGCCCAAAATCGTAATTTCACAATGATGCATCTATAAATTTAGCCTATTTATAAATTTATTTAGAAATCGAAGCCAAATTAATGTTAACGATGTGCAGGTACAATAAGATGTCGCAGAAGTACATTGCATCAAGAGCCTTTAGAGTGAATTAAAAAAAGACAATAGATGTAGTCATCAGTTTTAATTCACGAATTATCTCTATGTGCAGATTTCTCACCAATCGTAGGCATCGACAGTTTAACTCGCTTGGCCATTGAAGAAGACCACACCGGCTGATTCCCTTCGTAGAAGCGTTTACACATGCGATGTGCTCTCATTATAGTTGGCTGCCATCGGAGTCTCAAGGGCACCAACCCCACAGAACTCAGAAACTCGAAATTTCGATAAAATGTTGAGTCCTTTATAGTTATGATAGGCAGTACACAAATATATAATAAAGTATTGAACAACATTCCCAAAAAGAAAATCGTCACAAAAAAAGGGGATTCAAAATGGATTTCCTGTACAATTACTCCAATAGAAAGAGTTGAGTTTCACTCAATCACTAGTGGATCACATCATGAAGGAGTCAAGGTGTTGAAGGCATGAAATGGGATCAAGGTGGTGTTCGTGGCTGGAGAGCTGGCGGCTCCCTCAATGCTGAATGAAGGGTTCGAATGCAGGGAGTCGTTTTCAGCGGAAACCTGATTCTTGCTTTAGCTCAACTATTTAATTCATAGGCAGCACAATTCACGTCACAACTCCTGTGACCTCCAGTTAACGCCTTTCGTTGATCGAGAGGGTAAATGCTGACGCCAGGTTTCTCTCCACTCTCAAAGCACCGAATCCTAGGAGTTACGATAACTTCGAACCTATCGTGGGGAACACATATAAGAAATATTTGTGGCAGAGCTCTGAAGAAGCTAGGATTCGTCAAGCGTATTGTGGGGAGATTTTCGGATGAAAAAGTAAAAGAGAGGTGCTATTTCGCACTCGTCCGGCCACACCTTGAATATGCAGCGAGCATATGGGATCCGGTGCAGAAAGACTTAATTCGGGAACTTAATAAAATACAAAGGAAAGCTGCGCGATACGTCAAAAACAGCTACGGGCGTACAGACAGCGTTACACAGATGAAAAACGAATTAGGCTGGGAGCCGCTAGAGACTCGGAGGCTGCGCGCTAGGCTTAGATTGCTTGAACAATTGAGAATAGATATCTTTCAGAACGACACGGAGAACATCATATTAGAACCCCACTATATTTCCAGGTCCGACAGAAACGATAAATTAAGAGAGATATTTTTCCGAACGGATAGGTATGGGAATTCGTTTTTCCCCCGAACAATAAGGGACTTCAATAAATGCTAGGCGTAATTTCATTAGAGCGTTTCCTTTTTATATGTAAACGGCTGGTGTCCTAACACCTCCCGCCATACGCCTATTGAGGCGGCTTGCGGGGTAGTATGTAGATGTAGATGAATCCTTCCCTCACCTCCCTTTCCACTCTCTCCCTTAAAGGCGTAAATGACATCAACCGTCGTTGGCCTAACTAATTTGCAGAACTTAAACAGAATAATCCAACAAAGAACCCTAAAATGACGCCAATGATCTTTGCTGCACGCGACAACACTGACATCACTACAAAGACACACAATCGGGTAATCGTACTATTGTTTTTTAAACATAGCATTGAAAATTATATTATCAAACGAAGGCAATTTAGATTTTGGGCGCATCTAAATCACTAATCTACCTGGTGTCCCATCACTAAAGGCTCTGGCACAATCAACGTTAACGATTGACGGGAACCGTTAACGTGATTACGTGAGACGGGAACTTTCACCTCACGGACACAATCGACGTTACGGCGCACCTCCCGGGAAAATTTACTGTCGTAAGCGCAACGGCGAATTCATGCAAGTCTATGTAAACATTGGTGAACATTGCATTTTAATTTAAAAACTTAAGTAGACTAGTTTACATAATATAACTACTTTAAGTGAAATGGACGAAGACAAAGTGTTATATTTTGGACTCCTGCTAAGCCCGGCTTCTGACATAACATGCTCATTTTATATTAAAACACAGGGTGTGTTCATATTTTAAGTTGACAGAAAAATATTTTAGGCTAGAGCGTAATGAAACAAGAACACCCCCACGGGGACTATGTGAATAAACATAGAAGAAGAAAGATTTATTGTCGACAGGAGACATGTATGTTGATTTTAATCGTGCAATTTATAAATGATCTCTTTTTATAAAGAATAAATCATTTTGAGAAGTTGGGAATATTGAATATGCGAAAGTTTCGCACGAGTTTACCAGTAGATATTATTTATTACTATTTGACAATATACTTATCATGTCACGTCGTTAGTTAACACATTGAGACGTAAAAATACAGAGCATAAGTTTCCCTGCTAAAATGACAAATCGCAATGAAATATTCAGTCTCGAAGGTACAAGAGGAGACTGCGTACGTTGATCAGTCTTTTTTAAATGCGTCATTTTTGTGTGATGCAGGAAGATGAAATTGCTACGCTAATGTTCCGTGGTATTTCCTGAATACGCCCTATAGTTATGGTTATATGTCTTTTTATTTTTATTACGATTTACAACCCAAAGGTTGCACTCCACTTCCTCTAAGAACAAGCAATAAATTAGTAAGTGTTGATTTTTGTCTATAATATAGTTTTTTTCATATTGTAAATATATTAGTACTGAAGTTACTCGGAGGATTTAACCATGTCCCGTACGGTTCATCTGTTATTTACTAACCCTTAACTTCGTTTTCCTCGCAATTTTTTTATTTCAAGACTATTTAAGGTAGTTTCTTATTCGTACCTTGACAATTATAATTCCGAATGTAATTGTTCGCTGCATTCACTTCTTCAGAATTATGAAAATGCAGGTAAAAGAAGCAGCTGGTGTTTTTGTTTGTTATATTAGAGTGTATACAGGATTGACAGACTATGAAATAAGCGACCTTTCGAGTGAAGCTATCTGCCGTCCAGTTATCCAAACTGGTTATACGGCACGGAGGCAAGTGAAATAAAAAAATTGCGTTGAAGTTAAATAATTTGGTGGAAAAAAATCTCTCCTGACCCCATCAAAATGAAAGAAACAAACAGCCGCGCCAGGGACTCGGACTATCGTCCTTATGCTCCGGAATGCAACACGTTACCGACTACACCAACTCACTCATTTTTAATTTTGGAGTTCTCTTTGGTATTAATACTCAGCATTCAAAATGGCGGGTCAACATACGTAGACTTCGCTTGTTTGACAATATACGTTATTATGTCGCATCAATTAAAGATAAACACTCCACAACACGATGTCTTGACATGCAAAAATTGTAAATAACGATCATTTTGAGTACATGTTTCACTTCTCGCGATGGAATAAACGACTATATCTTAGGGTGTTAAAATTTTGCAGATGATTCGTCCTCGCTCGGGATATTTTAAGGTAAACCATGAACAAAAAATACCGTTTATCTTGTATTCGCGCATTTATAGACACCGAGCAACGTGGCACTGACGTTTGGTCATAGATGATGGCTGGAGAAACTGGCGAAATGTATTGAAAGCTTTAACTAAAAGCTAAATATGGGCTGGACGTCCGCCATTTTCTCAATTTGTATCTTCTGGCTTCTGTGGTCCTGATTGGTTCTCCGTGTACGGGAATCGTGAAGAGATGAAAGTTGCCCATCTCTCGCATACACGTACTCCCGGTACACGTCGGATGTGTCCGTTCCCGGTACTTTCCCGTTGTCCATCTCTACATGTATTCCCGTCAACGGCCCGCGTCACACGTTAACGTTGATTGTGTCAGAGCCTTAATGGGCACACATAGGTCCGTGGGTACGATGATTACTCGCGAGCTTCTCACTAAACATCTCCGGTCGGTCGTATTAAACATCCTCTTCGGGAATCAAGCGGTGTCTCCTACAAGTAAAGCAATTTCAATCGCATTTTCCGCGATACCATTAGTCCAAGAGTAAATTAGTCAAGTGGCGAAAGGTATGGATGGTTGCACGCAACTAATTGTTTCAAATGCTCTTCTTCTTC
The DNA here is from genome assembly GCA_963573305.1 of Pyrrhosoma nymphula. Lineage (NCBI taxonomy): Eukaryota > Metazoa > Arthropoda > Insecta > Odonata > Coenagrionidae > Pyrrhosoma > Pyrrhosoma nymphula. Next base: position 186,694,918 of record OY754327.1, read on the forward strand.
AGATATTCAAGTCACTCGCAGACGAGCAGAGAGATTACACTGGTAGGCATGAAAATCGGCCCTGACACCATTCCTGCTGATCCTAATGTAAAATGACCTCCTGAATCCGAATATGACCTCCGTTTTTCCCCCATCACCCACCATTTTCGGGGGAGCCCCCCCCCCCCCTCCTATTTTTATCACTTTTCGAGAATTTGGAGGGATGGAAAGGATTATTTTAGCATTTACATTTCTTCTAAGCGTTAATAGGGGTGAAAAATTCGAAAACATGAACATTTATGGTAAGGAGGTAGATTTGGGGGGGATTAGTCCCCGTAAATTGTATAAAAACGCATTAAAAATTATCGATTTTGCCGTTTTTTCTCAATTTTTAACGTATTTTCTAAATTTTCCAGCTTTAATTTCACCTCATCCTCCCCCAAATGATGAAAATATATATCAACAAGAAATAGCAGTAATAATAAAAATATTTTGGTACATAATATAGCAACAATAATTAAAATATGTAGTTCGGAAGATTCACTTTACCACGCTGGCGCTCGCAATGCCTCGCCCGCTCAGGCTTGAACAGTAATTCTCATGCTTTCACAGCAAAAGAAGGAAAAAAGAATACTTTGTAATTCCACTAAAAATATAAGATTGAGTTCTTATATTCTCATTGAAGTTATAAAGTATTCATTTACCTTCATCATGGAGTTCCACAATGTATGAGCCTCTCAAATAAAAAAATTGCAGTTGTCGCCATCTTCCCTCGGTATACCTCTAGCGATCGCAGAGTCAATTTGTCGGTGTTCTAGGCAATGATACTGTATTTCCAAGTTGTTTAAATTGTGTAAAACAGAGGAAGTTGTTTTACTCCTGCCTTTTCCAAGTGAATTGCAGTACGTGGGTGTGAGTCGTGATTAGTGATTTAATGTGTAATTATTCCACGCGTGTGTAAAAATCATCCTGATCGCTTTTGCTGTTTGCGGTGAATTGACTTTAAAATCGCAACGAAAAACTCTTTCTTTGATTCTTAAAACTGCTTATAAATTTTTAATTGGCTGCCAAGTTGAGGATCAGGACAAGGGTTGGACTCCAAGAGTTTGCTGCACTAATTGTTACAGAAGTTTGACCGAATGGCTCAAGGGTGCACATGGTTTGGCGTGAACCTCGCTGTCATCTCACGGATTGTTACTTTTGTATGACTTCTACCGTCGGGTTCTCCAGCAAAAGTAAGCATACAATTCAGTATCCTAATATCCCTTCAGCAAAAAGACCAATTCCTCATAACGAGTCTTTGCCAATCCCTGAGCACCCAAAAACCTATACTCTAGAGCCAGAAATTGATTTGAAAGATTTTGAACATCAGCCGGGACCAAGTGATACTTCCACCGATGATGAAGAGTGTTCTGATGATTCAGCTGATCGACAAACTCACCTCGTTACTCAGTCAGAATTGAATGATCTCGTAAGGGATTTGGAGTTGCTTAAGACGACATCTCAACTTCTTGGATCTCAACTTCAGCAGTGGAATCTCTTAGAAAAGGGCGTAAAAATCTCTTCCTATAGGACCAGTCAACACTGAAATTACTTTTTACGGAAGATGAAGGGTTGGTGTTTTTCCCTAATTCAAATGCATTAATGATAGAACTGATGATGCCGTGTGACCCAGAAAAATGGAGACTTTTTAGATTCGTCAAAGACAAGCTTGAAAGTGGTCCTGTTGGCCAATGGGAATGAGCTACCTTCAGTCCCGGTTGCATACTCTGTTGAAATGAAGGAGACGAATCCTTGAAAAAATTAATTATCATGATTATAATTGGAAAGTATGCGCTGACCTGATTGTTGTCGCTCTACTCACGGGACTGCAATCAGGCTTGACGAAATATTGCTGCTTCCTTTGTGAATGGGACAGCCGAGCCCGAGAAAAACGTGACATCGTATGGAACTGGCCTCTGCGAGAAAGCTTTACTCCTGGTTATAAAAATGTCGCTCATGATCCTCTTGTCCCGAAAGAAAATATTTACTTGCCACCATTGCACATCAAACTCGGACTGATGAAACAGTTTGTGAAAGCAATAGACAAGACAGGTGATGCATTTCAATTTTTAAAAACTAAATTTCCTCGTCTTAGTGAGGCTAAAATAAAGGAAGGAGTAATCGTGGGGCCCCAGATTAGAAACCTTTTCCAAGATTCGACGTTTATGAAACACCTGAATCATAAAGAAAAACGAGCTTGGCTTGGATTCCGAAACGTGTGTGAGCACGTTTTGGGTAACAAAAAAAGTGATGAATATGTCGCTCATGTCGAGGAATTGCTGTCAGCGTATAAGACAATCGGGTGTAACATTCACTAAAAGTGCATTTCCTTCATTCACACCTGGACTTTTTCCCTGAAACTTTAGGAGCAGTTTCAGATGAACACGGGAAACGGTTCCATCAAGACATCAGCAAATTTGAGAGGAGATTTTCAGGGAAACGGAATGCGGGCATGTTGGCAGAGTACGGCTGGTTTTTGGCTCGAGAAACTTCTACCCCAGGGTATAAAAGGAAATCAAATACCAAATGGAGGTACTTATGTTATTCATTGTTCTTTACATTTATTATTTTACACTTTATTGATGCGCGCGAGGTATTGAGAGCGCCAGCGTGGTAGCGTATCTTCTGAACTGTTGCTACATATTTTAATTATTGTTGCTATGTTCCTAAACATTTTTATTATTGCTGCTATATGTTGTTGATTTATATTTCCATCATTCTAGGATATTTGGGGGAGGAGAAGATGGAATAGAAGCTGAAATATGAAGAAAATAAGTGAAGAAATTGCGAAAAAAAGGAAAAATTGATAATTTTTAATGCGTTTTTTTACAATTTACGGAGACTAATCCCCCCAAATCTACCTCCTTACCATAAATGTTCATGTTTTAGAACTTTTCACTTCTCTAAAACCTGAGAAGAATTATAAATGCTAAAATAATCCTTTCCATCCCTCCCAATTATCGCAAAGTGATAAAAATAAGAGGGGGGGTTCCCCCGAAAATGGTGGGTGATGGAGGAAAACAGATGTCATATTCGAATTCAGGAGGTCATTTAACATAAGAATCAGTAGGAATGGTATCAAGGCTCGAAAAAAGAATTTTTTGCCGACCAGTGTTATTGGAGGATTTGGTGAATTTGGTCTCTGCTAACACGCCAATATGAATTTATTGGCAACTTAAATGGTCGAAAAGATAGTTGCATTCATAAAAATCCTCTTTGGTTATACCTCACAAACTTCCCTGTAAGTTCACAGGTGCATTTGTGCAATTTTCCAGTCAATTCAAGGATAATAACCTCTCGTGAAGTAAACATAATCGGCAAATAACTGGTCAAGCTAATCGTAAAATGGGTTTTTCAAAAAGAGTACTTGGAAAATACGACGATAAAGTTAGGGAAATCAGTAACTTCTACCTTGTTAGTTACCACTTGGAGTACGCTGCCAGTATTTGGGATCCTTATAAGGTAGGATAAATGACTGAGTTAGAGTTCGCGCTAACGGGTGCAGCGAAGATTGGCAAGTTACGTTAAAGGCCGTTATGATAATCTCGTTAGCGTTATTGACCTTTTGCCGCAACTGGGGTGGGAATAACTTTCAGACCGTCGATTAAAATTTAGACTCAACCTATTATGTAAGTTCCAAACCAATTTGTTTAATGATGACGTCAATAGCACTTTACGAAATATCACATACTACGATAGATCAGATCATGAGAATAAAATTAGGGAACTAGACTCCAGAACGGACAGATTTAAAATGTTACTTTTCCTGCGAATGATAAGAGACCATAACAGCTGCCAATGACACTTTTGCCAAGGTAGGCAGTGTAGCTAGTTAGCTTGCTTAGATTTAATCCCTAATCTTATGCTTCTCTGCTACTTAGTACTCACAGAACGCTTTGCATGCTTTCAGTATAGTTCTTTTATCTCTGTCCATTTATGTTGTTACAAAATACATTAACATAAACATTCCCTCTAACATTGGTAGCGTACCTTTAGTGTAGTGCATGATTGTGAGGCTTCACCTCCTGAAAAGGATTAGCGATTTATGCTAATGCATCAACGGTCGTAGTTACATTAACATTAATAGGGTATAGTGTAATGCATGTTGGTGTCAGCTCACCTGCTGCCACACACCCTTGAGATGGCTTGCAGGGTATTATGTAGATGAATGAGCGTAAACATTTCACGTCCTTTGCATCCTCAACATTCATCCCAAAGAAAATCATGATAATTTGTTTGCTTGGATCTTCATGATTTCCACGGCAAACACAATTAACCATCCTTCCAATGTTCCCATCAGGAGATATGCGCACCACCATGATGTCAGTTCGCCATATCCCCGGCTGGCGCCGGCGACAAATGACCGATGTTCGGCGTGTGAGAGGGCGCGCGCATGACAGATGACCTCCAAAGAGCATTTCGTGGTGTGGCGTCGGGGAAAATGGAGGTTCTGGCACAAATGTAGCGACTCCAACCGAGTGGATAATATATTTCTTATTTTGCGGAAGCAACGACGGATTGATCAAAATGTTCAGACAGGTTCATTCGAACAGAATAAATCGATTTTCGACCGTGAAATGATATTGCAACGCTGAGCTAGGAACGAAGCGGAAGTTGCCAGTGATCCGTTCACCAAATCGTTGAAAAGGGAAGCACGGGCAGAGGAATACAATAATATTCCGTGTCTCGAAATTCCGGCATGCAATGGTGCGAGATGGATTAGAAGATCAGCCTGGGAGCGCGCACACGGCGTTTACTAGGTCCGTGATCGCATCAACGAATCGATCAGTAATAAACGGCATATAGACTCCTGATTCAACGTGGAGGCCTTAAGCTCTACTAATTATATATAATACGGTAATACATTCATGCGCCTTGCAAGCAACCTATAGCGAAGCCACATAAATCATGGATTTCATTCGTGGCGAGAGAATACTAGAAGAATGTCACAGAATTATTTTCGTTTCTGAATAAAAGTACAAAAAATCAAAGCAATATTACCAGATGAATTATTAAAAATATAACACGTCATCTAACAGCAAGAGAGGAATAAATTATTATTTTTAGTTGCATAGGTGGTCAAGTTATGAATATTTTTATATAAAAAAGCATATTGGTATTGGCAAATTATAACTATAACAATTTTGTGAGATAGTAGGTTTAGAAGAACACAAAGATAATTAATTACAAAAGATTGCTTTAGACTAATCTCTAATGCTCTAAAACACTATCAACAGGAGAAACTTCGGGAGTACCACATGGAAGTGACATAGGTCCACTTTTGTTCCTCTTTCACCAAATTAAAAATGCCAGTTAAGTGGTTGTCAGTAAGCTTCGACTCTTTGCAGGTGATGCAGAAGAGTACAGGGAACTTTGTAGCCAATATAAAAAGTAAGTGCATACAAAGCAACTCGAGGCAGCCAAAAGAGTGCTGCAATATGTGGCAATTAAAATTACATAAATATGAAAAAATGTGATGCACCCAGATGAATTTATGGAAAAATATTAACTCTCTATGCTACACTTAAGGGATAATTCATAGAGAATTTGAAAGTGTAGACTCTGTTCAATAATAGAAGGGAGCGCCGAGTCCGGCCTAGGCCACGACCCCCTAGACACATCTAGTATCTAGGGCGTCGTGCCTAGGCTCGGGAGGTTCGCTTGTGAGTCGTGACGTGGATCGCGTTTGTTCAATAATAGAAGGGAGCTGGTGACGGGGACCTTAAGTAAGGATGTAAAAAAGAGGCTGGTGAAGAGCTTGATATGGAGTTGTATGGGGCAGAAACGTGGACCTTAAGAAAGGAAGATGAAAATAGGCTGAAGGCTTTCGAGATGTGGGTGTGGAGGAGGATAGAGAAGGTGCGTTGGACGGAAAGGAAGACAAATGAGAAAGTGCTTGACATGGTGGGCGAGGAAAGGGAACTTATAGATGAGATTAGGGGAAGACAGGGTAGGTGGCTGGAAGGGGTAATGAGGGACGATGGTTTGCTGAAGGCCGTGATAGAGGGTAGGATGTTGGGTAAGCGGGGAAGGGGAAGGAAGAGAATCGGTTTTATGGACGGGATGAAGAAAGGTAGGACTTATGCTGAGATGAAGAAAGAAATACTAGAGGTAGAAAGGGCACGGCACGTGTAAGAGTTCGTTGGATATTCTCTGACTTTCATCACAACCTACCTCTAACCGGTAGACTACTGCAATGAATGATGAATGAGACTCTGTTTAAAACCTTGGAGTTACATGATTTATGACCCATCGTGGAGTGAACACGTTAGGCAAATAACTGGCCAAGTTAATTGAAAATTAGTTTTATTACAACGATACTGGGAAATGTACCCATAAATTTGAGTAACTTCTAATCTCCATAAAGTTGAGAAATGTATTCTCGCTTGGTATTCGCTGCCAGTAATTGGGATCCTTAAGAGGCATGTGAATAAGAGCCGCAAAAAACGCCAAAGGGACCACCGTGGCGGCCACATTTCAATCGAATCCTGGCTGAATTAGCTCTCGGGTAACTCCGTCCTCCTCCTCCTTTTCCAAATACTCGAGAGAAACGCGACCCACGTCACGATTCACAAGCGTACCTCCCGAGCCTTGGCACGACACCCTAGATAAACGCCCAACGCGCCACATGGAATAACTCTACGTACCCCTATACCGTCCATCTGTCTATGCAAATTCTTTCTATGTCACCTCTTGTGATATATGGAACCACTTACCCGAAGATATTAAAAAATGTAAGAATGCCAATATGTTTAAAAATGAATATTATAAAATGTTGTATAATATGCGTTAATGGATGTGCTACTCCGTGTAACACCTACAATATATTCTTTATAGTGTTCTTTTTTCTTGATGTCTCTGCTCATTGCATCCCAATAGTATTGTAATATAGTAACAAAACGCTGTCCCAATTCAATTGAATATTGTTTTCTGCAACACCTATGAGGTGAATTTTTTCATTGTTTTTTCATTTTATTGTGTTAACTATTCTATGGCAATAATGCCAAATGTGTATTATTAATTGTGTATCACCTATGTATTCAATGATATGATATATTCCCTGTAATTGAAGGTCTGACTAAATTATGTACACCAATTATGATCCTAAGGGAAATTTTGTCCCGGAATAATAAATCTCATTTCTATACTAGATACTATATGTGTCTAGGGGGTCGTGGCCTAGGCGCCGGACTCGGCGCGACCTCGAAGGGGACTTCGCTATGCTCGAGCCACGAGCGGGTTCGACCGCGCAAAGGGAAACGGGCTACGTACGGTACACGTGGCAACGTTGATCTACGAAGCCACGTGCAAAACCTCAACCAATCACAGCATTTCTTCGCTGCGGTTCCCTTCATTAGGCGAACTTAAACAATGTATTTACTTTCCTGAATGACCATAAACAAATAGAAGATGGTTGGCGTCACAATAACAATGACCCCGAAATATGTATCACTATAAACCGCAATATGTTTCATTTGTTTAGTTTATGGTGCGATAAAATGAATGTTAAGGTTGAAAAATAATTTGGTAACCACAAAGTCTTCCCTCGGTGGCAATACTTTCACTGAATCCATTTTTTTTAAGTTTACGCGCAAATAAATCGTTTCCACAAGTTAATTGAAATAAAAAAGTCTCGGCTCACGACTCGGGAAATACCCAATTCTCAATTTGTGAATTTTGCAACAATTGAATTGATAGATGACTAATTAAATCAATATAAGAGGCTATTTATGGATGTTCACTGTTCAAACATGCAATGAATTATAGCCTCTACAAGAAAATGTCCACCTCGCAATCGCGGTATCGAGTATAGATAATTCTCCAAATTAGCTAATTTCACGGATGCACTAGTAAGATAATGTTGCTGCTACCTAAGGGGTGGGTAATGTATGCTAAATACAAGAGAAATCTTTCTTAGACCATTGCAAATAAATCGTTAAATGTACTGTTATTGCGGAAATCATAACGGAGGCAATATTCAAAATATTTCACAGTAAAATAATTAAAAATAAGTACGTGAAGTATTATTACCATTATTACTGGTAATCAGTCGGTAAAAACGTACGATACAATACTTGCATATAGGTAGAAATGATATTTTGTAATTTCAACGTCAGCCAAGTATTGTTAATGCACGCAGTGCCTTGTTCATGTTAATATACCTTGTCTGAGTGTGATTTATTATTCTCGTATTGTAAACGCGAGTATTTTCTAACCACTGTATTTGTTTATAACGTTGGTTAAGTTATGCTCGTAGCCTTTTCAGAGGTCACATGCTTGAAAATGCTAATGCTTAAGGAGAAAAAGGTGGCGTGAGTGGAGTATTAACTGAAATATAGCAATTTGTTCTTACACAAAAATCTTTCTTTTGTGTCCATCGTCTGATTTGTCTATTTGAGCTCTAAGGGCTCAGCTCCCTTATTACCTTGCCAATAAGGTCTTTGGGCATTCTATAAAAAATTATGAATTTCTTCCCGATCAATTGAAATGGTGAAATTCACTTCCATTATAAGTAACCGTGGCGGCCTTTCCGCTTCTATTTCCTCTTCAAAGTTCTTCAGCAATAGAAAAGGCAACATCGCAATCGTCATTTACTTTTTGTAAAAGAAATTCAAAATACCCAAGTTTGAGATTCTCTATCTTCCAAGTGAAGGAACGAAATTGTATGCAATTAAACTTACATAAAAGCTTGCTTATTTATACATTTATTAACGTATATTGGTAATTTTCGTTGTGTTAACTGTGGTTTTCCTTAAAAATATTGAAAAAATGTCACGGATTTAGGCGCGTGAAAACTGATTGCCCATGTTTTAGCGATTGGCGCATTGTAAATTTTCATTTTATTAATTTAAATTTTAAAAAACCTTGATTTATTCAAAATACTTTGATGAAAATGTTTTGCTTGTATTACAAAAATTGCACCAGCTGTAGAAAAAAGTATAAAACTCTGCTAACTTCGTAGATAGTAGCTCGATTGAAACTTGAGTGGAACCGTTTAGTGCTCTGAAATGCCAGTATTACGGATACTTAAAGAAAAATTGTTAAACATTACCAGTATAGTCAATATTGACTTATATTTATCTTAATTTTGAGCTCTGTGCGCTTGAGTAGGTCACTTACCCCTCTTCATATACGAATTCGACATGCTATTGTTGCACGAGCTACGGAGACATACGAATTGTCCACCGCGTACGAGCATGCCAAATCCGTAGCAACGAGTTTCCACTCATTGAAGGATATGGCACAGAAAATTTATTGCTAATATTATTTTTATACCAAATTGGATATTTTTTATTTGAAACCATAAGTGAGAAAATGAGAAATGGGAAAATGAGAAATGAGAAAATATTAATAACATTGTTGGAAGAAAAACCAAATAGAGTAATGAAAAAAATATTTGAAAAGTTAGCGTCACAGTATATTCTAAATGAACTGATAGACTCTTTTCTCTATAACTTTGCAGACAAGTAATATACTTTGAAACAAAATTCAACGATGTCATTTGACTTGGGTAGTTCCACCTCATTTTCAAATAGTTTTTTATAACTGATATAACTCCGGTAGAAATGCATAATGTAGGAATAAACACAAGTTTAAACAAATGAATTGATAAAACTTACGGACACCATAAAAACAAGGGGATTTCACAAAAATATCTCGCCTATCGTAATCACAGTTTATCTAACGACAAAAATCAAGACTAGTTCTCCCTTCCAATACACCATTGCAGTGATTCCAAGCCTGTGGTGCCCGGACCCTCGGAACGCTAATGGCAAACTCTTTAGTTAGGACACGAATTTTGTTTACAGCGGATATGAAAAAATTGAAATGGTGCGAATAGAATGTTAAAGAAATCATATGATCTGCACGACGCTAATTAACGTTTTAAAAGAAATAACACGATTTTTTTCGTTTGGAAAACTAAACGCAGTTTCTCATATTAATAAGCAACAAAACGTAAGAACTGGCCAATATTTGGCAGAAAATGTGTAAATGTTCGCCAAATGTAAAAGGCGTTTAACGACCGAATTTTATCGAAAAAGGCGCCATTATTTCGATCACATGTCACATGATTAGAAATCTATTGGTGCAATAGTAATTGCAACAAAATTTCCGAAGCACAGTGTAAGCACCTACACGAAATATTTGTACGCAATAAAAAAGTCCTAAAACACATGCCCAAGCAGACAATCCACATAACCACAGGTCACATATCAGGCGCCACGCGTGTTAAGAAACAACCATAACATTTTTACCGAAACTCACGATCAACATCAAACTGGCATCAAACACTAACTTTTTCACAAAAAGACGTGCGCGAAAATTATCCCTTAAGGTGGATGGTCTAAAAAACCAAAGTGAACAGATTTTCTTAAAAATTTCCAAATATGTTCCTTTTTGGATATTCTATGGAATATCGAAGAAAAAACGGAGGATCATTGACGTACTTTTTGCGATATTTTAGATTCTTTTAACATGGAGCCTTACGGCGCTCTCCACTCCAATAGGATAAATTACGCACTTTCTCCATTCCTACTGAACAGATTTTAACCAAAAACTGATATAGTGTAGCTCTAATAAATTAAAATCTATTCTGAAAAAATCATTCAATACTATCGAGTGAAATATTTCGTAAATACGATTAAAAAATATGTATGCGAGAATTTAAAATGTCGCGCGCGGCTATGTTGTGTAAAATTGGCAACGTGGCACACGAAAGTACGGGAAACGTGGCCAACGTGGCACACGAGACACCTGCCTACAGCGTGTTGCAGAATGGACGCTGTTGCCGGATTAAAAACGAAAGATTAAATAATTTATAGAAACATATTTTAATACTAGTTCGCATTCGAGTGGCAATACATCTTCATTAAAATACTTAATTTGAATTCTATGGCCACGGGTGTGAACTGTTTTCGGAAAATTAATTTCGCAAGAAAGACTAAAGAAATGAATCAAGTCTGCATTTAAGAAAATTTTTATGGCAATGTGTAAATTTAAAGGAAAATATTTCAGAATGTACCTAAGATATAAGTCATTCCTACTGAATATAGCATAACTACGACCTATTATTTAAATTTTAAACGAGCATTAAAATTTAAGTAACTAAATTTCTCAATGACTAACGATTACCCGACCAGCCACCTTAATCATTTCCTAGCATGAATCGGTTGGTCCGTTTTTACGCAACGTTAACGTAGAAAAGTGCCACTACGACTTCATATACGCATGCATATAGGCACGAGTGAAAATCGCAGTGGGGACTGATGTATGGATGATGAACGACGTATGAAAGCGCAGAAAAAGGACATTGAAGCGTAAAATACATTGTTTCCAAATCTGATGATATCACATCGAAAAAGTCCGTCGGGAGGAGGAGGGGAGAGAGAGGGGAGGGGTTGGTGGGGGATGGGGTTGCGAGACTGTTACACACAACACCGATTCCGGAATCCGCGCTCGCGGTGACAGACTCACTGGCGGGGGGTGGTGGGGGGGGGGGAGTGACAAAGGGAGTGTCCACGGCGACCGCTGTCGGTCCATCGCGATCGGAAACGAAGGGAGGGTATCCCAGTATAACCTACCCCCACTGCCCCCCACCCCCTCCCCCCACCCCCGATCCAGGCTCTGACGGCGACGAATACGAAGGGGGGAACGGCAAAAGCGTAAAATATTGCTTCCATCAATTCATATCACGGACCGTGCTTCCAACTCCACACGGAAAGCCAAAGGGGAGTGGGAGGGATGCACGTCCACATATTACTATACGCAGACATGAAACACACATGCGTCCACGTGTTATCGCGTGTCCATGTGTTTGTACATGTACACCTACCTCCCTTCATATATATATATATGTGCCCTGGGCTCGCGTATTCGTCTGTGTGTGCGGGAGAGAGAGAGGGGAGTGGTGCAGGGTGGGGGGGAGGGTGAAGTGTCGAAAAATCGGAGCGGCGGGCAGCAGTCAGTCAAGTCAAGCGAAGGGGAGCGGCGGCGTCCGGCCAGCGGCGGCCAGTTCATCGCATTCGATGTTTTCTGGGCGATCGGGTCCCTCTCCCCCGCCCCTCCCCCCATCCGTCGACCGTTCACAAACCTCCCCCTGTCCCCCCTCTCTTCCCCTTGTGCCGAGGATGAGTGATGGAGTATATTGGGGGGGGTCAACCTCCCCACCCCCCACTGCGGTGCCGTTAATCTCGACAAAAACCTTTTCCCAAGTCGCACACACAATCCGACTCACAAACGGCCATTTTAACGACTACCCTACCACCCCAAATGCACCCCCCACCCACCCACAAGGGAACACCGCGAGGCCCCCACCATCCACGGTGGTTCCTCCAGCTTCCGTCTCTCCCCCCTCCCCCCCACCCTCACCCTCCGGCCACACCCCTCCTAAATTATCCCGCGATTCGCGATTCTCTCGCCCGGCCAACGAGACGCAAGACTTTCATCTTTCTTGAAACAATGCCAATACATAAGTATGAGTATAAGGGTGGCACTTATTTTCCGAAATTGAGAATAGTACTGTTTTGCACCTCCTTAACTGAAAGCTGCATTCTTTTCGGGTGTTCCACTCCGTCGTTGTCTTTAAGGTGGCTGCATACCCCGGCCGAAAACGCCCTTTTAGTTCCGGCTTCTGCCGCGGCCAAGAAGAGCTCTTCGCCCCTTCGCCGGCTTCTTCACCTTCCCCTCCATTCCCCTGCCCCGCCAAAGACTACGAAGACTTTCAACCGGGATCACCTCCACTACCCTTGGAACAGACGATTCCGCACAGAAACAGTGGATGTGGAAAATTCCCGCAAACGGGGGAAAATTGGAGCCAACAGGGAAAAAAGACGCCCTCAATCAGGACGCAGCAACGGGCCTAGATAAGACCGTCAATTACCGGCATCATCACTTTGACCTGAAGACACCTGCCTGAACTCAGGCGAAAAAAAAACTGTTGTCTTGAAAACAACTACAAGCTGGAACACCCGATAAAAGCTCGAGCTCACCCCGTACCTACGAGATTTTTTCACTTTTTTTATTTTTTCACAAAATACAGAAAGTCAGGGTTTAATTAGGGTTTAATAACTCATTTCCCAAAACTGTAAATTTTGTCTTACAACAATTTTGCTCTCAACGGCTTTCACGTGTAGTGAATACGCACATATAAATATAAAAAGTAGGAAATTGCACACCATAAGACATATTTTTCGGTCACTTAAGTATTAAGAACGAGTCCCATAAGCTTCCTCATAATATGTAGCCACCCGTCGTCTTCGAAAGACATTACCTGGATAGCCATACCTTTAGCTAAAATTGAAAACAAAATTATACTAAAAATTTAATTAGTTATACATGTAAATTTCTCAAATTATATACAAAACTAATAAAAAATTCCAACCCATATGCACATAAACTCTCGAAATTATTTCTTACGTACTTATTTCCTGAATTAAAAAATTCGCTTGGTACTAAAGAAAAAAACGTTGCGTACCTAATTATTATTTTTAAATCACGTTGTTACACATCGACAACCCAGTCATTTTGCTTATTTCGGCATTGAATGTTTTAAAAGCAACTACATGCGGGCAAGGAGTTCTATTTTCAGATCCCGCAATGATAAAGTCGAGAGGGAGCAACAATTACGCTATGGCGACCACGACCTGAGCGCATAATCCAAGTAAAACCAACCAGTAGCCGTTAGCAACAAACGAGCTATTGTTTAAATTCTAAACACCTGCGCGCGAAGGAAAACGAGGGGAAATTCCTTCGAGAACATTCCTCAAGGACAAGGACATGCGCAGTTGACAATTTTAGAATTCGAGAAATCTATTTTACGTGAACCGGCCACTAAGGTGGTCACTACTGACATGGATTACCAGCCGAGTGACTTGGTTTACTTTTTACTACAATCGAGTACAATGCGCCGATCGTCCTAACCCTTGGGCTAATCAGACTCCACTCCTCAGATTCTCCTCCGAAGTCCCTTTATAGCTAATCACTTTCAAAGAAGTAGCGGTCAGCAAATTGAGGACAACTGTCAAATGAGACTCTTTGTCTGCGTACACGTGTTTCTAAAGTACAAGTTGAAAACAAATAGACAATCCTAGCCGTGTTCGTTAGATAAATGTTTAAGAGTTTTATTCACATAATGGTGACCTTTTTTTACACTTGTTAAAGATGTAACTAATATTTTAGCTTGTAATAAAATTACATATTTGCCATAGACTGCTATAGATAGCTATAGACTGATGCTGCGTTGAAATAATTTCCACTTAGGTACTTCCAAAGATAAATTGTTTATTTTTTCGAAAGTAAGGCTTAACTAGGTAACCCGTGCGAAAATTTCGCACTTTCACGCTATCAAGGAATAAGTATGTTAAGGAAACGGTGTAATTGGGTTTTAAATAGAGAAGAAGGTGTATTATGAAGTACTTTCTTTATACTTGTTTTCTTGCAAAAATATACAAAACATATTAATACAATACAGGCAAGAGAGGTTAACGAAACTTTTAAGTCAAATTAATGGTAAATAGTGAAATTTGAGGTTAAGATTGTATTTTTCGTCAGAAGCCGGTGATTCAACGTTTAAAATGATACCTCATTTGTCACTGTAGGTACAGTATTAACGGAGCATATAAGGAATGACAGAAAAAGACCTTTCTGTAATCATATATATGATACGAGGAGGCTTTAAGTGTTATTTTTCCGGTGGTACACACGTTTGGTGTCAGTGATAAGCAGGATTTGTGAAAACCTGGGTATGATATCTTTTCTTGATGTAGTGGGTTTGAAATGGTTTAAAAGGTCGACTTTTACAAGCTCACATGCAGTGGTGAGAAAACCCGACCAATCTTTATCCCCTCCCTTAACATAACCTTTTTCGGTCCCTTGTCATCTATGCATCTCTAATCTACCAAGAAATAAAAGTTACTAACTGGCCGAGTTACTATTACCATCAAAAGGACATTTCCATATTATCTCTTGAAGTCGTAGGTCGCACATTGCAGTTCAAGCTCTCAGTAAAGCCGTTGGCCGTCGGATATTTGAATTTGATTTTGCCACGGAGGGATTAAAGTCCAGGGCAGGGGGTTGTCAAATTTTCATTAACTATTTCATAACATGAATGCCTCAATTTAAAAAAACTTAGTGTGCCTGCAGAAAAAGAATTGTCTTTTGAATGTGAATAATGTTTTTCTTTTACAATCCATGAATGCATTCCTGAATGCTTCATTTGTGGCTCCATACAATTTCTATTTTCCAATTATTAAATGGTGATCATCAGTGGACATATCTGTACAGAGATATTTTTTCATCTTGGCGAGGCATGCTCTCTGTCTTTCTCACGATTTTCTCACTTCTGCCTTTCTCACACCTCCATTTTGGCACAGTCACACGTTGGCTGTCACCATAAAGAGCCTTTAGACTTTCTTCTGGGGCCAAAAATGAATGAGATATGAAGAAGAATAAGTCCGAGAAACACATGTGTTCCTCATTGTCCCATAGCGAAACAAAGGTGAGGATCACCGGTGATACTCATGGCAGCCAAAATGCTCAAAACTTTGTGTGCATTCTTTGCACTGAGGCTTTTTGTATTGGAAACATTAGAAAGAGGTTTTTCGTTTTTTTTTGTATGAAGGGCACAGTCTTCATGTCGTCGGCTTATCTAGGCTTTCAACCTCTTCTGCCTTTTCCAACGATAAGTGAAGAAACTGCCCACATACCTGTCATGGAAGTCTAGGATTGGACATACTGCTTCTCGAGTGGGGCCTTACTAACTTCGCAGCTATCGATGTAATAAAATTAAATCTTGTCATATCTTTTTTGTCCTTCGCATACTGACGAAGCACAAAATAGTTGACATCCCAAATATCTAATATCCTGAAAAACACTGCCATTGTCCACCTCCTTGTTCTTCGAATGGATGAGTAGCTTCAACAAATTTTATCCAATTTATCTACGCTACCCTTAGTCGCGTTAAAAATGCAATTATTTCTGGTCTTCCTGACTCATCCAAATTCCCCTCCTCCCCCAAGCACAACACTTTCCCTCATCTTACAAACCTTTCTACCCTCTTGCCCCTAGTGAACCTATACATTGTGTGCCTTATATTCTGTACGTACTTGATTATGTCGTCCTGCGACGAAACCAAGGTCGTAATAAATATCTATTTATGTGGAACTCAGGTATAACTGCATGAGTGATAATAGGGTTGTAACCACTAAGTTTTCCGCAAATATAATTAACAATTGAAAAAAAATTCGAAAACTTTTCCATTATAAATAAACAGATTTCAGTGCGTTTAAGAACCACCTAAATAAATATTTTTCCGACTTCCAAGAATCAAGCGTGAACCTGTAAGATTCGTAAAATGCCGTTATGATAATCTCCTTAGTGTTACTGATCTTTTGCAGCAACTGGGATAGGAATCGCTTTCAGACCGTCGATTAAAATGTAGACTCAATGTATTAAGTATTTTTTTCTGCATAATTCTTGAATCCCTGACCGTTTATTGTAAGCATTATTTAGGTCTCCGAATCTACATTTTATGCATTCGAAGGAAATGACAAAATGGTGATAGTTACGTGCATTTTAAATGCATTAATAATGAGTCTGCGGTGACTAGCACGCATTCGAAACGCAATGGGCAAGCGGTCAACGCGGCCGACCGGGGGCGACTCCAACATTGGAGGCGCCAGTTGACGCGGCCGTCCAGAACCTTCGAGACGCCGGAGAATCGGCACGAACTTATGTATATAAATATACCGGTTGTAAGGGATAAAGAGCAGAGAGATTTCCTCACGAGAGCGAGCAATATCATTTCACGCGAGTAACCTGAATTACCCCGCAAGTCTAACAAATGCATTTTTAAGTCAAGTTTCCTCGCTTGGGTATGAGGAAGTAGTCATGTCAGTGATCAGTCTATAAAAAAACTCACCTAGAGAGAATTTTAGCCCTCATCCAAGAAAGTAGGCATTTACAATGTTCCTAATCGTCTTCCAACATCGTTTTTTTCAAACAGTGATTTGTCATTATGTGATTTGGCATCGGTCATCAAATCGATATCAGAAGGTTTTTCGGGTATAATCGTAATTATAGTTTGAGAGAAGGGCGTCGAAGATCCAATGGTCTCCTGCCTCAGGATTCCCCAATTGGTGTGGGTAAGTAGAGAGATCATACGCGGGAGTTTTGTAAATGTCATGTACTATTATCTATGTAATCTATCTATAATTACATTTCAAGTCAAGCGGAATGTCATAGACTGGACAGTGAAACGCAAATATTACGATTGAAACATTCGACACATATCCATTTTCATATCATATGCGTAGGTATTAATTCCAGATAATTATCATGAAAATGTCTTACTCCAGCTAACTACACCTCAGAGAAGTTTAAATTGTAATACAGAGCCGTTGATTTTGAAAGTGGGGCAAGTCCATTTTGTTAAAAAAAAGAAGTTACAGGTAATTTTCATTAGAAATTAACTTAGATTTTGTTTCTGTTTCAAAATTAAAATTTAAATCAATAATATAAATAATTTTTTGTTTAGATATGATTTTATTTTGATTAAAAACAGAAATTTCAAGTTAATCTCTAATGAAAATTAGTTTTATCTCTTCTGTTTTACAAAATGGTCTTGCCCCACTTTCGAAATCAACAGCTCATGTTATTCTTTATGACTTTTTTGTCAGTAACTAGTACAGCATATCCGTATATCCATATCCGTATATCCATATATCCTACATACATCCGTTAGCAGAATCCTCATATTTCTCACTTTTTGTTACAAAACGTTATTCGCTGACAGCTTTTGTAAGAGTTCGTGAGGGCATGAGGGGGCTAATAAAATAATAACATTCAATCAACAGTACGCCATATGATTATAATGAAAACAAAAATGGAAAATTAACGCGTCGATTATGTCAGAACAAGCAACCGAACGCGGACTAGCAATCTGTAATAATTGATGCATTTGTAATTATTGGAGAAAGTAATACTTATTTACTTCGTATGGTTATTACTTTGTCTAATAGCTAAGTATATCTTAATAAAAACGAATGAAAGAGATTTTCCTCAAAATACTGCTTCAACGATAGGACTTATGACATGCGCAGTTGACAATTTTAGAATTCGATAAATCTATTTTACGTGAACCGGCCGCAACGGGGGTCACTACTGACATGCCTTACCAGCCGAGTGCCTTGGTTTACTTTTTACTACAATCCAGTACAATGCTCCGACCGTTCTAACCATTGGTCAAATCAGACTCCATTTCTTTATTTGAGTTTTATTCACATAATAGCGACCTTTTTTTACAGTTATTAATATTTAACTAATATTTTAGCTTGTAATGAAATGCATATATATCTTATCAAAAAAAATGTCTTTCCCTCGAATGATTTTTTTTAAGGAGAAGTTTTATTTTTCCATCTAATAAATTTGCCAACCCCCGCACTGGGCTTTAATCCCTCCGTGGCAAAATCCAATTCAAATATCTGACGGCCAACGGCTTTACTGAGAGCTTGAACTGCAATGTGCGACCTACGACTTCACGAGATAATATGGAAATATCCTTTTGATGGCAATAGTAACTCGGCCAGTTAGTAATTTTTATTTCTTGGTGGATTAGAGATGCATAGATGACAAGGGACCGAAAAAGGTAATGTTAATGTCAAACTGTTCTAAAAAATCCAGTTTGGCACCTTTGTCATTAACATGTAAAATTTCAAAATTAAAATCGCTAAAATGTTAAAAATTACATAAATGCTCCGCAAAATTTGAATTACCAGTACCGTTAACAAAACAATTCATATGTTCTTGACGATATATGACGATTTTTTAGAACAATTTGAAATTGTAAATAGCCCACATATGTTATGTAATGATCAATTGTTCCCATCTCATACCCCCCTCCTTAAAATAAACCTCCCCCAACCCTAAAACCGTTAACCCCGACCCCGGCCACCTTATCCGTCCTTCACAGTATGTACGCACGCTCCTTCCTTTTTTAAAAACACTGATTGACTCAACCTCCCCCTTTCAATGCTGCCCAACCCATTTGTTCCTCACTCCCCACCACCCCACCTTCAACCATATATACATTATACAACCCGGCCACCTGTGAAATTTGTTACCTGATGATGGCACAAAATGTAAGTTTCTGAAACCCGGGTCGTTTGAAATAAATTGTGGATTAAAACCAAGTTGTTTCTATCATGGACATTTATTTATATTCTTATTTATTTATAAATGAGAGTTTATATTCTTTATTATGAAACAATATAGAGAAATAAGTCGTTCTTTATAATTCATTTACGATTCAGTGAATAATTTAAAATAAATATAATGAGATAACAACCCTATTGCTTCTAAATAACCTCTGAATATGTTTGCGTTTTTTTACGAGTTCATATTAAAAATAACGTTGATTCATGTTTCCTTTAGTCTCACAATCACGATTATATCTGTTCTGAAATTAAAATTCAAATATTTGTACAGATGGCTTGACCGTAGCCACCGTAGCCTTCGCTCGGAGGCTACGGCTTGACGGGCTTGACATACGTTGCTATGTGTCGATTAATAAACATACTGATACCGACAGTATCATTAGAACGTTATTTCAATGAAGCGACACTGAATCAAGTGTCCGTGTGCCGAAGTTGAAACCGAGCTCAATTGTTCCAATTTATACTGCTACTTCGATACACCTCTTCCATCTCTCGGCCAAAATATCATTTAAAAAATTATATCCTAATCTCCCTATCTCGTTGCCACTCTATATTTACTTACTCTATGCTTATACCTAAACAAAATCTGTGAGGATATCAATATCAGGTATTGGGGGCGTATTTTCGGCTGTGTGGCCATTGATCTAAACACCTGCGAGAATGAAGGCGCAATGTGACATCAATTTACAACAGTAAAATATTGAGCCCTACATTAACAGTATGGTTCTGGAAGGTGAAGAATTTGCCCTCATTCAAGACCATTCACCAGTCCACGCATCAAGGGTGTGCCGGGGAAATGTTTATCACCACCCCAAAATTAATCAATTACCGTGGCCAGCGAGGTCACCGGACTTGAACTCCATTGAAAAATCTATGGGTACTTATGGTTAACGAGTGGCAGGGAGAGGATGATGACTTGGGAGACGTTGTCAAGGCATAACTCTCTCCCTACCACTCGTTAACCATAAGTACCCATAGATTTTTCAATGGAGTTTCAATTTTCCAAGTTCAGTGACCTCCCTGGCCACGGTAGTGGCACGTAAATATCTCCATTCTTTTCCCCCTCTATTTTAGTAAATTTTGTATTTTTTTGGCAAAAATTAATTTAAATGGCAAAACTCTTAGTGTGTGTATCAAGATAGATACCTTCGAAGTTACAGAAGAACTATGGTAATAAGGGCAAACGAGCTTTTTTTCGAATCTATTCGTAAGATCGACGAGGGAGGAGTATGGCCAGAATATTGCGTGAAAAAAGTATTAATAGGTACCTATCCTGAAGAAGAATAAAGCGTCATAATGCAAGGGATATAGAACAATTGGTCTAATTTCTCACGCGAAAAAAGTTCAGCTTAGAATAATAAATAAAAGGTTGGACTTTTCGGGTGATGACCAGTTTGGGCTCAAGAAAAGGAGATCAATTCTGGGTGCGATTTCGGTAAAGAGAACACTTATAAATGGAAACAGAGGATAATCAGGATATTTCTGCTTGTTTTGCAGATTTCGAATACGCATTTGACTGGGTCATTTTGGAAAAACTAATACAGATATTCGAGAAAATGGGAGTAGATTGGCGAGATAGGAGACTCATCCGAACTATATTTTTCTGCCCAGAGCGTACAGGTGAGGGTGGCTGACGGTGAATCAGGGTGGGCAGTTTTAGGTCGTGGGGTAAGGCAAGGGTGCCCGTTGCGCTATTTCCTATTTAACATTTATGCCGACGACATGATGAGAGAGGCATGGGAAGAGCTAGATGGGGAAATCAAAGTAGGAGGCCAGCTGATAAATTCGGTTAGATTCGCGGATGGCCAGGCGTTAACTAGTCGATCATCGAAGAGACTGCAAGCTTTTTCAGATGAATTATAAAAGCAGTGCGAGAAATTCGCAATGAAGATGTATTATAAGAAAACAAAAGTAATAAGATTATATAGAGTGCGAGGCTGGTCATAAAAGTAGGAGGGCACAAACTGGAGGCAGTAGAGCAATTAAATTAATTGAGTAGCACGCTAAAAGAAAATGGGCAGAGTAGCAAAGATATTAGGAAGAGAATAAAGTTAGCGAAGGAAGCGTTCAACAGCTGATGGCGGGAACCGTAGGATGTAAATATATTATAAGAGACCGGTGAATAGCTTGATATAGAGTGAAGCGTTGCATGGGGCAAAAACGTTGACTCTGAGAAAGTAGGATGAGAACAGGCTGAATGCGTTCGAGATGTGGGTGTGAAGGAGGATGGAGAAATGACAAACGAGGAAGTGCTCGACTTATTTTGAGGACACCGGGACCAGCCACGGTATTACCTTATACGGAGTCACCCGCAAGTGCACATTAGTGCGATATCCCACAAAGGAGGAAAAATAATTCGCCTCGGCCTGGATGGCGAATGATTTTTCCTCTTTGGAATATCGCACTGAGGAAATACTTCTTATGGCACTTGGCATTGATAGATGGATATATCCGGTGGTCATCTTCACGTGTGGTACAAAGGGTAATTGTTATGCACGCTCCCCATTCTGATCAGCAGCCCTTCATAACGGTTCGCCCACCGTAAAAACAGGCTCGCTTGAATCAGTGTCGCTGACGTTCGCGAATATCGAATAACAGCGGTCAAAAGAGGGGGGGGGGGGTTTGGGAGCGGTGGGGTGGGGGTGAAGAGGAGGGGACGGTGCCAGAGCAAACAATGCTGCGGTGATTTTATGATGGAAATGATGTTGATCGGTGATATTACGGTGGCATGGATGCATGCGTGCAAAAGGGGGCGGGTGGGGGGCGGAGGGGGGCGAGGTCCTGCTCTCCACGACCACACTCATAATAGCGGGTGGCGTGGCGTGTCCTCAAGAGAGCGCCCTCTTCGCCGATGCTCGTTCGTTTCACTCGCCCATTTCACGCTGGGTTTTGATTTGGAACGAGTGGCGTCTCTCATTGGAGAGGTGGGCGACCGTTAGAGAGCCATTTGCATTCTTTTCCGAGAACTGTTTTTGCAGCGATATCGATTCCTGCCATCTGCCAAACATCCTAGTTGGACTTTTTTTGTTTCGTTGAGCTCTCTGAATCATTCGCAGCATTCCTCACAAGCGAGTCGTAGCGTAGCAAGTAAAGCGTAGGTATCGAGTTAAGAATCGTTGAGATGCGACGCGGTTCTTTTCGTGTTGCCTCTTCACCAATGAAAGAACGTATTAATCAAATTATGGTCAGTTGCAGCTACTTCCAACGATTTATTTCCTTGCCAATTTTTCTGTCTAATAGTTACGGTATTCCTTCACCTTCATCTGATTAATTGGTAGATATTTTCGCAAATTAACCCGGGTATGCATTTCCATTGTATTTCATCAATCAGCGACAGATCAATAATTCCATCAGACTTTCGTTTATCGAGAGACCTATTTTTTTGTTGAAAACATTTTTATGACGAGGATACTATTTGTAAAATTTCATTGTAACAAGTGCCTGTTGTGGCACTATTCCAGCGCGGCCGAAGTTATCAGTTGCAGTGTTTAGGAATCCATCGCGTCAATAATCAATGCATTTTAACATTATCTATAAATAGGAGGGCAGATGAATACAAGTTACAGTCCTTTGCTGGCTCAGTGAATTCCTTTCACAGTTTTCCGAGGTTTCATTTTGGCCGAGTGCGCCACATTCTTTCGTTTCCGTAGATACATGCGCGCTCGCCGCGACTCCAAGCGGCGGCGTGACGCAACACTTCACCGACGGCATCGAACGACGTCCGCTCGTGCGTCCGTCTCTCGTGTGACCCCTCCCACCTCTCCCACACCCTTACAAACTCATCCAACCCCCATTATTTCACCTTCGTCCGCGCCAAACATCATTCCTCCCCCTCCTTCCCGTCATATCTCTGGGTCGCAGCTTTTTCCACCCCCCCTTCCCGAATCCCATCCCCCGTTCCACTTGAATGATCAGTTTGGCGTTTTTCGATGCGTTGAGGCGGGGGGGGGTTAGGGGGGGAGGCAGAGGGGAGTATGCATTGGGTAGGGAGGGGTGAGGCGGAAGAGATGAGTGTTAAACATCTCGGGGGGTGGGATTATTCCCGCCCCGTCCGTCCAGCCGCAGCGGCGATGGACTCCCCTCCCCATCCCCTCCCCCCGCCATCAGCCATCCCCCTCCCCACAAATCACCATCAACTCTGAATCACAAGGTGTCCACATTTCCACGATTCGCTCATTGCTGCCGCTTTGGTTAAATGTGGTAATGATGGGAATGGTTCGGATCTGCGTCAGACCAACACTTTGGCGGATTGACGCGAGGTCTTCTGTGATTTATCGAAAAACGTCGATTTTGTGGGTGACAGGATCAGAAGTGGCTTAACACAACGGTGACTGTGGTTTCTATTCCGCAGATGAATTAAGGTGGTTCCACCGCAAAATGACTTAAATGTCATTTTATTCATATTCTGTCTACTTGTAAAAAAAAACTTGTCCTCTATCTGATATGAAGAACAAAATAATACCTTTCCACAATATTTTATTCTACACTTAATTGAACTTGAAATTACATTGTGTCCAATGAGGGAATGAGAGAAACACGAGGAAAGATAGTATTTTTCCATAAAATATGAATGCCATTTTCGCGGAAAACTATTTATATGAAGGAAATAATCCAGAGAAACTGAATAAAAATAAAATATAGGCATCTTACCACCTTATAATTTTAGTTATTAGGGAATTACTGCCGTCATTGACGTCAAAATGCTGTAGTTCGTAGGAAATGGCGCTGATGTCGGCTCCAATGATTGGAAAAAAGTGCTAATTTAAAATACATTCGTGGAATAATCTGCATTTTTTCTACCTTACTCTAGTTTTTCTGTAGGTAACGCATTTCATCAGCGAAAGCAGGATTTCTAGGACAAAATGTAAAAAATGTGGAACTTAGTATTTGCTTTGACTCACACAGTCGCGGCGGAACCTTCTTAACACCAACCCCACTCTCGTTCATCATTCTATTATATATAAAAATTGAATGGTGTCTGTCTGTCTGTTGCTCAATCACGCAAAAACTACTTAACCGATTGAGCTGAAATTTGGCATGTAGTAAGAAAATGTATCTGGGAGTAACATAGGCTAAATTAAATATCCCTCAGGGCCCCCAAAGACCCCCCCCCCTGGTGGTCCATGCTAAGCATTGGGTTCGGTGCAGTGGTTTCATTTTTTGCTTTTTTAAATTACTTTAACTCAAGATAGAGGACTGGGATTCTTTTATCGGATGGCTGAATAAATGAAGTTGCTAATTCTTTCAATCGATTTTCTTTTACACTTTGTAATTGTCTGAAAATCATGTTTTTTGCTGATAAATCTAACATTTTTCTCTGAAATCAACAATAGCGTATTTCCTAGAAAAACAGAGATTTGATTTTCAAAGGATATTCACGTCTCTAGCATTTAAGTTTTCCTGCAGGCCCATGATAGCACATAGAAAGAAAACTTGTATAAGAATGGCCCAGAGTACCTAGGGCCCCATGATTGATTGCATCAGGGGGTTATCGATAAATTCAATGCATATTTACAAGTACCTATACTCTTCAATATCTATTCTCGAAGTAGCTCTAATAGGGACACTGCATGTACATATGAGAACACCTACGTAGTAAACGATACACATAAAGGAATTATATGTAATAGAATATTTACATGCAGCAAATAGTAATGGTAATAATGCCTCTGTTGCTACAACAAACACAGAATTGTTAATTATCGTTTAATACTCAGATGTATTACATGTAGTGGAACAATCTGCCTCTCATTACGAATGCAAACTGGTTTTTTTAAAGACCAATGCCCACATCATACGAACGAACGAACGTCAACGAACGTCAACGAACATCATACGCACATCAACGAACGCACCATATAAGATAGGTTACAAACTCCTCAATTAACTACGCTGACAGTATCCTTCAGGCTTTGTGGTTTTCTTATGAAATACGTTCAATTGTTTTCACACCCGTTGAATTTCATTAAGATTGCGAACACTTTTTTAGACCAATTCCCACATCATAATCGTTACGAATTATTTACATATGATAAAAAGTGTAAAAGTGCAGTTAACTTACATTCACTCAATTATTGAGTTACCTATTCAAGACTCTCACTCGCTGCTGTTTCCCCTCCTTAGACTTAAAAATATGTCCATCAACGTGCCTAATAGAAAAAAAAGTAACCTTTCGAATAAATTTTCTAAAGCAAGAGGAATGTGTTCTTTGCGAGAAAATAAGCCATTGCAAGAAAAACGACGCAGGTTAGACTTGGATGCTCAAAGACATGCCCACCAGCGATCTCATGAGCATCTCTCCATGGTGTTTCTCGGGTTACGCTAAGATCCGCACAAATTTCATTCTAACCCAACCTACGGACGGGTAACCAGCAATAAATCTGGTTCAAATATAGACCCATCTGTTCCGAAACTTCAATCTGTTTTAAGATGGCGGAAATTATAATGACGTCACTACATGCTTCATACCCGAAAGAAGAACGGAAATTCTGCGCAAGGAACGACATCCGTGCATGAAAATCGGTAAGTGCACTAAGAATCACTATAGATTTTTTATTTAGCAAACCGAAACCAATTATTATGGCTACCCTTGATGCTGAATGCGCAGAACGGTTGATGTAGGATTCATAGGTCAAATAAACATGGCTGCTGCTGCAAACGCTGCTTTTGACGTTGTCAAGCGCTGGATTTTACCCTACTCTCCGATCCGAATTAAGATACTCGACACTCATATCAATGTAGAATAGCGCAACTCAATGAAGTAATTGCATGCAAATAAATTTATGTACACAAGGAAAGCGATCAAGCTGTTAATCACTCAGAAGACGCCTCAAGAGAACCGGAGGGACGAGGTGACCATCTATCAACCTGGGTGCTATTTAAGTAGTAATGAGTCTCCGTGGCCCATTTTTGGGTCTCCCATTCATGAAAGTGGTTCAACAGTCACTCATCTCTCCGTGCACCTGGAAAATTGTTAGCGTTTCTACTAAAACTAACCCAACATACAAGATAGGTTACGAACTCCACAAATGACCGCGCTGACAGTATTCTTCAGGGTTTGTGGTTTGCTTATAAAATTAGTTCAATTTTTTTTAACACCCGTTGAATTTCAACGGGTACGTACCTTCCGCTAGTTTTCAATAAATTGATACACATACGTGCTCCGTAATAGGATTTAAAAGAAAATAATAGCAAAGAGAGTTGGTTGGAGAGTTTAAACTACAAAAATATGGCCCTTAGTAGCAGCATAATTCGGAAAATCTGTAAGCCAGGACTTGGCGAGACTATAGCGTTAGGACAGGGCTGCCAACCGTCTTTTTTATCCCGGGCACGCCCACACATTTTACCAATACTCGTAACTGCCCGGAGGAACTCAATGTCTGGCATTTTGGACCATTCAATTTTGAGCCCCTTATACTTTTCACTGGCCATATTGGAGGTGCCGACTACAGCAGACAGATTTCCAATCATTGCGGTTGCACAAAATGATACAGTACGCAGTCACGTGCACGAGTGCGAAGTTATACACCAAGACGATGAAATTCGCCATGAAAAAAATCATTTGACTTGACCGGGATTCGAACCCGGATCTCCCAATTGCCGGTTAGGTGTGTTAGCCAGTTACTTGTTCGTATAAACCCCCGCTGGAGTTCGCCTTGAATTAAGATGGCTTGGTGGTGTAACTGGCTTGCATACCTGACCGGCAAATGGAAGATCCGGGTTCGAATCCCGGTCAAGTAGAATGCGTTTTTCATGGCAAATTTCACCGTCTTGGTGCATAACAGCAGATAGAATTATGTCAGGGCAGCAGTAGATAACTCGTCGGTAACTCAACCCAAATGTCTTAAGCCTGAACGATCACACGATCATATTTCACGGACAGGTTCAGGGATAGCAACAATGATAGCTCAAATGATGGCTCTCTGACGCCATCATTCTCAGGGATAACGGCCATGATAGGGTTCCCTATCCGCTTTTCCATCATTGTGACCGTCCCGTTTTCCATCCCTGGACACGTACGTGATATCCAGCTGCAACCAATCAGAGCTCACGACAGCGAATACGAACTGTGGCGCCACTAGTGAGCTTTGATATAACTTGATGAATATAGTAAACAGCTTATACGGTAGATGATTATGTAAACAAAATCCCGGGTGCGGAAATGATGATCGTAGTTACGACACAAATGATCGTGTGATATGGAAAATGATGGCTTCAGCTATCATTTTTCCCTAACATTGAAAAGCATAGCTCAAATTATTCCTGAGTTTGTACGTGAAAAATGATCGTGTGATTCAGGATTTAGCACCAAGCATCTTTGGGACAGGCAGTGCGAAAAAGCCATCGGAGTTGGAGAGTCTGGAAAATCGCAATCTACTATTGTCTGGAAACTCGTACTCCAAAATGTAATTAAACCAATAAGGTGGTATGAATATGCGTGATGTGGCTATGGTATTTTCGGGAACAGAGTTCGCGGAAGTGCCTATGTTATGACCCATAGGCGTGTCCCCATAACCAAGAGAGAGACAGAGTAGGCGATCCTTGTTAAGAGGAAAGGAGGGATATGCGAAATGGACGATCGAACACGCATTCCGTGGTCGGATTAATATTACTTGCGTGCACCAACCAGCAAGTGTTAACCACTCTCGCAATCGCGGAACGCGCGCGGCTTCTGTCCTCCGACCTCCTAACCTCTCGCCCACCACCCACCATTCCAGCTGGGCATTTAATTCTTTTTTTTTATTACAGTCCCCTCCCGCCCCCCCTCCCCCCCACTCTCAGACCACGCGCGTGCGTGCGTTTGTTTAGAGCGTGCGTAACCCCTCCTCCCCACCCCACACACCGCCCCTCCTGCTCCTCCTTGGCATGTTTTTTTCGACTAAAAAGAAGTTGCCGTAATTACCGACACCCAAGAGATTCATATGTTTCGCTCCCCGCATGCCGCGTCGCCCCCGAAACAAAAGAGGCGCGCGTAATCTCTCCCGCGCGTGTCATTTGCTAACCCAACGCCCTCCCGCGGCGCGCACCTTAACTACTGCAGCCGTCCGGGCAACGTGAGCGCTCACGCGTTATTCGTCTTCTTCCTCTTCTCTTTCCATTATTCGAAATTGTTATAATAACGGTTACGTCTCCCTGGTGACCTCTCTCGCCCCATTGCTCGTCTCCCCTCTTATTACCCTCCCTCCCTCCCCCTCTCGCCCCTTCACTCACCCCCCCCCCCCAAATCCACCAACCAGCCACCCGGCTAAATCCTAAGGCTGCTCGCCGTCCTTCCACTTCCACCCCCCCCCTCCCTTATGGCTTTATTGTTGTTGT
This sequence comes from Pyrrhosoma nymphula, assembly GCA_963573305.1. Lineage (NCBI taxonomy): Eukaryota > Metazoa > Arthropoda > Insecta > Odonata > Coenagrionidae > Pyrrhosoma > Pyrrhosoma nymphula. The sequence goes on from OY754327.1 coordinate 186,723,465, forward strand.
TTTTCTTTCTCCTCGTTCATTGCTGTAGCTATCCCCTTCTCTCAACTCCACCTTCCTATAACTCAAATGTTGTACCTCGGTGTTAAGCGAAAAATTGGCCTTCCAATTGGTGGTCCAATTTTATCTTAAAAGATTGGAAAATCCAAGTCAATTTTTCATGTGCGTTAACATAAGAAACGAGTACACCCAGTATATTTCAGTCAGCTGTATCGTTTTTCAGCGAAACTCTCATTCAATAAATCACCGATGAAATCACTGATGCTTAGATTGGAGATTAAGCCTTCCAAATTAAGTCTCTTGTTCTCCAATCACTTCGAAATGTACAGATGATACGGTACGCATTCACGCACGTGGGTGCAAAGATGGCACAACAAATGGATTAACTTCACACCATGAAATAATCATTTGACTTGACCAGGATTCAAACCCGGATCTCTCAATCGTGGGTCGGGTGTATAAGCCAGTTACAACATTTAAATTCAAGTTGAATTTCGACGGGGGTTTATGCGAAGTAATATCCTCTAAAACATTCAACTCTCCAAATTTCTTGCGCCCTCACTACCGGGACCAAAAGTACTTTTTTTACCATCCCGTTGAAATCTTTATCAAACTCGTCCTCATTAAATTAGCTCACCAGTCATTCCTCCGATCATTACACCCACCCAGAAATCTCACCCGTCTAGATGTACTCGCCTTAAAAATATAATCCAACAATGAGATCAACATCACTAATGCAGACAAGGTATCAACGGTTGTGGTACTGGAGAAACATACCTACACATCTGAAGGACTTCGACTACTTAATTATTCCTCTTCCTCTATCCCCCTCCCCCACAACCCTAGCGCTGAATTCCAGAAAGAAATAACCTTATTCCTAGAGGATTTCGGACCAGACGAAGGCCTCACTCCCTCCGAAATCGCCATCCTCTCACCCTCTAACTTCACATCTCCACATTTTTAAATGGTTCCTGCAATTCATGAGACCAGCAATCCCGGTCGCCACATTGTCTCCATCATCAATTCTCCAACTAAACGGATCTCAGAACTGGTTGATCATTATCTACAATCATTATTAATGTCTCTCACCTATTTCATTAAAGCTACCTACCACTTCCTCAAACTCCTACACGCTATCCCTATCCAAGCAATAATCATCTTACAATAGATTTAACTTCCCTCAATACCTAGATACCCCATCATGAAGGAATTCATTCACTCAGTTTTTATCTCCTCCAACGCCCAACACCACATCCTTCCTCCACCAAATTTATTGTTACCCTAGCAGAATTAGTATTAACAAAAACGTTTTCTGCTTCAACAATCAACTTTTCCTTCAGATCGAAGGCACAGCTATGGGGACACGTATGGCAACATCTTATGCCAATCTTTTCATGGGCCATCTTGAAAGCACTTTCCTCAAAAACCAAACCCTCAAACTTCTCTTCTGGGCCCACTATATTGATAATACCTTTGTATTTTGGCCTCATGGACGTGGATCTCTCTATCTTCCTTTAATTCCAAGCTAAACTCTTTCTCTTCGGTTTCTTTCACTACTTCCGTCTCCGATCCCTTCAACCCAATCCCTCCGCCAACATACAGATAGCATATGTTACTTCCTCAGAGAACGCGAGTACCCCGAAAAGCTTCTTGTCGATAAAATCCTGCCCCCCACTGCCAAGTACACCCCCATAACCAAAACCCAACATCCCGACAGACTCAACAATGTTACCACGTTCTTCCCTGGCACCAATAAAATAAAAAACACTCTCCGCTATTTATACCCAAAAATTTAAAAACGCATTTTTTTCATGAAATTCCAAAATCACTTTGCAAAATAAATAATATATATAGGTATGATTTTATTGTTCATTCCATAACATATGACAGGTTCCTCCATAAGTTGCCACAGTATCAATAAAATGGCACTTCAATCATTTTGAGGTGAAACCATTTTTAGAGACAGAAGTGCCCCACCAGCAATTAACAATATAGAGGTCAAGTTGCAAACACTTTCTGACATATCTGAATAATTCTGACTGCGATGGGACCTCGTAAAAATAAGTGAATCATAGGAAACTGAAAAGGAATATCAAAGCACCATCCCGACCAATCTTGCCGACGCGACGTCACAGCGGAGTGGGCAGGATGAGCGCGCGCATCCGGGAGCAGGAATGGTTGGGGGTTGAAAAACTAATGGCCCGCGCCGAGAAAAATTTGGGGCTCATCAAGAAGGTTTGGTGGGCCATTTGAGGGGGGCGCCCGACAACGGAGGTCACTGGAGCAATGGAGGGCAGGTTAGTAAGAGAGAGAGGCTGACTGGGGAATGTGAGGGAGGGTGGAGATAAGCACGGCGTCGGCAATACACTACTCTTTACCCTGGGGACCACAGTTTAACGTCCCATCTGACGGACGGAATACATACTACACACGAAGTCTCTCCGCAGAGCACTCAAGTGGGGACCGACATCTCCACAACCACGGCGGGAACCAACGCCGGACGTGTGGCCGGGATGCCGAGCGGCAGTACACTGGCCGCCGCACCCACCCGATACCCTTCACATGTGTATCGATACTTAGGACCATCGACCATCGAGGCATTTTTGAACGCAAAGGGGAATACCTAAATTTGAATTAAAAAACTTTAAGTTTCAATAAAGTGTGACGTCAAAAATCAAAATTGTGAAAATTCGGAAAATGGTCGTTTTGACGCCATGTCATCCATTAGTAACAACACTTGGGGTTTAATTAGGGGAGGCCTCCGTTCTTTGAGGCTTCGAAAGCAACGACGTTTCGATGTAACCACCTCAGGAAATCAATATTGTTGCATTCTAAAAATCGGGATTTGTTTAGGTTGCAATGTCACAAAGTCGTCAATTAAAAGGTTGACATAGTGGAGTCAGTCCCGAATAAGGCCTCTGTTCCGCCACCGGGAATATTTGAAGGATTGGGTGGAGAAAGGAATGTATTTGTTGGGAAAAGAGGCGGGGGGTGGAATACGACCCCAAATCTCCCACACGCACGGGGCGAACATACATACAGCCACCCTTGCGCGCGATTCCGAACAGAGCCGAACGCACAGAGGGGGGAGGGAGATGGGGAGGGAGGGGAAGGGGGGGAGAATTGAGGATTGTAGGGGGAGGGGGTTCCCCCCCTCCCACCCACCCCTCTCTCCACCCGCACACAGGGGGGTGGAGGGGGGGTCGGCGCCGCAAATTACCGCCCTGCTCAGCAGCTTTGATTGTGTTTTCGGACGCGGTGGCGGCCTCTGTGAATGAATTCGGTGAATCGGCCCTCAGGGGTGGAGGGAGGAGACGGTGTGAAAGAGGAATATTGTTTGTTGCGGGGGATGTGATTCGGAGGAAGGGTGGGGCTGGGGGGAGTGAGGGGCTGGGGGGGGAGGGGATTTGTGGCGATACTCCGCCGCTGGGCGAGGGAGTCGGATCCCCCACCCTTCCCACCCTCCTTTCAATAGGGAGGGGGGGGGAGGGCATTGGCGAAAGACCCTCTCGACAACAGTGACGCACCTCGGCGCCGCTTTCAGTCATTTGTTCGCACGTGTGCAATTTCATGTATGTCATCGCGTGTTTTCCTCCTACGATTCAGTGCCATCTGTCGGTTGAATCCGTGATGTTTGCCGCCCGATTTTAGACGACACTTTTTCAGACCGCATGCGATGCGACTACGGACGTCTATCAATCAACAAGCTCGTTTCCAGCCCATTTGCATATGGATTGAAGCCACCTTGAATCTCAAGAGGAGTGGCAAACACTTTTCAACACAAGATTTCCTCGTTTCCACGACCACTCGATTTTCCAAATTATTTTCATCAATCAGCTCGTAAGCACATCAAACAATACTGAGTTTGATGAATTTAATTATTTTCACCCTAACCTAAGTTGCGTCAGGGTTGTGATTATTATTATTATCCAATGAGGGTATTTTCGTGGAGTAACACATTAAACTGTGAATATTAGCGCGGTTAGTTCCGTGTACTCGAGCTGGTACAATGCGATAGCATTTAAAGCCAGGTGATCGGTTCATCGTCCACGTACGTGGCTTGGGAAGTCAATAATTTCGAAGACCTGACCTGAGGGCGCCGGAAGCGGTCGAAGTTATTGTCTTCACACACACAACACACGCAGATGGAGAACCCGAGAATGCAGAGACCATCTGAGCAACACCGCACAAACCTACGAACGTATTGAAGGGCTGTTGTTTCCTTAAAAACCGATTCAATAAATCGACATGACAGATTTTGCAATGCTGCTTGCGTCAACGGGTAGTGAAAATGTCAAAAACAGAATAATAAGCTGCGCCCATTTTTAATTCAACGTAAGTTAAGCTTCAGAAGCTACACACGAAAGTGGATTGAGAACTTGGGTTCCAAAAGGAATATCGTAAGAGAGGAAATGAAGACATGAAGGATGAATTGAGCTGCGAGGTTAACATGGGCCAAATCACGCATTCACATCGTCGTCACGTGCTCTCGTACCGATAGCAAATTGTATGCAATCCAGCGCAGAAAAGTCTCCATTCTAGTATGTCCAGACAAGCATTCCTGATAGTGGAACGGAGAACAAGTTGGTTTATAGCTGGTATGTACACGGCGAGAAAGGCAATAAAATCAGAGCACATTGAACTCATCACTCTTACAGCAACGACGTGACACAGTACCTATAGCAGAAGAATATAGAAGATGAGGATTTATATATGCTGTGATTGTTTTTTTTTAACTCTATGTACGGGACAAAAACTGTATTGAATAATTAAGTTGATGAGAACATTTACTAACCTAAATAACTATTTCTGTCTATTTCACGCATTATCGTGTCGTTATACATGAAGAATCATCAGAACCAAGGGAAATAGTTGATTGAGGGGATTGAGTTGGTTAGAGTTAGGTTGAGATTAAGTCAATATCGTAAATGACATATCATTGTGATATAGACGACATAGATTACTAATAATTACATCCCACTTCTCTGTTCAATATTTATTTGTGCAATACCTTTTGCGGTCCTTTGCTTTCACTAAAGTATTTGCTAGAAGAATTCCATGTATTCTGATACATGTTCGCTGCTTAAGCAAGTTGACTACAGATTCAATGACCAGCCTGCATCATTTAGTATGATAGTATAATCCTTTGTCAATTTACGTGTTCCTTTCATACCTGCAAATGCTCTGGTTGGAATATTTAAATTATATAGAATTAATCACTGTCAAATGTCTGTATTTGTTACATAACTTTGAATAAACTTTCCTTCCAGTAAATGAGTACTATGTACCACTCTCGATTTTTCCTGTGCAACCTGAGGTTCTGAATACACTAGAGGTTCTGCCACCAGATTATCTTCTCTGGGTGATACAATTAAAGGAATAAGATAAGTTTTTCGCGATGTAACGTTCTTTATTTAGGACTAAAGATTTGTTTTGGCATTATCATCGTGGTAGATGTTATTAGAAATAGTGTAAGTGGAAATCAAATAGATGTGAGTTTTGCTCTGTAGCTGGTGCCCCATTCCAAAACACGTCCCAAACGGGGGAAACTCATTTGCCGCGTCCTCACGTGTGGCGCTGTTGCCGCGGAACTCAACACGCATGGAGGGAGCTCGGATCGCCCTGCTCCGTCACATGCGGGGAACATGTGCTTTGATTACGAGGGCCATGCGGCGATTAGGCGGGCGATTTTTCACGCGAGTATTCCGAGATGGACGACGCCGGGGAATAATGCTTTCCATTCTCCGATTTGTGAATGCAGAGAGCATTACTCTCTGGCGATTCCCCGAACGCACACCCTCGGTGAATGTTTGCGCGGAAGAAAAATAGTAGCGATTTAATAATGACGCACGGACAATGAATGGGGAAAACAATGCAACGGGCGAGTGCGGTTGCGCCAAGTCGTGATGAAATGAGATCCTCAGTAATGGAGACGTAAAGTGAAGGCCGGCAAGGAAAGCCGCCGGCTCAAGTACTTAGCTATTTGAAATTAAGAAAAGATGATCCAAGGGAACGGCATCGTGGGAGAAGAGCACGAATAAATATATACTGAAACCAGGGATGAATACGTACAGCCAGATAAGAAGGGTGAAGCAGGCAAACGGAAAGTTTTACTTTGTTGAGCTACCCAGAACACGAGAGAAAAGGGGTTCAACAGCGACATCCACCGGTGAGATTATGAGAGGGCTGAGATAAATGAAAATCAATATCGTTTTTGAACAGAATACATTTATTTGAAAGAAAAAAACGGACTTAAAAATGGACAGCTAATAATCTATGTCCATGCGCGACCGTTGTGCGTGATTGATTTGTATGTTTATGATTGCTCTTTCAGAATTTATGTTTTTAGAAAGGATGATGCTAGTGCGATATTCCACAGAGGAAAAATCATTCGCCTTGAGCGGGATTCGAACCCGGATCCCTCGATTTCGCGCCGAGTGCTGTAACCAGTTAAGCTACCAAGGCGTCAAAAGATGATACAGTGGCTAGAACCGGTATCCTAAAAAAATTAGGATAATGTTACTTTTATACATAATTAACATTAGTTTACTTGTGAATGGCAAACGGTTCATGATGATTCTTTTGAGACACAACCATGAAAAAGCAACTGAGTTTCAAATTAAATAAAGTTATTTCGTGCATGTGCTGACTGAAATGAAATAAATCTAGTTGTAATACTATTTGACTTGCATGAAAATTTAGTACCTATGGCAGCCGAGCAAGATGAAACCGAGGTGAGTGGCCCGTGGACATGTTAACCCAGTGAAACTAGTGTGCCCAGTGTAATGGATATATTACATGTTTAAAATGATTATTATGTGGCTTTAAGTACACCTATATTTGTGCGCTCAATACACCAGGGAAGATTTCTTCAGCCATTCGATCGAGGCGAGTGGGAATGGAACAAAGGAATGACGAACCAAGATAGCTCGCTCGTGAAAAACGTCCATAATGCGCATAATCTAATCCCTCGATTCATTCTTGAGTCCAATGATAAGAAGCTCAAAAAGCGACAATCTCCCACACATGCAAACGAATGAAGAATGGCAACCAAGATCAACTGCCATAATGAGGATCTGCGACAGCACTCTGCGAGGACATGAATCCGACACCAACGTCATCGGACGATTTAATTCGTGCCAAGTGTGAGACATCCACGTTCAAATAAATGGAAGCACGACGACGTTCAATTGTCTCTCCATCTTCTCTGCCCCCCTCCACTCGTCCACAGCATTAAGTTCTCTCTTTCTCTCTCTCTCATTCTCTACCATTCGTCGACCCTTTTTAAAAACCCTTTTGCCTCCAAGAGAGCACAAACCCTCCTTCCCTTCCCCCACCGCGCAAAACACGCCCCTGAGACGCGGGCACCCATGGGGTGGGCGGCCATAGGGGTTATTTACGACCCCCGCGTTAAAACTTTTTAATTAAGGGCCGGCGCCTCGCATTCCCACCCCACTTTCACTCGCCCCCCCCCCTAGCACCCACACCCCGCGTTTCCGGTCCAGGGGGTTGGGGGTGGTGGGAGCAACTGGACGGGCATCGCCCCTTCCACCCCCGCCGTTGATGCTAATTAGGCTGGGATAGAGGGAGGGACCGTCCGCCAGCACCCCACACCCTGACCCTTCCCCTCTTCTTTTCCATTCATACATTTAAAAAATGGAGCCCCTGCATTTCCCTCGCAACCCCATTGAAAGGCAACTCACCGACCCGCGCAAGGGCAAGCTTCAAATAGCCCTTAGTTAGGAACTTGTTTCTGTGGCGAGATGTTTAAAATAGGCACACTCAAGCTTAAAAATTATCGAGAAATACTGATCATGACAATGCACAGTGATCGGGTGGAATGAGTGCATTTCCCGTGCGATTCTATCCATTACACACTTTACCACATATAATTAATTACAACGAGCAGCGTAAGAACGTCAAATCGGTGAGATACGACCGAATGATGAAGCATTCACGCTCTACACGGAATTAGAACAAATTTAAACTTGCCAGAAATCACGGTGAAATGCAGATCCGTCTGAAAATTTTTTATTGAAATATTTAAAACCCTACGGATGGCTTCGGCATCGATATCCACTCGAACCAGCCGACTTTTTCTCTGAACTTAAAAAATGTATACCCTATAACAGATAATAACATTTAAATGTGAAGCATGAATGCATTAATAGTATATAGTTCCCTTGAATCCTCCAAAAAGTTATCATTAGAATTAGGGACTCTGGGATATGTGGTCATCTGCGCCTTGACTCAATACGTACTACGATAAATGGTACGCTTGGCTCGCTTTCCTGTCCGCACAAAATATTTCTCCTCGCAACACCTGCATAAACGCTTTCATAAGAAAATATTGAAATAAATAGTTGTCCTTGTAACTATCAAGAAGGTTTGAAATTAAGAGACTAATGTACTTGGGAGATGAGAAGAGGAAGGCTGTTTAACGCAAAATATATTATATAATATAATAATAATAACTTTGTAATAGTCCACACTTGATCATTACTAGTAAACAAGCCTAACCGTTTTCAATGTATACACATCGTCATCAGAGGTAAAATGCAGCGTACAGAGATAGTGGCTTGATATATATACAGGGAAGGAAGAAGGGGAAGGAAGAAAGGAGGAGGTCCAACCTTGAAACCGGTTAGACTTGTTTACTAGTAATGAAACGGTGTGGAATATTACAAAGTTCTTATTACTATATCATGTCGAAATTCCACCAAATTAACTCTTCAACTATCTTGCAAAAGATATTGTTTGGTAGTTCATAATCTCACATTCTCAGATAATATAGAGCACGTTTACATCCTACGCTAAACTAAGTGAAAGTAAAAATTTGCTTTTAGCTCTTATTAATTCATAAAAGTGATAGAAACTCCTTTTTTTAATGCTGATGTAAAAATAACGTCAACCATATTTTTTTTATTCCTAGTCTCCCTTGCGCAACTGCAACGCCAAGGTAGTAGGTGCATTTAAATTCAATGGAGGATTGGTTCAGTCTTCAAAAGACACCTCCATCTTGACCACTTGGTGCGTCCAGAAAGATAGAGAGAGGGTGCAATTTCGAATGGTGAAAGTATTCCTCCTCGACAACTAGTTCCACTTTGTTGGTAACGACATCTTTCCCCCCCTCGACTCCTCGAGCCCAAAGCGATTACCAACTTCTGCTTCGCGTCGAGGCAGCAGCGACAGCATTACTACCTTTTCACGCGGTCGACTCGTGCGCTATAAGGGAGTTAGAACTGCGGGAGAACGCCTGACGCTTGTGCGAATGTATGAATGACTGAACGGAAAATAGAACCTGTTCTAATTCCATTCAGACAATCATACAATTTCGATCAGTTAGTATCGTTAATATTCAACAGATGGCGCAGAGACGTTTCGAGAGACGACTCGTCACTCATTCTCAAGGTAAGAATTAATTACGTCGACAATTATGAATAGTTTGAAGCAGTTAAGAACCCGAGAAGAGTTAACTCAAAGTTGCTCAAATGTTTAAATCGTCATTTCATCGTGTTATTTGGTGTTCTGGTTTTTCAGTGTAATCGCGATCTTTGGGTTTGTGTCCTTTTCCCCCAGAATTATGACTGGTCCTCAAGTAGAGTTCCTGATATCCCGCGTGATATAATGATAATCATTTTATTTCTGTTGGTTAGCAAGTATCATAGAAATCGTAAAAAAAGACATTAAAACACTGGTACAAATACAAGGGAGGGAAATTAGGAGGGACTAAAAAAAGGGTCCCGTGTTCCGCTATACCACTTGATAATAACACTTTGTCACACACACACGTAATAAACCCACGAAATTTGTGAGATCCGGCGAGAAACGTCAATGACTTGTCGCCCTAAAATCCAGATGAGAAAAAACGAAACGATGCAAAGGTCGAATATAAAGCCAGAGAGAAGAGTCCACGAGAACTTTTTCTGAACCGGGAGAATTATCAGTAGGCAGATGGTCGAGGCGAGGTTCCGAATTTCAGGTGATCAGCTTTTCAAGGTGTCAAATACGTGAGTGAAACATATATTCCCGAGTGAAACATATACATGATAAACAAAAGACTCCCGAATTCCGAACGATTTCTACCGCTAAATTGCACGGAAAATTGTGCGCTTGCACTCATCGTGTAAAACGACATTTAGTCTGATTCAGTCGTTCATACAATATTTTCTTGCACACTTGACTGTACATGCGTTCGCACGATAGATTGTACAAACAAATGTACCGTGTAAAACGGCCTTTAGAGACAATTTCCAAATTTGTTATCTTACCGACATTATCTATGGTCATGTAAAATACTGCAATGTCCATCAATTTGTAAAAATCCTTTCAAAACCAGTTATTGGCTTTGCGGCAGGTTTCCATGAGTCAACTCAAGTCAACATACGCGACAGGATACCCGGAAGATGGACTCTGACAGTTATAGACTATTTTTTGTCGATTGGTATTGAGGTCAATGAACGACTATAAGCATGGAGATTTCACAAATTCGGTTATTTTGTGAACCTGTTTGAGCACAATACCTAGCCAATGAACCTTTTTTAAGTTTATGTAGTGAATGACGCTGTCAAAACTTTTTCATGCTCAACCCCGTGGGAGCTTGATTTCTGGACAGAGGTAAATCCGAATGGCGGTCATAGACAGTGTGAGGATATTCCAAGTTTACTTCAAAAATATATCCCTTTTCATTTTGATAGGAAATCTTCCTAATATTTATGGATTTCTTTTCATCGAGGGTGACCACTTAAAATTAGCATATGGTAGTGGTCTTGATAATGTTCGTCTAGATATAAATTATTTTCGTCAAAATAGGCTATGTATAATTAGATCCAACCTCGGGGTTATGATTTTCCATGTGCTTATAGTTCGCTTCGCAATACCGTTTATAGCTTTGAGAAATAACGCCCTGAATTTCTTTTTCGATCATGAGAATCAAGTGTCATGAGAAAATAGTAGTCTATCAAAAGCTCTAACTCGGCTTTCTTTATGCTGTAACATTGCATCGAACGTCAATACCGCAGCAGTGTAGCACCACGCGGGGTCGAGGTTGTAAGAGCTGAAGTGTACGTCTCGAAAATCCTCGAATACCGCCGCTTAAAAGGCTATATGTATCCCTTTTAAATAGACATAACTGTAATTACCGGAAGTGTTTCAAGTGACAACATTCTACACATTTTCCACATGTGGTTACTCTATCTGATTGAAAAGAAAAAACTTTGTTCAGTTCCACGTAAAATCATGTGGAACTAAACAAAGTTTTTTCTTTTCAATCATTAAGGAGTTCCATAAAGTTACGCCTCAAACCATTAAGTTACTCTATCTCACAATGTGTTCATTGGTCAATCGATTGTAAAATGTGGTGTATTTGGAAGCGATTGGCTCAAATTAAATCGTGTAGTCATGTGGATAGACTCATTTACGTGTGACTAGCTAGCTCTCTTTCACCCTCGTATATTTCTCACATGGATTATAACTCGGTCAAATTTTCAAGATATTTTCAATTTTCAAGATTTTTACTGTCGAGATATCAAGGTGAATCAATTCTTAATAGTGGAAGGTAAAAAATAAATCTTCTGGATTAAACAGTTGAGTTACTTAATGTTTAATCATGTAATGATCGACGTTGTGTTAAGTATTATCGACGACGCATTGAGTAATATCACAGTCTAGACTGACTGACTGTGATATATAGACTGTGGTATATATATAGACTGTGGTAATATCGAGTAACATGACATCGAAAAACATTAATTGAAAGTCGTGTCCGATGCTTATCATCCATTATGGCGTGGCTACTACGTCGTATCTGCTTCACCGAATGGCTTTTGCAATGCGGTACCCTATTGGTCGTAGGTTTCAATGCCCAAATACCCTATTGTCGTGGACGCCCTTCAGAGGTATGCATATTCACCTGATTTATAATTAAATTTTTGAGATGAGCTTTCAGCTCTACTGGTACTTTCCCATCACTCACCTGCACTTCATTGAATACTCTTCCTCCAAGTTTCCTGATCATTACGAAAGCAACCATGCACTGAATGTCATGCCCTCCGCTATATAAACACTCCACAGCGATCGGTCTAGTAGTTCCCGCTATCTTTGGAAACCTTACTTCGCCCAGGCCTACATTTACCATTTCTCGTTTTATACTTCCTAATTTCTCCTCCCTTAGTATAATTCTAACAATCCAATGACTATTATTTTATTTTGTTCCTTATCTGTATTTTCTTTTCTTCTTCTGCCACCAAGGAGCGAGGATCTTCGCACGAATGTCTGAAGGGATCGCGGCAAATGCAAACGAATAGCAGCGGCGGAGGAGGCGATTCAAGAATCTACAAATATTAGGAAAATGTTTGTCGGGTCCGTTTGAAGACTGTAAATAGGTCAAAAACATATTATTTGAAACAAGCAAGTTCAGATTCTTCACGAAACAGGTGCATGAATCCATCCTCCAAATGTTCAATACAACACTCCGTCAGCCCCAAAGTTATTTAGACACCAGCCAGCTAGCCAGGTTATTTAGACACGGGGAAGTGGAATAGCAGCAACACGATGAAATCTCGGCAGGAAACACACAAAGATCTTTATTCGGTGAATGGAACCTCCGAGTGGCAGTTTGTATGACGTCCCATTCGACGAATTTGGGTATTGTAAAATTAATCTTCACGTCGCATGAAATACATCCCGAGGAAAGGGTCAGCCGTCTTATCAACTTAAAGTAATACAATTGCAGGACGATCAAACCTATCATTTTCTGATTATTGAGAGACAATAACCCTTCAAAATCACTGAAATGTCCTAGAACTGTGATCACCACTCGGCGCAAACTAAATCACTAGTTTAACTAGCACAGCATATGCAGAGACGACGTAAGAGCAAATATTTATAAGAAAATGTCTGAAGACGAACACTGCCGACGGTATCTCCATGTGTCCGTGCACTGTTCAGCAATTAGGAAAGCATTTCAGTCTCTTCCGACGGAAGTGAATCTGAAGAGGCGGAGGCGGAGGCTCTCAAAAGACGGGCTACCGGATGAGTCCCCGACCACTCAAAAGATGGCACCACCGCACAACGGACCCCGCAAACACCAAGGGTAAACAGTGCACCACGCGCCCCGTCCAGTCACGGGCATGGAGCGAGCATTCAGGACGGACGTCATTCCACGCTTGAAGGATTTTGCACCCGTCCCCAGGAATAGCACCCTCACCCATATCCTCCGATTCCCCCGCCCCCTTCTCCACTCCCTTATTCCTTCCTAACCTGCTCAACCCCTTCGCATCACTCCTCCGCCCCCACCCCCTCCCTTCAACACCCCCTCGATTAATTCAACGTGCAAGCGAAAAGGGTTGATTCATGAATATTTATTGTGAAGAGGAGGCCTTCCCGCAGCCACCCGACCTTTCCGTCGATAGACCAACGAACAGTGAGCTCATTGGTTTAGATAAAGATACGAAGAATTTCATTTTCGAAGGTGAACGTTGTTCGTAGGACTGCTTGGGCCACAACATTAGATGGAAAGGTAGCAGGCATCTCATGTGCATGCTATTAGGGCTCCTTTCTTACAACTTCATCGCTAAGTATAGTCGAGATTGCGAATTATACTTCAGAAGAACTAAGTAACATTGATATGTCTACCTACTACTCGACTGAAGTGTTATTTTCTTCTCTTTATTTGCATCGATAAGTCTAATATTAAGGAAACAAAAGTAATGAGATTCTCTAGGGCAAAGAAAGCGAAGCTGGTGATAAGAGTAGGAAGTCACAAACTGGAGCAAGTGGAACAATTTAATTACTTGGGTAGTACGCTGGAAGAAACAGGACATAGTAGCAAAGACATTAGGAGGAGAATAGCGCTAGCGAAGGAAGCGTTCAATAATAGAAGGGAGCTGATGACGGGGACCTTGAGTAAGGAAGTAAAAAAGAGGCTGGTGAAGAGCTTGATATGGAGTGTGGCATTGTATGGGGCGGAAACGTGGACCTTGAGAAAGGAAGACGTAAAAAGGCTGAAGGCTTTCGAGATGTGGGTGTGGAGGAGGATGGAGAAAGTGCGTTGGACGGAAAGGAAGACAAATGAGGAAGTGCTTAACATGGTGGGCGAGGAGAGGAAACTTATAGATGAGATTAAAGGGGAAGACAGGGTACGTGGCTGGAAGGGGTAATGAGGGACGATGGTTTGCTGAAGGCCGTGATAGAGGGTAGGATGTTGGGTAAGCGGGGAAGGGGAAGGAAGAGGATTGTTATATGGATGAGATGAAGAAAGGTAGGACTTATGCTGAGATGAAGAAAGAAATACTAGAGGTAGAAAGGGCACGGCACGTGTAAGAGTTCGTTGGATATTCTCTGAATTTCATCACAACCTACCTCTAACCGGTAGATTACTGTAATGAATGAATGAAGTCTAATATTCGAATCGCTCGCGACAAGTGACGCCACCACGGTTCCCACGACGACGACGGCAGAAGTCAAACATATGGAGTGGGGGGAGGGGGGCGTGGCGCTTTGTCCGAGCGCGTTCGAAGAAGAGCCAGAAGAGATGTTGCGTCCACATTGGGCGCACATTCAGGGAAGCATTCCGTCGCGCTCGTCAGGAGCGAAGGTGGTCTCCAAGCGTCGAGTTGAAACGAACATAAAAGTCAGGGAAATCAACTACTTCTCCCCTCGTTAGACCCCAATTGGAATACGGTTCCATCATTTGGGATCCTTATGAGGCAGGCTTTAAAACAGAGTTAGAACGCGTGCAGAGAAGATCGTCAAGATACGTTAAAGGCCGTTATGATAATCTCGTTAGCGTAGCTGACCTTTTACGGCAACTGGGATGGGAATCGTTCTCAGGTCGTCGATTTAAAATTAGAATCAATCTATTATGTAAGTTCAAAACCGGTCTATTCTCTGACGATATTAATAATATTTTACGAAACCCGACATGATACAGTAGATCAAATCATGAGGATATAATTAGGAAACTTGACTGCAGAACGAACAGATTTAAAATGTCATTTTTCCCGCGAACGATAAGAGACCATAAAGGCTGCCAATGAGAATTTTGACCATGATTGTCGAAATTTAGTGTAGTTAGTCCGTTGATTTACTCCCTAATACTTACATCCTTATCTACTATCTAGTACTAACAGCACGCTACGCATGTTTTCAGCGAAACTCTAAAATCTCTGTTCATTAATGCAGTTGCAAAATACGTAAATATTATCGGTCCTTCTAACATTAGTAGCGTAGGTAGCGTGTAGTGCAGTGATTCTCAATCGGTGTGCCGCGACAAACTGGTTTACCACCGCGCTCAAAAAAAATCATAAAATATCGATAATAATAATAAATTAAATTATTAAACTAATATATACTTTTAAATTTTGTAATTTTTGTTTAAAAACGATAAATACTGTTTATCGGTTTTTGTTAATACTTAATTTTTTTTAAGTCTATTAGCTTTTTCTTTACTCAAAATTAACTTAGCTTAGTACTTTCCTACAACTTTAAAGTTGAAGTAAAGTATTATTTCTAAGTTAATTATGAGTACTAGACACTTCTACGAAGTAAATACTTCAGCAGTCAAGTATATTAGCTTTTTTCTTTGTTCACTGGTGTGCCGTCTGCATTTCCAAACACCTCAAGTATGCCTTAGTGTCAAAAAGGTTGAGAACCACTGGTGTAGTGCATGGATGTGAGGTTTCACCTCCTGAAAAACATTCGCGATTTTTGCAAAAGCATCAATTGTCGTAGCTGTACTAATATTGATAGGGTATTGTGCAATGCATCTCGGTGACTACTCACCCCCTTCCAAACACCCTTGAGGTGTTTGGAAGGGGGTGATGGAAGAAGGGGTGAGGGGGAGCTGGGAGAAGGGAAGAGGGGGTGAGAGATGAAGTGAAGTATCTAGGAGTTACGATAACCTCGAACCTATCGTGGGGAACACATAAAAGGAATATTTGTGGCAGAGCTCTGAAGAAGCTAGGATTCGTCAAGCGTATTGTGGGAAGATTTTCGGATGAAAAAGTAAAAGAGAGGTGCCATTTCGCAGTCCGGCCACACCTTGAATATGCAGCGAGCATATGGGAACCGGTGCAGAAAGACTTAATCCGGGAACTTAATAAAATACAAAAGAAAGCTGCGCGATTCGTCAAAAACTGCTACGGGCGTACAGATAGCGTTTCACAGATGTTAAACGAATTAGGCTGGGAGCCGCTAGAGACTCGGAGGCTGCGCGCTAGGTTTAGATTACTTGAGCAATTAAGAATAGATATCTTTAAGAGCGACACGGAGAACATCATATTAGAATCCCACTATATTTCCAGGTCCGATAGAAACGATAAATTAAGAGAGATATTTTGCCGAACGGATAGGTATGGGAATTCGTTTTTCCCCCGAACAATAAGGGACTTTATAAATGCTAGGCGTAATTTCATTAGAGCGTTTCCTTTTTATATGTAAACGGCTGGTGTCCTAACACCTCCCGTCACACGCCTATTGAGGCGGCTTGCGGAGTAGTATATAGATGAGTTGGCTATGTTGTAGATGTAGATAGAACTCAGCCATTCCGGGAAACTAAAGCATTCAACAGGGTTCAGCGAAATTGCGTGATCACCCGCGTCAACGAAAGGCAACGTCCGCAATGGCGATACTGAGGCCGGGGGAACGTGGGAGGTCCTGATTTGAACTGGAACGAGTGCTGCATGCCTGGAGGGTTATTTTGTAATCTCACTTTATTGAGAATACGTAATTTTTCTCACTTTTTCGTAGTTCAACTCCCTCACCCAGGCGGCGTGACCATCTTCGGATCTCAATCGGTGAACTGCCGGTCATGTGCTGGTCTTTTAGACGATTCATCCGCTCTGATCCGTATCTTTCGACTCTTGATCCGTTACATTTTCTCCGCCTGCCATTAGTTCCATCTTGTGACATGGAGCCACCATCTTTTTCACTTGAAGCTTGAGTTGGGAAATAAACAAGGGCGCGAAAGATACAAACGATTTTAAATCGTATTTTTATAATTTGCTAAACGTGAAGAACTTCAGCGTTTTCAACTCAAATATATTGGGCACTAGAAGGTATTCTTTGTTTTAAGTGCTTATGTTATTATTAGCTTGAATTATCTGTGTATATATTTCGTATCAATATTTCCCAAACAATGTTGCTGATACCTTTGTTTTCGTGTGCTTATCCGCCAGTGTATGGAGAATGGAATTCAGTTATTTATACCATAATTTCATAATTTTAACAAATATTGTTTTAAAATCTATGTTCTTGGTAGATATTTCCCGTGCTTGTGAATCGACAACTAATTAGATGCACTTATTTTTTTTAAATATTGAGTGGTCGCTTACATGTCGCATGTAGTTTTGACTGTATTTAGATTTTCGTGGTATGTACAGTGTTAAGATATCTTCCGTAAGATGTTGAGCAATCCCAATATTCGCTAGTCTCGGCATCTTTTATTTGATATAAGGTAACTGAAGCTTCGACAATTCGCGAAACGTTCGTGAGCCGATCATTAAGAGAGGGAAACGGATCTCCCGCCTTTCCACTAAGAGTCGTTAAAAAGGTGAGGTTACAAAATAACCCCCCTGGTGTGGAATCATCCCGTGCCACACACCCTATCTTGCACGGCTTGCACGGTATTTCGTAGATGTACTATGGGGGAAAAAAGTTTCCCAACAACGGAGTGCCGCCACTATCGCTCTGGAGAAAAATCGGCTTCCTCTCTTATGGCATGTTATTCTTAGGTCTTGGTAACGACGAGGGAAATTCGAACACAATAAGGTGATGGACTCATCTTCCCTTTTTATTCTAGGCTTCGCTCCTCCTCTCGCACTCTGGCAAGGTCCTGGTATTCACCCGTTATCCATTTCTCTCCCTCTACAACCTAGGGTACTTAACATAAAACCACCGTGAAAAAGGGTTTCCACACTTAATCGTGAATACAAACGTATGCTCAATGCATCGTTTAAGCATCGTGGTAAATTTTCAATGCCTACGCAAATAAATAAGCTGTCAATGTGCAAATAATGATGAATTATTAATAATAAATAGACAAGTAAAAAAGACAAAAAATAGTAAGTAAGAAAGATATTACATTTTCCTTCATACTACCAACTTCGTCCTTTGGTACTACTTCGTTTATTTATGGGAGCGATGAAAATGCGAAGGATTCGGAAGTAATCCTCAGACGTCATTCAAGGTGGTGTTCCTAACAATGGTCCCGGCACAGCAGCATAAATTGCTTCCCAAAAATACATACCTATATGCCCAGATCTACGTTTCCTTGATATGTTTTTTGGGTGATGCCTGAAAAACAGGAGGGATATTATTTTTTATAAATAGGGAAATGTTCTAAAGAGTACTATCAATTACTAAAGTTGTATTTACCTTCATTTTCGTGTTGTTCATTGCTAAACACGTCCATACTCATCACTTCTAATGTTTAATCATCGATGAAATTTACGATATTCCAATATGATCGACCCATGTCCCGGTGTGAAGGAGCGAAATCTATCCTCGTCGTTTCATTACCTAGTTTCGTTTTTTGCTGGCTTTCTTGTCGGTCTGCAATTTCTCATACCGCCTTCATGGAGGCGATTTCTCACTATACAGGTTTTTTTTAGTTTAATTTCCTCTTTATCACAGCCGCTCCGGCAATAATAATAGGATTTTCAGTAGGATGATAACGAATGCAGCCATCATAATCTCGAGAGGTGCATCTTGGTATCAGTTGCTGGTCCTGTTTCTATTCCAATCCATTTCCCTCGATATCTGAGCGACAGTTGAGCCTAACTCAACTATCCCATCGATTAATCCCCTCTCTCCTGGACTTAATGGAATTTTGTGAATATCCGCGAAAGTCGTCACGGAGAAATAAAATGTCTGTAAAATCAAATGCATTCAAATCTGTATCCCATACGACCTACCGATCAACTGCCATGAGTCTTTTAGCGATAGGCTGCCTGTGGTCTTACCTACGGAGTTTTGCCACAGAAAAACTGTTTATAATTACCTGATTTCGGTTGAGCCATAGGAGAGAGTTCAATGGGACGTTTCAAATGCATACAAGGTTATCTAATGCACCTCCGTTCTCGTGGACAGCGCGAAACACTCTCTCGGGGCAGGCGAGCGGCCGGGAATCCATCAGCAATTTGGACGATCAGTCCATCAACCTTACTGGGTTTTTTATTTCCCTCGTCGTGGCCGAGACCTAAGAATAATATGCCATCAGAAAGGAAAGTGATTTAACCCCGAGAGCGATAGTGGCGGCGCTCCGTTTGTTGAGAAACATTTTCTCCCCATAGTACATGCATCGCAAGAAGTGGTGCACGCCTGCATGAATGGCAGTCCTTCACAACTAGACGTGCCAGGTGGACGAATGCGGCATTTGACGGTGAGATAGGAATCCCTCGGCTTGACATCACACCTGGAACTCCATTCAACTCAAAGAAATCCACACAAGGCTCTCAGAAGATTCTCATTCTGTGAAATCACGAAGAAACAAAAAAACAAGCGTTCAGCGAACAACGCGGCCGTGTAGGTTGTTGTCGTACCGCTGCTTACGAATGCCGCTGCTTGAGCGATGAACGCAGCTTCGTGGAAAACAGCATGTCCGATGCGGTCGAGGAACAGGGGAAAGAACCTTACAATGAGAACGGAAATCTTGGTGCGCTTCCGATCGTCATTTGCTCAAATTACGGGTCGCCAGTTAATGCGCTGGTGTTGCGAGGGAGGCCTCGGTAAAAGTGAGCTTTCGTCCCGCCAGCGTTTTCGCAAATTTCACCCAGTTTTAACAGAGATATCGGAACCAAATTCTCCTCACTTATTATGCAAACCTTGCGCATTTGTAAAATACTTTCAACTCAACAATGCATCAATTACTCTAGGAATGGGAAACTTTCAAACCTGAGAAGTGCGATTTTTCCTCTCCGCCATCTTGTGAAAAAATGCCGTTCCCTCTTATCCACTGTACGTGGCGCAGCGATCGAGCAGTTGGTTCTCTACCATACACAGTTTCTTCCCTCCTTCCACTCAAACTCGCCCCGCAACAGCCATTTACTACAATCATTTTAAGACTACATCCACTCCCAGAAATGCTTGGCCTCCCACGCGGTTGCAGCCCCTCTAGCGGCCGAAGTTGGAACTTGACTTCTTGCGCGGCCGTTGATAGGAGATTAACGTCCTCTTATAAGGTTCTTGAACAGGGGAGTGACTATCGCGGAGAAGACGAACACAATGCCAAGATCTCTGAAGCAGAATGTAAGAGGGCAAGTTTCAAGGGGAGACTACGAGATGAGGAGGAATTGAGTCCACGGTTGTGATTCCAGATGAGATGAGAAGGAATCTCTCTGTCCCTTCAAAGGAACGCGCGCGCGAGACGTGGAGCCGCAGTCGGGGGGCCGCAGTCGTATCGTATTCAAAGTGTTTTCCCGGCGTGCGTGGCTTCGGTGGCGGCGAGCAGTGGAAACGCACGTCACAATGCAAACTTGTACAGAGAACTACATAGTCTAACTTATAAAAACAGCACTGTTCGAAGGCTGGTGATCAGGAATAACATACTAAGTGCACTCCCGCGCACCTCTGTGAAACGAATCCCAGTGAATGTGGAAGCACAGGTGCCACAACTGAGAATAACCCCATCCTATGTAAAAGGGAAACTCATCTACGTAGAAATCGAATCCATATGGCTAGGATGTTCTTTCTAGTCTTTCCCGGGTGCTAAAATTCAATAGAATCTATGAGGATGTAGTG